>OY754336.1:7640847-8870759 GCA_963573305.1 Pyrrhosoma nymphula
GGCTTACCCACAAAAAAACGCGAATCGGATATTTAGATTGTTACTCACGTGATATCGTAATAAGGATTCCTAACCACTACGATTCTTTAATCGTCGTTCATTTCGAATTGCAGCTGTTGTCATTCAAACGCGGTATATAATATTTGATTTCGTACTTCTGGAAAAGTTGCTATTTAAGTTTTCACCCATGCCTGATTGTGAAGCCGTTGATTGATCAGTTATTATGGAAAGGTAGTAATGATGGATAGTGTGTTACTATGGAGCGAAATTAGGACTATCTAGTCCTCTCTTACATTTAACTCTTTTTAACAGACAAACACAGCCATGCCCTGGGAGTAGAAAATCCTACCCAGGAGGGATTCGAACCCGCGACCCTTGGGTTGACAGGCAAGGTCTTAACCCCGCCGCCATCGGGGTCGGCAACTGAATAGGTGACCGAAAACTTAATTCAAATTAGCGATATTGGGGATAGTTGGATGATTTGGTAAGGGAAAGATTATTCAGGGAATAGGGGAAGGGTGGAAGAAATCCCGGTTACGGAGTTGGCGTTGTCGTAGTGACTGAAAGACGCTAAGGGGGGACCACAGTTTAACAGCCGACGCGACGGACTCAGGGAGTCACCCTTAGGTCACGGGTTGGAGTCCCGCGTGGATGGGTTTTTCACCATCCAGAATATCGGTGTTGTCCATTGTTATTAAGTCTTTAAATTGAAAAATATTCCTTATTTCGCTCGAGAAAAAAACACAACATCCATTTCATTACCATTGCACCACAAGATACCCGCTTTCCTTAAGGTGGTTCCACCGTAAAATGACTTAAATGTCATTTTATTCATATTCTGTCTACTTGTAGAAAAAGTTGTCCTCTATCTGATATGAACAACAAAATAATACCTTTCCACGCTATTTTATTCTATAATTGAACTTGAAATTACATGGTGTTCAATGGGGTAATGAGAGAAACACGGGGAAAAATAGTATTTCTCCATAAAATACAAATGCCATTTTCGTGGAAAACTGTCTCTAAGAAGGAAATAATCCAGAGAAATTGAATAAAAATAAAATACAGGCATCTTACCACCTTATTTTTCTAGTTATTGAAGAGTTAATGCCGTAATTGAAGTCAAAATGCGGTAATTCGTAGGAAATGGCGCTGCAGTCGCCTCCTATGGCTGGAAAAAAGTGCTCATTTAAAATACATTCGTGGAATAATCTGCATATTTTGTACCTTACTTTTGGGTTTATATAGGTAACGCATTGTTTCGGTGAAAGTAGAATTTTTATGACAAAATATAAAAAATGTGGAATTTAGTATTTGTTTTGACTCACACAGTCGCGGCGGAACCTCCTTAAAGTACAGATCGGCATTCCATTAAGAAATCTTTGCCTCTGAAGGGAATCGAACCCTGTCCTCTGGGGATGGAATCCAGCAGTTTCAGTTCTCCCTTGTGCACCCGTAAGACCTTATGTTTCACCATTACTTGTCTCAAAGAAGGAATAGCAAATATTCCCTAATAAGATTTTAAAAACTAGAAAGTCGTGGGTAGTATGTGGAGCATATCTAGGAATCTAGAGTTTGTCTGTGAAGCGGAAATCTCAGTGTATATGAGTGTTCTCCTCCCTGCGTTATTATATGGAAGCGAAACCTGGGTATGTCAGGATAATGAAAAGGGTGGGCTAAATAGAGGGGGGACGATGCACTTGAGCATTGTTTGCAGATAAATTAGGACGGTTAATAATAATATACGTTTAATAAACGTTTATTGTTGCAGACCAACAGGCCTTTTAGACATTCTGTATACATACATACTTGGAATAATACTTTATAATGAAAATTATGAGATTGAATATCATCTTTTACATACAGGAAAAGTTAAAAAAAAAAAAGAAAAAACATAGTAAGAGAATCGTTACTTGGTATGCTTACATCAAGTCGCTATACTAGGATACTACAAACATATGAGAATAATGACCACAAATGATTATTTTAAAAAAACATTGTGCATAACGAAGATAAGTACTCGAGTTAACATGCCTGTATATCTTACGACAGAAAATTCCATCTGCTGAGTAGGTGAAAAACATAGTGAACGAGAAATAGTGTATTATATAGAGATGTAAAGTAATATATCAATTGTATTAAAAGAAAAGATACATATTAAACATGAAATAGTTTCAAAATAGGTACAAGATACAACTTCTGCACATAGTAACGAGCTGTGTTTGTTTGTTTCAATGAAATGCATTTAATGTTAAACCATCCCTCCACAAAACCATTATTCCCATTTACGAGATAACTTAAGAATTAATTAGACCAAAGACATTCCTTTTAAAAATTGCGATGGATTTACATGCCTTCATTTCATCCGGCAGAGAGTTCGATCTTCGAGATATCGCAACAGTGCACGAATTGTGGTACAACCCCATCCGATGGTGAGGTATCATTAGGATAGGGATAGGAATGAGTGAGTGATGATAGAGTGATGTGGGTTGAATGGTCCAGTAATAAATAAATAAATATTTTGCAGTTCTAGGACCTTATCCTATGGAACACATTCAATTGCATTCATTGAGACTCTTACGTGAGAGAAATTAACAAAAGAAAAACTTGCCAAAATAAATACAATCAGATGATACATGATACAGTTTTAATTTTATCACAAACAACTTGACCAAATACTGTAAAAAAATAATTATACAAAACAAGATGGAATGTGTGGACTGAGAGCCTTTAGCATTAATGTATATATTTATAATATTAGAGTTAACATCTTCAATTACAATAATGCTTTTCAAAACATATACGTAAACATTTTTCATCTGAGACTCTTATGAGACATAAATTAACAAAAGAAAAACAAAACTTCCCAAATGTGGCGATAATCGCACCTTTCGTGCTATTGAAAGTTATTATTAACAAAAAAAATAGACATTGCCTTGTAAAACATACATATTTACCAATTACAGTTTAAAACAAAAGTAACAGACTTATACAAGAGGAGTGTACTTTGTTGGTTTGGAAAGGATGAAAGAGAGTCAAATAATTAATGAAAGAGATACTTGATAGTGGTATGAGTGGTACGAAGCGAAAGTCGTGGGTGAATGTGGTATAAGAGATAGAGAGGAGGAATATTAGGATTCCTAAGAATAGGAGAGCGTGTATGAAGAAATGCATGAGTTGAAGAGGAGCGTAAGAGGTTTGCAAGTATAGGTAATTATGGAGGAACTTATTAAAACAGCCAGTTTTCTACAAATAATTGCATTAACTAAATACTTTGACTTTGCCTACCCCGAAAGGAAATGGCGTGATGGGTATGTATTGGTAATATAGATAAAAACTTTGTAAAATTTCACAGGATATGTTTAATAACGACCGGTTTCATCCAACAGTGGACATCATCAGATCAGGACCGACCTGATGATGTCCACTGTTGGATGAAACCGTTCGTAATTGAACATATCCTGTGAAATTTTTACAAAGTTTTTATTTTTATTAACGCTGATATTTCACAAATTTGAGCCTGATTCTATTGAATTCATGGATATGTATGCATGTATGTATTATTTTAAAAATTTATTTGCTGTTATTACTTACTCCCAATAAAATTTCATTGGGAGAAATACTAATGGAATTAAACATGGAACGGGGTCACCCGTTGAATTCGTGGAGTCAACCCACTGCGTACAATCATTCCAATCGAATCCATATTTCTTCTCATTCGATCGGCAATATATATTTTTCTCTTGAATAAATCCAAGAGCGCGAGGTCGGCCTGATTTTTTTTAGAACTGGAGAAAAGGGTTGTGGCGCGAGTTTTCCGATATTTGATTGTTATATTAACGCAACTCAAACACAATATGGCGATATTTCATTGAAGAGGCGTGAAACCTAATGAATGGTCCATTGGAAATCTATAAGTTCATCGGATTATACGGGGCGAGAAAGGCGAATGAATTCATGTGGAGAGAATCTTTTTTTTTATATATGTATATCCTCGATTCAATGGCTTTCTTTTCACCAGACTTGGATTGTCAATCCCTCGGTGGTTTTATTATACTTTTACGGAGTTTATATTTCTAAAATTTCATTTCCAGTGACGTGAAACGACATTATTAGCCATATCCATACTTCCTTACGAGCCGCTGCAAGGGCGTGTGGCAGGGGTTGTTAGGACACCAGTCTCGAATAAGGTAGAGAATTGGATAGATTAGATAATTAGAAATGAGGAATTTAAAATATGAAAAGGGCGTAAAGTTAGATGTGACTTGTCGGATCGGTACCCCGTTTTGTTTTGACTGTAGCCATTGATGGTGCTTATATAGAAAGAATTTTGGTACCATTCAATTCAGCAGCGTTATATTTTTATTTGTAGTTATAGTGTCTTAGTACTGCTATTTTGCCGCTTCTGTCAACTATCGAGGTAAACAATTGCTAAAAATATTAGGATTCATTCAAAGGGTTGTAGACAAGTGTCACGATACAGTTATAAGGTAACTTAGCTACGTACTACCTTCTCAAAACCCCTGATTTGGAAAACGTCGATAGAACATGGGATCACCGCGACTTCGGACTAAATACCGAATGGGAACATGGGTAGCTCGTACTAGTAGTCCATGAATTTTACGAGTAATGCAGTGATTTCTTGAAATTATTTTCATTTTCCATTTTCATGGATTAGTGATCACGGTACCGTGGTGATTCCGCTATTAATACCTATGTTATCGACGAATTGACTGCGCAACTGGTCCATTCATAATTAAAGATTGGGCTCTTTAGTGGCTTCAATATTCCCCTGTGCTTCCGTACCGCATAGTTATATTTCTCCTCTTATTTAATCTGTGTTTTATTTCAACTCACCGGCTTGTCCTGAGCGTGGTACAAAAGTCTTCAGCTGCCGCTCGCCTCTGCAAATTACGTCAACATCAACAACAACAGCAATGCGGAAAGAAGGAAGAAGATCTGGCAAAAAGGAACGGGCAATTTTTCTTAATCCAAACTATTCTCGGGTCGTAATTACAGTATGGATCCATCTGTCTGGCGAATTTAAAAAAATTAAACGAAGAAAGGGAGGATTGCGTGTCGTGTTTAATCTTCGGGGCGCATTCCGCCCCCTCGTGGAAATCGTGACTTCTGGCGCTACATCTTCCATGCGCTCATCATTGTTCGCTCGACTTCTTCTTCGTGCTCTTTTTTTTTAAACTCGACTCTGAAAACACCGTCTAGAGTTCAGTGGCGAGACCTTTTTTTTCGCGATTCATAAATTTTCGGCCGGCATTTATGCAACTCTGCGTATGGCTCTCATCGTCACTAAAGCCCCACAAGGTTGCGGTACCTACCTCCTTCGCAAATACTTAACCAAGGAGTATAGAATACTTCTTACACTTAGAATTCACTAAGGTTGGGTTTCCACTGACAAGATACTCCCGCAAAATTTTTTTGCCAGAGCTTGCGGGTGTTTTTACTCCGACGAAAACTTTTTTAACGAGTCAGTGCAGAGCCAGTTTGGGTGCGTTTGCACTGACAGCTGCAAGCGACTTGCCGAAATTTTTAAAAGCTCTTCAAATGGACTTGGAGAACCATTTACTCCTGTAAGTTACGTCGAAAGGTGGACGTGGAAAGGGGGCCTGCGTAAACCCACCTAAAGAAAAGCGTCACTCGTCAATCATTGTATTGGAAGCTTTCCATTCATGGAATTGAAGTAAGCGCAGGTCGGAACACACCGACGCACTTCTGCGCACACGAACGACGATAGATAACGATGTGGGCAGGCGAAACTTTCGGTTACCAGCCTGTAGGTAGTACTCCAATGGTACAAAATAGTATCGGCTGAATATTTTGTAAATATTTAACGAATTTGTTCAAACAACATCCTTAAAAAGAAAGCTTTTTGCCTCACAATACCTAATTAAAAACTTAACATTATCCGTGAACATCAACACAAAACATCAGTGAAAATATAAAAATCGCGGATGCAATTATCGAACTTCTTTTCTTTTCAAGCGCACTCCCGCGCAAATCAACAATTCTCCCTATCTGTTATGAAGCGCGCTGCCTAGTGCGCGGGGTCTGAAACGAATGTAAAGCAAGTGCGCTGTTATTTTGGATGTGAGCAGCGCCATAGAGCAAATTGTAAGCACCCATAATTTCGCTTCTGTCAATGTGCTCGATATAAACAACGTGCTCGATATAACCAACAGTCGCCATGGCTACTATATCTAAAGTGACTAATAAAATGCCTCGTGTATTTTTTTACATTTTTTCTGCAATTTGCGCCTCTTACCAGGACAGGCCCTTAGCAGGACAGCAATTCACAATTCTACAAAACATCAATTTTGAGCTATGTTGCGTGACTTGTGCTGCGGATCCATATGCGTGTTAGACTGCGCATGGAAATGCCTGATGCATTAATGAATTTAACCTTTCAAAGGGGGTGGATACTTCACCATAAAAGACGTTTTTCAGACAGCTGGGGTTTTCATCACCGCAGTCGCATGCTAGTAGCTTATAAAAATCCAGTTTTCAACATTCGGCATTTAAAGGGTGAACCAATGGGGAAATCGTCTGATTGTATGATTCATGCTATTCATATCGGAAAGAAAAAAACCACCAACTTGGGACAAAGGTAGACAATTTTCGACGGAGTTGAGTGTTGCGAAAACCTACTTACGTATACGTCATGCGATATCCCTCCTCCTTTGAATGCAGCCATATTTCGAGAATGTTGGATTCATAGAATTTTTGGTATCGTGTTCACCGAGGAGGATGTTGTGCGCCTCCCTCGGTTCGTTGCCATATATATTGAAACGCCGTTTTCCCACCAGGGCCCCGAAGACTGTCCGAATTACCTCCCCTCCACGTTCTCCATAGCTCATTTGCGAAATGCTTTTGTATTTTTGGCGGATTTAGCATTTGCATCTTGGAAAAGTAAGTATCCACTAACCTTAGAGTAATCTGCGGCCTACTTCAATCAGTGTAGAGGTAACGTTTCCTTCTTTCGCATTGTTGTTATCGTTATCCATAACGCAAACCTCTTTAAAAGAGCAATGCTCTCAGTCACTGTCCAAGGCACGCACTTAATCAGTTCAATCTAGTGATTTGAAAGCATCTGACAGAGTTTGAAGAATTACGATCACGTTTTCGCTCTCATGAGAGCAACTTAAAAATGACGATAACGCGATCGCACGCGTTATGGAGTACCATGATCGCGCCCCAGAGTTTTCCTTTGGGCGAAACAAAGCACTCTCGTCACGCGCTGTATTTAACCACGTTACCCCACTTTTTGTCTCCCCCAACTCTCGTCCGTGGAAAACCCAATATTGACGTTTTTGAGCAAGGAAGAGCCTTTTGTTTTTCTTACTAGCGCCCTACTCAATAGCAACGGCTGAGCGAATGGATTTCCCGTAAGCCGTAGAGAGAAAGGAAGGCATTCTGGCGCCTTCCTTTCACTCCTCACTGCCCCTCCCCCAATTCGTAAGGCTTTTCTCCTCCGAGCGATAATTTATTGCCCCACGATGTTTTCAAGACTTCGTTTGCAGGCCTCTTTCGAGATCATTATCGCCCAATTACACTCACGAGCTCTGCAATTATCGAGAACAGCCCGCCCACGCGTATTAATATCTAACGTCTGTGAGTCGTTTTGTTACCCACGTTGATAGGGTAGGATTTCGATACCGCGTAGGGTCGTGCGATAATGCTGTGCTTCGATTTCGATATGCGATATTCATGAGATACATCGAAATACGATAAACAAGCCAATAGTTTATGCGACAGATCACATTTTGACACGTTGCGTTGCGATACATTGCGATTTCGTGCTCAATGCGATACCTGTTGGAAGTATCAATTTCTCATTCCTAATATATTCTCACATCTATAGTTAGTAATTTATTTTTGTCTTATCAACGAATGTTTTTCCTGTTTTTACGTCGAAAGGAGTTTTTTAGCTGTTCTGGAAGAAAGATGGAGAGATAGAAAACTCCAAAGAAAACGATTAATTCTTGGATGAAAATCATTAAGATTACCCATAATCTCACCGCATTACTATGCGAAAACATACAATATCAAGCGATCCGCGATATCATTCGGTATGGCATGGATTCTTTTGTACGCAAGGAGTCTACTTGCGCGAATAGAAGCGGGAATTCATGCCTGATCAAACCTGCACCGTGGTTACATGGAAAATTGCTGGAACACCTGCACAGAAAATTGCCCCCGATTTAATTCTGAGTTTTCGTTCGTGTGCTGTTCAGTCTTTTGCACATCTGTTCAAGCATCTTCTCACGCAAACACTTAGGTACCTAGAGTATAAAAATTTAACATGCGAAATTCGGCATAATGCGATATGTTATTAATCAATGATCGATCATTGGTGAATCGATATCATTTGATATCAATATTCGATTTCATTCGCTATAATGTAATGCGCTATATCGCTTATTTTGCTAAACACAATTTATATTGCAACACAAACTCCTCGATATATAATGTATATAATGAGAGCTCATTTCCTTCGGTGTAATTTGATTAGCGGTACCTACATCGCATATTTTGCGATGAAAATTTCCTATCGCATTGCGATAATGAGTTTAGTATATCGCATGTACACCTTTTATAACGTCCTCATCCCATTTCCCTGACACCTTCTCGCCCCCCCCCCTTCTAAAAACACTCGGCCGCCCCCAACGTCCCGGGCAATTGAATCCTGGAAGGAATGGCTTTATTTGGGGAATGTGGGACGGAATGGCTGAGAGGGACCGGCAATAAAACTAAGTGATAACGACCCGTAGCCGCGAGAATTCCGCGAGGGGAAGGCAGTCGCCACCCGCACGAAACTGGCGAACGAATACGATCCGGGAGACACACCGCCGCGCCGGGCCAAGCAAGCGGCCTTGAGTGAGTCCATTTCACGATTGCTGCACCCTCTTTTAGTAATTAAATCAATTACGGCTGATTGAGTTGATCATATGGCGAAGCTTTTACGATCTTTTTTTAAGTTCAGTACCATCACCTCCGTCTCTCAGAGGAGTCATTTTAATCATCGTGTCGGTGAAACAATACATGCGGCGAAAACAAGTGAAATAATACAGAAAACTACGGACCCTTTCTAAAGTCGCCTGTACTCGTAATTATGAATCTTTATTTATTACTTATTTACTGAAGTCTTCCTGTCAGTCAAGCCTGTTTAAAGGACTACAGGCAACCTAGGAAGTTGAAATATGGCAGGAATACAAGTCGTGGCGTAAAACCCAATGGAAAAATAGTATAAACCCTGAAAAATAATTATTGACTAGTAGAGTATTAGTTGACTAGTTGAACACCATGAGAAAAGTATTTAATCGGTGCAGTACTTCATTTTTTTCGCATTTTTAGATTACTTTCACTCAAGTTAAAGGGTTTAAGCGAACACTATTGGATTGCTGAAAGATTGCAAAATCGACAAAAAATATAGCAAAAACAGAAAATAAATATTTTAAGGGGTAGCTTCTACCCCGTATTTGTTGCCTTTTAGTACTATAAGAAAAGCATTGAACTCGGTGTCAGGGTCAAATTAATCGATTGTGGTGTAACTTGGTGGAAATTGAAGATAGAATTAATTGTTTCAAAAACAAGGTACAAAATTCCACTATTTATTTTAATTCTGTCAACAGGTTTGTACGACCAAAGCGTCATTTACAAGACAAAACAGAAGGAAATATTGCTACTGCTAGCTTCATATAATGAAGAAGGTGGGAACATGGAGAAATGAGTGGAGGTCAGGAATTGACGGTTGGTTGGTAGGAGTGCGGGTCGGGGGTAAGACTAAAGTTAGCTGGTAAGGTTGGGTGGTGGTAAAATGCAAGGAAGGAGTGGGTTTGTAACAAAGCAATCACATTTATCAACGTTTTGTTTTGTCCTTCTGTTTTGTCTTGTAAATGACGCTTTAGACGTCGAAACAGATCGACAGCATTAGAATAATTAGTGGAATTTTGTACCGTGTTTTTGTAACAATGAATTCGGTGTAAAGGGGTTTACTTTTTTGCTTATTAAATTATTGCACTCAAGATATGAGGTTGAAACTTTCTCTATCGGGTGACTAAAAGAATGAAGTTGTAGTTGAAATTCTTGCATTTGATTTTCGTACACGCTTCGCTCTTGTCTGAATATTGTGTTCTTGATTCCTAACTACTCCATTTTTTCACTTTTTCTGCAATATTCCCCCCGTCGTAAACACACGAATTTCACGAATCTTCTCTGTTTCACATCACAACACGAATTATGCCAAAAACATCACTATGGATCGAGTCATGGGAACTGCAAAACAAAATTCTTTAGATTTCTTCAGCTGCTCAAAAAGTAGCTAAAATGCATATTTGAATAAGACAGTGAGGTGATCTTGTGCAACTAAACAAGTATTTGTTTTTATATAATTCATGAATCCGCTCAAATTCTTGTTTATTATGTATTTATATGTGCAATGTATTGTATCTGATGGCTAGTTATGTATAATATATTATTTCCTACTTACTATTTTTCTCTTTTTTTCGAATTCTGAAACCTGTGTATGTTTTCAATTCCTTAATTTACCTGTATTTTAATGTATAAGCTGTAATTTGTGTTTCTTGATGCGGTCAATGAAAACATTATATTTCAATTGTAATTGCGCGATGCCCGTAATAATATCATTTTAAAATTTTCCTTGGAATGAGCTTTAAATGAGAACTTATGCCTGAGACCTTCTTGGGTTTACAACGGCAAGTTTATTGGGCAAGTTACCAGCAGCAAGCGATGT
This sequence comes from Pyrrhosoma nymphula, assembly GCA_963573305.1. Taxonomy (NCBI): domain Eukaryota; kingdom Metazoa; phylum Arthropoda; class Insecta; order Odonata; family Coenagrionidae; genus Pyrrhosoma; species Pyrrhosoma nymphula. Next base: position 7,651,616 of record OY754336.1, read on the forward strand.
AAAATGTATATTGCAGGTGTAAACTGCTCTGCAACCCCTCTAGCAGAACTTTTAAAGTTTCGCCAAGTCGCTTGCAGAAGCGTATTGTTGCCAGTGTAAGCAGCAACCAGCCTGGCTCTCCCTGTACTAACTCGTGAAAAAGTTTTCGTCTGAGTGAAATCCTCCGCAAGCTCTTGCAGAAGTAACTTGATTATGAAAACCCACCCTTACGTTATTTGATCAATGTGAGAGCTACAGTGAGATTTTGGTTAGGATTTTTTATCACCCCATCCTCTCCGTGGGCTGTTAATGAATCTGAAATACTTAAACTTTAGATGCCACATCATGACGAGTCTTTTACTCCTATGAAACATTTTTTTTCTTCTTCCAGTTGAATTTCAACGGACACCTTCTCCTAGTCCGTAATAAAGTATTAGTTAACTTATGTGCGTGATTTCCGTAATTTCTCATTCATTGTTGCCATATCGGAGGTGCGTTCCGATATGCAATTCTTGGTGTTTTCGTAAATTTTTCGTATATTTTTTTTCTCGACGACGGCCAGTCAATCAAAGGCGCACATAGTTACGAATAGTTTTTTTTCGGAGTATGTATCATTTGTGTTCCTGTTACGTTAGATAGGTTACTGAAATATAAGCAATATTGGTGAAGGAGCACGCCTCGGTTGCTGAAACGGGTTAACCACGGTGCGATATGGAGGGATACGGGTTCGAGTCCCGTTCAAGGCGAATGATTTTTTCCTGTGAAATTTCGCACTAGTGGGCACTTGCGGGTGACTCCGTAAAGCTAATACCGCAGCTATTCTCGGTATCCTCAAATTTGTAAACAGTTTCTTATTATTGGGTTCAAGGAGCAACTTTTCCCTTATTTTTTACTCCAACTTTTCTCGGGATAGGGGAACGGGGAGTCGTGATAATTCCCGGGAACCGACGGAATTACCTTCCGCCCGCTCCCGAGAAAAACTTCTGCTTTCTCAATCTGCATCCTCTTTGAACGTAGTGACTGCCTCTTCATCGTCGTGACATGTTGCCATTAGCGAACCTGAATCATACAATGGATAAGGTCTGTGGGGACGTTCCACACGGATCGGTTGATATAATACAAGGAGCGTCCTCTATTATGGGTCTATTACGTGTTCCAGGGGCTTTGATGTAATCTAGGTGATGCGTGCACGTGTTCATCACTTAACACGTACTACATGACCTGACATGTATCTCACTTCCTGAGACATGAGTTGCATTATTCGCACGGTTTCCAACACATTATGCGCCGATAATTAAAACCATGTTTCCCTAAACGCTGTGACCAAACCTTCGGCCCAACATTTTGGAAGGCAAATGGTGCAAGAATTACTTGAATATTCTAGTTATTCTGCAGTTTATTTTGCAGAAATAATTTATTAAAGGTTTAATTGGTGAGAAAAATCCCGCGCCATTGCAATCAATGCTATAATTCAAAGTATATTCTTTACTCTAAGCTGAGGAATTGGATATGGTAACTTTGGTTGACACTGGACGGCTTCATTGAGTGGAATAAAATCGTCTTCTTACAAACGGTGGAAGAGCAGTAATAGGTAGCTTTCAACACATTGTTTTATTGATCTGACCGACCTTCACGACGAATGGGATTCATTATCTAGCGACAACTCCAAACGCTAAGCAGCAGCTTAAGCAGTTTATACCCCTTGATAAGAACGTAGAGTCGTTGAAACCGGCCGGTTCAACTAAACTTGACGAGGAATATAACAAAGTTTGTTCTTTATCGCCATGTACGTAGGAGTATAAATCTTCACCAAATTTCGCATGAGGTAATATCCTTTTATGTCACTTGATAAGAAATTCCCAGATTAAATCACTGGAGGCTGTATGGAATTAGTCCATCAGAAAACTGTGAAAAGGAAACCCAATATATAAAAGGACAAAAACTCTCCTATGAAGAAGTATGGCGCTGTTCATGACGTGTACTGTGCCTGAGAGTGTGTGTGACGTGTTTTTAATCCAAACAAAACTATATAGACCAGACGCAATTACAGGTTGCGAAACTGCATAACCAAAGTAGAATTTTAATCAGTACGAGCACTGTTGAACGTTATAATAATCTTATCAAGTTACTTTTTGTAATGAAAACATTAAAAAAATGAAAACTAATATGTACTTGAAGCTGCTGTATTAATTGACCCATCAATTTCCACGGAAAATATTTGAGAACGTGGTTCCTAGCATATGCGAATTTTAACTTTTTTATCGTGATGACATTAAGCAGCAAGGCTAATGTTTTCCTGGCGATGAAGGGATTTGTGAAACATTGAGGTTTGTTTTATTTTGTAATTTGTCACACTATATTCTATGAACAACAAGTTCACTACGATCACACCTCTTATCACTGGGTAACATTCTTCACTCGGCGCTCTCCTGTCATGAAGTAGGTATTGCCTACTGAGGAAGTTATGAGAAGGGTAATATTTTCTCATTCACTGCAACGTTTGTAGTCCTAGAAGTGCCAAAAACAAATGGTTATTCTCGAGCTGTAGTTTCAGCACCACCTCCATCCCATTTGACTGTTGACATGTAAAGTAGTCCAAATCTCATTCACGCGAGTCCGGTCTGTAGACCTAAATTTAAGATGGATTGATATATTTTACGAGTATTTGGATAGGAGTAGAAGATATGATTGAAGCACAGTCTAAATGATTCTGTTTTCATTATTTTTATTTATTTACTAGTCGCTGACGGGTCGCTTTGCTTACCGCAGCAGCTAGCCAGGGGGGGGGGCGAAACCCCCTGTGGACCCTCCTATGCCGGCGCTTCGCCCCCGGGCCCCCACCAGAATTAAAAAAAAAAACAGAGTTATGCGGTTCTGCTCGAGTCAGGCCTAGGTTGGGTAGGACATTATTTTCTCGCACTCGCTCTAGTGTCTGCCCAGGGTCGATATATTTGCCTCTTCGATATCGAAGAGGCAACGAATCGAGATATCTATCGACCTTGGTGTCTGCCCGTCCAGTGGCGCCGCTCAGGTCGGCGTAAGTCTGCGTTTTCGTAATTTTCGCTTTCATGAAAATATGCCCAAATTGCACATGCCCTCAAAATGACCGACAAGCGTTGCCATGCCTCTTTTTCTTTCTAAGTAGGCATACATATATACAAAGCAGACACATTTACATGTACAAAATAAATGGAAGACAATGATTTTTTGTGTATTAAATTATAGATGAAACAATATATTCAAGTTCTTTGGGATATACAATATTTTTGGTCTTAGCGCCTTCTGCAAAAACAAATAACTTTTTCGGCTGTCCCACACGTGAGCATGCAAAATATAACTGTTGAATATATTAAAAGCATGGATTTTCCTGATTTGATCCACACGCGTGTGCTTTGTTGATGGTCATTGAGAAGGAAAGGCGAACGGGGAACTGTAGTCGTTTGATTACAACTATTCACTGAATTAGTCACTGACCCTGGTCATTAAATGCTGCAGGAGTGAATAGCCATCCATGAAATCGCTATTAAATGGAAGCATGGTTGCCAAGGAAGTTTCTATTGTTGAAAAGGAAGATATATTTATAAATTTAGAGCTAAAAACGCATTACTTAGGCAAAAACGAAGCGTACAAGAAAGTTGAATGACAAAATTAAATACTGCATTTTTTTATGCGTTCTATGGTAACAATTTCCATTCAATATCTTCAGTGCAAGTAATTTAAACAAGCAAATAAAGAAACACATACACCTAATTCAATGCTTTTCTTATGTGAGTAAAAGTTAATATTAATGGGGTAAAAACGACCCCAACTATTGTTTATTTCAAAAGACCTTTCTTAGCGGGCCTATGCTCCACGGTACGGATATATCGTCAAATTTCACTGTTCTATCACCAGTAGTTTGGGCTGTGCGTTGATGAATCAGTCAGTCAATCAGGACATCTTATATATATATTATTATAAATAAAAATGGATTGCGCATTTTGTTGGTAAGCGGTTAACTTTGATAATGGCTGCACCGATTTCACTGAAATCTTCACAATTTGTTCATCCCCGTTCCGGGACGGTTAACGGGTTATAATATATAGTGTAGGATAAATACATGAATTTTAAATTACATTTACAATTTTGCCCATAAAATTACACGGAATTTTATATTTTTCACGGTGCAGTGCTTTCATATTTAGTTCATTAAATTACTTGAATTTGTACCGATCGCTTTTATTTTCCTTCATCGGAATGTCGAAACTCTGAACTATCTTATTCTTTCGATGTTTTTATGATAAACAAACCAGTTAACGATTAATTACGCAACTTAAACGATTTTCGTAGCTCTTTAAATGGGTCTTTCATTGTTGTCTCCGATCCATTTCTGATGTAAACAAACACCGCATTGCGTGCTAGAGGGCTATAAATAATGATTCTTTTATTATTGTTGTAGGAACCAAGAATTTGGAGATTTCAAAAAGTGCACGGAAAATGCATGAAAGTTGTGGATGATGGAACTGGCGGAGTTTTCTTCTTGGACGCTCCCGGTGGAACAGGAAAAACTTTTTTGATCACAATGATTTTGGCAACGATTCGATCGCAGAATGAAATTGCACTTGCACTTGAGTCATCAGGAATTGCTGCTACGTTGTTGGAAGGCGGTCGAACAGCTCATTCAGCACTCAAGTTACCATTGAATATACATATCAAGGAAACTCCAACGTGCAACCTTTCAAAGAACTGTGCAATGGCCAAAGTTTTGCAGCAATGCAAATTGATCGTTTGGGATGAATGTACAATGGCACATAAAAAATCTTTAGAGGCATTAGACCGAACGATGTAAGATCTAAGAAACAACCGAAATCTGTTTGGTGGTGCGATGATTCTGTTGTCAGGTGAATTTCGCCAAACATTGCCAGTGATTCCACGGTCAACGCCAGCCGATTAACTAAATGGATGTTTGAAGTCGTCCGTTTTGTGGAAACACGTCAAGACTCTCAAATTAGGCACAAACATGCGTGTCGAGTTGCAGAAAGACGAATCTGGAGAGGTATTTGCTGAACAATTGCTGGACATTGGAAATGGAAAAATACCCATTGACACTCCCACTGGCTGCATTACGTTCCCCGTCGATTTTTGCCAGTTCACCGAATCAAAGACCGAACTCATACGAAAAGTGTTCCCAAACATTGCTCAAAATTACAAAAATCATGTTTGGTTGAGCGAACGTGCTATATTGGCTGCGAAAAATATTGATGTAGACGAATTGAATTTCAAGATTCAAAGCGAAATTCCTGGCGAATTGATGACGCACAAATCGGTGGATTCCGTTACTACCCAAGATGATGTCGTCAACTATCCAACCGAATTTTTAAACTCACTGGAATTGCCACCTCACAATCTCCAATTAAAAGTCGGATCGGTAATCATAATGTTGCGGAATATCACCCAACCACGTATTTGTAATGGCACCCGGCTTGCGGTGAAAAAACTGTCTAACAACCTCATCGAAGCAACAATTCTTAAAGGAAAGTACAAAGGAGAAGACGTTTTGATACCACGCATCACAATGATGCCAACCGACATGCCATTCGACTTCAAACGCTTGAAGTTTCCAGTGCAGCTTGCATTCGCAATGAAAATAAACAAATCGCAAGGGCAGTCATTGAGTGTTTGCGGCATTAACCTTGAAAATCCATGCTTCTCGCGTGGTCAATTGTATGTCGCCTGTTCCCGTGTCGGAAAATCATCAGCTTTGTTTGTTTACGCTCCAAACAACAAAACAAAAAATTTCGTGTATCATACAGCGTTGCATTAACAAAAAATATTGATGCCGCAGCAAAGAAATAGGAACAAGGCATTTATTTTCTTTGATTATACTTAAACATCGATCTGACAATCGAAATCGAAATGCACGTATAACACCTTGAGATTCGTGTGATTTCGAATTTAATGGGAGAAAATAAGTCATTTGGTTGACATTAAATTCTGACTTTTTTATATTTATAACTTAACATAATCTTTAATCTTAACATATTAAAAACGAGTGATTTCCCTTTTCTTTATTTTCCATTTAATCAGACTGTGCCACCGGAACGCGTGGACAGGTACAGATATCACAAATATATATCAATTTGTAATGGGAAATTTAAAAATAGGGCATTGAAAATGAAGAAAAACTTCAATTTAAACATTTACCCATGATAAATAACTATGCATAACTGTTATTATTATGCTGATTGAGTAACTATCCACGTCAAGTTTATATATTTTGAAATGACCTCGAGCGAAGCTGGGGCATTTCAAGTACAGTACACCGTCTGTCGAATGAGACGTTGAACTGTGGACCCCTTGGCGCCGTTCGTAAGAGTAGGCTAATGCCGACGCCAGGTGTCCCTCCATCCTTCTCTGTAGTTTCCCTTGGCGAAAATGAACTTAGTTGTCGGTCGCCGGCTTTAAAATACTACTACTACTAGCAAAGCCTGGCATTTTTGCTAGATTTATATAGAATTCACCCACGTCGCGTCGGAAGAGAATGTTGAGCGATTGAGAAAGTCATGTATACGAAGTCCTAAGATGTCCATTTCTCGACGCAGTTTGGAACTTGGCATTGCTAAAATAACTATTCAAAATTATATATGAAGTCTTAAATTGCATTCTTACAATATTCAACTGAGGCATGAAATCAAACCAACGGATAGGCCTACATTTGTTGAATTTTCTGTAAAGATGCTGGCTGACATGCTGAAGTGACTTCAACATCAACACTGACATCAAATCTCTGACAGGTGCTGCTCAATCACACATTCATTTCATATTGATGCCTCGATAATAATTATTTCTCGAGTAATTGACAAATAAAATCACGAACAACGTTTTCGATGACGTATAAAGATGAAATAAATATACACTCGCAGGACGAAGTTTGCCGGGTTCAGCTAGTATATATATATATATATATATATATATATATATATATATATATATATATATATATATATATATATATATATATACAGTATGCCAAGAGGGTGGCCGATAAAAAATATACACACGGAAAAAAGAACACTTACACATAAAAACTTCCTTTGGAAACTTCCTTCCTTCCTTCCTTCCTTCCTCTTCCTTCCTTCCTTTCCCATAAAAACTTTTGGAAGTTTTTATGTGTAAGTGTTCTTTTTTCCGTGTGTATATTTTTTATCGGCCACCCTCTTGGCATACTGTATATTTATCACCCGAGTGATTTTCCTGGAAGTTTTATATATATATATATATATATATATATATATATATATATATATATATATAAATAATGTCTTGGTAGAAAATCGCTCTCGGCGACGATGCACATGCATAAATAAAACAGTGATACACTAAACAAACACAGAAACACGCAAAAAGGACACTCACAAAAGAAAACTTGTACGTTTCGGCGTCAGGACGCCATCGTCAGCGGTAGAAGAATGATGAGTCCGCTCTGTTCCCTTGGGAAGGAAAGGGCAGAGAGGAAGGAGGGGGGGTAAGTGCGAATGGATAGTGGTGGGGAGAGAGAGGTGGCTATTGGGCTTTTAATTCAATGTGCTAGGTTTAGCCCGGGCTTTTCGAATGCCCTTGTCACCCAAATATGGGCGTATTCACGAATTTTCACGTCAACATTACCGGCGGATTCAGGAAGGGCTTCTATGATCTCTAGGGAGAAACAATCGATTTTGAGAGTGGGAGGCGGTATGTTTGGGAATGGGATCAAGAAAAGGTGGAGTTTTGGTGGCATGGCGGTGATTGTTCATACGGATATTGAGGGGGGTGGTACATTTTCCCACATAGAAGGCAGGGCAGAAATTGCAGGAAAGGCGGTAGATGATGTTGCTGGTGGTACAATTGGCCGTAGAGGAAGATCTTTTGAGGGAGGGGGTGGCGGAGGGGCGGAGGAGAGAGCAGCATTTGCACCTCGGGCGTCCGCATGTTGAGGAAAGTGGCGGAGGGGGGGCGGTGGGTTGCAGGGAGGGTCCATTGAATTAAAAGCCCAATAGCCACCTCTCTCTCCCCACCACTATCCATTCGCACTTACCCCCCCTCCTTCCTCTCTGCCCTTTCCTTCCCAAGGGAACAGAGCGGACTCATCATTCTTCTACCGCTGACGATGGCGTCCTGACGCCGAAACGTACAAGTTTTCTTTTGTGAGTGTCCTTTTTGCGTGTTTCTGTGTTTGTTTAGTGTATCACTGTTTTATTTATGCATATATATATATATATATATATATATATATATATATATATATATATATATATATATATATATATAAACTTTGTCACAAGTGTGACTAAAATGAGAACACATAAAAAAGACACTCACACGGGTTGTAAATTTTTCGGTGGATCGCCGCCACCTTCTTCAGCGAAAGGTATAGGAAGAATGAAGAGGAAATGTTTGGGATGGTGAGGGGAAGAGAGCAGTGAGGAGGGGAAAGGTGAAAAGTAAAGGAGGGGTGGAATGGAGGTAAGGGAAATGGAAAAGACGAAATGGTGAAGTTGCCATGACCAAGTTAAGAGACAGAAAGATACAAAGTTGAAGGTTGGGAGGGGAGAAGATGTTACAAAATTATAAGTACAATGTTGAAGGTTGGGGGAGGGGAGGATGTTTACAAATTAATGGGACCGGTTGAGGCCAGGTGGCTGGAGAGCGTTAAAATAAAATATACAAGCTTGCTCTAATGTTCTCAAAGTAATTGGAGTGGCTGTGGGGGGTAGAGAGGCCAGAACAGCTACATTGTAGCAATTATCAAATTTAGTGGTATGGGAAGCGGCATGAGTAGGGACAGCGTGAGAGAAGTTTTGGGAGGATGGGTTGCATGAGGCACGGTGATTATTTATCCTGATATTAAGTGGTGTACTACAAAGTCCAATATAAAAGGCCGGGCATAGCTTACAAAGAAGTATATACACAATGTTAGAGGTGGTACAGGAGGATGAGGAAACGGAAGGAAGATGAGAATTTATGAATTTATTCGGGAGTCGGTTCGTGGTAAATAATAAGCATGTTTTGCATCTAGGACGGTTACAAGGGGTGGCTGGAGTTTTGGATTGAATAACTGATTTTTTGAGAGGTTTCGTGGCCTTAAATAAGTTTGATAGGTTGGGGGGACGCTTATAAGTAACGGATGGACATTTAGGGAATAAATTAGTAGTTGTTGGGTTACTCGAAAGGATGGGAAATAATTCTTTAAGGATGTGCTTTAGGGACTGTATGCCTGGGAAGAATGTGGTGCAGATGGAAAGATTTTTAGGGTTTGAACCTGATGTTAGTTTAGGTTGGTAAGACTTTCTGAGTATTTTTTTATACAAAAGGGTATCAGGGTATCCTCTGCGGAGAAGAGACTGGTGTAGGTTGGATAGGAAATGGTCAAGGGACTCCGGATTATTACAAATTCGATGACCTCTGATGGAAAGAGAGTATGGGAGAGAACGCTTTGTATGAGAGGGGTGACAGCTACTAAAGTGAAGGTATTGCTGTTTATTTGTGGGTTTAATATGGACAGAGGTACTAAATTTACAGTTGGATAAAGAGATGTCGACATCTAGGAAAGTTATTTGGGTGGAGGAGATATTAGAGGTGAAAGATACAAAGATACCAACAATCATGATTTTCGACATTCCAAAAGAATATATATATATATATATATATATATATAAACTATGCCACAGGTGGGGCGGAATTAAATATAAACACATAAAAAAGAACACTCACACTATAAGTTGATATTTCGGTTGCTCTAGAACCTTTCTCAAAGATAGATGGATACAAAATGCATTTTGTATCCATCTATCTTTGAGAAAGGTTCTAGAGCAACCGAAATATCAACTTATAGTGTGAGTGTTCTTTTTTATGTGTTTACATTTAATTCCGCCCCACCTGTGGCATAGTTTATTTATATTATCGCGTGTGTGATTTTCCACGAACTCGTATATATATATATATATATATATTCTTTTGGAATGTCGAAAATCATGATTGTTGGTAAATACTGAGGGAAATCTTCCTTTACTAGAAAAATAACATCATCGGTGAGAAAAATAAATTCACGTATTTCAACCTAGGAAAATAAATTCACGTATTTCAATTTTAGCGGGAGTAATGCAGTGACCGGCAGTGACTTTAGTTCTCGCGGTTCTCGCGCCCTCTATTTTAGTTAATATATAGCCAGCAGATGGCATTGACTCCCCCGGTCAAGATGGCGTTGTACGATCAGGGGGATGTTGTCGTTCGGTGGCACCGGTACCCTTATCGAATTATTAATGGGGAGGTCAGACATTAAAGGTACGGGAAATGTGTTTTTAAAGCTTACAAATGTCCCATGGATGTGGAGGGAAAGTTGGGACGTTGGAAAATGGGAGCTGCCCCGGCCTAATCAAGAGCAAATTTCAAATGGTCCATCCGTCGATGTTTTGGGTGAGTATTCTCGATCCCTGGGTGAATTGTACATAACTACAGTAGATAACGCGAGTGTAAACCATGCGTATCAGTAATTTAACGGGTAATTTAGTGTACCTCCGATGATTGAGATTATATGCCCGCTAGACTTCGATGTGCGTCTCGCCTGTCGCATCGTGTGATTTTTTCCTGCTTTCGTGTATAATGATTCTGGGAATATAAACGTGAGAATTTCATCCATGTAAACCACGTTGATGTCTAGTTACGATGGAATCTCTTGACTTCACTGTTAGCAGATCGCCAAGTGTGTTGCAGTTATCAATTATAATTTTTGCCGCATCAAATCTCCATGCGGGTGTAGATGTCGATATCAGTGTGTGTGTCTTGAATTTTGAATTTGTCACAGACGCAAACGACGTGTATACATCCAGCAGATGCTTACTTATTGTTGATTGCTTGTTGTAAGAGTTGTCTTTCGTGTTCCTTAATTTCGGATCGTGTATTAAACACAATTTATTGAGTGTGTCCCAACTAATGATCTCCTGAAGTTTAATTTCATAATTTTGGTTGACTGGATAAGTGTGAGGAACTGCAAGGAAGTTTTAGTACAAGTAATTCATTTTATTGATGCTTGAGAAAAACTATTTGCATATTATCTAGCGGCAGTTACCAATTTAATAGTCACATTTATCCAACATTGTGTATCGACCCAAGGAAATAAATTTGTGCTAAAAAATGTATGCAATCTCAGAACGTGTTTCTCTTTAATTGCCTCGAAAATGTTACAGTGAAATATCTTCAACGTATAGAATAATTAGTTTTATCGCTCAAGAGCCATGCAAAGGAAGTTGATAGCTATTCATTTGGAACTTTAATATTCTACTTGATGATATTTATCAATCCATTATGTAAGGCACTCAGTGATGTAGTCACTCTGATATGTTTAGTGAGTCCAGGATTGTTAATACTAATTGTCATTCCCATCGGTTAAAAAGCCCAAGGATTAAATTCTGATGTTACTATTATTTTTTGATTCTCAGATGGATAAGGGGTACGATGAAGACAGCGATGATGGGGAGGGTGGAGGACCCGGCTCTGTCGGTCATCACACACGGAAATACCTCCGCTGTTTTGCCTTCTGTTTCCTGGTCCTCTTCTTTTTACTCCTGCTCTACCTGCCAGCGTATAATCAGGTTCAAGTCCGAGAGGGTAAGCCCTAATTTTCTACTTTCCATAATTGGCTGTATTTTTTTCTCTTTAAATATCTGTTTCGGAATCATAGAGTGGGTTTTAGATGCCATAATGAGTTGTTCCAAATGGTGGATTAAGTCAGTGAGCTTAAATCTGCTTATTTCTTTATTTACATGCCTTTTTAATATGTATTAGGATGTAATTATTCAAATTAAATTCAAAATCATGTGACATATAGCTTACATTTTTCATCATCAACTTTGAAATACATGGAATATTTGAATTAGCATGCATTTTTCTGCATGCAACAAAAGTTGCCTGATTTTAGTGATTAACTAGATATAATATGTACCTGCTGCGAGATCAGTGGCTAGTGATTGCATGTGTATTCTGTAGCGATTCTTTGCCTCCGCCCTGAGGATATCATTGTTTTAGAAGTACCTCTTTGGGGAAGCCTCAATTTTAGTACAGGATATGTTCCTTAAATTTTTTCCAAAATATTTCATTGCTATATAATTCATATGCTTCAGTCACAAAGTGACAACTCTGTATGGCTACTGCCTGATTAGAATGGGCATTGTGCATTTTAACTTTATGAATGAAAAAAATTATTGGAAATCCAGAAGAAATTTATCTATTGACTCTGCAGGTGGTGTGCAAGAGCTATGAAATTGAGAACTCTTGATAAGAATAGAGCACATATATTTCTCCAACACCCTTTCTTGCCTTTAATGCATCGCTCACAGTGTGTTGGATTCAATGTTTAGGCATGTTTTTACTCATTGTCATAATATGTCAACTCATTTGTCAAGTTCTCATGTATCAGTTTTATTCTTCATATCATTCATCATTAAAAGGATTTTTGCATAAATCATATTATTGTTCAAACTGAATTAGAAAAATGGTTGGAGGATGATGTGGGTTTCAAAGCGTTGTTATTTTTTAAATGATTTATACACAATGGGGAAAATGGGTATGACTAATACTTATTTCAAAATAATGTTTTGGTTCATTTTATTGGATTTTGTCTAAAGATTGAATCAATATCTTTTTTTTAAGGCGAACTTCATGTCTTAGGGTGTGCATATTGTATAATGCATCTTCAGAATAATCACCAGTTTATATTCAGGCCTTATGTTTTGAATAATGATAATAGCAACTATGCTTCAACCCACAGTTTTTACTGGTACTACTAGTTTCAACGCTACGCCATCATCATCAACGCCGTATCAATGGAACTAGTAGTTCCAGTGAGTGGATTGAAACATAGTTGTTTGTTGTCATTATTCATAATGAACTTTGACAAGGTTATGCCTGAAAGGATTGAATTCCTCTGTTTTGTTTTTTCAGAATTATTCCATATTTAGTTGGAGTGATTGCTCCTCTGTGCACACTACAACTATCACACTTTGTTAAAATTCCTGTAAAAAAGTAGGTTTCTCCTAATGTTATGTCTTGACACTACCGATCATATTCATTAGATTTGTGACAGCAAATTTACTAAACCACACAACTTCCACAGATGGTTACTGAAGGGGTCTAAAATCATAATAAATTGTATTGTATAATCAACTCTTTGTTTAAATCTTCAGAATTACATTATTGAATATTCCTCCCATAGAGGTGTTCTACATTTTCAGTAATGCTGAAGGATAGTTTCAGAGCCCTTAATTGTAATTGATCCTTGAAAATAACGGTGTAAGAAAGGAATTAATTTCATATGGTAATAATAATAGCACGGTTTATCTTTGGAAAATGAAATCTGATAATTTATTTAGCCATTGTGATTCTTGATTTTATCTTAACATAATTCTGGTAGCTTTTGAAATCAGGGTATTCAGGTGTCTTCTTTTGATAATTTTAGTAACACAGTAACATTCCACATCTGATGTAAGGATCACATTGTGTTTACTAAATAAGGATGGTTGGCTCAGGTATTTCAGTTGCTTAAACTGTCATTACCACACGAATTCTACTTGTATTGCACCAACAGTGCTAATGGAAAAAAAATTGGATCCCTTCCCATTTAAGTCTGCACCTGGTCAAATTCAACACATGATTAGTTCGCTGTATTTTTAAATTATAGCTGACGTTGTTTAAAATTGTTGACGAGCATGAACCATCAGGTGAGGGCAACAGAAATGCTCTATCATAACATGACGTTAACTGTGGATATTTTATCATTCTTTTTGTGATTATGGTGTCAATGTTATTTTAATGAAAGTAAATGCCAGAGGAGTTTCTTTTTTGAACCATTTTTTCATACAGCTTCCAATACCTGATTTTACCTCTTCTTGTTAATGTCATACTAGAGACCAATGAGATAGGTGTAGTTAACTTCAGACTCATTCAGTATTTTAAAGTGTATAGAACACTTTCCATAGTAACTTGGTGGTATTCCATAATTAAATGGATGAAATGAATGAAAACTCTAACAATGCCTCTTGAAAAATTACTCACAAGACCTGGATTTCAACCTTCATCAGGATCACCTTATGATGACGCTAAAGCATTGAAACCCAGGTTGTGTGTGTTAATTATTAAATAGTATGTATCGTAAAAGTTTTCCTTCATCAAAAAATTCTAAAGTGTACTTATAAATGACTCTATCAGTCCTTGGTGGCATCATTATAATTTGCCTATGCATGAAGTGCTGAGGTAAATATGTAATGATAAAATGTTGGAACTGTTCATGGGTTTCTCACCAGGTTAAAGGCTTCATGCTTGACAATGTTTTGATGTCCGATTCCTGCCCTGAAGTCTATGTCTGAGTCAGGCATTGAAACGTTAACCAACATGGAGCCTTCGACTCGGTGGGAAACCCGAGAAAAGTTCCTGTATCTAATTCACCAGGAATGTTATTTTCTTTGGATGGGTAAAGAATATGAACTTTTCTGTGATTTACTGATGCCTTTCTTCACACTCACAAAAGATACATTCATATATATCAATCTCGTCTTTTCATCTTACAATAATGTTCGCAATATTAATACATGACAGTTGCTCATCAGAGCGCAGCACCATTCACTTACACGTTAAATTTGACAGTCAGACAACTCCCAACAGAATAGACCAGATTTTACTAACGATGAAATGGAGCACTACTTTCAGCTTGAGAATTTTCTGTCTAGTTTGTATGTACAGAAGTTACATAGTCTTTGTTGGTTACTCAGGAGATGGAAATGGTTGAAATTTTCCTTTGTTAAAGTCTTGATAATTAGATTGGAACAAAAATTTGAGTTCTAAGTATGTTTAATTATATTTCAATTGTAGATTTTCCATTAAAGAAGTGAAGTTGTGCACTTGAAGAGCATTCTTGCACTGGTAGAGTTATATCCACCCAATGGCTTGAGCCGACACAGCTTTGTTTCCCATGTTAGGAAAGTTAAACTCAGTCCAACAGAGGGGTCAGTTGTAATTTTGATCAGATGTTATCGCACCTTTGCCATTAGGTAATATGACTGTGTATGACAAACTGATATTTTTAGTTCCTGCACCGTCTATTCATTGTGTTGTACTCTACGATTAGTTAACCTTTCAAAGTCTTTGAACAGCTTAGTCATTATTTTAATAATTGCGGTGGAATTGCTGTTCTCGGATTCTCTGGGATATTTTAAGAGAATTAAATCCTTAATGTTACTTTTTGGATGGGACATCAGAATTTCTGAACAAAATAATCCCTTCATCTGGATTTTTTGATTACTGATGCAGCTGAGTTTTTCAAAGGAATAGTTGCATCTTCTGTTCTTACGACCTTATGTATTTTATTAGTATCTAAGACTCAAGAGTTTTTTTTTATGATTTCCATAAGTTTTCTCAATACTTGCTGAAGTTCAGATTTTATGCTTACTTTCTATTGCAGTGTTTCATTTCAACAAGAACTCACGGAAAAGTAGGTATATTTTGGGCAAGACTCCTTAGCATGTTAGTTTTTTGTTTGAGAAACTTAAATATTTTTGCCGTACTGAAATCCTGTATGATTTCATTTTGTAAATGTATATATAGCCTAAATCCTGGCTGCAGCTATAGATTAGAAATGTATGTCCTTATTGCTCTTAACTTTTAGTTGAATTTCCTGGAAGTCTAGTAGTCGAGCGTGTAATTTTACTGTCATATGATTTATGGATATTAATTTTAGTTTGTATGGTCAGTGTGAATGGCATATGGGTGTGCATTGTGATGGCAATGACCTGTGTGTTGGTTGCATTCGTGAATGTCTTTGGTTCACTTACTACTTTGATTTTGTTTATCTACCTCAGTTTACTGGACCAAAATTGATGTATGTGCATGCCTTTGGTCTCATGCTAAGACCACATAAGCCATTGACAGTGAATGCCTTCATCAGTTGTCTTCAATCTTGTCATTCTTTTCAAATATCTATGGGGCTGAGAGGTAGGACTTAAAAAAGTCGCTCATCACGTGCCTTTCTCAGAGCCAACTAATGAGGAGACATCGCGTGAGTGATGTTAGGGATCCAAATGATGCAATTACTTTCTGAAACTATGGAGAAAATGCAGGAAAAGTGTCACGGCTTTCTTCCATTAGGGCCCTAGTTCGAGAAAAAAACGCAACTAAAGAATTTCCCTCCGTATAAATTCTGGACTACACGGAGGTCTTCCAACTGAAGGCGTGGCGTAGTGGTTAGAGGTGCTGGACCAGTAATCCACGTATTGTGTTGCGTGGGTTCGAATCCTTGACCGGTCAATTTTTTTTCTTTCTTATATTTTACGGAGTCACTGTACATTGCTCAATCCCATACATTTATGGCATTATCAACAATATTTTTTAATTTTCAGCCTATTTTCAATCAACCCCTTGGGAGAGTTTCCAAGCTAATTTCGGGATTCTTGTTCGGCCGATAAGAGGTTTCACATGCCGGCAGGCCTAATACCTATGTTTAGATTTTGAAAATACAAGGATACTTCCGTGAATAGGATGAGCGTCGATTGGTCGTCCCTCTTTCTCAAGGCGGTAAGCAATGAACGGATTATTACTTTTTAATATACAGAGATGCATGCACTTCAAATTTCCCAGGAACTGCATTCGAATAATGACTTTTGTGACTCAATTTTTCTTTCAATAGTGAACATGATATAAGTAGAAAAGAGATCGTAACTGTTTCCGAGGTTATGTAAAAAATATTTGCTATGACCTTTCTGCGGAGCAACATATTATATTAAAGGGAAGCCTGTAACGTGGGGGAGAGGAAGATATAAGATTCCAGCGCAAAAAATATCACGTAATGATAAACTTTTTCTTTTCCCACCTCATGTTTATTTCAATTGAAGGAATTGAACTTTTCATTTATGGCGTGGAATTGGTTACTTTCGGATGATATTCATTGTAAAAACATATAAAGCAAAAAATATTTCTGCACCAAGCCAATTTATTTTCTGTCGCCAGAACATTTGCATCTGGTCGAAGGCAAATCCGGTCTTCAAACTCCGGACCATTTATTTATATTTTCTCATATTTCCCTTTAATATAATATGTTGCTCCAAAGGTCAAAGCAACTATTTTTTACATAACCTCGGAAACAGTTACGATCTCTTTTCTACTTATATCATGTCCACTATTGAAAGAAAAATTGAGTCACAAAAGTCATTATTCGAACGCAGTTCCTGGGAAAATTGAAGTGCATGCATCTTTGTATATTAATAAGTAATAATCCGTTCATTTTTGTATATTAATAAGCAATAATCCAAGGCCCCTCTAGCCTGCAGGATAAAAAGAATGCATTGGTCATTCTCCCGAACCTAGGCGATGACCGAGTGACACCCACAGCGACACCCAGGGTTACCCCTCACCCCAGGGCCTCTCTCATTGTGGGGGGCCACTTAGAATATCCGGCTGAAGGAATTGAGGGGTAATCTTGGCAACATAGACCTCGAGCTGTCCCTCTCTGAGTCAGTTCCCCACTCCACGGCAGCAGAGATCTTCGAACTGTTCTGGGCAATCCCAAAAGGCACCCACC
This sequence comes from Pyrrhosoma nymphula, assembly GCA_963573305.1. NCBI lineage: Eukaryota > Metazoa > Arthropoda > Insecta > Odonata > Coenagrionidae > Pyrrhosoma > Pyrrhosoma nymphula. The sequence goes on from OY754336.1 coordinate 7,669,173, forward strand.
CCCACAAATGTTAGACGTGCCTCTTTGCCCTCAAGATATTTGAAAAGTATAATAGTAGATTAGTAATATGTGTGGTATGTACTTCCTATATTGTTTAGGATATTTTGGTTCTTTTGGGACAATTCTTGCTGTAGAAATTTGTTCTCCCTATTTTGTATTGTTTACTTTGTCTCTGATGAAACCAAATGCATTTGAAAAATGTGATGTATTTTTAGTTACATTCTGGTGAGCCTCAACAAGGTCCACCAGGTTCTTATAGATGACTGTACCTCAATGGAAATACGTATTATATTTTATATTGAGGTCATATTCATTAAGCTGATGAGAGATGCACTAGGAGTCTAGATAGTATGAAAATCATTAGTCATTAAGTTTCTCTAGCATTTGTAGTGCTTTAATCATATTTGATATCTGTAACATGGGCTTGCAAAATTTAATTGTAGATCAGATAATGGTCTATGGAAACCTTTTACTCATTCCTTGTCACTGTAAACATCTACAATCGCATAACATGAAGTATTTCGTTCAGTTCCCATGTAATATAGTGTATACCAGGAAAATAAATATAAAAACTCTCTGGTTTGTGTTATTATTCAATGTGAAAAGCAATCATAATTTTCCATTGTGCCAACTAAATTTTTCTATTCATTGTGGCTGCAATAACGTTGATGGCCAAATGGGAAATTTTTCTGAAACAACATTTTTATTCTGTTTGCATCTTGTTAGATAGGTGACCAAATTAGCAGAACTACTTACAGCTAAAATGCAGTTCCTTTTTTACAGTGCCTCCAATCTAAAAGAAATGTAATAATTCCTTTCCTTCAGTGAATGTAAAAAAATTTTATTCCCGGAACATATTCACTATTTTAGGAGGACAACTTAATTCAATTATAGATTTTAAGTATTTTTTATGGAAAATTATGAAGATCTACATGTTTCCGTGTATGAGGGCAAATTGTTTTTTCCAGTAGGGTGTTGAAAATTATTATGACCAAGGCTGGGTGCGCATTAAACAGAAGAGAAGGGTTTGTGAATAAAGCAGAGAATTGTTACTCTTAGAGGTCAATGCAAATTAAACTGATCAGAAGAATAACTTGTGTTCATAATATTTAATTTGATTATCTTGCTTTTGGTACAACTTTTGATGTAAATGTTTTAAAAGCCTTGATGAAGTGGGATTGTAATCTATGCATCCCTTTCAAATGGAATTTATTGGGTTGTTGTTACTAGCCAATTATGATTTATGTTACTTACATGATACATAGTTGATCTCCTTGGCTATCTTTTTCCAAATGTCATCTTTAAGCCGAGTTCACATGTGGTCCTTATAACTTGTATCGTATATGTATAACAGATTGTTCTTGAACCAGCTGGATCAAATATTTCTTTATTTGAATGATGTGGAAGAATTTGAGGGACCAAGCTTGTACTAACAAGAGCTCTTCCCACTGAGGACTTTAGAAACTTTACTCAAACCCCAGACTATGCATGCCATGACAGAGGCCTGTAAAGGCATCCATATAATCTACCACTCTAATTTACTTAATTTGATTTATTCTGTTTAAAGCAATATCTCGAAATCATGGTGTGTTCTCCATCTTCTCTGCTGCCTTTCCCTCTGTTTATTGTATGCCCAGCCTTGATACATACATATTATCGCTTCATTATTGCTCCAAAGTTGACTATGTATGCTAATTTTAGATATTGTACATAAAATGCCATTGATCTTTCACTTGGTTTTATAAATTGTAATGAATATTTCACTTGAATCTTGATTTTTAGTAATTGGTTGCATGTTTTGTACCATTTTCAGCCCCAATATTTGGGTGGAGCCTCAACACCACTCGTGACCTCCGGGTATATGTCCAGCCAGACAATGAAACTGCCATTATTCCAGCCCCTAACATATGCAGCTTCCCAGTTACAACAAACTCCGGGAAAGCTGAGAAGGAAGGCGATGAGGACGGTTTGTTGCTTCTGGTCGTTGTTTGCTCAGCAGTGTCAAACTTTGAAGCTCGGCAGTCTATACGGGAAACATGGGCTTCTGAAGCTGTGTTGCCAACTACACGCGTGGCCTTCCTCCTCGGCAACCCTCCCCCCCCACCGGACGAAGAGGAAGAAAGTGGTAATGAACACTCAACGTCGTCCCTCCAGAGCAAGGTCGTGGAGGAAAGTCGCCTGCATGGGGACATCATCCAAGAAGGTTTTGTGGACACTTACAATAACCTCACTCTCAAGTCGGTAATGCTACTGAAGTGGACCTCTCAGCATTGCCCCTCTGCCCATTACATCATGAAGACTGATGATGACATGTTCGTGAATGTGGGTGCAATCGTGGCGCATCTGAAGGAGAGGGTTCGGCAGAGGAGGAAATGGCAAAGGAGACGAAGGTTAGGGGGGACTGAGGCAGGCCAGTCTCGTGGTCAGTCTCGAGCCATTCGTGTGATGCCCTTCGAGGCAGAGGACACCCTGCTGGAGGGAACTCTCATATGTGGTGCCCGTCCTATTTCCAGCACACGGTCCAAGTGGTACGCGCCAAGGTACATGTACTCTGGTCGTGTGTACCCGGACTACTTGTCCGGCACAGGGTACATCATGTCACGTTCTGTGGCAAGGAGACTTCTCTCCGCTGCTCTCTCAACACCACTTTTCCACCTTGAGGATGTGTTTGTGACGGGCATGTGTGCCCGAGCCTCAGGACTTCACCCCAGGGATCACCCAGGTTTCAGTTACCAGAGGAGGAGGATTGATGATCCTTGTGGCTATCGCAACACTTTCACCGCACATCGCTTGGATGCTGCGGAACTGAGGCTGGTGTGGTCTAGGATAAAGTCTCCCAATCTTCGATGCCCCGTTACATCTCCTCCTCCATCGTCCCCATCAACAGGTCGGCCAGGAGCTCCGAGGCGGAGATCGGGTTCCTGTGGCTGAGGAAGAATCATCACACGTTCTTCCACTTTTAATTTGGCGAAGGTTTGACTGTATTTGGTACAGCACCCTGACGGCTTCCAAGTGAATGGGTAAACAGCAACCCTGCGTGGGTTCCACTGTTGATTTTTTTAAGCGAGATTGTTCGCTTTAAGATCTCACTTATTGAAATAAGTATTTCCAAGTCAGCAAAATGAATGCTCTTAATATTATTTGTCTTGAATATGAAGTGATATCTTAGGTGGCTCCCTTGTTGGAGTAGCATGGAGTTTCCGTTGCCTGTTCCAGGTGTAACTCTTTGCTTAATTGTGCCGACTTGGAGATCAGCCAGCCCTTCTTTTCTGGGCTTCCAAGTCAGTAGTCCTGCAGGCTAGCCAAGTATTTTGGTGCCATGAGTCAAAGAAATGTTGCCAATATGATTAAGAAAGAAGAGTATGAGAGCTCCATGATATGGGCTGCAGTCAAGTGTGCTTGTGGACGTGTATTTTTATATTTTTTTCTCCATAATTCCCCCTTTGAATGCACACAAAAATTTCTTCATTCTCATATATTTCATCCCATGCTTAATGCATTATAGATGATATTTGATGCAGACATTTATCAAAGCCACCTTTCTACAAATAACTCACTTTATTCATATGTGGAAGTGGTTATGATTAAATCCCATTAATGCCATTTATCTCTGCACTTTATTCAATCCAGGGCACATGAATGCTTAATACCAAAATGCTAAAATGACCGCACTGAAATCTTTTAGACTAACAAGCTCAAGAATGCCATTGGATATTCTTTTATCCTTGTTACTCTACTATTTGAGCTGATAGACAGGGAGCATTTTAGGCAAGCAGGGTCAGAGGTGATGATATGTTATCTAAGCTTGGCTGTTCTTTGAATGAGGGTGTTTTTAATGCATATGAATCAAGAGTCCTGTGAATCAGCTACATGCTTTTTTAAGCTCCCTCTCAACAAACCCTAGATGTTATTTTTTTATATCATATTTTGTTTTCCACTTCAATCCCATTCAGTAAGCAAGGTATGGAGCACTGCTAACTCTCAAGTAGGCTCGAAACATTTTTCATGTGCTTTTTTCTGCTGAATTGTTTTCTGATTAGTGATAAAATTTTGAGGCCTCTCTATAGTTTGAATGGGCTGGATGTGTACTCACAGGGGGAGAGGGATGGTTGAACAAAGAATTGGTGAGAGCACTTGGAGAGGATCCAGTTTTTCTAGAATGCCATTTTGCACAAGTTGATTTGGCCCGCTATGGACTGTCCTGGTGCAAATGCAAATCCATTCTCAGGACATCATATAGTTACATGTAATTATAGACAAATTACCACCGTTATGCACATGAAAATATCTCATATTGAAGCCCGAGACATACGTAATGAATAATTTATGCCTTTTCCCTTGCATAGGTTATTTTGTGAAAATGTTAGCATATTTAAAAAGGTGGAAACTTTGAGAAAAACAATTAATTTATTGCAGTGAGTGAGAGGGTAATACTTATCCTCCTATAAATGCCGTCAGAATATATCTTAAAAGAAGTTGTTAGTTGGAGTTTAACTTTATCTTCTTCTATCTGCCTTAAACAACCATGGATTCTAAAGCTTACTTGGGATAGAAGAAGCCATTACCTAGTGAATATGTTTATTACATTTTCAGTACATTTTTGGAATGCAGGTCATAGAGGTATGGGGCCACAAGGGGTGAAAATTTATTTCAAGATACCAATTTGCTGCAAAAACAAACTGAAACATAAAATTAAATGGTGTATGTAGTGGATAAAACCATATATTATCGTGTTCATTATTAATGTATCAGATCCATGGATAAGTAAATTATTATTATTATTGAAGAGATTTAAGGATAATGTTGGGTTAATAATTCTCAGTCTCTGTGAAAATCTCTTAAAGAAATGCCCCATCCTTTAGACTGCATTTTGTATAACCAGTCACTGAACTGGACGCAATGAAACATGGTGAACACTAGAGTTGGGGAGGGTGGCCTTTCACCTCTGATATTACACCAACAACCTATGATGCATTACCAGCGACTAAAGATGGTTCGATTCCTGTTTTTTATACCCCATCCCGCTTTCCATTCCAGCCCTCTTGATTCTCGATTCTGAAACGATGTATACTGTTCCAGCATATTTTAGATACCTAATTCATATCTTGCATTTAGGTACCACAGAGAATAAGGATAAGTTTGAAATTTTAAAGCAAACGTGAATATGCAAATTTACAGTGAATTTTTTAAACTTCTCTTCTAAAATAAATAGAAAAAAATATGCAAAGAATGCATTTGATAATGAGATTCAATATAAACTTACTTGAATAGAAATATAAAAACAGGTGAAATATAAACTAAGTTAGCTTTTTCATCTAATCTATCTCACAGGAAAAAATTAAGAGAGCAATTCACATTAGGATGAAGACTACAAAGAGATTTAATTTTATACCAATTTCAGTCAATTGCTATCAGTATGGCTAAATCCACCGAATTTCACAACAAAAATAAGTGACGTTATCTTTTACGCATTAAAAAAATAAAATCGATATGCCGTTTAAGTTTGCTGGTCATCCAAATAGAGTGGGAACGCGCATGATCTTGTTATGAAACTGAGGACATATCAAATGTTCCTGATGTACTTTTAGTCTTTTAGAATCGACTTTGCAGGCTATGTTTCTTAAATTCTCATTTTCTCTAAAAATCGATGGTATCAAGAATCTGAATCGACCCATCCTTACGAGTGGCCTTGCGATCAGCAGGAAAAGTATTACCTGGGTTATGATGTTCTGATGGATGTTTTGATGCAGGAAGATGTGTTTCTGAATCTCATTTTGTTTCATTAGATCCCTCGTAGAGCATTTGGCCGAGTGCAGGAGCCAAGCTTAACTATGAAAAACCTTTTCATTTTTGCATTTTATTTGCCTTGAGTGAACCTTTCATAGTTTGCGTTGTGCTTGTGCCTGTCTCTCTAGTGTTATGTTTTAGACATGGTCCTGGCAATGGCTCATGATACTTGAATTCCCTAATTCATTAGGATGCCCTTTATTCATAAAAATGCTATACCATTTCCATCTGAACATTAAGTTTTTGTAATTATATCTCATTTGTTGGTAAGTTATTAGTGAAACTCTTCCCTCACAATACTGTTCTAAGAGTGCAAAACTTAGCATGTTTTTGTGTGGTAGTATTTTGTATCCTATGTTCAGATTTTAACCAGGGATTGATTAGTGGCATGACAGTCATTATTGGGGATAAATTGTACTTGTGAAAAGAAATATGTACAAGTTTTGAAAATGCCCCGAAAAAGGTTGTGATATAATGCCATGGGAGATAATAGCTGAAAACAGTTCAAACTAAACGAATAATGGCGTTCTCATTTCTTGAATGGTATCTCACAAGCTTAACAATGACATTTCAGATTTTGTTATTTTATTCCTGTCACATTCCTTTCCTAGAAAAGTTACCAACTACATCAAATTGGTCCTTAAAGGAAGTTAAATACAGGCAAAGGTTTGTACTGAAAGAGTTTAATTGCATTTTAAATGTGCAGTCATGGAATTTTAATGTGAAAATAATTTTCTGCGAAAAAATTGCATTCATTATCTGAGATTTCTTTATTTTTTTGTGTTAAAAAAATATAATGTGCCTTAATTGTAGTGGCATATGCTGGGGATATGGTGTTAAACCGTTAAGCTTCCCATGGGGCAATACATTGGTGACTGTGCACAAAATGACATCAGCTCTTGATGCAGTCATAAAAATATAAATTGTTAATTTACATTTTCTATTTAATCACCAAATGTGCACCCAATCTTTAAAAGATTAACTGTAGATGAGGAATCAAATGCATGTATTAATTTTTTTATTAAAAAATCACACCAAAATGAACCTTAGTGCAGCCTATCTGGAATTTGTCGGAAGCAAAAGGGTTAAACCCTTCGCCCACAAATCTTTTACTTTAATACTTCCACCGAGGCTACCAGGGGAATGGGGCTATCATCACTGGAGCCATGCCGGTACATCTTGGAAAAAGCCATACAACATATATACATACAGCAAATATAAAAATACATGCAAATACTTCTCAAAGCCTTTCTGTTTACTGGAGTAAACGAAATGCCAAAATCCATGCAATTGTTCAGAATTGCCCCCCCCCCCCCCTCCCAATCAAATATCGTTTGTTCATATGCTCCTTACCATCGTGATTTGTGCAAGGTAAACTCTTTGTATGAAAATTTTGTTTCACTCGCTGGGGACTTCCTCTCTGATATCATCTTTTGGTCATTTAAATTTCTTAGGAGTGCATTTGAATAGCAGTTATTATTGTCCATCAAATTTCCAATAGGTAACATTGGCGGCGGATTAAGGGAGGCACCTCGTCCCCAAAATTCCTGGTCAAATAGGAAAAATGGTCGTCATAAGGTTTCCTATACCTCCCAGAAAGTAGAAATCCCTTCCCCCCCTCCAAAAAAAACGACTCCAACCTTAATTATGCATCATGATTAGACGATCATCATTGCCAGGTTCTCCCTTGACCCCCTTCATCTTCCATCTCATTTTTTTGTCTCCATTGCCACCCATCAGCCACTATGCAAAATGCCTCCGCTCTGCAACACCTAACGCTGACTAACTTGATAAATTGATATGGGAAGCCAATGATTTTGATGAAACCGATCGATATATGTGTTTGACTTTTAAGTTACTCCATTTTGTCTCTTGCTCTCTTCATTTGCACTGATCTCACCCTTGATCTCTCATGAGTTCCTTTGTATGTATGGGTGTTGTGTTGTATGTAAGCATTGTTATATTTATTGCTATGAATAGACTGCTGTGGTTATGACAGTGTGGGAATTGAAAATAACTTACATTTTGTGAAAGTTATTGGAATGTGGGTGTTATTTTTTTCTGGGTGCCCAGAAAGCGGGACACCCAAGGCTCAAACGTATGCTGTTGGCATTGATTTTGGTAAAAATTTCAAAAGGATGAAAGTGAGCAGCTTCATTAATGTGGAATCATTAATGTATAGCTATGGTGATTTCTTTCATGTGGAGGTCAATTCTGATTAATTTCAGAGAATGTGCCACATTAACTATGTACTTATAAATGAATGCAAGGCTGATCATCAGGCTCAAACAAGTGAAAAAAAAACTAATTTTAAAAAATTAGGTAAGATATTACCATATTTTCCAGCTTATGAGATGTGCCCTAGTTTTTTTATGGTATACGCAGCCCTATTACCCTTTGATATAGTCCACTGTGTAAATGGGAAGCTATCTTTAGCTGAATGATGTGAACTAATATGGCCACGTGAATATATACATTATATTTATAAAGTCTAATTGTAGCCAGATTTCAACAAATTTTATACAGAAAAATACTAGTATACATTATTATCATAGATTGTTACTACTATTCGTTAGAGATGGGAAAATTACTTTAATTTTCCTGTAATTTTAAGTTTTAAGAAATTAATTGTTCATGCAGGTTTGCATGAGAAATCCATTTTTTAATTTAAAAAAACTTCATATTTATATTTTTACTAAAAAATGATATCTTTTACTTCAACGAAATCAAGCCTGAAAGAATCATATTTGTTAAATAAGGAAGCCAATAACAATGCTAAGGAAATTACGATGATTAAACCCTACCTACTTACTACAACATTAATCCATTAGAAAATTAAAAAAATTGTAAAAAGAAATATGGCAGAGCCACACAATCTGACTTTCTGTTGTCCTAGTGTGAGAAATTTTCAAGAAGAATATTCTCATACATTACTCAATCGTGTAATAATTTAAGTAAAATATTCCAAAAAATGAGTTGTCCATGCCTCAATTTGTAACTAAACACGAAGGAAGTGTGTGTGGACTTGGCTTCAAAGAACTTGTTGTTTATCAGTATGAAAAATTATCTCAAACAAGGGTGAGTTTCCATGACAATGACAGTAGAATCCAGAGTGACACATCTCTACTAATAATTAAATTAATAATCAAAATAATATTTCAACAGATGAATCTATTTTAAAATTGCTGGAGTGGTAGCTTACATTTGGTGGTAGTTGCCCTTGTGAAGCGTGATGTCAAGGAGGGGAAGGTGCCTGTGGGGGAAGAATAGTGCTTGGTAGGCAATGCTGTCAACGTAATGGCACTCACCTTGAGATGGAAGGAAAGTGTCAGCAGCTCTGTAGATATTTATAACCTGAACAAAGCTGCATCTAAATATGCTGACGATGTTTGCAACCCATCTCAAAATTCCATTAAGAGCCATAGAGAGCAATATAGTTTATGTGAGTAAAAGATAAGAGCATTTTGAAGGTGACAGCAAAGGTTTGCTACCTTGGGACCCTGGTGATGAAACAAAGAGACTGCCTTACTCCTTCATGTGGAGCTACTTTCTAGGCAATTGACCCTTCCACTGTGTTGGGCCTTCTGTGCAACTGCCACTGTTTTGCTACCATTCTATAAATTTGAATGGTAAGATTTTGGAATTGAGTGGATAAATTGTCACCATATCACCAAAGCTCGTTGCTGGCAAAGCCTGACTGTGGCATGAGGTGATTTTCTGGGAAATAAGCACACATTATAAGCTGGAAAGTGTGGTAGTAAGAATACTGTCAAGACTGCTAATTAAATGATAGCACCTGACTGTGCATATGCTGGTGAGAGGCTGTTATTTATGATGAGTCTTTCGTAAGTCCAATCTAAATATTGTTAATATATTTCAAGCAGTGAATAGGTCACCTTCAAAGTTAACGTGGCCACATCTCTGGAATAACTTAATTCAGACTAACAAATCTGTACTTCGGCTGATCAAGGATTCCATTGAGGGCATGTTGATAAACCATGACAATCCTTTCCCAGCAATATGCCTTGTTTAAATGGTGTTCATGTCTGGTTCAAAAATGTTATGTAGTGTTTCCAGCAGGAGCCATTCAGTTCCTTCAATATCCTGCAGCCTTGATCAGCCTTAGCTGCTTCCACTGATTATGTTTTTTTCTGACAGTCTGATAATTTAAGATAGCCAATGAAGTACTCCATGTTTGGAAGTGCTTTAGCACAGTGTGGTTGGCAAAATGAAGTTTTGAGTCTCCACAATGGTGAAAATATTTGTTTTGGATCTTTATTCAAAGTTTATTAAGAATTGTTAATGATTCCTAATCAGACAGATCAGTGCTTTAAGAGTAGAAGTCATTACTTTGCTCATTTTTTTCTGTGATTTGAAGGGCAAGTGACATTCAGCTTATCTGTAAGAAGTGGTAAATTTTGTACCCATGCTTTTGTCTCTTACTGCTGCTACGGTATATATTTCCTCACCTATTTATTTTCCTTCTTGTCCATAATATTCAGGAAGGTATTCCAGATCCTGGGATTTGCATTTTGTTAGAAATATTTAATCTATTAGGGTAAATTTCCAAATGGAAAATGAAAGATTTCCATACTTAATTGCTCAAAAATTTAATGGTATGCATTTGCCAAAACTATAACCCCAAAAAGCTTGTAGTAGTTCTTATCTATTTAAATTGAGTAGTGTTTTAAGTTGACTCTGTGATGTAATGGCAGTGCTTTAAAAATATTTATGAATCAGGTAAATGTGCTTAATTTCTCTACTTATAACTGGCATACAGCTATATTTTCCTGGAAATTTTGAGTAAATGTATGAATGCTGAGTGTTCATGTACAATGAGCATTTCAATCTGAAACATATGTGTTGTGCAAATGAGAAGGTTGATTGTGATGACATTTTGAATCTTATTTTTGAATTATGTAATAAATGCCATTTTTAATCATGGTTACGGTCCATTCTAATTTTAATTGACCAATTCGACACTTCAGACAAACCTGACGAGCAAATCTTGAAGGTTTCTTCAATATCCTCTGAATAATTTGTTTGTCAAGATGAGGAACATTAAAGGGTTCCATCGTTTAGAAGAATGGAACATAACATGGAACTCATCCATGAAAATAATATTTTATTATGGTAGAGAAGATATCCTGATTAAGTTGTGGATTGCTTAAATTTTTACTTCATATTTACACACCTTTTTTTGTTTGGAAAAATAAGGATTTAAATTGTTGCAAAAAGCATATGCTTTGGTAGGTAATGCAGTGGTATGCTTTCCCTGTTAGCCTTATTTGTTGAAATGGCCATTTTTTCCATAAGTCACATGTGTATGCTGATCAATATTATGAATAATTTCACTAAGCAGTGGGGATTTTCCCCTCATTAAAAGCAGGTAAAATATTCAGGAGTCATTCTTTTTTACTTTTTTTATCTTTCACTGTACCTACATCACACAATAGCATATAAAAGCCACCTATGAATTAGTTTAAGGCAGATTGGGATTATCAACTAATATGTTCAGATATAATATAGAAAGTGAGGTAAAAATGACTGGGTGGAGTAGGTCTAAAATAAAAAAATCAAGGTAATGTGAGAAGTCCATAAAAATAATGCTTCTGAAGTTTATAAAAAAAATATTTCTTAATTTCTCTTGCCAAAAAATGTTAACTGCTCTTAAGCTATAAATCACCGAGCTGTGTTTTTAACAGGTAGTCATTTTTGGGCCAGTGAGGCCAAATAACTGTTTGTTAAAGCAAAAAACAAGAATATTCTCATGATTATGTTACAAAGTCAAGACACCATCATAAATATTGCTAGAGAAAATCCAGGGGTTGAATCATTTCTTCAAATGACCATGTCTGTGAAGTAAAAGCTGCTACTGCCTAAGTGAACCAGGTAAGTGTCAGTCTACAGTGTTGTATGGTACCTACCAATAGGAAACAACTGTACATTCTTCATTTTTTTCTGTAAGCTTAAAGCTATAGTTCTGGCTTTTTTTTTAATTCGAATGGTGTCATTGTATAAAACTTTCATTCTCTTAATAGTGAAAAGAGATGGACATTTTTGGTACCTGCATAATGATTGTAATTTTAAGTTCTCACATGATAATATCCCCCTCAAAGAGCATTTGAACTGTTCATTAATGTTTTAATTTTCCCAATTGTCACCTATCAAAGTAGTGGAAGTACTGTTTCATGATCTGTGACCTTAAGTTCAGAGTTGCTGATAATTTGCAGAAACCATGTTGTAGGAACAGATGATGGATGAGTCTGTACACATTTTTTTATACTAACACTTATTGTTGTATAGGTTACTTAGGGTTGTCATTCATCTTATTTTAAAGTTAAAACTTGTGGCTAAATGGTGGGCAAGTTGCGCAGATGTCCATTAGGCTGGGGGAACAAAAGAGGCCTGTGCGTACCACTAATGTGTGGGGTTTCACTTTTTATTTGAAACATTTTGAATATGTATACCGAAGTCTATAGCCTTATACGGAGTCACCCATATGTGTGATATTCCACAGAGGAAAAATCATTCCATCATCATCAAATCCGGGAGAGAGACATTATGAACCATTTTGCTTCTGTCAACCTGCGGAGACTTCCCAGCCCCTGTGCGGCGAAAAAGTGAATGGTGGGTAGGAATGACCTTGCCAATGGAACGTAGGAGCTACGTTCACAGCAGTTCATCCGGCGAACGTAGCTCCTATGTTCACAGCAGCGAAAGGGTTAAAGCAATGGAAAGCAATCTAAGTTATCTCATGACAATTATTGTGATGCTTCTGAGGAAGGTAAAAAATAATTCTTCCCTTCCTTTTATAGTTGCTCTGTGCCTTCATGTTAACCTTCTGTACCTGTGAACATAAATGATTATCACCTAATTTTTCAAAATTCTTTACCACTTTTCACCATGAATGATGTACTTTTATGATGTATCTATTCTTTTAATTCAATCATATGACTTATTTCACTTTATTTCTCTCCACTTTTTTTTTAATTTGCTTCAGTCTTAAGGTTATAAGATCATAAGAGCTACAAATGAAGCTGAAATTGAGGGTTTGTGGTTTTAGGAACCAACGCTCATATCTATGTGGATTATCTTTTATTCTATAACCTGTGAATTTCCATACCCAGCACAAATAATTAGGATGATCCCAGAATTGCATTTTTATAAGAATAGAAATCAGGTAAAGTTGATGTGCCTATTTCTTGAGTGAAGGCTACCTTTTTTTTTTTTTCATTTTATTCTTTCAAACTGCTCAGAGTGATACCCCATTCCTGAGTGTGAAGTGTGTATGTCCCCTTATGCTTTAATTTGGTGCATCTAGCATGTAGTTTTGATTTTGTCATGCAGAAGATAATTAAGTTGTACATAGTTCTATATTCTACAGCATTTTTTTAGATCATGCGTAACGTGGAAATATAAATTTCATTTTGTATTCTCATATTTGCCTGAGGATACTCAATATGCGTGTGCACAGTGGGTGCCGTGCCAGTTTTGGAGGGGCGGCAAAATTTGGGTTGAACAGAAAACTTGGAGGAAAGCGAGTCCTGCTGAAGTGAAGTGGTAAACCAATCAATCTAAAAAAATTTTTAAGGTCTGATTTTATTTTTTGATCTGTAATATGACTACTCATACTATCATTTTATGTATGCTTCTTTGAAATAGGGTACGGAACCCGATTGTGGGCATAAAAAAACGAGAAGTAGTAATAATAATAATGATTTTATTGTCATTCAGCCTTTACAGCAATAGACAACGTCAAGCTTACAGAGATTATACATATTACAGAGATTATATACAATCTATAGAGATTATAAAAAGTATGTATTGTAGCTATATACAAGTTGAAACCAAGAACATTACACATTAAATTCAAATACGATTTCCTTTACACATTGACAGCACTTATAAAAAACAAGCATTCCCATCATCAACACAGTATGTAATTTAGGTATAGTGAATTCTTGGTTTAAATTTGGTTTACGCACAGATTAAGTATAAAAAAGTAGCAACCTATACATTGTGTTTCATTTTATGAACACAAAACATAACCCATTAACCCCATTTGTTGCACCTCTAGATTTTTGTTTCAAAAAATTCCTGCAAGGAATAAAAAGGTCTTGCAACAAGCCAGTCGAACATTTTATTCTTGAAATTATCTGCAGGGATATCTACCATACTACATGGAAACTTATTGTAGATTCTCATCCCAATGCTCTTGTAACTATTAAAAGATGTGGATAACCTGTAGTATGGTAAATCAAGTTTGTTGCCATTCCTGGCGTTATGACAGTGAATATTTTGTCTCTGAAGTAGGTGAGATAAATTATTCTTTGTATATAATAAGACAGCATAAATATATAAATTGACAACTGTCAAAATTTTTAAGTTCAATGAACAAAGGCTTACAGTGAGCTAATCTATCAGCATTCATCATAATAAGGATTACTTTCTTCTGCAACAGAAGGATTTCATTAATACGACTGCAGTTACCCCAAAGTACAATTCCATACGTGACTATATGCTTTGGAAAAAGGCAAAGTAAGCAGTCCGCACATAATGATCCGAAACATGATTTTTCAACTGTTTTAAAAAAATATAACCCTAGAGAGTTTTCCTGTCATGAAATCAATGTGGTACTCCCAAGAGAGTTTACTGTCTATTAGTACTCCTAAAAATTTAACATAAGTCAGACAATTATAAGTAATCAAATAGTATAGTATTAGTATATTAAAAACATTATTCTGATAAAGCTGATTACAAAAAGTTTTTCGCTTTTTTTATCGAATTTTCTTCCCAATAGTTACTTTGCTTTTATTTGATAAAAATTAAATATATTATTATAACTGACTAATTTAGTTATTAGATTAGTTAATATATTTTATGCAAGTATTATCAAAGCTCTATTTAATTGTAGTTTTTAAAAGTATTTTATAATAAATATCTTATCCTAGCATCGAAAATTAATGCATAAATGTCATATGTAGTTAGATTTTTTGTTTTACACAAATATTGGGAATTGCTTTATGGAGCTGGCTTTCCTCCGAGCGCTTGGGGTTATGGTTACGGTCATGGGCAAAAGGCAGCATTTTTATCGTTGGCACCCCCAATAGCAAAATCCTGCACACACCTATGGGATACTCATTGGTATTATTATCTTCTATGAAGAGTTGTAAATTATATATTCATCAAATGAATGCATCTCAATAATGTGCAAATTTTCCAGCTCTTTAATTTGAGCACTTAAAAATGCTATCGCTATTCAGCATTCCTTGTGCTACGTCCCTTCAAAAAATTCTCGCAGTTTCTCACTAAATCTGACTAATTCTATTGAGAACTTTGGTGCTTATATAATTTGGAAGCTGAGAAATGACCAGACCATTGAATCAGAATTGAAGAGACTTTTTTAGAATAAGAGAGAAATATTCAGATTGCCACAGAATCTTGTTTCAGAGTAAATGAGATGTGTGTAAAATCGTTGAGAAATAAAGATTCGTCAAGAAATCGTGAGAATAATTTACAGCCCCGTATCCGTCGAGATTTCCTGAGATCGCCCGAGACCCGTCCAGAGTTCCTACACAGGGGTACAGATTTTGTGAGAATCGTTGAGAAATTGTTTATTCGCAGTAATATTGAATTTATATTCATACTATGTGGCAATATAGAATAACAGTTATCTGGCATTAATTAATGGCAAATAACTTTTATCAAGATTTTATGGTATTTCCTCAAACTATCACGGTATTTTCATTTAATGATTATAGTTCTCGAAGTGACTTTTATCCACGGAAGTGACTAGATATATACGTCTTTCTCAACGCCAGTACATCAGTAATGGGTGCGAGCATAGGTGCGTTGAATCGTAATGTAGTTAGTCATGCAGGGAATGGAATGATAGGTAGTTGCGAGATAGTATACTGTGACAAACTAAATCATGCCATTGCGCAATAGCATTAAATTGATTAGTGGCAAATTAATTTTGTTTTAGTAGTAAAAACAGTAGAAAACAGTAGAGCTACTGTAAACAGTAGCAGTGCAGTAGACCTACTGTAAACAGTAGGATTCCAGTAGACTTACTGAAAACAGTAGAGGGTTCCAAAAAGCCTATAAGCTCCTGTAAACAGTAGGTGAAATTTCCAGCAGGGGTAGGCTTGCCAATTCTGAGTAAATCTGTATAATTCTCTTTCTCACTGTTTCTAGAAAAAGGTTTCAATTTCTCAATTTTTCTCAATATGAGAAAAACCACATTGAGAATTATTCAGAAACAGCGAGAATTTTTTGAAGGGGTGTTACACCTAATTGCAGCTGTAATATGCTTCAGCATTGGTATTTGTTTGGTAATGGCCATATGTACCTCCTGCAAATGAATTTTAAAAGTGAATGTCAAAAATCGAGATTTTATGCATAATAATTTTCAATTTTTACTTTTACAATGATTTTACTTGCATGTGACTCATGTATTGACTTATTACCCAAAAAATGAAATCAGATCGCTGGTGAGCTAAAATAATGCATAAGCATTAAAGTGAATAATGACAGTGCATTCATTGAATTGAATGGATGTATGCTAACTTATAGTTTATTTTATGGCTCAGAGTTATAGTTTGAAAAAAAGTTTCTCAAAAATTGTTTTGGGATGAGAAGATAATAAAAAATATTTCAACTAAAAGATAAGTTTCAATTGTATGAGAATTGCCATTAGCAGGTTACCTATTTTCCTCTTCCCTGCTCAATTGAGTTCAAATGTGGTGAGCTCTAGCTAATGGCATTGACCAGTGGCGTATGCAGGATTGACTCTGGGGGTTTCCATTAATATTTATGTGCATCATCATAAAATGAAATATAGATTAATATTCACTAAAACAATAATTAAATTAACATTCTCTTTTCGTGAAGACAATTCAACTATATTTTTCAGCCCAATTAGCAAAATTCTAAATGCTATTTCAGGTAAACGAACAAAAACGAATTCAGGACACATGTTTTTTGGGGGGGGAGGGGGTTTAAACCATAACCCTCCCCGTCTGTATGCCACTGGCTTTGACTCTAATCATGAAATTAAATAAAAGGAATGCTGTTGATTGATGTATGGGGGATCAACCGGCACTGAATGGATCAATTTCTATGTCAAATTGCAACTCATTTTATGCATTTACACTAATGGCTGGTGTATTCTATCAAGGACTTGACATGATATGGGCCCTAAATCAGTTAAACCTGTTGGTCTATTGCGTCATACCGCCTCATAAAGTGCCTATTATCCTCTGGAGTCCCATATCCTTACCAATGGCTTGGGTGACCACAATTTATAAATTGTGGACACCCGAGAAATTAGTGTACTATGTCCACAGTTTATAAATTGTGGACATAGTATATTAATTTTTGATACCCTTGGGTTCCAGAAAAGGAGTAGGTACATACTGAATTGCTAGTTCTGAGTCCCAGCGATTGCTATAGGCATTTGTACTACACACAGAAACTCAACAGTTTTTTGGCAAAGGGAGTAAGCAGTATTTGTGCTTCAGATAAGTGACCTAATAATTGTTACTTAACCCCTTTAATGGGGAGCGCATCTATAGATGCACTCCTCGTTTTAATGCCCCATCTTGCTAAATTATATTAACAAAAATTGTTTAAATAATTTAGCAGGACTTAAAAAAAAAACATTTATTTCAATATTCTTACTCGCAAGTCAAAAAGACAATATTCCACCAAAAATGAATTATATAAATTGACAGATAAAAAACCCCCACCATGAGGCAAGTGACTATATGGAAAAAAGTCTTCATTAAAGGGGTCAAGTGAATCAATTGATTCATGGCGCTCAGGAAATAAGGCTAAAAGTAAATATTGATTATTATTTTACACCCTCATAGATATAGGCACTGAAAATACAAAATTAAAATATCGATTAGTTACATTTTTAAGAATCTACATATTTAATGTTACAGGGTGATAAAAAATAGGACTCTTATTAGTTCAGGTTTGAAGAATTGCAAGGTCGTAGCTTTGGGGGGGGGGGGGGGGGCTATTAGTATTTGTACTCCATCCCCTCCCCTCTGTGACTCGTACTAGTAATGATCGCCACAGTTGTTCCTTGGATAACGTACCTTTAATATAAGGACTTTACCTACAACACGCCAAAACTGATTATGCGCACTAGATTTGCATTTATCGAAATTCTAATGTAGGATGCCACAGTTGAGCTTTCTCTCCATCGTTTGGGGGGCGATCGCACCCCCCCCCCCCCCCACGGTTGAGGTTACCAGCTGGTTATGCCCTAGCATTGGTTATCATTCCATCGCATTCAAAGCTCGTGTGTGATGTGACGTGATGATAGTCAATAAATTACCTATAACTTCTGAGTCGCAAACATAAGACTTTCCCTGAAAGGAAAAGGGATCATTTTCTCACGTATATACCACAAAATGCTTTCACAGTTTATGAAATTTGGATACATTTGCTCTTTTTTCCCGCTGGATTAGACAGTTTTTTCACTTGCTTAATTAAAACCTCTTACGATGCCACCGTCGAGAGATATGATTTTGAAGTTGGCGCGTTATGTTTCATGCGTCGCCCCCCCCCCCCCCCGGATAACGGTGTCGCTCGCGGCGTGTATTTTGTTTTCCCTGTATTCGCTTATCAATAATAAGCTAATGAGTGAATAAGTATCATGCAATATTTTGTCCTCGGGACGTCAAGTGCAGAATTGTCTATTTCCTCAGCGTAATTTAATATATTGTGCCATACAAGATAAACATTTCGATACATCTTTTGGGTCTTGTGTACCGTTTTGTTTCAAATCCTCGGCAATGGAGTTCTAGAATAATATAACAACCATGGAATGTCAAAGTGTTTATGTTTTGTTCTTATTGACATCCCTGTTTATTGGGATACAAGGTAGGGGCTAAATCATTTTTCATCTTCTTCCTAATCAGTATATCTATCTTATGTATGTGCTCCGCAATTTTCTAAATGCAATGTAGTTGTCAGAAATTACAGTATTAGACACCCGGTGACATAACTGACTCGCATTGAATAATTTTAGCTTAAAGAGGTTGAGTTAATCTCCATTTTAAACATGTTAACTACTCCTTATGTTGGTAAATATGAATTTCATGTTTGCCCTTATATATTTGCCTATTGAAATAGTTAGTCAGAATTTCCTCTTTTCAATGTTGCTGTAGCATCTGACCTTTGTCTTTCCTAGGCTATTCAACTCTCCTCTGCCTCTTAATTTCAGCTTTATTATTCCTATTGTAATTTTTGGTGATTTCACTCTGGTAATATATTTTTTCTTCTTAGTCCTTACTTTCCCATTGCTCTTATTCACATTTTCGTACAGGCCCTCTTTCCTTAGATTATTTTCGGTTGATGTCGACATCGACGACTTAATGTTATGCTTTTTTATGATTGCTGAATGTCGACGGTAAAAATACTAAAACCTTAAACATTTAAAAAGCATGACCAATGCAAGAATGACTGACTCTATGTTATGTTTCGCTTATGCACGATGTGATGACATTTTCGTGCATTCAATATTTCTTTTTGCCATTTTTGCCTCCAAATTAATTATCTATTTATGATACAGGTCACAACTGTTCCATTTCGGAACTATTTATATGTGGGAAAGATGAAACTTGTGAGCAGGTGAATGGGACCGAAGGAGTTTGTAAGTGCAGACCTGGATTTAGAAGATCCTCTGCAGGAAATTGTAACCCCTTGCCTCCATCGCAGACATCTATTATGTATCCTCCTGATAAACATAATGGGATCCATTATGAGCCTCCTGCATTTCATGCATCTACTGACCAAGAAGCGACCTCGGAGTCCTCAGGTAATTATATGGACTTCAAACCTTGAAAATGGGTTTAAATTAGGGATAGTTGAATACCTGTTGCTCCAATATAATCCAATAGATGTTTTACTGGCTACACTAGTGGAAGAATCTGTGTTGAAACCATCTTGAAATGGCTGCCTTGAATCTCTCTTGAAGTTGTGTTGAAAATTGAGACATGAATCCAACACAGTCTCTTGTTGAGACTCTTGAAATTCTCTGTTGAGACTCCCTTGCCCTCTCAAAATGAAAGGATACATTTCAAATACTATGTATGTTACTATTATGTTACGGCATACTTTTATAATATTACATTGTCCTAGCCTACCTAATGACTTAGTATATTTCTTGCTTGATCTATCGTGAATTTCGAAATCTGGGGTTGGTTCGAAGACGGGACTCTTCTCTACCTTCAAATATAACTCTCGATCAGCTAAACTCCTACTTTGTGTCAACTTCGATCAGTCAAAATGTTGCCCTAGCTAACCTCAGACCTGAGCGAGTTATCCCATTTAATGAAAACAACTTTTACTTTAGACACGTAACTCCTGATACTCTTATCGAAAGCTTGATGATCTCAAACTCAAATGCCACTGGTGTGGACGACATTCCGATAAAGGTCATTCAACTTTCCAAATATGCATTATTACCATACATCCTTGAAATATTTAACCACTCTCTTGATAACTCAGTATTTCCATCGGCCTGGAAAAAAGCACTTATCCGCCCGATAAAGAAGATAAAAAACCCAAAACTACCTTCTGACTTCCGGCCAATTTCTATCCTGTGTGCCTTGTCGAAAGTGCTGGAAAGAATTGTTTTCAAACAAGTCACAGAGTACTTAACTGACAATGACAAACTTGACGCTCTGCAATCAGGTTTTCGGCATGGATTCAGCACGCAGACGGCACTACTAAAGGTTACCGATGATATTCGACTTCATATGGACAAGCGCATGGTTACAATTTTAGTTCTTTTTGATTTCAGTAAAGCATTTGATCGAATTGATCATAATCTACTCTTTCATAAGATGGTGAAGCTTGGTTTCTCGTGTTCAGTTTTAAACTGGTTTTGCTCCTACCTTGAAAATAGATCGCAAGCAGTCATGGGACCTGACAATAAGTTATCTGATTGGGTTCCGGTATCTTGCGGAGTTCCCCAGGGATCTGTCCTGGGCCCTCTGCTATTCTCTATTTTTGTAAATGATATTTCGATCGCGATTAAAAATTGTAAGTACATGATGTACGCAGATGACCTCCAAATATACATCCATTCCTCAATTGAAAACATAGCTGCTAGTATCAACCTTGTGAATCATGACGTCAGAGAAATTACAAAATGGGTTGGCGAAAACCGACTTACACTGAACTGTCAAAAGACGAAATCAATAATCATTGGAAACTCAAGGGTTCTAAACAAAATAGATATTAATCAACTTCATCCAGTTGTAGTTGGTGATCACCAAATATCTTTCAGCGACTCTGTTCGCGCTCTTGGAGTAACCCTCACAAAAAATCTGTCGTGGAACGAACATGTTAATGAAATCTGTAATAAAGTCAATATTACCCTCTATCAACTAAAACTAAATAAGCACCTATTTCCTATTCCCACCCGAAAAATGTTAATTTCATCCTTGGTATTTCCCTCTATTGATTATTGTAGTCTCGTTTATAATGACATACCTAAAGAGTTAGAAAAAAAGTTACAAAAGCTATTAAACTCATGTGTAAGATATGTATTTAATTTAAGAAAGGATGTTCATGTGTCACAATACAGAATCAGCCTAGGTTGGCTAAATCTTTGTAACCGTAGAAAATATCTACTCGGTGCTTTTCTTTTTGGGATGTTCAGAGAGAGTATTCCTAAATATCTTCGGGAAATGTTTAAGAGCAGATCAGAAACCACTCAGATGACATCTCGCACAAAGAACTGCTCTTTACGTTATCCAACTCCACGTACAACCGCATACCAGAAATCATTTCTTGTTACGGCATCTAAACTTTGGAATTCTCTCCCTGAGGATCTGAAACAGAGGGGCTCCAATCATGCCTTCAAGTATAAATTATACATGACTCTACTCAGTGCAGAGCAAACATAAACTCTGTCTAATAAAATACGGCCTAAATATTGTGTGTTGTTAAATTCTAATCCTTGCCTATTTGCTACATTACTATTTCTGTATCATGCTGTATTGTTATCACTTGTTCGATTTTTATGTACGTTTTGAGTTTTCTTTGATGAGCCATTCAATTGTAAAATGTGTTTTTGCTCCATGGGTGATGCCCAGAGCATTAATAAATATTCTATTCTATTCTATTCTATCCTACGGTTATATGCGCATATTCTCACACCTGAAATCAAAATCATCCATGTCGAGAAAACCTTATAAGTATATCTGGCCACTTTCGAGGAGTAATGTAACTTCGATAACTAATTTTTAAATGGCTATTCCGTGATAATCTGAGGAAATACCATTACATCACGATGACAGTTATTTGGCATTAATTAATTGAAACCTATATTGCCACATAGTATGAATATAAATGCAATAATTCTGAGAATAAACAATATACTTTCCAATTCCCTCATGTTTGTTCACGTTTCAATCAAGACGTAACTTTGTGGAAATGTTGAAAGTAGAAAATTGCTGAATGTATGTACCAATAAACACAAAAATAATATAATTTAAAATGGTAATTAATTACACAATATGCTCTCAGTGAAGTGTTTACTGGCTGAACTAAAGTCTCTCCGATTCGTTTGCAATCTTCCCATTTTTGCCAAAATTTCAGGCTGATTTATTTGCCCTGTAAAATTCACCAATAGCTGTACGATAATGGACAGTGAATGGAAGTAATTGATTACTAGTAATCCGATTACCGGTAACTATTACATTCAAATTACTTTTACTACTTTAATCGTTACATTTTTTCAAATTGTAATTTTACTCATAATCATCTCCAGGAGAAATCGTTAAATTTTTTGTAATTGTTATTCTCGGGGTAATTTTTAATCGGCGTGTAATTGCGGTCATTGATAACGTGGATTACTCTGGTTTTTTGATTGTTTTTTACTGCATGAGCAGTTGTTCACAATCGGTTATTCAGACTATTTGTTTCAACCATTAGAAGTCTACATTTAACAATGGTTTATTTGTTCTTATTCGTGTACAATTATTAAACCAATGAAGCTGTAGCTCTACACTTGACTGTCAATGAGTACATCTGCTCCGTAGACTTATCACGCTTATCACACTAAAACAAAACACATGCTGCCAACCTCTCTTCTATTGGCCGGCACTACCAACGTCCTTATTTTAACACTTCCCCTTGACGGACAATAGGTAAATTAAAGTGTTTCGCATATGAATGAATTAAACAATACAAATACTACTCCTGAGTAATCAATTGCCAATTAATGAAACACAAACCTATCCAGTTATCACTACATCACATTGATCAATTCATACCAAACAATTTGACAATTTCTTCTGTCTTAGGCCCTGGAAGAGGTTAGGTAAAAATATCAGCTAGGTTATTCTCAGATTCAATATATTAAAAATCTATCATGCCAGATTGTACCCTTTCTCTGATTGCATGATACTTCACGTCTATATGTTTCGTGTGGTCAGACAGGAATTTATTCTTTGCAACACACATTGCTCCTAAATTGTCCACTAAGAGTCTTATCGGTGAAGACACATACTTCTCCTGGTTGAATTCAATCAAAAATTGTTTTAACCATAACACTTCTTTAACAGTTTCGTACTCTGCTTCCACTATTGAGGTAGCTGTCACTCTTTGTTTCTTACTCTGCCACATAATTGGAACACCTGCTAGAAAAATCACATAACCACTGATACTCTTTCTGTCCTTCTGGTCATTTTCCCAATCGGCATCAGTGTTAACTGAAACTGGTTTATTTTTCCTGCAAAAGAATAAACTGATACCTTCTGTCTTGATTAAATAACGAAAAACATGTTTCACCGAGTTCCAATCACTTCTGACAGGATTACTACATTTCTGGCTCAATTTACAAACTGCAAAGGCTAGGTCTGGCCTAGAACAATTGGACAAGTAGAGTAAACTACCGATTGCTTGCTGATGCACCTTTTGATTAAACTGTTCATCTGCATTTTCACCTTCATGGATTACATTAGAACCTGCTATTAGTGATGCAGAACAACCTTTGGCATTTTCCATTTTGAACTCTCTCAACACTTTCTTTATATAATTACTCTGATTTATATTAATCACATCACCTTTTCTTGATACACTCATAGATAACAAATTACTAGGTTGCCCTAAATATTTGAATTCAAGTACTTTACTTTACTCATCCTTGAACATTACTGTCTTTACACTTGAACACTTTACTGTCTGTCCCAATCACTATAAAGTCATCCACATACACCCTAACAATTAGGTGATCTGCTGTGCAGACAAGGTTCTGAAATACACTCCCTCAACTTTTTTCAAGTTTTTAAGGAAATTATCAATGCACATGTTCCACTCTCTGCCTGATTGATGGAGTCCGTACTCTTTTTTAATTTGCAAACAAAACTTTGTGAACACATTCCCTGCATAGCAAACCCCTCTGGTTGTTCAACATACACTTCATCATGAATTGGACTCTTTAAATAGGCACAATTTACATCTAGATGACGAATTTCCCACTGATTTTCTACTGCTATTGCAATGAGAATTCTTATTGATTTTCATCTCAACACAGGGCTGTAGGTGTCATAGAAGTCACTACCTGGCACCTGTGAATAACCTTGTGCAACAATTCATGCTTTGAACCTAACAATTTCACCATGTTCATCACCCTTGATTTGGAAAACCCACCTGGTTCCCACAACATTCTTGCTTACCGATCTTTTGACAATTTGCCATGCTTCATTTTCAACCATATTCTGCATCTCACCTTCCATAGCCTCCCTCCACTTCTTTGCATATGGTCCAGATAAAGCTTCTTTAACAGTTTTGGGCACTGCAATGTCCCCTCCTTCCCTCACTGTTACCTCTTGTTCCCTGGCCTGCCTCCACAGCTCAGTACCTGGTCCCGGCAACGCCCCCTTCACCTCATCATCATTCAGGGATGCTGAGAGGTTGCATTCATGGTAATGGGCCTGCTGGATACGGCTGGGCAAAATTTCAATATATTGAGTATAATATATATATAATATATTTTTTATATTGAGTCTCAATAAATATGATATTGATGTGGGTCAATATTCTGTCCCTCAATATCTCAATATTAAATATTGAGGTTGTGTAACTCAATATTCTTTATTGAGGTTAGAGCTCAATATTATTTATTGAGGTTTGAGCTCAATATTCTTTATTGGGGTTTCATTATATTATATTGAATTGAATTGATCTCCTCAGCATTGTTGCCTCCACTTCCTCCCTCATGGTCTTGGCTGGTGGGTACTGGCTCCCTGGACGGTTAGGATGTACATAGCGCTCTTCACTCTCCTCCACATCATCTTCATCTACCACAACTGCTTCCCCTGGGATGTACATCTCAAAAATGTTGATTTCCCTTCACATCGACCACGACACCATTTCCCAAAGTCACTGATCCCATCATCTCACAGAAATTGTCAATGAGGTCTCGGTAGGGTGTCATGTGATCTGTGGCACCAGAGTCAATGAACCTCTTATTCCTTCCTGGTTGTACCTGTGGGTTTCTCGTGCACAATACCCTATAATCTCCCTTTACAGCGGTAGTAACACGTTTTGTTTCCTCTCTTTTTGGTTGTAATCCAATTTCCTCCTTAAATTCCGGACAATTCTTAGCAATATGCTCTTTATTTCTGCATGAATAGCATTTGAAAAACTTTGCTTGTGTCCACCTACTGGCTCTGACTGTCCATAAATTCTCCTTTTTTCAAGCTCATTGCTTTCGTCCTTTGCTTTGCATGCAGTTGTCCCTTCTTCACTGCGGCTGGCGCCCGTGCTTCATCATTCTTTATTTCCGAATTTCTTTTCAACCGCTTTTCTTCTAGCAACAACTTCGCTTTTACTGCCCTATTCGTCAACAAGGCATCTTCTTGCTACAAGTTACAAACAAGTCCTTCATACTTATTCAGTGGTAAGCCAGCCAGATAAAACATCGCTACCACTTTATCATAAAACTTAATTCCTCCTTTATTCAGCTTCCTATGTTTACCTTGTATTTTTGCCATGTACTCCTGCATAGACATGTCATCTGTTTTCTCAATAGTAGACATTTCCTTAAGCAGGACAACTAGGTGTAATAGTGAGAACGTACCATGTATTTCCTCCAATGTTTTCCACGCTTCCTGGGCTCTTGTACAACTCCTGATATCCTCCAAATATGAGTCTGATACTGCCTGGTACAGGAATGATAGGGCCTTCCTCTTTCCTCTTGTTTGCTCAGCGTTGAGTTGTGAATCTTCAATTTCTTCGAATCCGGGTTCTATAGCGTTCCAGCAGTTTCACTCCACCAAAGCTGCTTGAACTTGCAACGTCCAAGTATGATAATTATCTCCATTTAGTCGCTCTATTTTAATGATCTCTTCTGGATGCGACATTTTGCTGGATCACGTTTTCGTGCCCATGTCTTTCTCGTGGCGTCACCCAAATTTACTTCCTTTGCTACTTATACTCACAGACAGTGGTCTCCTACTTACATGTCTGGGCCCGTAACCTATTAGAAGTCTACATTTAACAATGGTTTATTTCTTCTTATTCGTGTACAATTATTAAACCAATGAAGCTGTAGCTCTACACTTGACTGACAATGAGTACATCTGCTACGCTCCGTAGACTTATCACACTAAAACAAAACACATGCTGCCAACCTCTCTTCTATTGGCCCGCACTACCAACCTACTTATTTTGACATCAACCACTATCCTCTTCAGCTTATTCTGAAGCCGCATCTTCACTTGGATATTGGATAAAGAGAAATGTTCTCAAAGCTAATAAGTTTCAATACGGAAATTATAGTTTCCACGTATGAAGTATCAAAGGAAGTCAAGTGAGTTTCAACCATGATCAAGGCAGTGCCAACACACTTAAAAAGAAGGCAGTCCCAACACAGTTAACCCGCGGTAGCACGCGCTTTTATTGTAACGCGGTCGCACGCGGGGCGGGGAAAAGACCGACGGGTCGTATACGGGTAAATAAACACTAATAAGTACTACCATAGTGTAAGTGTATTATAGAGGGATCACGGCATAGGCGGAAATGGTATCGATAGTTTAAATTATCTAAGGGCCGATAGATGGCCCCGGAGTCACGAGGGAGAGACGACAGGCTTTTATTATCGTCCAACGTACATTCAAAAAGAAGATAATAAGAGCACCCTAGGCGCTCTTATTATCTACCAATGTACACAAGGCATGTTTTAAACATTTAAATTAATTATTCTGATTCAAAATAAAGTTTTTCCTCGCAACTTCTCACTTGATAATCTCTCTTCCAAATGGCAATTGGCATAATAGAACAAGTAAATTAATGAAAATATTATTTATCGGTACGTTAAAGAAAGTACAATTGTTAAGAGGGAAAAACTTTATTCTAGGGCTGTTTGTGGATTCTTACCATAAGGTGAGGCGAGCGTAAGGAAAAAAAAAACTTGACGTTGTAAATAACATTTACACTTCACCAACGTGAGGTACTTCCCAATAATATTTTCTTAACTAAAGTTTAATTGTCCAAAGCAGGCTACGCAAAATCTATTTCATTCGATATGTTGATCGTTCGTCGAAGTGATGGACGTCAAGTACGATTTATAGTCTCTTGAAGCGAAAAATTCTTCCCTCAAGGAAAATCTTTTCCTCATCAAAACAATAGCCTCACCTCGCCTACTTATCTAATGGCAAAACGACTTTCTTGGAAGGTGGGAGCCTTCAGCGCAGATCTCAGGCCAGTAAGGAAAGCCTAACGAGGTGCGGCCTTACAAAACTCATAACTCCCTTTGCAATCAAGATAAAGTTACAATTCTTTCACCAAAAATAAATTTATAGCTTTATCCAAATTTCATACGCAGCATATATGGACCTATATCTTATGATACTACAGTTAGTAGACGACTGCTTCCCACCTTACAAAAATCGGAAGTTTAGGCCCGAAAATACTTAACTAAATATAACAACGTCGAAATTCAGCTAAAACATAAAAAGGTTTACCGATATGGGAAGTAAGGCATTAAAACCTTTCCCTGCAAGTTTTACGCTGTTGTTGAGAACTGTTAGCCGACAGTTGATTGAAGCAGATAGCCACGGAAAACTGCCACGAAATAGCAAGCGGCTGAAATAATGGCACGGTAAAAAAAATTTGAGAAAATCAAAAATTCGTAACTCCTTTCGTATTCGAGATAAAGTCACAATTTTTCACCAAAAACACATTTATAGTTTTCACCAAATTTCATACACAGCATATATGGACCTATATAGTAAGATACGAAAGTTAGCAGGCGATCGCTTTTTACCTTGCAAAATTCCAGATTTTTCGTCCAAATGATGTATAAACAAATATAACAACGTTAAAACTGAGTTGAGCACAAATTAAAGTTCACCAGTATGGAAACAAATGTTCAAAAAACGTTTCCTGCAAGTTTCAACTTAATAATTAGAACAGTCTGCCAGCAACAGGATTAGGAATATAAACTCGGAAGAGCCAAGTTACTACCCGAAATTCAAGGAAATATTTTTTATAATAATAATAATAATATTTATTAGACATAAAACAAGATACAATTTGCATTAGTCTTCGTCATATTAATATACAGAATTACAATCGTTTTTTTACAAATACAGAAAAAATTATAAATATTATTAGTACAAATACAGAAGATGTTAAATTACAAGAAAATCATATCATCCTTGTCGCTATCGATGAATTCCTCAATGGAGTAAAAGGCCTTTTTTATGAGCCAGGCATACACAACTCTTTTAAATTTTTCAAGACTGACAAGTTTGGCTTCGGCAGGTAAACTATTATACAGGTGCAGCTTAATTATGTGGAATGATTTACATATAACTCTTGTTATGAACAAAATCGACTAACTATTGTCACCACTAAACGTAGCAAGCCTTTCTGCTGCAGGGTATATTTTCAGGCTTGTGGAACAAGCAAATTCATAATTTGTCAGAATTTCTTCCGACGCCATCTATGATATCCCTCCCGAACTACACCAAAAATATATACTAATTTTGCACGTGTGGTGATCCCTCTATAATATACTTACTCTATGGTACTACATAGAAAATTTATTTGACAAGTTCGGTTGAAAAAATATTTAACAAACGAATCATATTCATTTTTAAGCCATGGACATAGAGAACATAAGAGAAAATTATCTGATTACAAGAAAGACATTACTATTTACGACTCACAATCAGTCATCAATTCCGTCGGCATTTTGGGAACATGCAGTTGAATACACAGTGCTCCCGGCAAATGGGCTTTTTACAGGTATTGCATACAGTCTTTGTTTTTCTATTTTTTTTAGATGGGCAGTAAGCACATCGGCCATCAGCATGACAGCTCACGTTATCGCTTCTCTCAGGTATACCCAATATTTCCCGCACCTGGAGTCGCAGAGATAATTGGATATTTTGCTGTTTCTCCCTTTTCAGCATGTAATCTCTGGTCTAAAGTTTAACAAGATTATTCAAATACTCCCTACGACTAACAGATTTACCTGAGTTTGCTTTATAAATAACAATGCTATTGATCGCGCCAATGTTCAACAAGGTAAAAAAAAGTGTTAGTGGCCATCGGCATGATATGCGAGAGACACTGTAAGTGGACTGTAAACGATCTGAAACGTCTACACCACCTTTTGTGGAGTTGTAATACATAACAATTTCAGGTTTATTCGTTTGAGGATCAACAATGTCATCTCGATCCATTGTTGATAAGAGCAACACAACTTTGTTAGCTTTAGGTTTGTATGACACTAGCGTAATTTCTTTTTGAAAACCAAAAATACTATTTCCAACTACTCTATCTTTTGACTTAGCGATAAACATGGGTGGAATCTCACCCTTATTTTTTCTTATCGTTGCTACTGTTGTTAGACCATTTTTTAGAAGATGAAGTGCTAATGGGTGGGACATGAACCAGTTATCAAGGGTGACATTTCTTCCAGTGTTATAAATGTACTGAACCAGTCTTTTTACCACTGAGTCTGGCTTGTAATCAATTTTATCTGGGCCCTGATTTTGTTTTCCAACGTACACTTCCATATTACCGGTGTAAAATGTTTTTGCATCACAACATGCAAATATTTTGATCCCATACTTAGATGGCTTGTTTGGCATGTAAACACGGAAACTGCATCTACCCCGGAACTGTGGAAGCATCTCATCTACTGTAACCGCTTCACTCATACTGTAATTATTCCGGCAATAACTGACAAAAGTTTCGAAAATGTCCCTAATTGGGGAAAATTTGTCTTTTTTCTTCAATTCGTTTCTTTCGTGAATGTTATCAAATCTCAACATTCTTAGTAAAAATTTGAACCTATTTACACCCATTACAAGTCTAAAATATTCAGTTCCTGTTCCATCTGCTCTCCACAGATCAAAAATATTTTTATGGTTCGACTTTTGCTCCCCAGCTAAATACAGTAATCCCAAAAGGGCCTTCAGTTCAATTAGGTCCGTTTCCCTTGCATCCCTTTGACGTAGAAAACTACCCTGCACACTTCGAATTTTTGTGTTTGTGAAGGATACAATATCTGATAATATATCATCTGGAAAAAAAATTTGCCAAGAACCCAAAATATCTGATACATTTCGTGCGTTACCCAGGGGTCCAGGTAGACGTTTCAGCAAATTGCATCTCTCAATTCTGGATCTTTTTGTTGGCTTCACAGCAGACCACTCTGTGGCACCGTTTTTTCCCACGAAGGAAGAAGCTCTTGTTGCGGGCGATTGCTCATCCTCACTTTCCTCAGAAAATGAGTCGTGGTCCGAACGGTAAATGGCGTTGTCGAATTCCTCCCGAGCCAGTAGGTGGACACAAGCAAAGTTTTTCAAATGCTATTAATGCGGAAATAAAGAGCATATTGCTAAGAATTGTCCGGAATTTAAGGAGGAAATTGGATTGCAACCAAAAAGAGAGGAAACAAAACGTGTTACTACCGCTGTAAAGGGAGATTATAGGGTATTGTGCACGAGAAACCCACAGGTACAACCAGGAAGGAATAAGAGGTTCATTGACTCTGGTGCCACAGATCACATGACACCCTACCGAGACCTCATTGACAATTTCTGTGAGATGATGGGATCAGTGACTTTGGGAAATGGTGTCGTGGTCGATGTGAAGGGAAGGGGTTCAGTGACAATAAAAACAACCGTTTCGTCAGGAGGGTGGACTATTAAGTTTAGTGAGGTTTTATACATTCCAGATTTGGACCTCAATCTCATATCCATCAGCTGTTTGGCGATAAAGGGAGTAAGGGTAATATTTTGTGAAGATAAGGCATCTGGAGAAGATGATGATGAAACTTTGTTCACTGCTTGCAAAGAAGGTGGTCTTCATGCTTTAGGGACAGAAATTACTGAGAGTAAAGGTAATAGAGCCACAGTAGCAAGAGCAAAAGAAGAAATGTCCATTTGGCACAGCCGGTTCGGTCATCTTAACCAGGAAGCACTGAAGAAAATCCCACTCTTAAAAATCAAGGAAGACAAAGTACCCAAGATTTGTGACACTTGTATTCAAGGGAAAATGACTAGGAAGAGATTTCCAAAATGCAGTAATAGACAATCAAATCAAGTCCTTGAGTTAATGCACAGTGATGTCACGGGCAAAATTAAACCTAAATCGAGTGGAGTAGCCCAGTACAGTGGAAGCCCGGTTTAACGTGTGCTCATAATCCCTCGGAAATCACTCGTTAAATCGAGCGCTCGTAGTATCCGAAAGTGCTGAATAAAGCCACCTAATTCTCATAGTCGTTCGTATTTACTGTTTTTCTTTAGTTTCCATGGTAATTGACGAAGGTAAACAGCAAAAAAAGTCGTTTCAGGCACAATCTGGTGGAATATCAACTAATTTTAGGAAAGAAACAGGACATTTTCCATTACATAAAATATTACATCCTCCAGTTTCGGTGTTTTTCTTCCAGTTCTTCTATTTTTCGATCGCCGAAGAAAGCTGTAAAGATACCGTAACTAATCGAAATTAAAATATTAGGTATACTGTAGTTTTTGGATAATTTTGCGAATATGTCGTGACGATAATATCAACTTTGTCGAGTTTTCGAATGTTAACCAGTACGTCCATCAGTTGGGAAAATTGGCCTGAAGGTTCACTGAAATACGGCATGTACCGGTGATCGAAGATATTTCTGTCATAGTCACCTATTCCTAGCAGTTTCTATTACCGCGTTTACACATTCGCACGAGTGGCGAGGCGAGGCGAGTGGCGAGGCAAATGTGTAATCGATTCACTCGTCATTCGCCTGTTCAGTTCTTTTCAGACTGAATCGGAGAGAAATATGTACTGTAGGGTTGAAACCAAAGGAGGTATACTCACCCATTTCTAAGTCATCTTCTCCTACGACAATGTAACGGGCAAACAAATTTAGTGAAATAGCAATGTAAACTGCGAGATTGATTTATTCAAGTCTCAAAAACTCCGCAAGCAGACATTGTAACGGGAAAGGGATTGGACCGTTACGAAATAAAATGTAATACAATGATTCTTATTCGTATTTACAGACTGTAACTTGAAAAGAGCTCAGAAATAGTAGATTAGATGAAGTGTTGAACAGCGGAGGCCGCAGTGTGCTGAGTAGGAATTTTTTTTTTCATCGGGCGGGGAATCGCCGCCCACGCGTGCCATCGTGGGTTAAAAACAAGGCAGAATTTCAAGTGAGATCAAGACAGAATTCAAGGCAGTTTCAACAAAGCCACATGCTCCTGCCTTTGGAACAAGAGAGACCAACACAGTTTAAGGCAGTTTCAAGACAAATTAAAGCCCGCCCTTCATCACAGGTTCAAGAGGCTTTCAAATCAAATCCTTTCACATGGGTAGTTTTCTGGTAATGATGATGCTTCTCAAATGCTAACATCAGGGTTTGATAGCATAAAATGAAATACCCACGCCCATGGTGTGGTGAAAATTGCACCATGGCAAGACTTTAACCCAGGACCACCTATTTCTAGTTGTAAGCATCACGGAGTCAAAGGATGCTTTAAAAGCCTCCTGACTGACGTACTAATGCACAGAATAATCAAAACAACAAACTATGAACTTAAACTATTGAACACCATATTGTTGGACATAATGGTACATATAAGACAACAGGTTCCTATCATTCCTCCAAAAATTCCTTTGAAATTAGGAATCCTGGGTGGAGTAGTGACCATTTGCTCATAACCCTATACGTAGTTTCTCAATCTGCCAATATTTTGTTATCTATCATATCTGCTGAAACCATAAATTATCAGTATGGGCTGATATGTATCGGGACAGCCGTGATCATGAGCAAGTTGTATGGAAATGGACTGCAAACAATGTACATAAATGAAAATGAGAAATGAACAAACCATCTGCAGTCATCAATCTGGAGATTGGTTTTCTGCAGCTCCCCATCTTTTCTCTTTTCAGCATAGTTCCTTTATAGCTCCTCATTTTGTCATCCTTAATTTTTTTACACATTCCATCCGTTGTTGTCCTTGGTAATTCTTCTCATTCATTGCTCTTACAAATAGAGTTTTCATCAAGTATCTTTCTTTCCAATTCTTCGTAGGACTTTTTGGTTGATTATCTTGTCTTCCCAATTGATTCTCAGAATCCATCCATTCCAGTCCAATCTAAAATTTATGCATTCCATTTGATCTTCCAAACCCATCCACTTCTGACAATTACTGCTCTGTGTGATTTCACTTTATAATTATAGTTGTCTCTATTCATTTTTGTTTAAATGCAATGAAAATTTGTAGTCAATATAATTTTATTTAATGGAATTACTCTTTTAGATTATATCATAATGAAAATGACCAAGTTATTCCTGTATCTAGGAGCATTTCCTCAAAATGAATCCTTCATTAGTGCCAGATATTACATATTTTCTTTATTTAACCTTTATGGTGCGGATTAAAATTCACGCTTCGGACACTACAGGTCGAATTTAATTTTGAACACTCAGTAAAAACTCTTATAAATGTGGTTTAAATACCACATCCACTGTAGTACAATATATTTTACGCACGGCAGTAGGACTCTACATCCCAGCTTACATTTAAATGTAAGCTAGTCCTTTAAATGTTAATGTGATGTGTTCTATTGTCTTATTTCAGTTTCAGGATCATCCATTGCACTCGGGACACTTATACCCTTAGTGTTGATCGTCGGTGCTGTGGCATTAGTGTATTCAGCTCGCAGGTACAAGTGGCACGAAAGGGTGAGAAGACTTGGGATCCGGAGGTATGAAGAAGTGTTTATCGGTCGAACAGAAGAAGAAGATGATGATGCACCAATTGCTTGAAGCTTGGGATTACCATTCCTCTCAGCCATAGATGTGCACTGGAGAAAAATGTGCTTTAGACATTGTGGTGTGATTCTTTTTGGATGTATTTATGCATTTTACCTTATACATTCATATGTTACCATATTTTCTAGCTTGATGATTACACAATGACCATAAGGCATCCTTGTTTAGGCCTCATATTTTTGAAAAAAATAAAATTAAAATTCTGTTGATCTTCATTAATGCTTGTGATGACACTGTGAGGCAATCTTTCACCGAATGATGTTAACAAACATGATGACATGGAATTATCTGGGATGTAATCATACTCTTTTTTTTGCCCAAGTGTTATTGTGAAATTTGTGTCATGCAGATTTTAACAAATTTTTTGCAATTATAGATTGCTGGTATGTATTGTTACAATCAATTGTAACCACTGCACATTATTGAAGCAATATTTCAGTGAGTTGACTCAAAGTAAAATTGGTGGGAAGTTAGTTTTCAGAATTCATGGAGACTCTCTCGCATGTATTCATCGTGGTGGACATGTTACGCAGGCGTTCCAGTGTGCTTCTTCAGTTCTGAAGCGAGGTGAAGCTTACTGGAATGCCTGGGAATCATGTTTTCCACTAGGATGAATTTATGTGGAAGAGAACCTGGAAGGCCTGTTGCATCCAAGTTACTCTGCAGAAGTCTTCTTTCCAATTTTCAGAATCCAGTTAATGGTCTCCATTTCACCTTAAGCTCATTTCTAGAAGTCTTTAGACCAAATCTAGCCTTGAAAATGACCTCAGTAGATGCTGGGTGATTTTTTGTGGATTTTTATGGGGAAAAAAGTAGGTCATGTAAGCCAGAAAATATGGTACCATGTAAAACGGATATTTAAGTTGTGAGTTACAGTGAAAATGAGTCTTTCTCTCAGTACATCTGCATTTCAGTAGAGTGGATTGTCTCAGCTGTTGTGAACAGAACTATAAATGCCAGTTTTATTTGGTTACATACTTACAAGTGGCACATTATCTTCATTAGGTTGCCTAAATTGCTATTGTCATATTGTTACCTAAGAGGCGTGCTCTAAATGTAGAGTGAATACTTTGGTAATGAAGGGCTTAATTTACAAACTACGAATACATAGGATTTTAGGCTTTCCCGGCGAAGATTTCTGTCAGCAATCTTTTGGGGTTTGTACCGGGTAGTAGTTCATGGCGGCCAACGCTTCGATGCTCGACTCGAGCATCGAAACGTTGGCCACCATGGACCTAACTACCAGTGCAAACCGCGAAAGATCGCTGACATACGAATACAAAGCTTTTTCAATACAGTTAGTGACATTTTTGCTGCTACTTGTTTGGTATTAACTAGTCAAGGTGTTTATGATAATAATTAAATTACAACCACGTAACCATGCACAGTTTTGTGCTGAAAGTTATTCAAGAAGATGGTGAACCTGTGATATATGTATTTGCTATCAGTGATATTTATTCTACCTCCTCTTGTGGGATTGGAAGGTAGAGAAGTATTTGGAATTGATAAGAATTTTCCATATGATGGTGTGTACCACAAAGTATGATGTGCTCATGGATGAATTGAAATTTTTCAAATATTGTCTTGGTGTACCAAAAATAAGTGAACATTATGCTGTAGCCTGTATATATTTTTTCGACACTTTGTTAAGACATTCGGTTGTGATTAAACTTTCAGTATTTTGTTCAATATATTTCAAAGATAGAAAATTTGGCTGCTTGTGGATGAGCACTCCTGATAATTTAACTCATTTGACTTTCACAACTACATTTAAATTGAAGTATTTCCATATCTTTATGAAAATGTTAATGCATTCATTTCATTATTTTTATGTGATGTTACTTATGAGAACTGGATATTCCAAGTTGTATTGTTATAACGTTCAGACAAGACTATTCTGTCTAAAAAGACATTGTGGTCAATGATGAGGATACACAAATGATGTGCTTTTAATATATCTCTTTGGTGCATTTGTATGAAATTTTCGTGATACATATTTATAAGTGAATGTTACTTTTTCTTTTATTTTATCCATTAAAAAGTTTCACTAGTTTACTTTTTAACATTTAATGATATTAAACTAATTAATTGTGTCTTCATCATTTAATGTTTGAAAAAATCTTATTTTCTCATAACCCTTTCATTCAAAAAAGCTAGCTGCAAAATATGTAGTGAAATACATATGTTGGTATTTGTACAGAAATTTTTTTTTGTGGAAATAGCCAATGTATACAATGTTGAATGAACACACACTTATCAGAACTTAGGATCAAGTTAGTTCCTCCATAATTTAATACTTTTGCAAAGTGAAAATTCAGAAAAAATCATCTTAAATAATTATATAAATAATATGTAAAAAATACTTTTTAAAAAACCATGATTATTTAAGTGTATCAAGGACAGGAAAAGGATGCACTGAGTGCCAGAGGTCACTAAACCACTCTACCTAATTTGTTCAAGGAGTCACTTTTCCAATTACTAACAAAACCGGGACATTGCAACGCAAAAGGTAAACAACCATTTAATTTGAGTAGATTTACTTGGTAATAAATGAGTTTAATGACTGATTCATGTATTGTCATCGAGGCTAAGTAATTGTGTGTCAAATTTCAGCTTGATTGAACACTGGGAAGTGGAATAGATTTCGATTACAAAATTCCACCCAGACAAACGGTGCAAGTTAAAATAAGCATGGAAAAATGACTCCCCTCTCCAGGAGGCCTGGGGCTATTGGCCCTCCTTAATCCAGGCCTACTTCCTTGTATTCACATCAACTAAAGTACTCTCTGTTGCAATTGATACAGACTTTTGAGTGATACTCTCCAATGGGTTGCTGTGTATTTTGGTTTGGCATCTTATTGTTTGTAAATATTCTTCCAAAAGCTGCTGATGATGATCTCCCTCTCCAGTTAAGTGAATTGCTTACTATGTGCTCTACCCTTTGCTCTTAACTACATGCTTGACTGACAACTACCATGAAGTTTCACTGTAATATGTATTCCACTTCCTAGATTACCACCTTGCGTGGTTTTGATATCTTCACCAGTCATTTCTCTGGAGGCCTCTTGACCATGAAGTGAAGATGTTGAAACCATGTTGAGGTGGTTCAAGTGTGGAAGATTACAAATTTACTTTAACTCCTTAAAAATTCCAGAATCCCACGCTTTGATACACCCACTATTCAGTACTAACCCTTAACAATATAGTGGCTATAGAAATATAAAATAAAGCAGCCAAATACTTAAAAATTCT
Source organism: Pyrrhosoma nymphula (assembly GCA_963573305.1). Classification (NCBI taxonomy): domain Eukaryota; kingdom Metazoa; phylum Arthropoda; class Insecta; order Odonata; family Coenagrionidae; genus Pyrrhosoma; species Pyrrhosoma nymphula. The sequence continues at coordinate 7,706,533 of OY754336.1, forward strand.
GAGACGATATATTTGGCCATTCTAATGAGGTTATTTAGTCTAGAATTATTATTTCAGTATTGCACATTCCCTTGCAACTGTTTTTAATTCCTGCAAGTGAGAGAATAAAATGTATCTTACAACTGATATTAATTCCTGCTTTAACTATCAGTCTTTTCAAGTATGTATACTCTAAAGGTATAATTCCTGTATGTAGAAGTGAAAATACAAATTACCCTATAGCTATTGTCCAATATCTATTATGCAATTCCAGTCAGTTATACTAATCAATATTATCAAATAATCCATTCAATTGACAAATATAGGAGGCTTTGATCCGAAAACCAATTGGCCTCAATGGTTAGGACAGTTATTTTATATTTTCAAATTTAGAATTTTTTGAGGTGATGCAGATTTCTGATTGTTAGGCCAACAAAGGAGTGGCATTTGTTCTTTGTAAACATTTTAAATCTAACAAATGATCAACTTGATGATCAATGGACTCATATTAAATCACACATATAAATTGATATATTTGTCTAATGTCTGTGGACATATCTATAGCTATATACACTTTTTCTGATGAATTTATAGCCTCTTTGTTAGGGGTTCATGTCTAGGTTGTAGGTGCTACCCGGTAACCTTTAAATCTGACATTACGCATGTCACACAATACAGTAATGGTTTAATTTTCATTTTTATCCCTTTTTGCTTGTCTAAAACATTTTGAAAATCAGAATTCATATATGGGAGTTGATAGTTAAATCTTATCAATAGTCATAATATTGAGGATGACTATAAAATCTGGAGGCTTGCCATTTATTTTGCAAAACATAGTTATTATACTTTGTTAACAGGTTGTATCTATTTTGAATCTCCCCCTTGAAATATGAGGATGGAACAAGTGAAAATCGTAATGCGCAATGGAATTCGGGTTAATTGGGGTTGTATTTACTTTTGGTTCTTACGTGTGAGATGGGTATAGAGCAAATGCGAGGGAATTATGGTAGATATCCACCGTTCTTATTTGGCGGTCTTCTTTTAGTATGTCTTATCTCTACTGTGCAGTGGTGGTCACTGGCTACGCAGAACAATGATTTGATTAGACAATTGGAAGATTTAGGAGAAAAATTTAAACTTAGGTAACAGAAAATAGTTTCCATTTTGTGCGGCGGTTATACTTTTGTTTATCGGAACGTGTGCTTAAACATGTATATTTTTTTCATATTATTGTTGCTTAATAAATGGCTGAGTACCAAATCTATTCCTTAGTTCTGATCAGCGAGAACAATGTTTACAACTCCGAATGGTCTTGGACAATCGTCTAAAGAATACGGAAGACGAACTTGCACAAGTGAAAGTCAGGCTGGAGAAAATGAAGGTGGAATATAATAATATTAAAACTCAAGAATCGCAAAAGGATGTGGAACTGAAAACTCAAATAAAAAATGCTGGCGATGCTCAAAATGCGGCCGCTATGTGTGGAAGCGAGCTGGTAATGTGCCTTTGTCAATTTACGTTAATTTTGTTTACATTTTATTAATTCAAGGATTACATTACTGCCTTCTCGGTGTTTATGATACCAAGAGATAGTGACCATTAAACTTTCTCCTGATTAATCGTGATATATTGAATATTAGATTCATGGTTGTATATATTAATGTTAGTTATATTCAACCCATGTTTTGCTCATGTATTATTAATCATCTCTCCCTTTGTTCAACTTTGGCTACGCTTAATTACCGCTTTGTTTATCACTTAGGAGTCGCTGAAGAAGCTTGATATTGCTAAAGATGGTACTATAGCTTCTTTAAAAATAGAAAAGGATAAGTATAGCAGCAAAGTAGATGAAAAAGACCTAGAGATATCCAAGTTAAAGTCAGAACTGGATGCTGTGAGTGCTTAGTTTCTATCATCATATTTACGTTTTCAATGTATGGTTGACGTTATGATTTTTTTAAATGCTCTCGTTTTGATTTTCAGGTGAAACTAAAACTGAGTTCTATGAAAGAAGAAAAGGAGATACCTAAAGCACCCCTTCCAGCTGTTAATAATGGTAATTTAACTGATAGCATAAAAGTATTTTATTAGTTTTACATTAATATTATCCAATGATCGCACCTACATCATAATTAGAAGTTCTCCAGGCTGGGGTGAATATTGTCAGCATATCATGTGTCATTTAACATTTAGAGAGGACGACTCAAGTAAAACAGTTCATCCTTTTATTCTTAAGTACACAGTTTGTTGGCTACTCAGTCATATTTTCTGTGTGTTTCATTTGTCTAGCATATTATGGTGATGTAATTTTTTTTTATCTGATTAGAAGAAGCACAATAACATCTTATGCTCTAATCAGAAATTTTAATAATATCCAGTGAAGCAGTCATGTGGCTGTTATTCTGGTTTTATATCTTTTTTGGCATCAAGCTTTCTTATTTTGCCCTTCATGTTGCAAAATGTGATTCTACTGAGGCATGTCGTAGGCTGATTTGTCTTGCATATTTATAATGGGATGTAGAAATGTTAATTTTAACCCTTTGGCTGGGGAATGCACATTTTATATTTGCTAGGTCATTTATGGGTCAAACATTCTTTTATGTTTGACCATCACCTTCTTCTAGTTCATCACCAAATTATAATGGCCCTGCTTCTCCATGAAAGGATGATGTTTATGACCACACCTCTTGCTCACTTTAACATTAGATGCTATGGCTAACAATCAAGCCATTAATATATTTTTTGTATCAAATTAATCAGAAAATTGCATGTAAAGTAAATCTGATGTCCCATGTGTAAAATTTTTGACCATACTGGTTTAAGCATAATGCGACAGGCAGAAATTGAAAAATGTAATTTTATTCTAAGTTCTCATTCAAATTACATTTTCATTATGAAATAAAGTAGCTCCTTAAATTTCAACACTTATTTTATTTGACCCAGATTTCAGCTCAGAGTGGCATTTTCAAGGCATAGAGTAAGCATTATATACTACTCTGTTCTAAAGGTAATATACATATGTTTCTGGAAGGGGAGGGGTTTGAGGGAAATAGGAGGCGGAGTGGGGAAGGGTGTATTAAGTTTTACGGTTTGTGCTGGGAAGGTTATAGGGCATATATATCGTTTTCAAATCCAAATTGAGAATATCACTCTGCTGAAACCTGTGTCGGTGAATAACAACAAGGAAACTTACCCATAAGGAGTCAATTTCTTTATTAAATTGAATTATTTACTTTACTCAGCTCATTCAAAGTGATTTCGTCGATGGTTACTTATTCTCAATTAAATCGTATGAAGTTCCAAGGGAACAACTTGCAAAAGAAACCATATCTAGACTTCAAAACCTTATCTCTAGGCATAAAAAATCTTATCTTTAGGCAGAAGAGACATTATATCAATTCCCAAGGTAATGTTTATAAGCTATGCAATAGTTTGACAATTCTATTTTAAATGGCCTGATATATATTTCGATTACAATTGGCTTCCGTACTTCCACAAACAATTAAGCCATACCAAATGAAGGATTCAATAATAGAAAAGTACACAGTCATTTCTTTACAACAAGAGGTGTAAGGTCTTATTTTATAAAACAAGTAACATACCTTTCTTAATTTATTATCAACTCTTAAAATGTGTATATTAAATTTAAACTTGAATGTTTTTTCCCTGGAGCTTTGGTCTACAATTCAAATGGAAACTGTCACTTCACCAACGTTTCGCTTTTTTATTAAAGCTTCAATAAAGTGGCGGAGATTAACCTCTAAGTATAAATTAAATATATATATTGTTCCGGGCCCACCTCGTGACTAGGTTCTTCCCCCCCTCAACCTCCAAATGCACGTGCACAAGCGAGGTCAGCTGGTGAGGCCACACACACGTAATAATTTTTCCATCTGACTTGGAGGCACTACACATACCTGATTCCACTAACTCCCAAGACCAGATGTGGGACTGTGAGATTTCAAGGCGACCAGCGCCTTTTAATTCGCCCAAGGGACTGAAAAAAAAAACTACGAGGAAGAATCGCGGAAAAAAAAGATGATGAATCCCCCCCTCCCTTAAATAACAGCGTACTAGGCCTATTTCAGTTTGACAAACACACATTTAATCAATCAAAATGACAATCACATCTATTAAACCCTGAAAAATATATTAATGCCCTAACAATTACAAGAATATGAAGAATAAACAATAATGAACACTTGAAATGGTGATATCCCGAAACAATACATTTAATCCCTAGCAATAATCAATCCTAATCACCTTCATTAATATAATACATTTAATCCCTAGCAATAATCAATCCTAATCACCTTCATTAATAATTTACAGTGAAGATTTACATAGATTTGTTCCCCCCTTTTTTTCTTCGTTCCGTCGACATTTATGGAAGCAAGGAAACACACTCCAACGCTCTCCTATCAACCGTCGGGGAGTAGCACATGGGAAATAAGGGATGGGGTCACTTTGCGAGAATAGCTTATGCGGTCCTTTTTGGGTATGGATCAAATACTGAGAGTTTGTTTAGTTTTACTGAGCTATACTATATATATATGTGTGTGTGTGAGGGGAACCGGATATTCAGGGAGGAGTGGAATGGAGGACTCTTCCAGGATGGCAGGAGGGACTGGGGTTCACCGACAATTAGGAATGACACTCACGCACAATAGTAAGCTCCCCGCTTTTATTATACGCACTATTACAGCCGCGAGCCCCCTTGCTCGCCAGGTCTCTCAGACCAACAACCCCACAAACACCGTCTATCATTTCCCCAATCCCACACTGCTAATGTCACAACCTCCGCACCCCTCCTAACCGTCCCAACACTCCGACTGTCTTCAACTGACTCCTCGTCACGACTCCCGTTCTCGAGGTCGTCGTCGTTCCCTCGCTATCCGCCAGGGGGCACCACCTCCTGGCAGCACCCGTTCGGCCGTAAGCTAACATATATATATATATATATATATGTATTTTTGATCAATGATAACACCTAAATATTTATAGTGAGCCACTTGTTGTAGTGGTTTACATTTACTTGCTGATCTTAGACAATTATTGTATAGGCACATATGATCATGGATGAACTGTTGCAAATGATTTATTTTTATGATTTCAAAGAGAATATCTGTAGTTTCCTCCAAGTGACACATGGTCCAGTTTCATGAATTACAATATCTTCAAATTCTGCCTTTCACGTGTTTCTATAACCTACCATATATATATCCTTGAGTATAAGTTGAGGCCTTCTTTTCCGGCCGAAAATATCGACTGAAATCCATCCATCCATCGAGGTGGAAAATTGTTGCATTTCCTTTTTTGTGCATTGGTTAAGTGAAATTTTACTATTAAATTTGGGGAATGGGACATTTTGGTGCGGCCACCTTGGCGCAGCCGTCTTGGCACAAGACACTTTGGTGCAGACCCTCTTTGGTGCAGCACACCTTTGCACAAGACACTTTGGCGTAGGACATCTCGGCACGGGACACTTAGGTGCGATAATGGGTGGATTTTAGGGTTGATGGTAAGATAATGTATGGAAACTCTGAATGTTTAAACTTCATATGAACATGTTTATGTTTCATTGTTTACTGTTATGTTACATTTTAGATATTTGACGTAAAAACCTCAAAATTGCTAATCATTTCAAATTCAGCTATTTTTCTCTAGTCAGTCCACACCTAGAAATCAAATCTAGTATTTGGAATCCTTGTGAAGCAGTAATAATATCAGAATTGGTAGGTGGCAACGAAGAGCTATTTTTTCAAGAGATGTTACAAAAAGTCTACTATTGTGTTGATCCTGTTAAAGTAATTGGAATGGGAATCCTTGTTCGATGTCAGCTGTAAAAAAAAGTCAAGAAACAAAAGTATTGAGTTTGAGAGGCTCTATCTTCTAAATGAGTAAAAGGATGTAATTCAGTAAAATGTAGCAAAAATCTTGTTTATATCTACGCCTATTGATATGAGTTTAAAATAACCTTGTCGCATTCACTGTTCTTTTACTTAATTTTATTTGCTAAAAGTCACAGTTTTTGGAATGTAAAAACGGATTTCCCATGTTTGAGTGCTTATATGCCTTAGTGCTAAGTTTAAAGGTTCAGAACTTCCTACATTATCTTAGCATCAACCCTAAAATCCACTTGTTTTCGCGCCAAGGTGTCCCGTGCCAAAGTGGGCCTGTGCCAAAGTGTCTCGTGCCAAAGTGGCCATTCCAAAATGTCCTTGGCCTTGTGGAATGCATAACTATCGCGAAGCGGGAGTATCAAGTGTATTTGTCAGTGGTAGGTCCAAATACAAAACTTAAATCTAACGCATTTATCAGGGAATACTTTCTGTGGCTTATGAGGAATTGAGATACATATGGTTTTATGCAGACGATGTGCTGAAAAAGTCACCGTATTTACTGAATTGACTATAAGTCAAGGTAGGTTTTCATTCGCCAAAAAAAGGAAGAAGTTTCTCGACTTATACTCTAGTATTGGTATTTATTACATAGTATTTGGTCAAATATTTTGTTATTAACTTCAACCATGGGAAAATGGCATGGATGTACATATATGGGGTGTATATTCAATAAAAGTTCCAATTGAAAAAATCATATCTGAGCAATTACATTTTCACCAGTGCTCCATTATGACCTTTTCACCCTGACTGTGGAAAAAGGTTGACCCTGATTATATGGGTTTACTACCTGATACTCCCTTGCCTGTGCAAGAAGAAGAGGTCACTGCTCTCACTCAACACTTCGGCGGGTGTGCCATGTGGCATACTTTGTATTTATTGGCTATCAAAAAAACCAGTAGGGTGCGCTGCCTCTAAGTCTGGCTATTTGTACTCCGTCTTATTTGTGCACATTGTAGCAGTTGTTGTGTGGTGCTTACCATCTCATGGTCATTTCCGTTTGAGCGTTCAAATTTGAGTAAAGGATGTTTCACTCCCGCTTGTTCCCGTGGCAGGAGTCCTGTCTAAATAAGCATTATCAATCCCCGGAGCGAGAGGGACTCGTCTCTTGAGGTGTATCACCAATGGCTCTGGCGCTTAGGAATACTCTGAAATGTGAGAGACTCGATGTAGGCTGGCGATGCAATTTATGGGTGTTGTACTGAGCTTGTGAAGGAGTGGATTGGTCTCTTACCTGGGGCACGTTCCGAATTGCACTGTCAGTGCTGCCTAAGCATTCTGTATTCAACTACTTATTACCTTACTTACTTACATCCTCGGCGCTACAGCCCGGTATGGGCTTTGGCCTCCCTCAAGACGCCTGTCCATTCTCTTCTGTTCTGCACTTTCTCTCCCACCATCTTACGATCCTCATAGTCTTTATGTCTTCTTCCAAATCCTGCATCCATCTTTTCCTTGGTCTTCCTCTTTTTCTCTTTCCATCCATATTTCAAAGGAAGCAGCTTCCTAGGCATCCTTTCTTCACTCATTCTTTCCACATGACCTAGCCAAGCTAACCGTTGAGTCTTCACATATCTCACTATGTCTTCACCTCTGATAATAGTTTCTGTTTCCCTGTTTGTTCTTATCCTCCCATGTTACACCATCTGTCACGGGGCCATATATCCTTCATATAGCCTTCTGTTCAAATATCCGTAGTGCTTGCTCAGTTCCAGCAGAGATGGTCCAATGTTTCTGCTCCGTATGTCACGACCGGTCTGATAAGTGTCTTATAGATCAAAATCTGAGGTTTCAGGCGTGATGGAGTAGAACCGGGACATAACTGCAGTTAGTGAAAAAAGAGCAATTTCCACAAGTATGACATTTATTGCACGACCGGTTTCGCTTTTTACAGCATCTTCAGGTACATATATCAAGTGTGCTCAAGCTTATATAGGGAGGCGGGAAGAGGGGTGGTAAGGCAGGGTTACGGAAGAAGGGGAAAGGAAAAGGAGAGAAGGGTGGACAGTCATAGGTGCCTGAGGGTTGGGAATACCGGGGAAGGAGTCGGGGGGGAAGGGGAGTGTGACGAATTACACAAGCACATAAATGTTCATAACAAAACAAAAACTAAATTGGCATCATATGTGTTAACTGCTCCTTTAAAAGTTGGTCAAAGGACCCCTGGCTCGTCTTCCTATACTGGCCTCTGCTCCCTCCCTGTTGTTTGCTTGACTGGGATACCCTCGCCCTGGATGTCCAGTGGTGTCAGCCGTTGAGGAGGATTGAGGCAAATTCCGCATCCCTGGTGGAAAAGAGAGAGATGGGGAGAGGGTGGGGGAAAGGGATGCGAGGAATAGTCAATGGATAGGAGGGGTGAACTGCTATTGTAGAGTAGTTCGTTAAGGAGGGGCTTGTTTTTCCTTCTTCTCATGTTAATTTCCACTTGCTCCAGGGCATCTAGTTTTTTCCCTTTGCTGGCTATGTGGAGTATTTTAGGTTCAAACCTGCAATCATGCCCCGAATCAATCAAATGTTTGGCCACCATGGATGTTTCGTTACCCGTATCTGTGTTCTTTCATCCTGGTAGCGAAGTCGCGACCAGTTTGGCCTACGTAACTTGCTCCACATTCACAAAACACCCTTTTACACCCGTACACCCCACTCTTTTATGTTTCTTCAATCGTGTCCTTGTTCTTGCACAGAAGTTTGGTGAGAGATTTCGGTGTGTAGAAGGCGACTTTGTATTGGTCTTTAGGAATGAGGTTCACTATTTTTTATGATAACTTGTGATAAAATGGTAAAGCTCTTTTTTCATTAACTGCAGTTCACTTAAAGATCTTGATTTTCATCTCCTTAGATAGCAGGGTGGACTTCAGGAACTTAATATTAGCAAAGTAAGCCCTATTTCCAGCCATTATCCTCTCTTCTGATTTTGATCTCTTCTGTCATTGAGTTCTTACAGTTTAAATTAGTACCGAACTACATATTACCGAATTAAATAAAATTTTACCCTCATTAACCTCATGCCAATTTTATGGCGAATTATCGATTAAGCTTAGCATTAACACTAGAATGGCTTCTTTTTCTAATGAGAGATTGTTGTAAATTGAATGAAAAGCCGTAACTTTGTGATTCCACATATATTTATTGTAAACGACCCGGGTTTCGACGTAACACGTCGAAACCAGGGTCGTTTACAATAAATATATGTGGAATCACAAAGTTACGGCTTTTCATTCAATATGCTAAGCAAATTCCACAAAGTTACGCCTGAGACAACGGAATTGTTGTAAACTTAAAAAAAAGGCATTACAAACTCGCTTTATCAATAACAAAGGAAGACAGTCTGCTGCAAAGCAAATGAATGTAGCTTACGTAGTAAATATGATGCAAATGAAACCCGAAAGATTTTTGGAAGCTCTACCAAGTCCACCTTAATTGGGTCTGGAGTGACAGGACTCGCTGACTCATGTGCAGCTCAGTGAGGTTCATGCGCGGGATCCTTTGGCAACACTGGGCGGGAGTTGAGCGGGAGTCGATCGGAATTTGTGCACCTCTAACTTTTACTGCAGCCTGCATTTTGGCTGCAAGCTAAAGATGCTCTCTCCATCATTCATGTGTTTCTGGGAATTTTTTTTTTTTAATGAATAATCCCAATTTCTTCCAATCCATTTTTAGATTTAACAGATTTTTCTTATATGTAATTGCTTGTTTTAAAATCTAACCTAAAAAAATCATGATGCATCTAATAATAATATAATAACAATAATATTTTTGTATTACACCGTTAGTAAATTACATGCATGGTTTCGTCAAGAATTTAGGACAAGACATTTACACACAGAAATAACAATGTTAAAATGAACATCTATATACAGAGTTGTTGAAATACGATCACTTTGAAATTCTCTTACATCATAGTAGCATTTCTTCATTAGGAATTCTTTGACTCTCCTTTTGTAAATCACTGGAGAGGTAATGGTTTTAAAGTCGTTTGGCAATTCATTGTATAGTATTGAGGCTGAGTGATAGGTGCCTTTTGCCAAGAGGGAGTATGAAAACTGACTGGCATGTATGCTATTGTTAGAACGGGTGGATTAGTCATGATATACAGAGTTAATTGGGAATTTATCGGGATTTTCTTTAACCAAGCAAACATATGACAAGATGTAAATAGAGGGCAATGTTAGTATATTTGCTTCAGTGAATAGTGGTTTTCCAGGAGTACAGATAGGGACTTGGAACATGGCTTTAACCGCTTGTTTCTGGGCAGAGAATGCTTTACTAGCTATGCTTGAATTACCCCAGAACATAATTTCATATGAAATATACGAGTGCACTTTGGCGTAATATATATCATTTTTAGAATGTCAATGGATACAACAGGAGCTAGCTTTCTATTCATGAAGATACCGACAAACACTTTTTTCACAATTTCAAGAACATGGGGAGACCAGTCTAGGTTTTCTGTTATTTGGAGGTCCAAGAACTTAATGACAGTTGTCTTGTTTAAGCAAGTAACATTATTATCTGTTAAAAGGTTACTTTTTTGTAGTTTTTACTAGTAAATTGAATGAGCTGTGTTTTTTCTTTGTTCATTGCAGTAAATAGGTCAGTAAATTTGGTAGCTTAATGCTACATATACTTATTTATGACTTTAACTTATTTCTCACACTGAAAATGTCTTCACAGCAGAAATATTTTTCACGATTTGATGAGATGCACTTTGGTGAGTAATGAATTTATTTTGAAAAAGAATTCAGGGTACACATGAATTGCTCGCCTTTACTGTTCAGACTTGATCTATGAATCAAATTTCCTCATCTTTACAATAATGCCTCTTTGGAGAGCGCAATTATATACCGAATCTCATGGAAAAGAGTATGTATTTTTTAAAATCACTTTTGTACAATAAGTTACCTACAAGCTTTTAATGTATGTCCTCTGTGTCTTCTTTTCAATTAAAACTCAAAGAACTACTGCTTAATAAATGTTATTATAGTACTGATGAGTTTTTTTGGTCAATATTGTAAAGCTATTGTGAAAGGTTATTATGTATTAATGTTTCTAAATATGTTCTATGTTAACAACGGCCAACAGAACAATAAAGTTATGTATTATTATTATATATCTATCTAAAAATACTGAGGTCAATCACTGATATTTTGGCATAATTAGAGAGAGATCTTTTTCCTAATTAACTCGCCAAATTCATTGAATTGTATGCGTTTTGATATCTTGCTCGAACTATATTAATTTGTCCCTGACACAGTTATAGTGATAAAATGGCTGATGGGTACTTGGAGCCAATATGGGGAATATTTTGACATTACCATGATGTGGAGTGATTTCGAATGCTTGTTAACACCAGTGTTTAAACTTCTTTTTTTCTCACTGTAGCCTATTGATGCAATTTAATCATGTGCCCTTATCAAGGAGAGGTACGGCATAATGTTTCCTACAAAGGCAACAACTACATTACTTCGTAATGGAGGAAACAGTTTTTTATTTTCATTGTTTGCAAGTGCTTGAACTCACCCCGTGCAATTAAACTCTCCTCTCATTACTGTACCTTTTTTTTATCTACATATTCATTTTACCTGGGTTTGCCATTGTGTATATTGGGCAATTTCACTCCATTGTAGTAGTGCCACCTCAGCGTTTATGTCGTTATGTATGCTGTTAAGGTTTTAAATTGTCTCATTATTCTTAAAGCCAATGTTTTTTAAATGAATTGTAAATTTTAAATATTCAGCTATATACGAGGTGTGATAAAAAAATAACAGGAATCTTAGTTTTTCTGAAAGGATATTTATTTATTAATCAATATCAATCTTGTCACCTTCAAAGTAATCTCCCTTAGATATAATACACTTGTGGCAGGGGTTTTTCCAATCTTGGAAGCACTTCTGGAACTCACTTTTCAGTATCTAGTTCAGCTCCTTGAGCGATTCGGTTTTTATCTCATCCCCAGTGAAAAATGGGTGGTGGAATCAACGTGAGACCGACGTGGAAATTCCGGTGGAGGGAAGGTGGAAATAAAACGTGGATACCACGTGATTTTGGTCGTGGGATCAATGTGGAATGCACGTGGAAATTTGGTGGATATGTTAAGGAATAATATGTTTTCCAAAGGATAGTAAAATATTATTATTATGACCACTAGACAGCATTACTTGCAAAATTCACGGCTGATTTTGATTCAGATTCGACCGAGAAAAAGAAAACACCTCCACCTGGGTGCAAACTCATATTGCTAAATCACAATTGTACACCTAGCGCCTTAACCCATTTGGCCACGGCGGTTCTTGAAATGTAATCGGTTATGCAAAGAACTTATTTCTTGCGCATTCATGGCCAACATGGCCGGGAATTTAAATTATTCTGTGTATTGGTGCTTGGTCTAGAGTGAACTGTTTGAAAATATTTTGTACCAAGATATTAGTGCAGTTGATCACAAGTGCTTGAAAATGGCTGTTAGAAGCATACAAAAGGAGGTAATACATATTATCGTGGAGCATAATATTAATTCTAGTTCGTCGCAATTGTACCAAAATTCATATTAAAGGCCATTTTACACGATGAAAGATGCAGTACATACTAATGTACGTGAGATTGTACGTTTGTCTCAACAAAATTAGTACAGGTTCTATTTTCCATTCAGACATTTGAAACATTCACACAAGCCTTCATACAATTTGCCGCGTTACACGATACCTTTTGCCTCATGCAAGAGTTTACCTAAGAGTTTATACAAACAAATGTACCGTGTAAAACGACCTTGCATGCTTGCATCTAGAAATAATAAATGTTACATGCATAGGTATATAACATATGTTATAACAAAGATACCTCTTCGTAATCGTTTATTCTATTATACATAAATCTAATCCAGTTCCACGAATAACATATGTATATAATTGCAAAATACAATTTCCGATGCATTTTTACATAACTAGCGCTGATAAACCAGATAAATTATGAAATATCACCAGAGTTATTTTCTACAAAGCAGAAATTACGTTGAATATTTAATATTATTCACCATTACCATAGATCCACTTAAAGTCAATGTGGATCCCACGTTGGTTCAGCCACTCAACATCCACCACCACCGTATTTGCACATATCAACGTGGCATCAACGTGGAACCCACGTTGATGCCACCACCCATTTCTCACTGGGTCAATGGTGGCAAAACGTCATCCTTTCATTGTTCTCTTCAGCATCAGGATTGGAAAGATGTCACAAGGGGGCCATGTAACGGCGAATACGGTGGCTGAGGCAAAATAACGGTTTGTTTTTTTTACCAAAAAATCATAAGCAGTGAGGTGTGAGCGGGAGCATTATAATGGTGCAATGTCCATGAGTTGTTTTGCCACAGTTCTGGGCGTTTTCATCGGATTGCTTCAACGGCGCATGACTTCCTGGCAGTAATCCTTATTGCCCGTACGACCATTTGGCAGTCATATGACAATTATTGAAAATCGGAATTATAAAGATCGCAAAATTTAAAAATTCCCGTTATTTTTTTAATCACACCTCGTATCATTAATGAAATTATAGTTATTCATTGACTGAAAAAAATATGTAATAGTAATTCATGAAAACAGCCATAATAATTTTAAACCTGTGTGAATTAAAAATTTGATTTTAATTTTCTATGAAGTACAGAGGAGCCAATTGAAGAAACAACCATTAGTTGATGTCCATGTCAAAGGATTGGAGGGAATGCTATTTCATGAAGGGTCAATTATTATATTAGACCCTCCAAATGCCCCCCGCCCTTCTCCGCGTTTCAGTGTCTCCCACCTTAAAGGTATGTGGGTGGGGGGCAAAGTATTTATATTCTCCATACTAGCGAAAGCTTTCTTGAAACTTTTTGTTTCACTGATCATTCCATTTAATGCTCAGCAGAGATTGGATGCTTATGTTACAATTCATTTTTGAACCCTTAAAGAGCTCTGCCATATAAATAATTTGATGTGATTTTTTTCATATTCTTGTTACAAAAAGAAAAGAATGAATCCTCTGTCTGATGATCTCATCAAAACCTTAATCTTACTCGATATTACTTAGAGAAATTATACTTGAAATTGCATAGAATAATTGGTGAAATGCAACATTAGATTGGAGAGTGTTCGAAAGGGGGAGGAGGAGGGTGTGATAGTGGATTGTAGAAGCTTTTAGGTGGGACAAATGGGAAGGAGTACCAGGAGTGGATAGATAAAGTTCTCAAAGAAAATAAGGAAAAGGGAACCGTGGAAGGAGAGGGGGAAAGTATGAATTGTGGAATAACCAGAGTGGTGGGGCATATTGTGGGAGTCACAGGTTCTACATCAATTAAGGATCTATTAACTATATGCATGTCATTGAAGAGTTTAAAGTTCTTATTCCTGGTAAGAGGATAATGTTGCTCTAAAGCAAGTTATTAAAGTAAGTTTACCAAGTTTGACTTTATGGCAATTAGTTAAAGATTGATAGTGTGTTTTGTTTCATACTTATAAAAACTTCAAGACAATGCATTTCTTTCTGAAATATACGTACGTAAACTAATTTTTTTTTAAAACCCTAATGTTGTTTGTTCAACTTTTATTATTAATATTTGCAAACATGTTCTAAATTTCTTTAGTAACATTTTTAACTGCTAGTTTTGGTAATCAAAACAATTCCAGGCACCACCTAATAAAAAGGTCTGCGTAGTACGATGCCCACAAAAATGCAGTATGCATTTAAAAAAAATCTTTTTTAATAAGTTGCACTATCTTATATGATCACTTCAGTAGATATTGACCGACTTTGATGCATTTCAAATTAGGAAGCTTGGAGTATTACATAAATCTCCATCCATGAAATAAACTGATTTGGTTTTAAAGCACAGATTTTGGGAGGTTCTAAAAATAAACTATATATCAGAGAAATCAAAATTGTGCATTCATGAAAGAGTGCATAGAGTATTTTAATATCTGTGCAAAAGGCTCTTGATCAAGCAGAATCTGGTTTCCTGTTATTTAGGTAAACTGAGTATCCCTCTTTGAAAACCCCTCCAATAATATTTTGCTCAAGTAAATTCTCAATATAATGCTCAAGTAAATGTTAAGACATGAAAACTACTTCATTTAAATTTGTATTTTGGATATGAAATAAGGTGAGCTGTAAAAAAAATGCATGAATATTTAGCAGGATCTGTGATGCATATGCGTACACCTCTGCCTGAACTTATGTGGAATGACCCTGCTCAATTATTAGCCTTAACTTTCTGAGATGAAGCTATGAAATTCGCCAAATGAGCGTTCCTTTGAATTTTTCTTCCTTTCTGCTTGTCTTTTAAATTAATGGTGAATTCTTATAATCGCTCTTCTTCACTTCACTTTCACAATGGTGGTGTTTTCCTTTGGCTTGAACTTTTTGATGATTTTTCATGATTAAAGTTGTATCATTTTCAGTCTGGACATACGTCAATCTTAGAGGTGGTACCTTAGAATGTATAAGTAATTTATTTAAAATGGACGAAAATAAATTTTAATTTAAAATATGCTCTTCTATTGGGTTTAGGTCTTGAGATGCAATGTTGTGGCAACTGCAACTAAGTCCTATAGTCTGTGTGAAAATGCATGTAAAATATTATTGTGTCCGAGGGATATTAGGTTTATATTTTTTTATCACTCAAATTTGTCTTTTATAAAAATAATATAGTTCTTAAAGATGACCATGGTAATTGTAGGGTGGTTATATTTATCTTTGCTTGCTTTTTGTTGTGCTCCTCTGGGATATCCTTTGTCACTGTCCTAGAATAGTCTTCCAATTATGCTAACTAAGATATCTCCAATCAATTCCATGAAAGCTTGTTCTTATATTCTTTAGGTTTTGGCAATTATACTTTAAGCAGAGAAAACTGTATTTGTTCGTGCATAGACCGCTTTGAGGCTAAATTCGAATGTTGTGAAACAGGGTTAAAAAGTAATCAGCTCTTCTTGATGTTGAAGTAAACATGGTAGACGTTTGTTGGCAGTTATTGTAGGAAGAGTTGACTGTTATGGTTTTGGATAGATTTTGGGGCAGAAAGACTCTTCCAGGGTGAGTTTCCTCTGTCTTCACTCGATATGTAAGCAATTCTCTAGAGGTCTGTCACTATTATCTCATATGTATATTGGAATTGTAAAATTATTTCTGTCCATGAAATTTTTTATCTTTGATGCTGGTTATTGCTGGACTTCTCTGAATGAAAAGTCATGAAGTCAAGTAGTCTTAATTTTTTTCAAATAAATGGTCTTTAAAAGTTCTCTCGTATTCCAAGTTCGAACTTAGATACAGTACAGGACCTCAAATCTGGAAAGCATGGGACCGAGTGATTTCTGGATTTTGGAGTTTTCTGTATTTTGGGTCCTCATTAAGAGAAATTGTAACACTCACATGTTTATTGAAACATTCACCTAAATTAAGGTAAAAAAATTGAGGTATAACACCTGACATCCACAGAGCCGAAAAATTTATAAGTCCCAAGTTGATGGCAATGTGACACTGTGGCCGAACCCTGCCCCCTTGCGCAGGAAAGCAATAAACGCACGGAACAAAAGAAGGGCCTTGCTCCTCCCAGCTGGCGAGGGGGTAGACCTACAAAAGGAAGATTTTGTCCTGTGAAAGGATATTTTGTGAGGGAAGGGGTAGGGTCCGGGTTTCAGTTTGCTTTATGAGTGGGCGAAAATGATAGGGTGATGGCTTGCTTCGGTCGCTCAAAGACCTTTCATAGTTGACAACTGCTACATGACGGTAAGCCCAACATATCCCCACGGCTCATTTTGTTTTTTTAAATACTTGATTCTTATGCGAATTTATTAGCGTTAAAAATGATTGAAGTGTTGATGTATTTTCGTTATTTGTAATTCTTTGTGGTGCCTACATTCCTATTATTATTGTTATTTGTTGAGTTTGTTCTTGACCACTTTTAATTAATTGTATGTATTTTGAGGGGTTGGTCATTATGTAAGGTCTCAGGTATTTCTTGTTACCATCTCCATTATTTATAACAAGAAATAAATTTTCCATGCTTTCATTTTCACCTTAAGCCCTTGATGCTAACATTAAATAGCGATGCATTGGCAAAAGGAAATTTACTTATTTTTTTAACATTCACCAACTCTCCACCAAAAACTCACTAAGGTAATGGTACCAGTAATTGACCTCTTAAGGCTTTTTAAATCGTAAATCTTCCATACCTTGATAATTATTTGCCAATTATATAGTTTTATCACCTCAAATTACGTACCATACTCTCTACTAGCACACTGTCAATCAATATTTTAAAAGTACCACACGGTTTAGTGTGTGTGTCTTTTTTAAAAAAAGGAAGATTTTGTGTTAGTAATTGACCGTCTAAAAATATTTTTTTCTAGTATTTGACCATGCATTGTTTCAGTGGTTGACCATATGTTCATGGAGGGAAAATAACTACCAAAGACAATATTTGTTATTTTTCTCCAGTTTTACGGTATTAATTAGCTATTTTTGACAAATTATTTTTGTAGTAACTGCAAATAAGTGACAACATTTTCTTACATACAAAATGACGAGTAAAAATTCATTTCTGGAATAAGGTATGACCCACGGCGAGAACACAATTTTGGAAGATGGATTTTCCTTTTTAGCTGGTCCCTTGTGTAGTAAAGCTTATCTTCCTTAACAGGCCACCAGTATGATGAATAGCCACTCTTAACCATAGTGGCTATCTCATAACCATCACTTACAACTTCCACTATTTTTCCTGGAAAATATCTCCCCTCATATTCAACTATCACAAAATCTTCCTTTTCCAGAGAATCCATATCATCCTCTTCCAAAAATCCTTTGTTCCAGTCAGAACCTTCACCATCACTCAGATCAGGAATGGAAATAGATGATTCTGAATCAGACTCTTCATAACGTTTCTGTTTCTTAGCCTTCAGCTTATTACTTTCCTTCTTTTTTTTCCTCTCATTCTCTTTCATTTTCTCTTCTTTTTTCTTTCCCTTTCAGCCACTTTCTCTCTTTTAAGTCTTTCCATCTCATTCTTTTTCTTTATTTTGTTTTCGAAATACTTTTTGCCAAGTTCCCCAGACACTATAGCGGGTAATCTTTCCTTTGGCATCTTCTTCAGTGGCTTTTTCTTGCCTACAGGTGGACTGAACACATATTTTTTAAATGGAGATGGTACATTTGATAGCCCTGGGATGGCAGTGTTTTTATTGCCTTCAACCATAGGAGACTGTGCACTAGAAGATCCTGGGATGGCAGTTCTTCTTTGCCTTCGACAATTGTATTTGATGGCCTTGTGATGGCAGTGTCTTCATTACATTCAACCGTGGGAAACTGTACAATTGATGGTCCTGAGATGGTGGTATTTTCATTGCCTCCAACTGAGAGCATGCTACTTGCAGGAGATTGCTCAGTTGAATCACTTCCCATTGATATGTCCATTGGTCTGGAGATAGCTGTAGCTGCATTCTCTTCAGGGGTAGTGTTGTCAATTGAAGCAGTCGGTTCAGATGAGTTGATAAGGCTATTTAATTCTAACTTAGTTTTCTTCCACAGCATAAAGAGTGATTGGTTAGAAAGTTCCCCTTCCCAGTTATATGAAGATTGCTCAAATAAGTCCAATTTTTCTTTCCCCATACTTTCATTCAGAAATTGTAATCCCTGCTTGAAATAGTTCAAGCGTGCACAGAAGTCATCATTCTGCACAGTGTTCTTTGGTCTGACATTGCAATCATTATGTCCTGGAACCCTAGGTACCATCGGATCCCAGGGATGGAGTCCACATTTACGGAAACCACTAGCTAACACAGAGTGAGTAACATGCTCATCCACTACCTCTTTCAGCTGTTTAGCAAAATCTTTTTTTTTTCAAGATGGGATCATCTGAATGGTTGATACGCCACTTATGGACATGTTGCTTCCAATTTTCTTTTAGAGTTCGAAACACAGAGACATCCATTGGCTGTAGAATGTGTGTAGAATTAGGATGTAAAGCTACCAATATGATACCATTTTTTCACAGAACTGACTTGTATGTAAACTCAAATGGGAAACATGTCCATCAACAAATAATAAAACAGGAAGTTTTATATTATTGTCTTTTAGCCAAGGGTGGAAGAAGTTTGCAATGAATTCATAAAATAATTCAGAGTTCATCCACCCTGATTCACTTTTTCCAAGCGCCCAATCAGGAGGGAAATGTAGTGTTATTTCAGGAGGCAGACGCTCATATTTGTAGACTACTAAAGGAGTTACAACACTACCATTGGCATTGCCAGTAAGAAGCACTGTGAGGCATTCCTTGTCATCTGAATTAACTTGTTGGTATATTGTCTTATCTCCTTTTCTTGCAAGCACTTTATTCCCTTTTGGATTAAGGAAAAATGCAGTTTCATCACAATTAAAAATTCGTGAGGGGTCCATCAGTACTTGGAAGCAATCATTTGTTTTCAAATAATCTTCTACTTCTGCAAACCAACGAGAAATATTTTCTTGTGCCACTGATGCCCTAGATACTGTTAGGTTTTGGCTTATTCGTTGAGATATATTGCTATTTCTCCGCAAAAAGCCTTGGATCCATGTCCACCCCGGACGGTTGTCATGAAAGGGATTGTCTCTACCAAGGTCTGTCATCAGGCGCTGCACACTGTCTTGAAGTTGCTTCACAGTCACTGGAAACCTTGCTTCTGCCATTTTTAACACCCAATTAGCAAGAATAGTTTCTTCTTCAGGACTTAGAATGGTATGGAGTCCCATTTTTCTTTCAATTGGTGACTTCCCTTCCACTTTGTATTTCAGTGTGATTCTTGGTACACCATATTTCTTTGCTGCAGTACGGACTGGTGTGTTGTTTGTCCTCACATCATGGATGGCTTCCTTCATAATTTCCTCTGTGTGACAACGAAACTGGCCTTTAATAGCAGGCATAGTTAAGCTGCAATATTTAAAATAAAATAGATTCAGAAGTTGACACACCAATAATCTAGTAGTTGACCCCTGGTCAACTATTAGTAAAACCTAATCTGTTTCACAAATAATTATGTAAAACGTTTTGGTATGCTATAAACATTACAAATATGTCAATTATGATGAGTTTTAAGAGAGGAAGGAATGAGTGAGTAGTTGACCATCTCGGTCAATTACTGAAAATTTGTACATTTCTGATTCAGAATTTGACCACCCTCATAACAGACTTCCAGATAATAATAAACAGATTATAAACAACTTTTTATTAATATCAAACATTCCTATATCAAAGGTAAATAACTACATTGAAATATGAAGGTACTTACCACTTTAAATCAGCCTTATCCACAAAGACTCCTTAGCAAATGGGGCTAGAAAACTTCAAAATAAGGCAGCAGCACTGCACATGAACACTAATTGTCAGACATTTTAATTCTACATGCCACCCATGTGCACTGTGTTTTGATGTTTTACAGCCAGATGGCTGGAGTGTACTTTCACGCTATTTTTACAATATTTGAACCAGATTAAGGCTTATTATGACAGTTTATATCCTAAATGGTCAACTACTGGTGCATGGTCAATTACTACCTCATTTACCTTAATTGAGAGGATTGAAGAAGCATTCAAGATGCTCAAATAGTCCAATAAAAGACATCGAGTTATTTCTATCCAAAGGTGTAAGTGATTGTAGTTCATTAGGTCAAGATTAATCCTTTCTGTTTGAAATAAATCGATGCATCTTTTTTACTCCATTTAAATCACAGGTAAGCAACAAGAAACCCCTTTGTGTTATTGGAAACGTAAGAAAATCGAAACATTAATACTAGTTTATTTAAAACCATTAACTAGTGAAAGTTTGTCTCTTAATTCATCTTCGTTAGGAAATATTTCCCATGACAATTCGTTGGAAGAGGAATGTTCTCTTAAAATATGAAGCTGACATTGTCGGTCTCCTATGCTTCACTCCTTTTATTAATATGAAGTCAAACTAATGTCATATAACCAATTTTTAAGCTGAGCATATTATTATCCCACGTTGACCACCATATATTCGTCACTCATACTTGCCGATAGTAGTGCAATTGAATTTAGGAATGATGGTCATGGGATAAGGAAGTTCTTTTGGTGACATTGTAAAAGTATGATTGGTGAAGTAAAATCCAAAGAATAGCACATTACGAATAAATTTACCTTGCTTTAATCATATCTTCCTAGAATAACCTATTCCCTTATACCTTTTCCCTACTTTTCCATCTTGTTTCACTTTGTTTAATTTATTATGTTTCCTGATTTTACTACACCAGTTTTATTTCTTCACTATGCAAAATTTTTACAGACATGTGAAAACAAAATATTTCCATAATATATTTGGTGTTTTTGTTTCACAATGAATTACAGATAACGAAAATAGATCAACACTTCAATCATTTTTAACACTAATAAATTCACGTAAGAAAAAAGTATTTTAAAAAACGAAACGAGCCGTGGCTTGTTGGGCCGTGTTGGGCTTACCGTCATGTAGCAGTTGTCAACTACGAGAGGTCTTTGAGCGGCCGAACCAAGCCATCGCCCTTTCATTTTCGCCCACTCATAGAGCAAACGAAGCCCCGACGCTACCCCTCCCCTCACAAAATATCCTTTCGCGGGCTAAAATCTTCCTTCCGTAGGTCTACCCCCTCGCCAGCTGCGAGAAGCAAGGCCCTTCTATCATTCCATGTGTTTATTGCTTTCCCACGCAAGGGAGTGTGGTTTGACCGTGTCGTCACATTGCCATCAACTTGGGACTTAGTAATTTTTCGGCTCCGAGGTGGTAAGTTTTTCTGAACAGGCTTCCGAGGTGGTAAATTTTTAATGAACAGGACTGTACGTACTATACAAAGAAGCAGCTAAAACGAAAAAAAATCATATAATCAATTAATAATTGCATTTTTAGTTTTGGACTTGACCTGACCTGACAATGTTCAGGTGGCTGGAGCGGTAATCGTGAGTCGTTGAAGGCACATTCTAATAACTTATCAAGTAAGTCGAAAAAAATATCCTTGGACCACATTTCACTCAAGCTGTTTATAGGTTGGCAATCACCATACATTCAGTAATGTATGTGATGCAAGAGTTTTATTTCAAATTTTCACCTTAATTAAAGCATTGTTTTGACTTGGATTTTCGGTGCGAAATTTAAAATTTACAAGAAAATCATATATAAATACGCTTTTCTTACTTGATACCTTGATATTTGTTAGCAGCTACTATAATAATGTGAAACTTATTATTTCGCATTTTGGAGAAAATCTGTACATAAGTAATCGAATTTTTTCAAAATATATGCCGTGTGCCATAAGAGTACTTGTAAAAATATTGTTAAATTGCCAGGAAACCAAATCGGTAGCATGCAGTTTTTTTCACTTTTATCGATAGATATTACTAATAAGGACACGTATGCGAAGTTTCACGCAAATCTGTACATAAACAAAAATTGCTCCAGCCACCTTAAGAGGTTTTGAAAAGGAGAGAAAAAAACTGCGTAGGGGATTAACAATGGGCACATTTGTTAAGAGTGGGAAAAAACTGGGGTTAAATGAATATCATTGGAAGGCTTGGTGTACTTATCCAAAGCAATTTAAATTCCAGTATGTGCGGACATGCTCCACTTCCATGAAGTGAAGTCTGTAATAATTGAGTTTATTGGTGGTTAATGGTTCAGGAGAGTCTAATGAGTCTTGGGTCGAATGCACAGGCACAATGCTAAGTGCCGCAACATTTAACGGTTGATTTGTCTAAAAAGTTCTCCTAAATCTTAATGCTTTGGTCTCCACAACTCTGCTGTTAGGAGAACAGCCAATAATTCTGGAGAGTTCTTTCACAACCTCCTGTAGTTATGTCATAGCAAGATAATAATAACAATATTTTTAAATCCATCATTTCATATTGAGGAGTCAAGGAATTGATGACTCATAATATAGTTGAGTTTTTATTTCTATAGATTAGTGCTGCATGTTGCGAAAGAAATATTTCATTGGGTATGTAATAATTGTGCTCGGTGCACAGGTTCAATTGAATAACATTTTACTCTGTTTGGTCCTCGTGGTTAATGTTTTGGAATTTTATATGTTTTCCTGCAGGTAATCAAGTTGGTGAGCAAGATGACAATCATGGTGGGGAAAGGGAGGATGCAGAGGAAGTACCGGCGTTGCCTGAAAAGAAAAATCCTTCCCTGTCTAGGAGAGCACCAACAAGTATGTAGTGGTTGAGATTCTGCTGCATTGGTACTGGAAGAATCCTCTCCCTAATCCTCATTTCTTGAAACCTAAGGAAATTGAAAACCTGCTCTAACTCTACCATACAGCATGTGGTATATCCCATTTTAGCAGGGAATCAAAGTGGAGCAGATTGAAATTTACAGGGACTAAGATGTCACGAAGCTGTCCACAGCGAGCACTTAGCGCCACAGTTCACGGGAATAAAGCCATACATGGAACACTGAGATGTTCGCTCTTTTGATGAATTTTTGAGGATACCGGGACTAGCCACGGTATTTCCTTTACGGAGTCACCTGCAAGTGCACATAAGTGCGATATTCCACAGAGGAAAAATCATTCAGCACAAAATCAAGGGATCCAGGTTCGAATCCCAGCCAAGGTGAATGATTTTTCCTCTGTGGAGTATCGCACTTATGTGCACTCGCGGGTGACTCCGTACATAAAATACCATGGCTAGTCCTGGTGTCCTCGAAAATTAGTCAAAAGAGCGAACACCTCATTGTGTTCCATGTGTGGCTTTATCCTGATGGACTGTGGCGCTAAGCGCATGCTTTGTACTGCTTTGTGACATCAAACATCCGGCAGTCCAGTAGAACTTGTTCCTATAAAGCTCTCAAAAATCCACCGGGGAAGAGGACGCCTTGGTAGCTTAAGGTGGTTTGAGTGAGATAGTTCCCTAGTCATAATGGAGACCATATTAAATTTTTTTTTTTAATTTCAGCATCTGTAAGAAGTATGAAACAAATACCATGGCATTAATAGCGCGGTGATATAGTTATATATGACCAAAATTCTCAGTAATTAAATAAACAAAGCTACATCAGTCTCTAACTTTACTCATTTTTCACCCCGTATGGCTGAAAACCCTTGAAAACAGCAGGGTTTTTTTGCGATTCTGTAAAAATTAATTTGGTGAGCAATAGATTAATTTTTATAAATATTTGGGAAAACATACAAACTACACGCCATTAGTTTTTTGATGAAATCTAGGTGTTATAAATTCCTAATTTGTTTAATATTCTCTCCCTCTGGAGCGCACAGCCATAATCTATCCCATGTAAAAGATCTTATATTCTCAGGCAAATTGCTCAAAAAGTAGTTAAGCAATATTTTGATATCATTGGAAAGATGACAGTTTTTTCTTTAAAATGAGGCCAAATTCATCAAATTCTAGGTGAAAGTATTTTTTGCTCAAACTACCTTAACTGGCTAAAGCACTCGGCACAAAATTGGGGGATCCGGGTTCGAATCCTGATCAATGTGAATGATTTTTCCTCTGTGGAATATTGCACTTACGGAGCAGAGTGGACTGCCTTGTTCGAGAGAGACTCGCTATCTCTCCAAGGCTCTCCTCTCCACTCCGGATTGAAGAATGTGGGTTCAATTGGTCACTCCATTCTGGAGTGGAACAACTGCAAGTGGGACTTAACTCTTGAGTCCTATAGTTCGGAGAGGCGTATTTGAAATAACCTTACTGGTTCAAAGATACTAAGGAAGTCAAATGGGAGTTTAGGTTGTCCTTTGTGATCGGAACAATCTTGGAAATTTGTAATTGCACATGAGTGCCATGTGGACGGTAGCTTTCCATTCAAACAGAATTTGCCTAACTCCACCTTCCAGTCTGAAGTACCATGTTATACACTTTATAAAGGTAATTGAGGAGTTCGAGCTGTCAAGTTGGAGCAAAGAGTGAACAATTTTGGTTCTACTTTGATCTCTCTCCAACCTTCACTCCTCTTCAACTTCCACTCTGATCCACAGTTTTTTCCTCTCCAAACCAAACTGAAGGAGTGGTTATCATCAATGAACCAGTTCAAGTAAAACTGCTGGAGTGGTTTATTTTTCAGTGGTTCAGCTCTTGTTTGATTCCCTGATTTTATGCGTCAGCCACGTTGACGCACCACTGCATTCTAAGCTGTTCCATTTCACATGAATGCATCAGAGTACTTGATGCAATTTGAAATATGGGATAGTTTTGATGTGAATGGAGACATAGGATAGGAACAGCTTAAGTTCATCTAGGATGAAGCATTTTTAAAGAAATAGGTTTTAGATTTGGAAGAGACTTTGGATTTGTTCATGGAAAAAAACAATAAAATAGATAAGGTGCCAATTTTAATATTTCTCTTTACCACAAGCTGTGTGGTGGTAAACGCATCCAAAGAGAGTAGCAAACTTCATTTCTTTATAGTGGTTGTCAACAAATGCATCATGGAGTTCGTTTTCAAACTCATACCATCATTAAAAAATCACCTAATATATATATATATATATATATATATATATATATATATATATATATATATATATATATATATATATGTTGAAATTGAATGATTTGGAGTACACTGGTGCAACTGGTGCATTAATTGGACGTGAAATGGAAATTTAGGATGAATAACTTTAATAAAGTTGCTATGCTTGGAAGTTAACTTTTCTTCCTTACAGGAAGTAACATTTTCTTCCTATTTGTTGTTAACATTAAGTGATGTTGATTAACACGTTCAACGCGGCATATATTTTGCAAACTCTTGCCTGTGACTAAATTTTTTTTTCGCTAATTCTTATGTAAAACACTAACAAGTTGTAATAGATACGTATATTTTTCGTTTATTTCATTCAAAATATTGTGCAAAAAAGGATTTTATGAAGGACTTCATTTGACGTCCGCCACCATTGGAGCGAACTTTAAAATTATGTTGCGGGTTGCGTTGCAGCCCCTTGCAACTGCAAGCATTTAATTTTTTTTCTCATCAAGGTTTTATAACTATTTTCTTTAAATTTTAACGATAAATTCTTGTTATTTCTTGGGGAATATACCTACAAACATCTACTACATGCTGACAAAATTTATCAACGTTCGCTGTTCAGGTTACTGCATGCAAAAAACTTCACATACACTAATATGATTATCGTTCATCGTAGTGACATTTCTTCTCGCATCTCTTTCACATACGTATTAATATCTCAGTACACATACTCCTTGCGTCACGGTCACTTTCTTTCACAAAAAAATTCACACACGGTAACAAACTTTCACATAAAAGTCATATGATGAAGTGTTTTGAATCTTAAAAACTTGACCGAAACACGGGGATGAAACGTGGAGCACTTTATCAGAGTGAGTCTAGAAAGTCTGATATATTCATTGCGAATGTGTGCGTTTATATTTTGTTCTTTAGAAATTTGTGGAGGAAATCTATTTTCAATGGAGTTGGAAATAGTATAATACAAAATGTACAACAGCCCTCTCTATTCTTTGTCTTTCTCCGCGCTTTACTATCAATAGTGTTCTGTTATGTCTTTCTTTACCGACTTCAACACATTCTCCCTATCTCTGTCCCTAAATATGAGGAACTTTCTTTCATTCTCCCTTGCCCCGTTGATCCCTACTTTCTTTCTCTTGCCTACCCCACTTCCCAACCTGCGGCAACTGAAACTTACCACTGTTTCCAAGATCTAGTATTTATTGAAAAATATACTCATATCTGAAATGCTGCAACTTAAGCCATCCGTAATGAAAAGAATCTTTTAATTTTCCCAATCATTGAAACTATGCAAATGGAAATGAATGCATTCCTTACCCCCCCTCCCCCGGCCCAAAATTGCCGTGGAATCATTTAATACTTCCGAAGTCATGCTTCCATTTCTATTAGATCATATTTCGGATTCTTTTTTAAGTTAAATTAAATTGAACTCACAATGAAACAATAAAAAAGATCAGTAATTAATACTTTCATCTTGATTTTCACTAATTTAATAAGTAAATGAATACGATTGAGGTATTTATGTTTACTATGAGATAATATTTATCATAATACGATATTTAAGGTTTTTGAGACGTAAATTGATGCCTGCCAAAAGGATATGGTTTGCATAATTTCTACCAAATTGAAATTGCGCTGTTTTTTGGAAAATTATGTTTACTTTACAAGAGAACATATTTATATTCTGCAGAACATATATAGTAGAGTTTTAAGATAAATTTCACAGATTTGAAATTTTAGACACAATAAAAGCAAGTCAAAGTTACATAAATTACATTAAAATTCATTTATATGAACAATAATGATGACCGGTACATAAGATTAACATAAATTACATCACAATTAACGTGCAATAAAGTTAAATAAAACATAAATTATACCCTAGTTTTAAAAAATGACAAAGAACCCTCAGATTTAATTTCAAGTATTCACTCTACACTGACTATATTAGCGTAATTTATCCTTCTTCATTAGCCTTATTTAACATTCTAATACATGCAGTTTCTTGTTGTTTAAAAAATACAAAATGCATATACAACAAAGTATCTATTTATTTACATGATATGCTCTAAAACATTTTGATAGGCAAAGATAAGGAGTTCCTTCGCAGGCAGGGCAAAAATATGTTGTGTCCTTTCGTATTCCCTTGGAAGCGCATTTTCTACACTTTCTCTGGCTAGCCTGATTCTGTCTAGGCTGTTCTGGGATTGTATTAGGGAAGTGCTTTGAAAAATCTACGGTCCCTCAGAGTGGAGAGGGATTGGGAGGAAGTGAGGCTTTGTAAGATGGTAGAAGAAGAGATTTTATCACGGAAAATCTAAAGTCATACAAGGACATTTTAGGATTATTTTTCAAGAAAAGAAAGTAACTGTTTGTAAGTGACAGGTGTAAAATGTGGATGCCTATTTTCTTGTACCATTTCAAAGTTTTTCTTTCGATGGGATAATAAGCCATCATTTGATCAACATGATCAGTGCCCTCCATAGACTCGTATTTTACAATGGCCTCCGGCTTCAATGTCTCACCACTTCCATGCCGGCAGGGAACACTGATCATGCCACTTCCGAATTGGGAGCTGATCATCAGTACATCCCTTTTATCTTTCCATTTGAGGACACAAACACCTTATTCTCTGAAGGCATCCACCACTTCACCTTTTTTCAATCTCCGGGAAAGGGCATCAGGTGGATTGCCCTTCCGGTTTATACGAAGTGTTCCTGTGCAGTTTGTCTTCTGCATCAATAGCTGGTGGGCCAAGTTGACACTGGTAGAGTAGTTGTCCATAAACAATGAATGGCTCAAGTCTAAATTTCCTTCCATCAGCTTCTGGACAACCTTGTCAACATGGCCCTGACCACCTATATCGCTATCGAAAGCCCCGGCGTAGACAAGAAACCTTAGTACTAACCTGGAAGGCTCGGTAAGCATGTAGAGCTTGATCCCATACCGGTGCCTCTTTCCCTTCATCTACATTCTAAAAATTAACTGCCCCCTCCACAGGACCATATACTCATCTCAGCACAGATTTCGTTTTGGAGTCACTATTATTGCCATATTTGCATGGAAATTGTCCAGTAGAGGTTGTATTTTGTACAGCCGGTCAGTGGGCTCTGGTTCATTTGTCTCAGGGTTTTTCGCAAAATGCAGAACTTGCAATATACATACCTGAAAACCGGTCTCTACTCATGCATCTCTAAAAGCAAGGAAAATTGAGTAGGAAATCAGTACTCCAGTAATCTGATATCCTACTCAATGAAACTGTGCCCATGTGGAAAAGTAATCCAATGAAACAAAGAAATTCTTCCATGCTCAACGGTTTCCACTTCCTGATGCTTGCTTTTGGAGACACATTATCCCTCAGCTGATTCTCAGCATTTCTATTTATCTCATTTATAGTTAAATTTATCAAGTCCTTATTAAATACGAGGTGGAAAAAATGTTCCGGCTCATTTCCCAAAGGCTGGACATTCAAACCAGAGGTTCTCCCAAAAGGGATAGGACTTATCCTCGGTCTGTTTCTGACCCATTGTATCGTGTCGAGTTGCAGGCGGTCGAGTTGAGGTGTAGTGAGAGCTGAATGGGCTTGAGGACTAACAGTGGTGGGAAAGGGTTGGGGGCTAACGGTGGAGCTAGTGAGAGAGAGTGCTTTGCCTGCCTGAGATGGGAACCTCCTCCTCTTCTTCCTCCTCAGAGCTGCCACCCCAGTCTGACTCTTCCGAAAAATCGCTAGAATCCAACTCTTCATCGCTGCTTTGCAATATGGACTCCAACATTTCTGGGGTGAGAACTGGTCCGGATGTGTCTTTCGAAAGAGATTTCTTCTTTGGTGGCAAAGACGTAATGTCCCTTGAAGTGGAGGGTCTGGGGTCCTCATACAATGATGAGCTGGATCGTGGAGGATCATTAGTGTCGTCACCATCTTCAGATCCTCGCGTCCGTTTTTTTTCACCACGAGTGCGTACCATTCTCAAAAAAAAATATTAACTCCAAATTTCCCTTGCAAGTATCATACGTAGTTTAACAACAAAATAGTATTTTCCATAGTTTTGTTTCAGTTTATAATGAAATATATGTAGGTAATCTACTTGTCAAAAAATTCACAAAACTTTTTAAAATCTGGCCTATGAAATGAATATAGTTGTGAGTATCATGAAATATTGTTCATTTCAATACATATTTGTACTACGAATAAATCCAAGTAATAATATTATACACTTATTATTTACTCACCTCTTTCACTTTTGGATCCAATATGTTGCACAAATATTCAACAATATAAGAACTCTAAAGAAGGAGAAGAGTTGTATAGATGAGGTTGATGAAATCCACTGCAGTTAACACAACCATGAATTAAATACAGAAATATATATTTCCAGAATATTTGCAAACTTATTTTTACTTAGCACTACGTTGCAGGTATTTTTCTCCCTCAAATAGTAAGTAATTGAAATGAAAATTATAAGAAAGAATACATTTTAACTCACCTCAAATCTATGCTCAATGCACTTGCACAACGCCACACTTGCGCAGTCCGCAATCTTCGCACAGTCATGCAGCAAATACCAAAGCCACAGGCTACACGATATGAAGAGGACTCTGAACTTCAAACACGGTATGAACCGAATGCAGAGTGAAAGACAACTGAGGCCAGAGGAGTAAGTGTGGGAGGTTTAGGCAAGGGTGGCACCCTACCCCTACCCTTAGGGTACCCCCTCCGATTTACAGTTACAAAGAAGAATGGGGTGTGGAAACTTCGGAGGGCAGAAAATTGGGAAAATTGTGAATTTTGAAATCTCTGGTATAAAAATGGAAATACATATTTAACCCTTTCGCGACGGGGACGGGGAAAATTTCTTTGCTTTGCCAGTACGGAGCTTTCACTATGCTAGGATCTTCTCAGGTACCTATCTCCCTAACTTGGGTTGGGGGCCAGAGGGGTGTTGAACCTTTTTCTCAGCCCCCGGGCGGAGATAATCTCCTCCCTTTTCCACTTGGGGTGCCTATTATGGCATGCCGTCGCGGTCAACTATTTTTTTATGCGATGGTTTTGCTAAAAATATTGTTGCTACAGCCTCAATATTTATTTATACCGAAATGAATTATTTTGGTTTTACAATGCCTTTACAGCTTTTAAACGAATTTCTACCGATAATATTAAGCTCTCTAGCAACAAAAATTGTATCAATGGTTAAATAAATAATTTTATCATTGTATTTTGCACTCGGAAATGATTTTGACAAGTATTAACGTAAAAAAGTATTATAAATTTAAAATGTCCTTATTCAGGATGTTGGCATCATCAGTGCGCAAATCAAAGAATCGGTACTTAGAAATTTTCACCCTGTTAATTCATAAGATGTACGTCTGCAACGAACTCTTTGTTTTTTGGAAATTTGTGCACAGATCACATTCATCACGTACAAATATGTTGATTATGTAAAAGTTTTGGTATTTCGGTAGTATTTCCTCACATTTCTAGTTATTTATAATAACTATGTATAAAAAAATTAAAATACTATAATAATTAGAAAAAATTTTAGACGTGTCTCAAAATTTATAATTTTCCCTTGCATGATGAACAAAATAATGCCTTGATTAAAATGTTTGTATCGTCTGCAAATATGACTGGTTCAGCTACTGGGAGGAGATGTTTAGGTAGATCATTAATAAAGGTTAAAAAAAGAAGAGGTCCGAGAATTGAGCCTTGTGGTACACCACTATTTAAAGGAAGGGGTTCTGAGAGGACAGTGTGCATTTCTACCATTTGTTTTCTATTTTTAGATATGATTGAAACCACCGGTTTGCTTGTCCTCTAATTCCTATTTTCTTGTAATTTCTCAAGAAGGATTGAATGATTCACCGCATCAAAAGCTTTCCGAATATTGATAAATAAACCGAGCACATGTTCTCTATTATCTTTGGCCTCTCTCTGGTGTTCTCTGTAAAGGTAAATTAAGGCATCCATGATGGATTTACCTTTTCTAAATCCGAATTGATATTTTGACAACAAAACATTACTTTCCAGAAAAGAGGTTAGCCTTTACATACATTGCCTTCTCTATAACTTTGGAAAAAGCAGGCAATAAGGATATGGGTCTGTAGTTCTCCTTATTGTTGTTGTCTCCTTTTTTGTGAAGGGGTTTTACCTTGGCTATTTTGAAAACTTCTGGGAATTTTCCCTCCGCAAAAGTCTGATTACAAATATCTAAAAGTGGTACTAAAATTTGTGGAGCACATTGCTTTAGCACATAATCGGGTATGTGGAGGAGAGACAGAGATAGGAGAGCTTATGCACGCAGATGCCAGATCACGATAAGTGAAATAGTGAACAAATAGTACCAAAGTTAATTAAAGGAACTCTTACGCCCAAATAATCGTATAAATCACTATAATAAGGGTGATGAAATCTATAAGAAAGGACTCTCATAAACAAATGTAGTAAATTACCATAATAAGAATATTTGCATTTTAAAAAAGGGACTCTAAAGCTTAACTGTTTATCTATCATTTAAAAGATAGCAATTTAATTTATGAAATTGGAAAACTTACATAGTTGCAACTGTAAATTGGGCCCAATAGTAATTCTTAATCAAAATTCAGTTCATTTGTGCTTGTGAATTTTCCTCAAATAAATGTTTATTATTGTGTTAATGGCGTGTGAAATGTTTTACATATTTGCCCATGTGTATGTTTTAATGACCATGAGTTATTTTTAATAAGGGGGAGTGCTGCAAGTTTAAATATCTTATCCCCTAATTTATAAATTGAAGCATTTTTTTGGGTGTCCAGTCATAGGTTTGTGTTCTACCAATGTTTCAGCTCTGTCAGGGTGTTAATTTCATTGAAATGAAGTTGCTGGAATTAAAACTAGATGTGGAGAACTTGAAATAAGGACTTGCATCAATACCAGTGGACCTTGAAAGTGTATACTAATTCCTTTATTTTTCTCTATTTCAGAGAGTTCTGTGAATAAAAATGACACGATTTTCAATGAAAGGAATAAAGATCCAGAAGGTAAAGAAGAGGTTAACTACCTAAAGGAAGAGAATAGTCAAGTCAAACCACCTGAGTCTCCGCAGGGGACTGCCACTTGATTTAAGTATGCTCGGCCATGGCAGAATCAGTATTCAAGAATGTCATTTTCTGGAATTTTATTGTAATAACTATAGAAGGTGAACTTCAGGTCAAATACATTCCTAAGTGAAAACGTATCTCTAAATGAACGTTATTGGCACAATTTTATGCTGTGAATTTGATGAGACTCATCTCTGAATGTGGTTGATAAAATTTCATCTTGTGGGGTCTCATGCACCATACTTTCAGCTACATAATTGTCCTTGTCATTGGACTATTATAATAATTTGAAAGCTGGTTCTCATTTTTATAAATCATTCTCGGTATCACGTGCAGTCAAGAAAATTATTTTGTGACTCTTGGTGCTCCCCTGAAAATTCATATCCCTGCAATGCTGGTACTCATCTTTCTGTGAATGTTTCTTGTATTTTCTCTGTAAAAATGTCTTTCGTTTTAAATGAGAAACACTAAATTGCTTTGAAGAATGTACAAATAGGTGTTGGTATTTCCTTTTGTGTACATTGAATTCATATGGAATGGTGATAGACACAAACATCATCATCCTGAGCAAATTGAATATAGTAATTCCATTTGCATGCATATTTCCTAATTGTTCAAAACACAATTCCCTGTTGATCTAGCAGCTAATGTCATTTGACGGAGTTGAGCTATGGTTGTATGTATGTATTTTGTTGATTTTCCAAGCTAATATGCTGGAGAAATATAATGTGATTTCTTTTTTTTAGTGCAAATTCATAGGTAATGTAAATAACATCTTGCTCTACAGAAAAAATTACACATTCAAAATTGTTTGATTTTGCAATTCAAACGTATTGTTACTCTGAAATATTATGTAAATATTATCGTGGATGCAATCAATTGCTTAGTACCTAATGGCAAAGAGTGTATAAAAGTGTTTTTTCGCTTTTTTAATTTGTTCTCCGTCATTTTTGATTAGTGTTTAGAGTATATTATATGACTGTTTCATTTTATTCTCGTTCCACTTATGTGTGAATAAGTGTATATACGTATGTCCAATGTGGCAAGTCTTGCAATGATACATGAGCACTTTTTCGTGTTTCATCTATTATTCTTAGGAAGTATATAAACAAATTATCAGGATCCTGTCTTCGTTTCATTTAGTGATAGTTTCAGGTCAAATAATGAATTAAATATACCCTTGGGTTTTGTGACCATTGGTAATTATTGATTGTTTATATCATTGACTATTCAACAATGACCTCAAGACCTAAGATGTGACATTGACAATTTGAAGGAACTTGACGTGTTAAAAAAAATAGGAATATTTAAATTAGGAATTGAATCTCATGCATGCATATCATTGTGATGAGTGTATCAATTTTTTCCCAGAATACATACTCTTATGATTTGTATATGTTGTTCTAAACTTGATATAATTATAAAACTTGTTCTATTTTAAAATATTATTCATTGGTTTTTCTACTTTTTTTCCTTTTAAACGGGAATGAATTTGATGAGTGAAGCTTAACCTTTATCCACCTAAAAGGAACTTAAGTTCCCAGCAAAAAATAGGTTCCTTAACCAAACGGGAACTTTAAGGACCACTAGGTTATGTGAGTTTAAATTAAATGCTTGGAAAAATTCTGGCTAGTGGGACTTTCAGTTAGAATTTAAAAGGTGGTCTTTAAAGGTCAAATGTCTAGTAGAAGTTGTGAGAATACCTGTTAGCAAGTGGTAGAGAATCTTTAATTGATCTAATTCTTGAATTCTATATCTTGATCGAGATATAATCATCTCTGCAATCAACTCGAGTTGATTTTAGAGTTCCATTTGATTGAATTAGGAAACTCAATTAAGAGTGATTCCTTTCAAGATGGAATTGTCGCGGTGGATTATTGCTGTGTGTAGTTTAGAAGTTAATAATCCACAAATCTTTGACTCAGGGTAACTTAGAGATCTGGCTTCTTTCAACTCTTCAAGTAACCCTAATTTCATGTGAATAATGTTCCCCAACGACGTTTTTCATTTCCCTCAGCATTCTCTCCTTTCACTATTTTTTTTATTTCTCTTCAGTTTTTATATCCACAATCTTCTTCCAGAAAGTTCTTTTCTTTTTATATTGTTGATCGTGCCATGTAATTTTTGTTAAATATCATTATTTTTTCCTTGAGGCTTCTCCGGCAATGTGAATGTCTTGTTCTGCTTTATGCCATCCACTGCCTTTTTAAATTTGGGTCAAGCAATTGACTGCCTTTTACATACTTGCATGCCATTGTCTCTTCTTCAAGCTAATGCCAATTATTCCCTCTGTTTTTCCTTTTTCATTATTTGAAAGGAGTTTCTTCAGTTTTTCATCTTGTAATAATGGTGATTATTATTTTAGCATGCTTTGTTAAATTTAAGAGTTCTGTAATCCTGACCTGTGTCTTCGAGTAGGCAAAGATTAGAAATGCCTTCAACAGGGAAAGTGGTCTCCATAGTAATCTCTAAGCTAATGGCATCCAACTTGGTAAAACAGCCAATATAGCAAGAAAAGTCTTTGTATAAGTTTCATCTTTCTTGTTAAAATAATTTGCTTCCTTGGTTTTTTTGCTGCAGAGCTGGGTTACTTAAAAGAGGAAAAAATGTCTCAACTATCTGATACACTCCTCTTTAACCCTTTAACTGTGCAAAAAATCTGAAATATAGCTCTCCCCAAACGCAAACTTTTTTCTAAATTTTTGCGTAATTTTAAAATTTGTCACTTTTTATTAAAATGAAAATTAGTTTTAAAATTTACAATGAGTAATTATTGTCTGATTTTACTGTTGAATACGAATTGCTGAACTTTTTTTTTACTAAAACCATTAACCATACTTCAAATCGTCGATGGGAGCAATTAAAGGGTTAATACTTGCATGTGAAAGACAACCTAATGCCAGTGTGTTATAAACGCTGTATCTTGGTCGTAAAAGTTTACTTGTGTTTTGTAGCTTGTGCTTTGTTTCATTCTATCAGTTCCACCTCAATAATGACATTATTGCCTATGAACTTTTATCAGGCATTGCAGCATTCACTGGACTGTTGTTTTTCTCAACTTATCAACGCTACCTCATATCTTCCCCATTCTTTCTGCTGCTGTCTTACATTTCTGGCTGGCCATTTGGAGTCCCTCATTTAGTCTTCTTTCACTTTGTAATCATTGGCGATGCTTATTTACCATCTTGTTTTGAAGATATTTGGACGTTTTAAATTTTTTAGAAAATTAGCCCAAATTCAGCTCTTTAGCAGTGTATAATTTTTCAATCCTTATCACTATGGTTGCTATTAGTAAATTATTTTATGGCATATATCAAACTCTGTCAAACGGCATCTCACATAACATCCTAAGCATATGTGCTTGCTCAAGCTATACTAATTTTTCTGGGTGGTGAACCATTCATATTCTGCTACAAGTGGTTGATTTGGTTGTGGTAACAGTTGACCTCAAGCGCTCAAGTTTAAAGTTGGGTAAAATTCTTACATCTTTGCTAATTTAAACCATAATTTGCTTACTTGGGTATGTAGTGTAATTTTAATGTAATTGGATTTGTTTGGTGTACACAAAACTGTAACATCGACTTTCGCATAGTGTCTCCCCATACTGGACCCGCAGTGTAAGATGTTTGCCATGAAAAAAATGATATTCTGTGATGCTTCTGGAAAACTGCAAAACTTACTGTCTGTAACTTCTAAACAATGGGTTTCTACACAGGAAATTCATTTCACAGGTGCATATATGTATTCAACTTTTTATTTCGACAAAACATACAAATGTCTGCATTGTCTTACAATTGCAATGTGTGAGGGGTATCTTTATACTTTCAAACCCCAGCAGGTGCATATACTGGGCCACCTCTAGGCTGTATATGCTTCAAGCTCCGTTTTATTTGCATTATTCTCTTTTCAGAGACTTACATTAATTCAATGGCTGCTTTCTTTTTCTCTCTACAATTTGTGTTTTTATATCCCAGAGCTTTAGTCACCTCATGAAAGTACACATCTTTTTAGGCATCTACTTGCAGAAATAGATTTACACGTGCACATAAAAGTGTTAACCTTATCTTAGAAACGTTTAAAGAAAACCACATGGTGACTATAAACCTATTCAGATTGGGAAAGAACAGCGGATTCAAGGAGGCCATATTCGCAAAAAACATTTCTTATGTGAACAGGGCACTGTATGTTGCATTTGCTGACATTGATAAGGCCTTGGACAATTAAGAATGGAACAAGAGGATCAAACTGCATGAAAGCATTGAAATTAGTCAATGAAGTCAGCTCTACCAAATCCAAGTTGCGGCAATGACAATGAAAGGTGAAATAAAAACAAATGATAGGTATAATAAACAAGGGTGTCAGATAAGAAGCTTCCTTTCACCATCAACGCACAAAATATACCCTAAAAAAGCCCAAGAAATGGGAATTGAAGGCATTAAAGAGAATGGGGACAACATTAACATGTGTTGTTTCAATTGAGACATGGCAGAGAAACTATGTAAGAAAAAAATATAACTTAGTATATTCCACTCAAAACTTGGTTTAATACCGACCCAGGTTCAGACTGCACAGCAATCATTATCAAGGTACATTTCAAATTGGGAGGGGGTGGGTAATGATATAGGTAAGAGAGGAGAATAGGAAGGAAGAACATATTCATTTAGGAGATTAACATTTTTGTTCTTAGCGGCATTCAAAATTTCTAGTTGTTCATAAAAGTCCAATTTGGCCCTTTTTCTCTCGGCATGTAGCACTTTCGGTACAAAATCACTTTCGTGGTCCTCCTCAATTAGGTGTTAAGCAAAGGATGAAGAGAAATCTCCCGTCAACTTACACCTTTTGTGTTTCTGATGGTATTCAACTCGGATTGGAAATTGGGCTCGGATAGTGGAATAGATACAACGTGGTGAATCATAGAGAAAAAACTTGAGAGCTTGTGTGAATGGTGATGGCAGGAATCGTGAGGAATGAGCATGTCATTATATGTGGGTTTGAAGAAGATAGAAAAATCGTGGTAGCCTCTCGTTATATCTATTGTCAGATCAAGGAAATCAATCTTATTACCTCCTGTCTCTACTGTGAACTTTATAGAAGGGTTAATTTTGACTCGCTGAATTTTGAAATGTACCTTGATAATGATTGCTGTGCAGTCGAAAACTGGGTCGGTAATAAACCAATTTTTGAGTGGAATATACTAAGTTATATTTTTTCATCATGTCAGTGACTATTTTCCACAAAGTTACACTTTCAACCATTAATATTAAGCAAAGAATGAAGATGAAATTAAATTAGAAATGAGGAAGAGGACAGCGGAATAATAGAGGAGAAACCCATATGGCGCACTTACAGAGAAAGAAGATCCATGTGGTTAGGCCACACCCTGAGACAATATGGAATTGTAAGGAGTATGCTAGAAGGTTAAAAAAAAGGAGTCATGCGAGGAAGACTGAGGAATAAATCCTTAAAGAGTACCTGGGAGCATGATCGTGCTTGTATTATCTCATGCGAAAAGTGTAAGCTCTATATAGATATAAAATACAATATACGTATGTATATACAATATTGTTCTTCTGTAGTCTCCTTGTGAGATGCTTCCAGTTAAACTTAAGTTTTGAACTTGGTACTTGCAGCATTATGGGAAATATGTACTCTAGTGCCATCCAATGAAAATCAGTTGACTAGAAGAAATTTACAAGGAGACTACAGAAGGAGTACTCTTGGCACTTTTCACAAGATATAAGACAAGTGCGATCACACTCCCTGGCACTCTTGAGCGTTAATATTTGTTATTAAGATATATGTTAGGAAATCTTTCTAACTACCAGCATTGTAGAATGTAGGTGCTACCAAAATGGAAGTGCCTAGATTAGAAGAGGGGTCAGTTGCTGATACTCCTAAAGCTCTGTGTTGCCAGCGCCCAGAGTATTCATCAATGCCGGTGAACTTTTCTCGGAAATATCTTTAGTATCCTGCTCTGTACGGAGGCATTTTGAAGGGAATATCTTCTCCGGCTTACCAACCCCACTCTTCCATCCCTTCGGTCGGAAACTGGTCTCGACCCTCCGTCTCATGAGCAAACCCTGTCACAGCATGGGGTTGCGGTCATTTTTTGTATACACAGTGGTTTTTTTAAACAATCATTAATTGCAATCATGAGAGAATGGGTGTCTGAAATGAATTCTTCAAGTTTATTTGATCGTTTTGAAATTTTAAATGAATTTCTAGCTGTTATTTAAACGATGATTTTAGGATATTAATTGGTAAGTAATGGTTAAAAGAAAGCAGAAGACAACTCCATTAATTTAAGAGCTAGAATTTTGCTAAAAATTTGAGAACACACTGCAAAACACAAGTTGTTCATTTCAATAGTTAATGTTTTTGTATAGCCTACGAATATTTATTTAGAAAATCCACTGCACATACAATTAGTGACGGCTGAGAGAATGACTGCTAAAGTGATCAAGGGTCGAGAGAAGTTGCCGATGGAAGGGTCTTGCCCCCCACTGAGTATAGGGATGCGAAGGGTCGAAAGAACACCCTTCTAAAATGTATCAGTGGCGGTCACTTTCCCACCCTCCATGGCATCTATAGGAGACGTTAGTTCTTTTGCGCATAGAAATCTCCAGTGCTTATGGTAGACGTCCAGTCTTTTGCGTAAAGAAAATCCCGACTCCTATACATATGTGAAGTTTGGCGCGAAAGGGTTAAAAACATAAGTGCGATGAAGTGTACATGAGGAAAACACAAATATCGAGGGGGGGCTAATTTTGTTTCGCATAAACACGCTGCACTAAAACAGTACATACATACAAGAAAAGTAGGCGGAAAAAACCGGGAAATTTTTTTTGACTTGGCGCAAGACACCCTGTGTAGCCATTAGGGTCAACTTTAGTTAATGCTTCCACTGGATGAAACTATAGTGTGATATTCCACTGAGGAAAGATCATTCGGTTTGACCGGAATTCGAACCTAGGCGAATGATTTTTCCTCTGTGGAATATCACACTAATGTGCACTTGTGGGTGACTCCATATAAGGTTATACCGTGGCTAGTCCCGGTATCCTCAAAATTTGGATGAAACTCCTTCAGACTCATTTGTCCATTCAAATCTAATTGTGTCATGAAACATCGCCGGTTTGCTTGATTATGAATTCTTCATGCCTCCTACCAGTGGTGGATTATGGGGGGTGGGTAATTCATGGTACAATAGGAAAAATGGTGGTCATATAAGGTATTCCATACCCACCAGGCTCTCAGAAAGTAGAAATCAAACATGTCCTTAATCCGCCACTGCATCCTATGCCCTCTTTTAGGGGTTAGATGGAAGAAGGGACTTTTAAAGTCTCAATCTCGCCCCAATAAAGACGTTTATGTATCTATCTATCTTTTAAAGTGTCCAAAATGACCTCTTCCTCTCTTGCCCAACGTTCTCCCCTCCACCACTCTCTTCAAGAGCCCATAACACTTTGCTCTCTCCAGTCAATTGTACTGCCCTGTTTATATTATCCCACTATAGCCTCCTTTTCTCCTCCCCCATTTCAATACTTTGTTCATCTTCCTCTTCTCCTAGCTAATTATTTGGGGAGGCAATCAACACCTGAGATAATTTGCACTATGGGTGGGTAGCTTCGTGAGGACAGGGATTATATTGGAATGGAGAAAGGGCGAAGATAAACCCATGGCATTAGTCTGCTCTTAATGAAGGCACCAAGGGGTTTACAGTTTAATTTCCCATCTGATTGATGAGGAACTACACTTAGGGTGACCAACTATTTCTGAAGAAAATAAGGGAGATTTCTATATTCTTGACCAAAAATAAGGGAGATTTAGAACACGGCAAATTTTCACAAAAAATAGCAATGCAGTGTTTGTAAAAACATTAGACGGTGCAGGTCCAATCCTGGAATATACACTTTCGCATTTCAAAAGATATGTACACATATATGTACTTCATTTTATTTTTTGGTGGCGTTGTAGCTTCGTCATCACTGCCCATTATTGTATTAAAAACTCTTTCCCCTATATGGCTCACAGGTGATGTAGAGTAAAACCATTGAAACCAAATGTCGCCAAAACACCACCAGCTGAGCAACACAAAGAACGAAAGAAAAGTTTAGCAGATAAGGAAATTTAAACTTATTGGTTGGTCATTTCTAAACGAGATAATCGATAGAAAAAACTTTAACCATTTGCCTCTGCTCTCTAACGTTTACACGAATTTTGAGCGTTTGCGCAAAATTTAAATGATTGAAACTGAATGATTTTGCTGGACGAAAAAATACGGGAGAAATTCACCCAAAGATACAGAAAATACGGGAGACGGGAGATAGTGAAAAAATAGGGTCAAATACGGGAGATCCCGGGAAATACGGGAGAGTTGGTCACCCTAACTACACTTGAAGCGTCCTCCACATGGTTCCCTATTAGGGATCAGGATTCCACAGAAAAGTTTCCACCACTACCAAGATTGGAATCTTGCCCTACAGGACTGGAAGCCACCACACCAACTCAGTCCTCCGAGCATATCATTCTCCAAACCCTCATCTTGAAACTCTCCTATCTATGCTTGTCCTCCTACCTCATTGACCAAGTTTCGGAATCTTACAACACCAACTCCATGGGTCTTCTTTTGTGTACATTTTCTTCTTCTTGCTTCTACTAAAGAGTGCGGATAATCAATTTCCTTCTCTTAGTAAATGCTTTATATAGCCAGAGCTATGCTTCTTCTTATGTGGTCACTACTATTTAATCCTAGTTTCCTTCAGAAGGCAAACGAGATAAGTACATATATTTCTCCACCTGCTTTAATTTATGTCCACTCACGTTAATGTTTATCCTGCTTTCTTTACTCTGAAGAATCCCACAACTTTCATTTTCTTTTGGTTGATTTACCTATATATCCTGTGCCTATCACATGGGTCTTCTAGTGAATCCAGCTCTGTTCGTTTATCTTACAGGCTTACTAGTGATTGATCATCTGCAAATTGAACAGATCCTTTTAGTTCCCTGCCTTCTTTTTGTCCTAAGTGAGCTCATCCATAGTCAGCCATGGCTCATCCCATGTGCCTCTCACCATTTCTTCTTTGTTAAGGTTAAACAGTGCAGGAGGTAATGAACAACCCTGTCTCAATCCTCTGCCTAATATTGGCCACGCTGTTTCTCCATTTGCCATTCTCTGTCAATTCTTTTGCTCGAAATACTACATTTACCGCACTATTATTTTCATCCTCTTAAGAATAGGGATCAGCTAAGTCCCCTTGCTGTACTCATTTCTCATATATGCTGTGAAACAGTTCAATAAAACTTTCCCAATTTTCCCCAAATTCCTCAGCATAGCTGTGCAGGGATATATTATCTACTTCAACGGCTTCATTCGCTTTCATCTCTCTTAATCTCATTCATCTCTCATTACATAGTATTCCTTGGCCAAATATTCTTGTTCTATGTAAATTCACATGCTTAAGTGCAACTTTCTGGCCTAATCCCTTTGCGATTCAAAAATTTTCAATTTAATCCTTTCATCTACCGTCCGTTCCTTCTGTAGATAACTATAACGCCTTTTCTTTAATGGTTCGTTCATATGTTCCCACTTTTGCCTCCAACCATATCCCTCACTTTATTAGAGTTTTGATTAGTAAATTAAATGATTATTGTTGATAAAGTGAACAGTGAAGCGAATTTATTGCTTGTACTGTAATTCACCTATGCTGATTCTTTCATTTTGCCATGATCGTTGATCTTGTCCATTTATTGACAATTTTCAACTGCCGCTCTCAATTCATATATTGACTTTACGCTTACACGGGATTGGCTGACCCGCAATTTCGCGCTTCATTCATTGAAAGTGAAAAATTAAAATCGCCCGTAGGAGCCTCACATGACATTTCAGTCGGTAATTTTTAAGTTTCATTAAATCTTTACAGGACAGTCAATTTAATATGGGAGGTAAAGATACTGACGGCTGACCTCAGCATATTTTCGCCGATCGATCGAAGGGATTGCAGGGAGAATCTCGTGGCACCATTTATAATTTGATTACACGAACCCGTGGATTACTTGCAATATGTACTTTTAAGCCGCATGAAAAAATGATTTAACAACGCCCCGGTTTTTAAGTGTTGATCAAAGCTATTTTCTTTATCTGCTCGCACCGCAAAAAAAATCAACGAGGATCCACCAATAGGATACCTCCAAATACAGCTGAGTCCGTAGCGT
This sequence comes from Pyrrhosoma nymphula, assembly GCA_963573305.1. Lineage (NCBI taxonomy): Eukaryota > Metazoa > Arthropoda > Insecta > Odonata > Coenagrionidae > Pyrrhosoma > Pyrrhosoma nymphula. The sequence continues at coordinate 7,749,187 of OY754336.1, forward strand.
CGTATTGGTCGTATTTTCGATCGGTGTGAATTTCCGCGCCAAACGTGATTTTGCCGCAAATCTTTCGAGCTAATCGGTTCCATCGCTCCGGCATTTTCCTATTAATTGCATTTCGGGTGGAAGCTAGGCAAATCGTCTATTTTTCCGGCGTTCTCTGTATTTTCCTTTAACTCTACTGCATTAATTCTCCCCAGGAAAAATTTTCAGAGCCATAATGAGTGTGATTTGTAGGAACATGGACAGCACGCTTCGTTACACTAAGTTAACCAAGAATGCACACCCGTTGTATAAGGGATCCAAGGATGCTGCAGGATTTGACCTAAAAAGGTAAATACCGACTAGCTAACGCTTTCCCGAGAAGAAAGCCGAGTATTTTATCTCAACTTAGCCGTATTCATATGATTGTTAATTTCGTGGTCTGCGGTGTATTTCCTAAATTTATCTCTTTTCGTTAAGGAGTTGATTGAGCTTGTAGTTGAACGATGGACTTTTGTCACTTTGTGGCTCATGCCTTCTTGATCAACACCGATTTGATGTATCTTAAAGTAATGTCGCTGGAAATAAGAACCTCTGTTCATTTGAGAATACTTGTCGAACTTCACCTGTTCATATATTTCAGTGCATACGATTACACCATACCATCAAGAGGGAGGGCTCTAGTAAAAACAGATCTACAGATTGAACTTCCCCGAGGATGCTATGGTAGAGTGGCACCGAGGTCTGGTTTGGCTCTGAAACATGGAATCGACGTTGGAGGTAAATTAGCGTTGTTTTATTGTGTGGCATTTTCTGTGAATTTCTGATCTTGTTGAAAAATATTGAGTACTATTTCAGCCATGGTAAATATGGATCTCTGGGGTAATGTGATAATTGCGTGAGGAAAACGCTTGTGAGTGAAGTGGGAATGAAATTGAGGTAATCTGGTAATGAGCATATCAACTCATTTGGTCCCTTTGTATGATTTATGTCCACGTATTAGATTTTGGCTGCCTCAAAAGCCTGCTCTTCGGTATTGCAGTTATTTGCTTAAAATTAACTTGCCTATACATTACTTGGTATCTCTCATATATTTGAGATTTCATGCTTCAGTGGTCACCATGGACATTGTTTGACATGGGCAAGGAAAGTGCTCACATGAACATTTTACTTCACTAATTGTTTTATCTCTTTCATGTTCACATAATTAGTACTTGTCTTCTATTTTTTTGGAGTAAAATGAACGACACTTCTTTTCCACTACCATTTTTCTCCAACATTAGGACTTGCAATAATGTTTCACATTACATAATTAATTTTTCATCATCTCATAAAAAGGTGTTGTTGAATAGTAAAGGATATGGTTGCATGATGCATTAACCAAAGCAAGTTAATGAATGCATGTCCAGGAAATAGTACCTGTTTTAAATCTGTTAATTCGTGCTCACACATGAATTAACATTCATGCATGGTGGGTTCATGCATCGTGTAACCAGGCCTCGACTCTAATTGCACACTAACCTATCATTCTATAGTGGTGTGTTTTTTCAAAACCCCACTATAGAATACCTCATTTAATAACAACCCAAAGTTCCATTGTGAATCAACAGCAAAAATTATCTGGTCTTTTTTACTTGGAGTTGATTTTGGTAAATTAGATATTGTAACTTATGGGCACGGAATGCGGAGAGGAGAGAGCAGCTGAACATATGCTGCTAAGCATAGGGAAAATTGAAAAGATTATACCAAAAACCACCGGCCCCGGTGGAGGTGGGGTAAAGTCTTCACCTGCTAATCCGAGGGTCGCAGGTTTGAGTCCCGCCTGGGTCAATTCTTTGCATCCCCACAGCATGGGTATTTCTGTCAAGTTCTGGTGGTTTGGCCCCTGAGAAACCTGAAGGCAAGCTTATCGGGATTGCAGGGTCATACAGACCACCAGAATCATCGGAGAGCAAGAAAAAATTAATGACCTTAGTTATTTTTCAACTTATCTATGTTTGATGAAATCTTCTGGATCTTGAATGATAAAATTGTCAGGCCAATGGCCATTTTCATGGACCCTAATGCACAAATTTCTTTTCATATTCACCTGCAAATTCCCAACCATGCAACCAATCCCTCCCCACTTAAGAGAACTCCATGGGACATGTTCATTACATTAACCCCAATGTGAAGGTTTTCCTGGTTTTCTACTGAGTTGATCCATATACTTATACATACTACAGATGCATCGTAATTCCTGCTAGCTTCTTCAGGTAAGTAGTGAGTTCAGGTTTGAAGGGACTTGCTGGAACGCTGGCTTAACTGTTGTCAAAGGACATGGATCAACGTGGTAGAAAAGCTGGAAAACCTGCACCATTTGGACATCTTTGGGAAAGTCTTTACTCCAACATTCAACTGCTCAGGATTTTCACCAGGGTGGTATACAATTGATTTTGATGGGGAAAAAAGATCTGGTGCTTTCCTGGCGAATCTTAATTGTAGGATGAGTGTCGCTTATTGAAATATTATTCCATATGGCATTAACCTGGTGGGAAGCCTGAGAAACACTGGTTTTTGTGACTGTTTCTCGCCAGTGAGTCTTAAGTGCTATTGACTTACGTCACGTGCCAAGTTTGTGAACTGGCAGTTCATGGGTTGATAATTCAAATCACATTTGTTTATTAACACATTTTGTCACTTTTATTTGTTTCTTAGCACGTTTATCAGTCAATTGTCATGCGGTTCCCCTGGTAGTGATTTTTTTACAAAGAAAAAAAGAGATTGTTAGAGGAGTAAAATGGTTGGACTAATGATCACAATTTAAATATTTGTTGCCAATGATATATAATTAGAATTCATTGCTGGACAATGTCATTTCCTACTGCTGGCATAAAGTATTGAATTAAAAGAGTTGGTGGGTATGTTTTTTCCAAAATCTCATCGTCCCTCATCACTTGGCCTATGCTTGCCAAACAAGGGCCAAGGAAATGCTAAATATCTAGACAAATAGTGTATACATTGTCACATTTTACCTTTCAGGACTAATTTGGATGAAAACTATATTTATTTCACTAATGATGAACATTTCATTTTATGAAGAAACCAACAATATATATTATTAAAATGTGGGGATATATTTTTGAAACAGTGAAATAAGTCAATTTTTTGCTTTGCTAGGTACATTAGATTTGAGTTTCTTTGCAGGATTACTTAGTGAAATTATACTTAACTGACTGTTGCAGGCTTCACTTCGCAGAAGTTACTAATATCAGCACTCATGATTAAGACAGCTCAGTACTTTTCTACAATATAGTAGAAAAGTACTAAGCTGTCTTAATCATGAGTACTGATAATTGAAATTGTTAAACTACTTTTGAAAATTTTTCATCTATAGTAAATTTAAAAAATTAGTTATCCATTATGGCATTGTTAGTACATTTCTCCCTTCTCTTTCCACTTGTACCTGTCTGTGCACTGTCAACCCTGCTAACTTAGGTGAGGATGTACTTAGCCGTACTTCTTAAAAATAATTGTGCTAATATTGTAATTATGTGAAAAAATATGGAGAAGTATTTTTATATATGTATAAATGTGGAAATTTAAAAGTATTTTATTTGTTTGTGAAGTACCTTTGCAAATCAAAGCCTGAAGTTGCTGAGTATATTCTCCGTTGAGGATTTGCCTGAGGTGCACAGTTCACCATACTAACTAATGATATCGTGTGAACGAGACCAACAATGCCTGCATTTCAAAATTGCACATGCCATCATTCTGCATCACCATAATGCGGCTATATCTAGCTGGCATTTCTGCCCCAGCAGTAAAGACCTGGCTTTGTTGCAGCACCACAGTTGCTCAAAGCTTGGCACAAGAAGTCCTTTTTGTGCAGGCAGATACTAAAGTTACATCCTAATGTTCCAATTGCAAGCTGTGACCAGGCAATTCACTAAGATGTATACCCATTCCCTAGTTATTCCCCTCGAGGCTTGCCAATCACTAGTTTTCCAAGGTCATCTTATGCTAATCAGTATCTGCAACTAATCCTCTCCAGAGGCAGATGGTTCAATCCTGAGGGCTAGGTCTGTAATTTTAATTGCCTTTTAACTAACTTTGTTTCCTATGCAGCCTTTATCATTGACTAGTCTAAAAAACTCATTTTACTTCACGTTGAGCATTTTTGGTAAATGCTATTGCTACGAGCTTGATCTGAGTTAGCATTCTTAAGTATAATGAGCAAACAAAGTTGCTTGATTGATGCTCTAGAAGTCGACAATTTACTGATTCCGATTAAGCATTTAATAGTCAACATTGCCATGACAGGGGATTGTTGTGGAAGATGTTAATACTCTCCCCAGTGTCATTAGAGAGCACAGGGAAGACTTTAAATTGTGTCAATGGTTGACAAAGGTTTAAGTCCTCCCCCCCCCCCCCCCCCCCCCAGTTTGACACTTCAAGTGATGCACACCGTGCCAAAATTTTTTATTTTGTCTTGATTGTGAGCCTGACTTACATTTACTAAACTTGCCCTGATTCTGGAATGAAAGTTGCTGCCTCATGGTAATTGCTAGGAGAATAGATAAAATGGTAATCATTAAGTATTCCATACCCTACAGACCCCCAGAAAGTTGCAATCTGCCTCCCTCCCTCCAAAACAGTGAGCTTAATTTGCCCTTGGCTGCATCTCAAACTGCTAGTCTTCAATTTTATATTGTGATGTAAACTATACTTTTTGCTTTTTTGTTTATGGTTAATGATTTTTCTTGTTTGCTTCTTACTGATTTCTCACCAGAGGAAACATGAATGAGTGAAATTCTTAGTGAAAACATTATTTGCCTGGTCTGGGATTCTAACCCAGATCTCTTGAATTCACTCTTAAGTGCTATAGCCTCATCAGCTACCCAGCCCACGTCTTCTGGAGTGAGTTTCAGACTTTAAAGGTTGTAGATGCTCTTTGTGAGGCACTGTGCTGATAATGCCTTGAAGTACTGGAATTCACACATTTAGCATCACTGACCACGCGGAAAGTCACTAAAATTCATGCCTTGTTCGCTTAAGTGGTTAAACCTTCAGCTGTGGCTGCCTTGTTTTTTCTTTACTACGGCAAGCAGAAAATATTCTTCCTGCTGGCAAATAGAGTAACAGGTAGTGGACCCTTATAATCTATGTAGGGGTCATTCCACATCAAATAACTCAAAAAACATTCAAGATGTCACACACCGTTTCAGATTTTCATGAAAATATTTTCACTTGCTGATATTATCAAGTTAATGAGCCATACAAAGTTTTTCCCCAAAGTGGCATAGTTTCCAAGATATAGGATGTCAAAGTTTTGGAAAATCGCTCAAAAAGGTCACTTCCGAGGTTCCACTTTTAAAGTACAGTGAATAAGGAAACAATTCATAGCTCATGGACTAATTAGTCTATCGCAGTCAAATTTTTATTACATGTCAGTCAAAGTGTCTAGATTCCACTGAAACAAGTTTAATTAAATTTTCCTTGCTCTGTGAGCGACTATAAGTGCGTTAGTTATTTATTAATGAAGTTTTTCATCACCAAAACATTACTTCCTTTAATGGGCATTATTACTCAAAGGCAGATGAATTATCGAATCAATTTTTTTTAATTGAGCCCAGACATGTACGCTGTGATACTGAGAAAGAAAAATAGTGGGATTTTGATTGCCAATGTGATTATTTTAGTTTTTAAAAAGTTTTTCAAGCTATAGACAAAAAATTGAGGGGTCATTCCATGTCAATTCACCTAACCCATGACTCCCACTGGTTCAGATTTCCATGAAACTTTTATCACTACCTGCTGCGACCAAATTATTAATCCATGCAAAATTCTTCAGTCCTAAGCCCCATAGTTTCCAAGATATTGGTGTCAATGTTATGGAAAATTTCTCATAAATATCACTTCTAAGGTTCTGCTTTCCGAGTACTGTGTATACTGTAGAAATTCCTAGTTCATTGACTAATTAGACAGATACAGTGAAATGTTTATCACAGGACAATCAAAGGATGCGAATTACATGAAAAAATATTTCATCTTCATTTGAACACCTGTAACTGCATTAGTATTAAGATTTTTTGCACTAACAACACTACTTCATTGAGTGAGTGCTGTCATTCTAAAGCAATGGAGTAACATCTATTTTTTGAAAGCATATGATTTTCAAAGTTGGGGAATATAGTGTACTTTTCATCTTTTATAATAAAATTTTGATTAAAATGCTTTTTCTATGTATGCATGGATTATGTGACTTTCTTTTGCACACAATGAATCATATAGTTGGTACTGTAATAAGATATTTTTGGCTCATGTTCAATAACTTATTGTTGACAAATTGATTTTAATTTTTATGTAAAAGTACTGACCTTTTCACTGCAGTGCAAACCTCTTTAAGTATTCATATACCCGCTCACAATATCCTATCCCATGTGTCAATTCCCTTAGCGATTCCGATTTTGTAGACTTAGGGGTAGTCTTACTTAGACTCACAACTTACTTTTCACGATCACATAAATGAGACTACCAGGAAGGCAATGTCAGTTGTCTGCCTTCTGTACCACCACACGGACATTCAGGATCCTTATGCTCTCCAGGCAGTATATTTTGGTTGTGTCCTTCCTATTTTTGAATACTGTGCTCCAATTTGGTCAACCGCTTGCCCCACAGCATTAAATACGCTCAATCACCTTATTAACTTCTTTCTCGCCATTGCCCAACATCGAATCCCTTCCCTTAAAAACTTATCAAAAGAATACATCCTTCCATTTCAATCCCAAACTTCTCTCTCCGTCGTGTACTATAAGACATGAAGTTCCTCCATAGGATTTGGAGTGGCTCTCTCCGTTTCAACTTCCTTCTTCCTCTCTTTCCTCTTCATGTTCCTCCTCATTTACTACGTAATTCCCTTCTTGACATTCCCAAATTCAGACTCTCAATATCCCAGCGCTTCCTATTCTACCGTATCCCAAAAAACTCCCTAGCCTCGCAGTTACCCTCCCTTGACCTCTTCGCCACACCCTCCGTTTTCAAGTCAGTCCTCAGAAAACATATTGCTGAGTGGACTCCCTCTATCCCATCTCCTTGTCCATAAATCCTTCCAATCCCAAGCTTTCTGTCCTACATATTTTATATACATACATATTTTGTTAAAATATCTATTTATTTGTTTGCTTGTCGACCAATGTAATAAGTCTTTGTGTTGTTTTTGGAGACTTTTCAAATAAATAAATAAAAAGTGTACTAAAATGTTTGCGTCAAATAGCATAAACAATTATTTAGCCATAGGGTGGGCTAGACATTTTTCTCAATAATTACTGTGCGCTCTTATTTTTGGGATACTTCGTGATAATCAAAATTTATATGTAATTTAAAACTCATCGAAGTAGTGCCGAAAGAAAATTAATCACAATAATTCCCCCATAATTATTGAATAAGTTCAAAAGATACAATGTCTCCTGATTCCGCAGCACAGCTCCATTAATCAGTTATGTTCCTTCTTCTCCTCTTGAGTTTTCTTTCAGAATAGGTTACGTTGTATCTCTCCTTAGGAGGGAAATTATGACATTGAGTAACTGGGTGAACTGCAGAAGATAAAATTACACCTTTACAATCTCCTTGAAAAATTTATGACTTTGAAAATTTTATCCCTGATAACCTGGACTATCCCTTAATATTGAATGCAGAGAGCCAGTGATCATGCAGTTAATACCTTTTTTCCTGTTGATCGTTCTATTTTTCTTCCCATGAGTCTCCTCCACCAATTTCCCTGGTCTAAATATGGCTCGTATATTGTGCTCTGTCGTTTGTGTAGAGGTTTATGCTCTCATCCATTTTCTAATTATTGCAAAAAAAGTTTTGCTTTCAAGCTAGTCTGGTACTGGATTATCCTGTCCAGTCTTTCATGGCATACTCATTCTTTACCATCCTCACTCAGTCCATGATATTAAGCTGACACATTTCTTCCATCTCGTTGGAATTTATTTCACTAGTTTTTTAATGTTATTATTCACTTAGATTTTTGTAGAAAAATAATCACCTCACCCACCTTTAGTCTATTTAGTTATCGATTTACTAGGAGGGGATAGGTCTCACCACGTCTGTTTAAATTTAGATTCATCTCAGTTAATTGTAATGTCATGTGTCTCATTTATGATAGCCAGTGGTTGTGAGCAGCTGGCACGTCAATCCTTTTACTGTTTCAATGGCAAGTTTGCTTGATGTTAATTCTTACCTCATTTCTTTCAGCTGGTGTCATCGATGCAGACTACAGGGGAAATATTGGAGTAGTCATCTTTAACAATGCTGATGAGGACTTTGTTATTAAATCTGGTGACCGTGTGGCACAGTTAATTTGTGAAGTGATTCTGTATCCAGACGTGGAGGAGGTGAATGAACTTAATGAAACTGAGAGAGGATCGAATGGATTTGGATCATCTGGAGTGAATTGATATTTGGGAAATGTAAAGTTATTTTAATCATAATTCCATTGCAATGTATTTATATTCACAGCCATAAAATAAAGTACAAAAATACAACTTTTTAATTTAAATAACCCGTTTCATTTAAACTGCTTATATCTTGGAGACCAAGCCAGTATTTGGAGAAGGAGTCTTGAAGAATGATTTCATCTCATGGAATTTCGGGTGGTTTTTATCGCCCAGAAGTTTGAAGAGGACCGACTCACAGGTAGAGATGAAGCAGCCGATTTGCCGCAGTCTCTGAAAAATTATTGTTTACGTTAGGGGAATTGATTAACTGCAAAAATAATCTTACACACGAATATCCTACCTCAAACGCGAGTAATCTGTCCTCCTGAGATCTGGATGTGGTTGCATCTGCGACGACGTGCACCTGTATACCTTGATTTCGAAGTTCAATTGCCGTTTGCTCAATGCACACGTGCGCCTGAATAAATAAAAATTTGTTTACAGCATTATTCGTTACCAGAATTGCTTATGTCTGTGCCCTATCATGCAATTAATTAGCGAAGCCTTTTTTCATCCACTTTTCACTTTCATACCGTTTTTCTAACTGGATGTTCTTGTGTATCCTGTTAGCATGTAGATATTAACCAAATTCACCGAAAATTTCTCACCTCTAAACCAAACAGCACAGCGCATCTCAACGATCCACGGCAAAGGGTTGTCAATTCCTTTTGGACTTCTGGTATTACCATGCTGAATTTAGTTTTACTGAATATTTTGTAAGCATGTCCGATGTCCAACTCATTTACAGTTTTCCCCAGTCGATCTGGATTTTGTTCAGTTACAATTAATGGTACATTCAATATTCGAGACGCCTGAACCTGAAAAAGCGATCATGTTGGAAGGTGGATCGAGGAAAATTCAAATTTTTAACCATGTCGGTTATCAATTGTCACAAGGAATACCTCATGTAACGATATTTATGCTCTTACCAATTTGTTTGAAACTTCAACAATTTCCTTGAAGTATAGCATCGCTGGCTGAAATTTTTCCTGAAGGTCGCATAAGAGAAATACCGTGTTTTCACCGATAATTGTCCCATTATTTGCTCTTGCAATAGCAGACGAGAACGCCATTGACGCCATGTTCGCTATTTCGTCATTCATGCCTTGTCGGTTTTTCAACATGTCTGCGCCCTGGATTTCAGGATCGATGTCGTTCGCGCATCACTTTGCAGTAAAGTGGTGGTAAAGGAGCGCGGTAGTCTCAGACTGGATGTTAGAGGTGTTGTATCACTATGGTGCAGAATTTCAGAATTAAAGTAATGGAGTGTGGCAATTTCTGTTGAACGTTGAATTCGAGGAAGTACAATTTGAATCACTTATAAGCGAGTATTCTTGTTTAGTATGCATTTTTTGTCGCCTTCGATTGTCAGCTGAATGTTGTGATCAAAACTTGCGCTTATTTAAACGTTAGTAAAGAGAGGAAGATACAGTCGTGTTGGACGTTTATGGCATCAGTGCTTCGAGTTTAAGTTATTAGATTCAGGACGGGACAATGGATTCTACCAGGAAGCAGCTAATATCAATTTTGCCTCCGTCATCTGAATGTTCTTACGCCCCTTACTACTGGTGAGTATTTTTTAAACAGTTTTTAGATATTTCGTGTGTACTTATATGTGGCTGTTTTTAATCGTATCTTGACCAATTGAATGATTGTAAACATATATTATCGTTCTGTACTGTTTATTTTGGTTCCAGTCGTTTCAATACGTTTGTCTTGCGTTAGTTAATACTTCATCGATCATAGTTTTGCGTATGTTGTTATCCTCAAGTGATTTTTTTCTTCCCGCCCACCCCTTACACTGACCCACCATCTGTTTGGATTCTGCAACGCTATCGATCTCATGCTACCGGCGGTTACCGGACCTCACGACGCAGGTTGAGAGTCGGTGGCTGCACGCATGTCGTGCCCCTAACTCTTTCGTGTGATCAAGATTCGAAATTTTTTCTGTGAAACGCGCTATGACGATTTTCTGACAAAAATTCTAATTACTGCGACAGTGCTGTTATGCGGCAAAATTGATGTCGCATATTACCGGAAGGCTTATCTGGAATCGCCTAGTTTGTGCAGATTTTTATCTGGGTTTCGGGCCTTAGCATGCACTAACACATTTTGTCTTAAGTATGAAGTGGTTTTGAGTTGCAATTTCCGTCATGGAGTCTTTGGCGAAATTCTTTTCTGAAGTTCTGTTGTTGTTTTAATTTTTTTCTCAACGTCTGTTTAAAACGATTATTTAGAAAGTGAAGTAATAGGAAAAGAGGTTTTAAAGGCTGAAAACTGTGAAATGTTTTATTATTAGATGGAGAAGGGCGTAATTTTTTTGTTTCCTCGTTCAAAATATATTCATTTGTAGGATTTTGGGGAAATATCTATTTTCCTTCGAAAGGAGGGTATTTTTGCTTGAATTCAACGGGTGGAAATTTCAATATCCAGGGAAGAATTTCAGTTATCTATGGATAATATCGCCCTTGTCGCTCATGTGGTCAGAAAACTTAAGGTTTTTATCTCCTTGTCATTGTTAGGTATTTGGATGTATCCCATGCCGCAAAAGATAATATAGGCGATAGCATGTTGCAAGAGAGTTCCGCATTTTCCGTTCCTATCCTCAGTGTTGAATTTTTTCATTGCAGTTGTACGTTTGCGCTACATTTCCAGCGCTGTGTTATGATATAATTGTTTTCCGGGGAATGGCAGCAAAATTTTGCGATTCTGTCTATAAGAAATTGTCGTGAGTGATGTGATTTACGTTAATAAAACCCAGTATTAGTGTGACCTTTGGTTGGTGATTCACTGATATACTGACGCTTAAATTATATGTTCGTTCTATGGATTGGATTCCTTTGTTTAATTAAAAAAAATATTTGATATGAGTAGATGTTTTCGTGGATAGGTTATCATGGATTAGGGTTGGAGAATACACGGAGGCAAGTATTGTCGAAGTCTTTTGTTTCGTGCCTTATGTAGATGATATTAAATGGATCTATTGGTTAATGCCATTCCTTGAATTTCCAACGCAGGGGCACCTGTGCCATTCTCCAGTTTGGTGTTCCCTCTGCTCGCGTATTTCATGAATATTTGTGTTAAAAATCCAGAATTTAATTTTGCATCCGTTCGGAACCATATGTAATCGTTATTTCCCTCATGTATGTTGATTTTTTCGTTGCAGGAGTACTATTACCCTAGAATGTAAATTGGTGATCGGTTCGTCATTCGAATAGGAAGGGTGGAGAGAAACCCGGCGTCGTCATTAGCCTTCTCTTGACGAAAAGGAACCGCGGCATGACGGTCCATTCGACGGACGGAGTACTACCCTTGAATTGCTCTGTACAAGGCATCCGACTTGGGACTGGGATTCCGCTAAAAATCTCCGCCACTGCCGGGATCCGAACCCGGGCCCTATCGGTCTGAGAAGCCAGTAGGTACTTAAGCGAACCGACTCGATGGACGAACCCGGTCCCCAATAAAAAAATAAGTTACGTGTTATATGCAAATTTGAAGCACGTATGATAAATTTATGGCGTGACATTGTTTGAGACTTGGCTGAACAGGCATGATTCGATTCCGACCAATGGTGTAGGTAAAAACGTTATGGCTGGAATTCCTCTCCAGCCGATTCATAATCCTCCCGCGTTTTGGGAATCTGTTCAAAGAAAAACCTCAATTTCATTTCTTATTGAGGTTTATAAGATTTTTTTCTGGGTGACCCCTCCCGTAAGACTCGGTGGACAATGACCTGGTACGACACAAACACCGTTTCCCGCTCAGTCACAGAAGGTGAACATGGTATAGGCTCGGCTGGAATTTGGAGGGCTCATGATACTACTAGTACTGTTTTAGTATTGCCATGGGAGGGGTGGTGATGCTCCAATTCCTCTCGATTGCTTTTGCCCCTATGTGTAAGTTGCAGACGGTAAGTGAAAAATGACCTCAGCCGTCGAAGCACGTTGAACTTAAGTACCACAATCGCCATGTATGGATTTCAGGTCCTTTCTCGCGCTCTTTATAATTACAGGTTCGATTTAGGAGGGTATTGGGTTGGTGACTTCCTATACCGTAGCCTCTACCCAGCACGGGTTTAGATATTTCAGATCAGTACGCTGGAGCTAATTCTGTCTGTTTTCGAGTGTAAAAATCGCTGCTTCTTAAGGTGGCTGGAGCGATTTTTGTCTGAATACTAATTTGCGTGAAACTGTGTTCTTATTGGTGATATCTCCAGATAAAAGTGAAAAAAATAGCATTTTACAGATTTGGTTTTTTGGCAATTCAGTGGTATAATTCTGGACGCGTAGATGGTACATGAGACATATTTCGCAATAGTTCGATTGCATATATACAAATATTTTTCTCATAATGAAATAATACCTTCTATATTATTATAGTAATGGTTGCTAACAAATCTCAAAGTGACATGCTGAGTCAAAGATTCCAAAAAACGTATTTTAATATAAAGCTCGCCTAAATTTCGAATACCGTGTTGAAAACTATCAATAGCTCAAGTCATAGCATACTGCATAAATGCACATTCAATGACCCACGATTATCACTCCACCCATCTAAAACGAATGCAGTATTGTGTAAGATATAAATAACTCATCCACAGTATGGTTTAAAAACTTTCAGCGAGCCACATGAATAAATGATGAGTACCTTCTAGTTGTTAGTAGAGGTGAAAATGAGTGTTAATTGTTGTGTTGTCGAGTTGGCGTGAGTCCTGGCTTCCCATCCCGAGGGTCCAGGATCGTATCTCGGCAGTGGCGGCAATTTTTCATCGGTATACCAATACCTACTCGGGTGGTATTTGGAGATATAGCGTAGTATTCCGCCCGTCGGATGAGATGTGAAACTAAGTCACCGTTGACGCCTTTCGTTAAAGGAAATGCTAATTCCGACGCTGGGTTTCTCTCCTCTCATCCTCAATTACCTCAAGCTTCCCTAAATATCCCGTTCTGCCCTGTCCCAAATGGCGCAAGTGCCATAAGCGCATGATACTAAACTTATCCCTGAAAAAAGCACTAAAGGCCTTTTTACCAATGACGATTTCCAGGATTTTGTTTCTGGGGGTGCCACTATTGAGTATAAACAAAGGAGGGGGGGCGTACACAATTTGAAAATTAGGAGCAAAAATGTGTGTCCAGGCAATTCAGAGTGCAATTGCGGCTGCAGTGTAACATCCGATTTTTAAAGATTTTTGCTGTGAAAATTTCTGAAAGCACCCTCGGTTTTTCGTCAGAAAATTACGAAAATAGTTATTTAAAAATTTGTTGAAATAAATAATAAATAAAATTAGCATTATTTGTTAAAATATAACTCCTATTTCTCTAGTTAGAGGACTATTATTTATAAACAATTTCAGTAAAATTGCTTAATACTATGAATCGTTCAGCGACAAAACGGGCAATTTCCACTTAGTATAAAAAACTAAGGTGATAAATGAGAAGTCAGCTTCTCTTCTGTTTGAATAGAACTACTATATTATTTCTTACTTTTATCTCTGCCGTTGGTAATCAACTGGCATTTATGCTAGTTTAAAAAAAAATCAAAATTTCGGGGTCGGTCCGGACCCCATGTACACCGCCTAGTCACGTCACTGAAGGTGTTTACAGCAGGGATTTATTACAAACAACGAAATACGCACAGTAAGACTATCCTGGGTTGTGAAAAATCCACCCAGGCGGGACTCGAACCCACGGCCTTAGGGTTAGCAAGTGAAGAAATCTCCTCAGCCACCACTCAGTCCAACAATGAACAACCCAAACAATGGTTCACGCTTCTACTGGCGCAATTACGTGCCTCATGTAAAAAACGCCCTTATAAATCGACTGAATAAAGCGCAATTTCATTCCCAACGCTTGTAAAAGCTGTTTTACAGCAAGAAATTATATGCACGGTGTGGAGCACGGTCTAAGAATACGTATTAGGTATTTTAAGATCGTGGTTTGAAGTTTGGATGGAATGTGCAATGAAAATTGCGTCGTATGAGTCGAATTGCTAGAATGACTGCGCAAATACATTATTGAGAGATAAGAAAATAGCCTCTGTTTTGATTATTTTCCCGCGGTATCGCAATTTGTATGCATTAAACTGCGCAATAAAGTTCCTAATTTAAAACAACCCTAAGGAATAAATTTTCTTGGATAGAAAACAAGGAGCAGCAGCAGCTCATTATCGTGGCTATATTTCCTCCAGTCCTAGCCTCGTTCCCCTCCGAAAAGCCCACGATTTTGGAGGGTTAATTTGGCTGAGATTAGAAAAAAGAAAGGAAGAAAAGATATGGCGAAGGGAACGTCCCTGCCTGTCGAGTGAATGAAGGTGAATGACTTCCACGCACGCTGAATCTTAATAGCGTGTGCCAGGCCGTTTGCCTTCTTTCCCTCCGGAAATCTTGCATTGCGACGACTTTGGTATGCGTGTGGTTATTGGTGAATTACGGTAGGCCTCTCAAATATTCCGGGAGTACCTACGTTCCAGAGATTGCAATTCTTAAAAATCTTTAAAAGGAAGGCAGCTCAGTCGACATTTGGCGCGTGGACTGTGACAGAAAGGAGATGGGAGGAGGTTAATGTGATTCTACCGTAAAATAACTTACTCATGTTACTCAGTTGTGCTATTATTGTTAATTATAATTATTCCTCAGTTATTGTTTCTGTGACTCAATGTTACTCACATTCTGGCCTCAAAGAATAATGCGTCCAAAAAAAGTTAAAACGTCGTCCCGGTCGAAACGGAGTAAGTACGGATGCACAAATCGCAGCAGAAATTTAATGGTGTTTAGTAAATATTTTTCTCAATTATTTTCAAAAATGAATTAATTACTCCACGAAATACGTTTCGTGAAACCGCAAAAAGACTTCAAAAGTATTGAAAGCGTTTTAAGCGTTGCCCTTTGAGCAAATAGGTCAAGTTAAAGCCTTAGGTGTATGTTTAGTTAATTACTGAGGCAATCAGTTCTTGAAACAGTTATGCGTCATTAATATTACTCGTATATTTACTTCATGCTTATTTCAAATGCTAGGTTGTTAAGATGAAATTTAAATGCGGTTTCCATTATGGATAGAGAAAAATCGCGCTCAAATTACCCAATTTAATTGTTAGTAGAATTGTGAATTACTGTGGCGGAATCTGGGACCATTTATGGGATTATAGTGATATCCCTCCGTGGTCGGTTTGGGCACCCGTGTCTACAGAAATTGTGTACTGTGAAGTAGTTTTGTAGTGAAATTCTTGTTGGATAGCGTGTTCATGTCAGCTCTCGCTAATTTCGCAGGTTTGAGAGATTGTTACATTTCCATGCCTTTCTTAGTAAAGCTCAAGTTTATTTTTATCACTTTATAAATTCGAGAAGCCTTAGGCTCTATTTCTCCTAATATTATTTTCACTTAGCCTTATTGAAGTGTGTAAAATATATGTTATATTAAGTTAAGTCATGTTATCATTTAATTAATTTTATTATTATGTTATGGTCATAAATTATTGTTTAAACTGACGACTTGAAATTTCAGATCCCAAATAATAATGACTAATTTATCTTTCTCACGATTTAACGAATTTGTGTATTTAAAAAAATACAATCCGTGTTATAGCAAAGTTTTTATCCTCTTGTTGCTATTTTGCCACTACGTATTGCGTCCTCCCTATTTCTTTTCTAATTCAGATTGTTTCTGGCTGACTTCCCACTTCCCTAGCTCTTCATAGGGCTTCTTTATTGGTAACAAGCTTCGTCTATCTATTGTTCTCCTAAAACCACTCATCCGATGTAGTATACTAACAATTTTTAATAGGTATACTTGTTAATGAAAGTATACTATGTTGAGACACTATTTAACTTTTCTCAATGTTTTAGAAACTAATTTCTTAATACAGAAATATTGTGATAAGTTTGACCATTAAAAGCTCCGGCAGGATGAAATAAGTAATGGGGCCTAATGGGGAAGTAAGAAGATATTTAGCATTAGAAACTCTTTGAATAATCACATGAATATTTATCGGTTCGGAATCTAAGGAGTTAAGACTCATTGGTTTAAACACTTGGGAGTTTCACGAGAGGATCAATTATATAGGAATTATTTGAAGTTTTACGATAAAATTCATCGGCCGGAAGTTGCTTGGATATTACGATAAGATTCATTGGTAAAAGCTCTTAGGGGCTTTGCGATAGGAATCGCTGTAAGAAAAAGTTTTACGATACCTTATAGTTATTATTTTTAAAAATTTGCTGTTGTTCCAGGATGAGTGCATGATTTATTATAGAAATACGATGTGAATTGTTGATAAGTATAGTGATAGTGATTATTGCTGTTTTTCTAAAACATTTTTTTACAGTGTGGTGTTGACAATTTATAGGAAGCTTTGGGTTGATACACTCGAGGGCTGGTGGAAAAATTCAGGTCTCACGAAGTTCAGATTTCCACGAAGAATATTTTTTTACTCCAGCGTTACACCTTCAGGACAGAAATAATACTTCAAAAATGTGAGAGACACATATAAAGAGATAGTTTTAAGAATTATTTCTTCCCTCGCGCCAATCGCCACTGCTGCAAAACAGTTAGAGACTCTTTTTACCTTCCGAAATACACCTTACTTTTCGTCCCTTTAATTTTGAAATTCCCTTTTCCTGTTCGTCATTCATTTCCTTTTCATGTCTAGTGTCCTTAACAATTCCTGCCACACGCCTTCTCCGTGCCCGCCAATTATTGTTGTCGACTCCTACAACCCATGTGGTCACGTGACGCAGGACGTCGGTCTGCCCGTCTGTCATCTCCAGTGTTGGGCTACCGATAATAAGATTTTTTTTCGACGAAAGTTATTCGCTTAATATCATTAATGACGTTTTAATGCCGACGCCTCTCTTCTCATTTCCTCAAGCCCTCAATTTATTTTATCGGCGATATGTTTTTACGATGTTTACGCGGTAAATATTATCGTAGTTGAAATTGCCCTCTTAGCTTATCGGCTAATTCGATTCGGAAATTACGACAATGCAATACTGGAATCCATTTTCTTCTTTCATGAATGATTTTTGGTTTGCACTTCGAGTGATATTACTCTTCAGTCACTTGTAATGAGATTTCATTTCATTTAAATATGTTCACTTTTTTCTCATCATCAGCAGTCTCGAAATTACACAGAGGGAAAATCTTTCGCATTGACCGGACTCGAACCCGGATCCCTCGATTTCGCGCCGAGTCCTTATTAGTAATATCTATAGATAAAAGTGAAAAAAATTCATGTTACCGATTTATTTCTTTTTTTTTTGCAATTCATTACCATTTTAACACGTAGCCTTATGGAACATGACGTACATTTTCGTTTCGTTTCGATTGACGTACATAATAATTCGATTACAAATGCACATATTTTCTTCTAAACGCGAAGTAATGCATTTCTTATTATTATAACTGTTTCTAACAAATATCTAGCTGTCACACCGAGTCCAATATTTGAAAACAACGTAATACAATGTAATTTAGTCTAAATTTCGAATAGTGCGTCGAAAACTCTTGTCATAACAAGCTTTAATTAAGGAAAAAGAATTAATATATAATTATTGTATCATTTCCATTACTGCCTGTATGGTGAGATCCATCACTTAAACTGACGATCTTAAGTCAAATGTGGTTCAAGAATTTATTTATTATTTGAAAAATTATTAAAATGTGCATTCAATGACCTACGATTACAGTTCCAGACACCTTATAAGAACAAGGTGTTCAGGACTGATGGACATTTGATGTCACGAAGCAGTCCAAAGCCAAGTCACAGTCCACGAGGATAAAGCCAAACATGGAACACGATCAGGTGTTCGCTCTTTTGACGAATGTTATCCTCCGTGGAATTCCGCACTCGTGTGCACTTGCGGATGACTCCGTAAAAAGGTTATACCGTGGCTAGTCCCGGTGTACTTGAAAATTCAGCGGTCTCATCAATCCGAAGTTTGGATTTTCTGCAGCTCTCCTTTTCCGCCTCCCATCAGCCAAGTGCTTCCTTCCTACATAATTATTCCATTTGACGTCAATAATCTGCCTTTGTATTCAATTCTTGGTATTCCTTAACATTTCTTCCGATTAATTTCTCCATCCATTTTTGTTTTCAATACGATATTGTGTCGCAAAATGCGTTCAATAAGCTTGTTTCTTCTCCTCCTCAGAATTTAATTATCATTCTTTTCTCGCCAACTCTTCTTAGACTTCTTCATTGGTGATTTTCAACATCCATTTGATATTCATTATTTCTCGATGACACTACTCCATTGCTTCCAATCTCTCATTTTCTCTGCCACCTTTTTCTATCGGCGCTAAAACCAGTGGCATTCTTTTAAGCCGAGTGTGTTAGGTGGATAATTCTGAGATTTATTTAATTTTAAACTCTCCATGTAAAGATAATTAGCTCGGCAAAATAATAATATCCTTAATATAAAAAATTGCTAATTTTGAACTCTATTGGTGGGGATAATTTATATGCAGCGATGGATTAGTGTAAGCGTTGTTAATAAATTACAATTTTCTCTGTGAACTTGGATAAATAAACAGAAATAAAATGTGAGCAGAGATTGAGAATGGCCTTTGGCATTGCATAAATGATGGGTAACGTTACAAACGGGCATCAGAGACAACAAGTCATGACTTTAACGCCATTTCCATGTCGTTCTTGAAAGGCAGGTGAAAATAAATCCGTTGTCGCTATTGAAAAAAGGTAGAAAACGAATGAGGTTGGTGAAAGAGAGATAGAGAGAGAGAGAACGATGTGGTGTTAGATGCAAATGAAATTACGTGTTAATTTTATAATTAATTTAACCTTCATGCGAATGTGTTGTGAAAATTACCTGAATTGCTGGAGGGGATCGATTCGTAAGAACTGCTTGTCTGTACTTCCCTGTGGGAATGAGTACTTTGTATTGCTCGACCTGAAACTGAGTCAACTGCGTCTCATTTAATTTTTTAAATTTTGTTACTTTCCAAGTTTCGTTGATAATATCTCAAACCACTTGGACCTGATAATTATATTTTACTTCTTTTTTTTTGGAGAGAGCTTTTAGTGTCAGAAAAATATCAATTACGACTCCTGCGTCATTTTTAGAAGCTGGGGTATATTCTATACCAGCGGATCCCTTTGACGTTTTGACTTGCGTACCCTTTTGTAGTCCATTTCCCCTTTGCGTACCCCCTGGTACCCTAATTAAGGAATTGATTTGCTGCATTACCGCCTTAGTTCAGCTTTTTCTCGCGCACCAAGTGATGCGCGTGCACCAGGGAATTGCTATCCCAGACGAGAGTCGCTTCATCGCCGAATGGAGCTGATTTTAGTATGCAAACCTTGTGTTAGTATTTCGTAAACTATACTTTAAATGCTTTTTTAAATACTTACTCTGCTACAATTCTTAATATTTACGGAACGTGAAGTGACATTCTGAGCTGTGTAATTCCGCACAAATATTTATTCTGTTCACAGGAGGTGGGGTTTTGACGTAGGACGTCGTCATCACGCCTACGTCGGCACTTGGGTCGTGGGTGTTAAATACATATTTGTGCTGAAAAATGAAGATCAGCGTTTCCTTTGAACGATTAAACGATTCCAGAAAGCTACGCCGGAAACGGCGCAAATTATGTGCGAAGCAGTTTATTACACTCAATGACACAGTAATAACAATCAGTTTTCATTATATTAAGCGAACGGTAACCTGTCTCGACTTATTTTTCTTTATTATCTGTGGAAAACAGCATTGGTTTAGCGCCACCTTAACATCAGAAGTATTTAAATAAAATATTTGATACTTATGGGGCAAGAAAAAATATCCATTGCTGAGTCTCAATGATGTCAGATCTTTTGCTAAAAGTGAAAAAAAAACTTTCGTCCACCAATCATGTTTGTATGTAAGAAGCATGAAGTAAATATATAAAAATATAAATGACACGCAAATTTATTTTTTAAGTTTTGACTTCTCTGTAATCAGCTAAATATTGGGTCTTCAACTTGATTTTGTTATTTCACGCCGTACACTGATAACATATTAGAAACAAAGGTAAATTTTGATTTTATAAAAAGTAATTCGGTGAGTAATAAATGTATTTTTTTTATAATTGAGAAAACATATGAACTTCACACCGTTAAATTTCTGACGCTGTCTGTGTGCCAGAATTTCCTCATTAAAAAAAATAATATCTCTCTGGAACTCGCTGCTGCGCAAAATCTCATGGAAAACGACTTCTATTTATTTTGTTAATATCTGGAAAATTAATGCGGTAAGGGACTGATATTCTGGTCCCATTAAAAGGATGAAATATTTTACTTCATAATGAGGTCAAATCCATTGAGTTTTGTACTTACTTAGTGATATCCCGTTCAAACAACCTTATAATACCTTATGATTGACTTCATATTATATTCTATCCTTGTTCCACGTTGGTAATTCCTCTCATTCTTTGCTCCTTTCACTGTTGTTTCCACTAGGCTATAAGGTTTCGGAATGTGCCATGTACGTTAGGGTGCGGCTTATTTTTCGAAAATCGGAAAAGCTAAAAGTTCCACCCGTATAAACATTCATTTTGGTGAAAAAACACATACGTGAAATTTTTGTTGAGTTGCGATATTGTTAACACGTGCCGCATGGGGTCTGAAATACCCCACTCAAAAAATGGAAATGTCGCATCATAATAACTGGTTTTAGAGTAAATCTATGATTTTACGAACCTTTAGGACTAAAATTTCATTATTTTTTACCTAGCTTTAGCCGTTTAGGAGATGCAGAAGGGCGAAGCGAGCTCGAAATGCTTATTAGGGGGCGCCGCGATGCGCCGCGCCGCGCGCCGCCGGCGCGGACGAGTTCACCTGTCCGTAGACCCCCCCTCTAAGCGGCCCACGACGACACCGAAACTGCTACGGTGTCTCGTGGTAATTACATAGTTCTGGAGCACTCATTCACTGGTTATGGCGAAGAACATCGTATTTTAGTAATTATTTCAATTTATTATTAACTCAGTCATAAAAATTCCAAATCAGTCATCTTCATTTAAAAGAAATCTGTATAGCTAGCAAAATCAAACAGTAATCTGAAGGACAGTGCACTAATGAAAAGGAAAAATACAAGGAGTTTCAGATACCAATACTTATCTATACGTTTTTATTAAAGTTGTCTTCCTTACATCTGGCACCCTTCTTCTATGTTCTTGAACAACAAGTAACAATTCCAAGTCTTTGGTCAAAGTTCTGGAAAATCCTTTCAACAATTAACCCTTCACCTTTAATTTAAGTTCACTTGTCCGTAGACCCCCCTGTAAGCGGCCCTCGACGACACCTTTGCAGGAGTATTTTTGCGACGCATTTACGACGCATTCGGAGGAGATATATCCCAAACAAACATAAATGAAAGTACTATTCGGAGACAACGGGATAAGCACAGGGCTAGTTCAGCGGAGAAAGTGAGAGAGTCATTTTCCCCTGACCCTATACTGACTTTGCATTGGGATGGTAAAATAGTAAATGGCATTTCTTGGTAGTAATGACACCAAAGAGAAATTGGCAATAGTTGTTACAGGTGTCAGAACCATTAAAATGCTTGCAGCCCCAGAGCTTCAGAATGGAAGCTAAAAAGCCATTGCAATAGCAGCTTTTAATATAGTGATACAGTGGAACATTTCCAATAATGTTAAAGCAATTGCATTTGATACAACCAGCGCTAACAAGGTTTGGTTTATTTTCCTTTTCCTGATGTTTTCAGTTATAATGATGCAACTGATAAGTAATACCAATGTTGTATTCTTTTCAAGGGATTAAGAATGGCGCCGCAGTACAGGTTGAGCACTTATTTAAAAAAAGTAATTGCTATGGTTGCCTTGCCGACACCATATCTTTGAAATTTTTTTGGAGGGAGTTTATCACCAAATAAGGGGACGTTCAGCTGGGCTATAAACTTTGCTATTAAAAAAATTCCAGCGTCAGTGGGCATCTATTGATACAATTACTTATGAGGCCATTGATAGTTACCCAGATCCCGGAGAAAGTTTTAAAATGGAGACGAAACTCTCAATAATTAACTTCACACAGGAGCAAATTAATGCACGCGGCTACTATTTTTTGTTCATAGGAATTAGTTATTAAAATATTACAAAGCTAATATCCCAATTTGCCTTTATCAGATCGGCCAGCCTAGAGATGATTACTTGGAACTTTTAGAGCTCTCAATTATATTTATCGGGGGTGAACCTGCCAAAGGCATTGTGCGAGGTGGATGTGCAAAGCAATTTACGCACTTAAAATTTGGGTTTTTCGTGAGCAAGTGCTGATTACCGATGCTGATTCCAAGGGTTATTTAATGTTTGCATATTTATTGTAAAAGTTTATATCCATGCCTGGTTTGTTTACCCGTTAGCCACATCAGCACCTAGAAATGACTTACTTTTTTTAAAGAAGCTCATTGAATATGAGAGCACTAATATTACTGTCGCCAAAGCTGCTTATAAAAAAATTACGGGACACCTATGGTACCTGCGTGAGGAGCTGGTGGGTCTCTCAGTATTCGATTCCTGTCTTAGCGATGAAGAAAGAGCGAGGCTAGTGGAAGGTATCAAATCTCGTGGAACACAAGAAGAATGGTCCAGGAGGACACATTCATTTAGATGCTGTACCACAAATGAGTATTTCCAATTTAGCCACGAAAACAACGGCTAATTTTTTTTTCAAATTTTGGAATTAGCTGCTATATTTTTGATCTACCAGTCAGCAGTTGGGCGAGGAATTCAAGTTACCTCCATGGTGAGAGAGTAGTCAAGTCATTGCAAGTAGTTAATGACCATGCCGAGAGAGGAATTAAATTGTTGAAAGATTTTTGCAGAACTTTGACCAAAGACTTGGAATTGTTACTTGTTGTTCAAGAACATAGAAGAAGAGTGCCAGATGTAAGGAAGACAACTTTAATAAAAACGTATAGATAAGTATTGGTATCTGAAACTCCTTGTATTTTTCCTTTTCATTAGTTCACTGTCCTTCAGATTACTGTTTGATTTTGCTAGCTATACAGATTTCTTTTAAATGAAGATGACTGATTTGGAATTTTTATGACCGAGTTAATAATAAATTGAAATAATTACTAAAATACGATGTTCTTCGCCATAACCAGTGAATGAGTGCTCCAGAACTATGTAATTACCACGAGACACCGTAGCAGTTGCTGTGTCGTCGTGGGCCGCTAAGAGGGGGGGTCTACGGACAGGTGAACTCGTCCGCGCCGGCGGCGCGCGGCGCGGCGCATCGCGGCGCCCCCTAATAAGCATTTCGAGCTCGCTTCGCCCTTCTGCATCTCCTAAACGGCTAAAGCTAGGTAAAAAATAATGAAATTTTAGATCTAATGGGACGTAAAATAATAGATTTACTCTAAAACCAGTTATTATGATGCGACATTTCTATTTTTTGAGTGGGGTATTTCAGACTCCATGCGGCACGTGTTAACAATATCGCAACTCAACAAAAATTTCACGTATGTGTTTTTTCACCAAAATGAATGTTTTTACGGGTGGAACTTTTAGCTTTTCCGATTTTAGAAAAATAAGCCGCACCCTAATGTACGTATGTCTTCTACTTAGATTTCATTGAGTTTTCACTTAAGTCTTTTCACCGTAGCTTTAGGATTTATTCGTAGGTGATTCTCATTGTCCATTTTATCTTGATCATTCTTCCTTAACGCTACATTTAATTAGATAATTAGAAAGCGGTGAGATGCTGCTTCACCAATTCACTGATATATCTACAAAAATCAAGTTTTGATAATGTACTGGGAGTAAGTTATCAAAACAGGACAATCAATAAATCTGTGTTTATTTCATTTGATTCAAATTACTGCAAAATCTGTATTAAGCATTAATGCTACTGTTTTCATGTTGCTGGTCTCTCATGAATTTGCTCATTGGCTTATAAATTTGCTTTCTAGCACATATTCCTCCGGTAACTTCCTTCGTTGATGGACGATATTTTTTCACTCAAGTGAGTGAATTATTGTCGGAGTACTTCTTTCCCCCTAGTGGCACTGCTTGGAATTTCTACTGAGGCGTTCGTTTACGTGTGAGAAATGAGTTGTTTTTCTTTGAATGCCTACCATGTCGTTATGATTCGATAGCGTCGCGTGTATGTATTTTCTAATGTGGTCAAAGGTCAGTTTACGACGTTGGCGGAAGTGGGAAAGATAAGCTCCACTGAAAACGTTCACGCTATTTTGTTATCTATCTTTTTAGCGATGACTTCCTCGGTATATAGCGTGCAGCGTGAAGAGGGAGTTTTTGAAGGAAATCGACTGAAAATTTAAAGATGTTGGTCTATGTTTTCCATGCGCCCTAGTGCGCTCATTTGGGTCACGGTTCCTTGAGTGTATTGTAATGGTTTAAACGCTTATGCGCTCTACTTTCGTTGTAGCAATTATGGATCGCGACGGACGACTGAGGTAATTTTCGTCATTAAGGATAAGGGGGCAGGACGGTAAGGAAAGGTTACTTCGGGAACGGAGGTGGAGTGGAAAGAAACTCAGCGTCGGCATTAGCCTATTCTAAACGAAAGCCACCTAATGGATTACAAGTTTTACGTCCCATCCGACGGCCTGAGTACTGCATTTAAAGTTTTCTCCACGAGGTATTCAAACATAGAATTCCTCTGAAGAATCCCATAAATCGGCATTCCCATTTTTCAAATAAAGGTCCTCAGAATGAAAAGTCAGTACTCCAACTTTCTTACCAATCCATACCCATCTTGTCGCCTTTCATTTAGAGCCGGTGAACTTCAACGCTCGGTACCTTTCCAATATTTCTCGTTTCCCATTGTAATATTACCTGGACCTTCTGCTTATCCTTTATGACGCAATGGACCGCAGCTGTCGAGCGCCTCTCCGATTATTTTTTACGGAATATTGCTTAATACATATAGTATCTTCAAGGAATACGCTATCGGCGAATGATGCACACAAAAATACTTATAGTTTTATAAAACACCCGATCACGAAAATAAATCAACGACGCACTCACAAAAATATCTCGGGACGTTTCGGCGGTCATGCCCGCCATCGTCGCTGACGATAACTCATCTACTGCCGACGAAGGCGACCGCCGAAACGTCCCGAGATATTTTTTGTGTGTCCTTTTCATATATTTTCGTGTGCCTGTGTTTTTTAAAACTATCTATAGTTTTTGTCAATATACATGGTAACATTTACACGACTAAATTTATCGCAAATCGAAGATAGAATACAATGACATTTTCCCTTTGCGCGCTGGAAGGCATCCCCAAGTGATATGCCGAAATGTGGCTTTTTGTCGTTGGAAATTAAATCGCTTCTTTGAGTTACGATGGAAGAAGACTGAATTTCGGAGGGCTCTTCCAAAAATGTATAGCTCTGCGAATCTTCCGAGTTTTTGGGTTTCTAATACCTAAGGAGCTTGGAGGATTTTCTTCATCGTTTGGATTGTAAGGGATTACGCGACTGACAGGGGATGAAAACAGAGAAACCCTTGTGTACCTAATGAGATCTCAGTCCTCAATCTTGTTACGCCACTTCAGCATAAATTGAAGTTTGGAGAAATCTTATCCAAGGAAGCAAATCCGTCGACGGGACTTACTTATCTAAGATGCAGATGATTGCGTCTTTTGGAGTGTGTTATGTGGTAGAGATTAACGTTAGTTGTCAATCTTGAAGATTACGATTCAGTTGCGACTATAGCAAAAAAACAGTAACACAATAATTCATATTAACGAGGAAATTCCGTAAAAGTACAAATTCCGTAAAGGACAAATCTTCGTGCCATTTCTTTTCCACCCTGACATCAACAGAATCTTATTGGTAGTTGATGGGCAAAACATTCTAGTCTATTTAATCATAGTTATAAATGTAATTATAGTTATTCGCTTATTCGGAGAAAATTGACGGTTGAAATCCTGCTTTAATCATTCTTCTGCTATTCATAGTATGTATACACATTGTTTCTCTACCTATAAGAATTGTGAAGTCGTACGTGATGCAAAGTTCACACCGCTAATACCTGAGGCATAGATTGAAACTATACTTATAAATTATGATGTCGTATTTTATATTGGAAGTAGTCAAGCATCTACGCAAGAGGGTTGTAGTTTGAGAAAAAATTCAAGGGAGATTATCCACTTTCAACGGGACTCAAATTCGGTTCCCTCGATATCACACCCCGACAGCTTAAGTCATTTTAGCTACCGAGATGCCCTTATCCTTGTTGGATTTTTTTAAAATGTAGGAGCTAGATTTTCATGACTACCGGGCAAACCAAACAAAAATGCCATGAAGCAGTCGAATCATACGTTCCTAGTTACTTTTCACGGGATTAAAAAAGATAGTAAAAAAAGTCTTTAAAGAAGTGTAATTTGATCAATATCACTAGAGTTGAATTTGATGACACAGTGTGTACACCGTTTGTGACTGTGAGGCAACGAATGCAAATATATTGCTTGAATAATTTTCCGATGCCAATAATCGCCTGTTCGGTAAGTAAAATTTTCGGAAGCATGGCCTCGAATTCCAAAATTTCAACTTAAGAAATTCTGGCTGCGTCGTACTGGTGAAAATACGCTTGTATTTTGTTTTATCTCATGGCTACAATGTTACGTTTCAGATAGGTAGGATTTCATTTTTCTCTATCCCATAGGTTTCTTCTGGAATTATGAAATTTGTGATAAGTCGCAAAAGAATTCTTTCAGTGCTTAGAGGTTTTTAATTCCTTTGTAATTTTACGTACCTGCGTTTGGCAAATAATGCTTAATTAATAAATTAGACATATATATGGTTCCTTTACGTACTTAGTAAATTGTTAAATCTGTCTTCTGCCTCTGGGATTTCGGTACGGGGATGATCTTTGATAATAACTGGCTTTAGCTTTATTTTTTACTGCCTTGAAGTTGGATCATCGCAATCCTTTTGCATGAGGTGGAAACTCTATATACTTTATAATCCTAGCACTGCTCCCTCTCTAACAATAAATCAAACCTTCTTTCCTGAAAAGTGGACGAGTTCGTCAATTAGACGTCGATCTACAAAGCAATTATTTGAAAACCTCAGCGAAAATCATAAAATATCGTAAACATAGAGCTGGAAGTTAACATGATGGTAATGTTCCCTACGAGTCTCAGTTTGTGAGACTCATTTTATGAAATGAATTTGAAAATCTTTGGGAGCTTCAATTTATTCACCTCTGTTATCATATTGTTCCAAATTTCCTTATTTTTCTCGCTACTCGCATTTTATCTCGTTTTTGTTATTTTTCCGGCCGTGAATTTACTTTTTTTGCATGACTGGATTTATTTTCCAACTGTAACAATTCCCGCTGGTGTGTTCCGCTTCAAAACGTTTTAGTTTATCCTCTTGAGTGGGATTAGAGCTCGAAAACGTTTAGTTGTGAATGATACCCAAGAGGAATTATATTCTTTCAAAATCTATTTTCCATTCTCCTAAAAGGTCTGTATTTCCTTGTACATACTTATGCCGAGAGATAAAACTCGACGAGGTTGACAAAAGTGGCACTGTAAGAGAGATTCACCGTCGAAGAGATAGAGTCCAAGAAAAATGTCTTCCAGTGCACCATTATCGACTACAGCAAGACAAGATGAAGACACAAACTTCACGAAAACACCCTTCACTTATAAAAAAATAAAAGTAATCGATATAGTACTGTCCACTTTATTTTAAATTTACAACACGTGTTTCGACTTTTTTTACGTAGGTAGCCATCTTAAGGTGCAATGTTCAACATAGTACATGAAGATGACTAAATAAAAAAAAGCCGAAACACGTGTTTTAAATTTAAGATAAAGTGGACTGTAATATATCGATTTCTTTTAATGTTTGATATTGCAGTTCCACCACATCTCGCCGGACTCTGTTGACTTCCTTCACTTGTCATTTCTTTCCTTCCCACTGCACCGCTATTTATCGTGTTAAACCTCTTTCCTATACCCTTCATTTTTATGGGTGGATTCCTAACGCCCCTTGCCTACTACCCTCGCGTCAGCTCGTGGAGAAGTACGTACCTAGATGTAGATGTCTTTATCTTGTATAATTTTATTGCCTACTTGGTTTACGACTTCTTGATTTTAAAGAGTTCTTTGACATTACCTCAGCACTCTGGGGCTGCAAGCCGGGCTGAGATTACTTGACAAGTTGAAGTGCCGCTGTTTCCAGGGTGACACGGAAGAGAAGACCCCACAATATATCTCTAGAACCGATAGAATCGACCAAAAAAAAGAGATGCGCTATTGACCTGATGGGTACAAAAATTCGTTATTTCCATGCAGCATTAGTTACAACAACAAAAACGGAATGCAAAAGCGATGACTCTAAGGTCAAGATAATACTCACACGAGGTCAAATCTGCGTTCCTGGATGCCTATTGGCTCCCGTCCAGGCATGGTAAATAAAATCTTAGTTACCCAAGAAATGAGCAAGAGTGTTGTTTAAACGTTTATTATAGATTTTATGCGTGAATGTATTCAAGTGTACCCCTCCTTGGATAGAATTCTCGAGTGCGAGGCCTATGGATATTTCGTCTCGGGATGGGGAAATGAGAGCACGTAAAAATATAAATACGACTGCTTTTATAGAGTTTTTTGTGTATTTTATTTTTTTAAACAAATCCTCCTTCAGTCCCCAGACGTAATCTTAGCGTATAAATATGTCTCCCTATAAATAAGAAGACCTTGGCTATGGTCCAGGGCATTGTTCTTTCGTGAGCCATAGTTGTGCTTGGTTGCTGGAAATGTTCATCTGTGTGTTGGGTATTTAGGACGTTGTGGCGGCTTGGGCGGGTGGAGAAGAAATTTTACTTCCCGTTCGCTCTCTCCTATCCCTTTGTGGTTTGTGGTTGTGAGAGAAAGAGGGAGAAAGGGAATGCATTACCTTTCTACTCTCCGCCTGTCCTCTCCACTCCTTTTTAGTGCTTGCCATTATTAATGCTGCGTTTAGGTGTAGCCTGTGACGTATATCTCTCCGCTTTAAGGTGGTGCGTGCGTCGTTAATCCTACCTCTTAACGTTAATGAGGACACTTGTTTTGCCACATTTTTTTAATTCTTAACCTTTTACTCAGTGGCTTCATGTCATTGTTTTAAATCTAATTCTGTATGTTGTCTTATTTTTTTTCACTTTTTCTGTATGCTAGCCGAAGTAGCCGGCTTCGCGTGGAGTGCTTTGCATTAGTTGTACTACTAAACTTATTGGACATTTAATACGGCCCGATACTCAAGTTAAAATAATGACTGAAGGAAAAATTGGAGGTACAAATTGCAGAGGAAAACCCCGACTAGATTACACGAGCCAAATTATGAAATATATGCAATGCAGAACGTATTACGACCTAAAACGGAAAGCGGAGAAGAGATCAGATGAATGGAGATGTCTGCTGCCAACCAACTCCTCAAGGGTTGAAACGGAAGAAAGAGAGAGTTATATATGTATTTTTCTAGGGGAAGGAACTTGCGTGTAGTTGAGCATTTTACACTGTTCGAATTACATAGTGAATTTGAAGGCATGGTTTATCTATCCCGGTGAATGTTTCATGGAAATAGCTTTTCTTAACTCAAATTTGGAAATGGTCCACAAGGCCGGTCGAGGGTCCACCCTGGTATTTGACTTACGGACCTGAATACCTCTTCAAAAGCTCGAAGATTGCGCAAAATAATTTTTAAGCAACATTCTACAATTATATGTGGGCATACATTGGGGTATAGAGGCAATTCGTACATGGACTTAGTCCTTAATAGTGCTATAATCTCTACGTACACAATTTCAAGATATTTAGTCCATCCCATAAAACATGCACACATAGCAAACATACTTTCAGATGCACTATGCATTAATTATTAGGATGGCTCATGAAGAGATGTGGAGAATAGGATACCTCTCTAATTTCCGCCGTTGGTTATTTTTATCATATCCATGTTTTAGTTGCAACATAACGTCATCAGGTGTGCAAACGAAACAGCATTGAAAAATTAAACCACAAATGCAAAATGCAATGCCATAATTCCTAATATATATCCCTCATATTAATCGCAAGAAATTATGATGGAAAGTCAACTAGTTGTGCCTGAGACTGCTTCCTACGTATGACTTGCTTGTAAATTCAAAATAACCAAACTGTTCCTTTTTATAAGTTCTTAGCCATATTCCTACAATGTAGATATTTGTTATTTCGGGGATGGTAGAATATACTTGAGAAGCTTAATTAGGCTTTAAAATATGTGACACCTAAATTACAACAATATACATTTCCTTGTTCTTGGTGTTTCAATTAAGTTGGGCAAGAGAAAGAGTTATGTATAGCATTGAGAAGAAGTTGACGTTTTTTGGGTCTAGGCGAATGGATTTGACAGGTCCTTGTTAATCGTTCGGTATTTTTTTTTGCTTCTGCCAACTTCGCTGCGATTCGGAAGATCAGGAGCCATTTTTTTCTCAGAATTTCAGTCTGATGTAAGTTTTGGAGCCTCTGGCGGTGTCTGATGTAAGTTTTGGAGCCTCTGGCGGTGTTACCCATCACATTGGTGAGGGTGGAAAAAGGTATCGCATGCTCAAGCAGTCGATGAAGATTTTGGAGCGCAAGATGTCTTTATCTGCCGCGATGAACGGCAAAGATATATTGCGGCAAAATATTGCCAAAAGAAAAAGGTATCCTGGAACGGGAAACTTCGGAAATGAAATTACTTTTTCCTCGGGAATTTCCAAAGTCAAATTTCCAAAAATATCTGTGTGGAATGTGCTGCCTTCCCATCCTGAGGACTTGTGTTCAAATCCCGGCAATGACGGAGGTTTTTCGGTAAAAAAAACCTTCTCTTCTTGAGTGCCATGTGGAGAGCGCTCCAAGTGCAGTGTTACGTCCGTCGAATGGGATGTTAAACTATTGACCCCTTAGCGCTTTTCGTCAAGAGAAGACTAATGCCGATGCCGGTGTTTACTCCACCCTTTCATCTCATTTCCCCTTTCCTTACCAATCTACCAGTATTTCTTCAGTGGCACAAATGACCTAAGCTATCGGTCGCTTCCCCAAATTACCAGCCAACCAATTTCCAAAGCATTCATTGCTGGCCATCGCGGCAGATTAAACGTCCTGCGTTGATCTGGTGATATGGTGTTTATGGGATCCATCCCCATGGATACTGGTTTATTTAAAGCACAACTTCGCCTTACAAGTTACATCATTATTGGACCGCAATGACACACGACAAATAGTTCTTTTTTGATGCCCGAAAATGCCTTTGGAATTATAAACCCTGAGTAATGAAGTTGCTTTCACATTGGTCCAGAAAGCCCAAAGGTGAGAAGTTCGTTTCCCTGTCTTGGAAACTCTTTTATCCCGTGGCAATTTCCTTCGCATTTTGTCGTTGTTTTATCGCTTGAGATTGGAGAAGGACGAATAGGATGCGATGGAAGGGGAAGAAGACAAATTAGGAAGCGTTGAGCATGGGGAGGGTAGACGGGGAAAGGAAGTTGTCGAGAGAAAATTAAGAGGAGGCGAAGCACGTTAATTCAGGCAGGTAATGAGGGGCGATGGGAAGGCCTTGGATAGAGAGGGGAGGAGGGACCCGTGGGAGAGGGGAAGGGGAAGAAAATTGGCTTTTCGGATGAGATTAAGAGAGGTAGCCCGAGCTGAAGGACGAAATCGTGCGAGGAGGCCCGAATTGGATAAGAAAACGCAGAAGTAATAATTTTAAAATCTCTTATCTTACCTCCCACAATCGGGATACTAACTCCAAAACTAATTACTAGCAATCATTCTGAACTTACGAATATTATCGCTTACTCTTATCTTCAGGTCAGCGGTTGTTGAGTAGAGAATTCTGAAGGAGACCCCTTCTTTGCATTACTTCTCCTCTTATACGAGGCCTGGGGACACTCTTCTGCTGAGGTTATTGAGGCAGAGAGCGATGATGCAATTATGAGATGATTTTCCGTTTTCTTCCACGTGACCTCCTGGGAATTTGATTATAGATGGATATAATAAGCAATATCGCCGAAACAGATTATTACCTCTCTGGTGTGGTGTATAACTTTTTTTTACTTTTTCTTCAATATCTGGAAACACGGTGGCTTCTGGATATTTTTGATTCATAATTAAGGAATAGTCCTGATTTTTATGGAAGAAAATCGTTTTTTATGTGGAAGTTGAAATGCTTTACGAGAATGTTTGCTAGCTATCAGAAATCACAATTATTTTGTAGAAAGGGTAGAGAAATGATTATGCAGCTGAGGGATAAGTTAGAAGGAAGATAAGGATATTGTGGTTGTGACCGATTTCTCGGAGAATTTTTCGTTTCTGTACCAAGATTCAGTACGAAGTGTGCAGTGGAGAACCTGCCAGACTACAGTACATCCGTTTGCATGTTACCACAGAAATAAGAGCGATCAAGTCATGCCTCTCAGTATGGTTATTATTTCACACTGTATGGAGCCCAACGTCACTGCATTTCACATCTTTCAAAGGAAGCTTATAGCCTTCCTTCGAAAAAGGGTACCTGACCTCGGCAAAATAGTTTACTTTTCCGACGGTACGGTGGCCCTGTACAAGAACCACTACAATATGTTGAATTTGTTGCATCACCAAGAAGATTACGGAGTTGATGCTGAATGGTATTTCTATGCCACATCTCACGGAAAGGGTCCAAGTGACAGACTTGGAGGGACGCTGAAGCGATTAGCCACACGTGCCAGTCTGCAGCGCCCGTATGAGGAACAAATTCAGACTCCTGAGGAACTTTGCAATTGAGCCAAATCGAACGTGAAAGGGATGGATTTCGAGCTTGTAGCTGACGAGCAGGTGAAGGAGAAAAAGAAGAGGTTGGCGAGAAGATTCCGGGAGGCATTGGAGGGTATCCGTTCCTGCCATGCAGCTATACCCCAATCGAAGGAAGACTTGCAGTTGAAAAGGCTTTCTCAAGCACCCATTTAGGAACAAATTTCCACTTTTGTGGCACAGATTTGGAGCGTTTGGAGAAAAATATGGATATTTTTTAAGGACCAGTAAAAAGGTGAGTGTATTTCCGATGCGCGATTGTTTAGGAAAATATTCTTTTACACGTCTATATTCGACTTCCATATTTTAGCTCTGCAGCAAGGAGGCAACCAACCTCGGTAATAAAATCTGCCAGCACAGTAGTAAATAATCAGAGAAAACGTAGGAGAAATTGATTTTTTTATTTCCCTTCGACTAATGCTGTTCTAATTAATATTTTAATAATTTGCAACCTCCACACTATGAAGTAGTGACACAAATGGTACATGAATATGCCTCAATATATTCTGTCATACATTTCATGTTTAATTTCGGATACTGCTCAAGTGGACGGTAAAATAAAGGTAAAATTATTAGCAAATCAATAAATAATATTTACAATATATCTAAATATTAAATGAGAAACTTATTCCATTGCCTTGCTTAACATACTTTATTTTGTAACTGATTCCGAAGACTTACATAATTCATATGTGTGAACTCATGTTGGGGAAATGTTTGCATACTCTACATACATAACTATTTTTACAGTTACAAAGAAGTTACCGATTTAAATGATGGGTGAAAGAGGAAAAGAAGGGGATGACAGGAGTCAATAATGCCTGAAAGGCTACAGTTTGGGAAGAGAAACAAAATTTCCGTTGAGTTGCAATGGGTGGCGCTCAGCCTTTCCCGTTGTTTTCCCCAAGAAGATGTGAATGGGTGGGAGACGACTGTGCGGCACGATGTATTTGAAATGAGAAATATAGAAGAGGTTTCGGAGAACGTGCTGAAAAGGTATGCGAGTAAAATAGTTTATGGGGCTGAGAGGAAAGTAGCATTGAAAGTCAAAGACGGGACAAGGTTTATTTATTTTTCTCCGAGGGCGACCCCTGTAAGGTCTGGTGCCGCTCCTCTTGGGAGGCGGCGGTCACATCTGCGAGAAGCAAATAGTGAATGGCTCGGGCAAAGGGGATTTAAGGGTTGATATACACAGGAAACAGGCGAGAAGAAGGTGACAGAGAAAGTGTTCTGAGATCTGGAGAATCTGAGTACCGTACGGTCGGCGCGCTAGCCGGTCGACGGGCGAGACGGACGCACGCCGCGGCGAGCGGTCAGCGCAGCGTAACGCCTGCGCTGAATATTTTTTCTTTTTAAATGAAATATTACCCCTAACAAACTTTTTAAATTTGTAAATAAGGGTTGTATCTACAAGATATACAAAAATGAGCAAAATCGAAGACACAGGTACATCGTCAAAAATCGATTTGAAATTTTAAAATTGTTATAAACTAAATGAAATTGTTTAAATGATAATACGATCTTTTTATGTTCAATTACGTTAGAATTCGATAAAAGGGCAGTCGTTATGTGGATTATTGGAATATTTCGAGTCACGTGAATTTGAATATGTTGCCACAGAACCACTAGAATATAAACTTCGGTCACGATTTGCGTTTTGTCACAATTGGTTGTGCCCAACTTATTTATTCTTGTCAGGGCGTTGGTGAAATTCACATACGAATATATTACATATTGACACAAGATTGTTACAAATGAACGAAAAGGTAAAGATTCGGTGGATAACGTTTCAGTGATTTGACGTGAATTGTAAATAAAAAAATCAGAATTTTTTCGTTTTAGATTCGGTGAATATTTCAGTATTGTGATTCTATGGGAAGAGACGCACATCTATAGCATTTAGCACACAATTATTGTTTTTTTGATCTATTTATTTCATACGAATACAAAATGTACTGCTTCTATGTTTATAATATCTGTGACTC
The DNA here is from genome assembly GCA_963573305.1 of Pyrrhosoma nymphula. Classification (NCBI taxonomy): domain Eukaryota; kingdom Metazoa; phylum Arthropoda; class Insecta; order Odonata; family Coenagrionidae; genus Pyrrhosoma; species Pyrrhosoma nymphula. Next base: position 7,784,399 of record OY754336.1, read on the forward strand.
GATTCTGATCGAAGCTGCCAATTACGGTTTATGCTCAATTCAGATTCGGAAAATATTTCATTTATTCGATTCGTTGAGTGAAAACCAAGACAGGTATTATATAAAGTGTCTACGTTAACTACCCAATGTCGGTTATCTTCTTCAAATGTTTCTGCGCATATTTACCTATTTATCCGCCATTAAGTTTCCCATGACCTCTTCATACCTTTTGCCTCTCCGTATGTTGTCCAAAAACTCCAATCCCTTCCTTACTATTCCTCGGATGCACAAAATTTCATTTTGACACCTTTTAACATTCCATTTTATCTTAACGCATCCTTCATCCATTTTCCAGCCTTTTCCGTATCTTCACCACCGATTTTCTTTCTCTCCCTAGTACATCGCTTTCTCGTTTGGCTTCCTTGCTTCCCAGATCACCCTCTCCTTTATTGTCCAACCTCACATCTCAAGGGCCTCCAGTCTATCTAATGACCAAGCCTCCGAACCGTTCGGCGCCACGCTCCATATTAACGATTCAACTAATCTTTTTTTTATCTCCTTGAGTCCTCCTCATCAATGCTCTTATACTTCTATCAGCCAGTACAATTCTACATCTGGTGTTTCCGGTGCTTAACCCATTCTCCGTCAAAATACTACGTAGACGCGTGTACTTTTATTTTATGTCGACTTTATCCTCAAATGCTGGGCTGTCCCAGAAATGCTACCAAATGTATAACTTGAAAATGGTAGTCATTTGTGAAGAGTTGGAAACTCTCAGGAAATAAGTTGATTATGCGAAGTAGAAAATGCTTAAATCTTCACCTATTTTTACCCTGCCTTTTTTTTATTCATCTTATTATACTTGTGTCTAGGTCAATATACGCTGTATTGATAGTCGTTCAACGTGTGATTATATTACTTTTGGACTCCCTATATTGTGTCGTCATATCACCTTGGAAATTCTCATTCCCATAACTGTAGCATGTTACCTAACGTGATTAGAAAGAATTGGATATACTAGAAATGAAATTGCGCAATCAGCATTTGGAAAGCGTCTCCAAATCGAGTTCATTGGACCGACGGAAGCGTTCCATACGCGCTATCGCCGAAATAGATGCCCATTGAAGCATCAGGGTATTACTCTCGAAGTTGGCATCAGCAGTCACACCCCAGGGTATCGTAAATCGCTCTGAGTCAACTTGGCCTCCATCCCAGACCGCTTTCAATGCTTCATTTTTTAAAAGCGTTTTTAGTTTGGTGATGGGCGGTGAGGGAAAATTTGGTTTGGCCTTATAGACGAGCGACGACGGAAGGACTGAGAAATTAATGGTGAGATGAAGAGCTATTAATAACGAGTCTGTGAAATAAAAAAATAATATTTTTAGCTTCTCCGGTTTTTTTCTCGACGTTAACTTCTCCAAAGCACGCTACCTAAACTCGCGTTTTTCTCCTGGGAAGATGATCTTAGCATGACACAATCAGTGTGGGATAGCTTGACCGGGATCATGACTTCCAACAGGGGTGACCTTGCTGCTGACCTCTAGAAGGTTAGAAGGTGGGTGGAGCGATGGTATTCAAGTAGGAGAGGTGTCCGTGGTTCTCAACGGTGGGTTAAAAGCACTTTTTATAAACCACCCCCCATCTTAATTAGCATACTTTCGCGATTTCATTCACAGAGATAATCTCCAACAAGCTTTGTGGTTTCATGAGACATGGCTCTTTGAACACCACCGCAATATCGCACAGAATGGGAAAAATTTACTGCGGTCTAACTTTTTTTTTTAAGATTCAAACTCCTTTCCTTAGAATTTTGAATATTTTAAAGATATTATATTTTTATTGGGTTTCTCTACAGTATACTCAAACTCAAGTGCGTTTATACATTCATACATACGCAGTGCATACCATCTCGCAATTCCGTATTGGAGTAGACACAGTAAAAAAGTAAATTTCAGTGATACGCCTGTAAAGCTGACTCCGCTTTAATAATTTATTCCACAATACCCTATCGTTTCCTACCTATTTCACTTCAGATACCTTCAAAAAAACGTAAAACATTTGATCAGGCATGTTTTATGCTAAGTTTTTGTTCAAACTTTTCTCCTTTAGGTTTGCACATCCGTACCCGTCGTGCAATTCCCTTTCGGGATAGGAACAGTATAAATATTAACGTAAAAAACGAAACGAAAAAGGTTCGTTTTTCTGGCTCGAAATTACTGATATTCATGGAATTTTTCTGGTGATATACAATTCGCTTTTCTATCTCGAAATAACTGATATTCGTGAGCATATTTTCTCAAAATTGTTTTAAATTACCGATTTTTGAACATTTTTTAGCTATGGACCAATTATCTACGTATTTCATCATCGCCGTCATTTTGGAGAAACTAACACTTCGATTACGGGTCTAACCTATCACGGCTTAGTGATAGCGTGGGATTTAGTCTCATGGATAGTGGCGTCATTGAAGTCCCAATTTCTCTTACGTTGCCATCCTTGATTGACCATGAGGGCAGAAGAACGAGTTCCAATATGTCTCCATTAAATTGCCTTAAAAATTATGAAGTTTGGGTAGCGTGGTGGTTTGCGCATTGTCTCGGAATTATCATTTGATTTCAGTTACAGGTGGATTTGTTTCTCATGTAATCTCTGCGTATTTCGTCACCATAATTTCATCAGAAGCTAACGCTTCAGTGGGCTTGTTGGTAATGAAAGATGTGATCTTTGACCATCGTTTATACGCCAAATGCTTTACATAAAATACAAACATTCCCGCCGTCCACTGTTCGGTTTTCATATTCTTCATAGTCATATAAATGGATCTTAGGTGATATAACTGTTTAGGTATAAAATATTCGTTTAACTTTAGACTTTGATTAGTAGACAGGCTCGTCATGCGTGCTCGAACACTATGTTTGGGTTGTCAGACAGGCACGTTACCAATTTGGAAACCGCGGTCGTTGTCATTACATCATCCTGTTAATGTTATCATAACCATTTGTTCGAGAAAAATTCCAATTTGGGTAAAGCTGCTGTATTCTTGTATTCTTTTCGATTAAATTATCGTTTATGTCCGGTTTTGTAAGGTCTGAATAAACATTTCATCGTTATTGTATCTTCTAAGGTTACGATCACCCACCGATAGCGTTCACGTCACCTTACCGAAAGTCTGAAGTACTGTAGAAAAACGGAACAATCAACTTACCCCGCATTAGCGTAAAGGGTGCGTAATCTCATGATTAACGTTAACCCGACATTTAATATCCGAGCTTCTGGCCCTTTTTTAGTGTTGGCTAACGTTAGCCGGAAGATGCGCATCCTTGTCGTTATTTTAATGTTGACTGAGAGGCCGGGTTTTGCATGTCACATCTGAGTGTCGGTTAGTTGACGTGAGTTTTATTGATAGGAGAACGTATTAACTTCGTTTTTCATACAGAGAGATTTGTTAACTAGAGATTATAAAACCGGTTGTCACATTTTATAAAGCTTATCAATTTATTGATCTGGAGTGATTTTTCGGATACTATGTGGGCATTTTATCTACCCTGAATCCTTCCCTGGTTTAAAAGGGCTGTGTATTCGTCAGTGTATCATTATATTCACTACACCAAATTTTTTGTGTCAAGTTGGACAGCATACATGCCTGTTGTTCATCCATCTCATGACTTGATCCTTAAGCGCTAAATGATACTCTGGTTTCCCCAACCAAAATATCCGTCAAGGGACAATATGGTTTCTTTAAATTTCAAATGGAACTGCATCTTACCGTACCTATAGCAATTTTCTCTTCGTCGTTATATTTTTAATCCTTGGATGATGCTAAGTGTTTGAAATAATTCAGCGAAGAAGGCTTCGTCATCCATGCGATATTAAACATTGGTTTGCCATCCATCGCTTAGAGCGATTCAGTGCCGCATATCTGGAAAGGAAGAAATGTTTTATTTGAGCAAAATTGGTGCATTCACTACTTCAGCAGAAAATGTATAATGGTTAATTTCGTTGAATTGGTATTGGCTACTTTAATAATGTATGAGTCTATTTATAGAGGGTTGGTCATGTCTTTTTAAAAACAATTTCAACTTCCTTTTTTCGCCGACGTTTCACCTTTTAATTAAAGTATCTTCAGGGCAACAGAACAATGCAAGGAAAACAGTTAACAACAATGATAATACTCAAAGATAAAAAAGGAAGTTGAGATTAAAAAAAAGACATGACCAACCCTCTATAAATTAACTGATACATAAATGTTAATGCCCATCGAATGGGGACAAACTGCACGTGTCGTGTAATAATAAAGAAAGCTAACCGAGCAGCTATTGACGTCCGTCGATTAGGCAATGGAATTATCTTTCGAGAAGGGTGCATTTCAATTAATATTAATGTTATTAACTAGCTCAACATTTTCAGTTTTTAGCATTAAAAAATAAGGTTAAAATAAAGATAAGTATTTATTTTCTACTTAATCATTTTGTCATATGTAAAAAACTTGAAATATTCGACACACAGTGAAACAACGAAGTACCTATTTGCAGTATGTAAACGACTACTTAATTGAATGAATGAATTAGCACAATCTACTATTATAGAACAATGCCGCGTCAGAGCACAAGAACAGAAAATGAAAAACATTGATGTACCATTACAAATAGAAGTATAACAACAAGTCTATAGGCTTGCATCACAGAGGAAAAGTATTCATTTATCATTTAAATGCAAAAATACGATGCGCAAATGGCTTCATGATATCGAAGAAAATGTTTTAAGAGAATATACATACTTACAATATAAAAATATGCGAAATATTTTCGTTTTAATCGTACTATAGATAGGCTAAATTACAAATTAATATTTAAGCTGGAAGGTGTAGTACTAACATTAAACTTAATGGCAAGCAGCAAATTATATGCGGAGTAGTTTTTCTTAGTAATTAATTATATGACACGGATGTTTTTTATTGCATCGGTAGGCATTTCCAGAGTTTTGTGGCTCCTACCCGGGACGATTTTGAATTACCGTTGTTGGGTGGTTAATATATTAAAGGAGATTTGTATAAGTTCTGGTACATACGTGTTCTCGCTATTGTTCAGTTTTGTTATTTGTTAGGTTTAGTTGCTAACTAACCCCTATGTAAGTGAGACGAGGTTTTTTCGAATACTAATGCGAGAATTATTCCAAAATTAATTTTGCAACAGTCATTTTGAGTGATATCTTTTTCTTCGAAGACTTAACATTAAATCTTCTCTTCATTTAATTGCGTCACTTAATCCAGTTTCCCTCTCTCTCTTCGATGCAACAAATGCTTTCACTGTTGGCTTGGCGTTTGGATTTCCCGGAATGTTTTCTCTTTCCGGCGAAACAGTTTGCAGATCTCGGCTTTGGTGACAAATTAGCTTTTATCGTTCGATTGCCTCGGAGTTCGTCGGGAGTCAAGGGGCGGCGGGGGCCTGAAGGGGGGCGGTTGGGGGGCAGGGCTGGAAGAATGCGCTCGGTTCTAGAGAACATTATCCGCGCCAGTCAGATTGGTCGTTCACATCCTTGAGCCGCATCGATCGAGATATTCATGAGACATCGCATTGCGATGTTGAGCCACCGGAAAATTCGATGCTTTGTCTCGTGATATGTTCCTATACAATGCGGTGATACAAGCGATATGCGGTCCGTGCGATAATATTCGTTATTTCGCTACATGATATTAGGCAATATAATTTGGCATGCGGTATCATACTGTTTACGATGTTATAATGCGTTGTGATATGATGAGATATGTGGCATTATGCAATATCCATAGGCCCGAATAACCATGCGATGTAAGGTGATTTTCGATACAATCCGATATGGAATAACGGGCGATATGCAGTTACAGGAATACAATATTTCAATACTTCACTATGTGCGACTCATCGCAGTTTTCCGATCCAAAATTTACATCGTATTGTGAAGCTAAAATTCGAATATCGCAACTAAGGCTTCTTACGTAATAGGCGCCTAGAGTCGCACAGTGGGACGACTTTTCAGTCATACATAAACACGACTGCAGTCTTACATGAACACGACTGCAGTTGTTAGTTAATGCGAACACAGTCGCATCCTCCGTAATACCCCGCAACCAATCAATCAAGTCGAACACCGTCACGACCAGTAGGCTCTACTGACGAAAGGGACCTTCACGACAAATCGTGTCCCAATGCGATGTTGGAAGTCGTGCCACGATAAGATTGAGGTCGCGTAGTATGTAAAGGCTCTAATGTTAGAATATATTTCAAGTAAATTTTTCACATGCGAGTGGTGCTATGAAGGTGAAGCTATTATAACCATCATTGATCCACCCCTGACGCCTTTGTGAAAGGAATTGCACGACTTGGAAGTAATGCGGGTTGCCCGCATTCACGGCGTCTAAACTGGCTTGTCGGGGTGAATCGTCGTGAGGTATCGACAGAACTTTTACACCGTGATGTGTTTTGCTCTTTTATATCTCTCTCTCTTAAGACCTTTCTATGCCTCTTCAAACTGTTTGTCCTCAAGAAAAACCGTGATGGTGTCGAGAGATAAGCTGGATTCTTTCGTCTCTGGTTACCGCATTCGCTTACTTCCACGAATCTTTCCAAGACCCTAAAGAAAAAAAAACAACATTCTCGCAAATGCTACCTGATTCTTGTGACCATGCATAGTGTTTAAATGTACGGATTTATTTTTCCCTGGACGCTCTTGTGCATATTATAATCTCTGTCACAAACAGCCGTCGGACAAGAAGTAAAGGTGTAATTTATTTCCTCTTAGGCGCCGCGTCTCGAAAGGAGTTAACCATAAGCACGGCCTTTTTTATTTAAAATTTAAATACTGGAGGAAAACAGTTAAAATCTTAATTAAATGATTTCTCGAGGCACCTAGTCTAGTATACCTATATCACGCCTCCTGTGTCCTCTTCTAAATTCACGATGCGCGCATCAAAGAAAAATTACGCGAAACATCAATTTAAGCTCTGGAATGAATATTTCTGGAATGTTGAGAAAAGCGCTTGATGTGAAGGACCAGTGCAATATCGCATATTGATGGTCAGTCAATCAGTTTAGTGTGGCGTTTTGCAACGCTCACATTTCTGCGGCTTTCTTGAAGTTGAGTTCACTCGGATATCTAAATTTTAGCTTTTGGGATTTTTTCCAACAGATGGCTCGCACAATCTTGGGTGCTAAGTGGAATGAAAGTATGCATATTGTGCACGGTGTTTACTCATGCACCACATGAATGTTGTTTTCCGGAAAATCAGCGCAAAAAAAATTAGTTGCTCTTCAAATTAAAGGGTATGTGTGAATGAATGCCGGAAGCCCATCTCCCTACTAATTTACTGTGTAATGTATACAATATGCTATGGAATGTGCTGAAAGAAACAGTCGTTATCCTATAAAGTTATCCACATCGAAGTCTAACCACAGCCTCTGCCCATTTCTTTTTAATTATAGAAATTTTATTTGCAATTCATTTGTAATAATAACGGTGCGCGTCTTAACCGAGTGCGCGCTTAAATATTAGTATCAGTTAATGAAATGAATGTCTTTGTGGAAAGAATCGTCGTTTAAGTCAATTTTCGCCCGTGGAAACGTTTTCGGCGGTATTTTCTGTTGTTAATTTCTTTTCACGATGTTACGCTGAATTTTAATTGAAATTTATCCTGCGCATAGAGATTTTTTCTGTCTTACAGAAGGAAATATAGAGTCAAATATCAGCTATGTTAAACAACGTTCAGCAGCATGCAATCCTAATTGCAGTTAAGGGCAAGTGAATAATTACGGATTAATATAGCAGGAATACTGATTTTATCAGTTTCGTTTTTTCACAGAAGGCGCTATAGCAGAAACCTTGCTAAATCACGGCGGGAAACAGCAGTTCTAAAAAGAATGATAGTTTGCACGTTTATTGCATTGAATGGTTAGATTTTTATAAGAGGAAATTCCTTTAAGGAACCGCTACACCTCAACTGAAAATGTAATCCAGTCCGTGCCTCCAAAAAGAATAATTCTTGAGCTACTCATTACCTTGAGTCGAGATTAGTTCTCTGCATTTTTTTTTGTGTGTAAGTGCGGCGTGAAAATTATCTTCCAACATATATTTTCGCAAAAAGTTACTACATAATGAAACATTCGTGGCTCTAGTATATTTCTTGGCTTAGTTTTTATTGCATTCATGAGTGCATCTGGGGACCCTTTTCCAATCGTCCGAGTAATGAAATATATGCTCATAATTATGAAATAATATATTGGTTATGATTTTTTATCAATGAAATAAATAATGGAGACAAAATTTGCTTGGAGCCCTTGATTAGGTATAACTTGTGCTTACTCATTTTTTTAGAAACATGAAATGCTTAGTCCTCTTTTAAGTTGAAGCTACAGAATATTACTACTTCATGGGTGGTGGTAACATTGCCAAAACTTTAACCGTGAATGATTAACGGAAATGACGATACTAACATAAACGGTAAAAAATAAGTCTGTTAGGAAAAATATTAATTTCTTTCCCAGCGAATTATTGACCAAATTCTTGAGTAGCTAAGTAGTAGTAGCCACGGTACTTTTTACCAATTTAATGCGGTGGAATTCCCGGAAATTCTGTTTGGGTTGGGATAAGGATGTTTGTCCCGCGACCCACCGAGAATATCTTTTAAAGATATGTAAATTTTATTTTTGTACATTATCTGTTATTCTAATGTTCAATGACGAATTATGTGACTGGAATAAGAACCTTATTCCACGGAATGTACCATTCCTCGGATTTATCTGTACTATCCTATATCTCGTTCGTATTGATTATCGTCAGTGGTTTCATAAATCAAGGATTTCACTCATCAGCGTGGTTCGGTGCCCTGTTATTACGTACTATATCTGGGTCTCTCGTGTCGAAGGACCGATATGTAAACATGCATTGCGGCTTGACGACATTTATTGAAAGCGGTTATTCCAGAATTGCCTGTATACATTCATTTCATGTGTCGCAGGCAGTATTTTAACTTCCCTTGGCTGTATTATACGCTTGGCTGTGAGGAGAAACTCAATATAACGTCAGTTTTTTATCAAAAGAGCTTATGTTCGGTTAATGTTGAAGTTTGGCTCCTGCTGGACAAGATCGGAACTACAGAGTCGTCCTGAGTTGTATCCGAAATATTTTCTTTTAACTCACCACCTCCTAACTAATTGTTCAGTCTATCTCTCTCTCTTTCTCTTGCCTACTGTCCGACACAAAATTATGTGCACTCGAGTTTGAAGCTCAATAACAAATTAACCAATGATTGTACATAAAAACCAATTACAATATATTTTTCTGTGGCTTATTCTGCGTTTAACGGTTATAAATTGTATTTTATTACATTTATAATTATATTTTTTAACGAGGCAAGAACGTAAAAAGTGCCCGTTTTTAGGCGTATTTCAAGGAGTCACGTTTAAAATTTGTTTTCTTAAAAACGCGCTGTAGTATGGGCACCAAATGTTTTACACTGATAGATAATATTGTTTTTATGTATATAATAAGTTATAGAATTATATAATATAAGGAAAAGTTTTTGTTTTGAGCTTTATTCACAAACCTTTTTTCCGGAGCGGGACGTCGTATGACAGCGTTCTTGGCTGCGCCGACATAAGCAAAGCACGAGTAATTTCTTTTTTATGCCAGTATAAGGAATGATAAGTAGCTGATTTTATATTGATTGATATTTATATAAATTGAGTGAGGCTGCGCTCGGCGGCGATCCGCCTCGACTACCCTTGCGGCGGCGTTGCCGCGACCGTGCGTCCGTGGGACGGGCCGAGTGCGAGGCTTATCCCGGACGGTTATTTGAGGTAGAAACATTCCAAACACGGCGTGGCCGGGCAGGGTAATACGAAATTTACTCCCTCGAGTCATATGTCATAATGCGATGGAATTCCCTGTGACTCATGTTGAGCTATTTCTTTTTAAAATCACTATTCGCTTCAGTCTCTCTTAACATTTCGTTCAGTGTAGTCATCTTCAACATGCCACCAAGGTCGCCATTTTAGGAATGCGAAATTCGGATGATTTTAAGTGCTATTTGTTTTTTCAAAGTTAAGTTAAGTGAAAAACGGTATCCCGTGTGTATCAACGTGGGAGGCCGACTGCCTCGGAGTTTCGCTTCGATCTGTGAAAAAAGTGAGCGCCAAAAAAACAATGAGAACCTGAGTGATAGCTCCCCACTCGTCCTTCGAAGAAGAAACGACTCACGACAAAATCACAATATATGTCTTATGCTTGGCAGGAATGCGTAACTGAAACTGCGTCAAACTGTGGCTACACAAGTTTTGACCAATACCGTGGCCATCTTCAAGAAGTTTTCGGTTTGAGGGATGAATGGATTTAAGACGCCATCAGGTGCGGGAAAACGTGTAATCGTTGTGAACATAGGAAGTGCGGATGGATTTTGTTGGAGGGCGCTGACCTTTTGTTTTTCTTGTGTAAGAAAGGAATGGGAGATAAACACAAGGAAATTAATTCCCCCCATTTTGAGGAATGGTTTCGACATATTCTGACAATTCTCCCACCAAATTCTGCAGTAGTCATTGATCAGGCCCCGTACCGTACTAAGTTAGATCCTGACACAAAGAATCCAACATTGGCTTTTAAAAAAAGAAGCAATCATCGATTGGATTCATAAAAAGGACACCCCCCTTCCGCCATACACATCTAAATTTCAATGGTTGACAAAGAAATCCTTAATTCACATACTTCGACCTTACTTTGGAACCCCCAAGAGGAAACTCGATGTGATCACCAAAGAGCTGGGAGAAGACGTGGAACTACATTGGCTGCCAGTTTCACACTGTGAATTGAATGCAATTGAACTAATTTGGGCGTCTGTGAAAAATAATATTGCAAAATTAAATAGAGTAAATTCGAAGGATAGAGGAAACGCCGAAGGAGTGATTATGGACCAATGTCAATCAGTCAATCAGTCAATTCAGCCTTACGCTCTGAGTCCACGCCTGAGTTGTGGAAAAGCTGTATTTATTAAACACAGTAAAAATATTGAAGACAACTATTGGGAAAAGGATCACGTCTGAGTGAGCTACTTCTAGAAGTGAAGCCAGTTGATTTCAATTTAGAGAGCTCTGATTCTGAAAGCGACCCAGAAGACTTTGATGTGAATGATGGCTTATCAGATTTCTACGAATAAAAAAGTGGTTACATGCACGAAAAAATGTTTTAATCGTTAAAAATAGAAATGGAATAAAATTGAAAAATAAACATTTTAAAGCGTCTGTTGTAGTTCCAAAGCCCTCACGTGAAACGCTGATGGAAAACGTTTAAAATATTACTAATAAAAGCCAATTGAGCCAGGATGAGCCGAGTGTGCCGCTCGGCCCGGCCAACGCCACCTACATTGGCCCACCGACCCACGGTCGCGGCAACGCCGAAAGAGTCGTCGAGGCGGATCGCCACTGAGCACAGCCTCAGTGAAATGATATAAATATCAATCAATATAAAATCAGCTACTTATCATTCCTTATACTGGATTAAAAAAAAGAAATTACTCGTGCTTTGCTTATGACAGCGCAGCCAAGAACGCTGTTCTACGACGTCCCGCTCCGGAGAAAAGGTTTGTGAATAAAGCTCAAAACAAAAACTTTTCCTTATATTATATAATTCTATAACTTATTATATACATAAAAACAATATTATCTATCAGTGTATAATTCTCAATTGAGAATAGATATCTTTCAGAGCGACACGGAGAACATCATATTAGAACCCCACTATATTTCCAGGTCCGACAGAAACGATAAATTAAGAGAGATATTTTGCCGAACGGATAGGTATGGGAATTCGTTTTTCCCCCGAACAATAAGGGACTTTAATAAATGCAAGGCGTAATTTCATAGAGCGTTTCCTTTTTATATGTAAACGGCTGGTGTCCTAACACCCCCCCGCCACACGCCTATTGAGGCGGCTTGCGGGGTAGTATGTAGATGTAGATGAACATTTGGTGCCCATACTACAGCGCGTTTTTAAGAAAACAAATTTTAAACGTGACTCCTTGAAATACGCCTAAAAACGGGCACTTTTTACGTTCTTGCCTCGTTAAAAAATATAATTATAAATGTAATTAAATATTATTTATAACCGTTTAACGCAGAATAAACAAAAGAAAAATGTAATGTAATTGGTATTTATGTACAATCATTGGTTAATTTGTTATTGAGCTTCAAACTCGAGTGCACATAATTTTGTGTCGGACAGTAGTTCACGACTGATCGCTGACTTCGAGCATCAAATAGACGCCACCTTCTCTCTAATCTTCAGTCGGGTCCATGATCAACTTAAAAAAAAACGGCTCTTGCGGGAATTCCTTTTTATTTCTTTACGTTGACAATATTCTAACTTTCGAAATGTTTTCCGCTTAAATCTCGTAGCAGATTAATCATATCAGTGGTGGTTGTGTTCGCTGACACAATTTGAGCAGAGAAAATAGCCTCTTTACCTTTTCTTAAGCTATTTAAACAAGCAGTACTGCGGATGTCTCAGATGCGGCAGTCCGCCATATTTACCCACGGCGCTCCGACTACTGCAGAGCAATCTTCAAACGCTAGTGTTTGAAGTTGAACATTGGCGAACTTCGCGGCCGCCAAATGGTGATTGAAGATCACGTTTGATTTATCGCTTTGGCGGTAATTGCGGACGCTAGCCTTAGATTGCATGTGTCGGAGTGAAATTGGAGTTGTCACTTGAAGCATTAATAGACTGGGCATTGAACTCGGCATTCTTTCTAACCTTCTTCATTGCATTTCAAATCCCAAATCTTCTCTCTCTTCACCGACATCCTACCTTCCAAAACATCTCACCATTTATTACTTGTCTCATCCACATAATCTTCTGCCTCTTGATTTCATGAAGTAACTGCATGCCCTTCTCACCGTGTCAATAGGTACTTTTTTCATCTTACTTTCGGTCTATACTGCTTTCTCAATCCTTCTCCATACCCTCATCTCTAATTTCTCCAGTCTCTTCTCATCTTTATGCCCCTGGGACCTAGTTTCATAGCCATGCTTCTCGTTAACCTTTACTTAGCATATTTAACCGGGGTTCCTGTCGTCAGTTCTCTTCTAATAAAAACCCTACTTTTGCCGTCGCAATTCTCCTCCTAGTATTGTTATTGTATTACTGCCATTTGCCTCCTGGAGGTGTATTAGTTGTCTTTTCATATGTGAATATAAAATTAGATTTGGCTGCCAACGGGAAGGATTTCGAATATTTAGGCGAAAAACAATGGAAAATTTAGTGGTAGAAGTGACATAACGCCTTGGGTTGAACCCTCAGCTCTACTTTGACGACGTAAATTTCTATTTACATCCTAGAAGTGGTCGGTACTAAATTTTAATAATAACCTCCTAGAATGCTCTTCGAGTGGCATAATTACAACTTTTTTCTCAAAGTTAAAGTACTGATTTATACCCCTGTGCACAGCCGATGTCGTATTCAGGTCTGTTGTGTAGTGTAGATCAATATTTCTGAACGTATGTATGTTTATTTTTCAAAATTAAGTCTTCAGAGTGGCGTCCTGCAATAATTGTGTCAATGTCGATTGTCCATCGTTGTTGATCGTCATTGATTCCTGATAAATCAGTAATTATTCCGGAATCCGATGCCGTGATCAGTTTTAGCTGAGTTCGGTCGATATTTCTTTCAATTTATTATTTTAATATGCTGTAAACGAATATTATTATTGTGGCAAGCTGTAATAATAGTGTGAATATCGATTAAATTTTTGTTCTTTCTTCTCTAGCTCCGATTTAGCGAAACCTATGACCCCAATCGATGTCGTGGTCAGTTTTGTTTTGTGACGTTTTAGTTTTTTGTAACTTTAATTTGTTTTAACTAAGTGTTATTGAAGTGAAAATATTGTTGTTTTCTCTTGATCTGATTCAGCAACACGTATGCCCCTAGCCGAATGTCGTGGTCGCATCAGATGATTAGAGATTAGTTTTCCTCCTAGAAGCTATATTTTATATTTGAAACAAACGTCGTTATGGAGAAGCGCTGAAATAATTTAGTTTATGTGGATTATTCTGCGTTTTTTTCCTCCAACCAGCTACGTCTATTATTTGAAATGAACGTCGTCTTGGTGACACGCTTCAATAATTTAGTTGATGTCGATTATTCACCATTTTACCTATATAAGTATGCCCCAAGTCCAGTTTGTTTAGTGATGGTCTCGTTTTCTCTCCTTTAATTTTTAAATAAAAAAGATTATTCTGATTCAGCAACACGTATGCCTATAACCGATGTCGTGGTCGCAGCAGTTGCTTAATATTAGTCAAGTTTTCCTCCGATAAGTTATGTTTATAATTTTAAACAACTGTCGTCATGGAGACTCGCTGAAAAAATATTGTTTTTTTATTAGTCCATTGTTCCTCGTGTTTTTACCTTTATACGTATGCCCCAAGTCCGGTTTGTTTAGTGACGGTCTAGTTTCCTTTCCATACCAGATATGTTTTTCTTTTTTTTTAAATGAATGTCGTCGGCGTGACACGCTGTAATAATTGTGTCAATGTCGATCATTCTGTGTTCCCTGGAGGCCTTCCGGTCGATAGAGCCTTTGTGCCTTCCATCGTACGCACGCACGGAGCTCGTAACACGTCCCTCCAAAACGGCTCATTTCAATTTTTCCCTTCACCCTGGCCGCCGCCGGACGTCCGATTTTCCGATTTCCGCCCCAAGCACACACACACACAAACGCCGTGAATATCGGGGCTTCCGCACGCGAGAAATGGGGGAATCGAAAAAAAAAACCAAAAACATACGAAAAGAGAAAGAAAGAATCTGTTGCCGTTGATTTCGTGTTAACCGCATATATGCGGACGGACGGCGGCGTCGCTCACTGCGGCGGCCTTCATACTCTTTCCCTCGCTTGCGAGTCGAAAAGCCTGCGATTACGACCGTTCGAGTGATGTCGCTGCGGACGCTTTCGGTTCATTGCGCATGAAATACGTTCCTGCGGATGGTTTTGGCGACATTTTTCATTCGTGTGTGCGTTTGTCTTCTGCAACGATCGAATAAGTGAGAGCCTTCTACGATGAAAGTAAATATAATTTTTATTAAAAAACAAATGATACGAGGAAAGCGCTATGTTAACGTTCTTTTATTTTTTTATTTATTTTAAAAATGAGTGGAAACACTGCGTTCAGGTGGTCGTACAACGTCGAGCCTATGGCGAAAATAAAATAATAAAAAAAATGAATGTTGAATGGCGCACTCTCAGTTTTACTTTTTTCCTATTTTCAAAAAGGGAACGGACTCAGCGTTTATAATTTCGTGTCTCGAGTCCACTTAGGTGTGATGTCGCGCCTCGATTCGTGAAACATAGCCGTATTTTGTTTTTATTTTCAAATAAATAAATAAATAAATTGATGCAATAAATGGGTGGTGGACGGCACATTCTGTTTACCTTCTTTCCGATATTGGGGAAGAGAACTGACATATTTTTGCTGAGCCCTCCTAAGTGTATGATGCTCCTCGTATCGTGAAACGTAGCCGTTTTTGTCTTTATGCTTTAAATAAATGAATTGACGAAACGAATGGTGTATGGCGCACTCTCAGTTTTACCTTCTTTTTTTTACTATTCTTAGGAAGGGAACTGACCCGGCATTCAGATTTTCGTGCCTCTAGTCCTCTCTAAGTGTTAATTTGCTCCTCGCATCGTAAAATGTAGCTTTGTTTTGTTTTTATATTAAAATAAAAATAATTAATAGACGAAACAAATGGTGTACGACGCACTCTCAATTTTACTCTTTTTTTTACCAATTCTGAGCAAGAGAGCAGACACGGCATTCACATTTTCGTGCCTCTAGTCCTCTCTAAGTTTTATGTTGCTCCTCGTATCGTGAAATATAGCTTGG
The DNA here is from genome assembly GCA_963573305.1 of Pyrrhosoma nymphula. NCBI lineage: Eukaryota > Metazoa > Arthropoda > Insecta > Odonata > Coenagrionidae > Pyrrhosoma > Pyrrhosoma nymphula. Next base: position 7,800,277 of record OY754336.1, read on the forward strand.
TTTTTTAAATATATATTTTAAATGAATAGATGAATTGAAGAAACAAATGAAGATGGGAGAGCGAACTCTCAATTTGAATTTTTTTCTTCTATTTTTTTTTAAAGGAAGAGAGCCGACGTTTTGTTCCTTTGGATCGTGAAAATGCAATCGCTGTTAGTTTTTTTTAAATTTAAATACATGCATGTTATTAATGTATTTGTATATTTTTCTTTAATTTGGTGGCGTAAGGAAGCGTACGTACTCCCGCTTATTAAAAATACACGCGCACGAGTCGCGTTCTTTTCGAATCAATACTGCGGTTTTTCAAAAGGGCCGCCCGCCCCCCCTCGACCGCCGAATCTTCCTGTCCCAGTGTTAAATCCTTTCGAGTTGAAAGATAGCCCGGGCAATCAATTTGTGAATCGCGAAAATGAGAAAGATAGCAAGAGGTTTAAGCAAGGGTGAAATAAATAAAAGCGAGAGAGCCGATTTTCCCCGCTGACACTAGTGCCTCGCTTTTGCACCTATTTCACCCTCCCGAGATTGGATCAATACTTCATATTAAAGCTTTTGGACTGGACGGACGGAACAATTCATTTTTGCACACAAGGCCTTGCGCAAGCGTTGGGCTTTTATGCGCCTCAGAGAATCGGATTAAACCGGCTTATGCGAGACAATATGTTACCGTTTTAAATGACCTGGGTGCTTAATGTATCGTTAAGTTGATTTGAAAAAAGGGTTTTCGGGTTTTTTCATTCTCGCGAGATCATTTAATAGTCGCTGGTACTTAGATCTCCATGTAAAAAGCTATATCTATCATCTGAAAGAAACTTATTTTAACTCATAAATACTAATAATGTGATTCGCGAATTTTTATGTTTGAAATAGTGTTTTTTGTTTTTTTGTTATTATGATCTCCATAGTAACGTTTGCTACCTCTGAGGTTCGGAAATGACAAAAAAATTGAATGGATCGTGGTGGTTTTATATTGTGGATGGAGAGAACGACGAATTGTTGAAACAAGATCTTATTGAAGTCCAGGGGCGCGATCATCTTTCCTACGCCTTATCGCTATTGACTTCCAAAACGCGAGCTTCCATTGTTGAGAACTGTTCGCAGTCACTGTTCTTGTTAAAAAAAAAAATTCGACAACAGTGATTTTGGTGAGCATACGAAGACTAAGGAACTTTCATCGCTTTTTTGTTGTTCATATAAGTTGTAACAAAATTTACGATAACGCGAGCGCACGCGCCATGAAGATCAGCAATCACGTCCCAGGTCCCACGGTACATTTTATTGCGAAATTTTCTTTACAACAATTCATCGGATGCAATATCTTGCTCGATAACTCTATTAGTCGTGCGTATCTTCGGTGCGAGAAACCGGGAGATAATCGTAGCGATCTTCATAATGGCGTTTATTGGCGATAAACTGTACAAATACTCAAATTATTAGCCCTAATATACTGCGACCCCGAATATAGTACGACCCAAAGTAAAGTGAAATTCAGAAAAAGAAAAGGAAAGTCAATTCCATTTTCTCTTTTTAATGAGACGCTTTTTAAATTGTATCCTCAGTACGCGTTTTCTGCGTATTAGTACATTCTAGCATCGTAACTTGAACGTTGGAAATTTAGCAACATGAAATAGATGTGCTGAAACACGTGCGGAGATGAGCGCTACACTCCTTTGTTTTTCAAAGTAAAAAGTATCGACTAGAATATAGTTCGAAGATGAATTTCAAAGGTGTCAATTGGAGAAAAAATCGCACTATATTCGAGGTAAATGGCAGTTCTTTTTAATCAATGTAGCTACTGCAAACGGATGCGCAAAACATTGACAGCTGACCGCTTACACATAGAGAAATTAGCTGCCACAAACATGAGTGACGAGGGATATCTGGGAAAGGCGATTGTCATTTGTTGTTAAATAAAGGAATACGTAATTGTTATTTCTTCCTTTTGGAGGTCTTCTTCCTTATATTTTGATTGGTAGTCGAGTTATAACTAAATAAAAAATAGATTCGTACCCAAAATCGGACTTGCAGAAAATTTCGTACGATAAGTTGTGCGAATTCCTTGCCACACGATACAACATTTAGAAAAGGGCATAGTGAGATAAAATTACAGAGAAATATATTCCTTGGGGCATTAGCTTGGCTCTTTAGAGGAAATATCAACGAAAAAAGTGGCGTGGTAAATTTCAATTTCCCCATTATATCTCTCCGGTGTTTTCCTCCGGGGAGATATTAAAGCAGCTGTAATCGCTCTCTGGGGCCCAATATTGGATTTTGAAAATTTTGGACGCTCTTTTTAAAAAAAAAAAAATAGGTTTAATGCCAGAATAATACCACTGCTTCGTGCGAACTAAAAGAGACAATGATTAAGTGTTGAAGCTTGAAGAAAAACATGATCTCATAAAGTCGTTACATTTTTGCGTGATCATTTGGCGAAAGAGATCACTTGACGCATATAATGAAATTTAGTTTGACTTCATTGTGAGCTGCAATTATTGTGTTCTTTTTGCCGAAATAATTCACTCCAGTGTGTTACTATGAAGAAGCGTTAAAACGATAGATTTCTTATTTTCGTAATATTCTAGGTCGATCATTTCGGTGGAGAATTCACTAAACACGTGATTAAATTCATTGCGGCTTCATTGCGAGTTTGTTGACACTATCATTACGTACCTAATACCGAAACAATACTCAACAATGCACAAACTAATGAGACCATGGGCAAGAGTAAACAAATTTATCTCTCATATTCCTATGTATCTCTCATATTTCGTAATATCCTTGCGTGATATCATCTCGCAAAAGAATTCACTTTATGCATTTAATGAAATTCGGCGCGGCTTATTTGACTTCATGGCGAGTTCATTTTGGTTACATTTTCTTCATGTTTATTTTTCGTAAATAACCGATTATCATGAGGATTCAGAGAAATTTGAAGTGTTCCCCGAGGAACTAGGTCTTATCTCGTTTAAATTCGACGCTGCGGTCTCTCAACCCACTTTAATAAGAAGCGTGAAGGAAAAGCTTCCTTTGTTCTCAAAGCAGCCTCTGCGGTCAAAACTGGCAAAGGTAAGAAAAATAATTGCCTTTGTTTGATATACTCAAAAGTCCTTAAATGTCTGCGTTGAATTTGAATCCTCTTCTTGCCATTCGTTGTGTTTTCTTAGATTGGAATCGCTCTTGGTCTAATGAGTTCATCCGACATCGCCTTTACTTTGATGTCAGCTTCTGAAGGCTGCTGTGCATTTAAATCGTTTATATTTGAAAAAATTCCTCTTGCCACCCAAGTTTAAAAAATGAATTGGAAAATTATTTTTTGGAATACATTTTTATCCATTTCAAATGAATTTTAAGAAGTCCATTCCTACATTTTTGAAATCGAAATATTATACTAGATACGTACATACTATGAATATTGTTAAGTTTGCTTGTGGTTATTCCCGCCGTATTATTGCATGAAGTTAATACTAGGCTGTCTATCAAATGTTTTGAGTGCAATTCACCGATCACCATAGAAAAAGAGCACCCGCTGACAAGCCTTAAAGGCTAAGCAGGACCTTTATGTATGACTTGTTTTGAACATCGCATTCATAGTGGGATTTGGTTGGCATGTTTTTTCCAATGCTGCGGTAACCAGCCCCTTAGGCTCCATCCTTTTAGCCATTTCCCCTCAGCTTCTAGTTCTTTTAATTTTGCTCTCTGTTGAAACAGGACACAAATATTGTTTATTATTTCTAAATATATTTTTCTATTATTACTATGATTTTGGATGTTAAAATATTTCTTCAAAATTTATTTTATGCAAATTGTATGTATGAAATGAATGAATGTTTAAATAAGAAAAATTAATAATATGCTTACGTTCATATGAGAAGAAATAAAAAAGATGGATTCTTAAAGCACATCCTCCTCTGGCTGTCCATGCTATTTCTCTCAACCGAAGTAGGCCGATGAACGCGAAGCTGTACCTAGCTATCGAGGCTTTGTTGAGCGGAGCTATTGGCTTCTAGTAATTGTCGTTCCCGGTCACGCGGTCCAGCAATTTAAAATTCTGCGCGTGAACTGTAATTAATCTCTGTTACAATTTTTTTATTCGACCTACCTAAGCGTTAATTATTATTAATTTGTTTATCCGAAATGTGATAAAAAATAATCAAATTATTTTTCAGATATTTTGCCAGTTAAGACGTACGGGTCAGAGGTCTGGGTTGTAGATAAAAATATGTCTCAGAAATTAATGTCGGCTGAAAAGTCATGCTGGAGGAGATGCTGTAACTTAACCTTGTTAGATCATGCTACACATAATTATGTTAGGGAAAAATTTCAACAAAAAGAACAATTTTAGAAACAAAATATGATAAACAACTGAAATGGTACGGACATCTAAGACGCATGAAGGAGGAAAGAATACAATTAAGGGTTTGGAAATGGACTCCAGCGGAAAGAAATAAAAGAGGAAGACATAGGAAAAAATGGAAAGAAAATATAGAGTGGGAAATGAGAAGAAGAAGATTAAAACCTGGAGATTGGGATGATAAAGGAAAGTGGCGTTTGGCGTTTGCGATAAGCGGCATTAAGCTGCAAATAAAACTCGCTATAATAATAATTTTTCTCACACACAAGTTGACCATGGATCTCTGGCGCTGCAGAACCCTCTATTCCTTGATTCTGGCCAATTTTCAAAACGATCTTGTGATGGCTGATGTGATAAGCTTAGAACCAGCTTCATGCAACGTGATATAACTAGTTATATCTCCTGCTACAGCAAATAGCCTTTGGCGTGAAAGCCGCATTTCGACGCTGCAGATGTTATTATGATAATTACCGCGATAGTCGATACCCGGTTATTGGTTAGTACTCCCCTTGTAAGTAAACTTGTGTGTAGACCTGCGTCTGTATGTGAGCCATCTCTTCCTAGCGAAATCGGTGCCTATTTTTCACAGATACCGAATCCATTGGTCCGTATTTTCCAACGCCCAGCGCCAAGTGAGTTACGGGTGGAAATTGCTTCGCGCCCTGGTGGAATCAATACTACAGGTATGGTTTCATTTTTTTCCTTTGCGGCCTTTTGTTCGCGTGGAGCACGATGGGGAAGGAGCAATACAAATGGTATTCGCACCTCCTGTTTGATTTTCTCGTGTTCCGGTTGTTTTACGGAAGCGTGCGAGGTTCCTTAAGCCAGCCTCACATAAGGTATTTTCCCTTCGTGATTCCTTGCGTTCCGTTGCAAAAAATCTTTTGTGTCCTGCGTTCCACTTCGCATGAACACAATCAGGCGATGCTTCATTTTCTTACATGGAGACGGGAGTTATCTCGAGACAACAGCAAAGCGTTCTTCGATTACTTATGAAAAATTAAACCGAAACATGTCGGGCGCATTACTTGAAAGTATCGAATTAAGGACTTTTTAATATTTCGTCATAAGATGTGATATCCTGTTCTAAATCAGTCACTTTTTTACCTGATGCAGGAATTACAACTTTTACAACTAGATTCAAATACTTAGGGAACTATCATACTGTGAAATACATGGCCCGCTTAAATCACGTGACATGAACTGCTCTCCTCATTGGATCACGCTCCGCAGAACCCACTTAAAAATAGCACCATTTCTAACTTGGAAAAAGGTATTGTTTTCGTTCTGTGAGGTACTCAGGAGATCCGAAAACGGCACGCAGCTCTCCACGCAAGGAAAAACGTAGCGGAAAAATGCCTCGTGTGAGGCCGGAATTTGGAGGCTTTATTTGTTGGTCGGTTGATCAATAGATAAAGTAAATCCGCTAGGTTTGAAAGAAAAAACACCAGGGTAGCGTCCGCGACCCTACCGAAGGTGTTTATTGCGTGAGCTGTCTTCTCGCGAGATGGGGTTGTAAAAGAGTCAAAATGAGGGAAGGGTAGACGACTCCGCTGTTGCTTTGAATTTCTGTCGCTCCCGTAATTCTATGGAACGTTCGTAAGATGCCACGCAGATTTCTTAGACTCGGAATTTGATGCTCTTCCATCGTGCGTACGTGCGTTCAATGACAGCACCAATATCTGTTTTTAGTTTTTTTTAGCAAAATATATTCACTTTTTCAGTTGATTGGGATGAAAAATAATACTTTGTATCTCCACATGATAATTTATTTGGTCGACCGCGGTTTCGACGCATTACGTAATTTTCGGGGCATCTAAAGGAATGTCTGTATCACGTAGAAATGTCATTTAAAAAATAATATGCTCTGAATCATCACCAAGGACTGTCATCCGGTGTCCCTCCGGTTATACAACATTTCCCGCATAGATTCGGGTTAGAAAAATATGGGTTAAAGGACAACGTTGCGGAGATGATCAGTGCACTGGGATGGGAAAGTTTACAGAAGGGAAGGAAAATAATGAGAATGTGCAAAATCTTTGAGATGTACTCAACGAAGGTTGCATATTCAGATTTTAAAATGAAAACTCAATGCGGATGTTGCTATGGTAGAGGTGACCATAAATGAAAGATGAAGTTGTTGGGCCAAAGATGTGACACAACCAAATATTCTTTCTCAAATAGAGGTATAAAAGAATGGAATGAACTACCTGGAGAAGTTTTTGATCACTATCCCTTCAGTTTCAAATGTTTCAGGAAAAGGTTACATAAGATGCCAAATGGAATGTAATTTTTGTTAATACTTGTGTAGTGACATACTCTTCTATAGTCCTCATTTTATATATCGTCATACTATCGATACTTGTTTATTTTGTCATTTCTGTGTATGCGGTTATCTTATATATGTGTCTACATAATTGCCTTGCCACCTAGCTACTAGCTAAATTGCATTGTAATAATAATAAATAAATAAATACCGCTTAATATCCAACGCAAATAGAACTGAAATGCATTCATAGTGCTTCAAAAAAGGATGTGAGTAATCTGATGTTTTTCCGGTTTATCATTTAATTAAAGGTAGGTTCAGGGGTCAGTGGCTCCAATCCTGCCGACGTTTCAAAGAACAACTTGCTCTTCATCCACAGAGCTCGCGTGAACTCCTGGAGAGGGAGTCGTTCTTGGAAACGTCGGCGGAGATGGGGCAACAGGCGCGGTGGAACACATATTCCTTTAAAAAAGGGATAGTTTCCTTAGAACCCCTGTGACACGCCCTTGCGGCTGATCACGGGGTACGAAGTTGATGTAGATGGATCCTTTTCTCGGAGTTTTTCCATCGAAGAATGATTTTCTTTAACTGCTTATATTTTTCTTTCTCTCTCACCTTTCCAGCGAGGAGAACGTCTACAAGATATGCGAGCACGTGAGGACGCATCACCCGTCGGAACTCCCGCACTGTCGCGTCGTCTTCGTGTCCAATGAGAAGCGGGTGGTGCCCCTATGGAGACAGCGGTCCGGCAAGGAGGAAGAGAAGCTCGTCATATGGGTAAGGGTATCGCTGTAATGACGATTCATGTCTTCTCATCACGGGGCGGATCCACAATCATTGCGCCCTTTTTCGATAACATACGCCAATTTAACACCTTTTTTCTCTTGAGTTAAAAGTCGCGTCGTACATTTGAGTAAAGCTTTCGTGCCCAGAACGAAAGGTGAACCGCGACTGCATGGATCAAAACTAATTCTGAATTATATCTTTGAAAATGGAAATTAGATTAAAAAGAAGAGTGAAGCCTGTTTTTTGCTGAGATATATGGTCCACCAAACATGGGTATCACGCTAATTGTTCATAAAATTAGCGAATGATGCTGTGTTTAAAAACAATTTCATCGTGCATTTTTCTAGATAAATCATTACGGTTCAGCGTACTTGCAGTATTCCTTTTCTAATACCAATGTTGTTGGCGTTTTAACTGCACAACTTATCCATTCAGTATGGCCGATGGCGCATTTTGATGGCTTCAATGTTATCGTGGCGTGTGATTCCATACATCTCTCATTAAATTTATGGTTAATGCTGTTTAAAAATACTTTTCATTGGTGAATAGCTTAGCTATTAGAAAGCAATATTAAAATACCTTTTATCCAGATTATTCGACGGATATATTATGTAGTAAACATTTTTCCAGCCACAGGAGCCCGACTGCTTTGCCATTTCTATTGAACTAAATCATTTTGATTTCAGTTCCTCTAAGTATTTGCTAATGGCTCTGAACCCAAGGCGGATTAGTGACTTAATTTTATCTCAATTCGATGCCCTGGTGGAATTCGCTTCATTTATATGTATTTTAAAAATGCTATTTTCCTCATCTGTAACCCATTATCGCACTTAACTCCATGTAATGTTTAGTTCAATTTACAAGGAAATAGCCCGGAAAGTTAGGACTTAGCTGTTCATACTAATCAGAGGACACTTTTTTCCACAAGTAGCTAGCATAGGAGTTGAATTACGGGCAAGTTATTTGACGGTGGAAGCCTCTTAAAAATTATAATTTCACTTACTATTTTTTTGTTGAAGACCATGGTCTTCAAAAATAAAGTTTTAAGGCCTTTCATTTTCTTCAGGGAAATGCAATGAAATAGTTAGTGGAAATTTTGCGGTTTTTGTTCTCTTCTCGTTCAACTTATATAAATTCGTGAGAAATTGTATTAAAGACAATGCAAGAATCGGTCGTATGAAAATGCTCTAAACTTAAAAGAGAATGGAGAGCTGAAATGAATCAGCCTGCAGATTGCTACTTCTGAGGTTGATATGCATTTTATTCTAGGCAATGCTGCGAGCAGTTGTTGGCCAATTTGTATTCTTAGTCTATCGAATACATAAATAAACACAGGAACAAATGAGCCCACTGGAAATGAAAAAAGCGCGAAAATAAATCGTTTTGAAAGCCGTTGTTAAGCGTCACCTGGATAACGGGTGCTCATTACTTTTTTTGTTTAGGCGGATTGGCTTCGAGGAATTGCTCGAAGCTGTTTGTATACGTGAGGTGAATCGCAAAAGCAAAGTCAAATAAATCTTATGCTATTTAAAGCGATGTTTTGGAAACGGCCGGTTACAGGCGTCTATTTAAAGCTTGTTACGCATATAAGATTGCGTCTTAAAAAAACAGTGATGCTTTGCATGCGCATTAAAAATTTGATCGTTTTAGGTCTCGCATCATAAGGTAGGACGGTACAGGCCATAGATATGCCAGGATGTGGATCCTATCGTGGATTTTTAATGGAACTATCTTTGATTTAAGTCACGCGAGATATCCCCATTCTCCTTTCAATCTCTCTAAGCAACCAATGGCCCAATTAAGCTCAAAATGACTGCGTGTTGTTAATCATAAATCGTTCAAAGCTGGTCTACAATGAGTCCTTTTTGCCGATGTTCGAGGCTTGTTGGTGCGTCTACCGTTCTAAGCAGTGTTTCCGGACGGGAATTCCTACCTGCAATTTCTCGAGAAACTTAATTTTTGTTTAAATTTTTAATCCTGACTCCGCAGTCATGTGATCAGGATTCCACCTCAGTCAACACCTCCTCGCTCGTCTTCCTCTCCACCCACCTTATCCTTTCTATCCTTCTCTAAATCCACATCGCGAAATTCTACAATCTACGCTTATCCTTTTACCCCATAGTCCAAGTTTCTGAACCACACAGCTACAGACATCAAAAAGAATTTCAACTAATGATCTCATCACGCTTGTATTTTGAGTACCTCTCATAAATTCCTCTTTCTTACTAGTCAAAACTTCTATGTCTAGAGCTACTTTCTCTGTATGTTTGTGCTGCTAAACCCAGTTTCTTCCAAAATGCTAGCTGGATTTGTTCATTGCTCCACCTGATTTAGTTAATGTCTACCCACTTTAATGCTTAGCTTTGTATTCCTAACTCTAGACCGTCTCATTAATTTCGTTTTTCTGTGGTTGATCGCATAGGCGTATCTAGAAGCGTCTGAAGGGGGGGGGGGGTAACCACCTGAAGGGATGTCTGAAGGGGGAGGCTATGGGGGGGGGGGGGGGTATTCCGGGAATTTTGAAAAATATACATCTTAAAACGACGTTTTGAAGGTGTTCTATTATGTTATGGAAGGTGATCTATAGGTGTACTATTAGCATGTTTTAAACACATCATTTTTACGTATTTTTATCAATTGGGGGGGGGGGGGGGGAGCTTACAACCCTCAAACCCCCTCCCCCTGGATACGCCTATGGTTGATCGTAATCCTGTCTTTCACACTGATCATATGTTTGTAGCCCTCGAAAGAGTTTTGATTAAATCTTCAGGATTATGAAATGTTTAATTGCTTAAATAGTCAAAATTCTACATTTCCATACCTTTCAATCAATTTTTTCATGCGTATAATTAGATAAAATCAATGTACTTTATTTCACTCTTTCGTCGCCCAGGCTATAATTTTCCGCGCTATCCATCTTGTTTTCCTTTTTTTTTTAATAAATCGATTCACTCTGCCCCATTTGAGAGGTATCCCTGTTATTGGATAAACTTTTTTTTTTAACGATGTCATGAAATCCACTTATTCGAATGTGTTTAAACGCATTCGTTCCTTTTTTTGATTCGACCTGCAAACGAACGTAGTCGAGTGAGCTTTTTTTATTCTGTGAACCCAATTGTCCCAAAGAGAACCCCGGAGCCAAATGATGCTGCTTATAATAGAGGCTCATCTCGAAACGAGAAAGTTGGCATTCGAAATCCCATTTGGAATCAAGAGGAGGGGAAATTTCATTTGCAAAATTATCCATTTGCGAGCGAGTGAAGTTGTGTTGGTGGCTCTGGAATCCCGAACCCGAGCTCGAATTCCGCCCAATGGGATTAGCAGCTCTCTCTCGAATATGGACTAATTGACTATAATGCTCTCGGCTCTCCACACCACTCCTTATGAATCTTATAATGAATCACGGAATATTCAGTGCCATGGGCGTTGTGATAATAGGGTGATAATTAAAGTGCGGAGGTGTCACAAATTTGCTTTTTTTTGTAAGTGCTCCTTTTTGCTTTTAAATTGTTATAAGTTTGATTAGTTATTTCAAATACTAATCCAAATTGAGGTTAAAATCGCTTTGCATTGTTTCTTATTAATTTGCAAATAACCGATCATAATTTTGAAGCTTTGTATTATCTAAAGGGTACGTACATTCAACATTGAAGATGAAACGAAGGCGTGTTCAATTGTGTCAATCAATTAAAGTGAAATTGAACGGAGTGATTACATTTGTTATTAATAATAATCTATTTAACAAAATTACGTCATATGCCTCATCTAAATATTTGTTTTGTCTAATTAATACTTAACTCTCGGTTGAATAGCGTATATTTCATAATTATTATGTATAATAAACCACCTCACAATGTAATGGGTTCGCTAAAGTATATGTGAATCTATCTAGCTAGTACATTGTTGTAAAAAATATGATATGGGGATATAGGGTTGTTGTGGTGTATACACTGGCTGTCCATCCGGAGGGTCCGAGTTCGAATCTGGGAAGTTTTTTGAACCCCGACATTGTAATCTCGCTCTTGTGTGTCTACTGTGGATGCAAAATTTATGTGACCCTGAGGTAGAGGCCGAATATATATAGAGAGATAATGCCTGGGCCAATTGTAAGGAAAAACGTTGACACGTAATCTGTTTTAATTACCGATAAATTGTTATAAATACGATTTTTTTCACTGTAGCCGGAATGCTGTTTCTCTCGCGCGAGAATGAAAAAGTGCCTTTTTTTTGAGCCTCTTGCAGAAATGCATACATTTGCCGCATTGCTGTATAATTACTCTTGGTGCGATCGCCTTCAGATTTTAATAAAACGTTGTCTCAACCTTTGTTGGTGTTTTCTGAAAGTTTAGATTTTTTAACTGTATTTGTTGTGGAGCTGCTCTCAATTTTTTGGAATAATTTTATCTCCGTTCGTACGAGTTGTAGGGACATGGGCGTGACACTGTTGCCCTCGTCTTGGATTCAGTATTACGATTTCAGTACTTCTTTAAGCATGAAGCTTTTATTTATAGCGATTTTTATATAGCGCCCTGTGACTCACTGTTGGTAAAAGTGCGCTCTGCGATTCCGCGTCGCTGGCAGATCGCGCGCACATGTTATATACCGGCGCGCACATGCCTTGCTAAAATGTTATATACCGGCACCAAGTTTCTCTCCATCCTTTCTACATTCTCTCAGTGTCATGACAGTCTTATCCACGCATTCTCCATGGTGCGAAGGATCTCAGTGTTATGTCCTCCCCCTTAATAATCACTACTACTCTCTACTTTTCTTCATGTTGTCTGTACTCGAGATTATTTATGTTTTCTAGTGAAATTATTCTCTCAGTTGATGGTCGATTTCACTCGGATTTTTGGAGTGACTCGCTCAAAACATTTCAAAAGGCAGGGAACAAATAAGATGTAAATGTTTTTTGAAAAAAACGTCGCCTGTGAGTTACGGTGTTGGCATTCGTCCTGCTGGATGGAATTGATTTAACTACTTGCCCCACTTGGCAAAGCTTTGCCTGTTGATGTGATGCTGTTGAATTAATTTCGAAACTCACTGAAAACTTCCTCTACTCAGAGAAAACTCAGGACTTTTGTCTGTGGTGTTTTTTAATTAAGTGTTATTTGAAAACTTCTTTCTCAAAACTTAATGTACCTATCCAGAAGAATCAGTAACAACTAACAATACCTAACGAAAACTGAGGGCAGTTGCTTTAGATTTTGTAGAATTTATTCAGTTATTGACATAGGTAATCATTTTCAAATCTATTCGTGTGAATCTATGGTAACTACTATTTCCTATCGTCGGACTGTTGCATGTAATGGCGTAGCATAAATGATGGTCGATTTCACTCCAATTTTTGGAGTGACTCGCTCAAAACATTCCAAAAGACAGGGAACAAATAATATGTAAATGTTTTTTTTTTCAGAATTTAACGTATCGTTTTTTAAACAATCTATTCAGAAGAATAATTTACAACTAATACTACCGATAGAAAGAGGGGGCAAGGGCCCAGCCACTTTGAAACACCGGTTCTCGTAAGACCACCGAAAATAAGCAATGTTGGGCCGGGACGGGGATTGGATGTGTGACCGTACATACCTTCACCTTGGCGCTCTTGTCTCTTGTCTGAATGTAGCAGACAAGCATGGGGTTGGCACAATGAACCAAGGAAGTCTAAGTGCCCTGGCTCATGTCGAAGGCCCCCCCTACTAACAATATATCTAATCTAACCGAGAGAAAACTGAAGCCCTTTGTATGTGTCTTAGTTAAATTAATTTGGTATTTTGCCTATTTATTGTCAAAACTTAGCCAATGCGGAAGAATCAAGAACGAGTACTTCAGTAAGATGTAAACATCTGACTGTTATATGTGATGTTTTAGGAATAATTTGCTAATTAACATGTTGAATTTTTTAAGAACTGAATCTAATCAGAAGAATCATCATGAATCACTACTCCCCAGAGAAAACTGAAGACTGTTGCATATGTGATTTCGTTACATGAATTTGGCTACAGGCTTTTTTATTTTTGCAAACTAATTTGTTTCATAAAAATCTAGAATAACTAATACAGACAAACAAATACCAAGGAATGTTGCATATGTTGTTGTTGAATTAATTTAATGTTTGACGTATTTGTTTTCAACACGTAATATATTTGGATGAATCAATAAAACTACCACTACCAAGCCTATGCCATAACTGTATTTTCTCCTCCTGTTACCATGTTGTTGCAGAGGGAAATGTTTATTTAATAACTAGGATAGGGTGCCCGTTGAAATTTAACGGGAAGAAAAATTAAAATTGGTGCATAGGATTACAAGAATAATTTCAATTACCACCCGTTAAACATGAAGAGAAACACCAACTTTGTGATTTCCACAATTTTTCCTTAAAGTTGTGGAAATCACAAAGTTGCTTTTTCTCATCATGGGTATCCACCATTTCCACGAAGTCAGGCCTGATACCATCAGTTTTACCACCCGTTAATTTCAATTACTATCAGTATTTAGTATGTGCAGTCATTTATTTATTCCCTCATTAGTTCAGAGTGAATATAAATATGTACGGAATCTCGGCTTCAACAATTAGCATGGTCGTTATAGGGACGATGACTCAAAAACGCAACAATTCTGCCAAATATCGATACATTTTATTAAATTTTTCACATTTTAGATTGGAAAACAGCATTCGTTACAGCACAGGTTATATAAATAAGAATTTCGAATCCATTTTCTTTCTATTGGTACTTCTCCCGATTTCGTACGACTTTTATTTCTAATTACATTTTGCAATTAAAAAAAGGTCTGAACGAAACAAAACATCAGTTTTACGTGTTTTTCTTATTGGCGTCACTGAAAAACATATAAATACATAAGTTAGCGTATTTGACATAAATAAACGTTTGTCATTTTTTTCTGAAATCTACTCATCAAGACAATTAATTTGAGTGTATATGTTGATGGGTGTCCGACACCTGGAAGTGGCTTAGCATATCGAACATCCAAACAAACACACACACATTAACGCACTTTCTCCATTATATATATAGAGATGTGTACATTACGAGCTGTGCTTTTTGCTGTTAAAGCACGTCCTTCGTCGCGGTCAAATCCTCTTAGAGGTATTGTTAATGAGAGGGGGGTGGTGTACTCTGCGACATGGTTACCGCGGCGGGCGAGGCGATGAGATCTGAGGCCATGACGACGAAGACGAACCCGAAGATGCTCGCTTTAATAGCTTTCTCCCCGCATTTTATATATTTTATTTTCTACTTAGCGTCCTTTGAGGACGATCTCGTCCGTTCGCGCGTCAACTATCTTTAGCCGCCGGAGACGTGGGATTGGTTTTTTTTTCTTCCTCCGCCCACCATCCTTTCCACCAATTCTGTCTCAAACGCCCCTCCAGATCGGTACCCCAAGCGTAAACCCTTTTAAGCAGCAGCGGCGGTGGAGGTCGGCGACCCGTATTTCGTCACGGGAAATGAAATGACAATTGAAGAACGGTGACGACAGGACAGGGATGAGTTTTCTGTCTAGTTTGTTTTTCTTTTGTCGGAGGAGAAGGAAGTCATATTTAAGAATTTCTCTGAGTTTTCGAGCCTCGCAGATGACGAAATTTTAACGTCACTACAAAAACACCTTTTTAAAGTCGAGATTTTTCGGGGATGTGACGTCACGACCTTAACATGGTCGTGGTCGAGTCTTTCCTGGGCCCTTATTCTGGAAGGAATCGACGTTTTCTAGCCTCCGGAATTCCGTGGGCGTGACGTCGATATCTCGAAAGACTTTTCATCTTTTGGATGGCGTTATTCGAATATTTCGAGGTCGTGACGTCGAAATTAATTACGTCTTTGTCGAGGCTCGGATATTCTGAGGCGTTACCGAATAGGGCTCCTGAATAACAACTCAAGATTGGCGTTGTGTGTTTGAGTACTGGCCTTCCCATCTCTGAAAGCTCGGGTTCGAATCCCAGCTACGGCAGAATTCCTCAGTGGAATCCCTACCTCTTCTTCAGTGCTATGTGGTTCAGAGCACTTTAACATGAGTAGTAATACCTTCGTTGGATGGGACGTCAAACTGTGTACTTAGCTGCATTTATCCGTTTTCACTTCGACTCGCAAATGATCCAAGCAATCCTAAATAAGGTACAGTGTACCAATTGAATATAAAATAATATGCAATGAGAAAAAATTATTTCCTAGTGCAATGAATGTAAAATGGAAATATTTTTAATCCAACTCGAAAATCCTCCCTCGCCGTTGACTCCACCACATTTATCCACGTCTATGGAAATTCCCCTTCACTTGAAAATTATACCCCTATTTAAAATCCATCTCTACCATAGCACATGAAGGAAACGAATTGCGCTTAATTAGGGCTCATGCCCGGAATGTTGAATTAAAGGTCGTCTGCCTAATTAACTTCGACGGTCTAAGGGACTCGAGGATTTTAGAGTGTAGCAGGGATATTTCAGGAAATCTCGTAAACTCTGGAAATTGAGAGATGTTGCTTATGATTAATAATTTGGGAGATCGGAAGATTCTCAAGTGGCAGGCAGTTACTGCGAAATGATATCAGCTGTCAAAGTACATTAAACTGCATTACTGCCGCTACTTATGCAAGTGCCCTTCATATTTCCTCTCAAATCTATACTAATAAAAGCCAAAGGGATATGATAATGATGTAGAAAACGGCCGAACCGACGTAATTGGTTTTAGGTGTCTTTTTTAGTATAGCATCACATATGTCTGGATAAATCCCCGGATTTCCATTCTCGACCCAGGTAAATTGTAAATTGATAAAATAAACACGCCTTAACGCAAAATCATAAGCCCCATGTTAAATTTGCTTATCAACCGCGTAGCCACCGTAAACTACGCTGCAATTTGGCGCAGATACTTATAATTTGTAAACATTATTAACGGCCTCCAGATGGGCTGGTAAAGTCCTGATGACACTACTTTTTAAGCAATGTTTTCCTGTATATTTAGCCTTAACTTCGTGCTTATGTGGAAAAGAATGCATTGATAACCAATTTTTGGTGACTACATGCTTTACCAGTCCATTAACAGTGAAATAACCTGCACAAAACATATATAAATAAAATCTATACTAATAAGGTTTGCACGACTGAGTATTTTGCGCGTCATTTTTGATGGGTTATGAGATAGTTAAAGTATATTCATTATTAATTCATTTTTGTCATTGCTATTAAATTATTTAATATTTTGTCAGATATGTACATTCAGCAGTACGTGTAGTGCTACGTTTACATAATTTGCTTTCCATCCTAGTAACTCGAAACTTAGTAAAAAGTTTCGCGGGTGAGGGAAATTTAGCGCCAACCCTAGTAAACTTATAAAGGATTTAAGGTTTTCCCGGCGAATAATAAAAGTGAAAGTTTCTCGGGTTTCACACCGGGTAAGATTTTTTAAAGGTATCAACGTTTCGATGGTTGACTCATACATCGCCATCAGGATAATGAGTTGAGCGAGGATGCTGGCGGTTATATATAGCCACAGATGCCATTAGTAAACTTGTTTAAGATGTTGTTTTCACGCAAGGGTTCCTAGGGTTTACTGATGGTCACTAGCACTCGAGTTACTAGCGTAGAAAGCTATTAATGTAAACGGGGCATAGGTTGATACTGTTTAAGATAAAATATTATGAAAACCCTTCTAAAAATTAATTTTGTCAAATTTTATTGAAATTAAACGATCTTACTGTTATGTAATTAACTTGGATCTAAAAATATTGTACATGCATTTGCTTCGTAAAATGTACTTCGCAATGTACCTACTTGATATTCCATGAATTTTTGATTTGGTAATTGCTCGGTGTCGGCTGTGCTATAGATACTATAGGTATGCTCTGAGATGTAATTGCTCTTAGGTGACTTGCTGCAGAAAAATAAAATGTTATAATTATTATTACTTAAACTTCTCCCATGGCATGGGTATTGTGTTTGCCCTAGGATTAGGGAGGTTTCCTATCAACTGTGTACTTCAGAACAAACGAGAAAGCTTGAAATTTCTTTTTTTTTGTCGCTGGAAGTATAATTCGTAAGATGACTATTTTTAACTCTGGTGGAAACCATAAAAAATGCTAAATGTGCAGTCGGAGAACATTTATTTTTTATCACCTTTACAAATGAGAGAAATTGAGGAGCAGGTACGGCATTACAGCAAAATGTGTGCAGGGATGAAGGTTAAGTATTAGAGTCACCGCTTGGCATTTTCCTAATGAATTCATTATAATTAATCTCACGCTTTTGTCTCCCTCCGTAAGTGATATTATTACCGTACTTATCTCCCCCGTACTAATGAACCTCAACATTCATTTGAGCATAAAAGCCAGGGAACTACAGAAGAAATTGGTAACTTCCTTAAGATCGTAGGTTAGATTCCTCGTCGAGTGGCAACCAACCACTTCGTTAATGACCTATCAGCGATAAAACATTTTTAACATTTACCCTTGTGGCTCTTATTATTATAAACTGTTCCATGAATAAGTGTCATAATGTCCTAAATTCGATTTAAGGATGTCTTTCGACCACACTTCCGGTTACGAATTGGTCGTTTACCGAAATGTGCCTTTAAGAAATAGCAAGTTATGAGGTGCGATATTCCACAGAGGAAAAATCATTCGCCTTGACCGGGATTCTTGAGTGAAAAAAAAACGAAGATTTTTCCTCTGTGGAATATCGCACTTACGTGCACTTGGGGGTGACTCCGCAAAGGTGAATACCGTGGTTAGTCCCGGTATCCTCAAAATTGGTCAAAAAGAGCGAACACCTCATCATGTTCCATGTTTAGCTTTATCCTCGCGGACTGTGGCGCTAAGCACACGCTTTGGACTGCTAATTGACATCATATGTCTAGCAGTCATGATCACTGTGTTCCTATAAATCCCTCAAAAACGAATGATTTTTCCTCTGTGGAATATCCCACTTGCGGGTGCACTTGCGGGTGACTCCGTAAAGGTAAATACCGTGGCTTATAGTCCCGGCATCCTCAAAATTGGTCAAGTTATGAGGCGTCTGATTATGAGATGTCAAGTTTCTGTATACCAAAAGTCGGTTACGAGGTGTCTTTAACGAAAGGGTTGGCTACCACTTGACGTGACACCCGTAGGTCCGACCACAACACCAATCATCGCGTGAGCGCAAGTAAGTCTAAGTCTACTTCGCTACTTATTTTTCACGATTTCGCTCGCCACTGCTAATGGCATGTCGCCACTTGTACGTGAATGCACTGGATTGATTGAATCTGGGGAAGAATGCTGAATTCTGGAGCGCAGCAATACGTACAACGTTTGGAGGTGGAATTTTTTCTCCCTCTGTAACCAACAATCTCCGCCCTACGTTATATAGCCACCGTCTTGCGTGCCGCGCGATAATTAGACCCTGCCGAAAATCCAAAAGCCTCCCTTTTTCTCGTGGAGTGGGCCCCGTGTGTAATTAAACGTTTGCGCGCGCGAGAAGGGACCGTTATCGACTTTGCTGTGGACCCCCCCCCCCCTCCCCCCGCCCAGATTTTGGTAGACGGGTCGCCGGCGATAGGTCCGGTCACGGACATCCTTAGGGGGTTGGGAATTACCCACCCGCTTCGCTCGGACACGGCAAAGCGTGCTTTCTCAAGTCACGCTCCTTTGGGTGTTGTGGGAGGAATTCTAAGGGAAGGAGGTTAGGGAGAGAAAAAAATCGCCTTCATCTCCCTCTCGGGGAAAAGTGACTCGAACATAGTCGCGTGCATGTACTCACGAGAAATATTTTACGTTCTACCGCTAGCTATCTTGCGTCCCAGCAAATATAACGATTGAAATTTATCGTCTCTGGCTCAGATTTGTGAAAATTCTTGGTCACTAAATCATGATCACCTGATGATGTCGCCTTTGTGACGAAACTGGTTGCGCATCGAATTAATCAGTAAAAATATGTATTTATAGTTTATTTATTGAATGAGATATAAGAATAATTTTTCTTACGTGTGGGAACTTGGAGCTACGGCTGGGACTGGAAATGGGGAAATAAAAAAAGAAATGTTTGAAACACATAGTTTTTGGGTTGGTTGTGTGATTGAGAGCAATGCATTCCCATCCCGGGGCCCAGGGTTCGAATCTCGGGCTGTGGCAAGTTATTTTAGTGCAATTCCGATCCCTAGTTGGGTTTCATTTGGATGGCACTTCATATGCAGTATTCTGTCAGTGAGGGGTGATTTTCGTATGAAGAATTTTCGCTCTTCTTTTATAAGACTGGAAAAATGATAAGGAAGTTTGTTTTCATTCGAATGGGACTAAACTTGGAAAATAAACGCGCGTTTTCTACTTTTGATTGAGATTCGTGGTTTTTTCTTTGCACAATTATCATCGATTGTTCTTTGATAGAATGTTAATACTATTAAAAATTATTTTTCGTTTTTATCCCTTATTATACAGATTTTAGCCATAAGTCACGCTGATTCCAATTTCTTTTACTCATCGAGCGAATAGTGTTGTGAGTCGGATAGTAATTTGCTGCAAAATATAAAAATTAAGACTGTAAAGGTATAACAAAACTTGGTGGCGCTCACCAGCGGAGAATCAAAGGTCACTGAGGGTAAATTAAGGGTTGATGAGTCCAAAAATGTACCTAAGGACTCACGAAGGGACCTCAGAGTGACCTTCGGCCCATCTGTCTCTTCTCTCTTGAATGCTGTCCTGTCCCTTGCGTCATGCTTTTCTTTAGCGAGTACCACTAAGTTTCCCTGCCCCTGTAATTGAAGTTCAGCGTTCAGGTACTCAATTACTAGTTACTCAGTTAAGCGTAATATAAAATGCTTAAAACATTTCGTGCGCAAAAAATAGCATAACGTTAAGAAAAAGTTTCGCAAAATAAACGGTTTTAACACTGAAAACAAAGTGTATAAGCTCTACTTGATAAAACGGATTGCTGTTTTAGTTCAGCTGAATCAGCAAATTGTTTAGCTGTAGAGCTATGTCGTTTGCTGTATTACTATATTTAATTGAGTAGCTATACGTTTATAACAATCGGTGTTTAGCTGCACAGCTAAATGTCGAGGCTAGTAACCTCAACCAGTGAGATATAGACTCGTTTCCAAACATTAGGGGACGTTGGTCACGTGACCTTTAGCTCTGTTGCTTCCTAGCAGACCTATGCAAAGAAAGAAAGATCCTTACTAAAACCCTTTTGCTGGCTCAGAATTTTCCATATGAACAAACATTCGCCTCTATACGTCACTAGGCGGTATCACGCCTACGTGTTAGTTTATATTGTTAACGACAGAGCTAGGATATTAACTGCGTAAAAAGTCCACAATCATAACGAACGTAGCCGCATGCTTTTTTTTAGAGCTCAGCGTCCGTATATATCCGCCTGTCTAAAGTGTTTTATAACAAACTAAACATTTTAAATGTTACAACTGATCATAATCAGTATTTCTATTTCGAAATTAACTTTCAATTGCAGAAAGTAATTGTACGGAACCGTATTTGAAGCGAGGGAAGGCGAAATAAATCGTATTGAACTCCTTTGAGAAAACATTTGACTTGAGGACGGTAGTATGCGTGCTCTGGAGAAATTTTTCCGCTCTACCTCGGATAAAAGTGTGTTTATTTTTTTATGCCCTTCCCGATAAAGGCTGGCTTTTCGAGAAACTAGGAGTTGCGGACACGTAATAGCCGGAGAAGAAAGGACTCCGAGGAATATGACGAACTCCAATGAAAAAATGTCTCTCTTCTTCCCCATTCTTAGTCTCTTCTTAACTTCCCTCGTGATTTGATTAATGTATTCCATCTCCCTCGTTAATTACCTATTCCCTTTGTACCTTGCATTGTCGCTTCGACTATTAATTTTATATGAGGCCGGTACATCGATTATAGATGGAAGCTGATTACGCCTTGACACACGTTAGTGAAGTCTCTTTTTTTCGCGAAAAATGATTCACCTAACATGGCTATCGCGCCAAATTTTACCATAAATTTATGATTAATGCAGTGCTTTTTTTTTTGGAAATTACAGCCGTTTAGCATTTTTCTAGATAATTCATTAAGGTATCGTGACAATTTCCTCACTAATATGTGTTCAGGGTATTAACTGCAAAGCTGATCCATTCAATATGGCCGATTGCGAATTTTTATGGCTTCAATATTCCCCTGTGCTATCGTATTATATGGTTTCATCTATTCTCCTCTTTTATATGTGCTTAAAATAAATGTGATACGTTTTCAAAAATGACGCCAGAAGTTCTCTTACTGAAGAACACGCATAAATGAAAACATCGCTGACATTGCCCGATGTTTGTACTTGGGGAGAACCTATTTCCTTCTTTAATATACGAGGTTGTTATGTATGGAAAGTATGTTCGCTTCTGGTTAGTTTCTTCTACTTCGTAGAGTTTCCACCAATCATCTTTTTTCCCGATCTCTTCGTAGGACTACTTCCTTGGTGATTCTCCCCGTCCATTTGGTATTCATCTTTCTTCAAAAACACCACATTTTTATTTCTTTGAGTTTCCATTGTTCTGCTGTTGTTGTCGTCCCAGCTTTACAGCCTTATAACACCATACTTCATATGTATGTGTCAACGAAATGCTTTCTTGCATAATAGCTTTCGTTGTATGCCGTCAAAAGACTTCTCTTCTGAATGAAAGCCTTTACTAGGGCTACTCTGATCTCCATATGCACTTGTGATCCTTCGCCCTAGAAAGGAAAACTCCGATATTCAGATTCCGGAAATAAAGTACGACTCCAACTTTTTCAAATGTGCAAAATATTGGTTTGGACTGGCATTCGAATATCCGAGCTATATAATACTATAAGAGGCTTTTGATAACCTCAACAATAAATTATCGTAAAAATCCTTATATTTTGACTGTTATTACACAATATGTAGCTATACACACATTTACCACTTCCACTGACACTCATGACTTAACGTATTGTTGCTAATATTTTTAAAAATAAAGTAATAATAATATTTTATTTACTCCCGCATAATTGGTGCAAACTGAGCGGGAGCTTTATGTGGTCTCCAAGATCATAAGACCATAAGTGAGCCACCAGCAAATTGCAAAAAACGCATGCCATTAAAATAAAAGCAGTAACTGTTACATAAGTACAGTTCCAATGAAAATATCATCAAAATAAATTTTTAATATTTTATTGAGAAAAAAGCCAAAAAGTAACTTCAAGAAGTTGCCAGTTGACGGATTATTCGTAATTTTGACTATGTATGGGCCTAGAATGATATTTTAAGTATTGAATCACTATATGTACATAGTTACTTACAGTATGCCTTTTGTAAGTATTAAAACCATGTAACTCATGCGGAGTAATATACGAAGTTCCATATTTGGTTCCTAAAATTGGAAATCGATCATTCAACTCCGAATGTCGATTATGCAGCCGCCCTTGAGTCATATCCAATTAAAGATGAATTTAATGATGCCATGTGGGATTGCGTGATGACCAACTACCTTACCCGGCCGGCGTTTTATTAAGTATTTTAGATTATGGGGTATTAGAATAAGCAAATAGGCAATATGGGAATAGGCAATTTGACTGCAATATTCTCCTCTTTTATCCAATCCTATGGTTCCATCTGTTATCATCTTTAATATATATGTTGTGTGTTAGAAGTGCATACTTAAGCAAAATTTCAATCTCAATCTTTGTTCAATGCACTAGAATGGCATCAACTTTTTCAGTTTTTAATTTCCTATTTTATTTCTGATTTCTTTGAAATACTTTTTGAGTATTTTTTTAATACTTCAGCCAGGTCTGGTTCTAATGCACGAGTGAATCTTTCATGTTGTGCGTTGAATTTTGGGTATTCTGTTCAAGGAAAACCTTCTATCTTGCTTCCGATATTTTCTTCTTATTGACTGCGACTGAGCATCCCTGGAAATGGAGCATGGGAATGTGGCACTCTTGGTGATTCTTTTCCCTTCCTCCTTCTCTTAAGGTCACTTTTGCGTGCATGCCCTTCGGCTCCAACCTCAGGGGGTTTATTATTCCTGGGATGTGGCTCGCGTCGGAATACGATGGTCCTCTCGCTGCTCTTTAAGTCCCGCACGCGAATCGCGTGCCGTGACTAGAACGTTGGCGGTGATTGCAGCGTTGCGAGGAGCCGAAGCAATTCTGTTTTCTTTTCTCCGTAGTGCCCGTACTGCAGCAGCAACAACCTACTACTCGCGAATTTCAAAGCACGCCCCCCGATAGTGTTTTTTTTTTATTCACCCGAGTTCGAATTTGCTTCAAAGATAGCGCCGCTGGAGTCGGCACTAGCATAGCGAAACCTGCCATTTGCCTTAAAATCGAATGCTTCGAAATTCAAATTCTTGGAATGGCTGGATGATTTTTTGTGCAAACTCTATCGTACTGGTTTTAGCATTTTTTTTAATTCTTAAAATGCGACGCGCGTGCTAAGAATGACGCATTCCACGTATTCCGTCTTATATCTTCGCATCACCTTCATGGCGACATGAATTTTTGCGGCATCAATAGATTTTTCTCGACAACCTTCTGGAATCACGATATTTTCTGAGTCCTATTTTTACATGCCAGCATATGAATTTCATTTTTTATAAATGTCTATGAAAATGACGATCTCATTTTATCATACTAGATAAGCTCTTATATCCATGACATCTCCGTGGAGTGCTAGAGCTAGCTAAAATTTAAAATCACTTTTCTCCTCGAAGATGGAGTTTCATGGGTCATAACTCTGATGAGTCTCTTGGGTTAAATCAGGATGATGGTTTGTATGTATTACCATACAATTTAGGAACGAATTTATATTTTGTAATCTAATCGCTATTTCATTACTTTTATCGCTTCTAAATTAGCGTCGATTCAAACATTCACGAGGTAACAGTTTACGCTTGAAATTGAACATTTGAAGCATCAATTATTTTCGTTAAATGATCTAGAAACTTCCATTATATTTTTTTCTCAATTCTGTTAGGGAAACAGCTTAATAGCACTTAAATGTTTTTGAAGATGTATTTTACGAAGGCTCTACTTTTAAAAATCACTTGGCGAATTCAGGCATTCAAGTAAGTCTTTGCGTCTAGACCTTTGACATCATGTTGTAGGGACGTACACAATCATGGGGTTGAGGCCCTTACCTCACTGAGACATTTTTTCTTTTTACCGGCCATTCTATTGGAAAAGAGTTTGATTTGTAACTTGGATGCGTTATATGGATGCGAAACGTGTTCCCTAGCTAGGGAGAGAGGATGACAATGGGTTACAGGCGTTTGAAATGAGGGCGTGGAGATGGATGGAGAAGGTTCGATGGACGGGAAGGAAGATAAACGTTGATGTACTTGGTATGGTAAGAAAGAAAGGTAATTGCTGGAGCTGGAAATTTCAGGTTGGGAGGGGATAGAAAAGGTTGATGGAACCAGTTGTCAGACACTGAAAGAAGAGTTGGATAAACTTTAGTGTTAGGCTTCAGAAGTTTTGACAGCTAGTATTTATACTTAAAATAAAATTCTTTGCACACGTCTATAGTTATAGATATAAAATCAATTCAGTAACATTTTTCAACATAAAATTAAATAATTTGTGCTGGTACTGCACTGGTTTATAAAACTGTATTAAAGTACAAAATATTGGATTGGACCCTAGAGTTGGATGTGGTATCCAATTGATGTATGATTTTGGGTAGCCATCCAATCAATCAGGTGAGGCAGCCATTTTAATTGGATGCCACATCAAACATAAGTGGATAGCATTTAGAAAAAATTGAGGCCTTAAATGTCGAAAATAATTCGACCCCTATGAGCAGCGTTCTTGCAACCTTGAACGTTGAATTCGTTCCCCTTGTTGGATTATCGATTAACTTGAGGTAGTTTGCGCGAAAAATGACTTCACCTAGAATTTGATGAATTAGACTTAATTTTAAAGATAAAACTCCCATCTTTCCAATGATATCAAAATATAAACCCCTTGCCGAACTACTTTTCAAGCAATTTGCCTACAAATACAAGCTGTTTTACATGGGATAGATTACGGCTGTGCGCTCCAGAGGGAGAATATTTTATAAAATTGGAACTTCTAGCTCCTAGATTTCGTCAAAAAACTAACGGTGTGTAGTTTGCATGTTTTCTCAGCTATTTATAACAAATAATCTTTTACTCACCACAGTAATTTGTACAGAATCGCAAAAAAACCTGCCGGTTTGAAGGGTTTTCAGCCGTACGGCGGGAAAAAATTAGTCAAGTTAGAGACTTATGTAGCTTTATTTATTTAATTACTGAGAAATTTCGTCATATATAACTATATCTTTGCGCCATTAATGTTACAATATTTATTTCATACTTCTTACAGACGCTGAAGTCAAAAAATAAAATTTGAATATGGTCTCCATTATGACTTCAGGGAACTATCTCGCTCTCAAACCACCTCAACCGAGATCCGAATCCGGATCCACCAATTGCTTGTTAAGCGTGTTAGCCAGTTACATCCCTCGAAACAATTGTTGACAATTTGCGCTGTTAGTTGCGTAGTTTGATGCACAGAAATTGCGAGAATGTGGACAAGGGATTAGAGCAGGGATTGTTATTCTGTCTTTTGTTCATGCATTCGCATATTCATTCTAGTAGAGTCCTCTCTTTACACGGCGCAGTTTTCACTGCAAATCCATTTATTTTTCTTACTGCGCAGTAAAGTGCCTCGCTTAAAACTGCCTATCCAGTCCATAATGCGCAACTGCCGCGAGCTTTTGCGACAGCTGGTACACCAACTAGTTATCATAATTCAAGGAAAATTTCCGGAGGGGATGAAGGGTTTATGCGAACTCGGATGTTCCGTATTTCACGATCCGCACAAGTTCATAAAGTGGGTGGGCGTGACTGCTTGCATACGTATCACTTGTGTAATCTTCGAAGTGAATCATGAAGAAATTTTTAGATGAAAAAGAGAGTTGGGGACTGTACATTCATCGAAACTTACCCTAACCGTTGGAGTGTTATTAATAGTGGCAGTAGTATTTAGAAAAACATTCTCGCACCTGGCTTTGGCAGTAGCTCCACTTGAAGTGGGTGTGGACGGAAATGAGTGACAACGAAATGATTCCATAAATTCAGAGCTCTGCGGGACGAGCCACGGCAGTAAGATTCGCCCACGGAGGAGAGCACGACCGGGTGGGATTGCCTTCGATGAGTAAAACATCCGTTTAGAATGGAATTGGAATCTAGATACCCCGAATGGAGTTCGGGTTTAGGCGGATGACGTTTTCCTTAGTGACTTCCATTAATTTGCGGAGGCATACAGTTTTTCTATAGCGTTTACATACATGAGTTAGGTACCTATATAGAAAATTCATCAGCAGTGTCATCAATCTTAAAATTGGTTTGCTGTTCAGGTTCTTAATCCACTCTTCTCCGAGCCAACTGCTTCATTTCTTCGTAATTATTCATTTTAACGTCCCTTTGTACCTGCATCATATATTCCATCCTTGGTCTTCTTCGATAATTCTTGAATCTCATTCCTACTTCCAGTTCTGTTTTCAATTCGCGGTTGCGTCGGACGATGCGTCCAATTAATTGCTTTGTCCACTTTGATTTTAGAATTAGTGGAAGGTTTATTGTGCTAGGTCCATAGCTAAGGGACAAAAATGGGGATTATTTATATGACATTATTTTTAGTTTTCAAACTAGAACATGATAATAAGAACCAATGATAAAAATAACAGGTATTTCAATCATATTACAAGCAATATAAAACGGTATAATAAACGTAAACGATATACTAAACCACTGACAATAGAAATTGCCAACATACGTGTTTACAAAATATAAGTTTTAAACATTTTTGACGCTATCATAATTAGCATACCAATTTTTACGATTTCTCTACTATTAAACTACGATTATTTATCAGTTATAGATATTTAATTATGATTTTTTGCTACTTGATTGTGTCATATAGCAGCTGTATAGAACTTCACTTTTAGCCGACTCAGTGGAGTTTTCATAAAACTCCTTTTCTCTCTCCCACTATTTAATGGACTTCTTCGCTGGTGATACTCTCCGCCCACTTGATCCGCATCATTTCCATTATCTCCAACCTTCTTCGTTCTGCTGAAATTTATGTTTATGCTTCAGCGCATGCTCCAAAAATATGTTCTAATGAAGTGATTGTATACTTCCAAGTTCGTGTTGCTAGCTGCTTGTAGATTTCTTTTGATACTCTTCTTAATTTTTGGCTGACTATATATTTATTTCTTGTTTCAATACTGGTTAAACGACTTCTTTAAATATAGATCTTTAAAAATTTCAAATTTTCGTAAAAATGACGTGTGAGTGATAGTTAATTGAATTTTTTTTAAACATTTGATAGTGTATTATGTAACTAAATGGAATTGCTTCATCCCGTATATGAAAAATTCCCACGGTTTTCCATAGACTGAAGTCGTTATTTCAAATATAAATCTGAGGAAAAACAGTGGGGGTTAGTTATATATAATTTGAATAAGTAAAAGAAAATCTTTGTATAATCCACGAAAAACATTTTTATTGAATTTTCCGAACAAGGTTTCGACTTACACAGTCATTATAAAGGCAGTATTTGCAAGTTACCGGACGAGTATAAAAGGTGCAGCAAGGGATGGAAGGAGGGTGAATAACAACTGTGGGTAAGGGCAGAGGAGAAAGGAGTGTAGACATTAAGTGCGGATGAATAGACTTAGACATCAAGAGCTGCTTCTTACATTCATTTAGTATTTTTAGAAAACCCAAGTATGCCGTAATTCCAATTGACTCATATCACCATCATTCTAAGAAACTGTCAGCCTTTAACTCAATGATCCACCGTCTCTTAATGATTTCGGTGGACAAACCCAGCTACGACAATGGAATTCGTACAATCAAGCACATCTGAAATCATCCCATCTGAATGCCCATCAAGAATGAAACAAGCCTATCTGAATGGCCCTGGTGATCACGAAATTGAAAACATTTTGCACAAAAAATTAAAAACATTCACAATATCCATGACCACGGGCCTATCTCCTCCTTAGAGCGAATAGCTGTGGTGTAAAATCCCCTTTGTTTGTACCTTGAATAGCAAGGTCGCTGGGGTCTTTCCAAAAGGCAAAATGAAGATGGTCTTCAATAACCCTCATTCCCTTGGAAGAATCCTTATTAATTCCAAACCTAAACATCAGTCCACGAAAAGAAATTACGTAGAAGTCTATAGACTTCTGCGTAACAATCCAAATTGTACATCTTTATATATAGGTCAAACCGGCCGCTCAATATATACACGGATACTAGAGCACAAAAGATTCTTCCTCAATGCGGACTTAAGTTCAGCTTTCGCTAAACACCTAATCGAAGGAAACTATCGGAGTGATTTTGTGCCTTCTTCTCCACGTGCAGAGGAAAAGCCTCCAGTTGGACTTACTGGAAATGTTTCAAATGCTATCCTCATCCAGAAACTACGAGAACCTTCTCAATGTCCTCATTCCACTCACCCCTGCTTTCACCATACCTCCCCCCTCCACTACCTTCGTCACGACTTCTGATGAGTTGCACCTTTTATTCAATGTCACTAACCATTTCTAACATGTTTCTAACGCATAGTACCCCCCCTTTTTTCCACCAATTTCTTCTCGCTTGCCCTTCCCCACTGTTATTCAGGCCCCTTCATGCACGTATATATACATACTCGTCCGGTAACTTGCACAAACTGCCTTGATAGAGACTGTGAAAGTTGATACCGTGCTTGGAAAATTCAATAAAAAGTTTTTCGTAGGCTAAACAAAGTTTTTCTTTTGCGTAGTAATGAAGTATCATCAAGGAACGCCTGAGTTGAGCAATTTCAATGCCGAAATAGGTGCTTAGAATCCTCGGTTAAATGCAGGTAATTAACGATTTTCGAGTAACGTACGTAAATAACATCACTAAGGATTTCGTACGCGAACCATGCGGATGACACGATAATCCACCGCATCGAGCAACCAACCGCCCCCCTGGGTTTCGCGAGCGCAAGGACTTCACACGCCGATCGTGGTGATCCAGTGGATGAAATTAATTCAAGCGGTTAAGATCTCTCCCACTCGATGACATGTGCAGAGGCGGCGGATAGAGGTAGTATTTTAACCGCGCCGTGAACTCGCGGCGCATCCCACGTTTTATGTCAGTTTATGGAGAAAAAAATCAACGCCGAATTGATTTTAGCGTAGACTTATTTTGTCGTTCCAGCCAATGTCTGCGTTCTTAGAACATCTTGACGTGAAACCCGTGTTCGTTCACTGGTGAAAAACATTTCTTCGGGTTTATTCGGAGTTGGTGAAATCAGCTAAAGGGCAGCTGTGTCTCTATTTTTTTCCTGCAGCGCTTATCGTCAGACATTTGTTGAATTTTCATATGCGTCGTGGGACGATAACATAAAAAAATGGATAGAGAGGTAAATGCGTTGGCAATCGACTAGCAGCTTCTACAAAATTTCAGGACGAAACGGACGATCTAGGTACCGCGTTCCATTCGTCAGTTATTCACTGAATCCGAGTAGATGCCCTCCATTCCGCGCTAATTTTTATTCACGAAATCTCTCTGCGCCATTACATTAATGCCTCTGACGTTAAATTAAGTCAAATAAAGTGAATGCTTTCCAGAGGATATGTGGAGCGATAAGGAGAATCTTAAAAGGTAAAACAAGAAAAGAATCTCAAATAAAATTTTATAATGTAATGGAAGTCCCATCCTGCTGTATGGATCAGAATGATGGCTAGCAATACAAACGAACATAAAACAAATAAAAACATCGGAAATGAAGTTTCTCCAATCCGTAAAAAGGTCTTACAAAAGTAGATAGAATAAGGAGTACATACATAAGGGAAGAGGTAGGTGTACAACCCATTGTATATAAAATGGGAGAATGCAAAGCATAGGTAATGAAACTAACGCCGTTGGAAAATTCCCTAGAAAATTAAACCCCCGTTTTCCCTAAAAAATTTAACCCCAGTTCAACCTAGAAAATATACCGCTAGCGAATAATTTGCTTAGAATACATTTTCCCTGGGAAATGCTTTTGAAAGTGGGTTGATGTGGCTTGTAATATATTTGTTTTACACCAAATGCTGTTGACTCTGAGAGGTGAGTTTGTTATAATGGTTGCACTTTTTTTATTGAGAAATATTTTGTCAGTCTCATTATAATTAATTGCGATAACTCTATGGTTGTTTGAATGAAACTATGCACATTTTTGTTTTGTTTTTATAAGTATTTGTTTTTTCTTCTCTAGTCATTCACTCTATGCACTGCACTCTATGCAATTGATGGTGTAGTTTTTTCTATGCATGAAGATTTTCCCTAAAGTAGCGTTTTGTTCTAGGGAAATTACTGACCTAAGTCTTCCATTTCTAAAGAAAAAAGTTCTAGGAAAAATTTCCTAGAGTTTAAGGACATTTCCTCGGGAAAGAAATTTTCTCTAAAGAATTTTCAATTTTTTCCTCGCTTTCCCCTGTTTTAAGTGAATTCTTAGAAAGGCCGTTTTACACGGTACATTTTTTTGTACAATCTATCGTGCGAACGCATGTATCAGGAAATTGTACCGTGGAAAGCGGAAAATTGTGCGAACGCTTGTGCGAATGTATGAATGACTGAACGGAAAATAGAACCTGTTCTAATTCCATTCAGGCAATCATACAATTTCGATCCGGTTTTATTCAACAGATGTCGCAGATATGGCGAAAACTGTGGTGCCTGTGTTACAATTGAAAATAAAGTTGTTTATAGATAGGATTAACACTTTCCCGTCGAATAATATGAGTAACTATTATCCTGTGTATATAATATTTAATGAGTAAACTCTTCTCGGGCTCTCTGCCGCTTTAAACTATTTATAATTGTCGACGTTTCGAGAGACGACTCGTCACTCATTCTCAAGGTAAGAATTAATTACGTCGAAAATTATGAATAGTATGACGTAGTGGAGAACCCGAGAAGAATAAACTCAGAGTTGCTCAAATGTTTACATCGTCATTTCGTCGTGTTATTTGGTGTTATGGTTATTCAGTGTAATTGCGATCTTTGGGTTAAAAATTATTTTATTCCCCCAAAATTATGACTGATCGTGTCCCCAAGTAGAGTTCCTGATATCCCGCGCGATATAATGATAATCATTTTATTTCTGTTGGTTAGCAAGTAACATAGAAATCGTAAACAAAATACATTAAAACACTGGTACAAATACAAGGGAGGGAAATTAGGAGGGACTAAAAAAAAGGCTCCCGTGTTCCGCTATACCACTTGATAATAACACTTCGTCACACACGCATAATAAACCCACGAAATTTGTCTATCAAGAGTGGAGATCCGGCGAGAAACGTCAATGACTTGTCGCACTATAATCCAGATGAGAAAAAACGAAACGATGCAAAGGTCTGATATAAAGCCAGAGAGATGAGTCCAAGAGAGCTTTGTCTAAACCGGGAGAATTATTAGTAGGCAGATGGTCGAGTCGAGGTTCCGAATTTCAGGAGATCAGCTTTTCAAGGTGTCAAATACGTGAGTGAAACATGTTCACGAGTGAAACAGAAACATGATAAACAAAACACTCGTGAATTCCGATCGATTTCTACGGCTAAATTGCACGGAAAATTGTGCGTTTGCACTCATCGTGTAAAGCGACATTCAGTCTGATTCAGTCGTTCGTACAATATTTTCTTGCACACTTGACTGTATATGCGTTCGCACGGTAGATTGTACAAATAAATGTACCGTGTAAAACGGCCTTAAGGGAATTTCCATGAGGGCGTGTAATAAGAGAATTGTTGGAAGACGATAGACCAGATGGCGAAAGTGAAGTCGCAACTGGCTTGTAGAGCCTTATTATCATATGAAGAAGAAGATAAACTTTTCAATGAACCGGAGATATTTCAATGGACTCTGTTTTGATGCAGGGAATCAAATGAAAGTAAATATGCATTGCCTCAATGAATTCAATATGCTGATCACGAACCATCGTCGTTCATCTGCAAGGTGCGTAATTTCTGAGATGAATATAGTTGATGGTGAAAATCCATTTTTCAAATATTTTATTGCGCAGTGACCGTAATATTGATGACAGGAAAAGCTTCAGAAAAATCATTTTCAGAATTATATTTGTCTGCAGTCTCTCAGCTTTTTATGGTTTATTGTGTATGAATGAATTTATTTCGAAATTATTACCTATCCTCACTCACACTTCCTATTGGCGATTACTTCAAGCATAACATCTTGCAATAAACATCGGCAACAATAAAGAAAAACACCACGACGGCTATCGATATGTCATCATAGGGCAGTCATAGGGTAATAAAATCCTTAAAAATTGATATTCTCAACTTCAGCTACATTTTTCTAGGTATAACACTATTTGCAGGTGAGTGGCGATCAGCTTATCGAGTTTATTTTAAAATAATGCAAATAAGGTGCCTTTTATTTGATTTGGTTCCTTGCTCCAAAATAGTGCCCATTGCTAGCGTTAATTTTTAATCTAGTGGCGGAGTTAATTTAGATTTTTTTCTACAAAACTTGATAATGGGATTGGTGAAGTACCTACTCACGGAATACCCGCGCAACTGGGACCCAAGCCCCTTGGGAAGCCAGCGGCGGTCTCCGGGAGTGGATTTACTGAAGGGAACGTGTTCAAAATCTCGATGTTACCGGGGCTGTCACATCGGAGAACGCCGGATCGTAACTCTCCCTCAATCTGCACCTGTTGTTTCGAAATATTTTGAGCGCCGTTATAATTTATTGGTTTCCTGCCAGGTCTTCCCCTCGGAACTCGAAATTGGCTCCTGTTGCGATCTGTAGTTTATCGGGGTTACTCAACCCGAAGGGGTATCCTCATCGGAAAACTGTAATGCGAGGGACCAAGGGAGAACCCACGAGGACTCTCCCCCGGCGCAAGTTAATGCGGATTAATGTTCGGAACGGGGGGAGTAGATGGAAACATGCAGCGTAGTAGCCCGAGGGTGGATAATGTTGAAACCATAAAAATGTGACATCGGACGTATTGAATGGATTCGTTACGCAGTTGACGCGCCGGAAACTGAGGTGCTAGCATAAATTTCTGTCGCCTGCTGTAGAATTACGCGTAGAATTGACGAAATCAGTCGTAAAACTCCTAATATTTATAAAAATGGGCTTGTAGAAGACCGAACAGTTACGGGAGAACTAATTTTATAAAGCGTTTAATGGGAAAGAGCTGTTGTTACAAATTGTATTCATAAAAATATTTTTAACGTACACTTACCTAACGTACCTTAATATTTTACATGGTGTCATGGTGACTTGTCTAAACATAGATTAACTGAAAATGAAACAGTATCCGAATTATTTTAGTCATTAGGAATTAGTTACGTCCCTTTAGCCGTTAAAAGTACTGTAAATCTTGTACGTGGAGTAAACGTTCAACCGTGGCGACAACTATTGCGATGAATGCTAACTTTCAGAAAAACGAATAATGAAAAACAATACGGTCAGGTTTTTGTGATTCGAGATGTCTTTTCCCACTTCCATTGATTAATGGCCCATTTGTTTAAAAGCATTTTTTTACGATATGTGATGTGATTTTCCCAAAAAATGATATAGAAGACCGGAAGAACTCCAGTTGTAACATGCTTTAATTAAGGAAAAATATTATTCTTGTATCATTTCCATTACTGCCATTATGGTGAGTTCCAATGCATAAACGGATGCACTTAAGTGAAAAGTGGTCTTAATATTATTTTCTACTTAAATATTATAAAAATATGCACTCAATGACCCACGATTACCGCTCCAGTCACTTAATGGCATCTAATTAGTGGGCGAATCCGGACGCACTTATTGAGCATAGAAGAGTCTTATGTGGAACGACACGCCGCTATAGCCGAGAGGAATGTTGATTCCATAAAAATGCACTGTCGTTCATTCTGTAGTGGATCAGCAATGCAGTGTATACGCCAGTACCTAAGGTATTTATGTAATGAATTTCGCTCACTGTGCAATTTTGCATTAGAATTTTTTACAAGTACAGTGATCAAACTGCAATTTTTTACTAAACTGCTTGCAGGAGAGTAATCCTTTTTCTAAAAACTGGTTTCGTAAAATGTTTCCTATAAGACCAGACCTGGTTTTCAAACTGGAATTTGTGGAACGTTTTGCGCAAAGTATTATTATGAAGAAGTAATTTACTGTATAACTGATGCTGGCGATTCATCTAATCATAAAGCCTCCATAATAATCGATGAGACATACTTACGGATGTATATGAGACTCGATTATTAAGAAACCTCTTAACGAACGCATTAGCTGGTTGGTTGGTTAAGTAGAGGCAGGCGACCGTCTGCTGAAGTCATTCACGCCATCGAAATCAGGTGGGCAGGCAGGTTAGGAAGGGATTATCTGGGTAATGGCGGAATTGTGGAGAGAAACATGACTTCGGCATTAGGATGCTGTTAATGGAAAACGCCAAGGCCATTGTTATATACATCCCGTCCGACGGACTGAGTATTATGCTTGAAATTATCTCCTCGTAGCATCCAAATAGAAATTGAGATTCCACTTCAAAATGACCGCCATGGACGTCAATCGAACCCAGAACCTCGGGATGGGAAGTCGCCACACAGTTCAGCCTAATATTAGCTTATTTCTGGCGTATTTTACGTCTTTTTGTATATTTGGAGCTTTTATTTCTGTCGTAATTATTTTAGTTTATCAGTATGAGGGTCTTCAACAAAGTTGCGCAGGATAGCCTTAACTATATGGATGTGCGAGTAAAATGAGGAAATCGGATAAGAAGTCTGAAAAAATTATTCTTTCTCCATTTAGAAGATGATTAAATATACTAAATCCCAAAAAGTGTATTTACTCGCTGTTACTAAGTGTTCCGAAGAAATATACTCACTATTTAAATAACAGTAAGCATAGTTTTCATTCGTTATAGGCTAGGATTGAATATTTTCGGAAATTCTTTTCTTTAATTTCGTGTAATAATTTCCAGTGTAACCCTTTAATATTGTTTTTAAGTCAATTTTTCATTTATTTTCATTTTACCCAATAATGAAAATTGTACCGGATTCGGTTCATAACTCTGGAATAATCTCAGTCCATTTACCAATGTGTCGAATTCGGTCAATCAAAAATTATAAAAAAACACACCTTATACAGTTTTAATGTTTTTCTCTAACCTCCATCATTCATTGATGAGGAGGAAAAAGCCTTAAAAAAGAATTTTTGTTCAGAAATATTTAAAGAGATAGCGACTTTTTGTGAACATATTGTTTTTGGTATTGAAAGTTTTAAGTGGAAAGGTGTACTAAAACTTCTTCCGGCAGGGATTATGTGAATGCGAGAAACTAGTTCAGGGACTTATAACTCTGCCATTGGTGTGATCCGAGTTTTGCATCGGCGTGGAAGCGCCTGAAGTCTTCCAGCTCCGTGTGCCTCCGGTTGAATTTAATTAAATGAGGTCTCTCCCCCGAGCCGAGAGCCACTAATTTACAATGCGTCGCTGGTGACATTAGCCACAAGGTCGCGCCTCCGCACGCAAAGGCATTTGATGTTATCCCCAAAGTTTTTTCATGTGCGGCTTCGTCTGGGAAAACTGCGGCTCCAGTGTAACTTGGCCTTAGTCATTTAGTATTCACCTCGCGCGGTGCCGCATCTTGCTAGCCCCTTTTAAGAATTTGCGCGAGATTTTCTTCAAGGCCGAAATGCTGAAAAATCACGTTCGATCAAATGGTGGACGTGTTAATTTTTCATTTGCATATTGACCGGATGAACATTTTCCAGTCGTGAGTCACGATTGCCGTGCATCTAATTATGGCGTCTAATTCGATTCGGTACATTTCACCAAACATTAAACTAGGCATCACTTTTTTTAAGAAATTTAATTTCTATGAATGTTTACAGGCATTCGAAGACTCGTTCAAGCATAATGCCGTTTCTTATTACACTACTTTCACATTGTTTTAGTCTTTCAATTAAGGCGCTGTTGGCTTCAGGATATGTAATTTGTACATTTTAGGGAGTACGAGATGAGAGTGTGAATTTTGTTTGTTATTTTTTCCCCCAGTAAGTATTCGAAAGAAAAGTCATTTTATGCTTTTTTCACAGGAACATTTTTGTCTAACATTTGAACATTACTCGGAACAAGTACTCCAAGCGTTGACATTTTTAAATGCAGTGTTTTTTATATACCTTGCTATTTCTGTAGAAGGTGTTTGATAGAAGCTGTTTTTTTGCATATTTTTCGCCGAGAGCAATTTTTCGTAATTTATTTTTATTATTAGGTGATTTGCCGGTTAAGGTAGATTTAAATGGAAGTACTTAAGTAAAAATCCTCCAGATTTTTACATGTGCAGGGCCCTGTCTACAAATAGTTCTTTTTTCATCTCAGTATACTTCCTACCGTCTATCCCGTCCATAAAACTTATTCTCTTTCTTCTCCTTCCCCGCTTGCCCAACATCCTCCCCTCGATTACATGCTTAAGGAACCCGTCGCCCCTCATTACCCCCTACAACCACCTACCGTGCCTTTTCCTTATCTCATCTACAAGTTTCCTTTCCTCACCCGCCATGCCATGCACATCCTCGTTTTTCTTCCTTTCCGTACACCGCACTTTCTCCATCCTCTCCACACCCACGTCTCGAACGCCTGCAGCCTATTCTCGTCGTCCTTTCACAGAGCCCACGTTTCTGCCCCATACAACGCGACACTCCATACCCTTCACCAGCCTCTTCTTTATATCCCTACCCAAGGTCCCCGTCGTCAGCTTCCTCCTATTACTGAATGCTTCCTTCAATAGCGCTACTCTCCTCCTAATGTCTTTCCTACTGTGTTCATTTTCTGCTAGCGTACTACCCGAGTAATTAAATTGCTGTACTTGCTCCAGTTGGTGTTCTCCTATTCTTATGACTAGCCTCACTTTCTTTGTCCTAGAGAACTTTATTGCTTTTGTTTCCTTATGATTTATCTTCATTCCGTATTTCCCGCACTGCTTTTCTAATGCATCTACTGGAGCTGGCAATGTCTTTGATTATATCGAGTAACCAACGCCTGGTTGTCCGCGAATCTGATTTTATCAGCTAGCCTCCTACTTTGATTCCCACAACTAACTATTCGTGTGCCTCCCCTAAGCTACATGCTTCCTCAGTATAAATGTTAAAAAGCTAAGGAGACAACGGGCACCCTTGTCTTACCCCGCGACCCATAACTGCCCACCTTGATTCACTATCAGCCACCCTAACCTGTGCACTCTGGGCCATGAATAAGTTTCAAATGAGTCTCCTATCCCGCCAATCTATTCCTATTTTCATCAGTATTTGCATTAGTTGCCTCTATTAACTCTGTCAAACGCCTTTTCGAAATCCACAGAGCAAGCAAAAACATCCTGATTATACTCTTCGTTCCTTTCTTTGAGTGTTCCCATCGCCTCAATCACATCCCAGGCGCCCTTCCTTTCCGGAACATAAACTGGTCATCGCCCAAGAAGTAAAATTTCCCTACTCTCCAGCCTTTTATTAACTATTCTAAGCAAAACTTTTGCTGCGTGTTAAATCAAGCAGTCCCTTTATTACTTTAATTGTCTTATACTTCTCGCATTCTGACGCTTTCTTCTTCTTTGGGATTGGTATCAGCACTGTTTTTACAATGTCCTCAGGCCAAAATCCTTCCTCGTAGATACTACGAATAAATCTCTTCCATGTTAACGCCTAAATTATTCAGTAACTCCGAGGGTGTGTTATCTACTCCCACATCTTTCCTTACCTTTATCTCTCATAATGGTTTTCTTATTTCGCTGACGAGAGTCTCTGGTCCGAGGTCATCCTTATCTATTGTTCTCTCATCCTGTATATCTAGGTTCACAGGTCTATTGCCGCTGTCATATAGCTCTTCCTTGTTCTCTCCACCTATCTTGGATGTCTTCCTTTTCGGTCAGTATCATCCTTGTTTTGTTCTTAACCTTTTTTATCGTTTCCCCTTTTACCTCCCTTTAACATTTTCACTTTAGCGTATAGCGCACCCACTTCACCCTCTTTCTGTAAGTTCTCCATGTCTTCGCACTGTCCTTTCCTCGAGTTTTCCTTCGCCTGATTAGTTTCTCGCCGAAGTTTATTATTTAACTCCTTATACTTCCTCTTGCCTTGATCGGTGTCGACGTTTTTCCACATCCTTATTTCCTCTATTTTCCTAATAATTTCTTCCGTGACCCATTGCTTCTTTATCCTTCTCGTTTACATTGATCCTATTGTTTTCTCTGCCGCACTTACTATGCCAGTTTTTATACTTTCCCAGTTTTCTTCGATTGTTCCCATTTCCATTGGTTCACCTATGTTCCTTTCCTCTACGTCCAGGTATTCCATTTCCATTCATCCTTTTATTACTGTATTTACTCATTTTCATCACACATTCTTCCACTTTTCACCTCTTCATTCTCTTTTACAGAGCCTTTTTAATCTAATATTTCATTTCATTATGACCAGATTATGATCCGAGTCCGCATACGCCCCCGGATAGCTGCGCGAGTTGTTGACACTGTCCCTAAACCTCCGTCTTACCATGATGTAATCAATTTGATATCTCCCTGTATCCCCGGCATTTTTCATTTGTACGTATGCCTGGGGTGATGCTTAAACTAAGTGCTCATTACTACTAATTTATTGCTTCTTCTAAATTCAGCTGCTTTCTCACCGCAGTCATTTCCTGTTTCTAACCCATAACTTCCCACTTCAAATCCTTACCTCCCATCCCTCACCATTGCATTCCAGTCACCCATCACTATCAGGTTTTTCGTTCCCGGGACTTCTCTAATATTATCTAGGTGCTTTTATACCCGATCCTAGTCTTCCTCTATGGTTACTTGTAGCCATTCACACCTTTACCAATGTGAAATTCGTCGGGCGGGCATTTATTTCAACCACTTATATCCTGTCGCTCACCCTTTCCAAGTTTACTACACTCATCCCCAGTTTTGCATTCAATACCAAAGCTCCCCCACGTTGACTCTCATTTCCCCAACTACATATTATAGATAACCGTGTAACTATCACTCCAATAATCCCCGC
Source organism: Pyrrhosoma nymphula (assembly GCA_963573305.1). Taxonomy (NCBI): domain Eukaryota; kingdom Metazoa; phylum Arthropoda; class Insecta; order Odonata; family Coenagrionidae; genus Pyrrhosoma; species Pyrrhosoma nymphula. The sequence continues at coordinate 7,839,716 of OY754336.1, forward strand.
CGTCCCTCCATCTCACCTCGCAAACACCCAAAGCATATGTGTTCCATTTCTCCAATTCCTCTTTAATATTTTATAGCTTCCCCTCCCTCATAATTGTCTTAACGTTCCAAGTTTCTATTTTTACCACTGTTTTCCTCCTCCTCTTCCTCTTTTTCTTCTTCTTCTCCCTCCTATCCCTTGTTTCCGCCGATGATGATGCTTTGCAAGGATTTCGTGTGATGACGACCGCTGCCTCCCCCGCTGCCGGGCACGACACCCTCCCTAGTGGGCGGCGTCCCGTAGTTGCCAGGATTCAATTCTCTTTGATTGACTTCCATTTGCAATTAATGATAGTTGGGGGAGTTTCCCCATCACCGTTTCCCAGCGGTATTTTTAACGTGACACCATAACTTCAACTTTCTTTCGTCTTGCTCCTACCCTTCGACCTTTCAGGCGTACTCATCTGAAAAAAATGTAACTTGATTTTTTCAAGCGGCAGAGTTTTCTCTCCAAATAGTTATAAAAAGTTATTTTTACATTGCAAACGAAAGTTATTGTAGTGCATTTTTTCGCGGGATCGTTTTCAAAACATTTAATCATGGTTTGAAAACAAATATTTTTGACTTAAGCTGCAGGATGTTTTGTTTTGGATGGATTTTAATTTTTTCCCAATAGTTTTTCAAAATATTTCACCATTTTTTCGCGGGGAACATTTTTGGGTAACATTTGTATTATAAAAACATTTTTTTAAACGTTGATTCCTTAAATCCTTGTATCGATGTATGTAGAATGTAACATTTTGAACACGCTGAATTCGTTACGGTAACGTCAAATAACAGTTCATTTACAGTGTTTTCAAACCTTTTGAAAAACAAATATGCGCTGATTTATTTATAGCTGTCGAGTTTTACATCTTGTATAAGTTATTAATTTTCCAAGAAAATATTAGAAATAAACGTTTTCATATTTTTTACTCCCTTTATATTAAGCTCACACTTTCTGTCTGTTTGTATGTGCACGTACAAACCCATTGGAGCGGAAGGTGTGGTGTTCGATTCCCTGCTGGGGAAATTATTTTTCTTCTTTTTTTCATAGCCGTTTTCACTTACATCTTAAGAAATTTTGTTTTCATCATCGCATTACCCTCTAAACATTTTTTTGCAATACAGGCAGTCCCCGAGTTACTTTTGCCTCGATTTACGTAAATCCGTACTTACGTAAGTGGCAACCTTACCCAAAAAAAGACGAGAATTAGGAAAGTTGTGGATTTGGAAGGATGGTTGTCTACTTTGAAGGAGTGCATGTGCCTTAATGTTAGTGAGAGCTGGCCTTCCCCGTATTTCTCCGAATCGACCGTAATCTTGAGAACACGGACTCAGTTACGGAATAATTTTCGACACTTTTTTTTTTCGACTTCCGTAAATTTCGACTTACGCCGCTAGTGTCGGAACGCATCTATTACCACACTTGGCCTGTATTTTACTCGCTAATTATTCATTAATGACGGCGATCAAAGCACTTAGCCCTTGGACGCACACTAGCACTTAGCCCTTGGACGTTGTGGGAGATGGACCGTGGTGAGCCAACAACTGTGATTATTATCGCTATTGAATGTTCAACAATGAATATATAAATGTCACATCGAATACTACTAATGTTCCTAATGGTTGTCGAATTTCTGAATAATTTGACATATCAGTGAAGATAGAATGAGTTACTTTCTCAAATTAAATTTATTTGCAATGTGATAATACAATATTTAATGGCTAAGATGCCATAAAACAATGAAAAAAAGTGCTGTGAGAATATGAGACATTAAAACGTGACGTAATGCATATGAAAATAAAAGAAGTATCATAAAAAACTTTGTTTTTATGAGGTTATATTATTTAATTTTAAAGTTTTTGTATTTTTTTCTGTAAATATAATATTTTTCGTAAAAAAGATGAAACTTGAATTCTTCAACGAGCCGCCCAACAGTGCTCGTGACGAAGCTTTGAATGCAGAGAATTACGTTCTGTCGGGTTCATGTTCGTCCTTATTTGTTGGGTTGCACTCGTGAGAGGAAGACTCGTGTAGTCCTGAGAAGCCGGGTCGATTCTCTCAAGGAATCCTTGTCTTGATGAGCTGGTTGTGATGGGGGGGGGGAGGGAGATGGAGGGGCGTCGCTACTCAAAGCACGTCCATCATGATCTGCGAGCTTTCTTTCCTCTCTCTCTCTCCTTTGTGTGGAGGGAACAAATTGGATTTTAAATGTCGTTTTAGCTCTGAAAAAAGAATTGCATTTCAAGACCCCAATGGACGGGTAGAATTATGTCGTCACGCTGGTCACGTGATCGCGCGGGTTTTTTTTTGGGGAGGGGGAGGGGAGGGTGGAACATCGACAGACAGCAGTTTGTAGATGCGGAAACAAACGTGTAAAATGTCATCACATTGGGAATGGAATTGTGATATTTGCGTTTATATGAAAGCTAATGTAAAGGTTGTTCTTGTTATTTTTTTACAAATTTATTCTTAAAATGTCTTCAGTCATGTTTCTTGCATTAAAGGAAATGTTAAGAACATAGGGGAGGATTGTAGGCGTGAACTTGAGTAGATACTCAGTGTGCATGTCGTTAGAGAAGCATCAGTATAACTGCCAGACTTTTGATGGATTTTTATTAAAAGATAAGGTAAAAGATCATAGGCAGTCACTAGACATATTGTTATTTAAAGTATTTGTGTAGTGATAATCAATTTAGTAAATTTGTCGCTTTTTACACTGTAATGATAAAAGGCTTAAGTTGGATTTCTGTAGGTGCTCGGCGTCGTTAACACCTCAGCTAATGTAAAGCTTTGTAATGATGCTGTTTTTTCCCCTCACTGCCCTCTCCTCCACTTGAATCTCCTTCCTGTGCTGCGATTTTCAAGCATACATGACTTTCTTTCTCATTGATTCCTTCCCATTTTCCTCATTTCATCTCTCCCCCCTTTCTTTAAACAGTCTTTTGCACTTTACCTTCTTTCCTCCCTTTCCGCTTCCTAAAATCCCCCCTTCTGGTTCTGGGTTTAAATGCGTGAGAACGCTATGTATTTGCCACCTTGTTAACGGAATTTAATGCTGAAACCATGTTGGTTATTTGTTGAAGCCTGGATATTATACTACTCTTTCTCTTATAACATGGAAAGCAATTTTTATCTCGGGAATTGTGTCGCACAGCAAAAGAGAACCAAAATATTTTTATTTATCAGATTGTATTCGCTTCGCATATTAGTGTTAGCGGCGGATCGAATCATGGGGAAAAGGTTTTCAATGAAACTCTGTGAAGAAGAAGTGATTAACTTACTGGACACATTTTGAGACACCAGCCTCGTAAATACAATAAGGGGTGGAGAAGTGAATAAGAGTAGCCACCAAAGGAGACAAAGGTTGGAGTATGTGAGAAAAATTCTGCAAGATGTCAAAATACGGAATTATGTCGGTCGGAAAAGTCAGCAACAAAAGCTGGGAAGTATGGAAGGGTTTAATTAAATCTTATGAATTGCTTGGAGCATTCTCTTATAGCTTCCTGAAAAATAACAGCTACAAAGAAAATAAGTTGGAACCGGAGGAAATGTAGAGTTATTGAAGACTTATGGAGATGAAATGGATGTAGAGAGACACCAATGAAGAAGTCCTGCGAAGAGTTGAAGACAAAATAAGTGTAATAAAAACTCCTCAGTGTGGAAAAGGCAAACGTAAAGGACTCACTCTGCGACTTAACATCTTCTTTAAATAGTATTGGAAGGAGAAATGAATGGTAATAACTAATTAGGGAAACCAACAATACACTACTCAGAAAAATTATGAGGGATGTAAAAATTTAAACTTTTGATGGAATAAAGGGTTTGCTGAGAGGATAATGGAGTTGAGAGCTGTAGCAAACCAATCTTCGCAGCGATGACTTCTGATCAAGATATCCGTTTATCCGTTCATTCTTCAGAGCGATTGTTTGCCACGCTCCTGCTTTCTTTGCTTCATCGACCGCAAGGCAATGTGCATTCACCCATTCGCTGCTCGCGAATAAAAAACATGTTTAAAAAATTGGCAGAATGCCCGCGCATTGCGTATCTGCAGTGCTTGGTCGCTAGCATCGCTTCGATACAACTCATCGGCGGTAGTTATTGAATGAAGAGTCGTGCGAATTCTAAACACTAAGTTGAGCTCAGTACTCTTGTAACTTCTAACCTCAATAGTCAAACCGACATTAGGGTTATAAGCATTAATGCTGGTTGGTTAATTTATTTTCTTCTCCTATATTTTCAGGACAACATTATAAACCTTGATGTTGTCCATCATCCATTTCGTTTTGGGAAGCTATCATTAGGCCTGTGGAAAAACACCGATCTGAAAGTGTGTTTACTGGAATGCTTGAGTTGCATTCAACGACTTAGGCCCGGTTTTATAATGAATGTCTGGATAACGTTAACCGCAAGAACCCGTTGCTTTGACGTTAACTTTACGTTGATTGAGAGTTTTGGTTTTGTGTATGGCATCAGACTGTCGGCTATTTGACGTGACCTTTGTCGATGGGGGAACTAATTATCATCGGTTTTCATACCGAGAAAATATGTAACTTACGAGGGAAACGAGCCCCAAACGATGTAGATTCCACAAAATTACGTCGTATCTACGTAGTTGGTGCTCATATCCCTTCATGGTCGATCAATTACACATTCACGCAAATATCACGTTGCACTTGACACCTAGGTAGTGGAATTTTAATAAAATTTGTTTGGAAACCCAAGAATTCCTCAAGGTGTCCATACCTTACGATTGTGAGAGTTGGACAATAGTGAAACAATAGACGGCGAGACTAGAAGTGAAATGAGGATCCTGTGAAGATTTTTAAGAACTTGAATAGAGAAAAATTCCATATCGTTATGCCTGGTACAAGTAATATAATCAGAGATTATGAAGCTGGACCTAAGATTTTTTCGCCTATTTTATTTCCAATTACCTTAATTTACTTCACAAAAAACTGGGCACGAATTATATATTTGAGTCGGTTTATTCGCAACATTGTCCCATTGTAATTATCGGGGTGCTTTAAACCTGGGTAGTGATCGCTGATGTGATGGCATTTGTGAATTAAATTAGCAATAAAATCATATGACATCTTATTGTACCCGTTGTGTGATTACGCACGTGTCAAAAATAAAGTTATGCGAAATTGTAAATGGCGTACCTACACGTCAACTTCATATTTACCGTCCTTCCACACTTCTCTGGAGTCTGCCAAAAAAAAGCATTTCTCTGAAAGTATTCGTTCAATAAAAGGAGATATGGGGGAGTGCGCATTCAGAAAGTCCTTGATGCCCTGACATTTTCGGTATCCTTATCCTTGTCAAAATCCCTTCGCGTGTGCTGCAAGGAAAAGAATTTGCAAGGAAAGAACCCTTTGAATTAATTGCTACGTTTTATTTTTTCGCGATGTCTTGCGAAAATATGCAAATGAAACGACCACATTTATTTAAATTGGAGAAATAATTTGTCTGGATAGGATAAAAAATAATGCCCCTTTTAAAATGTATCATTTTATATAAGTAATGCATCAATTTTACTCCCTTTCCTATCCGTTGCATTTTACATTGCCGTTTTTCGGTGCTATAATGTAGTCTACTTGCGAAACAAGGAAAAAACGCTCGTATGGCTTACGAAATGGCGCCCTAAGTGGTTCATATTCGTGATATTTGGGAAAGTGGATGATCCTTCATTTTGGGTATTGCATGGGCAAATGGCAGGGGCTGGTGAATAACGGTTGTATTCATGAATTACGGACCTCAGGTCGTTGTACTTTCCATTTTCACATTTTCATTCCCATTTTTATTGGACTATGATGCTGAGTAGATGCTAAATGGAGGTTACATTCTCTTCGTTACTTGCCTTAGAATGTAATTGTCACTTTTTTTAAACAGACCTAGGTCACTAGGCTTGTTGTCAATACTTTTCGATTGTCATCAATAGTCTTATCCTGAGTCGATCTCCGCGAGAAAAGTATTAAAATTGAGTAAATGGGATTACTTACAATATTAGATTAAAGAAGCAAATGTATGGAGTCTTAACGCACGAAAGTGAAGCCTGATTTTTGCGGAAAATGATCTACCTGACATGGCTATCGCGCGCAATTTGTCCGTAAATTTTGTGTTGGCATTGCAGTGCTTGTATGAAAATTATTTCCATCTTTCTAGATAAATCTTTGCGGTACCGCGACAATTACGCTAATAATATCTATATTTTCGGTTTATTAGCCGCGCAATATACGGCTAATTGCGCATTCTAATGACTTCCATATTCCCCCTATGCTATCCTACCGTATGGTCCCATCTATTCCCTTCTATAATCTATGCTTGAAATAAATGCTGTACATTTTTGCTTACTAATGAACGCGCAACTACGAATACTTGACTGTCATTGCCAGATGTTTGTGCTAGGGAGATATGGGAGGCCATTTTTGAGTGATATAATTAATTTTCTCCACCTTCTGCAGCAAAAATCGTTCCACATGTCAGTTTTTCTAGCGCTGAGAAATATTTATCTGTTATTGTTTCCATGATCAAAATGACCGTCGAAATTTCCCCATCGCCCTTTCCCTCGTGATGAAGTTTGCTCGCTGAAGTATTCCCATTAAATAGATTAAAGAGACTTTTAATTAAATGATCTTCTCCCAAATTTTAGTGAATTTATCTCGACCTTGTTGGTAATAAAATAAACAACTTTGCTCAGTTCCACGCGAATTTTTATTACTATCGATTTCAGCATCTGCTGCGTAATAGACATGTTGCGTCAATTTTAAATAATCTTATTTACATAAATCTCTGAGTTTATTGAGATATTATCCTGCAAAATGAAAAAATAAAATACATTCCCCGCAAAGGTTTCGTGTGTATTAACATACATCTTCAGGGATTTGAATTCAATCAATGACATTCCAATTTTGTTTAGCAAAGAGCCAAATAATAAAATCAATGCAATTATTCAAAATATTAATTAGTTTGTTATTTAGAGAGCAGTTTCTAGAAGTAATCAGCAACTGTTAATACACTGGGGCAGAATCTATGATGATCTAGGACGTGAGGATTAATATGACCCGTTGGCCGTTAACGCAACCTCTCAAGTATGAATTATTTCCGACTGCGAGTAATATTTCTGGAAAATAAAATCGTTAGTAATGATATTTGGTGAGGAATTGTTGAAAGCAACTGATTCGTAATATAGTGAAGTTGGCACAAGCCATAAAGTCACGTGTGATTCAACCATGTGAAATTATATGGCATTACCTATTTAGAGCAGTGGTGGTTATTTATGACCTGGAATTTAGCCGGTGTAATTAACCAAAGTTTTGTACCTTATCCCAAGTAATCTCTAAGCACGGCTTTTTGATCCATTTTCCAGAGTTTTCATCTCGGATTGAATCCTACACTCTCATTGAAAGCCGGTTGATGTGATGGCGGGCGGGTGTTTTGTTTAGAGTAATCCCATCTCGAAGTCCTACCTAAGCGAAACGCCCTTGAAAGTTGCAAGTTGAAACTTTCTCGTAAACCCACGAATAAGGAAACTAGCAGAGTTTCAAACATCAAAATATAGTATAAATGTTACTCTAAACTTTGCTTCCGTACACCTTTTTGGAATAGATGCGTTCCAAGTGGTTTAGAAACGCGTCCACGTACACTACGCTGTTTTCAAGTAAGTATTATGTAGTATAGTAAGCGTTGGAAGTGGTACTACCGTTTTTGTCGGCGTCAAAAACCGTAGTCGACTTTTTTCAATCATAGCTCGAAAAAATTAAACTATTATTTAAAATGTATACTTCCATATCGTCGAAAGAAAAAAATATTAACTATTAATAATCATTTTATTTCGTTGGCTATTTATTTAATTGACTCTGCAACCTCGAAAATAGCCTTTTATATCTGGTGTTTCAACGAGTAAATTCGGACAAATTGAAAAGACCCATTTCATGAGTGGTTTAAAAAAATCCACTCAGGCGTGACTCGAACCCGCGACCTTGATTTAAGCAGGCGATGAATTTACCCCGTCACCACCGGGGCCGACAAATTGTTGAGATAAAATTTCTCATACTCGGGTATATTATATCGACTTTGTTGCATCGCGTGGTAGTAGTAGTGGTAGCTCGGTGGAGAGAACGTAGAGGGAATTACTTATTTTAATTAACCTCTTCCACCTTTTTACTTTTGCCTTTGTGGCAAAAGCTTTTCTTTTAATTAGCTGACCTTCCCGTGTATTGTCCCGTTCGTGTATTGTTCCGTTTTCTCCCCTATTTAATTATTACTGGTGTCTCAAAGGAGGAAGGCTTTGGGTATTCTATTCCTTACAGTACATAGTAGTAGAGTAGATTTTTCAGTTGAATCCCGGTCCTGAACGGAGGGCCATGTGGAGAGCACTTCGAGTGTAGTACCACGGACTTCAAATTAACTCAGTGTAGTACTCAGTCCGTCGGATGCATTATGGAGAGGGCGCTTGCGCTCACGGTGGCCGGTGCTTGGAGCTGTGACGTGGGCGTGGCCTGTCCGCCATCTTAGTTCCCCCATGATTTACCCTTAGCGCTTACGGGGTGACGCACTTAATTTCCAATTTTACGACGTTTTCCATCGATCATGCACTTGAAATCAGCATGCATTTACTTCTTGAAAATGCATTGCAACTTTTTGCCAAATGTCCCGCTTTTTTCCTTTGTAAATATCATTCCTGAAAGCAGTGCATTCGGCTTTCCACTTTAAATATGCAGCACTCCTGGTGTCGAATTCATGAAACTTTGATGAGATATATTAAGAAGTTGATAATTGTAATAACGATGCTCTTTTTTTCCCCATGCTTCTGTTGGCAGTGTTGCATTCACGCGGTACCCGGTTGCATATGACGCGACGTCAGTTCAGTGCCGGCATTGTTAGATTGCAAATTGGTTGCCACTCATTGTCAGTGTTGCACTTAGTTTTTATCAAATGAAACAATACAAGCTTTAATCTTTGTAAAGACTTATTTTAAGGATTTGCCTTGTGTTCACTTCCATGCCCAAATATCTAAGGAAAAGAAACTTCTAGATCAGGTTCATAATTGTGATAAATATTCTTTTATCGTGTAAACATTAACTTAAATCTGTCATGTTTTGAAATTCTGTTAATCTAATCATTGCAAGTGCGATTGTGATTCATTATACAGGCATGGTGAACTTAATTTTATTTTTCTCATTTATAATGTGTCCCGCTTTTTAACGAAATGTCCCAGTTTTATCAGTGAAAAATGCAAAACGTCCCGTTTCTTCAAAAAATACATTATGGGAACCCTATTATACATAGATATATGTTTTACGAGCTACTCACCTTACATTTTCAACAGAAGGTTCTTGCTTTATATCCGCTAACGCGTCCACTCATCCGTGCTATCCAAAGGCAAACAATCAAAGAACAGGGGGAAGCAATATGGTGGATATTTCGGCTGTCAGCATAGGCGTGCGCAGGATTTTACTATTGGGGGTGCAAACAATAAAAATGCTGCCCTTAGCCCTTGTCCATGACCGTAACCTTAAGTCTTGACCCCAAGTGCTCGGAGAAAAGCCAGTTCTATAAAGCAACTCCCGCAACAAAATTAGTAGGCCCCAATATTTGTATAAAATAAAAATCTGTATATTGTATTTCTGCTTTAATTTTCGATGCTAGGATAAGATTTCTTAAAAATACTTTTAAAAACTGCAATTAAATAAAGCTTTGATAATACTTGCAAAAAATATCTTAACTAGTCGGTTATTTACTTTTTATGAAATAAAAGCAAATTAACAATAGGGAAGAAAATTCAATTTAAAAAATACGAAAAACTTTTTGTAATCAGCTTTATCAGAATAATGTTTTTAAATACTATTACTCTGCTAATAGGCCCCTGGCCCAGGCACATTGAAACACCGGTTCCCGCACGATCACTGAAGTTAAGCAATGTTGGGCCCGGACGGCGGTTGGATGGGTGACCATACATACCTTCACCGTGGGGCTCTTGTCCCCTGTCTGCATGTGGCAGACAGACATGGGGTTGGCACAATGGACCAAGAAGGTCTAAGTGCCAGGGCTCCTGTCGAAGGTCCCCCTACATACAATAAAATACTATACTACTACTCGTTTTTTCGCGCCCACAATCGCGCTCCGTACCCTATTTCAAAGAAGCACATGCAATGATAGTTTGAGTAGTCTTATTAATAATAAAATCAGACCTTCAAAATGTTTAGATTGATTGGTTTTCCAGTTATTTTCAGCCTTCTCGCAAGTTTTCTGTTCCAAATGAAATTTTGTTGACCCTCCTAAATGTTTTGGGGGTGCCGCGGCACCCATGGCACCCACTGTGCGCACGCCTATGGTTGTCAGGTTATAGTTTGATGACGTCATGCCCTCTCCATCTACCTCAATGCCTATATCAATCTACTGACCTGTCCTCGATTGCTCAAATGGTTACAGTTTTCGGTCGCCTCCTAGCAGGAGCAACCGATATGACCACCATTACACTCGACTATAGTCCGGTGCTTATTAATCAGACAGCACATACTACGTGGTTCAATTAACGTACGGATAAATTATACCTATATTGAATACAGTTTTGATTCTGTTGTATTAAAGGTTCTGTGTTATGTGGAACATACATACTTAACTGCGCGCGAAATAAGCGCGAATGCAGGACAGATGGACAATGAGGTGATAATATCTTTTCGACGGTTTCATTATTTCATTCTGCGGACAGTGTGACGTTCACTACGAGGAAAGTCAAATCGAGGAAGATTGTGTAAGACGGAAATAAACGCTTTCCTGGAAAAGGCCTGAAGATTCGACCTTTTGCGAAGATTGTCTGTAGTGGTGGAGGAAGTGAGGCTTATCCCGGGAAATCAGCGCGAAAGGAGTCGGAGAAGTGTGAAATGGAGGCACGAAATAGGCGCAAATCATCTTAAATGGGTGATGAGGAGATGAGTCAGAAAAAGAAAACCAATAACGAAAGGCGTTGATTTATTGAAATGTCACATAAAGGTTAAAAGAACTTATTTGTAAAAAAGCTGTTATAAGAAATATTAAGATGCCTCTTAGTTACTGGATTAATTTGGACGGTAGTCCCTCAGTCAATGGTCGGATGGGCTTAAATATATGGTCTCTTTTAATGCCCAAATTAATCTAATGTCCACGTCGGGCCTCTCTCCACTGGGGATGGGCAAAAAATACCGGTATTCAGTATTACCGATACTATTTTTATTAATCCGGTGGCACCGACCAGTATTTAAAATCGGTACTACCGACGGTACCGGTACTAAAGTACCTGTTTTTAGACAGCGCTGCCACCTTGCGACAACTAACGGAACTAATAACGAAAATTTACTAACTACACTAATTTTTAAATGTCCTCGTAATATGTCTGTCTTTTTTCATCTTTTCATGACCGTGAAGTTGAGATATGCTTGTTATCATTATTGATATAATAGGTAAATATAAAGTTTTGACGCATGCCGAACACTAGACAATCGATGATTTTGAACCGTATAAATACAAATATTTATTCCATTAAGTTAAACGTTAGTGCGACCGCTAGGATTTATCACTATATAACAAGGGGATTTTACCTGACCACAGCATTAAAACGATACCGATCGTTATTCATGTGATTTAAAATGTTTCCAACAAAAAGCGACGAGCGCAAACATCACTCACTCAGTGATTCAACCCGAAGGTTGGTTTGGATAGTTGAGGGTAGAGCTCACCCCGGACTAAGCCACAGGGGCGTGTGAATTTCACACATTCAGGGTAGGGGGGCCAATTCCTTTCCCTGGGCCACCTCGCACTCCGAGGATTTTTTGTTCGCAAAAAGGATGGATGGAGGAAAGGAAGGGATGAGCGCAAACATACAGCGTAAAATAAAATGTATATTTACTGAATAGCCGATCGATGTATAATTCCCCCGATGAATTTTCATTAAAAATGCCGGTGGATGGACATTTCTGTGTATCTTTTTGGACTGATATTATAATTTGCCGAAATATCTACAGGAAAATCAGGGCGAAACGTATGTTAATTTGTAATTAATTTAAATATTTAATAACTCACATAAATACCGGTATTTTTTCGTCAGTACTACCGGGCTAGTGATATTATTGCTTTTTAATACTCATAAAAAAATACCGGTCCTTTTTTTAGTACCACCCTCTCGACCCTTCGTCCGTTCCCCGAACAATCCTTCTCTGACCGTCCTAGTAAGGTGTGCTACTCACCTATCCTCAGTGGTCTAATTAACCTCCGTTGTCGGTAGCATCCCCAAATGACCAACCAGCCACTAGACACGAGGCCTAGCACATTCTCATCTGGTACTTGAATCGTTGCGCAGCCAATTGTTCGCTAAATTGAATTTCCTGTATGACTGAGCGAATGCATAAATGACGGCACGGAAAATGTCCTCCGCTCTGATTCGGTGCATTCCTCCTCGCAATTTCCAGCCTGCTTCTCCCCCCCGGTTACTTCTCGTCACAATGTCCGCAGCTGCCGTGAACGCGCTTTTAGGTGCAGGAATGCATTTCGATTACTTCTACTGCGGCAGATGTATCCGTTGCGTCTTCTGTAGCCATATATTCAACGAAATGGAACCGTCCGTCTTTACTAGGTGAACTACGCGGTGAGCGTATTAGCCTTCTCTAGTTAAATAAATGAGTTAGTATTTGCGCAACTTTTTGTCTGTATTTTTTGACGCACCATACGTTTCACGAATTGGTGTTACTGGTTAATGAGACGCTAAATTCCGATTTATAGTCGTAATTTACAGGAAAGTAATACCTTGGTATTGCTTTACTGTAAAATATGACTCACGAAATACCTAGACCGTTGCTGGAAATTACAAATATAAATCATCATCAATAGTCATCAGTCCGAAGATTAGTTTGCAGCAGCTCTCCATTCCACTTTCCCCTCTTATGCCATCCGCTTCATTCCTAAATAATTATTTAATTTGACGTCCTTCATGACTTTCTTAACGTATTCCATTCTTGGTCTTCCTATATAATTTCCCCATTAATTTCCCCTTCCAATATCGTTTTCATTTGGTTGTTGTGTCGCAAAATGTGTCCAATAAGTTTCTTTCTCCTTCCTCGCAGAGTGTTCATCACGTTTCTTTTCTCTCCAGCTTCTCTTTCTTCGTTAGTGATTCTCTCTGTCCATTTAAAATTCATCATTCTTCGGTGAAATCACATCTCCATTGTTTCCAATCTCCTTTGATCTGCTGCTGTTATAGTCCAACTATAACAATAAATACAATAAATATTTGTATACAACTCCTACAATAAATCTTTGTATAAATCTCGAAGGTGTTGAAATGTCGGGAAATTGGAAACCCAAGTGCAAGTATCCATTCCATTCCACCATTTCGATCACTCATTGGCGGCACGATGCGATGCTGCTTCGAACTGCGCTGATGAATGCCTCTTGCATAACGTTCTTGAAAGTTCATGCGCTTTCGCCCCTTGCGTACACCTGTGGTTGTGGTTATGCTAAATATCATTCCTCTTAAGCGCCGGGAGTAAATTAATTAGTGCCTGTTCGACGCCGAGCATTGGGGAGCTTGACATTTTGAGAGGGTGCTACTTGAGAATTGAGTTTGGAAGCAGTTACAGTCGTAATTTAATCTCCTCCAATCTCCCTGTCTACCTCTGAGGACGGCATTGGTGCGAATGGGACATACATTTTCTTATGTGCAGAGTGTAATTACTTCGCGCGTCAATGTAATCAGCCGTCGGAAATTGGTGAGTTTTCCCAATCATTCCGTGATTTAATTTCTGATGCAAACCACTGCTGGAGTAGACGCGATATTGTGTCACTGAAGATAGTGGGAGCTAGAAATTTCTCCATTCATGATTGAGACCAAATTCGAATTTTATTTAAAAATTTAAGAAGTTGTTTGAAACTTGAAGTAAAATTAGGAATATTAATGACGCAAAAACTTTATTTTTTAACTTACTATCAATTGTTCATATGAGCCGTTTGGAACAAGAATGGTGTTAGTCGAAATTACCACTTTTTGGAAAATGGGGGTTAAAGTGGAGTAAATAAAAAATAATTCCTTAGTGCTGCTTTATTGTTAAGTCAAAACATCTCATGTGTATTTGAGGCTTAAACTTGACTGTGTCATGCGGTGCCTTGAAAACTGTACATCCCGTTGGCATTTTTTGCGATCTTGGAAAAAAAGTATTACTGTGAGTTATGGATTTATTTTTTTAGTACTTGAGGTGGCATATGAACTACACAAAATTTCAGTGATGTCGTGATCTGTGCGTAAGAAATTCCTCATTAAAAAATACTATTACTCTGTAGCGCACAGCCATTTCATATCCCATGGAAAATGGCCTATATTTTTTTCAAATACATTAGTGCGATACGTGGCTGATACTTTGGTATTATTAGAAGAATGAGATCTTATTCTTTTTAATGAGACCTAGTTCGTTAAATTTCATGTGTAGTGATATCTCGCATGATCTCCCTTTAGCGTTATCACCCGGTGAGGACAATGTGAATTCGAGAAATTGATTAGGAATTAAATCGCTTAAAACCTTCAAGCAATTTCCCATGCGCCGTAATCATGTTATAAAGACATCTTGTTGATTCTCCTTTAGTCCTCTCTCCGTAACCACTTTCTTCATTTCTAATAAATAATAAAAAAAATACGATCTTGATTAGGATATCATCTGAATCCTTTTTTCATCTCCTTGCTTTCCCTCTCCGGCATACAAACATTTACCTTCTCTTTAAGTGTTCTGAATTTTCAGCTGGTCCTCAAATATTATTTTCCTTCTCTCGATAACCTTCAATAACATCTAGCCCCCTTGTGCCGCCTTCAAAACTTGAGAATGTTAGTCTCCATCTTTATTACAATGCTTATAAATCTTCTCAGGAGCGTTTCACTACATCTGATCTGGTCTTTTCCTGTTTTGCTAATGTGCAACTCTCACGACCGAGCGGTATAAAAACAATGAAGAACTCTTCGTTTTTCCAGATCAAAATTTTACTTTCCGCTTCTTAGGTTTCAACTAGGTACAGCGTAATATTCAGGTGAATCACTGATAATTACATTTGACCCGTTTGGTTGATTGGCTATTTTGGGAGGCAACCAGCACCTGAAATAATTTACGCAAACATTTAGATAGGAGGATAGATTGGTAAGGGAAAGGTTATTTGTAGATTGGAGGATTAATGGAGAGAAAAATGGAGTTGGCATCAGCCTATTCTCTCTAGAAGGAGCCAAAGGCTCGACAGTTTAACGTCCCAACCGACGTAACGGACGGAGTTGTGCACTTGAACTTTTCTCCGCATTGCACCCTAGCATAGATCGCAATTCCACTGAAAATTTTACGCAATTTCCAGGGTTCGAACCTGGGTTCTCGAGGCGGGAAGTGAGGACCCTTGCCACCGCACCAACCCGACACCCATGAATTCCTCGACGACCACAAGGGTCGCGAGTTCAAGTGCCGCCTTGGCAGGTAATTCACCCCCGGGGCATATTGTTTTTCCATAACTTGTGAATTATAGCTCTCGCAAAAGTTCCTGGCGCTGTGTAGTGGACCATTTTAGGGCATGGGCTACGGAACTTTCAAATTGCTTAGCAACGGGTGGAGGAAGATCGTTAAGTGAGGAGGGTCGGAAAACCTTTTCAATTACTGCCAGCACAAGCGCATCGAGATGTGGGATGACCTACGACTATCTGCCATCCCGTTTCGACTCCCTTCACAATGAGACCTCAAGATAGGGACCCTGGTAAAGTCATAGCGTTGGGTGATTTTAACCACTCGCCTTGAGTGTGAGTGCCTCGTGCTTTTTTTGCGAAGTAGTTCGGCTCTCCTGCCTCCAACTCTCTCTCCCTCGTTGCCTCCTTGCCGTGCAGGTCTGCGCCAGGAACTTTTGCGTGATAAAAAAAAATTGGTGAAGGTGCTTGGCGTGAAAGTTAGGAAACTGGGTTCGAATCCCAGTCGATGTGGATGATTCTTTTTAACTAGTGAATCCCTTGCATTCGTGGAGTTATCTACATGCTGACTTCGTGGCTTTGACGGTCTCTGCGTGACGAGGTCGGCAAACTGTCAAGCGCGTGACTGCAAGATCCATCCGCGAAGATTATATTTTAACTCTCTTGGGGGTGATGGCGGAAGTGAAAGCAAATAGCCGCATTACGGATATACGGGGGGAGGGTGAAAGACCGACGAGCCCTTCCAAGGTCAGTCCCCTTTCCCTTGGCGTTCATCCATGCAAAAGTGTCGCGTTTTCCCTGGTGATGGAAAGGTGGTAAGGTGGTCGGAATACTTAAAAGACAGAGGAGACAAACATTTCCCTTGTAAATAATTAAAATATATTCGAGATCCATAAAAATAAATATATTTTTCACGGATAAAACTGATGGCATCAGACATGACTGTGCGGTGGAAGCGATGGATATCCATATTAAAGTAGTTTGAGCGAGATTTTTCCCTGTAGTCATGATAGAGACGATATTCAAATTTTATTTTCAAATTTAAGCAAATTTAAGAAGCAAAAATTAAATATTGTAACATTCATGACGCAAAAACTTGTTTTAAATTACTGAAGTTCTCATTTAATAACCAAACAAACAAATACAAGGTTTTATCATGACTCATTTTTTTCACGTCGTACGCTGAAAACGGCTTCGCAACCGAAGATTTTATTTTCGATTCTGTTAAATTTACTGCGGTGAGTAATTGACTTATTTTTTTGTAGTTGAGAATTAATAAGATCTGCTCACTGTTATACGAAATCTACGCATTAGAAATGCCACATTTTTAAAATAAAGTCTCCCTGGAGTTCATACCCGTACTGTATCCCATATAAATATGAATGGTATTTTTTGTAAATATTTCGGAAAGTATATTAGTTAGTGGCTGGCATTTTGTCATCATTGGAAAGATGAAATATTTTTCTCTATTGTGTGACCGAATTCATCGAATTTTATGCGAAGTGGTATCTCGCTCAAACTACCTTAAAAGAACAAACTTTTTAGTTTTTACACAAACTTTTACTATTCTGGCACGACGAGCGTTTCAAAACGCTGTGCCACACTATGACGACGTTTGTTCTTAAAGAATGGATAGTTTTCTCGGGTTTTGAACCGTGTGTATATTATAATTTCCTCTTAAGTTTGATTTTCCAGTCTTATGTTTGAATAACTGGATACACGCTCATTTTCACCAAAGGGACGACAGAAAACGAAGTATAATCACTTCTTAATATATCATTGATTTTTAGGCGTGACTTGTTATATCGGCGCCGGTAGTTTCTGCCGAAGAAGCTGAAGCTGATATATCAGCCAATGGAACTAATAGGGTCAATCAAACGCTGAGAAAAATATAAATGAATCTATAGCGAACAGTTCAACACAAAATTCCCAAACAAAACTCTACAAAATATGTTCACTTTGATAAATTTTGATTAAAACATATGGCACTTCCAATGAAAAGTTACCATTGCAGAGCCGAAATTTCTAAGTCCAGAGTTTTTTGTAAATTTGGCATCGCTGCGTCACGGCTTCTCTCTAGCGGAGCCTGAGGAAGCTCTAACTAGGCTTGTGCGATGAGTCGATTAATCGAAGTCATCGACGATGATTTTAGTCATCGCGGTGCGATGACTGTAATCGATGACGATGAATGTCATCGACCATCGATATCGATGAGTCGATGAGAATCATCGATGCCGATGAGTCGATGCGAATCATCGTTGTCGATGAGAATCATCGATCCCGATGAGTCGATGAGTTGATGCGAATAATTGATGTCGATGAATCGATGAGAACCATCGATGAGGATGATCGATATCCTTATATCACTAATTTTTCTTCTTTTTTTCCATTAATTTGAACGCCTTAGATCTAAAATGTATGTATAAAGTATAAGCGGTTATTGCGCCTTGAGGACGATGGCAGGGCAACAGTGGGATATTTGGAGTTCATTTTTTTCCTCAAGTTCGTGGTAGACGATACAGGAGTTGGATACAGGATCAATCACGTTCAATCACAGTTAATACGCAGTAGCAGTGGTAGCATTGTATTCGTTGGTTGCACTGGTGCAGTTGGTAGCAGCCTGAGCTAAATCGGCTAAATTCACCGAATTCACAGTCACAGTGATTTCGATTATTTAGTCTCATGCTGTGATTGCTACTTTTCAGTATCGGTGATTCAATCACAGCGATATCTCGCTCATCACTACTGCACAGTTCATCGAGAGTCATCGATCATCGTAATTCATCGATCATCGACATTCATCGATCATCGATATTCATCGATAGTCATCGATCATCGTGTACACTCTATACGATGATCGATGACAGCCATCGTCATCGAGACATTTCGATGACATTTTTTCATCGAAAATAGATGACCGAAATCGGTCATCGCACAAGCCTAGCTCTAACCGTAAACAAACCCCCTTCCCTCCTCCGCCCTCCTTTCCTTTCTTAGCGGAAGGGACCTAGGGATTACTGACGGTCAGTCTTCTTTCAATGCTTCTTCTCACAACGGTCGCAAAATACCCCCGACTCTCGCTCTACCCTTGTGCCCAAACGTGGCATTGAGCCACGTGTCCTCCTACCCCTGCCGAAGGATCGCCACACACTATTCTCCTCCTCCCGTTGGGGAGGGGTGGCGAGGAAGCATGTCTAGCTGAGAATTCCCCGTCAGGATGGGTTCGCACACTGAACGCGCCGGCACCCGGCCGCCTCCCAGCGATCTCCTCTCGAGGGGCCAATTGCGGAAAGTGTGGACGGCAGTTAGTAAATTTCCTTACGAACATAAAGCGCAACTGAGAATACTAATTGTAATATTCTGTTCCTCTATTTCCCTTCTGATAGACAGGTGTTCTATTATTCGACCATATTGCACACCAAATATTACCGCAAAAATGTTTGGATATATTTCTTAAATGTGACGGAATCGATTCATATTTGTGTGTGAATGGTTACTTCCTTCAAACTACGTATGAAATTAATAAGAGACCAGCACACCTAAATCGAGAAACCATTTTGATAAACGTGTTCACTCGTGGATAATTAAATGTTTTGAAATATTCGCCTGGTAATGTGACTAGAAAAAAACATAATCACTCAGGTGTAAGAGTTGATGGGCAGACGTCTCTAATGTTTTACCTGCTTCCGGATCAACCCTTTTGCATGGGCACTGGCTTGCAAGGGCATAAACTCGGAGGATGTTGACCCGAGGTATACCGCGTGGAAGGGGTCGCGGGTGTAATAAAACGTATGGAGTAAGGTTTTTGGGCAGTGGAAAATTATTCTTCACGGAGACCGGTCCTCCCCATCCCCATTGTCTCAACACAGGGACTCAAAAATGTGGTCAGAGGGAACATGCCGCCCCCCATCTGGCATTCACTTCTCCCTTGTCCCTTTCCACTAGAGCACTAGATTGCAATTGCGTATATCATAGATATGGCTGAATACTGCTACTTAAAAGCGCAGGATACCCGAAAGGTAAAATAATCACTGATAATACGTGCGAAGTAAATCAATTACCCATACTGAATCACAATGCGCCAAGAATCCTAGCTGTTGTCCACTGTTCAACCACTCGGTGATTAAATAAATTTCTATTTAATTTGAAAGTGTGTATGAACAACATGAAAAAGATTCCTAACTTGTGTATTTCTGGAATGTTTTATGGACCCTAAAAAGACTCCACTCTTTTCAAGGGCTGAAGGGCGTGAATAATAAGTATGTTCCCGGAGCGTACGCAAAGAAAAATAATTTAACGTGATTCCGCGTAAACTTATCCGGTCGCATGGTTCAATATTCTCGCGATTTCATCAAAACAGAGTCAGTGGAGTTTAGTGATAATGAGTACAGCTGAAAAACAAA
Organism: Pyrrhosoma nymphula; assembly: GCA_963573305.1. Lineage (NCBI taxonomy): Eukaryota > Metazoa > Arthropoda > Insecta > Odonata > Coenagrionidae > Pyrrhosoma > Pyrrhosoma nymphula. The sequence continues at coordinate 7,859,597 of OY754336.1, forward strand.
AGTTCACCCTCTGCCACACGCCCTCGCGGTGGCTTGCACGGTATTACGTAAATGTAGATGTTAACCTGTTGATCAAAAATGTTCTTCGGGTGTGCCACGTGATGATCAGGTTTAGCCTGACGTTAACCTGTTGATAAGTATTTTCAGATAGATTCAAATGTAGCATAATTGATGATCTAAATTTAAATTTTCAAGCTTCCTAAGATAGACAGAAGAAGTCGGTGGTATTTTGTGACCCTCTGCAGGTCTCCTATAAACAATAAGTAGTCGGGAATATTCTTGTTGTCCTAAATGTAATATTTTCGTTCAAATTCCATCAAATACTCATTCTTCTTAGTCACTGACACTTTCTGCGCCTCTATCACTTTTTAATCGAACTCAAAACGTGATAATTCATAACAAGCCATTATATAACACCAATGCCAGAAGTGACCTGTGACAAAGGGCCAAGAGGACCAGGGAATCATATAAAATACAATTTCGATGTAGAACAATGTTAGACCAAAAAAGGATTCCAATTATAACATTTAAAAAAATATTACGACATTGATATGAAAAACAATACAACATTGAGATGTCGATAATACAAATATTTTCGAAAACTAAAAATACAAAAATATTCCACCCACATTTTAAAAGAATAGACCACACAATAAATAAAAACCACTGCTGATCGATGAACAGAAAGCGCTACCAAAGGCTTGAAAAACTAAAAACACAAGTCCAAAAAATATTTTTAAATCCTGAAAAGTCACTTTGGCACAATTTCTTCTTCAATATTTCTTCACTGCTGCCTAGCTAGAACCGAATTTCAAAAATCCATTACTCCAATGAAAAGAAAACTGATCACTAATAAGTTCCGACGTTCCGAGGCTCAGAATTTATAAGATTGCTTTTAATGAATTATAGGAATATGCGCATAGTGGCCGTAGTTTATGACCGCAGAATTTCGCGGGTGAAGAATAGAATCGTAAATAGGAGGAATTGCAACTAAAGATATATATGCCGACGACTTGGGTGAAACTAGTCGCATGAGAAAGGTCTCCTGCCTGAGGTCTTTTCTCTCTTCTCATCTCAACCGAAGGTCCTTAATCTCGCGCAGCTCCCCATATTGTATCATTGTCGCAGGGAGGCCCTCGTCTCTTATCGCAGCAGATATTAGACCAGATTTTAGGGAAACGGCTGCGTGGTCAATAACAGATGTGTATTGGTATTATACAAGCAGTAATATAATGGGTATTGTTATTATTCAAATCATAAATCCTACGGTAAACTCGTGGAAATTACGACAATTCGGAACGTTATTTTCTTCTTCTGAGACTATTCCTAGTCTTAAAACACATAGATCGCATATTTATAAAACTTCTGACTACATCGATGTGAGAATAAAGCATGTTAATGAACTCACACTGAAATAGCACGAACGTGAAACAACACAAATAGACCAAGGAATTATTCAATTATTCATCGATTATTCAAGGGACACATACAAATTGGGGGTGATAATGAACAATGATGATTTGTGATTTCCTCTTCTAAGTGAACGTCGATTTTTGATGTTATGCCAATACGTGATGGCGGTGGCGAGCGTAGAGGTATGTTCGGGACATCAGACGTCTGGCTGCGCGACTCGGAGAAACGCCCACCTTTAGGGCATGATAAAAAAACCGACCCTCAGTAATCCCTTGGTCCCTTCCACTAAGAAAGGAAAGGAGGGCGGAGGAGGAAAGGGGGTTTGTTTACGGTTAGAGCTTCCTCAGGCTCCGCTAGAGAGAAGCCGTGACGCAGCGATGCCAAATTTACAAAAAACTCCGGACTTAGAAATTTCGGCTCTGCAGTGGTAACTTTTCATTGGAAGTGCCATTATATGTTTAAATGGCTGATTTCTGAGAACGGAATAGCCTCCAAGCTCTTATGCTGAAGATGGATGTACCTACCGGGAGAAAACACAATGGAATGAAATCAAAATGTTTTGCAATATGAAACAAGTCATATTTAAAACATTTTTTCGAAGTAAGGCTATATTGTTACAAAAATGTTTCCTGTAAAAAAATTGATAAAATGGCTTTCTCTTCACATTCTAACTAGGAAAAATGACGATTTGTTCAAAACAAAACTTTCTGCTTCTTGAAAATTAAAACGGTTCATTTTTTTGGGATGAAACGAAAAATAAATGTTCCCAGTAAAAAAATGCCTTTCGTATACCTTAAGGAAAAAAACAATGCGCTCCTGCCTAAACATCTTGTGGCTTCAAAAATGTCTCTTGCCACCTTCAATGTGCCAACTACAGATATCTAGTAACTTGAAATATTCTTTTTAAGAAGCTTAACTAAAAGAAAAACTGAACCTACTTCAACTACAGAGCCAATAGTCGATGGTGTAAAGTTGGTTGAATAGATTTTCCCGGGCATAGAGTTCGACGTTAGAAATATTTTCGGGATTTTTTTCATAAATTTGTATCTAATCACTTGAAAGCAATTAATGTCTTAAAATTGCTGAGTAGGTCGTTAGTTACTAGCAACAAGGAGGGGTTTCGAGGCCTTAGATTTATTCTAATTGTGAACATTTATGGGGAAGAATATTGAGAGAAAAAAGGTTCTTCTTTCGAAGAATATATAATGGCAAATGTAAAAGAAAATAAAATGTTCCCTACATTTAAGTTGTTCCCAAAGACGCTGTTGAAGCAGTTTTCAGGAATGAACTTTGTGGAGGCGCAGTCGTTCGGGTGACGCATCGAACGATGGTCTCAACAAAGGTCTCTTGTGATGCAGCAACCCATTTGACTTCTTGAACTTTAGAAGAGGTCATAAAATAAAAATGTGTAAAAAATGGAATGGAAATACCGCGGGAAGGAAAGTGCAGTTTGGCAGACTTCCAATTTGATATGACGATCGATGGATGTAAGCCAGTCTATGGAAGTGCCCCTGTATGTATATGTACTACGGGTTACGACCTCTCTTCTGCCTTACGCTGCATTCTTTTCTTCGACTTTAATACGCAGCTCTTTCGGCACTGTGGGAATGCTGGTGTCTTAATTGAGGTCACATTCGGCTGGAATATTTCTAGTTAAACGACCCAAGATCTTCGTAGAATATTCGAGTAGTTAACCTGCTCTATGTTTTTCAAATCCCCGATATTTTGAAACCTTCGGGAATCAGAGGCTGGGAAATCGTATATTCCGAGAATTCCCTAAATCGACGTGTCTCTTTGATTTTCATGCATTATCAGTAAAGTTAGCTATGAGAGTTGCTGTTTTTTAACAAAAAAAACAGTCGAGTGGGTGGAGTAACCGGAACACTTGTACATAGCGTGCACATTCTAGTATAGGAACAGAGACGAACAGATTCTTAAATATATTATGGTTTTTGGAATACATACTTGCATTATTCAGGCGTGTCGCCTATGGCTTTCGAACGTTGTATTTTACACACATTTCATTCCCTACATCGCCCACAACCTTTGTAAAACACAACTCAGTTCTATTTTCCCTCGAAAGAGCATTTTGAGGACTTTCTAAATCAGCCTCAACCTGAGTTTTAAAATCCGTGCCACATGAATTTTTTTAATCCGAAAAAAACATTTTTATTTTTCAAAATGTCTCAGGTTCTTGTGATATTTTCACGGTGACGATTGGAAAAAATCTATATTTTCTTTTATATTCATGCACTACAAATACATAGTGGTGTTAAAACAAGAAGTAATGATCTGCTACTTGGGAGTTGGTCTTCGGTTTATTTGATACCCAAATTTGCGAGTGACCTTTTGATGTTCCTTTTAGAGCAGTTAAAGAGGCATTTAAACTTCCACAAATTCAATGTTTAAATTCATTATTATCAAGTTCAGTATTTGTGCTTTCCATTGATACCCTTGCTACTTCTGTACTAAGTAAAATAAGGCAGTTGGAGCTTGTACAAATAGGGTGAAAAATTTCGTTTTATTCGCGCCAAACCTAGGATGTGTGCCTATATATCAGGGGAATTTTTTTCCCTGCTCATTTACTCAACGGATTAGGGGGTCACTAAAGTGGGCTCTACCCACATACCGAATTTCTTTGAAATATGAGATGGCGAGGTGCCATTTTTTCGAACAATATGTCGATTTAAAATTGAATGACCCTCCTATTAAAAATGTTGTCGCAAAATGAAATATGATCTGTCAGAATTTCCTAAATAGAGTTCTACCTGAATTCCATGACAAGTACATCTCTTGCCCAGGACGCTAAACAGGTTTGCGTCTGCTGTGCTGAATGGTACCTTTTCATATTGGTTTCTCTTATATTTGAGGCTTTCTTACCATTTAAAAAATATTATTTATTAATACTGAGCACAAGGAGTAATTTTCATGTCTGATCCACGCCATTTTTTATCAATCATTCTTTACAATTAAGTCTTTCAATCGACACTGGTGTAAACACAAGTTAAATCTTTCAGTTTAATATATTTTTTAAAGTTTAATAGTTGAATAAAAATGGTTTTTTCAGGCTTGATGTCGTGGAATAACATAATAAAATAATATTGGCAATTTTCCACAGTATAAACTTTAATTCGACCGGTTTCAATGCACTGCATCATCATCAGGTGACCTTTGAAAATTGTTGTGGAAAACTGTATTGTGGAAAATTGCCAATATTATTTTATTTTATAGTTGAGCTCTTTAAATTTATCTAGTGCTACTTTTCTCCAAAATCCTTTTTCACGACAGACATGTAAATAGGGTATTCGTACATAAATCTGTGAAAGTCATTACAATAAAAAATTGCATTCACCTGGGATGGGATTTCAACCCATTACACCCAGATTCTATTGTGAAAGAGTAGGCCTGGTTAGCTTGATTGATGGAAGCATTTGGTGTCCATTTGTGGATGAGTTCAAATCCCAGCTGTAGCAAATGTTTTTTTCATTGTGAATTTTCCAAATTCATTCCTCAGTGGGTGACTCGCACTTAAGTGACAATGCATTTAAGTGAATTAATTTATCGATAAAATGGAATATTTATAACTTCATGCCTTGGAAGGAATAAAGCCTACTAGCTATTCATGAGTGTGAATATTTAATAATTCATTCCAATGTTTTGAAAAATGAAAGTTGTAATAGTTAACGTAGCAGTTAAATTTTCTTGCTTAAATATTGTTCATTAGTACTAATGGAATAAGTTTCCTATAGGTTTTTTAAACTCATAATCAGTGCCTCTTTTTGTATTCCTTGGAGACTTGACTCTGTGGCATACCAAATAATAATATATCTCCCATATGATTTATTGATCCAGCCGTACATACTTTAACCTTTAAAGGACTACCCTACATTTAAATGTACACTTGGATGTGGGGTCCTACAGCCGTGCGTACAATATATTGTACCCTGAATGTGGTATTTAAACCCATAGAGTTTCTACTGAGTGTTCAAAATGGAATCCAGCCGGCAGCGCCCTATGCGGGAATTTTAATCCATACGATAAAGGTTAACTATAAAATTAATGGTATGTATGGTCATGTTGTTGTTGGCATTCAGTGTTTTTGTGGAAGTACATATGTATGCACCACATTATTGCCATTTCAGCAAAATGTTGAAATTTTTGTGTGGTAACCTCTGCAAAAACAACACTTACATATTAACTTTGTAAAGATTTTCTGATTTGTAAGCTGTGAAAATATGACATTTCCTTATGTATTTTCCATTTTATCTTACAGGATTACCATGCACTTTTCCTGTATAAGCCAGATGAGCGGTGTGTAGTCTATGATCTTGATTCTGATCTCCCTTTTCCGACTTACTTCCATAAATATGTCACAGAGACGTTTAGAACTGACCAGATCCTCAAGCCAATGTACTTCAGGTAAGTTTGTCCACTTATCCGTACTCATTTTAAAAAAATATTCACTACTGCACTGCATATTTTCCACATAAGTGATTCCTGGTGTAAATCCTCAGAAAGATAATAATTTGTACTCACAATTCCTAGTTTTCAGAGTCAGTCAGAGTTAAATTTCAGAGAGAGATCCTGAATTAAGTGTTATTATTGAAAACGAATGTACTCATCACTTAGCCTCAAGTACCAGGTTATGCAGTGAGAATACTATTCAGCAATTATACTCATGTGTAACAATAAAATCATATTATTTTGGCTCTGATCTAGTTGTCTGATTCTATCTAAGCTTAATGCCACTTCAGGGTTAGTTTATCAAATGTTCCAATTGATGAAATATGTACTAGATAAATGTAAAGGAATAGGTGATCAGTACCTTTGTTCTTCATTTCAGGTATTTTAGAATCGTTCCAGCATCACTCTTTTTACAAAAGTTTGCTTCAGATCGCCGGCACATGAGGCGAGAAGATGGAACGTGGGCAAAACCCCCACCAAGCTACCCTCCAATTTCACAACCAGGTAATGTATTTCTCTATACATATGTAGTGCCTTCTTTATTGTGCCCCTAGATTTTGAATGATGGGCTTCAAAAATACTGCCAGGACACTGAGTGACGAAGTCAATTTAATCATTTGCCTTTCTACTCCATGCAAGTGTAATCTTGTCCTTTTATGGTGAATAAATCAATCAATCAATCCAGTCTAGTCTTCTGTAAAATTTTTAATACATACATACTTCAGTAATTTTTGAAAATTTTGGTAGAGCAAGTGGCTCTGTACTGGTACAGAATGAGTGAATTTGGTATGCTCGGTTGTGCCACAACTCAGACCAAACTCAAACCACATTAAGCTCTTGTGAAAAATTTTAGCATGTCGGCTGTGATTTCGGAAAAAAGATGCAGTAAGGGTAGTGGGAGCGATGAGGAGAGAGATTGGCGATAGGGAGAGGAAATGACAACTCAAAATAGAAGAAATTTTTAGCATCCTACTTTTTATCTTGACAATTCTTGCTTGCTGTAAACTCAAGCCATACATCCCATCTCCGTTTGCCTTTTTTTCACAAATAAAATTGTCAAGCATTAAAGAATTCAGTTATTTGCATTTCAATTCAATTTGCAGTAAAGGGCTAGAACTTATTCTTCTTCTGTTGCATCCTCTGATGCTTCTTCTGCTTTCACTCCTTACCCCTGCCACTCCTCGGACTGAGTCTATTTTTAAAAGTACAACCAGTACATGAACATTTTCCATTCAAAAAGACTTAATATGGTCTGATTTGTGTAAAATTTGTGGTTTCCCTATTTAGTTATCCTGTTAGATGTACATACGTATGTTGTAGTTTACCTTAACTACTAACATTTTGCATTTGTACTTTATGGAAGAGGGTTAATACATTTTCAACTTAAGATTGATTATTGAAAATTATTAATAAATGATTACCACTGTGTGGCCAATGTTTGGTTCACCTTGAGGTATGAAAGTTGTGGAGAACCACACAAAAGAATGTTATGTTGAGTATACTTAGTGGAGATCCCCATGGAATGTAATGGTTACAAAGATAAGAATGAGTAAGGTGACTTGAAATATTAAACATAATGTGTAACTTGTTAGTTTTCAAGTGACTTAGGTTGTAGCCACCTGATTGTAATTAAATTGATGAACATTTACCCAAGGTTCAAAGCATTAAAAGAAATGCCATAGTGCATTTAGGCCTGATTTATTGTCTCTGATTAAATATTTTCTCTGTCTGGAAACCAATGCTAATACATTCTCCCATCAATAATGCTTGAATCAAATTTCCAATAGTTTGATGTCATATGTAAAAACCTAACCCTCAGTTAATCTTAAGTTAATGTTAAGGTTACATCATCTTGCTGTTAGCGTTAATTAGACATTATAAACCCTGGCTATAAATGCAAATCATGATATAATAAGGTGAGATGTCCTCCTAAGTCTTCAGTTTCAGAGCCAAATGTCATTATTTTCATGTCAACTGAGTGACGAATCCAAGAGGGTGAATTCCATATTTGTAAGCTTTTTGTGGACACTTATGCATATCTCATCATCATGTGAGCCAGAGGTTCATACTTTAATCAGGAAAAATTCCATTTTGTGGGCATGTGAAAATCCCCATGGTGTGGGCATGACATTCAATGTGATGGGGTTAAACATTTCATGATACGTAGGGGTGTGTTGACTCTGCTATCAATGAATGAATTTCAATTACAGGATGTGTGAACAATATGGACGAGTTCATTGACATGGATCCAAAGAAGCCCCTGGGAGAAGTGATGAACCTCACGGAACTTGTGAAACAATTCTACAAACAAGTATGAGTGCCATACTCGTCAAGACTGACATCAATCATCCACAAAAGAAACCTTCATGACATTTTGTGGAGCTTCAATATTTATATAGATATGGTTCTCTTCAGCCGTTTCAAATATTGCATAAACCTCTTAACCTCCTCTCGGTTATGTTGGAGTGCCTTGTTTTTTGTTTCATTGGCATAATGTTCTTGTCCTTATTTGCTCAGGTTCAGTGTGGGTCTCTCAGATGTAATGGAATTTCTTTTCTGCATTTTCCTGAAATACCCATCGATGATGAGTAGATAGTTATTTCATTGGTGGTGAAAATCATTTTATAAAAGGTATACAATTGGTGCGAATTTTTTATCATCGATTATTTTTTTTTTATAGTCTCAATTTCATTTAAATGGATGTGTTAGTTTATGTTTTTATCCTCACTGAGCACAATGTTAACTCCGATATTCATATCAATGACTGAGCATTTACCCGTTAAAGTCATCTTACCAGGAAGAAAGTTATTTTTCTGCCGGTGTCAGTGTGTTGTTCTGTTGACTTTTTTGAGGTGAAGCACAATTCTCAAATAAAGTAACATTTGGGTCTGTGATAATTGAAGAAAATGCGTTAATTAGATTTTATGCCCCACTAGTCACTTTCTCCTCCTTGATAATACAAGTCAATAATGATATACATAAATATTTACAAGTTATAATATTTGAAGTCTCTTTGCTAAGTAATATTATTCCTGTTATTTAAGATAATTACATAGTTTATTGGAGAAACTAATTAAGATTGATGTAATTAATTGCTCTGAGATATTTATCAGTATGTGGAAGAAATATGGATGCATTCTTTCTTGGCTTAGCATTGAATGAAGTTATTTTATAATATATGCTGAGAGTCTACAATTACCGAAGATTTAATATTAAAAATTCTCTTATGTGCATTATATCAAATGTGACGGAGGCTTTGGAACCTTGAAAGGATCTTTAAACCGATTTGCAGTTATTCGATGGTGTAATTTGATTTTATCAACATCAATATGCATTGATACTTTCATCATTATGTAATATTTCAATGATTTTTTTAATATGACCACGTTAGACTGAAAAATTAAGGGAGCAAATACCAAGCATTAATTATCACGAAACTGATACATAGATAATTGAACATTTTTACTCCTACCTTAGCTCCTATTCAGTGCTGTCTTTACTATCAGTCCTATTTTTCACCCTTTTACACCGTGAATAGGTGATGGAAGAATTGGCTACAATTTGAATTGGCTCTTTTGCTGAGCAGTCTTGCTTGATAACTTCTCAAACCGTTTCGACGTACGTGTGTACGGACCCTATTTTCTCTCCCAGCAGCATTTCAACGTACAGCTTACGTCCACTTGCTTCATACATTAATTTAAATACCCCCCTGAGGAGTTAAATACTCAATTATCAAATCCCACCTTGTGGGGTTAAGTAACCCCACGTATCATACCATCTCTGCCCTTTTCTTGAACTTCTTGTGTTTATTGAACTCCTTGAGCCAATGATAAGCAATATCACTTTTCTACTGTTTTTTCTTTCTCTTTTGCAAACTTCAGTACTTGTATTAGATATTATATTAACAATCTTAAATGGTGCCAGGGTGTGTTTAATAAATATATTTCTGGCAATAAATAATTGATTGCATCCGATCCGAGCAAATGAAGAAATACTGGGCTGACAGAAAACAGAAGAAATCCAGAAGATGACTAAAGTGGTCCAATCAAGGCCACAAAATAAAAATTAAATAAATAAATAATTGATTGCATTAATAATTTTCAAGAAAATTAAATCTTTCAAAGTGATTGCACACGTGTAGCTAAAATTTATTGCTAATTGGTTAATATGAAGTTATTAAATTTTTCTTTTCGTGAGCAATGATCAGAATTGCACTGTTTGAATTCTTATTTTGAAACATAAATTCCTTATTAAGAAATGAACAGATAGGTACTGCATAAGAGTTAAAGATGAAGTTTAAAAATGTAAGCATTAAATTTTGGCAATTTCTTCTTCTACTCAATGAAAGAAATGTGGCAATTTGATAGCTCTTTTCTCCAATGTAAAATTTTTTCCGCTCTCTTAAATAGTTCTTCACGTTTCTCTCTAAAAATAGAAGTTGCATGGCCACCAAGAATACAGTTTATGCTTACACCTTAATTACCTATATGTTCTCGACTTTTTAACTTCTTATTTGCACATTCTCTGTGGTCACACATGTTAAAACTCTTGTGCTGCCATGATAATTGCACTTTTTCTAATATTAATGTGGTCCATGTTCAAAATTAATCAAAGTTAGTGTATTGTCGGCCCTAATATCAGGCACGTTATGAGTTGAAAACTCAAGATACATCTATCTAATGGCTTACAATTTTGCACTTTTAAACAACCCTTGATACCTCTTCAATGCCTCCTTTTCTTACACCTTTTTCTCTGTCAAGGATACTGACCTACTTGTTACATGATGTACCTCCATTTTACCCAATTTATACTGCATATTACACCAAGGGCCATTACAGCCCTTACCTTTGATACATTTATCGTAAAAAGCCAACTTATGGTAATATCCTATCTATAGATTATATGCATATATCATCACATGCATGCATTTACAGTTTTAAGTACCGAACTAAGTTTTCGTCAACTTTATTAATTCATATATGCATTACACGATCAGGGGATTGCCTTATGAAGAATGAAGTTTTTTGTTATGGACCCAAAAAAATACTATTCCATGACAGTAATTAATCTGCATTACAGACACCTTTGTGTCTATAGTCGTAAAAAATTGAAATACTGTTGCCATAATGCAACCTTATTTACTTTAGCATTAGCTTTTCTATTAAAGTTTCAAATTTTCCAGATGGCCAAGTATAATGGACAAAGCTAATAGTGGGTTTGAATTTTATAAGGTTTCTCCTTTGAATTACCAATCTAAATATTGCTATTGTTTAATGTAAATGAAGAAATGAAAACTTTACTTCCTAAATTTTAATGAAATTAATTAAATTAAAACTAAATTTCACAGGGAATAGTTTTCTTCTACTGTGACTCGTCTTCCTTAAAACTGTTCACATTTTTTAATTTAGTTTTTCTTGTGTTTTTATTATTTTATTTCTAAAGTAATTTTTCTATTTTCTATTTTTTGAGGCCTCTTGAGGACTCAAGTCATTGCATTATCTATGAGAGCAATTGCATGTGTATTTTCAATTATTCTCCAGGAAAACTTTTCTTGTTCTTCTAAAATTGGCATAAAATGTGTTATAAAGTAATCCTAACACAATGCAAAGGGTGTTTCCAGGTTTTTAAAGCACTGGTTTATTTTGTATTTCAAGGTTTTGGATAGATTTTTAAACATTCACAGTATTAGGGCGTTTTGTAAAATTATTTTTTTCAAGATGTGATGAAATTATGCGCAGATTTAATTCCATTGTTAAGTAAACCAAATACAAAGTAAGTATTTAAATGTATAATCAAATTAATTTTTATCTGTGGATTACTATCTATGATATCTACAGTCAAAGTTTGTTACAAATGTTATTAATTGGAATACACTCTGTTGACTCTTCAAATTATTTTTTTGTGTATTCCAACATAGTAGTTTTTGCACAAAATATTACCTGTATGTTCCAATCACAAAACATACAAACTAAACTAATAATGTATCCACTCACAGAAGAAATTTTTTCATTGTGTTAGAGGTGCTTTATAATTATATATCTTCTATTGTTATATGAAATGTTGATTGAAATTTGTAACGAATATCTGCCTGTCTATGGCCTATATTTCCATATTTCCATATCTTATCCCCTATACATAAATATTTACTGTTATTCTTCCCCAAAAAGAAGCTTGCAATTGAGGTTGGAATGGGGCTGGTTAATGCCTAGAACTCATATCCTTATACCTTATGCATATGTTTTTTCTATCCCTAGAAGAGTACTTTTTATATCCAAAATATTTATGCTGTTTATTACACTTTTTAAATAAATAACATTAAAATGATTATCCTCAATAAATAAGAAATGTTTTAATGTAAGTTATGAAATGACCAGTAATTGCACTTTAATTTATGGTTGATGCACCCTGTCCAAGTTTATCTGATGCCACTTATGGTTTTTGTGAAATCAGTATTTGCTGAATCAAAATGTTTGAGAAATCAATATATCGTATATTGTCTAATATATTTGATTGCATTCATTAGCATGAATGGTATAGCCTTCATAAAATGCATTTTTCATTTTACAAAGACCAATTGAAGGTTCTGTGTACTTGCTAAGTGAAGGGTTAATATTTGGAATTCTTCACTTGTGAAATGAACATTTATCAAGATGCTTTGATAGCACAAATAAAATATTCTCTTCTGTAAATCCTCTAATTGCCAGTTGTGTATCTTTGCTTTCTTTTTTCAAATCCATAGTCGAGTATAAAAGGAGTTCCATATTCACTTACTCTTTTGGACTTGGAAGTTTCTTGAAGTATTTTTCTACTGTGCAGTACATGATCAAATATGGTATCTACATGTTGAAATCAAAGCTCCTTTGAATTTTAAACGTATGCCATTTATACTTAGTTAATATGTATTGTTCATATTCGCAACTGCTGTATTTTCTTCATGGTTTTCATTCATCTTAATTTTCCCCCTCAAAGTGAATACCAGTCAAGTTGCTCAGTTATATCACATAAAGATGTCTTTTCTTGGGAAAGTTGCTCGTAAACATGGGAAGACGCATTCAATCATAGTGAGCTACAAAAAGTACTGGGGAAACAAATCCAATTGAGGGAAGCCTGTTATGCTCAGTAGTATGCTAAGGAAGCCCGCCAAAATGAGTGACAACACTTTTGTGATAGTTGAAAAATTCAGCATCACCTCTCGCTACTAAGAATTCCTTTGTTTACTCTGCAAATTCAAAGATTCATTCACATTTTTTAGATGATTATGGAGCAATTCCTGACAATTACTGTGAGTGAAGGTGACAACCTTAGATGCCATTCCCTTGGTACCACTCTTCTGGTAAAATGCCAGGGGGTTACATGTTGAATTGGTATCCCTTATTAAGTTAATTGAATCAACCGACGGAAAGAAGTAAAGCTGGGAGTTCCATTATATCTTAAATGAATATAACATTAGAATTTTTTTCCATGAAAAAAACAATGCAAAATGAAATTAATTGAAGGTTCCCATTACATAAACTAATGACGCCAATAGAAACCTCAAAAATAGGGACATTATTTGTCAAGTCTAAGCTGAAGTTTATGGCATGTGCCAGCTCATGGCAGTGGAAAAGAGAATGGCCTTAATTCCATTTTATCCAATGGTAAATTTTAGTTGTAAGAAGTGATAGCAGCCTGGAGATTAATGATGATGACATTATAAGCTTCTAAAAAGTGTATAATCTTCTTGACTATGAATTTTTCTCATAAAATATAGAATTCTATGCAGAGAGAAATTTAATTAAAATCTCCAAAAGTTGAAAAAGTCGTTTACTTTTTTTACGGGGATTCTTTTTCATCCAACCGTGCATAAGAAGACAAAAATGGAAAAGCTTAATGCCAATTGATAAAAATGCAGAATTTAACTGTTTATTGGTTTTGGTTTGATGAAGTTAAGGGATGACTTGAGCATTGAATTGTACTCTGTGAGACAAAATTAGGGAATAATACAAAATATTCAGAGGCATATTTTTGATGGGACAATCATTAAAATTTAAATTCCAGCATGGACTGCATATTAGAGCAATACTATCCTTAAGTGATTTAGACCATTTGCCACATTTCTCAGATTATACCTTAATGAATGAGCCTTCAATTGTTGCCTTTATGAGGCATAATCCACAGCAAATAAAAAATATTTCAACTCTCTATCTTTTTATCTTCACCATTATCTTATTTTTCTTGCTCGGAATGATGTTATTCACCGTCTGCATTGCTAACTGCTAATATTGAAAAACAAGATGCTGTTCAAACTTTAAGATCATAATTTTTGTGACTTTTGTTTTGGACGGGCAAACTGAGTGAATGATACTATGGAAAATGTCCTGAGTTAATCATGTTTCCCACATCAACTTTAATATGATCAATCAAATAAGCATGCAATAATTCCAGTGCTTTCGTCTGTCATGTTAAACAGATTCTTCAGTCTCCCTCCAAATTTTAACCATTTGAATGGCCTGAAGCCATTGGTAAATATTTTGTCTCCATGAATGCATTGAAGTGAAGTGTAAGTTTTCAGATTATGAAAACAAGTATATAATAAAGGCCTTCTTGACTATATGTACTTCAACTGATGTTGACCTTGAAGGTTGGCTTCCAATTATTTCCAATTTAAGTGTAGGTTAAAACATGTGGCTATTATTTAGTCACTCAAAAAATTCGTTATGTACTATTTTGTTAATGCTATTTTCAACAATGCTGAAATTTCTTCGACTTTGGATATTCAAAAGGATCGCATATATATCGGAATGTAAAAGGCTCTGATTTGTATATGATGAAATGTTCTGGTAGCTTTCCTTAAATTCAATCAAAATGTCTATCTTCCCAATATTAATAAATTTTTCAAGAGTTGCAATAACATCCTTTAAATATATACAACTCATTTCAACATGTGTATCAATGGGGGCAATTTCTTTAGGATATAATGAAAATGTATGCTCCACGAATTGCTATGGAAAGCCCTCTTATCAATAATTATAGCAAGCCTAGGATGTAAACGTGGAATTTCTTGGTTCACAAAACCGAATATACTGAATTGTGTTTACCATGAATAATTTAGCATATTACCAATATTAAATTCAAAATTAAAAAAAATATTTATGATAAGTATCTCTGTAGATATTTGAGCTTGGGATTGGGTTTTGGAGTGGATTTGGGGTTTGGCTTCTTGCCCAAGGATGGTATGTTTTACTGTGTATAATTTGAAGAGGTTGCATTTATAGCCTTTATCCCAATATTCTTCATTCCTTATTAGACAAACCGAGGTGTAAGGAATTGATCTTTGAAATTTCTATCGGCACAAGTATTGGATGTTCCTTGCCCAAAAGAATGTCGTATTAATTGCCTATTCTTTGTGACGTTAGAGATCTCGTCGTCATCATCATTGTACAAGTACAAATATTACCTCATGTTCTCCAAGTAATCAAAACAAATCTTTGGTAATATTGTCATGGTTATCTGTCATCAGCCTCGATCGACTGCACAGTTATATTAAAACCCTCTTCAGCAAGATGAAAGAAGCAATGACTTCTTCATTTTGGTTAGAATTTAAACAGGAAAACTTGAAAAACTCTTTGGATGTAATACTCGTAGAATCTACCCTGAAAGATATTGGAAAGATTATTAAGCTTGGTGAACTTTTGTCAAAAAAATGTTAAGCGTGTGTTTTTGCTCTTTAGCATTAAAAAATATATAGATTCTAACCAAAAAAGGGCTTGATATATAATATTATGTATATTTCAGGAAATTCAAGCGAATGATGGATCTTGGTACGCTCCTAAAATTTTATCAATGTAATATTTAGTATTGGTACTTAGTGCATTGTAAAAGGAATGCTGCAATTAGTTTAATGGTGAATATGCATGGTTCTTATATTGGGGCTGTTGGTTGGAGATTGCAAAAAAGTAACCCTCAATACATATTAGGCATTTTATGTAAGGTCATTATGCCGTAAAACATATATTTGATGTGCAGGCATGTTATTTGCCTCTCTTGGTGGTGCTAAACTGGTTTGCATGAAGAGTTTGAAGTTTTACGAGGCCATTATGTCAATATCTTCTGCAAAAATGTTTTCTTCATTTCCCATTTTTCTATAAAGTTTGATATGAGGTTTTTACCAATTTGCCTTTTTCCATTGTTCTACTTGCACTTTTATTGTTAACTTGTTATATTATGCTTCATATAAATAAATAGCATTTATAAAGACTAAATGTTTTGATTCATTTGATTATTTTAGATTGGCATAAAAATAATTAATGAACACTATGTACTTTGTGCTTTCCACTGATTTATTTTTCATAAGACTACCAGTTTCCGCTGTTATCCCTTTCACGCCGAACATCACATATAGGAGTCGGGGTTTTCTTTATGCAAAAGACCGGACGTCAACCATAAGCGCGGGGGATTTTAATGTGCAAAAGAACGGACATCTCCTATAGACGTAGTGGAGGGTGGGAAAGTGACCGCCGCTGAAGCATTTGAGGAGGGTGTTCTTTCAACCCTTTGAGTCCCTACTCAGTGCCCTTCCATCAGCAACTTTGCTCGACCCTCGAGACCTTTAGCGGTCATTCTCTAATTGTATGAGCAGTGGATTTTTTAAATAAATATTTGTTGGCTATA
This sequence comes from Pyrrhosoma nymphula, assembly GCA_963573305.1. NCBI lineage: Eukaryota > Metazoa > Arthropoda > Insecta > Odonata > Coenagrionidae > Pyrrhosoma > Pyrrhosoma nymphula. Next base: position 7,876,124 of record OY754336.1, read on the forward strand.
CAAAAATATTAACTATTGAAATGAACTCCCTGTGTTTTCAAATTTTAAGTGTCATTCTTGCTCTTATATTAATGCAGTTGTCTTCTGCTTTCTTTTAATCATTAATTTCCTATTAATATCCTAAAATCGTTAATATAACAGCTATACAAAAAGGAACTCATCCCTGCTACATTGCACGGTAGTGAAACTTAAGTATGCCACGAGATGCCTAAATGTAGGCCGAATGCAGCGTCTATGGGAAGTGGGTACCTGAGAAATGTTTGCAGTAAAGGTTAGGGGCTTTGAAATGAGTGGGACAGGAAAGAATGTAAAATAGTTGCTCCGGTAATGAGTATATTTGAAAGGAGCATGCTTTGTTCGTTTGGCTTTGTTTTGAGAATGGTTGAGAGTCAAATATTGGCACAGTATTATGATTGAGGAGTGAATGGTGTGAGAGGAAGGAGCAGACTGAGAAAATCATGGGTGAATGTAGTGGAAGATTCTCTTAAGACGAGGGATATTAGAAGTCTTTAAGTAAAAGAGTTGTGTGTTTGAAGTAATTTAGGAATGTAACAAGCAAAAGTGGTTTGTAGGAAGAATTTATTATAACAGAGGCAGTTTCCCAGGCCTAATGCCAATAATTAAGGTCCTTTGCTGTACCTACACCAAAAGAGAATGATAAGATTCGTTTGTATGTTCCTGCCGGCCATAATTTACTTAAGAAGCTAAATTCCATTTATTCTACTTTTTTTAAAATTGATATTTACTAAATTCATACGTGTCTCCATGAAACAACTTGCTGCAGGCATAGACACATAGTGGGAAACACATCTAGGGTGAATGTAATGCACTAATGCAGTAAGAGGACTACATACATGTCCAAAATTTTTGTTCTTAAAATTTGAAATATCTATAACATAGGTTGCATTGGAATGATGCAGTAGATAAATTCGCAATGCACCATACAATACCATGATAACCAGGATATTATAATCATAATATTTATTTATCATTCAATGGTTTTACACCACAATAGATATCACCCTATCTTATTTTGTGGTTCATATTACTACGCAACCCAAAGGTCATGGGTTTGAATTTTCAGAAACTTGCTCCCCAAAAAGTAAAAAAAACAACACATGGTAATGGTAAGATAATTCGTGGTATGTAATATTAGGATGAGAGTTCTCAAAAGTCCTTGAATATTGACTCCAATTTTATCATTGTCAGGCTAAGTGAGTGGTAGTCCTAGTCACGCATGGATAAAAAACTACAACATATGGACCACATTGCACAGTGGTTTCAATCGCTAATCTAGAGGGACAAAAGTTATTTTTGTTACTTTCGAAAAAATGGTCGCCCCAAATGTAGTTGTATCGTCAACTGGTTGCTTTATCATGATTGATAGCTTTGACAAGGATTCTATAATTTATAACTATGTTGCACAGCTGTAAAGCTATGCGTTGAGATTGCCGACCCTCCGCCCAGATCCAGATGGTGTCTGACCCGCTAATGCTAAAAAGGTACCTGCAAGAAAGTTTAAACGAAAGGAACTATATATTCTAACAGTATGTTTTAGCTAACTGTATGTGTCAATGTTTAGAGTGCAATTTGTATAAATACAAGCACTTTTAAGTCCTAGCTTTCAAATTGTATTATCTCAGTCTTCAAAAATTCGTTTTTTCGTCTCCCCCTACAAATATTTAAATTGACTTAAAGAAAATATATGTTGAGATAGGATTGCAAAACCTTCAGTATTATGTAGAGAAGTCCATCGAGTGACATTTATTTCCAGCAGTTCTTGCGCCTTTTGCAAATAATTCCCTTTTCGTCCCATTAAGTTAACAAGCGAGGGCCATCCTTAGGGTCATATTGGGGAGCCAGCAAGTGACTTACAAACCAGGACGACACCAGGCATATCTGGAGAAACGTCTGTACACGCCATAATAAGGTATTTAAAATTATATATTTGGAAATCGATATTTTTTATTTATTGACCTATTAATTATATAATGTAGCTAAACAATAGGTACCGTCAATGTGTATTGAGGAGGAAGTAAAATTTTGATGGCTATAAAGTACTAGTGAAAGCTTTTGGAATTTAGGGGAATTTTTAAAATTGTTTATTATCACAGTTTAATTTTTATGTAAATTTAAACTCATACTTATTTTAAATTCTAAATAAATAGGGAAGTCATGTCGCACTCCGTGAGGGTCAAGCTACCGACAGTAACCCACATGGGGTTGTTGCATTTGTGCAGGAAAAAAATACCACAGATGATTTAAATAATTACATAGAGCATGAATCAGGATTTGAAAGCTGAAACGAATATATCTCATATGCCATCAGGAAAACTGTGAGGCTAATTAAAAGTGATTTTGAGAAGTTGTGGAAACAGTGCTCCAGAAAATACGATAGGCTTCCATCAAAGGAGCGACCCTGGGTAAACTGTAAACTGCAATTCTCCGGCACTGTTACTCAGAAAATAGTACCTCGTAATTTCTCTCTATCAGATCCTCTTTTATTCACTTTAAAAGTTGGCGGACCTTGGAAATCCTTTTCTGAAAGCCGCCTGCAAATCAGGAGTAGTAGACAGTCTCTCTAGTATGTACAGTCTCTTGTGAAATAAAGATCGAAATGAGAACTGTTTTGCAAGTCAGCTTTCATTGTGGAGCTCAGGAAAACCTTTGCCACGAATATCATATGCATCAGTGGAAGCTCCTCTTTCTTAGAAAATAACCTTACAAAGCAAGAGTACATAAACATCAGAAGAGAGACCAAACAGAGGTGGTGTGATATTTATCCCTCATGCAAAGTAATACGGAATTCAAAGTTGTCTTGCTACCCCACCCTACAAGAAATGATCATTAGCAAGACTTTGGCCGAGGTCAAGTTACAGGCACTCGTTAATCACACCATTTCGCCATTACTATTGGCTGAAGAAGGAGAGTTGTCACCGCTTTCCTTTGATCTGGCAATGAATTCAAACATGTTATTTAAGTGGGGTTTTGATGTCAGTAGTGGAAACACGCAATATAGGCAAGATTCACATTTTAAGGAAGAGGCAGGACCGGTGGATGATTCAAATATGGTTTCCATTTCTATGGTGCCACTTCAGCTGAAATCTAGTACTGAACACAACACCTTATGGCAAAATCCCAGGTGAAATTCGACCGGTTATTGCCCATAAAATTATTAATTGAATAGGAGTGAAGGTGTACAAGAAGAGAAAAAGATAGAGAAACAGATCTCTCAGCTAATCCCCGTGGTAATCAAAATACATGGGAAGAAATAGCCCATAGTTTCAGAATTTTTATTCACAATGGAGGTCGATCAAGTATGGGATGCTATAACTGACACCTCATCCCAAACGTGTTACATTTTTCAGGCTACTCAAAAAAATATGAATGAAAACCAAAGGATGTGGATGTTACTGCCTACAAAGTTGGTCTTTCTACTTTGCATGCCTGGCTTTTTGAATGCCTTCTCCATGTATCATACAGAATAGAAGTGAAGAAATGGCGTGGGGGAACAAAGAAAAGGTTTTGGTAAAGAAAAAAAAATATTTGCAAAAGGTTCAGATAGGAGATGGGTCTCATTGTTCACCAACCAACCCCTGGAGGAAGTGGTACCTCCAACGATGGCAATACTGCACGAAGTTTTTTTTTCCATAGTCCTGACATTTCGTCAGCTGTTTCTGGAATTAATAAAGAATTAATTCAAAGATTTGGAACTATTCTATTGGCACTATCCTGTGGTTTCTCCATAAATATCACTGAATTTCAAATGTATGCACAAAAAACTAAAGAAATGTATATGAGGTCATGTTCATGGTTTTACGTGCCTGTCACTGTGCATAACATATTCATGGGGCCAAAGTGATGCATTATCACCCATTCACATGCTTTCCAAAGAGCCCCAACAAGCAAGGCATAAGCATATTAGGAAATACCAGGAATATCACGTACGAAATTGCTCAAGGAAGGACAGAATGCATGATTTAATCTGCTTTTAGTCACATCTGATACTTTTGTTCAAAAGCAGAAATATTCCCTCTCAATGGAAGTCAGACAGCTCCTCAAGGAGCCGATGATACCTGAACCAAGGGAAGACGAGGAGGGGGAGGACGTGGAGTTGGCAAATAATGAGGATGAGTAACGACGATGATAATGGTGGTAGTGACTGTTAATAAGCAGTTCGCATTTTATGAGAATTCATTGTACGTACCCAGTGTTGTACCCAGTGTTGTACCCACGTGTCCATTGTACCCAGTGTTTTGGGGTGTATTCATATGGTATTTAGGTTATAAGATAAATGCGAGAGCAGTATGTAAACAAATTGTTATAATTTTCTATTTTAATTAACTGTTATGTTGATTTATATGTAATTTTAAATTAAAAACTGATTTTTCTCTTAAAAATCATAACATAATAAGCTATTGCAATTGTAATTTTGTGTCAATTTCTATGATTTGGCCGTACCTAATGCTTACACTACAAGAGCTATTAGTTTAAAAGGAAAAATAATTTTGTCCCGCTAGATTCGCTATTGGAACCACTGTGCATTGGTCTGAATATACATAAGGCAACACTTATGCTTATAAGGCAATTATTTTTTAAATTCTCCTCCAATGGCTCCAGTCATGCAAGAGGGATTGGGGGAAAGATGGGGAATTTGGGCAGGGCTGGATTAGGGAAAAGAACATTACAGGTGGGAATGACGAGCAACTGCTAGAGGTTCCAAAGAAAGAGGTCAGCATTTATTCATCGCAATATTTTATGGTTTCTGGGAGAAAACTAAAATTTTGGAAGGGTTGATATGAAACCATTACCTTTTTTTGGTGCAGGAAACATATTTTATGTTTTCTCAAGGAACTGGGAGGAACATTTTTATTCACGTATGATAATCATTTTCTCCCTCTACAACATTCAAGGACCAACCTTCCTAGAAAGGATCAAATGCTCACAATATCTTTTTATTCTGGCTTAGGGTCCTCCATTCCAGGGTAATTAGGGAAGGATAGGTTCCTTAGATGAGATTTATGATTGTGTAGTTTTTGTACTCATACATTAGTAATAACGGGTGAAAATCAAGGAATTTACTTACTGTTTGGAAAAAAAAATCACAGAAAACAGCAAGGAAAGTGAATTTGGAGTGTATTTTCAAAAAAACTCTAATTGAAAATAAATTAATTCTCACTTTTAGCTTCTCAATTAGTGCTGGGCAATGTCTACATCCTCCAGCCAGATGAAAAACTTTGCCTAGACTAAAATGGCCCACCACCAGCTACTCCATTGTATGCGCTAGATGGAGAGAATATATTGCTTATTTTATTGAAGAAGGGCCTTGGGATTTTCCAGCAGAAGATATGATTTAAAAGAAAAAGTTTTTATTTGCTGGATTGTCGGGTTTCACTCAAATGAAGTAGCCCCTTCTTCCATCAACATATTTTAGTTTATGTAGAGGGAACTATGATTGAAAAATATTTGTCTCATAAAAATTCATCTACAAGAGATCCACAGAAAGCAGTATGAGTGAATCAATTTTTTCTGTTGTTCATCACTTTTGTAATTATAAACACTGTGGAAATAAGAGGGACTTTATATGAAAATATAAATTTGGAAGGAATTGAAGGATGTATATTTTTAATGGTAGAATTACTTGTTTGAATTTGTTTAAGGACATAGAAACTGTGGTGTTACTGCACTTGTATTACTCTTCAGAAGACTATTATTTGTATTCTTTTGAAGTCACCGTAAATGTCAATACCTCTGCTGAACCATTTTTTCATTGAATACATACTTCTCTCCCACATATATATGTGGTGTAAAATCAAGGCTTTGGCAGCTAAAGATTTAAGTTAGCCAAAGGTGGATCATTGACCTGGAACAGGCCCACATTCAGGAGTTGCCCTTTCTTCGAGCTGCATTAAGTTTTTGTAGGTCCTAGGCACGTATTAATTATGTAAAACTAATCTTTGAGTTAACATTTTAAAATACCTTCTTAATAGTTAAGTCGCGAGATGCTATAGCAGTGATGAGGACGCTAGTAGAAAGAAATATAGAGTATGGGCAGGATGTTTTTGCATGCTTTGTAGATTTCGAGAAGGCGTTTGATCGGGTGGAATGGACGAAATTAATGGGAGTGTTGAAGCAATTAGGCGTCGATTGGAGGGACAGGCGTCTGATTCGAAATTTGTATATGAATCAGACTGCGCAGGTTAGGGTAGCCAATGGAGAATCGGGATGGGCCACGATAGGACGGGGAGTGCGGCAGGGTGTATTTTGTGGTGTACGCATGCAAATAAGACACCACTTTAATAAAGGTACTCACTGGCTGCCGGTCGGGATACGAGTGGCATGGGACTCAGGTAGCAGTCGTGAGAGGGAACGTTTGGAAAAGGTGGCGTGCCAGTTCCGTTTATTCAAAAGAATATCAATGTTGCTTTTTAACGTGTATTCAGAAGAAATGGTAAGGGAGGCACGGGGGGAGGAGGAGGTAGGAATAAAGGTAGGAGGAGAGCCGATAAAATCAGTGAGATTTGCAGATGATCAAGCATTGGTTAGTCAGTCGGCCAAGGGGTTACAGTCAATGGTGAATGCATTAGAGGTGCAGTGCTAAAAGTAAGGGATGAAGATCAATCACAAGAAAACGAAAGTAACGAGATTTTCTAGAAGTAAGAAGGCGGGGCTGAATATAAGGGTGGGAGGGCTGAAGATAGAGCAGGTCGAGCAGTTCACGTATCTGGGTAGTATTTTGGAGGCGAATGCGTTTAGTGGTAAGGACATCAGATGCAGAATTGCGCTTGCTAAAGAAGCATTTTCGAAGAGAAGGGAATTGATGAGGGGGGGTCTGAGAAGAGACGTAAAGAAGAGGCTGGTGAAAACTTTAATATGGAGCGTGGCGCTATATGGGTCGGAAACTTGGCCATTGCGAAGGGAGGATGTGCGTAGACTTGAGGCGTTTGAGATGTGGGTTTGGAGAAGGATAGAGAAGGTGAGCTGGGAGGCGAGAAAGACGAACGAGGAGGTATTGGATATGGTCGGAGAGGAGAGGAAGCTTGTGGCAGAGGTTCGGAGAAGGCAGAAGAGATGGACTGTCCAAGAACCTACCAATCAGCTGGTAGAATACTTGAATGAATGAATGAATGAAAAGTTAAGTGACTTTAATTAAAAATGATAATTATTATAAATTATTTTACTTCCATTTTTACTATAGGTACCTATGCAATTAAATTTGTAACTTATATTTGTTAAAAAAATATATTTTTAACTAGGAGATGATGCCCATTGCGTTTTAATTGGAAGAAGAAAAAAATAAAATCGGTGCGTAGGATTAGATTGGAGCATGAACTTATGGTGTTGGATGGAATGAATCCTCCATATGTGATGTGCAAAATGCATATAGTGTGCTGTAGTTGTTGACCACTATTAAGTACATATGTTGGATGTTGATGGACATACATACATGAAAAAACTCAAGCGTATCGGTGTCACATGTTTAATAATATTATATGCCCAGAAGTAAACAGAGAATAACACAGTGGTGCCCCACATAAAGGAGGTAGATTTACAGTAAAACATACGACAAACAAAAAGTGGGTTTTTAACCCTTCAACGACGAGCGACGTAGTCACTACGTCGAACACGAACTTCACATGCCGTCGAGCAACGTAGTGACTATGTCGCTACGATTCCATTTGAATCAGTGGAAAACCAGTGATTCCATTTAAATCTCCTCCGACCAATGAGATGGGGTTCATTTAAATCTCCTCGGGGCTTGAAGGGTTAACTGCCAACCAAATAATAATGAGTATGTAACGAGAAGGAGCCCAAAGATTACATGTTTCAACAACCACACATGGAGAGATGGGGGGTGGGGAAATACCCCAACTAAAATCTTGCTGTTATTCTATTATTATATTGATCATTTAACCTTAGCCATAAGCACCTCAGGCACAAGTTCCCATTTAAATCCAGTGTTGTGTAAAATAAAAATTCTATCATTGAATTAGTGCAAAGATTGATGATTTTTCAGTCAAAAACTCAATTCTTTGGCAAAAACAATGCAAATAAAAAAATCGAATGCAAGAATTAAAAAAATAATTCTATCAATCATCTGATTCAAAAGAAATCCAAGCCTATAATCATAAATGCAAGTAATTTAACAAAACGGAAAAAGAAAGCTCTGCACCATTGTCAATGCTTTTCTATTGGAAGTAAAATTTGGTTAAAAAGGGCCCAAATTGCGGCCCTTGTGCCTTTTTCATATATTGCCTATTAATCCTTCTATGCTCTTAGGAACAATTGTGCCAAATTTTGTTCGAATCCATCTAGGGGTGTAAAAGTCTACTATAGAGTTCAAACAAACCGAATTTCAATTTTATAGATATGTATAGAAGCTTTAGTAGGCCTTATATTTTCATGGTCTAAAGGCACTGTGCTTAATGGATGAGAAAGCAGTGTCCCTGATCTTAAATCTTAGAGATTTAGGATCTTCCATCCAAAATGAGTCTTCAGCACTGGTATCACAAGCTGTGGTTTTCCCTGAAATGTGTTTTACTGTTGTGGTAGCATTCTTAATTTAATCTTCACTTTCCTGTTCAGATTTCTCTCCAAAATTACTTCCATCATCACTTTTTGACTGAGATCGCTCATTGCCACATTGCAATTGACTCTCGTGCTTTGTAGCTTTAAAGTACCTAAAGTATTTCCAGAGAAATCTGAGTGATTTCAGCATAATTTCATGATTTAAGAAAAGAAAGGTATTGTACCTAAGAAAACCATACCTATGTATACCTGAAAAGGTTTAGCCCTCCACTGTTTTTGTGAATAATTAAAAAAATAAAATGATTAAGTTTTTAAAATAAAATTTTCAAACACATCTAAAATTGTTGTGAACTGTAGCAGACTGTAAACTTGATGTAGGCCGATTGACAGGAGCCAAATTCTTCAGGAGATTTAAAATCATATTAATGGATGGAATTCTTAGCAACACGGTTAAACTTGAACATGTTGCTGCATAGAAGGAGCATGTAGGCATGCCAGATGCTGGTGTTGTGTGGGTTGCGGTTTGAATTTTTTTCTTAGGGCAAGAAATCATTTTTAACCCCTCATTATCATCATCACTTTGAAGATTGCTATGATCTCTCATCTCCATTCCCTTTTAAGCAAACTGCTTAATTCCTTGATAGTTCTCCTTCATAATTTGCATAATCCCTATCAGTATCATTGGGTAAATCACAAAGAAGCTAAAAAATGACATTAGCTGTGTTTCAATAAATGCATACACCACCAGTTTCCCAAATAAGTCTGCTCTTTAAGAATACTGGATTGTACTCTGATAGGAATCAAGTTAAAGTGACTTTCCTCTATTAGCTATGATTATTGATTACATTATATGATATACATATGATTACATGTTCATTTTCATGTCGTCATCATCATAGGAGTTCTAACAAATAAATTATGGTTCCACCGACAGTCCTGCCTCTCACTGACTCATTTTCCTGACCACAAGGAGTCTATTGAATGTTTCTTCTGCCATCCATCAATTTTCCCACGTTAAATCCCTTTTTAAACTGATTTGCAGCTGCACTTCAGTCCATTTCTCTCCCACTTAACCATTAGATCCTTCATAATTCCTTACTTTGACATCCTTAATAATTTTCTTAATTCATATCATGCTTGGTCTTCCTCAGAAATTCCTCCCATTTATTGCTCCTTTCACTATAATTTTCGGGAGGGAGAATTTCATCAACAAAAGAGGTGTTTGATTATTGGTAATGTGGTAATGACAGGTTCCTTGTATAAGAATGTAAAGAAAAGACTGGCAAAAACCTAATTTATGTAGGGTAGCATTTTATGGTGTAGAAATGTGGACTCTAAGGAAGGAAGAGAATAGGCTGCAGGCATTTTGAGACATAGGCATGGAGAAGTTGTGATGGATGAATAGGAGGACAAACGAGGAAGTGCTCAGAATGGTGAGTGTAGAGAGAAAACTGCTGTAGGAGAAAGGGCGGAGATAGAGGAGATGGAATGGGTTGTGAGGGCGGACTGATTGCTGAAGGCCAAAACAAGAGGTGGATGTGAACAAGATGTGATGAAGAGAGGTAGGATGTACATGGAGCTGGACCATGAAATCATGTTAGGATATACCGTATATACTCGGATATAAGTCAAGAAATCTCTTCCTTATTTCGGCCAATGAAAATCTAACTTTGACTTGTAGTCGAGTCAGGATATTAGGTGACTTTTTCAGGGTCAATGTATCAGTGTATCGGCTGCATAAAACCAAATGTATCTTGATTCCTTGTAAGCCAGGGAGAGTTTTCACCAATAAATGCTTTAGATTTAAGTTTTGTATTTTGGCCTAATACTGTCATATACACTTGGTATGTTCTGCTTTGTGACAATAATGCGTTCCAAAAGACCAAATGTATTGCACAATTTTCACATTAAAAAAGCAAAAAAAAAAGGAGATTCAGCAATTTTTTCACCTCAACTTATACTCAATCCATGGATTTTAGTTGATATTTTTGGCTCAAAAAGAACACTTCCACTTATAATCGAAGATATATGGAAAGTACTGACAGGTGTAAAAAATTAGTGGCAGGGGTAATCCTTTCTCCATCTAAACCTAACCTAACTGGTAGATCACTTCCTATGATAATTTTGGTTTGGAGGAAAAATACTCATCTTATATTCAGGCCGATGTGGTAATATATTTTCCTCTTGCAAAATTGTATTCATACTCTCACAAAAAATAGATTTTGAGCATGCAGAAGGTTTTATGAGATCATCTCAAGGAAAGAAAATTGAAGTTAAAAACAGCTTTTTGCAACAATTCTAAGGCTTTTCAAAGACAGTACATACCTACCTCAGTGATAGAAGAAGATGAGATATTTTACTTAAATATATTTGATTGTTTCAGGCTTGACTTCGTGGAAGTGACATATATCCATTTTGAATAATAAAGGTAACAAAGTTTTTTTATTCAAAATTGATATTTTACTTGAATTGGACTGTTATCAATCAGGTGATCTCTCGCAGTTAAGGTAGGTTTTAGATGGAAGTAAGATTATCTTTTTTGTTTCTGTGATTGACTGCCATTTTTCCTTGGAAAATTGAGTTGAATGAGGCTCCCATTGACTTTCCCAATAGTATAGTTACCCTTTGACTTATCTGGCATGGGTGGCCTTACCAAAAGCAATTACTATTACTCCAACCAGTCCAGCTAAAGAAGCCAATGGAGTAAGTATGCAAGTTCTTCCACTGTGTCAGGTTGTAGTCCAAGATCTTCAAGCAGCAAGAGATCAACCAGGCAGGATGAAAAAATAAATATGTATTCTTGCATTGATTGGCTACATATGCACATCTTAATCAACCCACAGGTGAGACTATATAATTTCTTCATGTGGATTTGATTGGATACTATGTACATTTTGATACAAAAATATAATGTTTATTATTTGCGTTAAAGATGCATTTCAACTAATTTTAATTGTATAAAGCTTCAAATTAATGTGAAAAACATTCAATAGATGAATATATACCATAAAAACCAATTGATGACCGTTTTAGTGTATTTAAATAATTTTTGATGTTGCAGTGGGATATTTTGTCATCGTCGAAGCATTCTGAAACCTATGAAATTGGGTATGAATTCGCGGAGAAATGAAATCTCTTTCAATGAATTTAACAGAATCGATAAACTCAAGCGATCGTGTGCCCACACGGACAAAATACGTGGAACAATAATTCTTCAACCATGTAATCAAATACGAGATATTCAAATTCCCCACGCAATGTCGCGCGCGCTCTTCTCGTAATCGTTTAATTGAAGATCTCACCGGAGAGGGCGTTCACCAGTTTCCGATCGCAGGCAGCAGCGAGATGCGCGATGAGGCGCCAAGATTTCTGTCCCAACGCGCCGAATCCGAGTGGAATTGTTTCCCTTGGCTCCAGTCGCTCGTGTCTCTCGCAAGGAAGCTGGCCGTTTTGAATTGACCAGAATTGAGGAAGGCGTCAATGGACATAAAGGCTGCTCCTGGTTGATTGCACTAAGGGGGTGAGTTACCCTTTTTTTAACGGGAGATAGTTTTGATCTTATATTATATTACCCTTATGATATTCATAGTGACACCCTTTCACATTAAGATGAAGATGATTTTCTTGATTATGAAGATGCTCGTTTCTTATTTAAAGTAGTTTTGTCCATATAATTAGAGGTTTTCATCAAAAAACTGTGTAAAGATATTCTTTGTAACTTTGAGAATGGTGGGACTGTGAATGTTTCTGGAATGGAAGTCGATGACTCATGTCCACATCGGTATGTGTTACCATTTCTTGTTTAGCTTTGCTTTTTTTGTGTTCTGTATCAATGCTTATTTGGTGTTCTGTACATGTACAAGTTTATATGTATAAGTTTACAATTATATCGATTAGGATACAAATATAGGATTACATACGGCAAAATAAATTCTCCGCTTTCGCATGTAAACAGTAAGGTGTTTCAGAATTAAGACGATGAAAATAGAGGGCGCTTTGTTATATTTATTGTACTAGCAAGCTGGATGACCCAAATGTAAAATACAGCCCTAATTCATAGCCTAAGTCTTTTGTATGCGGAAGCTCCTTTTCTTCATCGCAGAGAAAGAAGCCGTGATACCGCGAATGGATACGACTCAATGAAAACCCGGCTATGAATTAAATAATAAATAACCCAACGTTAAGTTCAGGAAGACGTGATAAAAAAGACCTTTCCAGGAATTGGAGGATGTACAATGTTCCATGTTCGTTTCCCAGAAATAATTTGAATTATTCTGATTACATTAATTCTAATGATTTATTCCAATATTTAAGCTGAGTAATTGGTTGATGGTATCATGCTTGTAAGTTAATTTCGAGATTGATATTTCTAGATTTCCCTACGTATCTATCTATATGTACGTAAGGAAGTCTCGAAATTTTCGCATTTTACAACATCCAACGAGACAATATTGTTAACTGTTATGCTCTATTGATTTTTCAAGAGCATTTTTTCAGTATTTGTTCCTTTCCTTGCCTATAAATCGGTCATATTACTGCAAACGTTTTGTTTTTCTCTGGATATGTTACGGTATAGCAAAATAAGTTTTCTAAGAAATCAAGAACGTGGCAAGAGAATAAAAGCACTCCTTTTTTAGGGATTGAGTTAAATTAAGATTTAAAGCGATTTGATTCCTATGTGGATTCTATATATTTGATTCCATTCCAGTGATGGGAAATTACGAGGATATTGTGGTTACTGGTTAAGAGAAATGTGATTTTTAGTGATGAAATTCAGTTACGATATCGTAACTAAATATTGCATATGCAAAGCGATTTGATCCTTCAAATATATAATTAATTTCTTCATCCATAGTATACTGCGATAGTTTCGTGAAGCCTGTTCACGAGAAAAAAATTGAAACGCAAACCCACCATCCCCTCGATTAGGTGATCGGTAGGAAATAGGTATATCTTTATCAACTCCGAGCATTCTCTCTTGGGAAGGACCTGTTGAATGGCTTTGGAAAATTTCGTGAGACTCCCAAGACCGGAGTGATTTTTCTCTCCATCTACGGCAAAGCCAGTGGCGTTCGCAAGACAGTTCCGACATCAAACTCGTGTTGTACTAAACCTTCGTTGTATTATGCACGCGTCTTTTCAGTATCCTCATTCCGCGACCTTGACACAACCGCTTGCCCTTAGCCTCCTTCAGGCGGCAGGCTAGAGGGAAAAATTCATGACTTCGATCCTTTTCACTTTTTTGATCGAAGCCTCTCGTGTGGGCTTTTTGCATGTTTGGTTCTTTCTTTTCCGTGTTCCTTCTCATCCGATTTCCCGGCATCCTTTTCCTAATCGCTCTAGTGGCTATGACGTACCACCAAGAAACGAAAGACGACTCAATTATTTAGCCATTCCTTCCTTCTACATTACCATCTCGTGCCCGACTGAGATTATTATGCACATAACAAGTGAGGGGATGATGCGAAATACAGGAAAAGTGATTTCTGTAAGGGAAACTGGAAAATAGGAGAAATGAAGGATAAAAAAAACTTCTGTCTTGATCAATTCTTGATTTTCTCACTCGACGTTTACGCTTGAATAGCTTCGCTTGTCACCGATCGATTGCGTATGCTTGGAATCAAGTCATCTTTCAGGGAACCTGAGCGGAGAAAAAGTCTGTGTATTAAGGCTCTGAAAGCCGAAGGTCTGTGGTTTGATTACCATGTTGAGCAAATCTCTTTTCTACAGCAATGTTCAAGTGATCATTTAGTTTTAAGAATCAAGAAGGCCAGAATAGATGAGCTTAAAAGTGGATTGCTTTGATATGGCGGCGGAATTCTGACTTTCTATCCCGAAGTCCCGTGTTAGAATCCCAGGAGTAGCGGAGAATTTTCCACTGGAACCCCGATCACCATTAGGGTGCAGTGTGGAGAGCGCATTGAATGCAGTAGGTACTCCGTCCGGATGAGATATCAAACCGCGGACTCATTGATCACTTAATTGCTTCATCCATCTAATATTCCTCCCCTTGATTTCTACATTCAAATTAAGCTATAGTGCTTTTCACATTTATTTATACTCTACACCACGATTAAAGTACTCCAGTTCAAAATCTCCGCGAAATTATTGGATAGCAAGTATTTAAGAATATCCCTCGTGTAGGGAATCATTTGCTGACAATTCAATGCATGTATAAGAGTATCTGTCTGTTTTTTATGTAGAGGTGAATCCTGTCCGGCGTAACTATTCAGTGCTCTAGTACAAATTCCTCTCCCTACTATTCGATGATTAGGAAAGTCTTTGCTCTCAAGTGAAGATATGAAGTCTTTTTTAGCAATTCATTTTATCACGTATCTCCTTGGGCGTATATTATTGAAAAGAATGCACCACATGCAAAATAGTTCATTTATTTAGAAATATTTTATTATATGGTTTTATCACAGTTAGTTCATTAGTAAAGTTATTTTATCTGTATTCTAAGTTGAGGTTGTGTGAAGACTCTATGGGTCACATAGTTGTGATTGATTGTGAGTAGTCTCTGGCTTCAACGGTTTTATAGACCCTGGTTACTTGGAGCAATGATGCTCGAGCGATGTGACATTAGAAGATGCGGATCATAGATACCTTACAGCGATAGATTTAATTTGAGAAGACTATGGCAACGGGTTTATCTTTATCTTAATAGATTTTTCAAGATCGAGTATATCCTGGAAAGAAAAAAATAGCTACTGTCCCACCGTTTGTATTTTCAAATTTAATCTTTAATTTTTTTTCTGAGTGGTGCATAGTTGAAACATACACACACGTTACGCCGTTCCCTTTCCGGGTACTCAAGAGTTAAAAATGTTTAAGTCTGGTTGATAGGCCCATAAAGCCGACTCTTCTTCAATAATTTCCTCCATACTGTCCTATCCTTGCAAATCTTTATTGTTTCCGTTTCACTCATGCATTGCTTCTTACACGCCCGCCTGCTTATACTCCTATTATTCCTTCTCTTTATAGTCCCTTCTATTTCATTCACCCATGATTTCTTAGTCTACCCCTCCCACTTACACCACTCACCCTTTCATAAATCCGCTTTGTTATTCAACTCTCGCCCATTCTTTGACCAAACCCGCGAAGCACACTCCTTTCAAACAGCCATAAACGGAGCATATCCATTCCAAATTCATTCATCACACCCTCGTTTCTAACCCTATCCTTTCTGCTTTTCCTGCCATCACTCCTCAGATACTTCATACCCTCTGCATTTAGCCTTCTCATTTGTTTATCCTGGAATAACCAAGTTTTACCACCTTAAATTGGAAAAGAGTCATCTTTTTTACACTGAAATGTTTGCTATCTTACGTTAGACAAACATCCATCCCTTGATATACTTCACATACTACCCAGGCCGTTCCTTCCAGCATTCGCACACCTGTTAATCTTATCATCTACCCTCTCAAATTTCACAAACATTCAGCCAAGTTGCAAAACATAATCCACTTGCTCAATTATTTCACCTTTATCACACAGTCATTCATTCCCCTGTCCTAGTTAAAAACCACTACTTAGGTGTTCGACGCATATATCCTCAGTTCAATTCTCTCGGTCGGTTCACAAAAGTTATCCAGAAGCCTCTGTACTTCCCGTGGGCTCACCGACAGCAACGCATCGACATGGGCGCATAGTAGTACTCGCACATTTACATCTCAATCCATTACGCCGACATTGCTACTACCAAGGAGGTTAGAAAAGAAATGGAGGCGTAACATACCACTTGATTCTTGAAGCCAATTCCGCCATTGCAGTCGGCACAGTTTAGACCTTTCTATGGCTTACGTGTCCGGCGGTCGCGTTCGATTTTCGTCAAATCTAAGTTAAAAACCACGGGCAAGGCGGTGTTTTGTTACTGGTTTGGCAACCGCTACTCGACGCAAAATCCTTCCCAAGCACCCCTATTCTTGCTTCACTTTCGCTCATGAGCATCCAGACGGTCATGCCTCCTCCTCCATTTCATTTCAACCTCCTTGGTTACTACAAGCGTCTCTCGCACATTTATCCATGAAAACATTATATAGCCAAGGAGACGTTACGCATCCTTACTTTACACTGTTTAAAACCTTTGATTAATTGAGGCCAGATGGAATTAATTGATTGTGACTCTGTTGCGATGGTAAGGATGCTTAAAATCTTATACATATTTTATTCCCTGTCCCCTTTTTTCGTCCAAATTTAACTCCAAATCGGACGCCATTGATTTCTTTCTAAATGTAGTCTCTCGCTTTGGTCTCGCTAGTCTCGAAGGTTGAGGCAAACCCTCCACGCATCAGACATTCACGGAGACCCTCAACATGTTTTGCCGTCGACCCCCGCTGCGCGATCGAAGGCGATATCATTCGCGTGGAATCAATCGAACGACATCATCCACCGATTCGAAGCCTTTCGTTCGTGATATGCAAGGGAAGCCATTTCAAGTATGCACATTAGCTGAGTGCACTCCTTGAAAATTGCATCGCTGCTCTCAGAGCGGTTTCTAGGCGCTATTGTTGAAAACAGATGAAGTAAGGTCGAGGAAGCCACAACGTCTGTGCGCTTGATAAACGTATCCAGCGTGGCGTGATCATGTCGGCAGGCACCACGCAAACACAATGGAATCCGCACAAACAGCACTGACTCGACTTTCGAGACTATGGTGTTTGTGGGGATGTTTGTGGTGCCTAACTAAAGGAATTGGCTGAGGAGAAGGATGATTAGTCTCTAACTTGACTCATTTTTCACGCTGTGCGACTAAAACGCCTTCACAACAGGTTTTTTTGCGATTCTGTATAAAGTACTGCGGTATTTGATTAATTTTTATAAATAATTCAGAAAACATACTATAACTAGAATTCATTGTTACAAAAACGCAGTTCAAAATTCCACTAATTATTTTATTGCTCTCGACCGGTTTCGACGACTAAAGCGTCATTTACAAGACAAAACAAAAAGCTGTTTTGTCTTGTAAATGACACTTTAGTCATCGAAACCGGTCGACAGAAATAAAATAATTAGTCGAATTTTGTACTGCATTTTTGTAACAATGAATTCTATCTTCAATTTCCACAATGTTTCGCCACAATCCATTAATTTGATACTATAACTGCATACCGTTAGTTTTTTGACGAAATTCAGGTGTTAGAATTTCCTATTTTTTTTCAATATTATCCCTCTGGAGCGCACAGTCGTAATCTATCCCATGTAAAACAGCTTGTATTTTCAGGCGAATTGCTCGAAAAGTAGTTCGGAAAGGGGATAATATTTTGATAACATTTGGAGGGAGAAAGATGGGAGTTTTTTCTTCATAATGAGGTCAAATTCATAAAATTTTAGGTGAAGTGATATTTCGCTCAAACTATTTTAAGATAAGGGTTTGGAGAGGATTGGAGAGGGTGAGCTGGGTATGGAGGAAGAAAAACGAAGAAGTATTGGATATGGTAGGAGAGGAAGATGGTGGTGGAGATGCGGAGAAGGCAGGAAAAGATGGACTTGTTGGGAGGTGTGGGCATGTTGAAGAGCGTGATAGAGGGGAGAGCGAGGGGGAAGAGGAAGGAAGAGGACCGGAATTAAAGGAGGCAGGGGGTATGAGAAATTTAAGAAAGACCTGCTGGCGAACAATCAAGGCGAGGTTAAGTGAAAAGATGTGCCAGAAAAATGGGGTAAGTTTGGGAAAGGACTGTCTAAAAACCTACCAATCACTGGTAGATCACCCAATGATGATGAAGAATATAGTAACCATAGACTTCTCATATACTTTATTACTTTCTTGGAAGAGAGTTGTAAGAATTCGAATGCGATGACCTGACGCACAGTTGCTTAGTCTTCCCGCTAGGTGATAATTTAAAATGTGTTTGGAAAGAAAAAAGCTACATTTTTGATATACGCCGAAAGGCAAATGCCATGGGAATACACGCAGGTCAATGAGTAAGAAATAGACTTGTATTTTTTTCACCTCAGGTTGGTTGTCCATCTTGTGTTTACAGGCAATCAAGTCATCATAGGATGACGCAAGAAATCAACAGCATGGCGGGTAAGTTTGCCCCAGACACACGTCTTCCTTGAGTCGCCTGCTTTTCTCGAGGGCCCCTAAGGTGGGCAGAACCTGTTTTCCTATGTGTTAATTGGGGAGGAAGAATTTCTACGAAGAATGCCCGCGGTTCCGGAGAATGCCAACTTGATACTTTAAACGAAAGATGGGCCTTGGCAGGGATTGCGACTTGTTCATTCCGAAGCTCAAAAGATTCATGCGATTAAATATGATTTGGTTGGTAAGAGGACCGGCAACTGAGGTAATTTGCGCCATCGAGGATAGGTGGTTAGATTGGCAATGGAAGGTTGATCAGGGGAATAGTATTATTGCGTCTTTAAGCAGCAATAAATAGTTGAGTTATGAACCAATATATTTATCTATTTCTTCAACTCAATCGTAATTAAGTCGCGTTATTTTTGTCAAATTACAGTGATAATAAGTTACTGAAACTCAAGATTCGTAGACTGCATCCCCTGACTGCGTTTTTTTGTTCCGCGCTAATTCCTTTGTGGTCTCAAAGCTCTTCTGTTCCATGCAGGGGTGGTTCAAGACAATAGACGTTTTCATCCGAGCAGGGCTGCTCTTCGGTGCTCCCACATTTCCCAGCACCCCCCTTCTCAGCCCAAAACTCTAATGAGACTTCCTTATCAATAAAATAATAAACCTTTATTCTTCATGCATCATTAATATGTCAGAAATAAAATATTATGTTGTATTCGTCTATGTCTACAAAATACCCTGCAAGCCACCTCAAGGGTGTGTGGTAGGGGGTAAGTAGTCAACAACATGCATTACACTATACCCTATTAAAGTTGATGTAACTACGATTATTGATGCATTAGCATTAATCGCTAATGCTTGTCAGGAGGCGAAGCCTCACAAGCACACATAACACTATATAGGTATGCTACCAATGTTAAGGGACCAGTTGTATCAATGTATTTTACAACTGCATAAATATGGACAGAAATAGAAATGTTATACTGAAAACATCCACGGCGTGCTGTTAGTATCTACCAGGCAGCATATAAGGATACAAGTATTAATGAGTAGCCAACTAATTATCTACACTACTTATCGACAAAAAACTAGTTAAAAGTCTCATTGGCAGCTGTTGTGTTCACTTGTCGCTCGCGTGAAAAGTGACATTTTGAAATCTGTCCGTTCTGCAGTTTAGCCCCCTAATTTTATTCTCGTTATCTGATCTCACGCAGCATGTGGATTTCGAAAAATGTTATTTACTTCGTCAGAAAGTAAATCGGTTTGGAACTTACACAATAGATTAAGTCTACATTTTAATCGACGGTCTGAAACTGATTCCTATCCCAGTTGTTGTAAAAAACCAGTTACACTAACGAGATCTTCACAACGGCCTTTTACGCATCTTGCGGATCTTCGCTGCACGCGTTCCATTTAGATTTTTTTTAGCCTACCTCATAAGGATCCCAAATACTGGCAGCGTGTTCCAAGTGGGGGTCTAACAAGGGCGAAGTTGCTGATTTCCCTAACTATATCGTCGCACTTGCCAAGTACTCTTTTAACAAAAAACTCTGCCGGCCAGTGCACTCTAAGATTCAAGAGCACAAGAGAGACGTAAGCAACAGACAATGGAAAAAATCAGCCATTCCCGGACATTTATTTGGGAATCGGGGCATAATGAAGAATTTGAAAAAGTAAAGGCTCAAAAATGAAAAGAATTTTACCCACTTGATTCGCGAGTTTATAGAGAACGCGAAACGATCCAATACTTTTAACCATGTCGATGCACAGTGGGCCAAACTGAAAAAAAAAGCTGGTCAAAATTAATAACTCTAGTAATTTCCAGTCCATATGCAACTACAAGTGCATTTCTGGGGTATTTTGGGCTGATAAACGTGATTTTATCATTATTTTTTCAATATATCCTACGGTTTCAGCGCTATTAATTGCATTAAAATTAATTATGCAATAACAAAGGTTAATTTCGATGGTTGATTGGTCAAGTTTAAATTAAAAATTTCCTATGATAATTATCAAAATACTGTAATTAATAATGCTGAGAGCCATAAAATCCGTAAAAAAATAGTCCAAACAGAATTTTAATGCATAATACATTTTAACAAAGTGTGACTACTGCAACGGAATGAGAGTAATTGAAAATATGTTTCTCGATGAAAATGAACTTGCATCAAGTTAAAACGTGTATAATTTTTATCTATAGCTTACTTAGATTATATTTTCACATAAAAACAAATATTTAATTAATGTTTTATTGCAAAATTAGTTTAAAATTGGCTACGTTCTAGTCAATCGCATTTTGCTATAATTTCGTCGCACCACTGGGATCAGGATTGAACATAAATATAAACGAGAGGTAGATGCCATGATAATTTATTATTTACATTTTAATATTAATCAATTATTTGTTAATAACATCAATATCAAAAACTTGAATAAATATTTTGAATAATAATATAAATAAAAGGTGTTCTCTCATCGTCTGATGACTCGTCATAACTCTCATCCTACCTAACTCGGTGTCCTGCGGAGAATCTGTAAAAGTACGAATTAATGACATATAAAATTGAATCTACGTCTAAAACTATAAATTACGAATTTTAATGAACGTACTGTAGGTAGCAGGAAGGTATTTGTATACTATTGTAGGGAATTTGATTTCTTCCTCTAGCCATTTACTATTATTACCTCTGAAGTAGCTCTCCCTTCGCTGCGCCTTGTTCTATTTCTCAAAATACCTAGTAAAAAGCATTTTTTTAGGCACTTTGTCAAAATACCTTTCGCATCGGCATCTCCATTCAATTGATATTTTCAAACAAAAAATCTATCACAACCTTTTTGTTTTTTCACGTGCCGTAATATTTTTTTCTCTACATTTTTTTCATGAAGCTTTAACGGTGTCACTTCTCTACTCTTTATGGTTTCTCACAAATTTAGTATAAAACACTACAAAATGAATTAAAAAATAGCGGGTAATCACTTCCATTGACTGCCTTACTATATTCATTCGCAGCAAAAAACATATGCTTAATAATAAAAATCAACTGTTTTCGGTTGGTTTGCGCGTACTTCATTTTTCCACTTTTGGCCAGCTTTTTTGGCTTTTGTCCCACTGTGCGATGGTTGCTAACTCTCCCTAACCTGGAAAGGCCTCCTGGCCGAGCAACATGACTCAGCGGACTCCAATAAGACCAACAGTGATGTTAAGCCTTTTTTTATGTCGGGAACCCTCTTATTTACTTTACCTCTCCCGGATTACTGACCCTACATAGGTTTCCTACCACAGCTGCATTGATTACAACACAGGTATATTCCAATTTCAACACAAAATAACATGCAGTTCAATTTAAATATATGCCAAGTATTTACTTTAGATAAATTAGTCATACACAATTATAAATACCTCGGTTGGCGTGCACGCTTATTATTAATCAATTAATAGTTTTAATTTATACAATTACTCAATTGGGAACTGTTCTGTTCTCAGATATATTATCCAGCTCCACCGGCAGTCTCCCATTTCATTAATACAATAGACTATATTGGCTTACATCTACATCTACAAAATACCCTGCAAGCCACCTCAGGGGTGTGTGGCAGGGGGTGAGTATTCACCAACATGCATTACACTATATACTACAGGCTTACATACAGGCGAAGCCTCGGTACCCTCAATCGGAGGGTTTTCAGCCGTCTTGGTGGTCCACTACTGCCACGGTTCCCGTCGGCTGACCGTCCCCTTGTCCGTTCCCGATTTACTCTCCCGACTGACGAAATACCTCTCCACTGCTAGTGGTTCGTCCCTGGACTGCAAAAGGCTCCTCTGACTGCAACGACTCACTCCTATGACCGCCCACGGATGAGTGATACTCCTCTGAGAGTTTGTGCCTGAGGTATGCAGTAGGCTCCTCTCACTGTTAACGCAAGATCTTTTTATATTTGCGACTGACTCCTCTGGTTGTTAACGTAGAAATCCTCGACTCGTGATGTACCCTCATTGTTAATTTACCCTTGGCCGGGCGTCGGGTTGTCGGAGCTATTGTTGTTAAAGCACTACTCCCTCCATAATTCCCTCCGCCGCCGTGCCGACCAGAACAACAATAAGTGAAAGCTACGTGGCCGTAATGCAGGGCTACCACGTGACATTTTTGAATCACCCACCACCAACCTAAAATCTACGGCTGGATGTGTTACAGTTGTTATGACCGGGCCCTACCCCGGCCCCCGCCCCCTCCGCGTGGCGGGGAACCCGAGAGCATAAGATTTTACGTGGGTTCTTGCCCTTGGTGTCGGGAGACGAATAATCACACACAAATATTTAAAGTATTTTACTCAAAGTTTATTTTATTTAAAAGCACAAAATAATCAATTCAATGAAAAATATCAAGTAATGAATTTGTGCGTCTAGAATAGCAGAAAGTGAAAACATTACCAATGTCTCGGGAAGGAGAGGAGCTGCTGGTGATGGCACGGGTGGATAGCGAGGCGCTTCGACTACTACTGACGGCTACATTGTGACTGTACGGTCAGTGAATGGTTGCAGAGTAACCAATAACCGGAATCACTGTCTGACTGCCTGCCGGACGAGTGTCGAGTGTAACTCCCCGATAGCGTCTCCACGGTGCCATTATATAGGAAAGGTAAAACTAGGACGTTTTCGACAAAATGGCAAGGGTGGGAGGGGAAGAAGAAGAGGAAGGTTAGCCGTTCTCGAAAGTGAAAGGTATAGTTCCCGAGGTATAGTTTGACATAGCTGGCTATTCTGAGACGTCACTCAACAACACATTTATGCATATTTTGGGAAATGGAATTCTTCCATTTCCGGATCATTGCACAGTGATAAACATAAAGGATGCAGCGTAAAAACAAAAACATTCAAAACGGTCGCCACCACCGAAGAGAACAAAAGTGAAGGATATTCAACGTTCGCAACATAAGACGCATGTATAAGACGACGATAATAACAGCAGCGCTCACTTCGCTTGTGAAGACACTCGCCTGCAACGCGAGAGAAACGTTGATCCAAATACGCGGCAAAACTCGAAAGAAACTGATTGTTAAAACCAATATTTGTTCGACCT
Organism: Pyrrhosoma nymphula; assembly: GCA_963573305.1. Classification (NCBI taxonomy): domain Eukaryota; kingdom Metazoa; phylum Arthropoda; class Insecta; order Odonata; family Coenagrionidae; genus Pyrrhosoma; species Pyrrhosoma nymphula. The sequence goes on from OY754336.1 coordinate 7,899,761, forward strand.
TAGGTTAGACATTTAATTTGAGGTCCCGGTGAAAGCGACTACTGGTTGGTCCGGCATTTGTTGGTTATTTATTTTGGGAAGGTAATGAAAACTGAGGCCGTTTGCGCCAATTAAGGACAGGTAAGAGTCTTGATATTGTAGGGATTATTTGGGGTAGGTATGGGGGAAGGGTGTATAGAGAAAAGTTATAATATAAAGGGTGTATATTCCCAAGATCGGCTCAAAGGTTTCTTCACGAATACCTTCCACAGTTATCAGTGAAAGTATTTGATCTTAAAGAAATTATCCATGAGGATTTATCCACTATCATAAACACCGTTGTGTATTATATATGTCAGTAACATTCATATAATAAATACACGAGAAGCTGAATCTTCATTCGGGTGCAGACCTTTATTTATTTGCAAAGTTAAATCAGAAATAGTGGTTTTCTGGTATTTATGAAGGTACCAATAGAAAGAAAATAAAATAAAGATACTTATTCCTTAAATCGAGTTTTGTATTCCGGTCGAAATCCCGAAATTTCTGCTAAAACGTATCGATTTTTCGCAATATTTTAGCATTTTTGAGTCATCGTTCTCATAACGACGATACTCATTGTTTAAGGGTCCGATTCATAGTCGACACTTTAGGCTTAAGTATACTTAAGATGGGCTAAAGTGTCCTTTATGCGTTCCATAGACGTCACTTTAGACGAAATAACGCTAAAGTATCACTTTCTCCTAAAGTGCTCGCCGGAGCTCACTTTAGTTGCTAAAGTGATCTTTAGAGATAAACAAAAATGGATGCGCTGGTTGTAAACGAAGTTGAAATCCTTGTCGACTGGGTTGATATCGCCGAGGAAATGGAAAAGCTGGTGAGAATTCTCACCAACCATCCATGATTTAAACCATTACCGGAGATACATAAAGGCCGTTTTAAACGGTAAATTTAACTTATTTGCGCAATCTATAATAGCGTGAACGTATCAGGAAATTGTACCGTGTAAAACTGCAAATTGTGCGAACGCTTGTGCGATTTTATGAACGACAAAACGAAAAATAGAACCTGCTCTAATTCCATTCAGACAACACACAATTTCATTCAGTTTCATACCTTCGTTTGACCAAAAAATCGCACCGTGTAAAGCGGCCTTTGAGACATGGAAAATCCGTTTGAATATTTCCGGGAAGATGAATTAATTCGTCGGTTTTCAAAGAATGTCGTTCAACTTTGTCGTTCCTTCTTCGTTCAACTTCCAATATCCACCCAAAATAATGCTATGATAAAAATGCCATGTCACAATGCCATGCCAAAATGCCATGCCAAAAATCACAATATAATGCTATAAATATGAAAATGCTATGATAAATGATAATTTTAACAAAAGGCGATTATTAAACTTAACAAAAAACCGAATGACAGAAACGCGATTATTAAACTTACAAACTCAATGACAGAATGACAGATATTTATTAGAAACGACCTAGGTTTCGACGTCGCACGTCATCATCAGGTTTCAAATTTCATTCAGGTTTCATTCCAATTTCATCCCATTCAGGTTTCACGTCATTTCTAAAAAACATACGTGGAATTACAGAGTTACTGCTTCTCATTCACAATGCTAAGCAAATTCCATCAAGTCACGCCTGAGACTACGGAACGTAACCAATGTTAACGATCCCTAATGCCAACTACGACAGAAACGCGAATATAAAAAACTTACAAACACAATACATGACTCTTAAACGAAATTGAACACTAAACATAAACAAAGGTAACTCCCTTCACTAGATTTACCAAAAAAACTAACCAAAAAACCAAAACAAATATCGAACCCTATTGACGTATCTCGACGTATTAATTAATAAAAACTACGCTACGTATTTATTATATTAAGAAACAAGAAAAACCCTAAACTTAAATCTAAAATACTTAAACTTCGCACCTTACTACGTTAAAAGAAGGAAATCCAATCCAAAATAACATCATGAATGCCACAATCTTTCGGAGGACGACATCATAGATATCTGGCGAAAATGCAACGTTTTTCAACTGTTTCCGAAACTTTGTTTACTTCCATTGCCTACGTGCCAGTTTTTCATTGGGATATCGACACTGTGGCAGCTAAAGTCTCACTTTTTAAAGTGAGAAGCTTTAGGCAACTATGAAACGTACTTTACGTAAAGTCTCCCTTTATCCTAAAGTCACTCTTTACAAAGGTGGTCTCCACTATGAATCGCACCCTTAGTCGAGATTCCGTGCGTATATATATCCATTAATAACTCAATGATTGTTTGCACTAAATAAGATATGAATGGTTTATTACTATGTACTATTAGTGTTGATTTTTTCCTTCACTTTAATATTCAACGGACACTTCTAGTGAGATATAAAAAGTATATTTTACAGTAATTCGGAAGTGGAAGAAATATCGCTTTCTTTCTAAGAACTGTGGAACTGGCTGCGGTGTTACGGAGGCATCTGCGAGAGATAACGGCGGGAAATTCGCAGTGGATGAGGACGCAACTGGTTATAGCACTTGGGAGCGATATCGAGGGATCTGGGTTCGAATCCCAGTCCAAGCGAATGATTATATATTCGCTATGTACCTCCTTTTTCACCCGTCAAAATCCAATTGAGAGTCAAATAACGAAACAATAGCAGAGAGTGAATGGCGTGTGAAGAAGGGGTTGTCCAAAATAGTGAATATGGTGGAAGGGATTCTAATGAGGAGGAATATTAGGAGTCTTAAGAATAGGAGAGCATGCATGAAGCAATGCATGAGGGTAAGAGAAGCGAAAGAGGTTTGCAAGGATAGGGAATTGTGAAGGGAATCGTCAAAAGAAAGCCAGTTTTCTAGGCCTAAAAGCAATAATTAGCAATACGTATCTACATTGTCAGGGAAATCTCTATGTGCAATTTCTCCATGCTGGAAAAAAAACTAAGTTTGGAAATTTCACTGTGTTTTAATTTCACGACCCGAGTTTCAGCAGTTTGTATCATCTTCAGGTACAGAATGTCACCTGAAGATGACATAAACTGCTGAAACCCAGGTCGTGAATTAAAAAAGCATTCTATGAGATTTGCAAAGTTTGTTCCTCTTCCAGCAATAATTGAGTTGTTTGACTTGGCCTACCTCGAAAGGGAATGGATTGATTGGTATGCACAAGGTGGTTAGAAAAGAAATGGAGGCGACATGCCACTTGATTCTTGAAGCCAATTCCGCCATTGCAGTCGGCACAGTTTAGACCTTACGTGTCCGGCGGTCGCGTTCGATTTTCGTCAAACGAAATTAAAAACCACTGGCAAGGTGATGTTTCGTGACTGGTTTGGCAACACCTACTCGGCACAAAACCCTTCCCAAGCACCCATATTCTTGCTTCACTTTCGCCCATGAGCGTTTACACGGTCATGCCTCCTCCATTTCATTTTAACCTACTTGGGTATGCATGTATGTGACATCTTATTCGCAAATAATTGGGTTTTAATGTTCGTTTTCAGGTGGAGGAGAGGCTATCCCTTTCGCCGCCACCTTGTCCAGCAGTTCGCGGGAGACCCGCCCGCCACGTGCCGAGTCTAAGGAGAGGTGTGGGAGGAGACGACGATGTCCGCTTCGGCTGGTAGCGGTGGTGGGATGTCCCCTTCCTCGGAGGGCCAAGGATTCATCGCGGAGTCGGACCCGACGGCGGCCGCCATGGGTCGCAAGAACGACAGCGAGGGCGCGGCCGTGGTGCACACCATGGCCCCATGGATATACGACCTCTCACTGGACGACACCACCTTCCTCATGACGTCCTCCTTCATCATATTCACCATGCAGACAGGTGAGTGTTCGGCCATTCATCCGGGGAAATGGCATCCTTCAATTAGGTTGAATCAGGTTGTTATTGATATTTAAATGATTTCGAAATTTAGATTGGCAATGAAATTCTAAAAGTAAAACGGTACAAACTGGAGAAAATAGACCAATTGGATTACCAGTGACGTCATGTAACGGAGTAAGAGTAATCGAATTACTTGTAACGAGTACATTTTTGGTAATTTTTACTGGTAATCGATACATTTTTCAAAAATTAATGTGTACTGCTAATCTACTTCAAAGCACGTTTGAGTAATCGTTACATTTGGATAATCGTTACATTTGAGTAATCGCAAGTGAAAATTTGAATATCCCGTGCATTGAATGCATCGAGAGGTAGTTTTAACTATGTAGGTACATTGTGCATTCTGAGTTGAGTCTCGGTTCTCTCTTTCACGGAGGGGTGACTCGCCGCTTCTCGCTTGACCCCTCCGTGAAACAGAGAACCGAGACAAAATTATGATTGGTACGTAAATAATTCATGCATTTTTTGGAATATTCAAATTTTGAACATTTAATGCTCTCTGATTAGCATAAAGTTGATATAAAAAAACGATTCTACACATTGAACATTTAGTTATGTACAGGAGCAAAATGAAAAGTAATTGTTATTGTGCTTGTAATCCTACTGATTACTTTTTCAAAGAGTAATTTGTAATTGTAATTAGTTACAAATTTCCCATTGTATTTGATTCCGATTACATTTATTCAGTGCTTTTTCTATCACTGTCGATTACTTGGGTCGTGAATTGGAGGCAAATGGACATAGTACCACTAAATGAAACTAAACAGCAATCGAAGGAGTGGGCGGAAGCCGTCGGACCTGCCCCAAAAAAGGCGAAGTCGATTTCATCTGCTGGAAAGGTGATGGCCAGTGTTGTCTGGGATGCAAAAGTGATTCTTCTTATTGATTACCTTGCAAAGGGTAAAACAGTAAATGGCGAATACTACGCAAGTCTTCTGGACCAATTGGATGAGAAAATACGTGAGAAGAGGCCAGGATTGCAAAAGAAGAAAATCATCTTTCACCTGGACAATTCAACTGCCCAGAAAGGTGCTTTGGCAATGGGAAAACTAAGAGATTTGAAATATGAACTGTTGGAACATCCAACCTATTCACCAGATTTAGCACCTTCTGACTTCCACCTACACCCACATTAAAAAAATTGTGATTGGGAAACGTTTTGAGTCCAATGAAGATGTTATGGCAGCCGTAGATGGTTATTTAGCAGATATTCCTGAATCGCACATCCGTCACGGAATTTACTCATTGGAAAAACATTGGACTAAGTGCATTGACCTAAAGGGGGACTATGTAAAAAAATAAATGCACTTTTTATCTAAAAATTACAGTCATTCATTGCCATGCCGAGAACTTTTCACCTCGCCCTCGAGAATTGCACCAGCGACAGAGGCGTTCAGCAATAGGAGGGAGCTTATGAAGAATGTAAAGGAAATAATCTTGAAGAGTTTAATATGGAGTGCAGCGTTGTATTGTGCTTAAACCTGGACTCTGAGAGAGAAGGACGAGAATAGGCTGCAGGCGTTTGAAATGAGAGTATGGAGAAGAAAGGAGAAAGTCAGTTGGACGGAAAGGAAGACGAACGAGGAAGTGTTTAGCATGGTGGGTGAAGAGAAGAAACTTCTGGTGGATATTAGAAGGCAGAGTGGGTCGTTGGAATGTATGATGAGAGGCGAAGGGGTGCTGAAGGCCGCGATGGAGGGGATATTTTTGGGTAAGCAAAGTTGAAGAAAGAGATTAGGTTTTATAGACGGGGTGAAGAGAGGTAGGATGTACGCTACGATGAAGAAAGAAATCGTGCCAGGGATAAGGGCCTGGGCCTGTGAACATCAATGGATTTTTACTCTCTACCATTCAAACTTACCTCATCCGTTAGATTACCCAAATGAATGCATGGCATTTAATGTAGAACCCATGGCCCAGAATGAAAATGTGAGATTTTGAAATTTTGAACGACAGTATCCTCCATTTCACCCTGAAATTCGCGTGCTCAGCGTTATGAAAGGAATGTTAGCGTATCGTGTAACTACCGAGTCTTTAGTGGTTCGCTAAGTATTCTTCCCAGTACGTTCGGATTTTCTTCGTAATTTTTTGAGTTCATAAATGAAACATTTCCGTGCTCTGTGTTTATTACTTTTGGTGTCAAGAGCAGGCTTTATTAGAGCAAAGTCACGTTTCTCTTTTACTTTATCGTCTGACAACCTGTCTACTATTTGCTTGATACATCCGTTTCCTTGATGTAGCTTCAAAAATGTTCCAAATAACCGTGGAAAAGAGTACCTACCTCTGGTGGAATTTGGCGAGGAAGGTCGGGAGAGGGAGTAAAAAAAAGTTGGCCGGAGATTAGATTATCATCCGTGATATGGCATTAATCAACACGCCGAGGCTGTTTTAATATCAGTTTAGTCTGTGAATGCACAAGAACGGGCAGTGGTTCAATGTTCATTCTTTCACAAACGTAGTTTCTTGTTTTCTGCGGTTAGCTATCTCAGTGAAAAGCGTTTACATTTCATCTTGAGAATCTTGGCCTTTAAATCTAACCAGTTAACACCACCGGTTACGCTGCTGGTCTGATTGCATAAAACTGATAAAAAGCGCTTGCACAAAGAAAGCAATAAAATTAACTTCTTATTATTTCAAATTTCAATATTATGGTGTCTCAATTCCATTTTTTTTCTCGATTTTTTTTCATTAAAATCAAGGTACGAATTTAATTTTGTTTAAAAAAGCGTAATTTCCTTTATCTGAGTTCAGCGTGAAGAATCTCAATCGGAAGCCTTAAAAAAAGCCACACTCACAAAAATATTTCGTTCTATAAGAACACGGCAGTATCTTTTGTAATTGAGTTCCCATTACCTGACCTCGTTTATGATTGAAATTTTTTAAAATCTGAAATGTATTCAGGAATACCTAAAAAAGGGTGCAAGTCTACTACCTGCTTCATATGTGAGTAAATGAGAGTAGCCGGTGTGGATGAAGCCAGATGCCAGTTTATGTAAGATATAATATATACATGGTATACGTATTATTGGCATGTTTTAGTTAATGACTTTGCGAAAAATGCTAAATTTGTTTAAAACATTACTTTTTATATAACAGAATACCCTAAATTGGTAATTTAGGTGAAACCAAAACCGTCATAAGCACACAGTACAGAAGTAGGAATCTATAGTTAATATACTGAAACAGTTCACCAGTCATGGAGAAGCATCACATTGTTTTATATATTAGATTTGGCGGAATACAGTCATTACATATGGTACTCCAATCGATTGCAATCGTAGAAATTCGTTTTAATTTCAGAGAGCAATGAATGCGATGCCTCATTTAGAATTTGGGGCCTGAGTAATAGCTCATAATTTTTAAGGGTATGGCGGAAGGCTTTCAATTATCGCCTTTTGTGGGAAATATTGAACGTAAGGATGCAGAGTTTTCATCAGGTTTAGATGGCTCCATCTTTATTGATTTGGGAAAACTTCATCCGTTTGAAAAACAGTGCCGTGTTTAAGAACACGTCGGTAAAAAGAATGAGCAAAAAAGAAGAAAAGGGTCGACGTTCCCCTAATATTGGCCATCTGCTTTTAAGCACCCTTTTACGCGGAAACGCATAAATGAGAATTCTAAAAATACTCCATCAATATTTGTGCAATCGATGAGTTGCCTCGCTTGCCTAGCGCTTGGGGGAATCTTAACTCAAGGATTGCGCATCTAATTAAATCCGAGGAGAAGTTTGGTAATAATAGATGGAAGAGTTAGAATTGACATATCGTAGTGAGTTGTAGTGGAGTATGCAAGCTTGTCTGCCTTTGCAGTACCTGCGCCGCATGCAGCTTCCCCTGATAACGGTTACCGCTCTTTACCAGTCAGTTTTGGCACACTTCGGCCGGTATACCAAAAGAGAAACCAAAGCCTAGTAATACCCAAGGCCCGCTTTCACTATTCTACTCTAGCTAGGTTACCTTTTGAAAGGACTACCTTGAGAGTCGGAATATCGTTGCCCGCGACCCACCACTATGAAATACCTATATGGGATGTACTACTTACACACTGGGACAAAATTAAATTAAGGGAACATTAATAATCTTTGAAGAGCTAATTTAAAGAAAACTTTGTTTTGTTCCACGAGTTTATTTCACGGTACGCGGTACACGGAACCAATTTATTTCACGGTAGTACCGTAAAATTAATTGGAGGAATAAAACAAAGTTTTCTTTTTCATTATTTAAAATGAACTTCCACAAAGTTGAGCCTGAAACCATTGAGATAATCTTTGCAGAGATATTGAGTCCAAGTTTCCCTCTTCGTTGCCATAAATCCACATGACTTACATATCAGTACAAAGAGTAAATATATGCCGCTGCAGTATCTATAAATCCGTATGCTTCTCATTCAACTTCCTTTAGATAAAAATTGCCTCTATTGTTAGATTCTTAATGTTTGCAGTGTACTAAGACTGACATACCGGGATGCTAGTCTTAAGAACAGGATTGCATTGTAACAGAAAACACTTTGTAAATATTTCCACACCAATTTTTATTCAACCGACCTAGGTTTCGGCAAAAATTTCCATTATCAAGGCAAGAAAGGGATAATGGCAATGATTGGTAACCTTGGAAACAAATGGCAACCTTGATAATGGCAATGTTTGCCGAAACCTAGGCCGGTTGAATAAAAATTGGTGTGGAAATATTTACAAAGTGTTTTCTGTTACAATGCAATCCGTGACAATTTTCCACAAACTTTCGCCTGATACTTAAAAATCTGTTAAGAACAGGAGGTCGTGCGTAAAGCAATGCATGAGTGTCACTTAAGCAAAAGAGATATGCAAGGACAGGGCAGTTTGGAGAAAATTAATAAGGCTGAGTTAGTTTCACAGGCATATCAACGAGAATTACACTTTATTGACTGCACTTACCCCGAAAGGGTACGGCGAGATTGGTATTTAAAAAAATAGACTTCTACGAAGTTAATCTCGTATTATAAGACTTAAATATCTGTTTCTGTCACAAAAATCAATTCTTCATTTACAATCAAGTATTTGAAAGTAGCATATAGAATGGATGACCATAGTTGGATTGGCTATTTTTATTGGATACCTTTTAATATTCATGTACGACTCGTTCATATTGCAGAATCTAGAGATATGGAAAAAAAACACCTTAAAATGGATTTTTTATCAATATTTTAAATAGTTCTGCTTCTTAACTTTGGACTTAAAATCTCTTTTACTTTAGGTAGTTATATCGTTGTTGATGCAAAGTATCCCATTCAAGGAAACTATTTGAAGGTAGCATGGATTTAGATAGAGAAGAAGCAGTCGTTGGAAGTCTTTTTGAGGGATAATGGCACGTAAAGTAGGATGATATAGGGAAGAATGACGGATAAGTGTGGAAGAGGAAGGGAGAGGGTAGGAAAAATGGACGACGGAAAAAGAAAGACGGAAGGTATGAGGAGATTAAAAGGGACTTACAAGTGGACTAATTTAAGCTTTAGGATGATGCCGATAAGGGAGAAGTTGAGGTAGGGACCAAACTAAAGTCTATAGTTGGAATACCAAATGATAATGACAGTGATGATGGACATAAGAATTAATGGGATAGATGGGTCAACTTGTTTAAAAAAATTCTGTTATCTTACTAAATTGCGTTATTTGGACAACATACTTGATTGTTGTACAAGGTTCCTGAAATAGACCCTTCGCGTCTGTAATTGCATCAGTTATCAACGATGAATGATGTTTCGCGATCACGCAAAGTCAGCTCTTCTTCATCGTGCCGACAAAGATTAATGAATGGGTGCTTTCGTCCAGTGTTTTGAGGGTCCTTATTATCACGACTTATCTGACTGGCGGGTCTGTTGCAACGGGGTCAAATGCTACGTTATGAAGAGTAACAGAACGGAAAGATTAGGTAACGTTTCCCTAGTCCCAAAATTTCTTCTCTTAAGGTGGGTGGGTCTATACCTCCAAACCAACTCAAGTTAATGGTCGCCGCCTGTGGTTGCCTACTGGGGTGGTAGAAGATGCCCAACGGGAAACTGTGAAGGCGGCGCTGGCAAAAATGGATTGGGGAACGATTATCCTTGGGTGGGGATGGAAAAGGTCTACTCCGATGTCAATGCAGACTTGAACGCATAACATTGCTATAGCCTTAATACGAAAACAGGATATATGGTTGTTGATTTTTTTGCGTATATGAAAGATGATTCTTTGATTAAAGTGGACTGAAAATCCTCATTTCGGAATCTAGCCTTCGCAACGCGCCTCGGAATATTACAAAAAAAATCGTTAAAAACAAAATTTCGCTATTTTTTTATAAAAAACAACCAATTCATGATAAATTTACTCCTCTTAAATCAATAAATAATTCTTCATCTACAGAAGACAAAAATTGCAAGTCTCCAGCTGTCACGGCAAAGCCGTTACTGCGTTAGAGGGACACGTCTGAAACGAGCTTCTTAGCCCCGGTATAGAGCCACCTTAAGAGCTGAATTATAACTGAGTTGTTCCGTATCAATTTGATCAGCATATTGCCTTCCACCTAACCCATATTGACAACACTTACAAGATGTGCTTCATCATACAACATTTACGATTTTGAAATTTCACAAAATATGCTTCCATTGCGTAATTAAGAAGTATGTACTTCTACAGCACGCTGTCTGTAGAAGTATAACTCCCAAACAATACAATATGTCTTGTGCAATAGACAATATAATTGTGCACAACATAGTGGCGTCGAATATGAACATTTTGAAAGTTAATGGGCCTTTTTACTTAGAATACTTACGAAATATACCACCTATGCAAACACCAAGTTTTGGGGAAAAACATAATGGCGCATAGTATACCGGCGTCAAATGTGAAAATTTTTATTAATTGCCTTTTTCATTTAGAATATTCTTAATACGTTTCTGTCTACGTACATATCCCTCCAATTTCGCTTCTTTTTTCACAGGTTGTGGCTAAAATTCTCTATTTACGTAGTTAATAAGAATGATGATAATAATTTATGATGTGTATCATTATACTCTGCGATCGTGTTGAGACGAATAGCCGTTTATTTGATGGGGTACTATATACCATTTCGTCTTCATCCTTCGTCATGAGCGTCATAACTTCGTAATTTCAAGTTCATATTTATAAGAAAAAGATGCCTAAATTTAAAAACGAATCGTTATATAATAATAACTATTCAATAATAATTTACATGAAACAACCCTTGTGGAGAAATTATGCGAACTCTACGCACGCAGTTGAGTTTGAAGTGATTGTGATTTCGTTCATAAGAATAAAGTTCGAAGGTCCAAGCTTATTTTGTTGAATAAATTTCAATTCCAGCTAAACATTTTCTCCATTTTTCCTTCAGGATTCGGCCTTCTGGAGTCCGGCTGCGTGTCCCTGAAGAACGAGGTGAACATAATGGTGAAGAACGTCGCGGACGTCGTCTTGGGCGGCTTCACTTACTGGATATTCGGCTTCGGCTTCAGTTTCGGCCACGGTGCCTACAGCAACCCTTTTATAGCCTTTGGTGACTTCTTCCTGGACGTACCCATTACGTACGAGACCCCGGAGGGTCAGGGCAACGGGACATCGAACGGCTCCGGTGCCGATTCGGGAGCTTCGAACACGGGGGAGTCCGAAGGCAAGATGGGACCGGTGTTCGCCGCTTTCCTGTTCCAGCTGTCCTTCGCCACGACGGCCACCACAATCGTCTCGGGTGCCATGGCGGAAAGGTCAGTCCTTTGATCATGTATAGGCCATTGGTAGAGAGAACGTTGAGGGAATTACTTATTTTAATTTTGCCTCTTCCACCCTCTTACTTTTACCTTTGCGGCAAAAGCTTTTCTTTTGATTAATTGACTTTCCCGCGTATTGTCTCAATGTTACGTTCCGTTCCCCCCCCCCTATTTTATTATTACTGGTGCCTTTAAAGATTACGGCTTTGGGTATTCTGATCTTTATTAGGAGTAGTAGCGTTGATTTTTCAGTTGAATCCCGGTTCTGAATCGATGGCAATGTGGAGAGAGCACTTCCGAGTGGAGACCAAATCCGTCGGATGAAGTAGATGGAGAGGGCGCTTGCTCTCATGGTGGCCAATGCTTGGAGCTGTTAAAGTGGGCGTGGCCGGTCCGCCATCTTAGTTCCCCCATGATTTACCCTTAGCGCTTACGGGGTGACGCAATAGTTTTGCCATTTGACGACGTTTTCCATCGATAACTCGAAATCAGCATGCATTTACTTCTTGAAAATACATTATTCATTTATATATATATGTGTATCCATTTAAATTGATAATAATCCGTATTCCCTGAGGAAAACCACAGTAAATCGATTAGACTCCATAATTCCAAGTAACTAATATACGTTTCAAGAGTTACATATGTATCTTAAATTGTAAACAGAAGATGGATGTTCTTGCTTTATATCCGCTAATTTGTCCACTTCTTCGTTCTATCCGAAGGCAAGTATGGAAAGACAAGGGGTAAGCTATATGGTGGGTATTTCGGTTGTTAGATTACAATTTGATGACGTCATGCCCTCTCCATCTACCTCAATGGTATAGGCTATAGATACGCCTTCAGCGGAAAAATTGTCTCCCAACTGAGAAGCGTATGACGTAAGACACGGCAAACATTGCCTCTCAAAAGTTCCTGGCGTCGCGTAGAGGACAATTTCGGGAAATGGGCTGCGGAACTTTCAAAATACTTCCAAACGGGGGAGGAAGGTTGTTTAATGTGGAGGGTCCCTCAGGAAACCTTCCTGATTGCTGCCAATACAAGCACTTCGAGAATTGAGATTAAAATAACTGACGTCCCGTTTCGACTTGTCTCGCAATGAGACCTTAAAATAGGGTTCCTAGTGTAGTCGTGGCGCTGAGTGTGTGTGTATACCTCGTGCTTCTTTCGCACAATAGTTTGTTTCCCCTGCCTCACTCTCTCTCTCGTTGCCTCCCTCTCTTCCCCTCCGTATTTTCCCTTCACCCCCTCCACTTCCCCTCCTTGCCACTCAGGGGGGATATTCTGTATGGCCTCGGACTTTCCGAGTCTCGACAGTGACGAAGTTTTGACGTAACAGTCTCGAAAATTTCAAATAGGGCTATTCAAAAGTTGATATTTTTCGGGGGTTTTGACGTCACTTCAACGGACTTTCCGAGGTTCGACCGTGTCGAGTCCTTACTGAATAAGGCCCCAGGTCTTTGCCAGGAACTTTAGCTGGAACTATAACTAGCTTATTTGAAATGTGAAATTACGAATTTAAAAATTTGAATTGCAAACAGAAATATCCGTTTTCATATAATTGCATAGTGGTGTGCTTTAGCGGTGTTGTATTTTCATTATTTTTTAACAGTGTGCTCCTGAGCCTAGGAAGACAGTAAAAAATAGGAGTCCATTCACCCTGCCACTTTTCTGGTGAAGCAGTCAAACTCTCCCCGCCATTTGCCCCCCTGTCGTCCCTCCACCTAAACGTCTGCTAAAATTTATCGCGTGACGAATGCTTTTTTCGTGTTATCTAGGGCCCTCGGAGAAATGCCGTCAGCGGAATTTGTGCAGTGCATTCACCGGAGATAACCGAATTGCATCGCAGGGCGCTTGTCCCGCGGGTGAAGCATTAGATAAGGCTTCTTTTGAGCGTGAATTTGACTCGCTTATTTCATTGAGTTAGTGAAACTTCTTGAAACATGGCCTTCAAATATTATATCGGTTGTAGCATGGATGAGAAAACATCCGCAAGGAATGCATACCTCGGCTTCTGCACAAATTCAAAGGTGTAAGTCAAAATTTCATCTTTAATTAAGAGAAAAGTTTAAAACATTTTCATGGTTCAGCCATAATATCCCGACCGGAAATGAAAATATACATATACTTTTTATTTTCTTTGTATTAACTTCATTAGCCACTCAGCATATTTCTATAATTTCGTTATCCCATATTTTGCATCCGAAATCAAAATTTAGCCTGATTGCTAATGAAATATATGTTGTGAATGACGAAGGTACGAAAGATCTCTAATTCTCCGTGCAAAACCTCATGTCGCATTCAGATCATCATTTTTAGCTATGTTTTTCTTTTGGCTTAAATAATTGAAGTTTAATGTAAGCTAACGTAATGGATACTCATCTGTTTATCAATGTATTTCGTTCCACATTTTTTTGGAGTAATTACGATACTAATGTAAGCAGGGTGCACTGTGAGGGTTTTCGCTTACCAATGAGTTATACTGGCTCTATGGTTGTCAGTTAAGATGGTAATAAGTATTCGATAAGTCAAAATATTAAACCAAATTAGATGCACGAGACTCGTTACCCAAGTATACCGCAATAATAAGGCTATGTTGTGATGAGTTCCTTTACCTGACGAGGTTTACCCACTCCATTGGATTTCCACGTGTTTTTTGATCCACGGAACGAGTCATGCATTTTCAAATACGGATTGTGACATTTGAGAAACTGAGGGCATAGAGTACATACAGACAGGCCAAAAGAGACAATAAATATAATATTTTTTTGCGTAATCCGCTATTTTCTTAGCAAGTTCCATCCCCGCGAGACAATATAGTTAAGTTGTGGTGAACAGTGAGAGAAAATGGCTTTTTGAAGAGAAAATATTATTCGGAAGTACTGTCTAACGTGAGCATATTGATATTTTTTGGGCCTGATCCAAAAATGTTTGGACTCCAACCCAAGTTAAATGAAGGACAATGCGACCCCCTTGGTGTTTGAATGAGTGCTTTGGTGTGAATTGATGAAATAGTCGTGTAGTATTTCCTTCATATTTCCCTCACGTTAACAAGAAAATCATGCGTCACCCTTATACAATTCAGGATTATAGATCTTATAGTATTCTCTTTAAATCGGAAGCTCCTTTTCTTGTCCAGAGTTCAGTGCCTTAAAGTAGGCCAGAATGAACAATTCACAAAATTTTCATTTTGGATTATTACGAAATATATACAATTCGTCAAAATTGATTGATTACACGGCAATAATTTCAAGCTTTGAGCTTCAGAAAGCTGCTAAGAACATGGTGGATTCACGCAATAATCATGGCATAAAATAGTCTATGGATCAACCAAATTGGCCTTTCTGTGTACATTATTCTGTGCTCTCTGTACATATACTCTGTACTTACCTTTGCCGTTGTGTCAAGAGGAGCCAGGTTGAGGTACCCTTGATCTTGGTGTTTTGGCAAGTGTCCTGTATGCATACTCCTCGCTTACTTCATACTTATCCCGACAAACTCGTTCACAGGTGCAGCTTCCGCGCCTACTGCCTCTTCTCGCTTCTCAACACAGTCGTGTACTGCGTGCCTGCCGGCTGGGCGTGGGGAGAACACGGATTCCTCAGGTCCATGGGTGTGGTGGACATCGCCGGCTCCGGCCCAGTGCACCTGGTCGGCGGCACCTCAGGTGAGTCCTGTCTCACTGCATCCACTCAATCCTCTCCAGGAAAAATATTATCACAGAACTTATGTCAACGGAGAGAGCCTGGGGTGAGGGTAAGTTTCCAATGTTGCATCCGTAGCACACGACATTGACTAAAGGCACGAATCCGATTCGGTGCAATCCAACGTACTCAATTGTCTCGTATTGGTTACCTTACCAAACATTCGTAAAACACTGCCCGCTGATTAGCGGCCCGAATAGAGTTCTTGACTTATTAAATGGAAACACTCCATATAATTTAACCACCAACCTTTTTCCAGTTACAACTAGTTTCACCGCATCGGCGTCATAGTCACGTATCTGATGTGTCGAAGCTTATTGTGCATACCTAAATATGTTTCGGTGGGAAAATGAATAATGTTTCTATTTCCTTAATGTCAAGTTGCACGTTGGTGGTTCTAAGCGAAACTATCAAATACATAAGTCTCGCATTACCTAATGCATGCCCAAACCACCCAAAAAGCTGAGGGAGTGTGTTGTTTGCTTGTTTAACAGCCATTCGTGAAACTCTTTCGACTTATTGGTTATTCGTTGCCATGGACGTAACTTTAGAAAAATACCACTAAAGAGTGAATATTGGAACACAACTTTGGCGCTACAACAATGAATGGAAGAATTACGCGCCCATGTTTAAAACACGAAAACCCAACAATTTCCTGGATTTTTCGGGTATTCACCGCGTTGATTGTTTCCACTAACAACAATTCCGCCCGTGTTTCAGTGGGCGTCTTCATGTCGGAGTGAATTTAAAACATATATTTTAGGGTTTATATTCAAGGAATGTACAAAACCGAAAAAAATTTCAAAATGCATTTCGACCTGAAGACGCCCGTTGGAACACGGGTAAAAACTTAGTCAGGGGAAACAACCTACGAGTTAAATACCCGAAAAATGTTGGAATATCTAAATCAACGCAACTGAAACTTACGATTGAAGACCTATCAATTTGTCACAACTGCATTGTCGGCATTAAATAAGGCCCTAGGGAGAGTGGTATAAGTAAACTTGGATGAGCGGGTAGAGGTAAGGCCTCCCTCGGTGACACATGATAAGACCCTCGCGGCCCCTTTGTCCCAAAATCCTCCTAGACTTTCCTATCCCCGACGTTACGCTCTAGCAAAGCGAGCGCCGCCAAGTTCCGCGATAACTATACCTCCCTTCCCTCGCCGGTGCTTAGCCGGCTCCGTCCGTGGCTCATCTGGGCGATAAGATCGTTCTATACAGCTCCCTTGCACTTCGCGATCGCTGTCGAGGCTGTTTTTTTGGGCACTAAGCGATTAGTATGGAGATAAAAATGTTTTTCTTTCCCCGCAGTCCAACCAAAGACTCGTCGAGATTAGAAAAATTTCGAACTATTTTTTTAACCTGAAGTCCAAAGTGCGTACCGAATACCGTGTTGTCATTACTCGTGTATGTAGACCTGTTCTTGTGCGATTGGTAGTTATGAATAAAAGGTGATTCTTAAGGATAATAAAGCACTTTTTTGTC
The DNA here is from genome assembly GCA_963573305.1 of Pyrrhosoma nymphula. Lineage (NCBI taxonomy): Eukaryota > Metazoa > Arthropoda > Insecta > Odonata > Coenagrionidae > Pyrrhosoma > Pyrrhosoma nymphula. Next base: position 7,916,552 of record OY754336.1, read on the forward strand.
TTGGTCTCTGGTATTCCTTCCGGTCAAAAGTTCCATTCTAAATGCAAAAACATTTACTTCTTTCTCTTAAATGTCGTCATGAGTAATGTTGCTCCCACACTGAAGAGTTTGCTCACATTTCTCGGCAGAGGGGGAATCCAACAAAATTAGACGATCATTGCAAAAAGTTCACCGTTGAAATAACGAGATGTAGGTTATTCTTCAGTGCCGATTGTATCCAGTTTAGTTGGACTTTAGTCAGTGAGTAGGTACTCGTAATCGTTTTTAGAAACATAATGTGCTCTGTATTAGCTTATACCTTGCCATTTTCTCCATTTGTATAGATCTCAATATTTCTCGTTTTCAAGGGGAAATATATTTTCCGTCCAATTTACGTCCGATACCACAAGACATTATTATAACTTTTGTAGTGTTTTTATATTAGAAGGTTATCCGATGTAAGTGAGGTTTATTCTTATTTCGTCCATGTATTCCGGGAATTGATTCCTATTCAATACCACGAATGATACAGTTTTGTCCCCTACCTGCAAATTGAATGGAAAAAATGAAAGTTTATTATTTTTTTCCAGATTTGCTTTACTTTTTATAAATAGTTGCCCTCCTCTTATTTGATACACGACACCTACCATTCCCAGCTGTTCAATGCACTGATCATTCTTGAAATGCGATTGGTCAAAATGTGTTTACATCGGCAATGCCAGATTTTGTGTCCCTTTTAAAATGAGTGATATTTTTGTGTAACACTTGTATATTCCTAATTTACTGAGCTTTCTAATTCACCATCCATGATTAACTTTTCGATGAGATCTAAAAATAATTTAGTTGCATGAGCACATTTGATTGTGGCCCCTTATTTACGACTTTTGACTCAATCCCGCGTTTGAAAAGTATCTATTTATACATAGTACATACGGAATATGTATTCTTGTTGCTCCAGTTTGAAAGTTGCTCAAGTGTCAAAGAATTTACTTAGAAATTACAAGAAGCCAGACTCAAGTGGTATGGTCACGTGGAAAGGAGAGAGAGGAAAAGAATGATGAAAATAGAGTTTTGAATTTTGGGGGTGAAAGGAAAATCAAACAGTGGAAGTCCTAAGAAGACGTTGGAGGAGAACATCCGGAGATATTTGAGAGGGAAAGGATTTATGAGGGAAATGACATGGAGCAGGAAAGATCGGAAAACTTGGTTTCGCTGTGCTTACTCGAAGTGAAGGTAATGCCTGCTCTACTTGGATTGAAGGCCCGGAATAAGAAGTATTCGAAGTTACTTAACTATGTGGAAACTCATTTCAGTGAGACGTTGTACATTTCCACTTATATTTAATTATCGTAGGTACATACAAGGTAGTACAACTAGTTTCAACGCGTAGGTGTCATCTTCAGATACCTACCTATAGATGACGCCCATGCGTTGAAACTAGCTGTACCTTATGCCTACAATAATTATATATCAGTGGAAAGATGAAACGTTTTCTCTCTCGCTTAGAGTATTATTATTACTTTTACGCGTATAAGTTAGATTATTTTTACTTATCAACTTAGCTATCAAATGCAGTACATTCAAATCAGCCTAATCACTAGTACTACACTCAAGGTGAATTTTGTTCATTGTTCTGAGCCACACAGTTGCGATATCACGATACCCCGATAATATCTTTATTGAAGTTTGAAGGCTGAACTATACGGCCATTATTCACATATACAACCTCAGGGTGTGTACTGTCACTTGTACAAGTTCAGGGATAGCGGCTGTGATTGCTCAAACGATGGGTTTATGACGCCACTATATTCCAGGATATAGCGGCATTGATAGAGATCCTCTTTTTAAAAACATTTGACATCGTCCTGTTTTCCGCCCCTGAGCACATTCGTGAGTTGAACTGCAGCCAATCAGAGCACACGGCAACAAATAGGGAATGTGGCACCACATGTGAGTTTTAATCAAGTGAGAATTACATACATTACGGAAAGAATCCTCGCAGTTAGAACAAAAATGACAATGTGAGAGCTCAAGCCATCATTTTCCCTATCATTTAAAAGATATAGCTCAAATGGCATCTGGACGCCTACATGAAAAATGACCATTTGATTTAGGCCTAGAGGTGGAAGGATTTCGGAAGCTATCTAAAAGAATTTGAAGAATGATGCCTTTAAAGAACAAAATGCTGCCCATCAATCTCAACTGATGAAGCAGAACATTTATAACGTGGGCGCCTTGTTCAGTAAGGATTGCAAGTTGTCAAGCCTCGATACTGACGAAATTTGGACGTCACATTCACGACAATTCCCAATTGTTTCATTAAATAATTTCGTTTTCTCGAACCTGTAACGTCACTACCTCGTTATTGTGGAGTTGTTGCATTATCGAGTGCAATGTACCTGATCTCCTCTGATATAGGAAGGCCTCGGATTTTGCGAGCTTCGACAACGACACAATTTTGACGTTACAACGTCGGAAATTTTAAATAATGCCTATGAAAATATTAGATTTGCAGAAGCTGAGCGGAACGTCCACTGCATTCTTTAGGCTCGGCAATGTGGTATTTCCATTCAAGGTGTTGGAGTTAATGCACATCGGAACACATCAGCGCACACGAACAATGGAACATAATGCGCAGGCGAAATGTTTTGTAACCTGCTGGTAGGTAGCATTCTGTGGTTGAGCAGCAGTCGCGGCCGAATGTTTTATGTAAATTTGTTGAATTCGTTCAAGTAGTAGTAGTATTAATTGTATTTAACGTGCTTCGATGGCTAAGGTCATTTCGCACTTACTTTTTGCCACGTGCAGACAGGGGAAACAGCACTCGGACGAATCGGAGGATCATCCCTCCAATATAGAGCCGAGCCCAACGATGCTTAACTTCGGCGAATGTTCGGGAACCAGTGTTTCCATCGTGGCAGGCCGTTGCCCGAATTCGTTCAAATTAAGTATTTAAAAACGTTATCTTTTAGTCACTGTGTAATTAAAAAAAATTTACAATATGCATGTTTGCCGTCTTTACTGAAAATCAACAAACTTGACAACAATCACGGATGCCATTATCGACGTTCTTTTGTTGTTTGGCGCACATCAACTTAACTCCGTAGCTTCCGATATATACAGGCCTAAACATCCGAATTTCGATCTTTGTCTGCATTCAAATAGTAGGCCTAAAATCGTGTGTGTTCTTACGGAGATAATTGAAAAAAAAACACTTTTAAAAGGTTGTTATGGCAGATAAGACTTGGTTAGTACCGTATTTTTTTGTTAAATGAGATAATGCATCATAACCGATAGCTGCAGAAATTCATAAATCGTTGCAATGTGATTTATCACAATATAAGTACACGAAATTTCCCTAAACATATATTAATTTGCATACCATGAGAACAGAAGTTGTTTATGCAACGAAGGGGAGCGTTAAAGGACTATTTGAAGCATGTGACGCCTTCATCCTCCATTGAGAATTTGCATCGCATGACACTCAGAATCAAATTTAGTTATCGGTATCCGTTTGTGCTTTTGTTATCTGCGTAACATTGAATAAAATTGTCGCCTTAATCACCAAATTTGGTTTCAGGTCGTGTTTGTCGATCAATTGAATGTGAGGGAAATATATTTACTGCAATCGCAGTAGAATTAAAAATTCGCGTCGAAAATTTTTCTTTCCGTTTTCGAATGATATTTGTCTTAAAAAGTCCTGCTAAAATAAGACGAATGCTTTTCCAAGTACATAAATATGTTTTATGAAACTAACGTAGCCCTTGAAATGCGGCATATGACAAGAAATAATTGATTGACTTTGTTCAACCTTGCCATAAGAAATACTTACACGTGAAGCGCATTTCCCGCGCTTTTCGTGGGCCTCCACTAAATAAAAGTGGGAGGGAGGGGTAGTGTTAACGGCCTGTATGTATATCTCGGAGGCTACGTTTGCTCCCGACCTGTATTGAAGTGCGCTACCGAGAGCGCAGGGATGACAGAATAACGAATGGAACGCAAGTTCGCTGTATGTTTTACGAAGTGATTGGCGTACTAGAGCGAATGGACTGAATGCACCCAATGACTCGACTCTTTCCTGAATGAGGCCCCCAACCCTGGTTCGCTACCCCAGCGGGTGTCATAGCTTCGCAAATTTTTTTCTTCTCGGCAACTTACAGGGTGAGTGAACGATGCCGTGGGCCGAAGGAACCGAAATTCTCGCATAAACGTCTTCATCTGTTGATCGATATTTCTCACCTCACAAATTTTTTAACTACCCCGAAAAATATCGAGTTTCGCGTCCCCCGCACTTTCTTATGGCCACTCGGAGAGAAAGAGCGAGGAACTCTAACGCATCCAGGATGAATTTTATGGGGAGAGCAATGGAAAAGGATGTCGGCGTGAATTTATACATCCTTATATCCACTCGCGCTCATCTGCGGCCACGCATCCGCTCGTATTCCTTTGCTTTTACGATGGCTCTGCCGGTGGCGCGCGTGAAGTAGACAGGCAGAGAGAGAGAGAGAGGGAAAGGAACACACGCCTTCATCGTTTCGCAAAAACCCCTTTCCTTTCCCTCTGAAGACAGCGCTGCGTCTTCCACTGCGTTGCGCTTAGCGTTCAAGGTTTATTGTCGCATGGCATCTCGGTAGTCAGTCCATTATTTAAGAGGCGCCATGCATCTAAGGTCATTTACGCCCTTGCGGAGTGGTGGGAAAGATTATGTTTTTTAACGATTAATGTTACATTTTAATTTTGTATAAAGTTGCCGAAAGGCCTTGGCTGGATTTTATCTCTTAGGAACGTTTGTTGATAAACAGGGAGTTGTATTATTGTGCTGGTTCTGAAAAGACATGTTTTTCGATTCCGAGAGAATTTTGAGGAATTATATAACACCAATCGGCTAAAATGTCCCAAGACAGTTAAAACAACTTCTTCTGCCTTGAACTCATGGTACCACTTCACTCGCAAGTCAGCAAGCAAATGAACCAGAATCGCTCTAGAACAATCGCTTCAGCGGCAATGACGTGGTTAGCTACTATCGCTCAGCTACTGTCGCTCAGATACTATCGTTCAGCTACTATCGCAAGAGTCGCTCCAGGGACAATACACCTTAAGTAATTTTGTAAAAATTACCATCAAAGTCCACAGGACACTTAAAATAAAATTAACCAATTCTTACTCAACGTTAAGATCCCACAATTACCATATGATTCCTCAAAATTCTCTCAGAATCTAAAAACACATCTTTTCAGAACCAGCACAACAATCCAACTCCCTGTTTATCAACAACCGTTCCTAAGAGATAAAATCCAGCCAAGGCCTTTTGGCAATTTTATGAAAAATTAAAATGTAACATTAATCGTTAAACTTTACTTATTTATTGAGTGCATTGCAATTGTGCAATTTATTCGTCGGCAACGACAAAACTTGTTTTAAAAATCAATTTATAATCTCTGGTTAAATATTCTCTCGGTTCGAAAACCGAAGTAAATACTTTCTCCCATTGATTACTCAAACGTCAACTAACCGACAGACAGTATTATCACAGAATAGATACCTACGGAATTCCGTATTCCGTAGGTCTCTATTCTGTGGTATTATGTAAAAACAAAACTCGAACTCTCAGTTAAAATTAACTAAATGGCTGCGTCATATTGCGGTTAACGTGGCTAACGAGCGAGTGTATTTACGTCGTTGTATTTAAAATTCATATTAAATTAGTTGCATTTAGTTAAAGCAGAATGAGATAACAGGCATTTTATTGATGGAATATCATCACTAATTACTTAATTATTGATAAAATCCACCAAATTCTATGAAAATATAAAAAATATCATGCATAAAAATAAAAAACAGCATAATTAAATTGAAATAAAACTGTTGAAAATTTTCTTTATCTCTTCTTAAGGTAGAACCTGCGCTTCGAAGTACTGCTTTCATGACATAGATAAACTGGAAAGCAACAAGATAAAATGGCTCAATATGTTATTAATAATAATTAAAAATAATTTTCAATCAATCAACGTAGCTGTACAGTACATGAATTGTATTCAAAATGAAGTAATCCTGTGATATGAAGAATGGCTTTTATATTGACGCCATGTCTCAGAGGAATTTAAAAACTTTCTCTGGAACGGCAGTAAAGCTTCATAATTATAAAATTAGGGATGAATTAAAACAACAGAACTAGTGAGCGCTTTCGTTGTTTAAATGTAAACGTAATTAAAACAAATGTATTATATAAAAATGCTGACGATGAACTCGACAACGCTGTATAGCTGTCAACATATCGTAGTTTCACACCAGTTCGGCACCTTGTTTGTTTGCGCTACCTCATTGAGTTTCGTTGCAATGTGATAATATTTTTCACTTTATTAGCCAGTGTACTTAGCCTTAAATTATTAATTGTATTTTAGGGCTAAAGTGATGGCTTCATCAGGTCGATTTAAAGGCAAATTTTTGTCTAAATGTAAGGCTAAGAGCTTGGTAAATCGTCTGCAATCGTGACGTGTGGCATGGATGGGGCCAATGTTTTTGTTTACTCCTTGAACATAGTTGCCAGGTTTGTTTCAATATGGCGGCTACTGAACGAAAGTAAGACTCTTCATCGCTCTTCAATCATAAACATCTGCATTAAATGGCCGACAAGGTAACCTGAAAAAAATGCATTGTATCCATTGATTATTTCATCACCATATAGTTGTTTTTGAGGTAGCCTTGTCGAGGAAAATCTCGAGAAATAAAATGTTGAAGTGAGGGACGACACCATTCCGCCATAAGAGCAACGTAATTTGAGGCTGAAAATGACGATTTTCAAATCCTGTTATCAGCGCTAAATGGCCGATGACCCCCAATTATTTTTTCACAGATCGATTAAGGCATAATTTCTCTGCAATATATGAAAATATCAGGGCATGTTTTCGAAGGTCCTTGTAGTAGAGGTTCTACCTTAAATGGAGGTACACTCTTGTAGAAGGGCTCAAAAAGTTCCTCCGGTAACTGTTCCACACCCTTTGCTTCCCCTGTTTGTTTGCCATTTGTGACCTATATCTAATATCCTGAAATGGGGTTGGAGGAAGGTAGGAGAGAACCCCGGCGTTCGCGTTAGTCTTTTCTTAACGAAATGGGCCTAGGGTTTTATAGTTTTGACGTCCCATTCAACGGATCGGGTTCTGCTTTTAAAGTTTTTTTTCCACATAGCACTTAAGTAGGGATAGGGATTCTGACTATGAATCACTCCAGTCGGAACTCAAACCAGGCAACTCTAGATGAGAAGCCAATATTCTACCAACCCAGCCCCCGAAAATCCTGCTCTATTCCAAGATACAACCGTTGCGATTTTTCTCTGTACCTGGGGAAGTGTGAAACAATCAAAAGTCTATTCTTATCAACTGTTTTCTGAACACCAGAGATTATGATTGAAATTTTACAGTTTCAACATAGGCAGTAAAAGAACGCTTCATACTGATATGTTTCACAAAAACAGGAATATGGCTTCTTGCAATTCATCTTGGCTAATAGTTACCTTCTTTCTTTTCAAAAGCCACGATTCACTTTTTATTCATCCCTTATTTTAGGAGCCTTTTACGGGAAAAGGAGAAACCTACCCCTAATGGCTATAGGCATTCAGAGGCGGCTGAAGAAAGAAAAGCGAATTATTTCATAGCCAATCAATAACTATGATTAACTTTAAGAACGAATCAAACTATATACATACACTTGCTATTTACTGTATACACTTGCTTTTTTTAAAATTAAATGAGAACAGTCAGGTGTGCTGCATGCCGATATTTTTTCGTCCCGCTAATTCCAATTTAAGTGCTGAAATCCATTTCGTGTTAACTTTTCATAAACTTACCTCAAGTCTCTCAGTCTCTGGTTGTTCTCTCCTCGTCACTCATTCGTTGTTCTCTTCTTTCTTTTATTTTTTCATTCGCAGCGGCTGTCGCGGCGGCCATGCTCGGCCCGAGACTCGGTCGCTATGACCTCCCGCGGAGCCTCGAACCCCTGTCTCCCGGCAGTCCGACCAACGCACTCATGGGACTCTTCATGCTGTGGTGGGGATGGCTCGCCTTCAACTCCGGAAGGTAATTTTATAATACGATTAATTTGGGTTAAACGACCCAACTTCATTTCGAAATCAAGTCCTAAAAGTCCTAAACTTCCATATGATTGCTTTTTATGCGACGAATATTTGTTTGAGGATCACTTATGGCCCTTGAGTGCCAACTATTGGATTAATAAATGAGTTTTACCGTCCATTAGAAATAATTGAAACAATGTCACTACTGTATACTCTCGAATCAACTCGTGATGCGTGGCGATCGTTGATGCGCTTTTGGCAATTTTACGTACGAATTTCGCACCAAAGATGACAAAGTTATTTCAATATTTTATAATATTTAGAACTCTTCAAACTTGAGTCGATCGTTGGCCACACAAATTTCTATATCTAAATCTATAACTAAATATCTATATATATAATATAACTTCTTGAAGGATCGCTCCAGCGATAAATATAAAATATGCCAAGAGGGTGGTCGATAAAAATAAAGAAACAAGCGAAAGACACAAATTAAAACTTCCAATATTTCGGTGGTGTTGACATCCACCTTTCTCAAGGTAAAGAGTAAGAATGAGGAAAGGGCATTCCGTGTAAATGTCCACTTGCAATCTTCGTTGAGTTAAAATATGGTTTCTCAGCCTTTTTTCACTATTGCCCCTTTTCAGGGTTTTAGACAAAATTTGTCCTAATTGCCCCCATAAAATTTTAAACATTTTTTAAACATTAATACTATTTTTTACTCTCTTTATTTACTGGGATATTAATGCCTTGTGTCTGATGTCTCTTAGCTAGAAGTTCAATCTTCAGTTTAATATGAGTAATTTTAATTTTCATGTCATCTTTTGATAGTGCCTAGGCGTCCATGTTTGGGGGAACCCGGATTGTAACTCCATGATTTTTTCGCTCACCAAAATATAATTTTCGCTCTCGTTGAGAATCCCTGAGCTAAAAAAAATCATAAACTCCACTCTGGAGATTTGAATTATTTTTGTGGAAGTAACCAATTTATTGATATTTGTTAGTTCTAGTAATGGATATAGACCTAGAGAACCTCTATTCGACCCATTACATTCTTGCGATGAACGCTGCGGTTTAAATGATTCTCATCGGTCTGTGGTTTGGCAAATATGCTACTTAATGAAACCATTCGTCGTGAAAATAGGATTTTGAAAATTTTATCACTTCAGTCAATTCAGGAGATTAGAACTCTTGTGTTTATGATCGTTTGAGATAGCTGTTCGTTTGGTTGTACTGTTTACCTACCGTTAAATCCCAAATGTCGGTAAAGTTTCTGCCTAGGCTTTCGAGATCTTTGGTATGAAGAAAGCTCAATATGTTAAAGACATCAGATTATTATAGGAGCAAGTGCACTCTACAATCTGAGGGGGTCTGGTTTGAACCCCGGTCTTCAGGATGACATTGTCTCTTCAGAACTCTTGTTTCTTACTCATTTTACGTGCGGAGAGCACTTCCTGTTAAGTTATTCGTGCATTAGATGATGCGTTAAATTGCGCCTCTCCCACTAAGTAATAACTGTTATTAAACCTTCATTTCCTTTCACAAAAATATATATAACCAGCAGATAACCCTTATGTTGGAGTAATATATTTCTGTATTATGTGTATGGCCTTAAGGTTAACGTCATGGCTGTAATGCTTTCATATTAGTTTTCATAGAAAATGTTGATACCCGATTATGCAATCACTGCTGCGTGGGAATAAATTTGTTCCATTTCCTCTGAAACACTATCGTTTCCTAACCTAGTTTCAGCAATGCATTGCAATTCTTGGGCGTATTGCGAGCTAATATATGAGTTACGAACGCTACATTTTTACCCGTTTAAATATACTTTTCTACCATAGGTATGCAGTTATCTAGTCATTCAAGAACCAAATTGTCAATACAAGCAAAGGAATTTGGACTCCATTGCGTGCATTTCGGTCGTCCAGGTGACCATCGACAGAGAGAGTTTATTTACGAGAGTCTACGAGATTTAAAATCTATCGGTCGATGGTTAGCTGGATGACTGGAATGCATCCATATAGGTCAAAATTCCTTTTCCTTTATTGATGACTTGTTGAAAAGCCTGTTTCAGCAGGCTTCAATATTGGCGAAATAGCCAAAAAGGAATAAATAAAGTTAATAATTAAATATGAAAAATGCGTGGTTTTTCATTTTTAATGAAAACAATATGCGTAACTGTGGTGAACAATATATAATATCTAAATGTCAATGATTTCTTTGTGTAAAACATTTTTGGTGAATTAGGCGGAGCTGTTACTTAGTAGTTTCCCATGTGTATTTGAAAAATGCATACGCCCGCGCCATGTGTCAGTTAGTGGAGAATGTATATGGGAGCTTGCTTGCCATCTGTTGGCGCACATCTGAATTACGCCTAGCAACTGAATCATATTATTAAGTTCGTAAATAATAATTTTAATAACATTTTTTAAATTGAGTTTTTGGTGCAGGCTAAAGCTTCTTTACAGAGTTGAATGTCCACCTTGAAGTAATTATTTCAAATTATATTTGTAAATTGTGATAAATTGCTGTCCGCTGCCTTTAATAGGCTGTAAAATTCCATATTGAAGTCTATTAATACCCGCCACATGTAATATGTGAGCCAGTGAAATTGTCGCAATTCTTCAAAACGTTCACAATACTTCTCACCTTTCTCACCAATTTCAATAACTCACCATATTTTCCATTTCTTCAACTTATTTAATTAATCGTAAGTAAGTCTAATTTAAACAATGAAAACTATCATAAATAAATTAAATAAGTTAATTTTAATTTTGAATTCAATAAACTTGGCAATTTCTATGCTCAAGGCAAAATTTATTTTTCTTTCAATTATTATTTTGTTCTTAATAACATTTATCATTTATAAGGATTGGCTGTGCCTCGTATTTTTGTAACCGGGCTTTTCCATAATTTTTTAATTAAATCTATTTATTTGTATTCTATTTTGTTTGTTTAGAAATAGTTGCTGCCACATATTCCGCACTTATTATATGAATAAACTTTAGCTAATCCTCTTACTGGGCCTCTCTCAACCTTGCTTCTTATTCTCTGAACATCGTACCGACTAATAAGTTTTCTCCCATCCCTGCTGGCCAAGCACCACGAAAGACTTTCGAAATCCTTTGGCATTTTACCACATATTTCTCGTATTTTCCTTTCGGGCAAGGCGCAGTCAAGAGACGACGCTATAGGAAGTTTGGCCTTCAATAGTTGCTTATTTCATCAATGCTTCCTCAATGCATAGGAGTACTTGTAATTCATTTTGATTGATTTATCGAGATAATTTCTCTCTCTCTCTCTCACTTTCTCTGTGTATCTGAAGATTCACCGTAAATAGAATAAGGGAGATAGAAAATGATGTCTGATAGGTGTACTTGTTCATAGTGTATACTCTCTGTTCCCTTTCACCAATCGTTGGTACAATAGAACCACGGAAAAATACCCATAAATGTTAATACACCGTAATAAAAAAGTTGTCCAATAAACACCGAAAAAAAATGAACTAGCATTCCAGGGCACACGAACAACTTTTTAAACTGTGAATTCTGCAAATTTGACAATGCCTCCTGCGAGTGAATTCGCTATTGCCGCTGCCGGGTTGAGTTCCTGAGTAATTAGGAAAAAAAACAAATTACAAACACGATAATTCAGCGGAAATAGCGCTGTAATTGCCCTCAATGGTTGGAAAAAATGTGTTAGTTAAAAGATTTTCATTGCATAATCTTAATGTATTTTACCTTAATTTTTAAAGAGCAAAGGCATTTCATTAGTGAAAGCAGAATATTTTGAGCAAAAAATATTTTTTTTTCAAGTATTCTACCAGCTGATTGGTAGGTTCTTGGATAGTCCCCATTCTGCATCTTAACCCCATAGACATTGTCTCGCTTTCCCTCCTAAGGATGACCCGTTATTAGATCCCTCTTCAATTCTTCATATCTTCTACCTCCTCTAATTTCGTACAGAACTCCTATCCTCTTCCTTCCTCTTCCACGCTTCCCCAGTGTTCTCCCCTCTATCACTCTCTTCAACATGCCCTCTCCTCTCAAAACCTCCTCCATCCATCTCTTCTGCCTACTCCAAACCTATGACACAAGCTTCCTCTCCTCTCCGACCATATCCAATACCTCCTCGTTCGTCTTTCTCACCATCCAGCTAACCTTCTCCATCTTCCTCCAAACCTACATCTCAAACGCCTCAAGTCTACGCACATCCTCCCTTCGCAATGACCAAGTTTCCGACCCATAGAGCGCCACACTCCATATTAAAGATTTCATCAGTCTCTTCTTTATGTCTCTTCTCAGACGTAAAGAAGAGACTGATGAGCTCCCCTCCTACCTTTATTCCTACCTCCTCCTCCCCCATGCCTCCCTTACCATTTCTTCTGAATACACGTTACAAAGCAATGACGATAGTGGGCACCCCTGCCGCACTCCCCGTCCTATCGTGACCCATCCCGATTCTCCATTAGCTACCCTAAGCTGCGCCGTCTGGTTCATATACAAATTCCGAATCAGACGCCTCTCCCTCCAATCGACCCCTAATTTCTTCAACACTCCCATTAATTTCGTCCATTTCACCCGATCAAACGCCTTCTCGAAATCTACGAAGCATACAAAAACATCCTGCCCATACTCTAGGTTTCTTTCTACTAGCGTCCTCATAACCGCTATAGCGTCTCGCGTTCCCGTCCCTCTCCTAAACCCGAACTGGTCGTCACCCAGGTATTCATTTGCCTTCTTCTCTAGCCTTCTGTATATAATTCTCAGAACTACTTTGGCCGCGTGGGATATTAAGCTTATTGTCCTATAGTCTTCGAACGTTTTTGCTTTACCCTTCTTTGGTATAAGAATAAGGACAGTCTTCGCGAAGTCTTCCGGCCACACTCCATCCTTATAAATCCTACGAATAAACGCAAAAAGTTTTCCTCTTCCGTTCTTCCCCATGCTCTTTAAAAACTATGCAGGTATGTCATCTATTCCCACCGCCTTATTCATTTTCATTTCTCGTAGAGCTCTTTCGATTTTGCTATCTAGGATACTTGGTCCGATGCCATCTCTGTCGAGATCGTCTTCCCTTTCTATATCTAACCTATTGGGCCTTATTTCTTTACCATACAGCTCTTCAACATACTCCTTCCACCTCTCCTGGATCTCTTTCGGTTCTACGATCACCTTTTCCGTCTTGTCTGTTATCGTTGTAATTCCGCTTCCCTTATTACCGCCCGTCAGTTCCTTTACTTTCCTATATAATGCATCTGCTCTTCCCTCTTGTTGGTATTTCTCTAACGAGTCGATCTGTTCTCTCCACCACGCCTCTCTTGCTTTCTTTGTTTCTCTTCTAAGCCTGTTATTTAATTCTCGGTATTTTCTCTTACCTAGCTCTGAGTTTACACTCTTCCATTTCCTTTTGTCCTCCATCTCCCTTATCATCTCCTTCGTGATCCACGGTTTTCTAATTTTAGTTGCACTCACTACGCCTACCGTTGCTTTCGCCGCTTCTACAATTCCATTTCTCAAACTTCCCCATTCATCTTCGACTGATCTAACTCCATGGTCCTCACCCATTATCTCATCCACCTTCTCTCGATACTTCTTCTTCATTGCCCCAGTTAATGCCTCCGTATTCCACTTTCGTACCCTCCTTCCCATTCTTGTGTTTTTCAGTTTACCCGACATTTCATGACTAATAAGTTGTGTGTCTGTGTCTGCATCAGCTCCTAGATAAGTATGCGAGTTTTTAACACTATTCCTGTATCTGTGACGAACCATTATATAATCTATCTGGAACCTATCTGTGTCTCCCGGCTTCTTCCATGTGTACCTACGTCGAGGATGGTGTCTGAACCATGTATTTGCAATTACTAGGTTATTTCTACGGCAAAACTCCACAGCTTTCTCATCCCGGACGTTTCTCCTTCCTAGCCCGTAATCGCCCACCTCCCGCCCATCTCTTCCTTCGCCCACCACCGCGTTCCAATCCCCCATTACTACTAAGTGCTTACTCCCAGGTATCCTACCAATTATTTCCTCTAGCTGATCTTATACCCCATCTACCTCCTCCTCTTTATGATTAGAGGTAGGGATATAAACCTGGATTATAACTAAATTCGTTGGATCTGCCTTTAGTTCCATGACTATAATCCTATCACTCACCTGTTCTGCATACACTACTTTTCTATCTAGTTTCCTATTCATTACGAATGCAACCCCGCGCTGACTTTCATTCCCTCCACTATAAATTACTCTATAGTTGTCGCTCCAGTAGCCCCCGTCATCCTTCCATCGTACTTCACCCTGACTCATGATGTCTACACCCACCCTCTCCATTTCTTGCTTTATATTCTCTAGCTTCCCCCGCCCTCAGCATAGTCCTAACATTCCATGTGCCTATTCTGATATTTTAGTTCCTCTTCTTTATCTTCTTTTCCTATACTGTTACTACGTCTGAGCAAGGATTTTGTGTGATGACGACCGCAGGGGCCTTGCTACCACCGCTGCCGGGCAAGACGCCCGGCCCTCTGGGCCGAGTCCCGTAGTTGCCAGGATTCATTATCATTTGAGAACTGTCCATAATTTCAAGATTTTTGTTTTACTTGAGATAGTATTCCGTGGCCTATCCCAATAGTGTTTTTTACGTGACACCATCACTTCAGAGTCCGCCCCACTGGGGTTAGACGCCTTTTGCAGCCGCCTCACTGAGGTACAGACGCTGCGCGGACTACCATTCGTCTGTCTCCTAACCTTCGACCATTCTGGCATGGGTGACCCTACCAGGAGCATTGCTCCCGCCAGTGCAGCTCTAGGGCTCATCGGAGCACGCAAGCCCTTCTACCACGACAAGGTTGTAGTCCAAGAAAGGGAAAAATGATTAAGTGGAATTTATTATTTATTTTTACTATCATAGTCGCAGTTAAACTGCCTCAAGTGCTTAAGGTAATTTAAGGTTGATTATTTTATCGAAAAAAGGGCCTTAAGTCATCTTTTTCTCTCTCTCTGTCCCTCTTCCTCATGTTTTCGTCTCCTGCTCCGGCAGCACCTTCGGCACGAGCGGCCACAAGTGGAAGTTCTCGGCGCGGGCGGCTGTCGTCACGATGCTCGCGTCCTTCGGCGGTGGCGTAGTCGGACTCGCCTACTCGTTCCTCCGTAGGAACCGACGCTTCCACGTCATCGACCTCATCAACGCCGTCCTCGGCTCCTTGGTCTCCGTCACAGGTCTGTAGAACCGGCTCCTTTCTCTTTTTCAAGGGCCCTTGTTTTTTTTTGGGTCCCAAACTCTTCCCTTGGGGAACCCCTCCCATCTGCCATCCACTCTCCTAACGCCATATGTTTACACACCTCTCGAAGTTCAATTGAAGAGTCTCCTTCCATTCCTCAGAGGAGTGACAGAATAAAGCAAGGAGTCTGTAATATATATCCCCCTTGATATTGCCAAGGTCAGGCCCTCGCCATACTCATCTACATGTACAAAATACCCTGTGAGTCACCTCATGGGTGTTTGGCAGGGGACGAGGGGGTGTTAGATTATCGATTTTCCAGTCCTTGGGCTCCACGCTTTCGGTTATGGATTTACTAGTTTTGGAAGATAGATTTAAATGGTGAAAGGATTACCTCAACCTATATTTGGTCACCGAAATTGGTCAACAGTGAAACCACTGGCGAACGGAAAGAGGGAAATATTGGCAAACTGTGTGACAAGCAGAACAAGTAAAGTTGGGAATGTACTTGGGAGTCAAACTCACTTCTAACTTCTGTGAAAGAGAATATTTTCATGCGCTCACTTACCTGAAAACATTTCTTTAGTTTCTGAATAAAAAATATATCAGAATAGATTCGGGTAAATTCTTTGACATTTTGTTAATCAGTATTGCTTTTGTTTACAAATCACAAAATCGGTAACAGTTTCAGCTTTCGCGAAAGCTGGTGGCAGGTGAGCTGTGGAATATTTGGGATTGAGAGGGTTTAAATCCTAGAAACCAGTCACTGAATGGGTACCCATTCCACAAGTGAATACATGGGCAACCTACAGCCTGCGTGCCGGATCTGGACCACACTCTCACCTCAAATCCCTGCCGGGGCGCTGTCTTTATTAGAAGAATATGCCTTGCTTTGATCAGCCTTTAAAAAAACCGAGCTAATTTCACGGGTGAAGGGTAAAACGGGTATGATGGGAGCTTGTAAGGATAAAATCAAATAAAGTTGTTACTATGCAGTGATTTGGCCACTCCTGAAATATGCGACAAGTATTTGAAACCCATGTGGGAATTATTGGACTTAAGAATTTGTTAAGCTTTAAAGGAAATCCGTTAGTGATTTGTTAAAAAATGAGAATTAGCGGCGAATTGTTACTGAGTTATTTGATGAACAGCGATTGGTGTCCTTGTGCCAAGCAGGGCAGTAACAAGCGAGATGTATTGAGCAGTCTTAGAGTGGGTTTACACTGCCAAGTTTAATGTGCAAGTTACTTTCGGCTAGCGACTTCCGACGTACATTGCAGGTGTTAACGGCTCTGAAAGTCCACTTGCAGGACTTTTAAAATTTCTGGCCAGTCGCTTGCAGAATCGTATTGTTGTCAGTGTAAAAGGAAACTAATCTCACTCTGCACTAACTTGTGAAAACTTTTTCATCAGAGTAAAATTTCCCGTAAGCTCTTGCAGAAGAAACTTGCGGAAATAAATTGCCAGAGTAAACCCACCCTTAGGGAAGGATTTGTTATGTGACTTTCTTACCAATCGTTTCTGGGTTAAAAATAGAGATTTGCGTCACAGTCGAGCGTGATGCCCGAATCCTGCTATAGGTATATGTAAATGTCAACCGATGAAAGCTTCCATTGTTTCTGTTCGGTTTTCTGAAAGAGTTAGCGACCGAATCTATTTTTTCGATTCGGATACGAAAAGGTACATAATAACACTAAGAAGGTGTCCATATGGGCTATTGTTTCATTTGATTAGGTTTACTCGATTAGTTGCAATCCATCAGTTTCACTCGACGAGATTGTCACTGTATCAGCTGATTCGACCGCCGAGATGTGGGCGGTTGACCTTAGGACTAACAGGTGAAAATACTTATTGGGAATGATTGATCACATCGCATGTATCGCATTTCATTACACTTTTCTTGACGTTAATACGGCTTTACGTGTAGAATTTGACTGCTTTGGAAGTGGCGAGCATAGTCATGACTCGATGTGTATCGCTACTTGTATCGAACAATTCTGCTTAAGCATTGCTTCCGGCAATAAACAATGAAAATGCCTACGACGGATATTGGTGAATTTCAACAATTAATTGCGTTTGTACACCCCACCCATCCAGGCCAACATGCGTTCGTGTATTCAATTTAGAAATACATTTATAAAGCGTATTAAATTTTAGAATCATTTTATTCCTCGTTATTCTAGACAAGAGCAGCAATAAATCTTTCAATTTATGTAACCTATAAAAACAAAAATCATCTCCGTGTAAATATAAATGTTTTTATTTCTGAAAATGATTCCTCTTCCGGTAAATTAATTATTCATTTAGATTTGTAACATTCCATCGCATTCATGTGACCAGGATGTCACTGGATGTTATGCGATACTATCTCAGAATCAAAATTTTACTTGTAAGCAAAATATATAGCCGTCTATTTTCAATAGAAATGTGAGCCGTGGTCGATAGTGTATCGATAGTTGTCCCTATCGACTATATTGACTCCTAAACTGCCATAGAAGTTCATATTCATACATGGATGTATGCACTATTTGCAAGTGACTTACAAGGCTACTGTTATAGTGCTAACTTCTATGGGTAAAGCCGCGTTTGCATCTCAATACGATGGATTGCAAAGCTCAACCGGTCAATCTCGCGATGCGATACCTCCGACATATCGAAGTCGATGAATCGAAACATCGCACGGTCCCCATCTTAGGCGTCCTTTCATGCGGAACATACTTGAATTAAGTGGTGATTACGATGATGACGAACAACCCTTCCCATTCCTACCTCCTCCGAATCCACTCCTTACTACTGCCAGTGGATTTTAATACTCCTTTTTGTGCAAGCGGCTGAGCATTTTGAATATGCATGCGTTCTTCCTTTTGCTGTGGAGGAGCATGAAAGGGGGAAGGGGTGCTTAAAATCGAGACGGTCCGCTTCTTTGGATGGCATTTTCCCGTCCGCCCTGAACTCCTTTATATTCCCCTGTGATAAACTACGCGTGGATGTCGTTTTTATGGTCCACTGCGACTTGTTGCCATCCCAACGACGTTGCGAGCATGATAGACAGATCCTTGAATTGGGAAATTTAGCTCTTCAAGCATGGAATCCATGGGCCTCCGTGACATCAATAGCCACAGTCAAAGTTTCACTTTACAAAGGAAACTTTACGCGTGGAAGTTACTTCTATGAGTCACTTGCAATTAGCACTTCGACGTGTGAGCACGAACATCTATGGCGGTAGGGATCGATAGTAGAAGTAATTGACTGCGGTTCACACTTACAAGGAAAATAAACTGCCTTCAATTTTGCCCGCAAGTAGCATGCCGATCCTGCGATTATATCGCATCCAGTGGAATGGCTGGGAATAAATGGGAACATGGGCTGGGAACGACAAAATTAATTTGCCAGTGAGGAACTTGCTTTGACATAATATGTAAATATTTATTTTGATCTGGAAATGTTTCTGTAGCTAAAGATTACTTAAAGAAAAGAATTATGATTGCTCTGGTATTGAATACTAAGAAAAAGATCTTGTGTATTTAATGCAATTTAAACAAATTGATAAAATCCACGAATGCCTGTGGGACCGAGTGCGATGTTAAAACGCATTTTTTGCATTTTTTATAAAAAAAACCGGAAGTCAGTAAGTAAGAAAGTAACCAGTACACTATCGATCACGTTTTGCACTTATGCGGAAATACAGAGCCAGCTTTTTCGGTTGCAAAGAAGCGCTATCTGGAGAAGGGAATTAGTTTTCTCTTCGATAACACCCGTATAAAACAAACTCTTTCCAAGCTTGGGTGAGACAAATGAGGAAATTGAACGAAACACAAGTGTTATCAGTCAATTACTGAACTAGCAATGTATTTCACACACAGAACCAACCAAGTTACAGACAAATTACCAACAGGTCGAGTGCCAGGCGACCGTTATGAGAGTTTCCGTTCAGAAAATGATTAAGATATACAAGTACGAGAGGTGTAGCTTCTCTCTGATTACAATTAACTGAAAATCAACATGTTCAAACGACGATGTTTCTCGGTCGCCGTCTCGACTGCAAAAGAGGGCGTTCTCAGGGGGGGAGGATCAGCTGAGGAGGGGGGTTGTCGGCAAGGACGAGGTGGAATGGGTTAGTTTAGGATACAGGCTATTGGTAGCCTTAGGAGGGAAGGAAATAGTAGGATGGGTAATAGATGGGGTGGAAGTTTTCAATTGGAACAACAGGAACTGTTTTCTGGATTCGGCCTCAGAATACAGGATCACAGCCTTTGCATCTTGGTCAGAATGACCGGATTTTTGGAATACATCCTCCCTTCAGGGGCTATATAAACGATGCAGGACCCGGAGAGGAAAAGGCGCGGCGAAGGCATGGCGAAGGCGTGGCGAAGGCGCGGCAAAAGTTGTTCGCAGAAGTCGTTGCATTTTGTAGTCGTAGGCATGTCGCTAGTGCACATGGCGGGACGCGCCTCGGGCAAGTCCTTCGGCTAAGTCCAGAGGGTAAACAGTCCGCAGAGGGGAAACATGTCCAAAGAGGGAAATTTAGAAAGAAAAGGGGTGGGGGTGTTTAAAAAATGCCACAGCAAGTGATATTTTGGATACTGCGATAATATCGCATAACTATCGGTCAAATCCTGATCACATGACAGCAATTCATTCATTCGTTCGTTCGGGGATTCATTCATTCGTTAGAGTAATCTACCGGTTAGAGGTAGGTTATGATGAAAGTCAGAGAATAT
Organism: Pyrrhosoma nymphula; assembly: GCA_963573305.1. NCBI lineage: Eukaryota > Metazoa > Arthropoda > Insecta > Odonata > Coenagrionidae > Pyrrhosoma > Pyrrhosoma nymphula. The sequence continues at coordinate 7,936,539 of OY754336.1, forward strand.
CCAACGGAATCTTACTCGTGCCGTGCCCTATCTACCTCTAATATTTCTTTCTTCATCTCAGCATAAGTCTTACCTTTCTTCATCCCATCCTTAAAAACCTATTCTCTTCCTTCCCCTTCCCCGCTTACCCAACATCCTTCCCTCTATCACGGCCTTCAGCAAACCATCATTACCCCTTCCAGCCACCTACCCTGCCTTCCACTAATCTCATCTATAAGTTTCTTCTCCTCGCCCACCATGTCAAGCACTTCCTCATTTGTCTTCCTTTCCGTCCAACGCACCTTCTCCATCCTCCTCCACACCCACATATCGAATGCCTTCAGCCTATTTTCGTCTTCATTTCTCAAGGTCCACGTTTCTGCCACATGCAACGCCACACTCCAATATCAAGCTCTTCACCAGCCTCTTTTTTACATCCTTACTTAGGGTTCCAGTCATCAGCTCCCTTCTATTATTGAACGCCTTATTCGCTAGCGCTATTCTCCTCCTAATGTCTTTGCTACTATGTCCTGTTTCTTCTAGCGTACTATCCAAATAATTAAATCGTTCTACTTGCTCCAGTTTGTGACTTCCTACTCTTATCACCAGCCTCGCTTTCTTTGTCCTAGAGAATCTCATTACTTTTGTTTTCTTATTATTAATCTTCATCCCGTATTTCACGCACTGCATTTCTAATACATCTGCTGAAGTTTTCAATCCTTTCGATGACCGACTGACCAACGCCTGGTCGTCTGCGAATCTAACCGACTCTATCCGCTGCCCTCCTACGTTCATTTCCACATCTAGATCATCCCATGCCTCTCTTACCATTTCCCATGCATACATGTTAAAAAGCAAAGGCGACAACCGGCACACTTGCCGCATCCCGCGACCTATCACTGCCCACCCTGATCTACGCTCTGACCCATATATAAGTTTCGGAAGAGTCTCCTTTCACGCCAATCTATTCCTATTTACCCCAATATCTGCATTAGGTTCTCCCAGGTTACTCTGTCAAACGCCTTTTCGAAATCTACAAAGCAAGCGAAAACATTCTGATTATACTCCATGTTTCTTTTTATAAGTGTCCTCATTACCGCAATTGCGTCTCTGTTGGCCCTCGCCTTCCTGAACCCAAATTGGTCATTGCCTAAATAGTAGTTTGCTCTGCTCTCCAACCTTCTATTTATAATTCTCTGCACAACTTTTGCCGCGAGCGAAATTAAACTGATTGTTCTATACTCCTCAGTAAATCTAAAAAACAACTTGAATTAACGGAGGAAGACTAATTGTTGGAAATATTTATATTTAAATAGATATGGTGGTTGTTGCTATAGTTTACTTTAATGAAATATTCTATTTTTGACTACTCTTGTCTAAAATAATAAGGAATAAACTAATTATAATAATAACAGAGCTTTCTAGGTGTATTTTTACGTATAGTTTAATTTATACAAATAAATATATATATAATTTCCAGAAATACGTATTTTGCTGGAGGGATTAGTCATAAATACGCGTCATGATAGTGCTCCTACTTCCAGGAAAGTCCTTTTCTATGTGTTAAGACACCTTGACTGAGTCAGCGAAACTTTCTCAGGTGAAATGCAATTAGGAAATTTTCGCTTGCATCGCCATAAATTGCAATCCCTTGGAATTTCGAAGGTACTCCACGGGAGCAGAAGGTGCTTTTTACTCTCAGTTTTCGGTATTGTGTGGAACGCGAATTTGCATCTTCTAGTATCAGTTGGTCGCGTCAGCCGACTATAGCTCGTTAACTATTAATAATGTTTTTTTTTACTCGGTGTAACCACGTTAGTCAACTGTCGTCAGTGATGATATGATGGTCTTCAATTATTCATAGAATTACCTTTATGAGTCAATTCATTTACGTTGTCTAGGACTGTTTTCCACTCACCAGTTTCGTCGAACACGCCTATCTTATATGGGATTCACTGAGCATGTTTTTATTTGTTTCTATCGGTGTTATATACGTCTAAAGGCTTTTCTTTCGTTTCTAAAGGCGTTTTTTTCTTTTATCTCAGCTTTTATATAATAACCCACCCTTGTTCTTCTAAAATTTCATGACCCTACACAGGAATGGCGCTAGTAGGTACAAATGACGATTAAACGATTGAAGTGTGATCTTCTAGATGGCGCACCGTGAAATTAAAAAAAAAACATACCAGTTCATTTTTTTATTGTCGTGATGAGATTACTGCCAAACTGTGAAGTGTCCTGAAGAATGGATAAAATAATATTCAATTAGTTATAAAATACTCTGTTATATTAGGTTTAATCCAAACAGCTATAAAAGAAGGAGTTGAATTTAACTTTTAACGACTGCACTCCACCCTTTTCGATGATAAAAAAACTGGCAGATTTCATGAGAGCATAGTTGAACTTCATAAATACACAGGTTCAGTGACGCATCATTTGATATGTAAAATACGCAAGAGTGAAAAGAATTTCATGGCTGTCGTAAGTTCTGGCGCAATCCGCCACGTACTTCGACTTGGCAAGTTCCATCCCGGCCAGTCGGATTTAGGAGCGTTTAGCGATGAGAGAGAATAACTAATTATTTTTTAAGAAAAAATTGATCTAATGTTCATGGTGAGCATCATTTCAACTTGTGATGATCTTGTGTCTAGGAAGGATGAAACCATGCGTCGTCATTTAAGATTGTTAGGTAGGCAACTTAACCAGGAGATTCACTTTTCTCCGTCGTAGTACCTGTAAGTCATTGCTTTATGATATGTCTGGCTAACCATGTCCACATTTTTTCTTTTGACACGGATTTCAAGCATACAATTGCCTGATATCACTGTCCGCACGTTGAGGACAAGACTATAGTGAATGCGCTCAGCAATCACCATATAAAATAGCATGTAGAACATTCCTTATGGCCGTTCTGTATATAATCTGTGGTATCGCTTCTTGGAGGGTTATTGTGACCATCGTAGGCCGTAGCCACCGAGATGTACGTAGCAGTACACTATCATTAACTAGTCGTATGAAAAGCGTGGGAATTGCGCTTGCTGTGATTTTCTTAGGGGACGTCCATTAATTACGTAAACCACTTTTTGGTCATTTTTAACTCCCCCCCCTTGTCAACAATTGTCAAACTTTCAGTGACCCCCTAATAAAATTATGCCAAACAATGTTTACCCCCCCCCCCCACAGACTAATAATATTTTATACGGCTGGCTGTTATGTTTAAAATAGAATAGAGATTTATAGGCCTACAAATAAATTTTATTACATTTTTTATTTTTTTAACAAATTTCAAACTGACTATAAAAATTTGAATTGAATTGTAAAAAAGTAACATTGTTGACATCAATTTATTTTGAACTCCCCCATGACAACAATTGTCAAACTTATTCAAACCCCCTCTCCCCTATATTGTTGACATAATTAATGAACGTCCCTTTATGGTGAGGTTCAAAAAAGTTCGGCAATTGCTTCTAGTCATATGCTACATTTTAAGCGCTACTTTATTTTTATTAAAATAGATACGTACTTAGAAAATAATTGGCATTATTTAAGCGTTAAATTTTATGCAAATATTAAGAAAAACTTTTCTTAAATTATTAACTGTATGTCCATCACACTCTTGATCGGCAATCACGATCTGACACCAAGACATATGGAATAAATAGATGAATTGGTATAAAATTATAAAAGAGATGATAAGGACGTACATTGGCTTCTAATTGTTATTTGATATTCGAGTTAAAGAGGCTGAAGTTCTTGGCTGAAAATATTCTGGGTAATTGCCACCCAGATAATAGGATAGTGATTAAGAGACATACCTGATCCTCTCCACAACACAAACTCCTGCCGCTTTCATGATACACTAAGTGCTATTAATTTAAGAGGTATATGATCCCGATAATTTACCAAAGAAAATCTTTTCAACTGGAATAGATGCTTCTTTAGATTCATTGTCTTTATACTGAGAAGAGCTGAATTACCTGGAATTGCTCGGGATCACACTTCCTTCCTAACTCATCATATAAGAGGAAAATCGTTTGAAAAAATGAGAAACTTCATTCTTCCGGGTATCTGATAAATTTTAACTCTCTCTATCCTGAGTAAAAGTAGTTTAAAAAAGCAAAAACAAAATAAGCCACTGTACGAAACCCAATGCTTAGCATTCCTAATCAGCTTAACTAAGCAAAATGAATTTTAGATGCGTTAAAGACCAAAATCTGGTTGTCAAGTAAATATACTATTGTTGATTTCAGAGAAGAATGTGCGTTTTTGCAGATTAAAACGCGTTTTTCAGACAAATACGAATTGGAAAAGATAATTATTGATTGAATGAATTATAAACTTCATTCTGTCAGCCATTTGATAATAAAATCCCAACCCTATGTCTTGAGTGGAAGTAATTTAAAAAAGCTAAAAATGAAACCACTTCACATTTCCCAATTCGTAGCTTAAACCACCGAAAGGGACCCTATATTGGGACCTTTTGTGGCCCTGACATATTTTTAAAATACCCTACAATTTTTCTCCTGCCCTGATCTATTTATAGTCTGCAAAATTTCAGCGCGATCAGAGTAAAACTAGATTTGTATGAAAGACAGACAAACAAACATTCTTTTTTATATGTATAGATGACAGCACATTTTATTATTTACATGAGATAATAGTACTATTTTAGAGAGGCATTTTTGGCAATTAATAGGAAAACGTTTAATTACTTAGTAACTGTATGCACATCACTTTCTTGATCGATAAATCCGTCCTGGAACCAGATCGGATGTAAGAAAAAGAGTACTTGACGCTAAGTAATAAAATAGATGATATAGACTTGAATTGGCTTCCTTCTCATTGTCATGTGATATACGAGTTTATGAGGACGTGGAAGTTCTTTGTTGAAAACTGTATGAGCCAATTGCAACCTTTTTTCAATAACTTATGTAACTGTTTAAGCGATTCCCTCCGCCGCACAACCGAATGTCGATATCACGATACGCAAGGTGCCATTTGCGAGGCATGTGATTCAGATAAGTCGGCCACAAATATTTTCACCTGGAATAGGCGTCCTCAGATTTCGTGTGCTGATGCTTTTCTAATAGCACATTCCAGTGGTTTAAGAATTGATTCAGCTGACAGACAATTGAGCCAGCTAAATTTCAGACTGAGTATAGTGACAGCATGGACTGAAAAATATAATGCCAGTACACCCCGAGCATAGAGGATAGGACGGCCATGTGCAGCTTTGCCACTACGAATTACTGCTAGGCATTTCATTGGTATTGATCCAGGTACTTCAAAGCACATTCAAGGAAAAGATATGTTGTTTGTCTAGCAAAGAAGGTGAGGAAGAAAACAATTTACTGCTGTAAGGAATGTGAATTACCACTTTGTGTGATTGACTGATTTGAAATTTACCATACTTGGAACGTAAAGACCATGATGAGGGCCGGGAATCATGAAAATATTAAGCAGAAAATAGAAAAAGGAAAAATAGATGCTTTGGGATTATGTGAGGTGAGATGGAAGGATAGCGGGGACTATTGGAGTGATAGCTACAGGGTAATCTTTATTGGGGGAGATGAGAGTCAACGTACTAGACATGGTACTGAATCGTAGGCATGGTACTGAACACAAAATTGGGGCTGAGGGTGGTAAACATTGAACGGGTGAGCGAGAGGATACTAGTGGTAGAAATAAAAGCACGCCCGACAAATTTCGTACTGGTCCAGGTATACATGCTTACGAGCAACCATAGGGAGGAAGAGGTGTACGAACGAGTAAAAGAAATAATTAGTGAAGTTCCGGGAAAGAAAACCTGATAGTGATGGGTGATTGGAATGCAGTGGTGGGAGAAGGGAGGGACAGATTAGAAGTGGGAGGGTTTGGGCTAGGAAGAAGAAATGATCGCGGTGAAAAGGCAGTTGAATTTTGTAGAAGAAATAAATTAGTAGTGACAAACACATGGTTTAAACATCACCCCAGGCGTAGGTACACAATGAAAATGCCGGGTGATACTAGGAGATACTATACTGATTATATAATGGTAAGGCAGAGATTTAGGAAAAGTGTAAAAACTCGCGTAGCTATCCAGGGGTGGTAGCGGACTCATATCATAACTTGGTGATGATGAAGTGTGAAGTTAGATTCAAAAGGATTTGTAAAGGTAGGAAGATAAGGAGGTGGAACGTTGAAGCATTGAAAGGGTTGAAAAGGAGGGAATACCAAGAGCTGGTAGAAAACAACATAGGTGAAGTAAAGCGGATGGGAACCATAGAGAAGAGATGGGAGGTTATAAAAACAGGCATCGTAGGAGCGGCAGAGAAAACAATAGGAACGGTGGAAAAGAAGAAGGTGAAGAAGCAGTGGGTTACGGAAAAAATGATAAAGAAAATGGAGGAGAGAAGGATATGGAAAAACATCAACACCGACGTAGGCAAGAGGAAGTACAAGGAATTGAATAATAAACTCCGGCGAGTGACCAATCGGGCAAAAGAAAACTGGTGAAAGGGACAATGCGAGGACATGAAAAAGCTGCAGGAGGAGGGGGAAGTGGGCACTTTGTACCCCAAGGTGAAAATGTTATCGGGTGGTAAGAGAGGTCAAACGATACCAGAGGTTAAGAAAAAAACGGAAGATATTAATCGAACAGGAAGATATCCAAGAAAGATGGAGAGAATACGTAGAAGAGCTATATGACAGCGAGAATACACCCATTAGCCTAGATAGAGGATGAAGGATCAATAGATAAGGATAACCTCGGACCAGAGTTACTTGACAGCGACATAGAGAGGGTTTTAAGAGAGATGAAGGGTAGAAAAGCCGTGGGAACCGATAACCTACCTTCGGAGCTACTGAATAATCTAGGTAGTAAGGGGATAAAATCGTTTTTCGAACTTTATCGCAGGAACTACGAGGAAGGAGTATGGCCAGAGGATTTCGTGAATTTCGTGATTTACTGAGGAGTATAGAACAATCAGTTTAATTTCGCTCGCGGCAAAAGTTATTATAAATAGAAGGTTGGAGAGCAGAGCAAACTACTATTTAGGCGATGACCAATTTGGGTTCAGGAAGGGGAGGGCCACCAGGGACGCGATTGCGGTAATGAGGACACTTATAGAAAGAAACATGGATTATAATCAGGATGTTTTCGCTTGCTTTGCGGATTTCGAAAAGGCGTTTGACAGAGTAAACTGGGAGAACCTAATGCAGATACTGGGGAAAATAGGAGTAGATTGGCGTGAAAGGAGACTCTTCCGAAACTTATATATGGGTCAGTGGGCTAAGGTGAGGGTAGCTGACGGTGAATCAGGGTGGGCAGTTATAGGTCGCGGGGTGCGGCAAGAGTGCCCGTTGTTGCCTTTGCTTTTTAACATCTATGCTGAGGAAATAGTAAGAGAGGCATGGGATGAGCTAGATGTGGGAATGAAAGTAGGAGGGCAGCGGATAAAGTCGGTTAGATTCGCAGACGACCAGGCGTTGGTCAGTCGGTCATCGAAAGGATTGCAAACTTTAGTTGAAGCATTAGAAATGTAGTGCGAGAAATACGGGATGAAGATTAATAATAAGAAAACAAAAGTAATGAGATTCTCTAGGACAAAGAAAGCGAGGCTGGTGATAAGAGTAGGAAGTCACAAACTGCAGCAAGTAGAACGATTTAATTATTTGGATAGTACGCTAGAAGAAACAGGACATAGTAGCAAAGACATTAGGAGGAGAATAGCGCTAGCGAATAAGGCGTTCAATAATAGAAGGGAGCTGATGACGGGAACCCTAAGTAAGGATATAAAAAATAGGCTGGTGAAGAGCTTGATATGGAGTGTGGCGTTGCATGGGGCAGAAACGTGGACCTTGAGAAAGGATGACAAAAATAGGCTGAAGGCTTTCGAGATGTGGGTATGGAGGAGGATGGAGAAGGTGCGTTGGACGGAAAGGAAGACAAACGATGAAGTGCTTGACATGGTGGGCGAGGAGAGGAAACTTATAGATGAGATCAGGGGAAGAAAGGGTAGGTGGCTGGAAGTGGTAAAGAGGGGCGATGGTTTGCTGAAGGCCCTGATAGAGGGAAGGATGTTGGGTAAGCGGGGAAAGGGTTGAAAGAGATTAGGTTTTCAGGACGGGAAGAACAAAGGTAGGACTTATGCTGAGATGAAGAAAGAAATATTAGAGTTAGATAGGGTACGGAACGTGTAAGATTCCGTTGGATATTCTCTGACTTTCATCATAGCCTACCTTTAACCGGTAGATTACTCTAATGAATGAATTGAAAATAATTCATTCATACGTAAAAGAATATTGATATTCATGATCATTTATTCGTCTATTTATTGAATTTAGAAATATTTAAATTGGATTAATCAACTGCATCAGTTTTCTATGACAAATTCCCCAACCAATGGAAAATTAAGTTGCAGTTAAAGGGTTAATATTCAAGATGTAAGGAGAAGAAAATTTACGGTTCTAACAAAGTCTTGCCTACCATATTAAGCTTTTAATGGAAAAACTTCCCTAATCTCCGCAAGAACATTGAAAACTTGACGCCTATTATTTATGAACAGATATCGATCGAAATTCGGTTGTTCTGGCCTTCATACAAGAAAGTTAAAATGAAATGGAGCAGGCATGATCATGGAAGCTTATGGGTGAAGATGAAGCAAGAACAGGGGTGTAAGGGAAGGATTTTGTGCCGATTTGGCGATTCCTAACAGTAAAAAAAACATCGCATTACCTGTGGATATTAACTTGACGAAAATCAATCGCGACCTGCGGAAACGTTAGTAAGGTCTGTACCGACTGTAAAGGTGGAATTGGCTTCAACAATCAAGCGGAATGTCGTATTCAATTTTTTACACGACTACCCAAAAAAACGGAGTGTTATGTTTTCAGCGGCTGGCTATGTATGTATGTATGTTCCACCGTAGCATCTTAACGACTGTACCGATTTTGATGCACACAAACTTATTTGAACCGCTACTGAGGGAGTGTCATAGGCAACATAATTTTTGATAAAATAATAATTAAAATAATAAAATTATTAAAAAATTAAAAAACAAGGGTTCAACAAGTAGCACTAAAAAGATAAAATGAGATTGGTTTTCGCTTCGTTGAAAAAATATTCATTAATATCTGTTTATAATGTTTTATAACGAATAGGTTGGTAGTAATCAGCAACCACATCTGTCACCTGGTATGCCTTTTATCAATTGGGAAATTTTGACCTTCCATTAAAATTTTCAATGCAGTCGGGGTCTGTCTGTATATCTGTATTCATTATGTTACACTGTCTAAACAGCTTCTGACTACATTGAACATTTTAATCGAAGGTCAAAATTTCCCAATTGATAAAAGGCATATCAGGTGACTGATGTGGTTTCAGATTACCAACCTCACTTGTTCGTAATAAAACATTATTAACATATATTATTAAATTATACAGAATTCAACGAAGCGAAATCCAATCTTGTTTCTATCTATTTAGTGCTATTTTTTGCAGCCGTGTTTTATTTTTTAAATAATTTTATCATCCCTAACCTCCTTGCCTGTATATCCCGTGGGCTCCCGAGTAACCCAACGAGGAAAAATGACACGGCGACGCCGTCGGCCATGAGAGTGCCATCTGCGTCGAATTCAACTATCTTTCGATTTGAAGGGTCTCCGTGGATTGGTCCGATTTCTCGTCGCCGTCACCCGTTTGAAAAGATGAGCACGGGGCATAGAAAAAAATTCCCCAGACCTTTCAATTTCGTAATCTGTCAAACGCAGAGCACGGAGTGATTGAAATCACGCACGTTTTAATTTCCGATGAAAGCGTAGACGGTCGTTTTTGACAGCAACGTTCTCTGGTGGTAAGAGCTGCCTGCCGAAGGAAGCAATTTTTGCTATGCTTGCGGGGATTTTTTTTCCTGTTGGAAGTTATTTCAGACCATTATCTGAAGGTTTCGCGTCCATCTACAGTAAATAGTATATTAGAACACATTTTTACGGTAACAGGTATGTTGAAATGGTTTATAAAAACTGGTGGATCTATCGCTTCTTTTTATAGCTGGTTTCATTGCATATTACCCAAAATCAAAAGTGTCAACGAACATTTTAAAGGATAACTAATGGATAACTTTTGTTTTATTCCATCATTTATACAATTTTCTAGCAAAATAAGTTTTACCTTAGGTTCAACTGCACTAAATATTTATCTTATTTGCAATAGATATTGGAATTAGAAATCTCAAAACAAAAAAGCAACGATAGGTTTTAAGGATCTCATCCGTGGCATTCTCCTTGGCGGTCTACCTTTTTAGGTTAGGTACCGAAGAAATTCGACAGTTATCACTATGGAATAAATCTCATGGAACTGGTTGGCTTCAACTATGTGAAATTTCATCTCGAATAAAAGTTTTACCCTAATGTATAATTTTCACATAATTTATCTCACGTACGACCGGTTCCAATATAGCGGTGTCATCAGCAGGTATACCTTTGCTGGTACTTGTGGGAGGTGACCGACAACTTAGGTCATTTGCACCATTGAGGACATGTGAGAAGGTTAGTAAGAGTTACGTGGGAAAAGGAGGAAGGGTGTAGAGAAACTCGGTGTCGGCGTTTGCCTGTTCTTAACGGAAGGCGTTAAGGAGACCACAGTTTAACGTCCCATCCGACCGCGACGGACGAATCACTACACTAGAAGTGCTCTACACATAGCACACAAGTAGAGATCGGGATTTCCACGTGAACACGGTCTTCGGAAACCCTTACAAACCCCGGTCTTCGGAATGGAAGGCCAATACTGAAGCCACCACACCAACCCGATCCCCTCAGCATGTGCGTAGAAGACGGTTGTATTCAACAAAGATTCTGTGAGAACTATACATTGGCGAGGCACTCCACCAAGCTTTGAAATATTTGCATATTAAAATTAATCAGTAATTTTCTCAGAATTGGTATTTAGATAAAAATTAATTTTCCATTTTTTCCATTTTGTATTAAAATTTTCTCCTAGGGTGATCGAGCCTCGGTATAGCACTTAAATGTACTATTTCCATCTATTGCCGATTTCTCTATCTTCCATTAGCAGTTTCCCATCCTAATCTCTGATGTTTTTACATCTTGGTTTCCTTTCTCCGAAGTGCCTCTTGATTAGGTTATATGCCGTTTCTGTGTTCCCCTTCGTCATATTTTCGTTGATGTTCTCGCAGCAGCTTTCAATCCATTTCTCTTTGGCCTTTTTCGATTCTCTGATAACTTGATTCCTTAACCTCTTATACAGTACTTCTTCGGTTTCATTTCTTGTGTTGTTATACTTTCTTCTTTCTTCAATGATGTGCTCCGTCATCCATGGTTTCTTAATTTCGACCGGCTTGCTTGCTAGTTGTACCTCTGCTACTTCTGTGATGGTGATTATGCAATAAAAGAGCTAAAATATGGTTCAACCCACTTTTTCTTTGCAGTATTTCCGGAATTTATATGATGTGTTAAATTTCAAATGATCGAAATATGCCCGGTCTACCCTATGTTTACTTGCGGGTAACTCCGTATAAGTAATACCGTGGCTATTTCGCGGTATTCTAAAAAATTGCTGTGGAAACGTCTCTTCCTATCTTCCCACTCCCTAATCATCGATCTACAATAAACCGATTCCGCCACGAACCGTCCACACCCTCTTTAGTGCGAGTATTATGCCCATGTACTTACACCCTTCTTGAGCTCTTCGCATCTCTACCTAGACTACCCTTTCTCTTGGACCAGCCAGTTGCTATCTGTTTTCTTTTTTAAACCCTTCCCTTTTTTCCCAACATTCTCCCACCCATACACGTAAGGCTCTCGGATAAACATTTATTTTACCCTTATTCAACAATCAATCCTTAGTTAATTTGCTTATATCCGGCGAACTCGAGCTGAAAATGTCCTCTTAATTCTTGCGTAAGATTTATCTTCCACCTTCGCCAAGAACATCTCACCTTGTCCACGGACCTCACCATCTCAAAAAGTTTGAATGGCTTATTTTAATCACCCGGAGGAAATATTAGCTTTGTTGATTTCCTCTTTTTACTTTATATTGATAGATCTCCTCCGTTTCATTACAATTTGTTATCCCAAAGATTTGCCGGAACCATTGCCACAAGAGGGTATCCAGATTATCTTCATTGTAAAATGCCCCGGACTACAAAATTAACTCAGTCTTTCCTGTTAAAAGCCTCCTCCTTCTGTAATTCATTACCAAAGGAATTGAAAATTGTTAAAAAGTTTTACTCATTTAGAATTAAGTTGTACGAGTATTTAATTGATGAATTTAAAATAGTCTCAACCATAAATTTTACTATAAAAATATGTTCATCTTATTAAATATTGTAATATATGTATTTTCATCCCTATTTTGTGTATATTATCAAAAAGTGTGACTTAGCTTAAATGAACTTAAATTCTTTACACTTACTATTATTCTTAAGTATTTGTATCCCTGTATGGAACACGAATTTTTCTTTATTGTGATTTTTTATCTTTGTTTGCCCTGAGGGGACTATGTATCCGTCACCAACAATATTTTATCCCTCAATATGTCTTACGAATATTTTTTCTTCCCCTTTCGAATATTTTGAATATAATAAACTTTGATTCCGCCCCACCATATCACGGATTCCCAGCTTATCCTTTCCAGTCAGTCCAAACCTACTTTTAGAAATCCAAGAGTCTCCGTACTTCTTCTTTTTCCAAAAGACCAAGTATCGGAGCCGTTAAACGCTCCTTGTGTGTGTAAATATAGATTTGTCTTCTCTTGTGAAGCTTTAAATTAGCATGCCTCGTAAATCGCTTCTCAAAGTTGACGCTTCTTTGTTCATTAAGTTTAGGTCTTAGCTAAGATCCTGAATCCCAGGGTAATCTCATGGTTCTCATCCCTTCCTGAACCCTTAGTTAACTCAGCCGATGCAGTGCCAAACATGAAGGGGCCTTAGAAAACTGAGTCGTGATATTTTTTAGCGTATGACCTTAGCCGTTAAGTTTTGAGTCATTAAACAAATCGTTAAACAATCGTAATTCTCACCCATATGAATGGGTTTCTGTTTTATGCAGGTACGTTTTAATGGTTCTCATAATGTGATTCAAGCTTGATTCGCATAAATTGTTGATCCAGATTGGGAGGAACAGTATTGAGACAGGATTGCAGAAAGAAAGGTGGAGTAGAAAGAGGAAGAAGGTCGGTAATACCCAGGGCCATTTTAAAGAGTAAAAGAATAACTTATACATCTTATCTGTAATAATCATTATTCAACATAATACCATTTTAGCTGGCTGCACCTTTTCCAACGATACTCCTACATAGTTAAGCTTAACAGAACTTGAATTTTTCTAACTCTGTATATTAGGCGTTTGTTTCAGCGATGCTTGTATTCCCACCTGGCCAGTTCTTCAAGTTCGTTAACAGGAAAATGTCGAAGGGGACCAAAACTGGGATGGATACGGTTTTTGGAGAAATTATGTAACTCGACTACGTTTGCTGTTGCAATAGCATAGATATGAGCTGGTGCATTGCTATGTTAAGTACTTTTTTCTTTGCCAAGGAAATTTTCATTTGTGATTTGAGCGCCATCATAGACTTAAATTATTGACTTTTCTGACTCCCTCTGTAAGAAGAAAACTTAGTAATTTTTACTTTATCTATTCATAAATGAATATAAAACTGTGGTAAAGTACAAAGTTTTTTATTGCAATCGATTAATTGAAGATCTCATTATATTTACTTCTTGAAAATATAATATAGCCATGAGGAAATATTTTTTATTTTCCATACGCTGGACGTTACATACGTTTTACCGTCTGTATATCGTGCAATATTTCTTTCTTTGATTGAAAATGTGTTATATTGCATCTTACGTAGGCTTAGACTTGAGAAATATTATTCCAAAAATTTACTTCACGCAGTCACATACATTAAAAAATGATTTTTATGTCTCAAAATAAATACGGAATAGATAACGATAAAATGTATGCATCATGAAAGGATGACGTCTACGGCTCACATATGGACTCAATGACGTCACTCTGACGCACGTTCGTTCGAGATTGGAGATGGAAACGGTAAATAATGGATTTCTTGATGGATCTATTTTAACTAACTGCATATGTTCAGAGTAAACCCATCTCGAGGAACTATGTCCTTCACGGTGTTCATCGGAGAGTAATGGCTTCATATCTTCCACGTCTACATTACTTTTTATGCTCTCCAAGTCCTCTAGGGTAATTTGTTTTGGGTTTCAAATATATTCAAAAATAACTGCGGTAGATGCGGTGACTGTGTTCCTCAAAGATAAATTGGAACCATTCCAGGGAACTGGGCTGAATTTTCAAGGGAATATACGCTGTTGTACATATTGGAAAAGGTTAAATGGTGGTTAGAATGCTTTACACCCATCCCGAGGGCTTACGGGTTCGAGTACCGTGGGAACGGTGGACACATGATTGTGATTCCAATCTCATATTGACAAATTCAAAGAACTGCGGAACTGGCCGCGCAGTAACTTTAACGGAGTCACCCGCTGATGGACACACAAGTGTGTGAAATTCACAATGAAAAAATCATTCGCCTAAGAATGGAGAGACAAATTATTTTTTCACAATTGCGTGACCATCAGCGGGTGACTCCGTTAAAGTTACTGCGCAGCCAGTTCCGCAGTTCTTTGACTTTGTCAAAGTTGTTTGTGTTTAAAGTTTAGCTTTTCTTCGTGGACAGTAGCGCTGAGCGTTCGCTAACGGGTACTCCATTGCATTATATGCACGTTGCCTGTGATGACATCTCGATCCTTAAAAAGCCTCCATGAAATTCACAGTGAGAGAGGACGCCTGGGTAGTTTAACTGGTTGGAGCACTCGGAGCGAAATCGAGGGGTCTGGGTATGAATCCCAGTCCAGCAGGCGAATGATATTTTCACTGTGAATTTCACATAGTTGTGAATATCATATTGATTACTATGCAGAGAGAACTTGAGTAAAATAGCCCATGCGTCGAATCGGACGTAAGATATGAAATCCTATGAGCCTTTAATTAAGGGTAGACTAACACTGGGCGCCGAGTTTCCAACTACCCTTCTAACATTTCCCAAGTAGTCATGCAAATGCCGACCTATCCTCCTACGCTTCAGGTGGTTCGAGCGAGATGGCTGCACACTTTAAATTGCATTTATTTTTCCTCATCATGAAGAAAAGATATCATCGTTTCAATGATAGTCAGTAGCTAATAATCTGAAAACCTGTTTGCAGCAGCTTCCACTCCACTTTCCTCTCTGCCAACCACTTCATTCCTACATAAATATTCATTTTGACTTCCTTCATGATTTTACTGATGTTTTTACATTCCTAGTTTTATTCTATAATTATTTCCATTTATTTCTCCTTCCAATATCGTTTTTAACTGGCTATTGTGTGATCAAATGTCTCCAATTGTTTATCTGGACTACTTCGCAGAGTTTTCACTACGCTTCTTTTCTCTCCAGCTCTTTATATGACTTCTTCGTTAATGATTCTCTCCGTCGATTTGATCTTCATCACTCTTCGGTAACACCAATACTCTATCGATTCCAATCTCCTTTGGTGTGCTACTGTAAATGTCGAGGTTTCACTCTCATATAAGAGCATGCTCCAAATATATGATTTAATAAAGTGCATCCTTACTTCCAGGCTTGTGTTACTAGCTGTCATAAGAGTCCTCTTCTGGTAGAATGCCTTCTTTGCTTGGGGGTATTCTGCTCACTATGTCTTTCTTGCCCCTTCAATCACTTTCCCAGATAAATCATCGTTCTAATGTTTCCAAAATATCAGCCCACATATTGAAGTACATTGGAGGTATTTGCTAAAAAGTAGAAGTCATTTTTCGTGAAATATGGTATGACTGAGCGCTGCAGTGCTATTGCAATGAGGAAGTTCTGGCACGCAGTTCACATCATAAATATAAAGATGTGTAGTTTGTATTTTTTGTCGATTATTTTTAGAGTTAAAATGATTACTCACCGTAATATTTTTATTTATTAAATCGAAAGAAAATATATCATGCGAGAATCAAGCAAGTCAACTCAAAGCCTTAAATATTGTATGTATATTAAGAAACACCAAGAAAAACTTTGTAACTTCCGCAGATTTTTTATTTAGTTCCAAATAGTAACTTGAATTAAAGTGAAGGTTAACCTAATGATATTTTCTATTCGACAAAACCTGGTTTGGAGTAAATAAAAATATCTGCGGAAATTACTGTTTTTTCTTGGTATTTCATCCTGAAATTCCGCAAAGCCATGCTTGATACCGTCTTACTTTAAGTATATTAAGTTAAATATGTAGAAGTTCAGTGACCTAAACACTAATTTTTGCGTAAATACTTTACTGTATTTACTTCATGATCCCTATAACCGCTAAAATTTAAAAACTATATTCTAATGTGGCTTAATATCTATTTGGACTTAAGAGAAATCTCACTCAAAATACCTGAGCGACGCAAATGACTTCGGGTGTCGTTCGCCTCACCTTATTCATGACTTCTAGTAATATTTTTCTATTCGTTCTCGAAGTTTTTTGTTTTAGAAGAGATGTTTAGAAGGGATGTGTGTTTAGAAGAGGTATCATTCGTGGACAGGACATCGTGAGCTGCTGCCACCTTTCGTCGTCCCCAGCAAGGTGCTAGTGGTGCCTTGGCTCGGGATTGGACCTGGATCTAATGTGCCAATCGAAATGATTGTGGATGGGTGTGCGGGGGAGAAGGAGGAGGAAGTGGCCCACTGGGTTTTCGTAATTGCTTTCCTTAATCCCCAGAGTCCTTCGGAAAGCCGCGTTGTCAAGGTGACGATAGCGTGTTTGGCGAATTCATTAGCGAGCGGAAATCTTCCAGGATGAATGAATTGTTCGAAGGAGACTCGTGGCCAGGGGACTCGTGGCCCAACAGGAAACTTTTATTATGGTCGTCTTACGTGAGGCATTTTCTTGCGCATGTTGATGCACGGATTGATGTGCAGCGGTTATAGAGTTGTGTAAAGCTTCCCTTCCATATTCCTGTCTTCCCTTAATAAAGGGACCAGTACAGGCTGCCATTATTTTATCTATTGTGCAGGTTTCTGCAATCGGTTTACTTCTCATTGTATCACAATTTAATAACTGCAGAGCGATCATAGATCGGATAATAATTTTTTTTAAACCGAATCAATGAACAAACAATAAGAGCTGATCAAACTAATGTTTGAAGCGTTGCTAAAAATCACGTTGTTGCAAGTCCACTAATAGCTCACTTCTCTATTCCTTAGTCTGATTCAAATTTCATTGTCTTGAGTGCGTTTTATCATATTTTTTGAGTCGTGAACCAAAATAACTACCTTGAAATTCCCATTGATTCCCATGATTTTTTTATGATTTGGATCGGAAATCATTTATGGGTTCTAAATCGGTACGTTAAAGAACTGTCCCAAAGATCTTACCAAGCGCAATGAATTTCTCGCACCTATTATCCTTAATATTTTTCATATCTCATCAAAATCGTTTGTCGTTTCCGAAATAAATTTTACATACATGCAATAAACTTCTCGTTTAAGACTCTCTATAAGGTTTATTTTAATTATTTTCTGTTTTTACTTAGACTTGAATATCAAACAAAGATAATAGACTGAAAATGATAACAAACCTATTCTGTGTTTGATCCCACATCCTCACTAATTAATTTATCAATAAATTGAACATCAACAGTCATATGCATAATTTTAATACCAATAATATATTGATTAGTACCAAATCGAATAGTTATATTATGAAATATAATTACATCAACACAACATAAGGAATTCAAAACATTATTAGGAGTACATGCACTTAATGGAAGAACATTTATTTTTATATCTATATTTTCAATGACTATGTTTAACAATTTAATAGGGTTATTTCCATACATTTTTACCAGCTCAAGACATTTATCATTCACATTAACTTTAGCACTACCATTATGATTAAGATTTATAATTTATGGATGAATTAATCACTCAACATATATTTGCACATCTTGTACCTCAAGGTATACCTCCCGGTCTAATACCATTTATAGTATTAATTGAAAAAATTAGTAATATAATTCGACCAGGGACACTAGCAGTACGACTAGGAACAAATACATATAATTGTGGGTCACTTAATTTACATATAATCGTGGGTCACATTATTAGGTATCACGAGACCATAAATTTTATATTCAATTTTATTAATTACACAAGTACCATTACGTATGATAGAATCAGCAGTTGCAATTATTCAATCATATGTATTTGGAGTATTAAGTACATTATACACTTGAGAAATAAATTAATGTCAACACCCAATAATCACTAAATGATAGGTCTATCATTTAGTGCATCAAAGACCTTCCCTATCAACCCGTGACTGCTCAGGGAGACTTTTGAGTTTGTCCGCTTGGTGTGTATTTCTGATGGCCCAGCGTTTCGTCTAGCGTTACAGCGAGCGTATTTAAGGGCGAAGTTGGTCACTGTCAAGCGAGACAAAATGTTGAGCCTTCCAAATTCTCTCCATGCGGCTGTACTTGAAAGTTTCCTTGGCAGTATTTGATTTTTACTAATTTTTAAATAAAAATACTCTTTGGTAGATTTATGAGTTATTAGATGAAGAAAAGCCCATGAATTTTGTGCATTCATTCTCACGATTTCCTGTCAAATAGATCTCCAATGCCTTTTTTTCGCCACAAAGTATTCAGCTCCTTAGAACGTTATAACGACTGCTACTGCAGCGGTATTAGACGTTGCCTCATTGTAGACGCATTGATGGAATATTACTTCTCTACTCAACTTAGATAAGTACATTATAGATTGGAATCTCTCATGTTGAAAAATGGGACTGTGGATCAATCGATTTTTGAGTCACTCAGGGAATTCCTTAATAAAGGTGCTTACACCCGCAGAGAACGTCCATGGACTAGAACCACGCAAGATAACTTGACCACTTAGCCTATTCATCTGGACGTTGCCTTCCTGATAATATTTCATGTGGCTTATTCCTCTTTTATTCTTCTCTACACTTCCTCGATTCTAAAATCTATACATCCATTTTATCTTCGTCATTCGCCTCCAACGCCAAGTTTCAAAAGCATATCTTATTTTCTGTCCCAGTTTCTCTCATGTCTATGTCTCAGAGCTATGTGTAGTGCAACACTTATAGGTGTAGCAAAACTTGGTGCCACTCGTTCGTGCAGAAAATGACGTCCGGGAGAGGAGAGCATACAAAGGAGAAGGGATAAAGATTCTTAGATTCTCTTTAAAAGTCCACAACTGAGGCCTTCCGTGAATTTTCCCGCTGATCAATCCTTAATTCCTCCTCAGTGACTTTAAACTCACAGCGAGTGCCACCTAGTTTTGCTTTACCTATAACACGATTGTTTTTTCTGGTCACTCGACTGCTTTCAGGAAATTACCCATGAATAAAATTTATTTTGAATGCTGCTTCAAAATTCGCTGCGAAAATCCCAGCGTGATGAGGATTCTTGGACCGGAGCTGGCTGGACAGTTTTAAAATCGACGCTTCCATCACCTCACTGCGTTTTTCGTCGAAGCGACGTCCATTGGGAAGTTAGACTGAAATTACGATCCCCTGCCGTAGATACGCGAGTTTCCGAAGGAGACTCACTGCCCAATAAAATAAAATCCAGCAGGAGAGACTCGGGGGAGATTCTCCTTCATGGCCTGCCGGAAGCTGTCGTTGAGAACTTCTGGCTTCCATCACATTGCTTTCGGAATATTTTTACGGCACTCCAGCTGAGCTTGAGTTGCGATCGATGGGAGAGACTCGGACAGAGGAGGAGAGTAGACTTAGGTTTTAGATTATCCAACTGCTGAGGTCATATTGCACCATGTAAAAAAGATTTGCCCCAAGACAAAGTAATCCATGGCCTTTGCGATATTCGAGCCCTACACGCCTAGGTTGCCACGCTTTATGAACCTGACAACCGCTGTTGGCACGAAGGAAAATAGTCTATTAGATGTTTTAAGGTTTTAAAATAATTGTGGTAACCAATGGATGCGATGAAAAAAATTCCGTCGAAAAGCATCTGGAGTTAATTGACCGTTCAAATCTGGATTCCTACTTTGTCGATAAAAGAGAACACTTTAAACACATTATTGCCAGCACGGTTATTACTTTCTATACATAATTTATTCAAAATGAGGGAGACAGAACTAAGACCAGTAGGGAAATGTTCCGTATAACTATGGTCAGTGGCTAAAATAAACATTTGAATCTAATTTTACAGAATTAAGCTTGCCTTAAGAAAAAATAATTTTAATGAAGTGGCTCAACAGAATTACATAAACATTCATAGGAAAATAATTATATCACTCCTTGAATTTCGTTTCGGAGTGACAATCTGATGGATTTATCGCGTCACTTAAGCAACTTTTCAGCTGGCTCGGTGAGCGCTAAAGAAAAGGCGGAGGTTTACGAACCTGGAAACCGCGGCCAACAGAATAAAATAAGACGGCTATGCATTTTGATTTGTCAAAAGATTTTAGGATATTAATGGGAGTGATGGAAAGAATGTCGTGGACAATTCGCTTGAGTTTAACGGCTTGATTCTTTCGTTAATGCATCAAATGGCTACTCTAAATCTGACTGATTTGGCAGAGACAAATGTCAGCTTTCTTGTTTTTTTATGTGCAAATTGTGTTTTATGTTTGATTCCCAGCTGACGCTGCTCACAAAAGCGCCGCCATGTTGTCGAAGTTCACGACTTTGACTCAACCTCTAGCAATAGAAAATGACGATATATTAGAACTACGCACGCTAAAATAAAGCGAATGTTGAGGAGCAGAATCGCGGAGTCGCTAATAAATCACACGCTATTTTGCCGTATCGTATGGTGTTATGAAGAAACAAAATCGGTCTTTAGGCAATGTTAATTGTTGATGAAGGAAAACGTTTTACAATATCACATATTATTTTCAATCAAAAATCGACTTAAGTCATCGTTAGAAAGTAATTTTCAAGGTGGTAACTTTGCATTAGTTCATAATTCTGCCCAAACATTTCATTCATTGAGTTTGGAATATTTATAAATTAATTCTTTAGAGTTCAGCGGTGAAATGCAAATGACATCATTTCAATGTCGCTAATATGTAAAATGAAACTCCATCAAATCTACGGTAGCTTTTTAATTCCCTTCACACCAAGTTATTCCTCTGTCTGAAAGTTTCAATTATAAATTCGCGTTTTTTTGTGTTATCTATCGTGTAGTTTTTTAAATCCTTTTTTGAATCGATCTGGAAATTCGTTTTTGTGACTATTCTTGAAGCCTTTGCAGGCATTCATTGAAACATCCTCTATTCATTCGCATTCATCGCGTTTTTGAACCTTTAGGAATCTGTGGATATCATCTTAAAGGGTCTGTATCGTCCAAAATGTCAGCGGCGCAGGCGCCCAACTTAATTTATGACCCTTCGTTTATTTTTCTCGGAAAATATCCCACACGAGACCTTTGAGAGACCTTTCATCCCAATTTTTTGTGTTCTATCTTTCATTCAAACGCAACAATATTGTCCAATATTCCTATGTCATTAATTTTATCCACAAAAAAATGGCAAAAAATTTAAAACAGCAGCCAATTGAAGGGAATAGATACATGTCCTGTGATGGGAAAAGTACTGAAGAAATGTAATCGGGCTTAATTGCAAACACACTGGGAAATTTGTAACTAATTACAATAGCAAATTACTCTTTGAAAAGGTAATCAGTAGGATTACAAGTAAAATTACAATTACTTTTCTTTTTTCTCCTGCAAATAACTAAATCTTCAATATGTAGCACAGTTTTGTTTAAATATCATTTTTAATGCTAATCAGAGAGCCTTAAATGGTAAAATTGTGAATATGCCAAACAAATACCTGTATATGAATTATTTACGTACCTATCAACAAAACTTTTCTGCGATAGCCACTTAAATGCACATGACACTAAATATTATTAATATGATAAAATTATATTGTTTTTTATACGTTAATAATATGATCTAATAATTGTTCATTTATCCAGTCAATTTTTGAACAAATATATACATCGGTTGTTTAAAAAATAAGGTTCTCAGATTTTTTTCAGGTGTAAGGCATTTGTTATTTGAACTGAAAACTACATCATTGGAAAGCTTAATTTCTTAGCTATTTTTCAACATAATCACCAGATTTTTCAACGGATTTTTGTTGACGACTAATCCACTTTTGGAATCCAGCTTCAAAGAAGTCCGCCGCCAGTCCGTGGAGTTATTTGGTGACCGCTCCCTGCACTCCTTCATCAGTCTCGAAACGTTGTCCACCCAAGTGTTGCTTTAATTTTGGAAACAAGAAGTCATTCGGTGCAAGATCAGGGCTGTAGGGAACATGTTCAACGAGATCCCAGCCAAAATTGTCGATTAAATCCTTGGTTTGGCGAGAGACGTGTGGGCGCACATTGTCGTGGTGCAGTCTAACGCCTTTCGTCAGTCTTCTGAGTTTTTCTAAGGTCTCGCAATAATTTTCCGAATTTATTGTGGTCCCTCGAGGCATAAACTAAACAAGCAGGATGCCCTTACGGTCCCAAATACCCAGAAGAGCCATCCAAAATCGTCTGAGAGGAAGACTGACGAAAGGCGTTAGACTGCACCACGATAATGCGCGCCCACACGTCTCTCGCCAAACCAAGGATTTAATCGACAATTTTGGCTGGAATCCCGTTGAACATGCTCCCTACAGCCCTGATCTTGCACCGAACGACTTCTTGTTTCCAAAATTAAAGCAACACTTGTGTGGACAACGTTTCGAGACTGATGAAGGAGTGCAGGAAGCGGTCACCAAATTCCTCCACAGACTGGCGGCGGACTTCTTTGAAGCTGGATTCCAAAAGTGGATTAGTCGTCAACAAAAATGCGTTGAAAAATCTGGTGATTATGTTGAAAAATAGCTAAGAAATTAAGCTTTCCAATGATGTATTTTTCAGTTCAAATAACAAATGGCTTACACCTGAAAAAAATTTGAGAACCTTATTTTTTACACAACCCTCGTATAAATAGTGTATTTTTGCATGGAAATATTTACTATTTACTCATGTGGTTAACCATTAAGTGATGCTCCATTGCCCATTCAAGAGCACATAAAAATCTTGTTTTTATTTTGCTTCAATTATTAATCGTCATTATAACGATTACTCAAACGTGATTTGAAGTAGATATTCAGTAAAAATTACTTTGAAAAAAATGTATCGATAAAAAGTAAAAATTACCAAAAATGTAATCGTTACAGGTAATTCGAATACTTATACTTCGTCACATCACATCACTGTACAGTGTACATACATGCTCCATATCGTCGTTTTCTTTGGAGGTTGGCACAATCAAATGAGCTTAATTATTGGCGTTAGGCCCAAGAAGGGCTCAGTTTCAATAATTTCCTCCGTAATACCCCATCCCTTCCTTCACTTCGGCCACATTCATGTGTTGCTTCATGCACGCTCTTCTTTCTTAAGACTCCTAATATTCCTCCTCTTAAGAGTCCCTACCACCGTGTTCCACCATGAATTTCTCGGTCTACTCCTTCCTCTTACAGCATTCACTCTTCTATCATAATTCTGTTCAGTTAATTTCCTCGCTTTTGATATTGCTGATATCAGCCCAAAATTAATGTTAGATTCCCGCGTAAAAATGTTTACGTCTGCGCCAAATTTGGGTCAAATTTATGTTTGGACTAAGTTTAGCCCAAACATCGGCAATGAGACTCCTAACTTCATATAACGTCTAAATATTTATACTTTGCCCAATTTACTTAAATAAACTTACTACAAAGTTGCAACACCTTTCGGGCATATTTAGCTAGTTTTGTGCTACTTTCGAAAGATA
Organism: Pyrrhosoma nymphula; assembly: GCA_963573305.1. Lineage (NCBI taxonomy): Eukaryota > Metazoa > Arthropoda > Insecta > Odonata > Coenagrionidae > Pyrrhosoma > Pyrrhosoma nymphula. Next base: position 7,960,377 of record OY754336.1, read on the forward strand.
ATTCATTTACCAAATTCAATCCACATTTTTCCCAAATTAGCGTAAGCTTACGTGATTATTTACATAAACGTTTTTGGAAAATTTATGAATCTTTGGGAAAAGTTGCTCAATACCTTTCCTAAATAAATTCGGCAAAGTATAAATACTGAGAAGCTATTTGAAGTTAGGAGTCTCATTGCCGATGTTTGGGCCAAACTTAATCCAAACATAAATTTGGCCCAAATTTGGCGTAATCGTAAAGATTTTTACGTGGGTTGTATTAGAGACTCAAATATAATCTATTAATTCACATTAAACAAAATTTTATCTACCGAATGTCAGAGCTCATAGAGTATTGTGTACCACAACATATTAATCATGACTGAATATTCGTTAAATAGAATTGACCACAAGGTGATATTTTAGTCTACACGATTAAAGGGAGGAAATGGAATCAACTTCGTAGTAGGAATTAATTAAATTTGCAGCTCTTCTTAGCGGCGTATTTTGTTAGCCTAGGTATTTACATTCAATAGCGTTTCGTTACAAAATATTCTTTGGCATGCATGATTGTTAAAAATTCCATCGACAAAATATAGGCGAGAAAATGAATTAAAGATAGGACTTGATCAATAATATTCTTCCCAAAATATTATACCGCTCTTGCTGATAATTTGTTAGATGGACAGGTTCGGAATCTCGGGTGAAATTGCAAAATAATGTATGATTACACTTGCCAAGTCTGAAATGATTACTTTATGATATTATTTCCTTCCAAATGTAAGATATTTAGCGTTCCGGGAAAGCTGTGAAACTTTCTAACGTATGGTGAATTATTGATTAGTGATTGTGTGAGCGAACCTAAATGCTTGAATTACTTTAACTTATCGCGCTAAACCAAACGCTCTAGATTACACTATAGAACGACGAGCATGCTGTATCCTTTAAGAAGCTCTGCCTCTCCTTGGGTGAAGACTCATCCATAATAACTCTGGGGTTACAATTTTTAGAATTATTTGGGCTTAATAATGAAATACGACCTCTTAACGCAAACACCTGTTAATCACTATAGTTTGATAATGCCCTTCATTTAATTTTCAATTAATCACTTTGCTCGTGCGCCAATAGATTAAAGAACAATTTAACATTCACCTCTGCGCTTTAAAGTAACTTCAAAGTATTTTATGGGCGATTTTTAGGGCAAAGTGTGTTTTCAAAGTTTTCCATGACTTTGTAGTCATCTAAAAAGACACGTTTGCATCTTTATCACGTTTTGGCTTGATTCAAGTAATTGTTGTCACATTAAATGATGATGTGCCACCAAATTGGCGTTCTAACAACTTCCAGTCATAATGATGGAGTTTTTCTGGGGATAATACTTCAGTTGTACAAGTCAGCGGGAATCGCAGGCTGTCTGATTATTATGAGTCTTTCCTCATAATTTGCCATTCAGTGCCCAAGATCATTTGAATGCAGTTCTTCATTTAACCATGACCCTCCTTTGTGTCCCTGTAGCTCTCCATGTTTCATATACTGCTTTAGTTGGCCCATGTATTCGTCCCTCGGTCCTTCTTGTGGGGCTTTCCCTTACATTATGCTCCTTAAAAAGAGGTTGTGACTTAAAGTCTGGCTTATCCATCTGTAAATGTCTAGATAGTGCTCCATATAGCTTTCCCACCTCCTTCAGTACACTGCCTCGTTTCTGATCCGATCCGTCAACTTGATCTTCATCATCTCCCTCCTCGCAGCTGATCCTCGTGCAGCGAAAAAACCAATTTTTTACATTTTCAGCGCATCTCTCGGCAGAGAGAAGCTCAGAATAAACGGCCAACTGAATCAATAATGTTAGCAATGGATGGAAGGTAGCGAGGCTCAGAAAAAAAAACTCTTTAGAAAACTGTACTTTTTACTGGACCAAAATCCTCTGTACCACAGCTAATGAGTGTTTAATCGCTGTATAATGCAAGTCTCTCGCCTACCCAAGTGAGGATTATCGGGGTCAGTTCTTTTCTGCATTGTGACCAACCAGCGAGGAGTGAAGTTTCGCGTTCGTAATTATTTCTGCTACTTTTCTTTTAGGTATTATAAGTACTCTTCCATTGTATTTAAGCAAGGATATGATTTTAAAAGAGGATTCACTCAACGTGCGTCATCCGCTAGGGAGATACATGAGTGCGTCAAATTCACAGTTAAAAAATCATTCGACTGGATTGCTTAAAAACTCCGCTTTCGGTAAACCCCTACGACTGTAAAGGTGGAATTTAACCTATTGAACGAGCAAGGGCACTTAGCGTTACGGTATCTCGTCGTTGCATTTTGTCCATTTAAAGCCTCTTCGGAATTCACTATGCAATAGGACATCTAAATAACTTAATTGGCGAAAGAACTAATCACGGAATCGGTTGATCTGGGTCCGATTTCAGACGGATGATATTTTTTCAAGGATCGGGGTGATGTGGTGGCTAGATTACTGGCTTCCAGGGATTAAGATTAGATTAACGCCGGCGTCAAGTTTCTCTCCAATCTTCCTTCATCCTTATTCAAGCATTCATTTTCTTACCATGTCGTCCACTTAATGGCACAAAAACTTCACTTGTCGTTCGCATTTACCAATTATTAACCTAATATCTTATCTTCATTCGTTTGCAGAGATCAGCTTAAGAGCTCAAACGTTTAAAATATCCAACGAAATTTTAAACGACCTGCCTGTCCTGGGTTAAACATATTGACAAGATGACAGGAAAAATTAAGTGGTAATATAGGTACTACTTTAAATGGTCTGAGATGAATGTTTCTCCCTGAATCTTTGTGGAAATTCAGTCTTCCATTATGAGCAGGCATTTACGTTGTAGAGATACTATTTTCTTTATGAAGCTTTAAGCTCATGACCTGAAATTCCTTCAATTAAGTTATTTGAAACGTATTTTCAGCCTTGATTGTGGTACAGTGTTACTTATATTTTTACTTAGTGGTGATCTTCATGCTATTTGAATTATTCAGAAAGAACGTCTTTTTAAGCCTAAATTTGTTTATAAATTCGCTTGAAATTTTTTTGTGTAAAGTTAATCTGCAACTTCAACACAAGTTTGTAAAATAATCGAAGTATCATTGTTGCTCAGCATAATTAGCTAAAACGCTTCATAGTTCAGCTTTTAATAAGATCTGAGGCACTGCAAGGTGCTGTTGAAATTTATTAAAATCTGACTTCATTCAAGAAGATGGTTTTAAATTTTATTCCTACTGGTGAGTTAGTTTAAAGTATTCTCCAGTGAGAGAAGATTTTAGGCATCTTGCTTTTCGTATTTTTTAAATTATGCAAAATATGATGCCTGTCTGGTGTAGTAATATCCCTTTACAGTTCCTAAATAGCCCCTCATAATTGAGAAAGTACCGAAAAAGTCTTTAAAAGTTTTTTCGTAGCAAATCGATCCTCATCCTCAGCAGGTGCCATTCACCCCTCAGCTTAGTGGCGTGGTGTTCCATCTTAACAGCAGTCTCGTTATGAGGCGTTATACGGCATCATTATATTTCCTTATTGCGAATGAGGAAGCCATGAAAAGCATTAACGTCTTTCGATAAAAGTTCGTGTAGGAGGTACAATTAATAGTTGACTATAGATTGAATAAAATCGTGTCTATAAGACAAACTGAAATATCATTCCGAATCCCGTTAATCCGGAATGGCTCTCCAATTTTGAGCACAAGAAGATATTGCCGCCTTTAAGGAAAGTTTTCATATTCGCTATAGTATAATTTGCGTAGTATATTTGAGGATCTTATGGTCATGTTAATATCGTGATTTAAGGCGATAGGCTGAATAAAAAAGCAAAAAAATATATATGTGATTTCGTAGCACAGGATTTTCATGGAACTGAACTATAAATTTACAATTCTATGACTAGCTCTATACAATGAGAGCAATTTGATATTTATTTGGTTTGACACATAGCGTTATCATAAAATATTTTTGACATCGATTTGTCGAGAGTAGTTATAGTCTCACAAGACGAAGCCGATGCCATCACAATTAGCCTCGATTAGCCTCCTCTCATCACCCACCATAGCAGGTACATCGTCATTTGTCCTCCTTTTCCTCCATTGCTATCCCCTCCATTTTCGTACACAGCCAAATTAGTCCAAGTTTCTGCATCACACAACGTGACGCTCCATAATTGACCTTTCTTCAAATCCTCACACAAGGTTCCTTTTGTCAGTTCTCTCCAATTAATAACTGCGAGAGTTATTCATCATACATTTAAAACAATTTTTGTCTTTAATTTAATTTAAAAGAACTCACACATGGTGATAAATGTATACAACTCTACAAATATAAAAAGGTGATTAACTTTCACAATAAAAATGATAAAATATTCATGTCTACAAATATACAAAGGTGATTAATTATTAGAAAATGTTAAATGTTGAAAAAAAAGCTTGAGCTGTCAATAAATTATAACGCCCAACCGTCAAACATGAGTCCCTATGAAGATTCCAAAATTCAAGCCTTGTAGCAATTTTAACCCATCTGTCTTTAGCACGAAATGTAAGTACAAAAAGCCCTTTCTTATTTAAGCGTATTAAAATACTCATTGGAGGAAAATATTTTCATTAACTGATACACTATTGAATACCTTCCGTTTTGGATTGACATTTTCGACTATTAAGGATGGATGAGTTAGTTCGAAAGACTTGAATTCTATGGCATTCTTTGTCTATAAATGTCAGTTGCGGTGATCCTTAAAGTCTACGAAGAACGCGCATCGGAATTCACTATCATCTCTGAGGATTTAAGAGTCGTTATGAATTGAGTTCGATCATTATTCTGATTGAAATGATGCTTTTTGTTTACGATGTCACCAACACGCTCAATATACTTGACCTTATTGTAATATCCGAGAGCGGACCTCGGCAGAGATGAAAAGTTGTTGAATCGGTATCAGTTGCTCTGGGCAGAATCTTTTTGGCACAATGAATATCAACTGTAGCCAATGAAATTAAGCAGACAATGCCGTATATCGTAAAATGTTGAATGCATATGGCAATCAGTCACATCAAAGAAACTTTTTTGATTTTCATTACGCAACAATGATAATGATTATTATATTTTTATAATTTATAGAACACATTTTTTTGTCGATAACTAATCGGTTATGCAAGGAGAATGCTATAACTTGCTCTTGATGAGAGTGGAATTTATTTTATAAAATTTGTTAGATTCCCTCGAGGATGAGACTAACTGTAATTGTAAGATATCATCTGAAAATATTAACCTACTAGTGACACGTAAGCAAGAAAATTTTGCTAGAAAAATTCTTTGATTAAACTTGTATGGTGTGGAAAGAGCGTCACACGTTACAGTAAGAAAGCTCATTTACTTTATAAGATGCGACTTGAGATGAGTCATTGTAACAACAATGCCATGATTAGTATGGTGTGCTATTTTAGTGATAACATCATGAACATTAACGTACAATATAAAGCGTAACATGAAATGGCCGCATGGTTTCATCGAGTCAGTATTGTTAACCATATTAATTTCGTGATATGGAAATACTGATGTAAAAAAAAAAAGTTACGTTTTATTTCATATATGAATCAGTTCCATGAAGTTGAAATTGATACAATTTACTATATTAAGGCCTATATTTAAGTGAAGGCCATAATACGATTAATGCGGTCGGTAGCGAAGCATGCATCGTAAAGTTAAAAGCAATTTTCCACAGATAACATTTTTTTTCTTGTGCACTCAGTATTTTAACTGGCTCACTTGCTTTGTAAAACTCAACCCGCACCTTCCCAGTTCCTTATCCAACCAAAATATTCACCCTTTCTTTGCAAAATTTGATATATAAGCGCGCACTTGTGTCAACTTTTTATCTGAAGATGATGTGTAAAACATCGAAACCTATGTCGTTATGAAGTCTTTTAAAATTTTTATCTCTGGAAAATTGCTTTTAAATTTTCAACCTTATTGTATTGAAATTCCTCGCCATATCTTCGGAATTCATACCAAACAGTCAGTCCACTACCACAATGAATAATTGGTTGCATTAGAAAATGGAAGACTAGAGAGATCCCTACAAGTGCATTATCTACTTCTTTCCTAGTTTCCCCTCATCCTTATTCCTTATATTGCTATTAAACGATAGACTAGCGCGATGTAGTGTAAACGGAAAAAAGTAACCAAAAACAAAGATTAACTGTAAAGTTTGGAGTAATATAAATTTAGAGAGGATATCGCCCTAGGGATTATGGACGAGGGAGGGTCTTCGGTCCTTTAATATTTTCCTTCCTGTTCCCTCTCCTCCTCTCTGAATTGTTTGCTCGCTTTTTGACGTCACTTCCGGAAGTTGTCGATCAAAAAGTATATGGAGGGCGAATAATAACCAATTGGAAAAATACCTTAAAGATAAGCCAAAACTTTGGGTGTCATACCGATTCCTTGCCATTTTTATGAAAAGATAAGTTATTTTTGGCAACCATTGTTAATATCGAGCATCGGCGGGCACAAAAAGATATGAAAAAACGGATGGGTGTTATCCATTTGCTATTTATTGTGCTTTTCACTTTGCAACACAATAGCAAAGTTGCTTTCCATTCGTTTCAGATCCTGCGCACTTGGTAGCATAGTTAAAAACAGATCTAGAACAGAGGTGATTAGTCTGTAGAGCCCAGGAGGAGAAAAGAACGTCGATATCGATTTCCCGATTGTATTTGTGTTCCTTTTCAGAAGAGGCATCAAGCATGGATAGTTTAAAGTTTTTATGCAATGTAAGATAAAAAGCTCACTTTTATAAGTGTTGAGTTTGGACGAATTCGTTTACTATGCACAGAACAGTCGGCCATGACTAATGTGTTAATACAAAACGCTACTACCTACCGGCAGGGCTATAAAGACCTAATTTCGCTGGAGGAAATAAAGATGACTTTATTATATGGATCACTCTATTCGCTCTAGTACGCTGCTTACTTCGCAACACAACAACGTACTTGATTTTCAATTCGTTTCAGATCCTCGCGCACTGGGCAGCGCGCTTCAAATCAGATCGGAAGCAGAATATATTTGCGCAAAACAGTAAAATAGCTTCGATAATCGCATTTTTTTTGGGATTGTTGTTAAACTATTTATTTCCAGTAAATGAATCAAGTATGGAAAAAAGGTTTTAATTACTCAGCTGCAAAAACATGGAGTTTTAATATGCGTGTTTGGAACGGATTCGGAAACTGTACAGCAAAAATGTGGCTGTGACTACTTTGAACATAAATTATGCCACCTGCGGGCACGTTGACGAACGTTTCACTTGCGCAAATCGTTTCATTAATCGTCATTCACATGTTCTGAAATGCGCTGATGTGTTTCGATCTGCGCTTCAAACTTCAACATCTTGAATGAAAAACTACGAGGATAGTTATGCAATTTTTTTCTATTATTTCAGGAGATATAGGTCTATTAATTTGTAAATTATTTATTCTCTATGCCGACGTTTTGCATTTTTATACATGCTTATTCAGGGCTACAATTAAAATTATTGGGCTTATTGTACATACATCAATATTCATTGTATGGGGAGTGTGGCCATATTCATTGGATGTACAATACACCCAATAATTTTCATTGTAGTCCTGAAGAAGAATTTATAAAATTGCGAAACTTCGGGAAAGAGAATAAATAATTTACAAATTAATAGACCTATACCTCCTGAAAGAAGAGAAAAAAATTACATTATTAAAAAGAGGTCATGAAGAGGAATCATCTTGATTATTATTATTTTGTATTTAGATAATCTTGATCACAATAATGATTGAATGTTTTTTATGGAGTTTTGGTCTATTATTTTTTTCAGTTATAAAACCACCAATTCGCCTACGTTTCGTCTTTTGTTCATGTATGACTTATATATTGTATTTTTAGCCCTGATGAAGCTTATATAAAAAGGCGAAACGTTGGCGAATTGGTGGTTTTTTATTTGAAAAAAATAATAGACCAAAGCTCCAGAAAAAACATTCAATTGTTATTATTATGATCTGTGCCAACTTCTGCATCTTGAAAGAAAAGCTTACGACATCCCTCTTTCATTCATTGGTCCGAGGATCTTCCTGCATATTCCGCTCGATGAATCCTTGTCTCTCGATAGAAGCGTATTCAGGTCGCCCCGAAGCGTGTGCATTCATTCATTCAAGAGATCCAAATTTGCGTCGATCGTCACGTGCGTGGTGGAGTGCCCTGTGCGTTGCACCGACCGTACGCATGCATGCGTGGGCGGGTGGATTCAGTCCGTGGGGCAATTTGCGGCCAAGGTCCCCCCGATAAACCGTGCACCGCCGCCGAGCCGATTCCGTCCCCAGATGGACGGACGTACGTGACGCCTTGCAATTAGGTGAAGTGCTGGACTCGGGCCCATTGAGGCGAAGCACAACCACCCCTTCCCACGCGGAGTGCGCTGTGATGTTCCCAAAGTGGCGCTATCGCCCACAGGAGGACGCCCCCAGAGGGGCTATTCTGTATGTTCTCGGAATTGCCGAGCGTCGTAAGTGACGAAATTTTGACTTCACAACCTTTAAAAATTAAAATAGGTCCATTCAATAGTTGAGATTTGTCGGGGTCTGTGACGTCAATTCCACGGATTTTCCGAGGTTCGATCGTGTCGAGTAATGAATAAGACCCCAGGACATGACGGCGCTGAAGGCAGGGTCCTGACCCAACGGTGATCATGCGTACGTGCCCTAGGATGAATGAAACTATCTTTATCTTGGATTTGAAATAGAATTAATTTGATCATGATTGTTTTAACTTATTTTTATAATCTTCTTGATTTGGCCATGCAGTCTGTGATACTGATAAGACTTTCGAGTTATGCTGCGATGAGCTTTTTGAGCTAGAAAAATGCTCGGACCACAGCATAACTCGAAAGTCTCATTAGCATCTGTAAAGTTTGGAAAAAAGTTTGGGAAACACTGTTCTTTATTTAGATGACAGTATGGGCTCTTAAGGAGATTCGTGTAAGCATGGATATAAGGAGGTGCGACGTTGCCAATATCTGCAGGAAAATTAATAAATTGTCATGCTGTATGCTAGCTATAAAAATATAAGTCCTCCAGAATGAAAATATTATTCCTTAAAATAACTTACTTCAATTTAGCTCGGTGTTGGAAATTGTTGCCATGCGGACATGCAGAAACCATGAATATAATAAAAAACATTAATGAATGCAGTATGCAATGTTATATTTAGGCCCATTGTTGGGTCATTGTAAAAGAAAAGGAATGCAATGTATCAATGAAAATGGATACAGGAAATATAACATGTAAATATGTTACATAAATGAGTATACTTATACAACAATTAGACCAATGATAACACACACGGAAGATACGAGGCCAGATACATCATGGACTAGAATACTGTTGGATACTACAGAGATGAAAATACTGCAAAGGATTGCTGGTAAAACATTGTTAGACAGAGTAAGTGAAGATATAAGGAAACAAAATATAAAACAAATTGTAAATGACTGGATACTTAATCAAAAACAAGAATGGGACAAACATATAAACAGACTGAAAGGTGACTGATTATGACACATCGCAATAGATAAACAGGTAGGCGGGGCGACAGCATAAAACCAGAAAAGGTTGTTATCGTAGAAGAAAAAGGCCACAAGAGCCTTCTATAAGGGAAGAAGAAGAAGGAAAGGATCGTATATACAATGTGATCCGTCTTGAAACGAATTGGTTGATGCCATAGATAAAAATAAAAAAAATATTACGTGCTCAAAGAAATATTTCTCTACTCGTAGGGAAAGTTCAAAACTTTTTGCATGTATGTTTAAAAAATCCAACTGCAGGAAAAGGGGGGTGGGAAACACCTGTGAAACCCATTGATAGAGAAGCTAATGATTAATCTAGACTATTATCGTTGATTACAAAAAATACTATTTACATGATGCATATATGTAATGCAAAACAATTCTACATAACTTAGCTCACAGAATTAAATTTTTCCTAGGTACGCATTTTGAAAGGCGAAACAGATTTTTCACCTGTTTGCTTGAGAGTGTATCTGTGTCTGAGACAGCGGGCAAAGGGAATAGAAAGAGGTCTCCGTAGAGACGGAAGTTGTGCAGTTTTGGACGCGAGGAAGAAAGCGAAAAAGTGGCGGGGATGAGGTTATGGTTCCACTTCGAATTCAATGGATCTGCACTATTTTCTCCAGATGCTGGTGATGAGGGGTTAATGACTCGAAGGCGAATCCTTCTCTTATGCAATTTACCTCGTCTTCCGTGTTATTTCTGCCTATCTTGCGGACTTTACTCAATTTTTTTAGGCAAGGGATGAAATTATGCGTCATTTTAACGACTGACACAGCAAAGGAAACCTGAGGTACCCAATGTTAATGGGTTTGAAGCATTTAAGATCATGGCATAAATGTCATAACATGTAATCACTTGAGTTTTACTTCATCATAACAGGGAAAAAATGTTTTCCCCAAAGATCATTTACAGCTAGTGATTGATAAAAGTCAAGTATTAATCTGAAAATATATGTTATGATCTTCGAATTAACCGGTATGATAAGATTCAGGACTAATATGTTAAAAAAAGTAAAACAATAACGAGAAATTTTCATTTTTATTTATTTTCCGATTGAAAATTCACATCCAAAGTCACCGCCAAAGCATATTTTCCCTGATCGTGCCCAAGAATTAAAGTCAAGGAATCGACTGTCCTTTGCTTTGTTAGTGTAAGCAAAAACTGAAAAGTAAATAATCAACATTCGGTATTTGTTAACCACCGAGAGATAGTAGCTGCATTATAGCCATCGGATCGTATTTTGGAAAAAAAAATTCTGTTCAAGAGGAGAAAAGTTGTAATTTTACCGGTTTTAACATGGAAAAGTTACCTAAGGAAGATTTATAATAAGGATTTACAATTTTACTCGTGATGAAGTCCCGCATACTGACTTTTAGGAACACATTCTTGACTCAGGGGTTCTCTGGAACAAATTACCGTGCTCTTTTTATCGCACATTTGATTCTCTTGTCTTATCGATCGAAAGCAATTGAAAAAAATGGAGTCCTTTTTTGTCTAATTTAAGAGTCAATCGGTGCTCGAGTCTAATCGTAAAAAGTCTTTAAGATCGAAATTTGGAACCAAAGCTTTCTTTTCGTGGCCATGGTAATTCGTTACGCATAAAACCTTACTGTGTATGTAATAGCATATCAGGCCTGGGTATATCTTATTTCTGATATTGCTAAATAATTAAGGCAATAGCGATTGTACTTGCTAGTTTACCAGTTAATGCCTCCGGTTATTTTCGTTTCACCATTCAGGTCGCTGACGGAAAGTGAAAAAAGTTCTTATAACTCAATCCGAATTCTTCCATGCAACTAGTTTATCGGAAAATGATCCGCTGTGATGCCGGGTAAATGGCCGGGAACAGTCGTTCCGCGCTTGAATTGGGATGAATGATTCCTTCTTTGGGTTTGTTTTCGCCGTTAGCGGGGACACAATAAACCCGTTTTCCTTTTCATCAAACGTACGCGTCCGAATCGACGGAATGAGGCCGTAAGAAAGAGAAGTAGGCGGAGAAATTAATGGCGTGATCATTGGTGGAGTCTTTTTGCGTCGCTCGGTCGCCGTAAGGGATTATCTGATCGTGTCCACTGTCCCCTGCTCCCCCGCCAACCCTCCCCATCCAACCGTTCCGTGTCGCAAAAGGTGTACATTAAAGATCAACGGGTCGCGCGCGATGACATCCAGGGATAAAATTAACTTTCCGCGTATTTTCCGAACATTGCGGTTAAATGGCACGCATAGCCCACAATATGGTGACCACGGCAACGAAGAGAATATCTTACTTGAGTGAATCAATAATGAAATGATAATTTTTATTTTTAAATTATTGTTAATTTTTATATTAACCATTTAAGACGGAAATTGCCGTTGCTACAATGAATACGGAACAATTCCGAGACTTAGTCCCAATAGCCAACCATATTTGGCCAACGATGGGCCAACATATGCCTAGTATGCTTACATACGCCCAATATTGGCCCATAGTTTGCTCAATATGGTAGACTATAAAGGAGGTATTGCTAATACATACAAGTTATTTTTTCGTAATCACTTGATGACGACTAACAAGACTAGAATATGTAATATTCATTAGGGAATTTAGTACGGTTCCTTTGTTGTCATCCGATTTTAAATGTCAATATGTATGAATTAAGGATTGGTAAAATTATAATTCCTGCTGTTACAGGTAACATTTTCCGTTGAAGAAATACAAAAATCTTTGCCGAATTTTAATAAAACGGTTCTATGGCAAACATAACCTGATATATTTCATAATAATAAAAAAAACGCAAGCACAAGTATCGATGCTGTGAGAGAGAGTTATATAATTTTCACGCTTAGAAATACTCTTCAACCATTATTTCGCCATATAATGCCAATATCATTACCATGTATTAACCAATGCAAGAATGTAACACAAGCGAAAGAGGTTTGCAAGGATAGGGCATTGTGGAAGTACATAATTATTTAAAGGAAGTCATTTTTATAGACCTTACAGGAATGACCAACTTCTTTGACTTAGCCCACCCCGAAAGAGAAAGACGTGATGGGTATGTCTGTATGTATCCTTAGCATTGTGAATGAAAAAGTAATGCTTTGTTTTTCCACTGAAATTTAATATAGCACTTCCATGATTTCGACTTTACGCCGGTCGTCGTTTATGGTCGTACTACCTATATTAAATTTATGTGGAAAAACAAAGCATTACTTTTTCATTCACAATGACCAGTAAATTCCATAAAGTCACGCCAGAAACCACCACTGCATCCTTAGCGTTTGTCATTTAAATACAAATAAACATATTACTGTGATAATGACATTATATTCCGAAACTATGTTCTAAGTAGGTATGTATATTAAAATAGTCTGAATATCATGCTACTCTTTCTCATTATATGAACATTTAATATTTCAGTGAAGCCTGAGCTCGGAACTCCATCCTATGTTATAGTAGCATTCAGTTTTACATCTGATTTTTTTATTCAAATTGTAAAGGAAAATTTTATCATGCCTCCAATTTTATCGCACAGCGTGCATAAACTCCTCCAGTTGAAAAACGGTCGGCGACCCTGCGTTTTGATTGGTCGCATCACTTACCCTCCTCCTCCTACCTCCAGCGAAGAGTTGACTCGCGAAAATGACGGCGATCAGGTTACCCTCCTAGCATTATTTTCCCAGGGATATGGATGGAGCACCCTGTGAGAGAGAAAGAAAACCCCTTATTCGTCGAGACTTCACTAGGGTTCTAGGGAGCATTGGAGCGGGTCGGGCTGCTCATCATTAGTCGCTTAGAACTCTTCGGGTCTTTTGTCTCTTCTCCGACGGCACGGAAGATTTGCGAGATCCGTGAAGCAGGAGGGAAAGGTAGTGGGGAAGGCTATTATCTGTTCCCTCACCCACTCCTCCCCACCCATCTGCCCCGTCACCCGGTAACACATCCCGGCTCGTACGTCACCCGCACAATGCATCGAGTACCCTTCCTTTGTTGACCGAATTAACTTCCACACAAGAGAGGCTTAGGTTGGGATTATAGATTAAAGAACTGGATGGATGGCGTCTTTGCGCAAAAAAGAGTAAAGCCTGTTTTTTATCATCGCTTAAATGACCGAAGTTTTCTCCAATCATCATATCATAAACGCAGTGACGCAGCTAGAGGGTAGAGGGGTCCTCACAGTCCGGACCCCACTCCCCTCCTAAATTTTGAATTTAATTTTTTTAATGGCTCTAAAGGAGAAATTTATATTTGTTTTTTTTTTTGTTTAAACGAAGAATGTTGCATTAATTTCTGCTCCAGATTGAACAAATTTTTAAAATAACTATGCTTGTAATTTTTAACAGCATTTAAAACTGGGTTTGTCTTCTTTTAGAAGTTTGTAAAGCTAAAATATTTAACTATTGACTCGCTACTCCTCAGTTGAAAATTCACTCTCTATTGCCTAAAAACTCTAATTTACTCCTAATTTTCAAAATTTTTCACACCTTCCCCACCCCCCGCTAATACTGAGAATGGAACCCCCGCCCCGATATATTATCCGAGTCCTGATTTACCGTGGTTCCGTTTTATCCTAGATACAAATTTAATTAGAATAATGCACTATTTAGCCAGCTATGTGCGAACTGTAATTGATATTTTGGCTGATTTATAATAATTAATAACGCTTATTTGATTGCTGAACGGGTAGTTGGAGGATATATTCCCTGTAGTTATTTTGCTCCTGGGTTACTTAGAGATAATCGGAGAAAATATGTGAAAACTGCAGACATATTTTTTGGAGGAAAAGAGAATATCTAGCTCAAAGATGTTATTTTTTCATCATTAATTTTCAGTATAAATATACTTGGCACTACAGCAATGCATTAAAATAGCGTGTTCATGTCATAAGTTACGTTCACCAGATGTAATAACCGAGTTTTCGATTAGCCGCGGTGACCTCAATCCACAATGACTCAGTTAATCGAAACTCAACTGAAGTAAGGAGATCTAGGGCCGTATTTTTAAACCATACTCTTCCTCTTACTCTTCGCCGGAGGAGGAAGAGTGCGAGTTGTGACTCTACCCACTATTCGTATTCTAGAACGTTCCTACAGTGTAAGTACGTGTAAGTAAGTAAAGTAAGTAAAGTAAGAACTACAGTGTAACGGATAAGTAGTCGCTGACCATCTTATTTTCTTTAATTTATTTTCCTTTATTCAAGTGTCTTACTAGTTTGTCGTGATTGCTTAGTTATAATTTGTCTTGCTTTTGTGGTTAAGTAGTATTATAGAACTTAAAATTATTAATAGTTCCTAGGTATTAATATTGACTCTTAATAATCATTTGATCCCATACGTGCGTGCGTGTTCTAGAAACTGATCCATCGCATTTTTGTTCTTTAACCGTCTAACTACTTTGCTAGAAAGTACTTCTTACGCAACCTTGCGTATCGTGCTTGATTCGCTTATGCCCGCCTTATACATTTAGAGGACTTAGTGTAAATTCACATCGTTTAAGTGCTAAAGCCTGTAGAATAGTATGGCCGGCCCTAGTTCCTCTGTAGCGAACCTCAAGAGCAAGGTGAAGAGCGACCTCCTCGAGGCACGTGTCGCCGAACTTGAGAGGTTGGTTGCGGAGATGCACGCCCGGGTTGCGGGTTGTGGGGGGTTCTCGGGATCCGGTGGTCGTAGTGTTTCTCCCGGGACCTTGCACAGCACCAAGGTGGTGTCCCGGGCATGCTCGGGGGCGAAAGCAAGTGCGATTGCCCTGGGGAAGACGGTGCGGTCTTCGGGTCGGGGGATGACTCACAGCCTGGGGCCCGGGTGGGTGGTTGTGCCCCAAGGGCGGGGGGCGGTGGCTCGGCCGAGTCGGGGAGTGGGGGAAGCGGAGGCTAATCCCATCCCCGTTCGCAACAGCTTCGCAGTTTTGTCGGAGGACAATTCTGGGGGGCCAGTTAGCGAGGTCAGGAACGAACCCCCCGTTGCAAGGGACTCAACTTCGAACGGCAGCCGGGCTGGGAGGGCAGGGATAGTATTGTTAGGGAGTTCAAACGTCCGGCGGATTTTCCCCCAGTTAGAGAAGAGGGCAAGGAGAGACGGAGCGGACCAACGGGTCACCTCCTGGTGTATACCAGGGGGAATCGTACCCAATTCTACGGCGGTGGTAAAAGCAGCGGTGAAGGACACGGGCTGCTCTAGACTGCGGGTGGTGGCCCATGTCGGCACCAATGATGCTTCCGAGCGTAGAGCCGATGAGATCTTGGATTCCTTTAGGGATCTAAACTCGGAGGTGGAACGCGTTCGGAGGGGCACTGGTGTCGATCTGCGACTATCCATCTGCAGCATTGTTCCACGGACTGACTGCGGCCCTCGAGTTTGGGACAGGATTGCCTGGATCAACAAGAGGCTGTGGAAATTCTGTGTGAGCATTGGGGCAGAGTTCGTGGATCTTCGGCCGGTGCTTAGATCGTGCCGGGCTCCCCTCAACTCGTCTGGGGTGCATTATTCCAACGAGGCGTCTGAACGGGTGGCTCGTAGGATTTTTGAGCACTGTAGATATTTTTTAGACTAGAGGGTAGGTCATCTAGTGGGATTTGTAAAGATTTAACCGAACGTAGCCTCCGAGGAAGTCCGCATTGCGAAAATGTTCACATCCAAGTAAACTTAGAAGGACTAAAGCCGGAAAATAGCGACAATATTCCCAAAACGCGTACTCCAGCGAAAGAAATTATATCAAATGTAATAAGCACTTCCAGTGAAATTCGCCCACCTAATACCCATAAGCGTGGAAAAGAACCAACCGACACTCAATCTACAAAATATGACATTAACTTTGTAGTAGTTAATTGCCGTAGCGTTAAAAACAAGCGCGCTGTAATCGAGCATATATTTCAGGACGCAGACGTGGCCATAGGAACGGAGAGCTGGCTTACAGAGGATATAAGTGACAGCGAAGTTTTTCCTCCAGGATATAAAATCTACAGATGCGATCGAAGCGATAGGACAGGAGGCGGAGTTTTTATAGCAGTTAAATCACATTTACACAGCACCGCCCATGAAATAACTGATAATGAAATAGAAAGCGTATGGTGTACAATTAAACAACGAAACAAAAGGAGTATACATGTTTGCTCTTTTTATAGACCTCCAAACTCCGAAGCTGATATTATTTACCAATTAGAAAATCAAATATCCGCATTTACTTTGAGAGACAGTAAAAGTGTAATCATTATTGGGGGAGATTTTAATCTGCCATCTATAAATTGGGATTCTTACACTGTAAAGCCAAATTCAAGGAATAGGGAAATCAGCGAGATCTTACTCAACACCCTTATTAAGCACTCACTCGCCCAAGTAGTTGACAAGCCTACGAGAGGAAATAAAATATTAGACCTTTTTGCAGTAAGCCATCCTAGGTTGATAAAACAACTCGATATTATTGATGGCATAAGTGATCACAGAGTAATTTTTGCAGCCTTAAAACTTGAAGTAGAGTCAGCTGTAAAACCGAAACGCAATATTTATTTATTTGATAAATGCAACTTCATAAAATTTGGCGAGATGCTTAATGATTCGTACACTGACTTCGTAGCTAAAACAGAGGACAAAAGCACTGATGCATCATGGAAATATTTCTTAGAAATTCTACGCCAGGGAATCAACGAATATATTCCGCGAAAATTGAAATGTGATAGTAAAGAACCTCGCTGGTATAACAATGATGTTAGGAGGGACCTTAAGAGACAGAGAAAACTGTACAACTTATTCAAAAAGTCCATTACGTTAGGTGACAAATCGAAGGAACTTGAAGCAAAAGAAAGTTACGCTGCACAACGCTCAAAAACCAAGAAATCAATCCGTACTGCATTGCGAAATTTCAAGAAAAAAGTACTTGGTGAATTACTCGAAGAAAATCCGAAATCTTTTTGGTCATATGCGAGAGAGCTTCAGGGAAAATCTTCAACCGTAGATTCGTTATTTGATAAAGATGGCAAACTTGTCACCGATAATATTGACAAAGCTAACACGTTAAATTCCCACTTCGAAAGTGTATACACTACAGACGATACTCCATGTTATTTCGACATTTCATTCACTGAGGAACCGATGAAAGAAATCACTATTCAATGTGATGGGATAACTAAACAGCTACAGTCGATCAAAAATAGTAAATCTCCGGGTCCGGAGGGAATACCCGCGCGTGTCCTCAAGGAATTAGCGCCACAGATCGCACCGTTCTTAGACATAATATTCAAGAAGTCATTGTCTGAAGGAAAGATACCAATAGACTGGAAAATTGCAAACGTTACACCGATATTCAAAAAGGGAAACAGACATGACCCAGGGAACTATCGACCAATTCCATTAACGTCTATTATAGGCAAGATACTCGAACATATCGTCGTTAGCAATATCATGACGTTCCTGGACAGTCGTAACTTCCTTCATGGCTGTCAGCACGGCTTTCGGAAAGGTAGATGATGTGAAACACAGCTTGCGCTCTTTCTTCATGACGTTCTCAAATCTGGTGAATCGAAAATACAAGTGGACGCATTATTCCTAGATTTTAAGAAAGCTTTCGACACGGTACCTCACAACAAACTTTTATACAAATTACAGTCATGCGGCCTAAACGAAACAGTAGTAAACTAGATACGCGACTTTCTGAGTGATCGTAAGCAAAAAGTAGTTCTTGACGGAATTAGCTCTGATGCAGTTAAAGTGACATCAGGTGTCCCACAAGGAAGCGTAATCGGCCCCCTTTTGTTCATTATATACATAAATGACCTATGCTCTCGAATTAGCAGTAAAATACGTTTATTTGCTGATGACGCTGTCATCTATCGCGAAATTAATGATCACTCTGACTTTGAAATTCTATCATCGGATTTAAACAACGTTCATGTGTGGAGCCAAGAGTGGGGACTCGAACTTAATCTGAGCAAATGTGCGGCGGTACATTTCTTGCGGAGGTCGTCCAACTATACCCGTGTATATGCTGTGGATGGCGTTAAGATAAAGGCGACAGATGAAGTTAAGTATCTGGGAGTTACGATAACCTCAAACCTATCGTGGGGAACACATATAAGAAATATTTGTGGCAGAGCTCTGAAGAAGCTAGGATTCGTCAAGCGTATTGTGGGAAGATTCTCAGATGAAAAAGTAAAAGAGAGGTGCTATTTCGCACTCGTCCGGCCACACCTTGAATATGCAGCAAGCATATGGGATCCGGTGCAGAAAGAATTAATTCGGGAACTTAATAAAATACAAAGGAAAGCTGCGCGATTCGTCAAAAACTGTTACGGGCGTACAGACAGCGTTACGCAGATGTTAAACGAATTAGGCTGGGAGCCGCTAGAGACTCGGAGGCTGCGCGCTAGGCTTAGATTACTTGAGCAATTGAGAATAGATATCTTTCAGAGCGACACGGAGAACATCATATTAGAACCCCACTATATTTCCAGGTCCGACAGAAACGATAAATTAAGAGAGATATTTTGCCGAACGGATAGGTATGGGAATTCGTTTTTCCCCCGAACAATAAGGGACTTTAATAAATGCAAGGCGTAATTTCATAGAGCGTTTCCTTTTTATATGTAAACGGCTGGTGTCCTAACACCCCCCGCCACACGCCTATTGAGGCGGCTTGCGGGGTAGTATGTAGATGTAGATGTGTAGATGTACAGCGAAACCAAACTCTTCCTCTTCGATGGAGGGGCTTGGAGGGACTGTTGAGTAGATCGCTGAAATTCTCATAACTACGTAATGCTTCGAGGACGTTTCGTGTGACGTTTGCTGCCCACAGTTCATTGCGGCTTTAACGAAACAGCAAGAAGAAGAAGAATAATTAAAGATGGAAAAAGATATTTTGATCGCTAGTCGGCCTCGGTGGCGGCGGGGTAACGTCCTCGCCTGCCAACCCAAAGGTCGCGGGTTCGAGTCCCGCCACTGGAGGATTTTTCTCCTCCCTGGACATGGTTGTGTGTGTTGTCCTTTGTTATTGTTACAACGCCTGATGTAAAATGGCCCTCGAGGCTGTATTCAGGTTGATGAAATAAACAAAATAAAATAAAATATTGCGTGATGTGTCTGGAAAAAAATGCCTAAATCCGGAGGTAATCGACGCATTCCGCCATATTAGGCCTTGGAACTGTTCCTTCTATTTTGGAGGACGGTCTGAGCCATGCTACTAATAGGAGATCAAGAGATTCGTTTGTTTGTAGAGAGCGTTGAGCCTACAACCGATGAGGTACGTTTAAAAAACGCTTGGAGGTTGAGTTGTCACCACAAACGCGTCATTGAGGAAGAGTCGTTCCTCTAGGAACGTCTTAGAATACGGCCCCTAATCTCTAATTATGTTAATCACTATTAATGAACAGAGACGGGACGTTTATGACTTTTATTTTTCCATTTAATAACCTTTATTCTATGACTTTAATGACTTTATTTTCCTGTTTCCTGTCTATTTTTTTAATTTCGGTCATTTCATGACGCTTTAGCTAAAAGTATGTCATTTATTTTACTGTTTATTTAAAACTAATATTATGATCAGTATATTTACTATAGGGTAAGTGGTTCAAAAGAAATTATCCCCCTCGCTTCCCCTCTTACCCCTAAGCACCAGGATTACTATATGTATACGGATATAAATATGAACAATGTATCTGAAGATGCCACTACATTATGAAACGCAGTTCATTAGAAAAAAATCAATTTAGTGGGCCATTACAAAGTGTAATTTTTATTTTCCGATATGGAGAGGGGTATTTGTATCGAAGCGTCCAGTCTGCGAATTCCTCCAATTCACCTGCTTTCCGCTCACCTTCAATCACCTACTTCACATATTTTGCTATGCTACATGCGCGCATTTATACTAACCTTACATTTTAATCATGAACCCTTTTCCTTTCCAATACCATTCACTCAAACCTGTCTGTGAAGTGCATTTCTTTCTCGACGCCATGTTCGAAAATCTGACCTTTTCCTCCTATTTTCTCGAGATGGGGCAGCGGTCGAGCAGTTACTCCTCTTCGCTTTAAACACCTAACCCATGAATTTTCCCGCCTTAAACTTACACTATCCCCGCTTTACGACGCGTTTTACACAACCTCTTCCCCGAACATTTCAGCTACAACTTTGAACATACTACAACCACCCTCCTCGATTCACCAACCCACTCGGGTGATTTTTTCTTTAAAATAATAAGCTACAACATTGACAACACTACAACTACACCCCCCTCCAATCAACAAACCACCCGTGGAATTTTTTTCTTTAAAAAAATACGCTACAACTTTGACCACACTACAACCACACTCCCCTACAATCAACAAACCACTCGAGGGACTTTTTTCTTTTAAAAAATTTGATACAACATTGACGACACTACAACTACACCCCCCTACAATCAACAAACCACTCGAGGGATTTTTTTCTTCAAATAAATACGCTACAAATTTCACCACACTACAACTACACCACCCTCCAATCACCAACCTATTCGGGGGATTTATTTCTGTAAAAACATTCGCTACAACATTGACGACTCTACACAACACCCCTCCTCCAATCACTACTACGCCCATTTCCTCGCTTCTCCCCTTTTTTCACCACTGAAAAACGTCATTTTCTGTCTTCACGTTTTCTCAAAACTGCATTTTGCCTTTCCTCAACACCCAGAAATGCCTTTTTCGTTTTTGAAAATGGCCATTTCCAGGACGCGTACCGTTCCGCCCTAACACCCCTGTTTCGCTCCATATCCCTGCAACCTTTTTTGGGGGGGTCCACATATATATGCCCATATATTAGATGTGCAATTATTCCGTATCCCTCAACCGACATTTCTAAAAACATCGCAACATGGCGTCAAAATGTCACGAAAATAACTCCATTTTTGTCATTTTCAACCTTTCATTGCTCCAAAACTAAATATCCAACGCCTTTCTTTCTTGCATGGCAATTCTCATTCTTTTCACTGTAATATGCCACTTCTCTCTTTTCCCTCAATTCCTTACATTTCTGTCTGAAAATGTTCTCCCTCACTGGACCCTTCGATACATGTACAACCTGGAGAGGTTCCCTGTACTTAAGCATGAAATGATTACTACCATTTTATGACGTTTAATCCGCAAAGTCGCATTACATGACTTTTTGGGGAAAACCGGCTATTTCATGATGAAAACCTATGACTATGACGTTTATGACTTTTTCCTGTCTCTGCTAATGAAATACCTCGGCTGAAGAAAAAAAGTTTTTGTATTAGGTTTGCACGTACCCTTTCTGATCTTTGATTTTTCCTTCGTGACTTGAATGGATGCAGAAAACAGTTTAAAAGTTTCGAATTAAAATTTATAATTTCTCCTTGCGATAGGCGAATTTATATGATAATACTTACTCAATGTACATGTGAATAGTTGTCTTCATTTAGTCTATTTTAGAGACAAAAATATCCTTTTTCCAAATTCCCCACCAATCCGAGGCCTGCTGTTCTTCAAATATTGGCATTGGATAGTTATGTTGACCAGACAATTTTTCGCCGGATAACAAGCTTAAATTTCCTGAATCAAGAAACCATCAATACTCTTCTTTTATCTATGACTTAGAGCATAATTGTCCGCAAGAGAATAGAGCAAACACGCGGGGGTGTTTTTTGAACTACGCACCGTCAAATTGTTTACCCGTCCAATGAGTCAAATGGAGACTCCAAACTCTCCAAAGGATGCCTCGGAAAAAGAGGAACGCTGTCCGAGCAAGTGAGGTGCAATATAACATCATGCAAAAAGTGTTGAGGTAGAAAAATGGAAGCATATGCAATGAGCAAGATGAAGAGGGGAGATTGGAGGAGGTTTTTCATAGTGAGGCATTTTATTTTTGGTTACTTTAAATTCGCCGGTATGAAAAATTGATAGCTTGAAAGATTTCACTCTACATGCAAGTATGTTCTCTTTATTTTCTGTGTCTTAGATTGACAGCTGATTCTCAAATGATATATAAATACACGCAAAACACTGTCTTCTTACGTCAATATTTCTACCAATAAAATATCTTCTATAGTGTAACCTCCTCTCCATAAATGTTTAACCTCAGGACATTGTTTTCCTTCCTTTTTCGGCTTGTACTCTACTTGGTATCACATTTCCTTTCCTTGTATGTATCCTGTCCTTGATTCCATACTCCAATAGTTCCTTGAAAGAACTGTTATAATATGGAATCATGCCTGCAATAATTTCTCCATCATTCAACCTTTTTCCCCTAGCTGCCCCTTTACCACCGAGGGCATACCCCTAAGGGTGCTTGTAGCCCAGGTTCGGAACCTCTTACTTAGGAAATAGTGCCTTAAAACAGAATGGAGCTATAAATCGTGTTTATTTCTTGAACTAAATTTGCTCCGCCATATTGTTTACCCGTCCATTTAGTCAAATGGGGTAAAGAGCTCCCGCTCATCAAGAATTTCGCAGCAAAAAGACGAACGCGATCCAAATAAACGAGGCGGAAGACGACACTCTAAGTTGGAGGCCAAAAGAGAAAAATGAGAGAGAAGCATGGAAGTATGTATGTTAGGAGGTAGTTTAAGAGAGGAGAGCAGTGGAGGGGCTTTTTCATAACGAGACGTTTTGATAGACGGAGCTGATGTCGCGAGAGGTCCCTGGAAGGATTAAGGAGAAGAAGATCCCCTAACGCGCGTAAGTCGAGAAGGGATGGAACCGACCTGTGGGGGGAAGATAAGAGGGGTTGTGAGGGAGAGACTGGTGGAGGGAGAAAAATAGTAAAGGATCATGGGAAGATCGGAGAGGGTGCGAGAATGATGCGGTATTGGGTCTAGGGGGGAAGGGTTTGGATGCAAGGATTGCCGCGCTTGTGGAGTCTAGAGGATGGATTGGTCTAGGGTTTACGTTGCAACGACATCTAGGCTCTCATATCACGGATAAGCAATCCATTAAAAATATGGTGCAAGGAAAATTAAGAAAAAATGAATCGTTTTCAAAAAAATGCCAGAAACAATTTTTTCTATTTTTTTATATTTATTATCGATGAAGCTTTTCACCGGTACTTTGAGCTTTCACCAGTTTTACGGTAGGTTGGGTACTTACCTGGCCTATCAACCCGCCACTTTTATCACGAAATTCGCTTGGCAGCAACCGTGACCGACCCATTCAATCAATCCGGCCCCAGTCACTGGCGGAGGAGGCCGTTAGGTAACAGCAAGTTAATGAGGTAAATAATGTAATTGGGTGCCTAAATGACACCATATAGAGGAATAAGTTTAAAATATCGTCGTACTAATATCCAATACTACCGAAAACAGACCAGATACTACAACAGCAGGAAGATTACTAGAATTTGCAGAGATGAAAGTGCCGAGACGAATGCAAAAAACACGCTAAGAGATAGAACAAGAGGTGAGGATATCAGAATCACTGTTATGGAACGTAATGGAGGAGATTTGCTGTATTATATTAGAAAAACTCCCAGAACCTACCTCCATGGTGCAAGATAGATAACATTAATATGTGAGATAGAAATAGAGGCTCTTCATGCTTAACGGAATAGTACAGCTATCACCATATTGCTGGCGGATAAGGGCAACACCACGGTCATTATGAAAACAGAAGAATATCGCCAGAAAACCAGGGAA
The DNA here is from genome assembly GCA_963573305.1 of Pyrrhosoma nymphula. NCBI lineage: Eukaryota > Metazoa > Arthropoda > Insecta > Odonata > Coenagrionidae > Pyrrhosoma > Pyrrhosoma nymphula. The sequence goes on from OY754336.1 coordinate 7,984,538, forward strand.
TTCCTGACTGGATCAACCTACAAGTATCTGCCCCGGGACTCCACTGAAGCTATCTCCCAGAAGATCATTGCACTGATAAAGAAGTCCGGAATCCCTCCCGATGTTATCCAGAACCTACGGCCACGAGCCACGGAACCACCTCGGATATACGGGTTGCTTGAAATACGCAAAGAAGGGATCCCTCCGCGGCCGATGGTTAGTGCGATCAACTCAACCACTTGCGACCTCGCCAAATATCTCACGGAAATGTAGGGTCCTCACGTGAGTGGTTGCGAACACCACGTGAAGAATTCAACGGAATTCGTGAAAATTCTTCAGAGCATTCGGGTTGAGGAAACTGAAATTTTAGTTAGTTTTGACGTGGTGTCCCTCTTCACCCGCGCTCCACTGGCTAACACCCTACTGCTCCTGAGAAATAGATTCGACGGTGATGCTATCCAGATGTTCCTCCACGTCCTGACTTCAGCTTATTTTTCAGTTCGAGGGGAAGCTCTACAAACAGACGGCCTTAGGTAAAGGACATGGGATCACGATGGAGAAAGAGAGCATTGGCCGGCTGCCTTTCCTCGATATTTTAATTCGGCGCAAGAAGAACGGCACCCTGGGACACGGCGTGAACAGGAAACCAACCCACACCGACCTATATCTAAACGGGGACAGCCATCATCATCATCCATCACAGAATAATTCAGTGTTCACTTATCCACAGGACCAAGGCCATCGCTGACGAGGAGAGCTTACCAGGAGAAAGAAATACGAGAATACCTTAAGAAGACCTTTCTACAGAATGGTTACAGCCAACATTAGATAAACAAGGCTATTAAAAGGACCTTGAATCCAGCGAGAACTTCACCACTAGAAGACTCAAGTACTGTCTCTAAGGCCATCCTACCATTCATCTCAACAGCATCCGGGAAAATCTCCTGAATTCTAAGAAGATTCGACATTGAAACCATCCATCAACCAACTTCCAAACTAACATTAGATCTATTCGCTTCTTCGTGCGTATGGCAGCCTATACCCGTCTGTCCTATTACTCATTCTTTCCCTCAATTTTATTTGATTCACCGATTAAAAATGGATGGGTGATTAAAAACATCCCTGTAGTACTCCTTGCCTGTTGCTCAACTCCGTTTGGTGCTCTTCAAATCTCATAACTGGATTTAAATTTTTTTCCGCAGCAACTTTTCCGCAATTTAACTTCTCAAATGCTCTCACGCCGTCTTCATCTCACCTCTGTCATGCACTAAATGGGTAAAATTTGGCATAAAACATCTCTTGAATTGACCCGGATTCGATTTCAGATCTCCTTATTGCCGGCCAGGTGTGTTTGACAGTTACAACACCAAGACATTTTATTTCAAGGCGAATTTTAGCGGGGATTTACCCGAAATAGATATTCTCGTCTCCAGTTGACGTTGTAACACAGGAGACATTTTGGTATATTTTTTAAAAATACATTTGGTGGTATAAATTTCGTATACATCTTTGAAACCATGCGCGCGACTATATGTGCATTTTCGAATTGATTTGGAAATCATCACTTCTTTCATACATTTTTCGAGTCGCGTATGGAAATAGTTTTGTAATAAGGAGCAATGCTATCGCACTCCCCGCTGTATATTCCACTTTATTTGGTATTCCCCCTTTTATGACCGCTTTCTGAATGATATTTTCCTATTTATCCCATCACCTAGTACATACCCACGCACTGGATCTTTTGCTCAGTCTTTCCCTCTCTCCTTATTTTCTTGCTGGATACATTAAAAAGGGTTTAGGATACAATAGTGCGATATTCCACAGAAGAAAAATAATTCGCATTGACCGGGATTTTTCCTTTGTGGAATATCGCACTAATGTGCACTCGCGGGTGACTCCGTATAAGGCTATGCCGTGGATAGTCCCGGTATACTCACAATTCGAGGGTACCAGACTCCTCTGTCGTACTTCTTGCCGCATAATTCACTTACTGTTGCTCTTTCCTCATTCAATTACTGATCTTTTTAAACAGTTTTTAACGTTGTTAGTTGCTTCCTAAACTACCATAATCTTCTTCCTCTGCACGGGGGATAGAGAAATCCAGGGGTTTAAGTCACGTGGGACATGAATGGAGGGTGGAGATTGGCGTGAGAAGGGGGCGGGAGAGGGGAGGGAAGGAAGAAGGGTTAATGGACTAGGCGAGGGAGAGGGAGAGTGGGTACTTTACGCGCAAGGGTGGTTTGAAGGGGAAGGCTAAATAAAGGCGATGTGGCAGAGAGGGCAGTGACGTAATGCAGCAATGACGCATGCAAGCGATACAAAGAGTGTAAAGGAGTAATTATAATAATAAATTATTACTCTTGGTTTATATCGCTTAGAGTAAAAGGTAAAACTAACATAGTTGAGTGCAAATCCTTTCGCGATGTAAACTGACGAAATGAGTGCATCGCTTACACTCACCTCAGTCCCAGCCCTCTGAGACGAAGTCTTTCCCAAAGCCGAGCAATTGTTTTTGCTATTATGTTCTGCGTGGGATGAAAAAATAATGGGCGCGAGATTAAAAGCCATCAAAACATTCAACATTATGTCACTTGTAAGCAAAACATGAAAGCACGTCGTGCATATCTCGGGCTAAGCCATTTAACGAATTATTGCAGCCCGATATTTTCTCGGGTTTTGGAATAAAAGTAATACACTTCAATCGTCATCATCAGTATTTAATGCAAGGATTGGATTGGCTGCTGCTCTCCACTCCATTTACTTTTTAGCGGACCTCTAAATTTATTCAGAATTATTTATTTAAATATCCATCTTATGAATTATTGTGCAACATTCTTGGTATTATTGTTAATTCCCCATGCATTTCTCATTTCATTATTTTTTCATTGGGCCGTTACAAATTAAAGCAAGTCCAATAAATGTATCTCTCATCCTGCGCAGTATTTTTACTAAACATACTTTCTCTCTCTTTCCCAAATAAGAGTTTGTTCATGGTATGTGAAATGCTAAGTGCTCATACATATTGAATTGACGTGTATGAAATCAACATCAATGGGAATATACAAAATCAATAACGAATGGACGTATATGATAGGAGTGTGCTTCGTTGGTGTGGCCATTTTGGATGAGAATGGATGATAATTCAATAGTGAAACTAAGTATTGAGTTTGTGGATGGTGTGGGCGGAAAGGGTAGACCAAGAAATTCCTGGGTTAATGTGGTGGAAGAGACTCTTATGTGGAGGAATGTTATGAGTTTCAAGAACAATCGAGCGGGCAAGAATTCGAGTATGGATGTAACAGAAGCGAAAGAGGCATGCAAGGATCGAGCGTTATGGAGGAAATTATTAAAACAGGTCCATTTTTCACGGACTAACACCAATAATGAAGCCCTTTCTACTATATCTAGCTCGAAATAGAGCGCCGTCATGGGGAGATACGTATGTAATCAAGACATAAAATATGAATAAAAACTGTGGTCGTAAATCAAGATAGTGCTCCTGCCCTTTTGTCTTTCCTGCACCGCATTGGATGAATGTTTTTGTGTCAGGCGACAGTTAGTTCAACATATTAGAAAAACTCACTGTGAATGGATGTTGTAGCTCTGTTCCCAGGAAAGTATGGAATCGAAAGATTACTTCTGGTAGTGATGCTTCGTTTTATGTACTGTAATCGGTTTATGTGGGACATTAATATTAATTAGGTATCTTATGAGCAAGCTTCTGCTACTAGAAAATACATGGGAGGTACAACCTCCTATTTTTTTGGATTGATATACCATAATAATTATGTTTCATGAAAAGAGAGAGATGGGTAGAGGGAGATGATAGATGCATTTAAAGGATCTTTATCCTGAGTGTATGGAGATCGTTACCCTTTATCACATTTCATGCCATGCTTCGTAGTTGATAGTGGAACGCAACTACGGTTAATTGAATGCCCTTCGTGATGGCTCTTAAAAGAAACATCTATTCCATAAATGTAGGTGACTTGTATTTATTGTATATTCTATGAATTTACTTGGCATTAAATTTTAGAAAAACATTTTAAAAATGTTTGACGCTTTAAGGCTTTCATTTTTAAAGATATCCAAACATGTGGAATATATTATTCCACTCGGAGTCCGTTCAAATTTCAGAAGGGTAAAGTGTTACATATTCATGTCATTTCGAATGTTGATCGCATGCCTTATTCTTATTTGGATGTGTGAGTGGTTTCACTTGGTCCAACATTAAAGGGTAATCAATGTTTTCACACGTGTTGGGCTTCGAACCGAGAATCATTAATAATGAACGCAGCCCTGCGATGAGTAAGAAAAAGGAATAAAAATATTCCAATTTAGCTCAACGTAGTATTTAAGGTTTGACTAAAATAACCTGACGCTCAGAACAATCAATAACAGATATATAAGCAAACTTTGTTCATAACATAAACGTAACTCATGAGAATGGAGAAATACATAATATCAATAGCTATTAAATAGAGAAGTAAGTATTATCTAGTTACCCGAAACCATTTGTATCCGTTTATTCCGAGGCTTTTATTTCATGTTGTTATACGGGAGGCAGGACTTCTAAACATACCAATTTAAGGTGTAGTCCAAGAGTGGAATGCTTCAAAATATTTATAGACAACCATGTCGATTAAGTTGAATTCTTCCCGTCTCTTCATTAACGCAAAATAAAGTCAACTAGGTGTAATGTGATGATAAAGGGATGATGGAGGCCAGGAGGAGGAGAGGGGTAAATAAAAAATATATTATTTATTACTATAATGGGTTGATGTCTTTGAAAGTAAAGGCTAAAATAAAATACGACGCAGTTCAAATCCTTTTATGACGTAACATTAAGCTTACAAAATAAACATTTCATATGAATTGGAAATGTGACCGTGCACCGAGAGAAATCTAACAAATATCTTATTAAAGCAATAAAATACAGTAAAATAATTACGACTGTGCTCGTCAATGTAAAAATCGTGCTACTTCATCTTAAATCATGCCAGCGATTTAACTTTTTCACATTGCGAGTCAGGATATTCCTCATCGAAGAAGTGTGCATTTCGAATGAATGACTGAACTTCGAGGACCAGGAATTTTTTTGGGAAGGATGGATTACTTATCATAGTAATGCTACATGGAAATCAATGATAATAGGCTGAATAAAAAAATAAATGAGTTAATTTTGTTTGAACAGTTGGTTTGGGAACACTATTCGATGATATGAACACCTGTTATTTGCAGTCAATCTCTTATAATATGGTCTCTATGGGAGAGGCAGAGAAAGAGAGATTATTTGGAGGATCTGTGATGTGGTGATCCTTTTGAAATTATTCACTCACTTTCTTAGAACAAAACCCTTCTTTATTTTTCCAAAACATGATAGATCCTCTCTCGCCCAACAATATACTTCTCTTCTCTTTTTCAACAACCCCTTTTTCAATATAAACATTAAACAATCAACAAATTATCATTTCTTTAAACATATAAATATAATTATAATTTTTGATTTAAAATAAACGAACAACCATCAAATAATTTACGGACAACTAAGAAACAAACTTGGAACTTAAAATAAACGAACAACCATAAAAAAATTTACGGACAACTAAGAAACAAACTTGGATTGAAAACAAATAAACGCGATCATTTTTGTAAGGCACGACACGACGTTACAGATCTTAATTCGGTGCGGATGGACATTATTATGCTCACATGTGCTTCGATACTCCGTCCTCGTTTGTCACGCTTGTTAGTGATGAAAGGAATGCCACGAATAAGGGCACGTAGAAAAATTGGTCCTGCCGACTAGAGATGTCGTCGACTATTTATGACTATTCATATCCTCCCACATGCTTATCGCATCACATGTTTTTCATTTCTTCGGAACCGTTGGTTGTTATACATGACCCAATAATGGACGCAAATGGGAATTTGACCTGCATTTTATAAAATACTAACTCATTCTCTCATTTCTGCTCCATTTTGTTATAAGGAGAAAAAACTTTCTATCATCGCGAAAAGTTTTTGCTGTGATGCTTTATAATAGACGTGAAAAATAGAAAATTTCGATTTGCTGGAATTAACTAATACGTGTTATATGCCGAATTTATTTTGCTAGTGCGAATCTGGTTGTATGCTTTCGAACATTATTTCATTTGAAATTTATGAATTTATTCCTGAAAACGTGACCTTTTTACCAGAAGTTGGTCTTTTAAAATTTCTACAGAAAAAGTTTATTTGAAATAATTAATTTTCAAGAGCAAATTAATTTCCCATTTTTTATTTTAAATGTTTACATAAGGACAGCTGAATGTCTGAAAGCAAAAATAAATCAATTAATCCCTTGTCAGTTCAAATAAATGCTCCGTTTATGAATCCATATGTCGTTCTAACGGAATAGGGAGATATTTTCATTGGGTCTTGTTTTACCCATAGCCCTCCGGAATTTTTTTTGCGGTAAGTATAGCTTTTCCCTAAACCCACAGACATAATATTACTTTCCCTGATAAATATGTGACTCAAGCGGGCATTTTCATCATCATCAGCAGTAATCAATTCGAAGACTGGTTTTTTGCATCTGCTCTTCGTTTTCCATGCTGTAGCTTCTGCCTTCAATTTAATTATTTTTTATTAATAATTTTATTTAATGTTTAAAATTATGTAAGTTGAGAAGGATTATAGGAGCCAATATGAGTGTCATGCTAAGGACTAAAGAAGGTCATGGTAATGTAAGTTTGTGAAACGAATAGAGTGCTGGATTCCCACTTCGAAGGTCTGGGCTCGAATTCTGGTGGTGACTGGTTCAGTGAAATCTTGATCCGTTCACGAATGTAATGTGGACAACACTGGTTCTCCACACACTGTCCGTTAGATGGGATGCTAAAATGTGGTCCCCTTAGGCGTCTAAAGTAGGCTAATTCAAGCGCTGGCTTTCTCTATAGGTACTCTCCCTTCACTCCCTATATTAATTGCAGCGGCCTTCCATGCATCACAAAACTTGGTGGCACTCGATAGAGGTAGGTTTGAGATTATAACGGTTCAATCAAGCACGCAGGATGGGACAGATTAGTTTCCGAAGATATAATTCAGGTGACCTTTGGAAGAATCCCTCGGCGGCTTTTTCCCACCTCTCTCGCTTGCTTTCCGCTTCATGATGTCATGCTCTTCACAAGGGAGTGCCTCCAAGTTTTGCGACACCTATACCCATTGAAGTAGATATAGGGGGCGCTTGCAATAGTGCCCAATGCTTGGAGCTGTGACGTGGGTGTGGCCTGTCCGCCATATTTGTTCTCCCCGATTCTCCTTAGGTCTTACGTACTAATTTTACAATTTTACGATGTTTTCTGTCGATAATTCACTTAGAATTAGTATGCCTTTACTTTTTAAAACTTTAATAATGGAAGATGAAGGTTTTAGGTCAAAAATGCCAACAGGCCAATATTCTCCCTTACATAGAAGTATAAAAGAATGGAATGAACTACCTGGAGAAGTTTTTGATCATTTTCCCTTCACTATCAAATGTTTCAGGAAAAGGTTATATAAGATGCCGAATGGAATGTAATTTGTGTTAATACCTGTGTAATGAAATAATCTTAAATAGTCCTAATTTTATATTTGGTTATACTATTGATACCTGTTTATTTTTATTTCTGTGTATGCGGTTATATTATCTACATGCCTACATAATTTCCGTACCACCTAGCTACTAGCTAAATTGCATTGTAATAAATACATTAATAAAAACCCGAATATCCAGCGATAAACCACAGCAAAATCGGGTAGAATCCATCATTCCAAGTAACTTATACACGTTTGAAAAGTCACTTGCCTTAAATTTTCAACAAATGGTAGATATTCTTGCTTTATATCCGCTAATGATTCCACTCGTTCGTGCTATATAAAAGCAAGCTAGGAAAGGGGAACGGGGAAAGCAATATGGTGGATATTTTTGTTGTCAGGTTACATTTTGATGACGTCATTCCCTCTCCTTCTACCTCAATGCCTATGTCAATCTACTGATCTGTCCTCAATGGCTCAAATGACTTCAGTTTTCGGTCACCTCCTAGCAGGAACAACCGACATGATCATCCTCGACATCAGTCCGGAGCTTGCTATTCAGTCAACACATACTACGTATTTCAATTGGTTACGGATAAATTATACAAATGGTACATTAAATACAGTTTCTATGCTATTAAAGGGTATGTGGTATGTGGAACATCTACTTAACTGCGCGCGGAATAAGCGCGAATGCAGGACAGATGGATCATGAGGTGATAGTATATTTTCAACGGTTTCATCATTTCATTCTGCGGACAAGGTTAAGTTTCCTACGCAGAAAGTCAAATCGAGGAAGATAGTGTGAGACGGAAATAAACGCTTTCCTGGAAAAGGCAAATGATTCGACCTTTCTCGAAGATCGTCTGCAGTTTATTAAGTGAGACAGGTGGAGGAGATGAGGTTTATCCCGGGAAATCAGCGGGAAAGGAGTCGGAGGAGTGAGAAATGGAGGCGGAGCAACTCATCATAAATGGGTGATGAGGAGATGAGTCAGAAAAATAAATCCAATTAGAGAACGCGTTGATTTATTGAAATGTCACAGAAAGGTTAAAAGAACTTGTTTGTTAATAAAACGTTGTTATTGGAAATATAAAGGTGTAGCTTAGCTACTGGATGAATTTGAATGGTAGTCCCTCAGAAAAAATGATTTGATTAAAGAATTACATATTTAGCTCAAAGAATATCGTCATAACTAGAAAAAAACTGTTTTGAAGAATATCTAAGGGTATATGGGATATAAAATGGGCTATAATGAGAGTACCTCCTAACACGAAGAAATCTATGCAGATAAAGACTTCTTGACACCCTTGAAGTGAGTTGATGTCTATAACTGAACTAAGGACAAATCACTTCATCGCTAGATTCGACCACACCGATGAAATTATAAAAATATAACTATTTATTATAAACCAGGACTGGAATTCATAGCCGCAAATAATTACAGATTCGTTCCAGTCTATGATTATATCTCTTATTAACTATATTCTGCTATTCCTAGTTGTTAAACAATCAGTGATTCGTCAGTAGTTGAGTCCACGATCAAAGATTCGACAATCATCTGTCGATATGTATTCATTGGATGCTTTCAAATCCCGTATCTGCGCTTAACGGTTTAAACTGTTTAGCGCAGATTGTGTTCCAAATAATATTTGAGACGTCATCTGCGCTAAGTTGATCAAAATACATCTTCCATGAAGTTCACCTGCGTTAGCGTGTGCGCTAGCAGACGAAAATTGTGATGGCGGGGGAATACGTAGTAATAGAAACAGGAGTATCTCATTGCCATAGCTAATTGTGATGATTACTTTAAAAAGTAAATATTAATTCGGACTTTAATCTTTCGAGTGATGAGTTTGACCACTTCTTTATAGAAGTTGAATATCGTCCGGCCATTTTGTAAACACTTACGGCGTAGATCGTTCCAATCGTCGACTTAAATGTGCACTCGTATGTTCGCATCTGCTGCAATGAGCGCTATGATCTGTAGTTGGAAAACACCCATAGTCGTCAAATAATTATTTATTATTTTACCAGCATTCATAATTCGTACTCTAAGACTATTGCGTACGAAAATTTTTGCGACTCCTATGGGACACAGAGGAATTTTTTGTGAAGGCCAATGCTAAAGAAATTGAGAGAAATAGTTGCCGTGGGACTATGGCTGAAGTGATTATTAAATGAGGACTTAAGATTCTTAAGTAAGTGGTTTGCCTACAATAGGATGTCCTTGAGTGAGAAAACCAAATATGTTTAATACGCTTTATATATGCATTATTTATTCAGTTTTAACAAATTCATAAATTCAAGGAATGCCTGTGTAACTCAAGAAGTGCGGTGTTCAAATGCACTGATTGTCGAAATGAGGCAATACCCGAAATTAACATAGGTATTTATTGTTTACTTCCCTTACTTCTGTCATTCGCATTTACGCGGAAAGACTGGAAATAACGTGTAAGCAGATCGATGACCTACAATTAGCGATACACATTGAGATATTGCTGCACTCGCAACTTCCAGGAAGTCAACGAGTCAACGTAAAGCTGCCTTAAAGATGTTTCAAAAATGTATTGTCACCTGATAATGATGAGAGCTCTCGATCGTATGTGAACAAATATCTTCGTGGAATGACAAAGTTTCCCTTACCTTTGCCATGAATTCTTTCAATTTCCTCTACTGTCATCGGAATTCGACTAAGCTCGAAACCACGGAGAGCATACAGCAGGAACGAACTCAGATTGTTGTATTTAAACTCTCCTTTTTCTTCCCCTCGTACAACTCGTAATCACGGAAGAACCCCAGCAAACCCTATTTAATTTCACTTATGACATAATTAAGTGCGCATAGGACACATTCATCTTTCATATCAACGTAAATACATAGAAGTGCAGAAATTCGATCAAAAATCATCCACCTTGAGAAGAACTCGAACCCGGATCCATCGATAACGCGCTGAGTGATTTATCCAGTTAACTGGATTTATCCCGGATCCCTCGAGAGTTTTAGCCAGTTTAATCTCGTGATTCATGAGACTTTAAACCTCTCCAGGGATGATTTTATCTCTGAGGAACAGAACTTCTGGATGACTCCGTGAAAGAAATACCGCGGCTATTTCGCGGTATCCTCAAATTTTGGCCAAAATATAGTATGAAATGCTCATTTTTCTTTCGTACAATCCACGAACTCATCGGAGTCTACTAGTGGAAGTTGAAATTAAATTCTACTATTACTAAAAATCTATAAAAGGTTACGCGTACGTACTTATGATTTAATTGCTAGGCGTAGTGATTAAAAGGTGCGCCAATAGATGGCAAGCGAGCTCCCATTTACGTTCTCGACTAACTGGCACAAGGCGCGGGTGGTTGAATTTTTCTAAGTACACATGGGAAACTGCTAAGTAACAGCTCCGCCTGCTTCACTTAAAATGTTGTATACAAATAAATCATTGACGTTTAGATATTATATATTGTTTAACATAGTTGCATATATTTATTTCATTAAAAATTAAAACAAAACATTATGTTCTATTTTATTACTTAATTTATCATGTTGTTATTAGCTGTTTTGCCAATATTTTAGTCTGTATCGGCGGTCTTTTCAACTAGTAGCTTCAGCATAAAGAATGATTGATATTTTTCCTCCACAGTAACGGAGAAATGGCCGGTGTCCTAAGTTAGGTATCCTAACACCCCCTGACTCACGCTTTTATGGCGGCTCGCGATGTACACCGTAAATATAATTGCAGTCAACTTGGTTTTACGGTTGGAATATTTTTCACCAATCCACCAGGAAAGGGCTCTGTTCCCTCTCTTTCTTTCCTTCGAGTATCCTTCGATGAATCCTCGGAGGAGCCAACTAATTGCATTTTATTGGCATTTATTTTCACGGAGATTTTATTTCGGAGGACCGATTCAACAAGTGAAGGGAGGGCCGCGTGAGAGAGGATAACAGAAGAGGAGGGATGTACGCCGGGAGCTTTGGGTTCAATCAGTGGATCTGGAGAGGGAGATGCAGAGAGGTAGGGAGAAGCAAGAAGTAGGCTGCGATTCGACCACACATGCAATGATGCTCTTCCGATGGATCGATAAAGACGGTTTCGGGTGGCTGGAGATCTTTCTCACCTCCTCTCTTCCTTTTTTCCCTTCTCCCCTTCATTCGCTTCTCCTCCCTCCCTCCCTCCCTCCCGCCCTTCCTGCCTACTTCTTTATGTGCTTCAGCGAAGGTCGTTTTTCGGGCTGCTTCGAGGAAGTGGCCGTGGCGATCATAAAACGGTGCTTCAAAGCGAAGGATGAGGGTAAAATGGGGGAAGAAGAGGGGACTTAGGATGAAGAGAAGAGGGTGTGTTAGCGAGGAGTATAGAGGACATGCTCTAGAGGCTACAGGAAGGAGGTGATGGGTGCTGGAGGGCAGCTAAATTGAGGGTGGAGAGGGAGGGATAAGAACTAAGGAAATGGAGAAGAAAGGGGTGTGGAACAAGGAAAAACAAGGGGGAAGGAGCAGGTCTTAGGGAACAGATGGTAGGACGATATAGATTAAGGTACTTTGAGCGAGATATTTCCCTAGTCATAATAGAGACCATATTCGAATTTTATTTTTTAATTTCAGAGTCTGTGGGAAGAATGAAGTAAATATTGTAATATCAATGGTGCAAAACCATAGTTATATATTACTAAAATTCTCGGTGATTAAATATATACATCCACATAAGTCTCTAACCTGACTCTTTTTGTCACGCTATACGGTGAAAATGCCTTCACAGCAGATGGTTTTTTGTGATTCTGTAAAAATTGCTGAAGTCAGTAATTGATTATATTTTATAAATAGTTGAAAAAACATGTTCGCTAATCAACGTTAGTTTTTGACGAAATTTAGATGTTAGAAATTCCTAATGTTTTCAATATTCTCTCTCTGGAGCTCACAGCCATAATCTCTCCCATGTAAAACAGCTTAACGCGTTTGTAGCTGCAAAAACCCACATTCTTCTCTGAAATCAACAATAGCATATTTCATTGACGACCAGATTTTGGTCTTAAACGCATTTAAAATTCATTTTTCTTAGTTAAGCTGATTAGGAATGCTAAACATTGGGTTTTGTGCAGTGGTATTTTAGTTTTTTACTTTTTAAAACTACTTTCACTCAAGACAGAGAGTTAAAATTTATTTCATTAGATACCCCCAATTAATGAAGTTCCTCATGTTTTCAATCGATTCTCTTATTACACGATGAGTTATGAAGGAAGTGTGATCCCGAGCAACGCCGGGTAGTTCAGCTAGTTATCAGATAAGGGAGAAATAACAAAAGGAAAAAAATCGGCCTGGACCGGGAATCAAACCACGGACCTATGTGCAGGCCACTACGGTACCCAGGCATTGGCCCGGAAAGCCAAAGGTCCTTGGCTCGAATCCCGGTCCAGGCCGATTTTTTCTTGTGGCAATTACTCCGTTATTTCATCGCCGTTTTTGCAATAGGCATGAATATCTTCATTTTACCAATTGTGAATTCATCGCTTAAAACATAGCTGAATCTTTCAGGGAGGATTTTGACTTCCATTCATTATTTTTTTTTAATTCATAGTTTTGACTTCCGGTTGGGTTGTTCAAGATTGGATGGGAGTGAGACTTTTGGGTAAGGTAGAGAGAAAGCTTAATTCTGGATGGTAATGAGATAGAGAAAGAAATGGGAAGAGTTTGTGATGGGCTTGATGTCGGGCATATGAAGGTAGTAACCGCATTCATGAGAGAGTTGGCTTTGGAACTACCGACAATCTGTGGATAGGGAGCTAATCAAGGACTATTCTGGAGCATACCCCTGTGATTACGAATTAATAATTTAATAACCAGACGTAGTTCAGACTTGAGGGCTCTTACCACATTCTTTTAGCATGGTTTTGCCACCGAAGTGAGGCTTGGTGTCAAGATTACTGGAATGACCGCTACCTAAATAAGTACAAATGTATTTTCCCCTCTTGACGGTGAAATTCCTTATGCCATTTCAAAATTCCAAATTAATCGGACGAAATGAATGAATGAATTTCGCTAATTGAATTGAATTTAGGCCGTTATTATACACCTATCGAAAAGTTCTGTTTAGAGTCATTTGCAACTTAATCATACATTTGTATCAATGACTTATATTGTGTTCAATGCTTGGGGAAAGTTTCAGCGATTTCCTTGTAGCCTAGCGTGAGAGTCAAAGGGAATTTATCGAAGTCAGCGGAAATTGCAAATATGGTGTATCAGAAAGTGCATTAAAACTCAAAAAAATTAGGGTGCCTTATATATAACTTCTTTTCCCATGAGTTCATCGATGCATTGAACATCCATTGTTATTTAATCCATCTAAAATTCGCTCTCACGGCTGAAAATGAATTGTTAAGTATCTATGTAATTTTGTAATTAGAAAATATAATAGGTTTCCTTTATTGGCCGATAGAAATATCGCGTGTTTTGAATGCTTTTTTGTTTTAATCTCTTTACACAATAAACGGAAGTTACTGGTATTATTTTTTGGCTCATGATAAAATCCGAACTTCCTCCGAAAGCGATAATTATTATTAACTGGCGTTTTTTGTGCTAATTTCGGGTAATTTTCGCATTTTGTCTGGTGGAGATATGTATTTTTAACATTTAAGAGTAAAGCTGCCAATTTTATCTGAAACAATTTCCGTTAATTCAATTTTTTCTCATCAAAGAGTCGGATGTTCGTTTTCATTGTTTTATTTTCCCAGGTATTTTTTCAATTCCATAATTATACCACCTCTTTTTGATTTTTCATTGTTTTACCTCTATACTATGATGTCTCTCTTAAGCAAGAAAGATATATCTAAGGCCACCCGAGAAACCTCAGAAGTTGTTTTAATTTAGTGATAAATACTTATTCTTTAGAGAAAAAAAGTAAAGTGATACTGATGTGTTTCTTGACGCTGTTTGATCTAGACAAACGAAGCCAGAGACGAAGTCAGTGCCGTAGAGTGATCCTGGCCTATATCGCTTAACTTTAAATAGCTATTTTCCGGTGTAAATGGAGAAACCAAAAGTGAATTGAAATATGTGATGTGAAAATTAATAATAGCAAATGGCACAGTGTGTCTAATTTTGTAGACAGCTACGTTTTTTGTCATTGAGAATAAGGATTTCCGCGTGCTGGCTCTTTCTCTTTTCCGCCGAACTCTTTGTCGCATAAGTAATAACAAAAAGGAAAATAACAACTAACTAAGCACCTACGTAAATTACAGACGTTGAACAGTGAAGACTAAAAGTGCTTGCCTTTACGTATACAAAATATCCAATCGATTCCGCGGGCTAATTATTCTTTAAGAGGATTATTCATAATTCAATGAGAGAAAATTGGCAATGGTAGAATACATGGTAAAATGTATTCCTGATGGCTCACACAGGGTTGATAATACTATATTAAGGAAAGTTGGGAATGTATAAACCTTTTTGTGAGATACTTCATGGATTTAATACAGATTGAGCTATAGCCTAATGGTTAGATAGAATCGATGCTCACTCAGTGAATAAACCTGAATCTTGGTTTTTGCTGAGTGAGAGTAGACTTCACCCCGTACTAAGCCATTGTTGTGTGAAATTCACACATTCAGGGTAGGGTAGGGGGGGTGGGGGGGCAGTTCCTTTCCTTGGATTTGCGATTCTATACAAAGTTCTGACAATCACAAAGTCGCACCGCGAGGATTTTCGGAGGGGGTGTCAAGAGAGGCTTTACCCGGATTTGAACTTGGGACCCTCTGGTTGGTAGCCCAGCGCTCAACCCACTAGGCCACCACGATCCATAATTGATGTTAGAAAATGAAAAAGTTTTATATAATAGATATCTGTATTCGTCTCCCACTACAAATGAATGCCGCAAAAGGATTGAATAGGGTTACACCTTATCCTAGAGATGCTTTAAGCCATTCTAAGCGTTTTCGCTCTCAATATCCGACAGAATTGGGAAAAGGATTGTATTTCTCTGAACCTCATGGTGGGCAAATATAGCTGGTAGAACTGGAATCAGAGACATCTCGTCGACTAGCGGGACCAAGAGAGACAGGAGAAAGTATTAAGGGGAGAGAGAGAAGGAATGAGTGGTAGTTAGCCGCGAAGATAAACCTTTTGAGGATTAAAGATAAGAAAGGTATCGGCTATTTATGGTCGATAAACATTGCCACCATAAACTAGAGTGCAGCGCCTATCCCGAAGCTGAAAAATGCTCCCTAGTGTTAACATCAAATGATAAAAATCACAATTTCCTTAAGAGGTGAAAAATGGTGACTCATGCTTTCATAAGATATCGCCGTTAATGCTACATTAAATTTTTTTTAAAGGGGGTTTAACGGAATAGTGCATTGTAGAAGGTGAGGAGCCAAGCGAAAAAAAGAGTGCTAAGATGCTGTAGCAATTGATTTTGGGCTTTCAAAAGATTCTATAAATTTATAGATTTTCTTATAGGCTACTTTTTCCTCCCTGGGTGATTCCGCTCAAGTTACTTTCGCAGCTAGTCACGCAATTCGTTGCATTCATCTCCTCCTTTACGTTACATTAAGTACTATATACATTTTAAGTTTAAGCTACAGCAGTAATTTAATTATTTATTTTCACTTTAATGTCACAGTTATTTTAGGAGTATGTAATTATATCTGTTCTTTATAATACATCTTATATTAGGTACGTTTTTATTTTTGTTTTTACTTAATATAAATTTACAATTACAATAAATATATTTTTGGTGCTTGGAACTGGAATGGACTGTGGAATCTTCTAGTAGAAATGTTAAAGTTACCTGTTGCAGCAGTAATCAAACCATTCATTTTTTTACTCTAATGTTTCAGCTACTTTTGAGCATCATGTAATTAATATGCCTGTATCTATGTAAATTATGTATTACGTTTTCATTTAGTTTTTATTTCATAACTATTGAAAATGTCATGTACGTTACGTATTTGTTGCTTTAAGGGGTATGCACCCAGAGCATTGAATAAATCTCTTCTCTCCCATATATGAGGAACCTAGAAGCCAAGGGGTACAATTGACATTTTAGTTTTTTAGAGCTAAGTGCAGACATGTGTTCCTAAAGTATGTCAAATTGTTGTGGCCAAGGGGTATGAGTGAATTTACTGATGGGTGCTGAGATCTAGTGGAGTAAATTTCATCTACTTCAAGAAACACATTGAACAACAACAGCAAGTTGAACTTTAAACATGAAGAACTCTAAACTTACTTTTTGTCATTTGTACTTCTAGTCTCCTCATATGATGCTTTACTTTTTTACATCGCCTTAGTCGTTGATTCATTGAACCTTATTGAATGAAATTATATGAAGATCTAAATTCTGTTTACTTGTTTGATGAATAGAAAACTCGAGATTTATAAACACATGAAAGGGTAAACAGTATCCGATTCTACTCGATAGTGATTCGTTAAATGCATTATTTAATTTATTGGATTTGGTGGTTGTATTAAGATTTGTTTAATGCCTCAATGTACAAGGTTTCACTTTTAATCAATAAGACCCACAATATTTAAGAGATTCTCTACTCCATAATGCTATACCCCGCTTCCCATTATCATTCAAGAATGTTGTAATTAAAATTAATTTAATCAAACTTGTCTTCACTTCAGCAGTTGGTTCTTTCAAGAATTGGATCACTTGATTATTACTTTGCATACCTTCCGTCTGTCATGATTTTTCCGCCAAGTTCCACTTAAATTAATCTAGAATATTAATATCCTTGGTGAATAACCACTCAAGAAAACCTTAAATGTGCAACATGCAAAATCGTTCAATTTCCCATAGTTGGCGTTTTTAGCGAAAATGTTGAAGGTATTTTTAGTTCCAGTGGTTAATTTCAACGTGCTCGGACGGCTAAGTTAATTTCGCGCGCACTGCCTCACACTTGCAGACAGGGGCAATTGCAATCGGACGATCTCCCCTCCCAACTCGAGCCGAGCCCAACGTTGCTAGTTGATCGAACGGAAACCGGTTGTGTTTCCACCGTGGAAGGCGTTGCCCATTTCAACTCAAATGAATTTCAGCATGCTGAGCCCCCATCCAAATCCATGTGCAGATTTTATAAAGAAATCTGAAGTTCACAAGTTTTTGGAGATCCTTGGACTTTCAGTCGTATTTTCTTCCAATAATCCGTCGCAAAACAAAAAAAAAATACTAACGAAAAAAAAACCCCCTGAACTCCGCGTGTGACGTCATAAATTGATGGCCCCCAAACTGTCGATGATTGCCTCGAGATGACGGGGTGAAGGGGGAGGAGAGGGGAGGAAAACAAAGGCAGAGCAGGCTGCGATGGTTTGGGGAGGGTGGAGAGGTGAAGCAGGAGGATTTAACGGGCTGTCGCCGGATGGATGTAGCGTGTGGATGTGATGCGCGGATATAAAGTACGTGTGTGTTGGTGTATTTATGTGTGAGCAGGCTGAGAGCAAGGGGGAGGAAGGGGAGGGAGAAGAAGGAGAGAGGAGACAAAATGGTGGGATAAGAGGTCCGTGGCTGCAATTTATAGGGGATACGACAGAGGACGAAACGGAAAGAATAGGGGCCAGTGTAAGGGGTATATACGGATCCAGACATCTTAAAGAGATTTGGAATAAAATAAATTTTGGGCACACATATTACGATATTTATCATATTTAGACAGGAAATAGCAAATAAATATTAGTCAAGAATTTAGAAAACACAGCCAAGAAAGAATTCATGACGAAAAAACTAATTCACTTGTAACTAATTAATTTTAAAATTTTGCAATGACCAACGCGAACTGGACTCACGAGAACAGCTGAAGATTTTAAAAATTATGAATGACTCAGACATCACTCTCATTAATGAGTGGCTGTGCCCATCCTTCTCCCCTATCCTGGCCTCCTTTGACCCCCTTCCTTTGACGACACATAACGACGACTACCATAGATACTCAAACAAAACATTGATATAAACGCCTGATGATGATGAATACCCATCAAAACCCGGGTCGTGTGAGTTATTTAAAAAAGAAGCGGTTTTTGTAAAAGTCTATTTATTTTATTTATTTAAAAGTTAGAAAAAACGAGACTAATGTTTTGTGCAAAGGAAGTAGGGCTACAATTAAGGAGGTAGTGTGTGAAAACATTCGACTGAAGTGTTGCACTACGTGGCTAAGATACATGAACCATTGGAAAGTTGGAACATAAATAAACAGGGGATTTCGATAGGGAAGCTGATGTATGAGGTGGATGCTGAAGATGAAATAATAATTTTTTAAATGTATTTCATATAACACCCAAAACATCAACTAATGCCTTTACATTGGGTTCTATAAAAAATAAATTAATTAAACAAATTATTTAACAAAGAAAACAAAGAAATTTATACAAAAAGAGACAATCAAAATGAAAGGTGTTAAAGTTGGGAGGTGAACTTGTTGCGAGAGGTAAAGAGGTCAAGGGAAGGGGAAGTGATGGACAGGGTGTTGAAGAGGGAAGTTAATCGGTAGAATAAGGATCGGTGGGAAATTTACAGGTGGAATATGGGTTTGTATAATTGGCCTACATCACGAGTGGTACGGACAGGAATGTGGAGAGAAAAGAATGAGAGGAGATGAGATAAGTGCGGAAGGACCCATTCATTATTGAGTGAAGATATTTGAGGTCAGTCTGCGATGAGTGAGGTGTGATAGGCCAAGAAAGAGCAGCAACATTTCTTCGCGTGAGGAGAGCCTGAGGTGGGGTATGCGATGGCGTACTACTGCTAAAAAGAAATTGAGGGGTCGGTTGAGCAGTTTCGGCGTGGTAGGGGAGGCAGTTGACCAAATGGGTGAGCAATACTCAAGGAGGTGTAGTACACATCCGATAAAGACGGAATTTAAAGCCAAAGCAATGCTTTAATTAAGGCGAAAATTTTAAAATATAATTCTTGCATCGTTTGCAATACTACTGCATGTATGGCGATTTCCACCGAAAGAAACAGGTGTAATTTAATGAAACTGGGTGCAAGACTTTTTTTCGACATACTTGAAAAGCTATTAAAATGTGCACTCAATAACTCACTATTACCGCTCCAGCCACCTTAAGTTGTAAATATGTAAGTACACATCACCCCATGCGTCAGTATTAGCTACGAACACCATGGCTTCACGTAGGTTAACTTTTATTCTCATGAATAAATTAATGCTGCTTGTATCCCAGTCTTTATAATTTGAAAATAGTGCAGTCATTAGGTAGCATGAATCATCATCATTCAATATGAAGATTGGTTGATTGCAGCCCTCCATCATAACCTGTCCCCTTCTCACGTCTTCATGTACTTGTGACTCTTCTGTTTGATATTCCTTTTTAGTTGGCCTACATTTGTCTCTCGATCTTCCTCCTGAGGCTTTCCTTTCTATTTGGCATGTTCTTTAATTCAAATAATGTCATAGGTTAAAGAGTGTTAAGTTATTTATCCTAACATAATGGTAAATATATTGATAGTATTTCTCATGATTAGATAAGAATCTTAGCTCTTCCACGAAATATATATTTATTTGCGACCGGTATCGACGCAGTATCATGCGACACAGACATATTCTGTATCGGAGCCGGTTGAAAATCAATGTATACTATATCTCGTGCAACAACGGAGTTTCTTATCGAAACAACACGAAGGAGTTCTAAAATCTCAAGTCTCGAGCCATAGGAGAATTTTTCAATTTACTTTCCATCTTTCGTGAGAGATGAGAGAGTTAGAAGTGAAATTGGCCGCGGAGTTGGCTCACACAGGAGTTGGAGAAAGGGGTTAGAAAGAAGAATTTAAAGGAGGAGATGAAGGTGTAGATGAGGAGAAGAGGGGAAAGTAGGTGGTTGTGAGGAAAGAAGAGGGGCTTTCAAAAACCGTCGCAGGCGCTAAAATGAGTCAGGGAGCTGCTAAAAGTTCTGGTTTTTGAGTAATGGCCCTGGGCGTGCCTGGGAGAATTTATACGCTTAGGCTGGGGGAGGTCGGGGGAAAGAGAAGAGTGGTGCACGGGGTGAGCCGTTAAAAAAAGGGATACTGATCCTGGCGGAATGAGCCCGCGGTGGTGGTGGTGGGGGCCAAGGTGGCAAACCCCTGGGGTGACAAACCTCTCCCCCTGTTGGTTGTGGTAAGATAATATAAAGGGAACATATCTTCGTGCCGGAAGTGATGCGAAGCGAAAAAAAGATCACTCACATCCCAATTACTTATTGGAAATCGATATGAGGTGACTGCGAGAACGAGGTGCGTTCTCCGGATTGATTCCGCCGTTTGTCAGGGCCATACATGAGTTTTCTACGTACTTCTATTAAGGCCGGTTTACCCGAGGCACTTAATTGCACAATTTGATGCAGAGAAATTGCGAGAACGCGAGCACGGAATCAGAGCAGGGACTGTTTTCCCCATCTCTCTCGTTCATGCATTTGTGCATGCATTCTTGCAATCACCGCTTTAAACGACACAATTTTTAATGCGCATACATACATACATTAGATTGTGCAATAAAGTGCCTCGTGTAAAACGGTCTTTAGAAAAATAAGCCACAAACAATCAATTATGCCGCTGTTGACATTAATACTTGATTATCTTGTCTGCATGTGGTGTTGCGTTTGCTACAGTAAAGCAAACCATTGCAAAAAGAGTATTTTAAGGATAGGTGAGTAGTTTGTCTTTTTTTCATGATGTCGTTCTTTCTCTTGCTTCAATAAAACGATTAACGAATAAATAATAATTCTGTGGATAGCTATGATGTGCATATGATAATGGGCTGGAAAATTTCGTATTTAAAGCGAGTTTCAAACTGGTTCAAACGTTTTAGTTTTGAGCGGTTGTTTTGCCTTGGGTGCTAAGGGTTGATGTAACCCGTGGATGAGAGATAACACAGTTCCATAATTTTTTAATATCTAATTTAATTTTATTATGAAATTATTATTAATAATTAATATCTAATTTAATAAAAGCTAAACGGATAAAGTAATTTGAAATTCAAACAGATAGGTACTTGATTAAGGAACTTGACGACTTGTATGCAGGAAACTTTGCCCACTTCAACTGCTTCGATGGAGTGAAGCACCAAACAATTCATTAGTTTAGGAAAGTGGTTCCCAAAGTGGGCGTTATTGCCCCTGAGGGGCGGTGCCTTATTGTAGGGGGGCTAAAAGAAACAAGGGTGCGGCAGGGGGGCGCTGGAGGCAGGGTCCTGACCGAACAGTGAGATATATACCTACATGTTTTAGGATCTAAACTATCCCTCGATACGACAAATCTCCCTATTGATTTGTAATTAACAATAATTTGATCATTATTGTTGCAACTTTATTTTCCGTTATAAACATACTAATGCTAATTGAAATCAGTATTTTACTATTTTGGTTACTATCAATCATCGCAGAAAATAATAAGGTATAATTTATGAGCAAGAAACTGAGGTAAATTTTATGGCTGTTGAGATGTTACTCTTCAAATGCAGGGTACACAATATCGAAACTGACAGTGTTCAATTTTGTACCCCCTTAATTTTTCAAACATAAAATGAGAAATTTCTATTAAAAATTAACTTATGCTCAAAACATATTTTTTCATAGGCGCCCATACAGGAGGATTGAACGTGCCTCCCCCTAGCCTCTCTGGAAAAATAAAAATAGAGAAAGTATATTCCAGATTTTTGTAAAAATATGCAATTTTCAGAGAGTTATTGAAACACACGGTGTATAATTTAGCCTTATATTTTTACTAGTTTTCTTGAAATTCCAAGACCCACGCACGCTTTTTATCATGATTTCACGTGGGATTTCTCAATAGAAAGTCTGGTGAGGAAACCTTGAGGTGAATCAGAGTGGCAAAAGAAGTTGCAGTAGGTAAAACAAAGTAGTTAAGATGTTTTGTTAAGGAATTTGTTTTAGTATTTCAATTTCACTATTTAAAAGAGTGTTTTAAATTATCTAAATGTAATGAAGATATCAGCTAATAGTGTCAAATTTTTTCTTTATTTTATTTATTTCATATATTCATCTTCATTAAAAACCTTAAAAAAGTGTTTTCATTATTTTGACTTGTTTTTTTTACAGTTTTGCCGGATTAAGGTAGTCAGAGCGAAAAATCACTTCACCTAGAATTTGATGAATTTGGCCGAATTTCAAGAAAAACCTCTCATCTTTCCAATGCTATCAAAATATCAACCCCTTGCCGAACTACTTTTCGAGCAATTTGCTTCAAAATATGAGCGGTTTTACATGGGATAGATTACGGCTGTGCGGTCCAGAGGGAGAATGTTGAAAAGATTAGGAACTTCTAGGACCTATATTTCGTCAAAATACTAACGGTATAGAGTTTGCATGTTTTTCCAACTATTTATAAAAATTAACCTATTACTCACTGCCGTAAGTTTTACAGAATCGCAAAATAACCTGCTTTTTTGATGAGTTTTCAGCCGTACGGCGGGAAAAAATGAGTCAAGTTAGAGACTTATGTAGCTTTCTTTATTTATTCACTGAGAATTTTGGTCATATATAACTATATCTTTGCACCATTAATACTACAATATTTATTTCATACTTCTTACAGACTCTGAAATAAAAAAATAAAATTTGAATATGGTCTCCATTATGACTAGGGAACTATCTCGCTCAAAGCACCGTAAAGTACCTAATATTTTTGTATGAAATTTATAAAACTTCCATACACCTTAGAATCTTAATGTCCCCGAAATGCACTCCTGAGACCTTAAAAAGTTTCCCTGACACCCCGGTCTTGGTCCCCCCTGGAAAATATTGTATATTTTTAAGACGTGCAAAGCCTAATGTGGTATAAATTCAAATGAAAACTTGCACATTATGGTGTTTAGGGTTTGTAATACATCTGCGATGATCAAATGTTTATGTAAGTTTACTGACTTCAGCAAAGATATCTGTTAAGATAAACTTAAGTATTATCTATGCTATTTTTTGAGCAATACTATCTCAAATAAATGGCCGATAAGACACAAGAGATGTGAACTAAAACTTGGCTCACTAGGTGGTTTTACATGTGGACATTATTGTTACCATACCTAATTTTAAAAACAATTTCTTCTACTTAAAATTTAGCAATGGAATCCGTTTATACGTCATTTCATAAAAACTGATTTTATAAAATGTTTCATGGAAATGAGTTGGTTCTATTCCTGTAAATTGTTTCATAAAATGTTGCCAAAAATGTATACAACTATTTAATGGAAATTATTCCCGTGAGCAATAGACATAAGATTATAATTTCTGTTTCTCAATGATTCTCATGACTTAATAATTTTATTCTGAACTGGTGATGATTTGGAATTTCAAGGAAAATACATTTGATAAAATTCTTCCAAAAAGGTTGTCCGGGGAAGTTTTTGCAATAAACCATGATTAATTTATAGCAAATTTTTCCCTGAAAATGAACTTCCTTATTTCCAGTTTCATCCGCAATAAAACCTCCTTCTTCCACTTCGGTTCTGTCCGCTGCCCTTTTGGACTACGTGCAAACTCTTGCTCACAGCACGCACAGTGTACAAACACTTTCACCGCATCAATAATTCCTGGAAAAGCGAAGACAAACAAATGAAGGGTTGGTAGTGGGAGGCAGGCAATCCCTTTCGCGTTTTATCGCACTCTTACCTTCGCGCTACCGAGTCGTGCAGCTGAAGAGGCTTATGCCAACTGGAATTTTACGGGCTTCTTTCCTTTTTTGTTTTTGCGAACAGTTTTGCCATCGATCCTCCATCTTGGCAAGACACTTGTGGCGCGCTCAAAAGAGAAATATCTCCGAGAAATTCTCCTTCCTCTCCTCCCAAGCTCCTTTTTATTGGAAAACCAGTGAAAGGTTTATGGCCGTTCCCCATGCCCTGGGGAGAATATATATATATATCCCATGGCAATCTCCGATTGTATGGGAAAAATATATCATACAGACGTAATAATATTATTATCCAGCCACCCTAGGTGCGATTGTGGCAACCTTACCTTCGCGTGAGGACGGATGAGTAGCTTTTTTTATAAATGTTAGCGCAAATATTTCCCAGGACCCCGATTTAATGGATGATAAAGGTGTGTTTTCTTTCCGTTACATGATATGTTGACATCATTCCATCGCTTACTTTCAAACTCGTTCACGTTCGGGGTGTGTGCCTTCAGTTTTGCATCGACCATTGAGCATGGGAAAGTAAAATGTTTTCAAGTGCACTGAATTTGTAAACAATATATTAGGGAAAAAAAAGACATCTACATCTACATCTACATACTACCCCGCAAGCCGCCTCAATAGGCGTGTGGCGGGGGGTGTTAGGACACCAGCCGTTTACATATAAAAAGGAAACGCTCTATGAAATTACGCCTTGCATTTATTAAAGTCCCTTATTGTTCGGGGGAAAAACGAATTCCCATACCTATCCGTTCGGCAAAATATCTCTCTTAATTTATCGTTTCTGTCGGACCTGGAAATATAGTGGGGTTCTAATATGATGTTCTCCGTGTCGCTCTGAAAGATATCTATTCTCAATTGCTCAAGTAATCTAAGCCTAGCGCGCAGCCTCCGAGTCTCTAGCGGCTCCCAGCCTAATTCGTTTAACATCTGCGTAACGCTGTCTGTACGCCCGTAGCAGTTTTTGACGAATCGCGCAGCTTTCCTTTGTATTTTATTAAGTTCCCGAATTAATTCTTTCTGCACCGGATCCCATATGCTTGCTGCATATTCAAGGTGTGGCCGGACGAGTGCGAAATAGCACCTCTGTTTTACTTTTTCATCTGAGAATCTTCCCACAATACGCTTGACGAATCCTAGCTTCTTCAGAGCTCTGCCACAAATATTTCTTATATGTGTTCCCCACGATAGGTTTGAGGTTATCGTAACTCCCAGATACTTAACTTCATCTGTCGCCTTTATCTTAACGCCATCCACAGCATATACACGGGGATAGTTGGACGACCTCCGCAAGAAATGTACCGCCGCACATTTGCTCAGATTAAGTTCGAGTCCCCACTCTTGGCTCCACACATGAACGTTGTTTAAATCCGATGATAGAATTTCAAAGTCAGAGTGATCATTAATTTCGCGATAGATGACAGCGTCGTCAGCAAATAAACGTATTTTACTGCTAATTCGAGAGCATAGATCATTTATGTATATAATGAACAAAAGGGGGCCGATTACGCTTCCTTGTGGGACACCTGATGTCACTTTAACTGCATCAGAGCTAATTCCGTCAAGAACTACTTTTTGCTTACGATCACTCAGAAAGTCGCGTATCCAGTTTACTACTGTTTCGTTTAGGCCGCATGACTGTAATTTGTATAAAAGTTTGTTGTGAGGTACCGTGTCGAAAGCTTTCTTAAAATCTAGGAATAATGCGTCCACTTGTGTTTTCGATTCACCAGATTTGAGAACGTCATGAAGAAAGAGCGCGAGCTGTGTTTCACATGATCTACCTTTCCGAAAGCCGTGCTGACAGCCATGAAGGAAGTTACGACTGTCCAGGAACGTCATGATATTGCTAACGACGATATGTTCGAGTATCTTGCCTATAATAGACGTTAATGAAATTGGTCGATAGTTCCCTGGGTCATGTCTGTTTCCCTTTTTGAATATCGGTGTAACGTTTGCAATTTTCCAGTCTATTGGTATCTTTCCTTCAGACAATGACTTCTTGAATATTATGTCTAAGAACGGTGCGATCTGTGGCGCTAATTCCTTGAGGACACGCGCGGGTATTCCCTCCGGACCCGGAGATTTACTATTTTTGATCGACTGTAGCTGTTTAGTTATCCCATCACATTGAATAGTGATTTCTTTCATCGGTTCCTCAGTGAATGAAATGTCGAAATAACATGGAGCATCGTCTGTAGTGTATACACTTTCGAAGTGGGAATTTAACGTGTTAGCTTTGTCAATATTATCGGTGACAAGTTTGCCATCTTTATCAAATAACGAATCTACGGTTGAAGATTTTCCCTGAAGCTCTCTCGCATATGACCAAAAAGATTTCGGATTTTCTTCGAGTAATTCACCAAGTACTTTTTTCTTGAAATTTCGCAATGCAGTACGCATTGATTTCTTGGTTTTTGAGTGAATGAAATGTATTATGAAAGACGGATATAATTACTGAATCACGTGATTGCACTGGTTTCGGAATTCAACCACAAACCACTTGCTGAAATAAACAATGAGTGCCCTAAACTGAGCAATGACATTATGTTGGAAAATTCACCATGATGTCGACTAAAAACAGTGTACTATAAATTTTTTTATCAATCGACTTTGACTTCATTTTCAAGGCCTTGAAAATTAAACTTTAGAACGTCGAAATTTATAGGTATGTAGAATGAAAAAAGTGTTTGGAATAGCAAAAAGTGCCTTTTACTCGTCAAAATGGGGAAAATAACAAAACGTTACGATGTTACATCTGAACTTGTCATGTTCATGATATTAAGGCACTATTTACGATATTATTAAATCACTGCATGTATTTAAAAAACAAAATGATTTTTCCCTTGAATTCCCTTTGAACGCATTTCTTGACACTCTATAACTATGCCTGTGAGTGTGCTGTAGTGTGACCCAACAGACGAGACGGAGACGAAACGTGGGTATTAGTCGAACTAAAATTTGCCCCGCCATGTTTTTATGAATCCATTATGAAGTTTTTTTGTCGTACGATGCTCTGAAGGACAAAAAACTTGACCCAGGTGTACTTTCTGCCTTACCAATAGAAAAGCCTAGGTTCTTGGTAACTGAAGTGCAATGAAACAATTTTCCATGCGCTAATGTGGCCTAGCAAAAATTAAATCTCCGGATTTCCTCCAAACATTGTATTCTAAATAAACACGTTGGCATTCCGCGGTTGACGGAATATATTTACGCTAACTGAACCCGCTATTTTGAAATAACATGTAATATTTTTATTCACTCAGTCAAGTACCGTGGCATATACAATTATAAACGAGTCATTTACCATAAGTGGGTACTGCATATTTAATCCATTCAATGTCAATGTATAAGGGCTAAGCATTCCGTTCATCTTTATAAGTATTTGAGAGCTATTGTATCCCTCATTCTATTTTTAAATAGAGGATATTAACGCATGAAACGCTTACAGAGTGAAACACATGCTGGAAAATCGTATTGAATAGGCTCCTTGAGTAATTTTCAAGCTTATTTTTTTAGAACCGACAATGGTTTTGACACATTAAGTCGTTGAAAAGTTTAATGGGTTCTGTTAGCTATGCGTGAAAATTTGCAATGAAAATATTTGAACATGAATCTAATTAATTTTCACAGGATTCTATCTCAGATTGTAAAACAATCTCCATTTGCCCCTTTTACTGGCCGATTATTTTTTTGTCATCTCATCCTTTCACTTGCCTGGCAATCAAAACAACACTTCCAGACAATCCTCTTCCAGGGAATTTTTTTAGGAATTAATAATATTTTAAATTAATGTTAAAATGTACGTAACTCGCAGTGAAATATCTATTCGCTTGAACTGGAAACTTTTGCAACCTGAATTTTTATAATTCGTGCGTCTCCTCAGTGGGTACTCCAGCTCAAGTTTTGCTGCTTGAATTTGCCTTTGAAATTTTTGTTTTGAGAGATAAAAATAAAGTTTCCTGGAGAAACATATATTCACGTCAATCCTAGATAAGTCACGGCTATTACTGTGAAAGTACTTTAAATGTGGCTCGCATAAAATCAACGTTTCTCGGTGGGGAAAACATAGTTCATGTTTAAGGCAAATAATTCCATCTTTAGTAACCCAAGTTAAATGTCGGTTGTTTTTTTTCAGCGAGATAAAAATGGATAAACTCATTGAATCAAGAATATAACATGAAAATATGTAATAAGAAGGCCAACATCCTAGTATGTGGAAGAATGAAGCTGAAGGCTGAAGTCTCACTAAGAGGAGAGAAATTAGAACAAGAGTGGATTCCTTCATTTACCTCGGAATTATCATCACGTGGGGGGAAGAAGTACGACTAACATAACGCTTAGAACAGCCCAAGCTAAGAAAGCGTTCATTATCTAAAGACCACTACTCTGTTCAAAGATGATAGGGCTACAAACGAGGAAACAATATGTGAAAACATTCGTGTGGAGCGTGGCACTCGAGGGAAGAATGGACTATTGGAAAATCAGACCAGAAAATATTACAAGCATTCAAAATCTAGCTTTGGAGGAGGATGCTAAAGATCTAATGAATGGATAAATAAGAAATGAAGTGGTATACGAGATGTGATGAAAAAATAACAGGATTCTTAGTTTTTCTGAAAGAATATTTATTTATTAATCAATATCAATTTTGTCCCGTTCAGAGTAATCTCCCTTAGATATATAATACACTTGTGCCAGCGGTTTTTCCAATCTTGGAAGCACTTCTGGAACTCTCTTTTCAGTATCGAGTTCAGCTCCTTCAGCGATTCTGTTTTTTATCTCATCAATGGTGGCAAAACGTCGTCCTTTCATTGTTCTCTTCAGCCTCGGGAATAGAAAGAAGTAACAGGGGGCCATGTCCGACGAATACGGTGGCTGAGGCAAAATAACGGTTTATTTTTTTATCAAAACTTCACGTATTAGCGGAGAGGTGTGAGCGGGAGCATTATCGTGATGCAATTTCCACGAGTTGTTCTGCCATAATTCTGGGCGTTTTCGTCGGATTGCTTCACGCAAACGGCGCATAACTTCCAGGTATTATTCTTTATTGACCGTACGACCATATGTCAGGAACTCGGAATTATTGAAAATCGGAATTATAAACCCTGCACAATTTAAAATTTCCCGTTATGTTTTGATCACACATTGTATAGAATAGTAAAAGAGGAAAGAGCCATGTGGAATACTCTATAGACTAGGAGAACCAGATGGATTGGACACTCTGAGGCACAGTGGCTGTATTAGGAATATAATTGAAGAAAAAATAGGTGTAAAAGTCCCAGGAGGAAGTTAAGAAGTGGTATTAGGCTTAACTTCGTGGAAGTCACAAGCATTCACAATTCAAAATTACTTTGTTTAAATCCACACATTTTTATTCTAACCGACCCAGGTTTCAGGATCTATGTGCCATAATCAAGGTCCCTTGATAATGGCACCTTGGCAGACCCTGGTAATGGCACTTATTTATTTGGTTTATGTATTCATCCCTTGGCTTTGCTTTTGGGTTCATGATTAAAAATTACTTCGTTTAAATCCCCACATTTTTATTCTAACCAACCCAGGCTTAAGCAGCTATGTGCCATTACCAAGGTCTGGTAAAGTGCCATTATCAAGGGACCTTGATAATTGCACATAGCTGCTGAAACCGGGGTCGGTTAGAATAATAATTATTTAAATAAAAAACTTTTTAAAAATACTACGTTTTTAAAACGGACTAATAAGTATAAAATAATTTTCCCTGGGCCCTTCTAAATTTTCGAGGGTGAGTATTTAGTGGCTATGGAGATATTTTTGTAAGACATGAAGAGAAAAACGCAGGCGCAGGCAACCCATGATAATTAAGGAGTAAAAGGACCAGGCGTCGTTGAGCAAACTCCCACAGTTAATACCATTTGCAATGCACTGACATTGGTTGTGAATTCATCCAGATTATCTACTTCTATTACCTCCTGCCTGCGCTCCACGTTTTTCTCTTCAAGTCTTACTCTCTATAGCCACTAAAAATTCACCCTCAAAAAATTTAGAAGGGCCCAGGGAAAATTATATTTTCTTTTTAGTCCGTTTTAAAAACGTGGTATAAAAAAATATTTTTTAAAAATTATTTGTTTTCTGCTTTTTATGCCCGGTTGAAAGTTTCCAATCTATTTTATACATCTTGATGAGACTCTGACAGAGACACATAGGAAATTCCCGATATATTTCAGATTCTGTTCAGCTGACAGTGTGGAATTGAAATAATTAATTAATTAATTGTTATAACATGTAGCTAACATTGCATTGTCATCCACTTCTGAGTTATGGTTAAAATTACAAGCCTCTACTAGCACATCAGAAAATATACTAATTATTTGATCAATTAATAGTTATAATAGATAGCTAATAAAAACGTGGAAAAATGTGTGGATTTAGCGAAGTAATTTTTAATCATGAACCCAAGAGGAAGGCCAAGGAATGAATACATAAACCAAATAAAGAAGAAAGTACTTATAAGTCACATTTTCAGGCTTAACTTTGTAGAAACGCGACACATGAAATAATTTAATAATTTTTCATGCCTTGAAAATGACATTGTATGTCGGTCAGTCGGTATAGTTGGTGAACAAAAAGTGTGGAATGTACAAAGCGAGGAACTATCTCAAGAAAGTACATACATAAGAACTTCCAGGGAGTAAGCAAACTAGCCTTGGAGAGGGAAGGATGGAGGGCTGCAGTCAACTATTCTTAGGATTAAACGGCCAATGGATGAAATGAAACTCATTGACTGACAAATGCATTTCAGTCGTCACCCTTTTAAAACCTTGTAGGCTATGTCGTAAGTTGTGTTCTTCCTAACTTCCGAAATTCCGGCGAATTCACTTTTTAATTTTTTACTCAAAATTACTGCTTAGCTGACGAAACCACGGCGGGATATTAATCTTCCTGGATATTTCTTTCGTGCAAAAAGGAATGATTAAAAATAAAGCGGGACTCCATTTCTGTAAAGTTAAATCGTTTGACATGACTGTGATTTGATACTGGATCTCCCAATTGCCGGTAAGATGAGTTTGCTTACTTAATAACCAAGTCATTTAAATTCCGCGCGAATCTCCCAAAGGATTGACATGGCTAACTAGTTTTTCTCGCCTACAGTATACAATATAGGTCAGGAGGCTTAGTCTTGCTTAGTAAGACGGTGGAGGATGGAATCAACTTCGTCGCTTTCTAGCGGCTAACTAAATAAACAGTTTCAATTCACCAAGTGCACTGAGCATGTGTAATAAATAGGCACAGCAAATTTAAGCAGAAATTTCTGGAGTAGAGCAAAGCAAGCCCACAAAGGGTAATCACAGTCTTGGTCATGTTCTTTCGTTTCCTTATAGCAGTTAGAGTTATTCTACCAGCTTTTCCAATTTAATTTTAGCAGTTAATTTTAATTAAGCAGTTTAGCCCCGCATTGGAGTATTTTACGGAATTTTTAGGGTAGTTCATTATGGTTCTTTTGTTGAAAAAATTTATTTTATTTGATGCACTATATGTAAGGGGAAGTGATATTAATATCACCCCCTATTAGTTACCCACCCTCTCTGACACCCACCCCACCCTCTCTGACAGTTAAATGTCAAATTTTATTGGCATTTAATGAAACTATAGCTCCATTTAGTGTGAGAAATAGTAGATTTCAACTCTGTTTCAACACAAGGACCATGGATTTGGCATATCATTCCATTTATCTTGGTTGAATTATGCTAGTGTTTTTTATTTCAATATAATCATCTATTTTTATTATTTATACACATTTTACGTAAGTATTTCCAGTTAGTTATGCCTTAAACTCTCTCCTTTCTTCATCTCGGCTTTGTCACACGAAAGTAATACTTCTTAACACAGGTTTTGACCCAGAAGTGGTTTGGCTTTAAGAGTGGAGAATACGCTCACTGTTCCCTCATTTGGGAAATGCACTTGTCGGGTTGCTCGCATTTAACGACGTGGAGGGAATCCGCCGGCGTGAATATCGATCCTCGGGTTTCACGTGGAGTAGTGCTTCATTGGTTTCATGGAAGATTATGAATGGGCCATCTCGGTTGTGACTCGACGAAGAGATCTGTCGCCAAGCGTCCTTTATCACAGTGTCCTTTTCCGCGTTCTCTTTTATGCGTTTCTCGGTGTGTCAGCACTCCGCCTATAATGTACTACCTGCTGGTGGTGGATCGCGGGAAACGGATACTGGCTCTTAATCATTAGCTAGAGTAGAATAGTGAAAGAGGGCCATATGCCAAGCGCGACGAGAAGGCAGCCTTGATTTCAATTTGAATATAAACTTTTGCATTTATTAAATAAAAAAACTTTTAAGCTGACATTGTTTAGGAAACCATTAAAATTGAGAAGTGAAAGAAAAAAACTGAAACGGACTATGTTAAGCAAATCAGACTTAAAATCATAAATTATAAATTGAAACAAACGTTCATTAAGAACTAAAGAACATTGACCATTGAAATATGTATAATACAAAAATAATATATGTACTTTTAATGAGGGGTAAATTTTAAGGAACCCTCAATATGTAGAATATGGATTATTTAAATCAGAAATTGGGAGAGGTTCCTAAGGATCTCTCCCCTTTTTTCTTCTTCTTCTCTTCTTCTAGGGCATCACTAGGCTTTGGTTTCTTTCGTGAAATACTGGCAACATGGTGTCAAAACTGATCGGTAGAGCGTCGTGACCGTTATAGCAGGGAAAGAATGCACGAGTACTGCAAAGGCTGTTAACCTTGTATTCGTTCTCTATTTATAAGTACTGCGAAATGTCTATCATGTATGTGATTTATTTCATACCTTGCTTTCATAAAAAAAGCACTTATGAGATAAGGTAGCAAAAGGCATCTGCCTCGACTCAGATTACGCCGCTAGTTACTTTAGAAATTTCCAAGGTGAGCACACGTCTTTAATGATGGCTGTGACCTCATTTTTGTACGTTTACGAGTTATTATGGCATAGTGTGAACGCTAGGTAAAGTGCTTCTGACGAGGTAGCTCATCAGGGCCTCGTTGATAACGGATTTAAGGTGTTTGTAGCGATTTTTGTACAGATTCACGCGAAACTGCGCAACCGTGTTCTCATTAGTGATATCTTTGGATAAAAGTGAAAAAATTGCACCTTACCGATTTGGTCTTTGGACCTACCCCTCTCGCTCTGTGTAGGGGATCTAGGAAATGTAATGCATAAGTGTGATTACGAGCGAATTATTTTTAAAGAAATTTATAATTTTCAGCTACATTTAAAAATTCCGAAGTTACACAAAATTATATTATTTTGTAATAGTAATCTGAGTTTTTCACTTTTCAGTATATATGTATTTTATGCATTGGAAAATTTTGTGGCCAGATATTTACATTTCGGAAATAATTTAATTTTACGCAACAGATCACGTGTAATAAATCCAACCAGAGGCAATTGACCAATAGAAAACAAAATAATCTTCTGAGCCAATCAGATTACCACAAAGCTAATTGGTAAATAATCTGGCTGAATTGTTGTGTGTTCACTTTTTTAACAGAAATTCATGCTAAGGTTTTTTTCTTCTGATAACAGACATATTACCGTAACACATATAACAGTGTTATGACACTCATAAAACCCTGTTAAGAACATAAAAAATATCACATATCTGAACTTATCTCCGCAATTTTCCATAGGCAGTACCCGAAATACACGTTTGTTTAAAATAGTCCTGTTATAATTTTTGCTTTAAGGTTTTCGTAGTGATAAGATATACTACTCTCAATCATTTTCAGGTAAACTACTGCGTGGAGAAATTATTGGCTCAACGTGTCATTCCTCATGCTGGGAACGTCGTCAAGAGGCTGAAGAAGTTAGATCTGTTTGACAACAGGCTTGGCACAATGAAGAAAATCAAAGGCTTCCTTCCATCCGCCATAGATGATGTTACTCCTTTACAAACAGAAGGGATATATGAAATTCCATGCTCGTGTGGCTCTAGCTATGTTAGACAAACAAAACGGGAAATTGAAACAAGACTTAAAAGAGCATATAAGGGCGCTATAAAGCAAGACAGTGGCAGATCTCGGCTGTCGCTGTTTATTTTATATCGGGATCAGGGCACAAAATGCTCCTGAATGAAGCCAAAGTAATAGCTAAAACAGCTTCTCATTATCCACGACTGATTTGAGAGGCAGTTGAAATAGCTAAACGTCCTTTACATTTTAATAGGGACGATGGTTATCACTTAAGTAGTGTGTGGAAAAGATATCTTTCCAAAAATATGGGTGTGATAACCAACCGTTAAAGATTTTTCGTATTTTAATTTTTTGTTTTTTTTTAATATTTGGTTTTTATTTATTTTTTAAATCGGGACAACAATGGTCAGTCATCCAACGGCCCAAACGGAGCCACGTGGCCACGTACAGATCTAACTTCTTCAGTCTCCTGACGACGTTCCCAGCATGAGGGATGAAACGTTGAGCCAAACATTTCTCCACGCAGCAGTTAACCTGAAAATGATTGAGAGTAGTATAATCCTGTTATCGTCTTCTTTCTTAAACATTTCTTATTGAACACCTGCGGCCTAAGTTTGAGATGTTGGGTACTCTTCATTGTAATACTCGGTGAAAAAATCATTTTCCTGATTTGCAATTCAAACCCATACCCTTTTGATATCGCGCCGAGTGGGGATCTGAGCTCAAATCCCAGATCAGGCGAATGATTTCTTTACTGTGAATTTCAAAAAATTATATGATCACTAATGGGTAACTCCGTGAAAGTCACTGTGCGACTAGTTCCGCCGTTATTTGAATTCATTGTAATACGTTCAGTGGTTCCAGAAATATCGTGATCAGCCAGGCAGTCTAATTATAAATAATATCTTCCAGGAAAATTCACTCGACAATGGCAGTACGACCGACTAAACGTCCAAAAATATTTGTTTGTGAGTGCCCTTTTGATTTTATTTTCTTATGACTGTGTTTTTATAACTAAACATATTTATTTGCCTTATTATAGATAGACGAAATAATTTTTAACGCACTGAGAGACTAAGCGCATAGCATTAAATGTTCCTCGTGCGAACGCCCATCAGAATGACCCAAAACTGCCATGATACTGAAATAATTGAGTCACTAATTGGTTCAACGGCTCCCATCCCCATAAGCCTTAAGTAAAAAAAACGAAGAGAAATCGGTAATGGAGAAATATCTGGTCTGATTGAAGTATAGTTGAAAAGATGATAGCAAAACCCTCGACCCGCGTATTTATTTCGGTTTATCCCAACTCATTGGTTTATCCCCAGGGTCTTGACGTCACAGTCATCATCTCTTGAACGTCGTAAACGGAGAAAAAAATGTTTCCTTCGATACCGTTGTGAATTGGATTGCTCTCTCAGACCGGTGAATCCATTTTTACATACTTTTTTTTAGTCGAACCAGTCTATAGTAAAAAGAAGAATCTGCGAGTCATGAGAATTCGAAAAAGTTCGGGTCTAGCAGCTTAGCGGCCATTCTATTAACGCTCTGTCGCTTTCGTCCTCGTTATCTTGATTTTTTAAGCCGAGATAAGGGCCGTATGGGGGAAATCCATAAAACAGATGTTCTTTTCGAGAGAGTTATACTGCCCGATTGGGCTGTGAAAGGGAGCGGTCAGTCTCTTCCTCATTCGTTCGTCCACAACACTTGAATGAATGGGATGATATAATCATTAAAGCTCTTTTCTTATTAATGCTCTACAATTATAATACTGGCTGACGATAGTTGCCGAGGTTTATATAAATTTGTGACAATGGTACTACACTCTTAGATGCTACCTGTTTAGGGTCGCAATATGTGTGGTGTAAAACTTCAGGACATAGCTACGCTGTAATTTAATAATAATGACATAAAGATATATAGAGTCTTTGGATATTTATAATGATCATATTTAAATAAAAAACAAAATAGCCTCAGCAAACAGGTTATCCTACTTAATACAATATTTTGAATGAAATAATATTCTGATCCATGCCTTATTTTTCAGTACAGTATAATGAATCATTAGCATTGTCACTCTAATGGATTCAACTTTCAATCTATTTCTGCCGAAGGAGAAATAAAGAAAAGAAAAGGTTTACCAGACGTTCAATAACTGTAGTATTCATCCAATTATTTTGTCATTGGTACAATGCTCTACTAATGTAACGTGGTCAGCATTGTAAAATCGGAAATAATTACACATGTATATTAAACTGTTAGAATTTAATGGCGGACTAGCTTACTTTAAAAAATCAGGTCATTTGCTGATTATAAACAATTCAGTATTACCCTTTTTTTACTCTACCAAAATTCAGGATGATCCCCCTTTTTCAGGACGTATGGAAACCCTGTTCCTGCCTAAAGACCATATTATGGTCTAACTTGTTTACTTCATCTCCTTTTCATCCATTTTACTCCAAGCATTATGAGATGAGAGGCTAGAAACTAGCTGCCCATCCCCAGGACCTGGGTTACAGTTCCAGCAGTGGCGGAGATTTTTCAGTGTAACCACAATCCTTTCTTTGGCGCTATGTGGATTTTACTTTACCCGTCAACAGGGACTTAAAATGTTGTACCCCTTTTTGACCTCTCAAAACGAGTGTGTCAGTGACAACCCCTGGTTTCCCTTCACCCTTTCACCTCCATTCCTGCAAATATTCCTACCCTTACCAGCCTACTCACATATCCTCAATGGCGCAAACAAAAACTTCAGAAGTTGGACGTCTCCCCAAATAAACACACAACCAACAGGTCTTTGAGATAATCCTCTTTTAAATAGGCAAATAAGGTACTGTGTTAACCTTGAAATTGAAAGTGGTGGTGGTAAGTGATTTGTATATATTCCTTGCCGATGCACGTTTGCGCAGTAATTTTTATTGCTCCTTTTTGAAATATATGAGGAGAAAATCATTAATGCTAAGTATTTTGAAGTAAAAAGTCATTTAGTCAATGTGAAAATAGAAAGATCCTCGACATTAGCAGTACCTCATGCGACGGCCTGCTTTAAAAAAAAGGAGTTCTTGAAATTTCGACATCACATACATATTTAGAATTTCATGATATTTAGAAGGTAGATATTGGTATTATGTACTTGTAAAATCATGTATTAAGTGCTAGGTTGTTTGTTAGGTATTTAATATGTAATGTATTCTTTGATACCTATTGCCTTCTTTTGATGCATTTAGTGATTACAGAAGGAATGAAATAAATTATTGGATGTAATTTATTTAATATTATACAGAACTTCTCATTAGCTTTAATTCACCAAGAGGGAGCTTATTTGAGCGTTGGAATTGCCATAGTTAAGTAGCAAAGTTAGTATGAAAGTTGTTCATATACTTTAGATATAATGTCCTGTGATGGCATAAATGGTTTCACTTTCATTTAACGGTAACTGTTTCTCATAAGAGGGCAGAGCAAGCGTACGGTAATTGATTGAACCCAATTCTCTCCACCATATTGTCCATCTATGCATTGAAAGGAGTTTTTCTGATAACTATCCTTATTTCTGTCAATCCTCTGCAGCTGGCTGCTACCTATACCGTCCTTGGGAGGGACTGACGATCGGCGCCGTGGGTGGAACTGTCGCCTGTCTGATGATGCCGCTCTGGGATCGCATGAGAATCGATGACCCCGTGGGGGCGACATCCGTACACGGTGAGTCTCCCGGCACATGTCTTGTACTCATTCCTCTTCACGTCATCACTTCCTTTCGCAGTCCTAAGGATTGTGAGAGTGTACGTTTTACACTGTGGCAATGATAAAATCCATCATTACGATTTTTAACATTTTTTATACGCATACGGCTGTCCGATATTAAGAGTTGAAGCCTATTTTTGCTTTTGACGAGGTGATAAAAGAATGAAAAAAGTGTTACATACGAAATGATGGATGATTTTCTGTCAAGAGAGGCAAAATGAATTCTTAAAGGAAGTATTTTTACACCGACGAATTCGCAGAAGAAATGCAAGGGTTAAAATGACTTTATGGTATCTTTTATTTATCTCTTATTTGTCATGGAACTGTGATAACGCAGTTGTATCAAATATATTTCAACTTTAATTGCATAGCATCAGTGATGTTTCATAGCTTCTTGGTTTTGAAGGATATGCACAAACGAGATGAAAGTCCAATTTCAAAAGGCCTTGGCTCGGCTTTCTATACTCAAAAGCTACCTCCGCTACTTTCTCGACTTCTTGATTCTACTCAATAGATCGATAATCATTATTCACTTTTAATGTAAGCCTAATTGAAAAATGTTCAATGATATCATTGGTTATTCAAATAAACCCGAGCAAGCTAACCGAAACAAGTGGAAACCGAAGAAGCAACAAGTGGACTTTGGCATATCTACTTTAATGGTTGAGGTGTACTTCTATCTTTGAAGTTTGACCACCGATAAAGCATTTAAGGATTACTATAATCAGTAACTTAGTGAACAAAATGTTCATCATCAATTATTCTGAGGTTAATTAATGGATTTTATTTTTATTTCGATGAATTTTCACGATACTAATTTAAGAAACCCTGAATTTCAATGTTTTGTTTATAATACGCCCTGTGACAGTGACTACTGACAGCCCTCCTGGACACTTGAAATTCAAAAACTAAGTAACTATCATATGCTTATAGGTTGCTGCGGACTTTGGGGGCTCCTAGCCGTGGGGCTTTTTGCAAGTGACCCTCAGCTTCTGGATACTACCCGGGGAGAATCGGGTCTCTTTCATGGTGAGTGTACAACACCTTTAGCGATGACACGTGTACATGGGTGACAAACTGGAAGTTTGTTGTTCTCAAAATATTGAAAAATAAACGTAGCACAAGTATATACTACAGATATGACTTTAATTCATAAAAATATTCTGTAAATAGGTTATAATATAGAGATGAAAAACGGAATCCAGTTCTTATTTAAACCTTCAGATGCCGCAACTAGCGAAAGTGGTTATGAAAAATATTTAATACCTTGGTGATTCCTACAATATTGTTTTTATTCGTATTTTGGGTTAAAATCTAATTATAATAATTAAATCTTCAGTTGATGTTTAAGTTGTCATGAAAAAAACATGAATGCATTTTTCATCCATTTATTGCGCCGATAGAGTTACCAATACGGATACAAGTTGTAATTAGTTAATAACAATACAATGGCGGATGATACTGTTATTATTCTATTCAAAATAAACAAACATTTTATTTTGCTTTCAGGCAAGGCGCTTGTAAATATCACATAGCGTTGAAACGCATAATGAAAAAATTAAGTACGTGGACAGTACTAAAGTGTTTTATACTTTTAAGTTGATGAAACTGTACCACAATATCACGTGTCTGAATCGCTTTATCAATTCCTTTTTCTTCATTTAATAGTGAATGAACTAATTGACCTCGGTGATTAGCCTATTCGCTGGTATCATCTCATGTTATCCATTTCATTAGCTACCGGATCCTATGATGATTGCGAGTAATCGCCTACTATTTTATCTCGGGTAGGACCTTGTTTTCCTCGTTCGCTAATGGGACTCTTGTGGGTCATGTGTTTACACAGGAGGTGGATGGTACCTGCTGGGCGTGCAAATGCTCTCTGCCGTTTGCTACGTGACATGGTCCAGTGTGCTGACTTTCATTCTTTTGTGGGTAAGTGATGGAAAACAGTGGAATGTCACGTGCTACATCATATGTAAGGTTCAGTGCAAAAGTGGGCCAAGTCTACTTTTTAATTTTCTAACTAATGACTGTTTAGGGTTGGCTAGAATCTTATACTTTTTTAGTGCAAGGGAGAACCAAGACCAAAATTCGAATATTTACATATTCGTGTCGGTAGTTCTTCAGAGCGCTGAGTACAGCTGATTTACGGGAGGAATATACTTGGCTTTAAACATCTTGTTCTCAAAATTCTCTCCGTTAGACTTGGTTCACTTTAACACTGAGCCCCCCATATATTACTCGATTACTTTACTTATGTTTACCTAAGTTCTTAAAATAATGCTTTACTATCGACGCACATGAAACATTTTTTTAGACATATTGAGAAGTTGAATATTACTTAACCCAATCGGAGACCGTTCCCAAAAATATTTTAAGAGAAATGATTATGTCCCTGAGTATTCTTCCGCCCATACCTTTTTAGTTTACTACATCCCTTTTAGCGGCCTTGAACTGGTGCTTGACTCCTAAACTATGTCCTCCTGTATTTTGTTTTTTTTTCTTCTGCCGAGGCTTCATATGATTTTGATGTGTACTACCTACTCCTTTTGTTAGCGGTATACTTACTACTTAGTAGGACACTGGGATAATATCACTGAAAAATCTTCGCAATTTCGTAAACAAATGTTTTTTCTTGAGGTTTGAGGTTTTTTCAAGTAACAATATAACTTTCAAATCACTTCCTTTGTTGACCACACTAACTAATTAAGTAATTGAAAATGGTGAGGATTTGGTCATAAATCGAATGAAATCAGCAAGTTGGTTGGTTTAATTTATGACAAAATCCTAGACAAGTACAGTAATGAAATATCATTTCATCGATAATGGAGGAAGCGTTACTGCGACTGGCACTAGCACCATTGAAAATGACACCCTGGAACTGAAACTGGTAGGGAAGTATCAAGAGTTGTGGACATTTTGCGGAAAGAACCGAGTTATTTCAGTGATTTCAGACAGTTTTGTTGAGAAAAGGAAACATTTTCTATTTAAGTTTTTCCTCTGAAGAAATTGCCTGTTAAATCTAAATTTAATGTGGATTAAGTGTTACTAACATTTATCTTACTAGTTTAAAAGTGGAAATCATCTCAACTTTTTCCGCAGTATTACCCGAATGTTCAATTATTTTATACCTCGTATACGGTCTTAATCTTTTTTAATAGCCGAATTCTTGGTTATCTCGGAGACCTTGAGAGTGAAAATGGCATGTTCATTCTTGACGCACCTCTCTCTCTCCGCCGATTGATGTCCATTAAGTGATTACGAGAATTGATGCATCCTTGGTAACAGGAATAACAAACAAATGGTCACGGAAGGCTGGGCAAGGCCACAATTGAATAACCATTACGTGTTATTTTTCTTTCATTTTCGGGTTCGTTTACCATGCAATTCTATGTGTAATTGAAATATTTATGCTTGATAGCATAGCCTGCCCACATGCCATTTGTTTGAAGATCATCAGATATGTAATTTAGCTCGCTTAAATCATGCTTTTCCGTATTTACGGATCGTGAAAGGTCACCAGCGCTCTTCGTCTATGTATAGTTTTTGGTTAAAACGGTTTTTCCTTGCGATAAATTACGCCGTGACTAACGAGAGCTTGTTTTTGTGATTTGTGTTTTCTGTTCCGGAGCAATAGCGCATTTGAAGTTGAATTTTGGAAACGTCACTATGAGTATACGTGTATCTTTGAGCCCCTGGCATCAGTCTTCGTCGTTGCAAACTTCGACTGTTGATATGTTGATGTCTTTCATTGTCTCAATTGGATCGATTCTAATTGTCTAAGCCTTCAGTTACCAACATTAACGATCACACAGCCCCAACTAATCCTAGGATTTTCTTTGTAATCTTTCTAATATTAATACTTCAGTTTAACGTTCCTCTACGGCTAAGGATCTTTCTTATTTACTATCTACTACTTGAAGGCAGTGGTCAGGGGAACATTACTAGGGAGGTAAAGGTAGATCACCATTCCGAATTCGAGCCCAGCCCCATGATGCTTAGCTTCGGTGAGCGAGCGGGAACCGGTGTTTCCATCGCGGCAGGCCGTTGACCATATAACATTATATGTTTTTTCATGCTTACTACATGTGAGTCCATTGATTATGGCCTCACCGCTTTGCCAAATTTCTGGGGTTGCTTGCTATAACGAAACTCGTGAGCCCGGTTCACTAGCGCTTGGTTAAGTTATAGATTAAAGAAGAGAGTAGAATGGGTCTTGGCGCGCGAAAGTGAAGCCCATTTTTTGCGAAAATGATCTACCTAATATAGCTATCGCGCGCAATTTGTCCATGAATTTGATGAGTAGTGCTGTGCTTTTTTAAAACTATTTCCAATTTGCATTTTTCTAAATAATTTATTACGGTCTCGCATCAATTCTGCTACTAACCTATATTTTCTGCGTATTAACTGAAAAACTGATCCATTCGATGCAACCGATTGAGCACTTTGACTTTAAAATTCCCTTATGCTATCGTACCAAATTTTTTCATCCATTCTCTTCGTTAAACTGTGTTAACTTTAACCATTAGGGAGGTAACAAAAAAAGAAAAATTTAAAATTCAATTTGATAAAATATAATTTCTTTCAACCTAGGTTTCGGCATGTTATGGCAGCATCAGGTGCCAATATCCTAATGATGGCATAACATACCGAAACTTAGGTCGAAATAAATTATATTTTCTCAAGTTGAATTTTACATTGCTCTTTTATCGTTAACTCCTCAATGGATGAATTCCACTTAGTCAAGCATGAGACCGTCCATTTCGTTTAACCATTAGATTTAGTAGAAATGTTCTCATTGTGATGATAACCGAGAGTCCGGATTTTGAAGAGAGTTCATCGAAGGAGAGCCTGTTTCTGTCATTAATTAAGCCT
Organism: Pyrrhosoma nymphula; assembly: GCA_963573305.1. NCBI lineage: Eukaryota > Metazoa > Arthropoda > Insecta > Odonata > Coenagrionidae > Pyrrhosoma > Pyrrhosoma nymphula. The sequence goes on from OY754336.1 coordinate 8,027,278, forward strand.
ATAAATTAAAGATGCCATTATAGAATGTTATCCCTCGGCCATTTGTGAATAACAGCGATATAATGCTTCCCGACCCGTGCAGTGCATCGACAAGGGCGTGGGCTTGCGGATGAGGCCGGAGGAGGAGCTTCTTGGAGCCGACTTCGTGGAGCACAACATCCTTCGCCCGGGGGCGGGGCTGGACCGCGCCCTCTCCGCCCTCTGCGAGGAATTCCCAACCCTCTGCCGAGCTGACGCCGCGTCGCTCGTCGGACACAACAGTGGTGAGGAAAACATGTCGGCGGATTTTAATCCCCGAAGAACATTTTATTTTACTATCCACTCAACCCGTCACTCGAGGGTTGGGTAGAACTTTATTTCACAATGTGCACATACTTTGCAGGATTTATTTTTAATTTGACCCCCGCTAGTTTTACTAGTAAACTCACTTTAAGCTTATAATTATTACCTTATTAATTCAGACTTTTCTTGACCAATATATATATATAAATATTAATGACATTTCTCTAGTTTTGGTCATATTCTTTAAAAATTCATTGCCAACGTTCCGCCAATTTTTTTGGCATCATCAGGCCTTTTTTTACAAAGGGATAATACAAGGATCATCACAGGTATTTTGCCTAGATGTTAAGGTATTTTAAATATGCATAGAAAATTTGTTTACCTTTGAATTTTAAAAATTTTCTATGTGTATTTAAACGCCTTAAGAACTAATCAAAATACCTGTTATGATTTGTGAAATATACCTTTGTCAAAAAAGAGCCCTGATGATGCCAAATTTGGCGAAACGTTGGAAATGAATTATTAAATAATATCATCAAAACTCAAGAAATTTCACTAATTATTCTTATCATTTATGACTTTTTAAATTATCAATCTAATTATATTCATTTATTGGCAATATTTGTTACATTTGGTGAGCGTGTTATCTTCAGTTCTTAAAAAAATCGAAAGTAATCTGCAGAACAATCTGCAGAGAATTCTGCAATTTTCTGCTTGATTCTAAGCATGATTCTCTGTATGATTTTGTGCAAAACATCTGCAGCCATTTGGCGCAATTTTTCTGCGAATACGTTCTACAGACTTTTCTGCAGAAAATTTGCTGCAAAAACTCCATTACTTTGGTTCTGCAGAAATTCATGCATAATAACTAAATTTTTATGTTATAAAATACAATGTATGAAATGTTTAATTTTTACTGATTTATTCAAAACGGTTGTACATAAAACAACATTTTCATTAATATCTCAAAATAGGTTTCAATTTAAATGTCGATGAATTGTTTTTTTAATTGGAGGCAGGAGAGGGGGTAAAGAGGGTCGATGATCGCGTCCCCCCCCCCCAAATCTGAGGTCTACATCCGCTTCTGGCACGTATGCATTGAAACACTGGCGTGTTATAAATTGTGGACCCTCGTTTTCACACGCTAAAGAAGAAATCATTTATTTTCCTCAGAAGGATCTGCTTCGTGTTATATCTGAATATGATAATGTGTTAGCATCAACAACGCTCCATACAATATAATAAATATTTTTCTGTAGTAGTACACATGTTTGTCATTGCTTGATAAGAACGTACCCCCGTTCTAGGTCATTTCCAAATCAGCCGACCCTCGTTTTTGATAGATTTTGTAATATTGCAAAATCTTTGTAGGAAAATTTATTGAAGTTAAAAATACGCCAACGCGAGACGAAAGCTCACCTTTACCAAAGGCCATTTTTCTCGGATTCATCGGGATGAATTGGAACGAAAAAGGAAAGGTCGAAATACTTGACAATTAGAATAAAGATCTTGCCGCATCATTGAAAATAATATAATATTGGCCGGAAGTCAAAGTCATGCTTTCGTTTCACTCCTTATCTTCAATGGTTAATTGGAATTATTGACCAGTATGAGTGCTGAGAATAGAGCGAAGCCAAATTCCTATTATCCATGACTAACGCAACCCGCATATCGCTAACGCTAAGCTGCGTAGTATACGTTTGTCCTCAGAAGGATCTGCTTCGTGTTATATCTGAATATGATAATGTGTTACCATCAACAACGCTCCATACAATGTAATAAGTATTTTTCTGTAGTAGTACACATTTTTGTCATTGCTTGATAAGCATTGATTGCATTTTCATTGTAGTTCTGGGACATGGAACGTAGCGCGCGTGGGAAGGGAAATTGGTGGCGGAGGTTAAAAGATGCTAGAAAAAGTTAAAGATGACCCCGAAAAAAGGGAATTTAAGTGAGGGACCATTCAAAAAACCTACCAATAACCGGCTTAAATACTCAATGAATGAATGAACGGCAATTTTGTATGGGCACAATGATACTTCTAATTGATCCTCTACTACCGTAAGTACTTCATTATTCGCAAAATATCCTTCTTTATTTCCGAATACTTCATACTTTTCTTCATCAATAAGCCTGCTCTCTTTCTTGCCCTTCCCCACTTACCAAATGTCTCTTTTCTATCACGCCCCTCTGCATCAAGTTGTCTCTCTTTACTTGATTTATCCACCAGCTCTACATTCCTCTAATTCCCTCGAGTTCCTTTCTTTCTTCCCCTTGCACGCCCGTCACTTCTTCCGCCCCTATCCGACCACCCCCTACGCCCAGCATCCCTCGGCTCAGACTGGAAAAAATAAATATTAATTCGGATTTTAATATTTCGAGAGATGAGTTTGACCACTTGTTTATAACATTTGAATGTTGTCACGCCATTTCGTAAACACGTTTTGCGTAGATCGTTTCAATCGTGGACTTGAATGCGCGCTCGTGTGTTCTCAACTGCTGCAATGAGCGCTAATCTGCACAAGGTGATTGGAAAGCACCCTATATCTCTTGAAATTAAGAGAAGCGACAAAATATAGAGAGATTCATTGCCGAACTGATAGATAAAAAAATTCCTTCTTTCTTCCCACGTACTGACTGTAACAAAAACAGTGTGATTATAAGGCCACATACAATTTACTTTCATCCTCTCCCCTTTCCAACTCTTTTTCCCTATTCCCTCCCCTTTTCGTGGATCGCGTCCTAACATCCATTGCCACGCGCCCCTGCGGCAACTCATAAGGTAGTATGTAGGTGTATTAAATACTACTTCCAAGAAAAATCCGGGAGCCCCCTTCATTTTAAACAATTGGAATTTCTCTTTGATTATATCCAGATTTTTTGCGGCTCTGAACACTGTTTTTTTTTAAATATAGAACTTTTTTCTGTATAAATGTTTTGATAGCATCTTACTGCTTCACGTCAAACCATGAAAACGGTATTTTGTAAATTATTGGACCGACATTTGAACACTTCGAAACAAAATTTTGATTGGGAAAATATTGATTTTTCTCTCACTCCCAAACATTCACGGGTTCTCCGATTACCTCCTGGAAAAACATGGAAAATGCCTTGGTTCTGGAAACAGTAATATGTGCACCTTCAGGGCGAAGGTGCACATTTTCCAACTATAAAATTATAAATTAGTTTGAGGGAGATACCACTTCAACAATAATTTGATGAATTTGACCTCAATTTAAAGAAAAACCTCTCATCTTTCCAACGATACCTAAATATTAACCCCTTGCCGAACTACTTTTAGAGCAATTTTCCCTAAAATATAAGTTGTTTTGCATGGCATAGATTACGACTGTGTGCGCTCAAGAGGAAGAAAATTGAAAAAAATTGGAACTCTTAGCACCTACATTTCGTCAATGTACTATTGGGGTGTAGTTCGTATGTTTTCTCAGCTATTTATAAAAATTAACCAATTACTCACCACATCAATTTTACAGAATCGTAAAAAAAACCTTTTGTGAAGGTTTTTTCCCCGTACCTACGGTGTGAAAAAATGAATCAAGTGAAACTTATGTAGATGTACTTATTTAACTAACCAAACTTTTTGTCATTTATAACTATATATTTGCGACATTAATATTATAGTATTTACTTCATACTTCTTTCTGGCGATGAAATTAAAAAAATAAAATCCGAATATGGACTCCAATTTGACTAGGGAAATATCTCGCTCAAACTACCTTGGTAATGAATTTCATTCTCTTTCGTCTGAACGTTGGTTCTTGGCAGTTTGGTCTTGAAGCATTCTCTGACCCCCCCGTCTTTGTTTTCCCTTTCCAGGTCACGAACTCTACCTGGAGAGAATGGTCGCGAGCCGCAAGGAAGGCGTGCCGCCCTCAAGGAGGTCCGGAGACGGCGAAGAAGAGTCCGTCGCCTTGAAGATTGATGAGGATGAGATATTGCCGCCCGTATAGGACGCGATAGCGCTCTCGACATCTCATCCACGTCTCTTCAATCTCACGCTTCGGATGTTCCCATGCGCGGACAGAACTCGCTCAAACAGACGTGTGAGCTTGGGGAAGAAGAAATCATGTCGATTGGAAATGAATACGCCTTCGAATCCCGGATGAATGCTGTTTCCCGACACTTGAGCTGATCTGAACGGACGCAGATGACGTATTTATTCATACGTTTCCACCGTGTGACGTGAAATACGTTTGCATTTTGTCCTTCAGTTGGAGGAGTGACCTTTACGGATGCAAAAGATTCCTTCGTGAACGTTATTCATGTGACGTGGGAGACTTTAGTTTTTTTTGCTAACCTTCCATGTGGCTGTTGGACAGTGATTATATAATCGGACGTGTGTGGTTGTGTGTGACGGAGGTAACTTAGCTGATAATAAGAGAAATGGGACGGCATGAAAGCAAGAAGTTTTTTCCCGGATAGAATCGACAATGGTGGCATGTTGGAGCATTGAAATTAAGCAAAACAACTTGTGCTTTCCTCTGGTAGTTGATATAAGTGACGCGTTTCATCTCTAATGTGCCATCGACATCAGCATTGTACTCGCAAGCCGCCATAAAGTTTAGTGGCAGAGGGTGTTATGACACCAGCCATTTTTTCTGTTTACGTGATAAAAAAAAAACAAAGACTTTGGTGTACACGCAGTTTTGCTGCATTTAAATTCATGTGTCGCGGCATATTTTTTGTTCAATAATTTCAATTCAATTGGCGAGAGGAAAAGAAATAGCTCATCTGTGGTCATGTTTACTTCCTTTATGTACTTAATCTGAATGGCCGAAAAACCCTTTGTTGCGTGAGGGTCTAATCATCTTGTCGACGTCATAAGTGAACTCGAGTCCGCTAATACCATTTTATAAATCTTATCTCGCTTGCTTTGGAGGCACTTCCATCCTAGTTTATACATAAAATTTGAATACTTTTTTATTATGATTTGCTTTAAATAGTAGATCTTCCTGGAACACTTTCTAATTATTTTATCAAGTCTTTCGCTGATGGGTCCTATATGCTTACTGCACATTCTAAGTGTGACCTCATCATAAACTCCACTAATACATAATACGAGTAAAAATTGTATCATCACCGGTCATCAGTAGCCATCAGTCAGAATATTGCAGGCTTGCAGCAGCTCCCCAGTCCACTCTTTTCTCTGCCAACCACTTCATTTCAACATAATTATTTACTTTAACGCCCTTCGTGATTTTCTTGATGTAGGTATTCCATTCTTGGTCTTCCTCTATAATTCTTCCCATTTATTTCTACTCTATCCAATATTGTTTTCATTCGGCTGTTGTATCACAAAATGTGTCCAGTTTGTCTTGTATGTATGTTCAATTTATCTCGATAACGGCTCGAACGATTTTGACGTGATATTATAACCTAATTATTCTAGAGGCGAGGAACTCATTAGGTTATAGACATGATCTTTGGGATATTCTATAAGGGATTGAGTTTTATCCCAGAACATTTTTCCAAGCCAAGTCACGAAAAGCATTGGAATCTACGGAAACTTCAAGGAAGAGTTTTTCATTTTTCGACTATTAAGTATGATAAAATACATTTAACACAGTGAAACTTGAGCTAAATTGCGAGAGAAAGTTTCAATTTTGTTTGACTCAATGGTCTCTAAATTTCGATGCTTGAGAACAAACACACTATTTTGGTGTTTTCGTCGCCCTTTTCAAGATCATCACCATGTTCAAGGCCATTTTTGCATTCTGTGATTCCAATTTTGTTTATTTACGAAAATGGATTACAGATGTCGTAGCCGGAGAAGTGAGCGATAGGTGGACTTGTGACAGTTTGATTTTTTAACGACGCTCCAAAAATTAATTTTCTCAGCACGCGTGATTGGAATTCGCCTAAGGAATAATTAGACTCAGATATAAGCTCGGGCTCAAGATATTTTATGTAAAATGGCGTATTTCCTTGACCTTTTCATGATACACACTCATCATTTTCATCTTAACAATTTTTTTTCAAGGTTGACTCTCCGGGTACAAAACTATACAGGTGCACGCGATCATGTTATATATTTATTAAATTGATAGTTACAATTGGGCAATTGGTTTGGTGGCAACGGTCAAGTTACGCGTGATTGTTAAAACGAATCGAATTAGTGATTAAACCACCAGTGGATGGTATCAGTTGTTTTCATTAATTTAGACATTTCGAGTTTCTCCATTCCCACTACCCAATCCCCCCTCCTCTCACTCAATTGACCTCCCCCCCCCCCCCCCCCGTGTCAATTGACCTATCACAATGAATGAACGAGCCCCTGCATCGGAAAAATAATCCGGTCATTCGTGTTTTATAATAGACCCTAGCCATTTGACTGATAGGCAAAGACCAATTACGTGCTTCGCTGTATCTAGGCATCATCAGGTGCATTCAAAGATAATCCAATGAAATTGAGTTGCTTGAACCGGTTTTTAATTTTCCGGCTATGAAGGCCGCAAATTGAAATTTAGCATCACAAATTCCTGGCTAAGCGTAATTTTAAAATGCGTGAAACATATTGTACGCGGGGAAGAAATAGCAGAATGAACGATTTCATGTTCTCCCGGTTCTGAAGGAAGATTTCTGGGATGGTCTTTCGGGTTCAATCCCTACCGACGTTTCGGAGATCGATTCGCTGATCACTCTCTCAAGGCTTCTTCGACTCGGTGGAACACCCGAGAACCCCTCCTCCTAATTGGTGGAACTTGCGAAAAAAATCACGCCACAAAAAAGTGTCGCGTCACTAGGCAGTGCTTCTTTAAATTATTAATAAAGGACTCACTGGTACGCAAAAGATAAATGAACACAATTCTTAAAAAAATCACAATAATTAAAAGGTCTTTAGGGCATTAAATGAATAAGGCAGAAGTGAGAGAAGGAATTAATTGTTGTAAAAAGCTAATTGCGATTATCTTATATTATTTTGCATGACATTTTCATGACACTCTTCTCCTTACTGTCCAACGCATTCATGAATTGTAATACATTTTTACTTGTATATGATGATGCCAATATATGAAATGCGTTATTCTCTTTGTCCATCTATCTGTTCAGGGGTAAAAAGATTCATCCTCAATCTTTAGCAGAGGTCGGTTTTTAATTGGAGTGGGTAGAGCTCAATTCAACCCATCGGCGTATGAAATTATTTTTGATTTCGGGCAAAGGAGGTCAGATCCTCTGCCTGTGATTGCCATGATATATCTGAACAGTAATTATGGAACTATGAAAACGTTGGGGGATATTGCATTAGATGTCTCCAAATTTGTGCAAAAAATCAAAACAAGGACTTCGAGTGGACGGTGGTGAATTGTGAAATATGGCAACAGTGGACGCCAGATCACTCGATACTTAAAAGTTTCGTCATGCACCAACCTGGTACTCAAAATAGCATGCAACTTGAGTCCAGCGGTACGTATTCAGAGGCCTCGCCCGAATTTTAACCCGAGACTTATGGACGGTACCCATTACTCTTTAGCAGGTGGGCTACCTCGACGTATTAAGCAGCACGATCTTCGTAAAAAAAATTGATGTTCAACACTTCCTCTGAGTGAATCCCGAATCAGTCGGGCTCACTGGAGTACTCTATTGACTGGTATTCAGGTTTCTGGTTCTGCGATTAAATTATTTAATATTATGCGAAAGTTTCGCCGTACTATGCTGCAGGCTTCGTCGGGCTTTTAAGAACAACAATGGTCTTTTTTCAAAAAGTAAATAAACAATTCCAGCGGTTGATGATTTTGAGAAGTAAAAAACTTAATTTCGAATAAGTCTCTTCCAGGTATAAGGGAGTTTATAACTATCCTCTCTATTGATGTTATTTGGTCTTTTTTCTATTTCAATCGCCTCCCTTATGAGGCGATAATTTAATCTCAGAACCAGAAACCTGAATACCATAAACATGAGCTGCGAAAATCTACAAAAAAATACTCTATTGACTGCTTCGTGGGAAGAGTCAATCATCGTTGTTTAGAGCGAAGACTTGAGTTAAAGGAAGGTTCTCAATTGCCTGTGCGTGATGTTATTTCCTCGAGCGGTGGAATGAGTCATGTGCATCGAAGTATGCGGAGAAGCACACGTTGTGAGAGGCTTCAGAACTGATCCACAACCCTTCCCTCCAGTCCTTGCAGAAGACGTCACTTTAGGTGTTTCACCCGACGTTTTGAAACCTCTGATTTTGGCAGCGGAGTAACTTGATTCCTGAACAATCCCGCTCTGCTCCGTCCACGTAACGGACAGAAAGAGGCGTAGATTGTATGGGAACACTTTTTTTAAAAGGGGAGATTGCATTTCGGCTTTAGGGAGTTCCAAGGGCAGTGTGGACTATCCGTGATCTCTGAATCTCAGACGCCGGCCGGAATACTTAGTGATGGATATCGTCAATGAATCCAACGACTTTGAAGACGAGACGAGTGCGAAGAGCACAACATATTACTCGTTGTCATTTGTTTATTTTACCGCCTGGTTATCCAGCGTTGGATCAGTTATATCCCAAGTCGAGAGTTACGACGGTAGAGACTTTCCGTACAAGCGATTTGAAAGTAAGACAGACTCAACATGCAACAATTATTACCGATATTTTCCCAGCATGACTAATTTCATTTCAAATCTATATCTCCGAATTTTCACTACAACTATTCAATTTTTCTCAGGAGTAATCCTGTTCACACCTTTAGGACGCATTTATTATATCAAGAAATGACACAAAAACTATTTTTTTAAACTTCTCTGAGAGCATCTTTCAGTGATAGTTTTCTTTTGAGAAATGTTTTATGAAATAAGTTTATTGCTACTTATATTTTCGTGTTATTTTCCTTACAACGTCTCTGTATTTCCTATTAATATGATATATCAGATATAACTAACTGATTGGTTTCAAATACCCACAAAAATGTTTCATCTGCCTCTTAAAGAACATATTTCATTAGTAGTCATGTTTTGATAAGCATCATGACTCTCCCAATCAGGCACTTAAATATTTTTTTTTAATCCTGGTAACTCTAACAGTACACTTCTATATAATCGTCGGCTGTAAGATTTAAGACTCCAGTTCTTAAAATTTGATTAGAACCTGGGGTTGGAAATATTTCGGAGCAGACATTTTTCTCTTTATTTTTCGATTATTTGTTTTGTCTCAGCGTTATGAATCCAATTCAAATGTATTTTTTGCAACCAAATATGCTGAGTGCTCTTTTGAACGTAGGCACCAACAAACATTTTCTTAAACAAGATCAATTGGGCAAAAAATGTCCGAATTTTACTTTTTTCTGTTATTTTTTGTTTAATTTCTTCACCACATAAATGAGTCCAAAAATGTATTATGATTATAAAATACCAATGATAGGGTATTAATATCATTGGTGAACCATCAATGTTAATTATTAACGAAAAGGCTCATTTGTTAAAAATCTCATTCACTAGGGTCAAATTATTTTCGGAAACCAAAGCAGCTTCTGTTGGAGAGTAATGACTTCGCGATTTTTTTAAATATCAGTTTGTTCACAGCATAATCATGATTTTTTTTTAGACAGAGTGATTGTTTACCTGAATAAATTAAAGGTCAAAAAAATATTTTTAATTTGTTGACACAAAAAAATCATCAGGTGAAAGTTGCCATCGCTATTCCTACTTACTGTTTCCCCGTCTATACATAATAATTCTGTACCATTCATAAAGGATTTGTGTGGAATATGATTCTCTCTGTTTAAACATAGCATCAGTGTCTGTAACATAACTATAGGCTCTACGTATTTTTTCTGCCAATAGACCGCTAAGGTACATAGGTGAATTTCCCCGAACGATTTCATCCAAGATGAATATCACGCATAGGTGTTCCAAATTAACACCTGCTATCGAATTGTGTGACAAAGACCTGGAATTATTTTCAAGCCCCGAAATGGTAATGTGATAATGAATCTTCATTTTTTATCGTGCAAGCCTTCCATAACAGTATTCCTTGTACACGTTGATTGATTACTTGGGGAGGCCCCCTACAACTAAGATATTTTGTGCCATGTGCGTACGATAGGTGGAAAGAACAGTCAGGGAAGGATTGCTGGAGAATTGAGGAAGGACGGAGAGAAACCGGGCATCGGCATTTGCCTGCTCTTGAAGGTACGGCGTTCAACAGTTCAACGTCCCATACGACGGACGGAGCACTGCACTTGAAGTGGCCTCCACGCCGAAATATGAATTTAAAGAAAAAATAGAGATACCAACACCGGGATTCGCACCATGGCCTTCAGGATGGGAAGCCAGTTCTCTAGCCACCTTACCAACTTTCCTTCAATATGAATTCATCTTGCAGGCCTAATATTACTCTATAAACCAAGTTTGAAATAATCACATGTAATCTCCGTATGGTTCTCTCCGGCTGAAAAACAAGTTGGACCAAATATATATGTGTATTCGTCTTCTGTTTGGTTACATGCTGTTTAACCAGCTTAAAAATGTCACTGCTCATTTGTGTTTCGTCATAAGGGCGCCATTGATGTTCATCACTTTGTAAGTACCTACTGCGTAATCGGTGGGAAAAAATGAAATCCCATTACCGACAAGTATTTCTGTGAAAAAAATGGAGGAAGTTGCATTCACCTTCCTCTGGCTGTTACGTACACTCGTTAATTAGTGTCGTGTACATTTATTTCATTGGGAAAATAATAAAAATTGCAGCAATGAAAGATATTGGTGTAATTTATTTTAAAGCCCTCATGTTCCGACGAACTATTTTCCTCCTCCTTGTAAGGATTCGACAACCCACTCCCTCATCACGTTTCTACTTAGTACCACCTGGTAGTTAAAAGCCAGACGCACTTCTCCTGTACCGTCCGTTGGTGCATCACCACTTAGATCCATTGCGGGAGAGGAATTTGCTGGTTTTTTTGTCGAAAGGTAAGTTTTTTTCTTATTTTTCTTTCAAAAGGTTAGTCGGCTTTTAAGGGAGACGGCCAACACAATTTTGAGTAGATGAGAAGTTTGGTTTGGGTAGGATTACTTGAGGGTATGGGAAGAAAAAACCCGACCTTAGCCAACGGTTAGCGAAAGGCGGCAAGAGGACCACAGTTTGACGTTCCCTCCAACGGACGGAGTGCCGCATTCTCTCCGCATGGCATCCTAGAAAGGCAAGTGATTTCACTAAAAATAATCTCCGAAATTGCCCGGTTTCGAACACGGGCTCTTTGTGTGGGAAGCCCGTGCTCTAGCCACTGCATTAACTCTATATTTTAAAGGTAAGAAGGATTTTATTACCTTGCATATATGTCGGGGAGCAGTCGAAGACTTTCCGATAGAAAGATAGCCTTAGCGGAGATAAGCGAATCAGAGACGAGGACCATAAGGGGTAAATAAAGGCGTAATCACGGTTGTACTCCTCGTCTGAATAGTTAGCTCTCAGAAAAAACTGTGCCATCTAATCAAGAAGTTTATGTATTCCCTGTAAAATGTATCTCCTTTACATTCGTCTCTGAGACCTATCGGTTATGGTTGTCTGAATGCAGCAATGATCCTGCTCAGTATATTTTGTTTATCCACCGAATTGCCATTGGAAAACTCCAACTCCTGACCCAATGGACTTTTACGCGGAATACCTGTTTCCATAAACCTTATGTTCTCCATTTAGAATACTAAAACTTTGTTTTATTATTAAAGATGGATATCTTTCACTTCCACAAAGTCAAGCCTGGAACAATCAAATTAATTTATAAGTCCTGTTTACAATACATAAGGGTGGACGTAGTGAGGGTTTATGAATAAACAAATGTTGTAGGTATCAGACCAATAGCGTGTTACCATGTTAAATTGCACAAATGTACGAATACATTCCCGAAAAATAGCCCCTGTGCAATCTTTCTCGCATCTGTTTATGCATTCATTCGCAGAATTGCATGTGTAGTGTTTAAACATCTTCTCGAAGATCGTTCAGGGTTGATGGGGTCAGTTTTGCGTCCTATCCCTAAGGACGGAGTTTTGCAACCGATGTGCTCTCCTCGTAGTGTAAGGAATAGTGATTCCGCTGATAAACCACCGCCACTTGCGACAATCGAACCCAGGCCTTCGGGGTCGGAAGCCTTCCAACTCTAACACCCAAATCAATCCGATCCCGCTGATGAATCTTTTAGTCCCACTGCTAGCACCCAATTCCCATGCCAATTGGAATCACAGGAGAAAATTTGAATTTATTGTCACTCTTACGTTATGTAAATAATTATAATTATTTTTTTTCGAATATTCTAATTACAATTCGTGATCGATAACATTTATTGAGGGAGGGGAAATGAAATTAAAATTACAATGAGTGGAAAAATATTTGTGAAAAGTGTGTACGTGAATTGAGGATGACAGACCTTTGTATGCGTTAGCTATCGTGTGTGGAATTGGTCGTTTCCGTATTTTCGAGTAATTTATGAGTAGGAAAATTCGAAACGTATTTTACACTTTAAAAGAGGAACAAGATAGAATTTCAATTTAATAAAACCATTACTTTGAGGGGTCGAAAGTAGGATATAGTCGAGAGATCATCAAGTATCGCATCCAATCAGTGGCGGATATAGGTTATAACTTCGGGGGGGGGGGGAGGGGGGGGGGGGCAAGACCGGCTAGCTAGCGGCGACCGGCTGTAGTTTAGGTATCCGTGAATGCGCCTCTCGCCGCGGCATTATGTATTTCGGGGGGAGGGAGGGGGGGCCCCCCCTATATATACGTACGGCACTGCATCCAATAGTTGGGATTGGAATGCACCGAGAAGAGACAAGATAATTTTATCCAAGAACTCCTTCCCCCTCCGGCGTAGCCTAACAGTTCCCTATTTTTTGCAGTGCCAATAATTGGCGACCATATCTACTCTACGACATCTGACGTCAAAGGTAATGGATTGATATCACTTATTCAGCCACTACAAAAACGAAACAGAAGAATTATGACGTCATAATAAGCGCTATATTGCTTTATGCCAAGCAGCAAATAAGTTCGCAAATGTTGCGAAAATTAACTTCATGATTAACTTATATCCATATGAAAAAACTTTCCTTCACGCCACTCTTAATTTTTTTGGCCAACTATGTGATATGCACATGTAATTAGTATTTTATTTAAAAAATCACCCTGTACAAAATAAAAAGAGAGAAATGAAGGTAATTATTATGAAAATACACGTTAGGGACTTATTCGGGTAGTATAATTGAAAACCCCTATTTGTATATCCATTCCGTAACAACGAAGTACACATGAGATAAATATACGATATAAGGACAAGGAAAAAAATTTCGTCTCTTGGATAAATTTGAGCATTATGATGGAATTTTCACATACAGTTATAATTCAACGAATTGTTACCGTAATCCATACCGGCGCGGATGTGCGAAATGTGATTTTCATTCGCCTGCCTTCGTTCATGTTTTCTCCTACTCGTGGCTCCACAGGGGACGAGTTGAAGAGCGGAAGAGCCATACGGAAATGTGATCGGATTAACTGTGTTGAATCTCGTCTTAAGTTTGTTTTTTCAGGGACAACTTTATTTTTTTATTGATGTGTTTTTACTAGTATGAAACCGTTACATTCAAAATATCTTAGGAGGTGATTACAATTGCTGTGACCTTTCGTCATGTTTAAGTCCCGTATTCTGCTTGAGAAGGGTCGCATTGGTGAGTTCATGTCAGTCCTTAACGAATTCTCAATAGGGACCAAATTTCACCCGTATTGTAGTCTTAACAATGCAGTACGAGATTATTAAAGAAATGCGACGCTGTTATTCTTTGCGATGCTATAGATACGAAATGTTTGTTTAGTGGCATTTGGCGATGCAATTGTTGTATCTCAGAATCACCTTGCATTCCGCAAATGCGTTCTCCTCGTGTCTACTTCAAATGTTCATCGTAATTACTCGCATCGTGATGAACCCTTATTGGCATTATGTTCTGTTCTTCTTGCAACATCCCCTCATTGTCAGTTGACGTAGTCTTACCGGTGGAAGATTCATTCCATAACACTTGTTGCTGAGTAAGTAGCAACGTTTGTATTTATTAAGTTTTACCATTGCTGATTGATTTGATGGGGTCTATTCTGACTGTCCGATTATGAGATAAAATACTTCCTTGTTGATGAAAACCCTATCCTACCATCCTTGAAGGATGACCGGGAAATGTTTCAAGTTTGTTTATAAGGGTTGTCATCTTGTATCTTTCTGTTAACCGACATCAGCACTTTCAATGATGTTACCTTGTAACTTCTCACTGAGAAGGCACCGGAAAATCCGTTATCCGTGCATGATTCATATGTTGTTTTTCATTCGTTCTTTACCGAAGCAATTACTAAGTCATAAATTTTTTCTTCATTACCTATATTTTTTTAAAACTTCAATTTGCTGTTGCTTAGTACATTAGTGAGAAAATTTTATCATCATTGTTGACATTTACGTGAAAAGTTATTTCAGCGTGTATTCCGTTTACTGAGTTGTAGTTTATCGTCCTAACTTATGCAATGGAATATAGTGAAGCCACTTAGTTAGCATTGTACCTCATAATAGCATTTTGTCTTGAGTATTGAATGGGTTTGGGAAAATGTGGACATATTTTCTCTGATTTGTGGAGCTCCTACAAAAAAATGAGCAAAGCACTCCATTCTCCTTGTCCCTTTTATAAAATCACCAAGGTTACCACATAGATTGCTCCCCCTTATCCCCTTTCCATTTATTATTTCTGATACCTGTTGAAATTATATGAAACAAATTATTTATTTATGATGGCTGAGTGTGCATGTAGCATGATATTTATCGAATAGTTTCTCTTTAAATATAGTGCCTGTTATTTACATATCACTTTTTTCATGTTTCTTTTTAGTTTTCCAAGCATCTCGTATCTTTGGCTGCCCCACACCCAGTCCGATGGAGAATCCACACCATTGTTCATCAGCTGCTTCCTCATCTATGCCCATTACCACTATTACCACAAATATTACTTGCCCGGTCAACCCACTTAATGCACCTTGTTGCTCCTCCCACATAACACCATTACGTGAGCAAGGAAAGCCCACCTTTCCATTAAAACGAGCTCTAATAGTTTCGAAATTATCACGATATGAATTTGAACGCTATCGCCATCCAGATTTGTCAGAAGTAGAATTGGAGAGGGTTCTTCGTAGAAGAGGATCTGACTATGATATGTTGTTATACCACCATCAACTCCATAAAGAGTATGTCAGTAATAGCTGTATTCCATGTAATTTGGCTGTAAAACTGCATTTATAATGCTGACAGCATATAGGAAATATGTTTTTTATATTTAGTACGGGATTCAAGTTAATTTAAATTAGTGATTGTATTTCTATGATTTTTCTGAGTAGAAGAATCTTATTCAGGAAAGGTTGGTGAAAGTTTTTCTATGGATGCATTACATGAGAATAATTTCTTTCCATAATTCCGTAATACATAGGTGTGAAGATATAGTAGCTGCTGCTCTTAGAGATGCCGGTGCTGAAACCAGAGTGGTTAATCGTTTTGATTACACAGAAGCCAACATTGAGTGGGCAGATGCTATATTCCCTACTGGTGGTGATGGAACGTTTCTCTTGGCAGCTTCAAGAATTCTGGTGAATATACTGCAGTGTAGTTGGTGTATAACTGTCCATTGCGCTCTGTGTATTATATCTTAGGTTTGGAAGCACCGGAGCTCTGAAGCCCCAGGAGGAAGTGGGGGAGGGGGCTATGGAGCTTCACTCTGGTATTGCGAGAAGTACTCGAGCAGTAATTCGGACTGCTCTAGCTAAAATTAAGCCCTGATTGGGCTGATCTGTCAACCCTAGCTGCATGTGTTAAACTACTGACAGCCATTATATCAGCTGACGTTTTGGTTATTTAACAAATTTGTTAATTTTCATTATCTTCAAAATTCATTACATTTCACCATTCTGTTCCAAGATGGATAACTAATTTATGTGATCACTTTTTCAGGGCGAATGTAACTGGTAAACATGATCAACATAATGACATTTTCATAAATTTTCATGATTGTGTCTTAAGATTTGCAAACTTCTTAAAGTGTATCCAAAGTATTTCATTTCATATTTTAATCCTGCTTAAGGTATAAGTTTTTTTCCATGTATCATGAGGATGAAATTGACCATTTGTTTTTATTGTTTAATTTTTTAGAACAATGCAAAACCAGTTGTTGGTTTTAACTCTGATCCATCTCGATCGGAAGGATACTTGTGCTTGCCTAAATATTATTCGTCTAACATAAAGGAAGCTGTTGAGAAAATAAAAAATGTAAGTTTTACTTAAGCAATTGAATTAGTTTTAATCCTCATTGTAAATGGCAACAATGTCCAGTGTCTATTATTATATGGAGTCAAAAAAATATGTGTTATTCTTAATCTGATGAGGTGTATATATGGAGCATTTATAAGATAGATATCAGTATATATTGCATTCAAGATGATAAACTCTTAAAATTTTGTCTATTTTTATATTTTATTTTCCATAAAGCAATGCTCATTTAAAGTAGGTATTAACTGTTTTAAGTGTGCCCTAATCTCGTTTTGTAGACTGAATGTCCATTTTAAGGTTTTTTTCTTGGTGATATGATGGAAATGCAATAAAAGGGCTAGATTAATTGTAACGGTTGATTAAGAAAAATTATGAAACTTTTCATTTGTTCACGTTTGCCGAGATTGAAGCAGACATTTACCACTCATAAAAGTAAAATGTTATCATATTTTAGGTAATAGGTGTCGTTGCCATATTTTTTGTGATGTCGTGGAACCCGCTGACAAGTCCTTGAGACTTAGCAGGGCCTAAATTGTTTTGTAAATGGCATTAATATGTATTAAATTATAATAATAAATAAATATATATATTGAACTATTAAATGGCCCCGGTGGAGACTGGTTGTTGTCCTCACTAATACCGTTTTATTTTGCATTTACATTATAGGGTTTTAAATCGTTCTTTAACCATCCCTCGCAAATTCGAGCTTCTCATTATGTGTCCTACACATTATATGGGGCTTCTACTGTAGGTGAAACAGACGGCAACTGGGGTGTATTTTGATACAACCAATGATCATTCTGGTATTCTATAAATTTTTCTAACTACCCAATGGTGGTTAATATTTTCCAACAAAAATCTGTATAGGCGTGAGGTGTAGCTGAAAGGAGTTTGCATTGGAAAGATTAATATCTCGAACGAACTGATATACAATGACAAAAACATCCTCCTTTGACCCAGTTATTTAAGGTTAGAGTCCCGTAATTATTTTCTTTACCTTGCGTTCTGTATGAACCTTTAAGAATTTTCATGGGATTTAAAAGCATTAATTGTGATACTTATAACCTCTACCACTTGCAAACTGCAAGCGCACGTTAACTAGTTGAAAATAAAGTCAGCCTTTCTTAGAATTGACTCTGCACGCATTTTATTTTATCTTTCAGTTTGATGTGCTACATACAGATCACTTTCCATTCCTTCAAAATGGTCTTTTCTTTTTAATTACAGAATTCTTTTCATTTTGAATTAGGCTTTAGCATTTTTTATTCTGCATCTCAGTAATTGACTCTTTTGATTGATTAGGGGAACTTCAAGTGGCTTCACAGGAAAAGGATTAGAATTACATTAATTGGAGATCGTGTATATGATCCCCCCATAGAACTCCATGATCAGCAGTTATTGCATCCTGAATACAGGTATTGAACCATGTCTATGACTGTCTAAATTCTGACGACAGTTTACTGTGCCTCTATACCTTTTTTTGTTGAATGTTCTGTTGTGGAATATATCTTTTATTGATTCAACACATGTTCTAATATATTGGTCTTCTTTTGAATAGGTTTTTTGATTGTATTCAAGAACAACATAATTCAGCTGTGCAAAGGAAGGATAGTTCTGAGACCCCAACAAAGAAGCGTGTTCTTCCTGTTTTAGCTCTTAATGAGGTAAGGGATTTTCTCTCTGTAATTTGAATATTGCTCATATTTCGCTGTTGCGTGCGTTTTTATTGATGGTACATTTCAAATGCTGGAGCTGGAGGAAAATTTTTTCGAGGACTGGGAATTATGTCGATAAAGAATGTTTGGCTTACTGGGCTAATGCACGAACCACTACATGACCCAGGATTCCCAATACCAAAGGCAATTTTGAGAATTTTGCCATTGCTGTCCATCAACAATGGCACTCCCAAGACAGTCATGCTTCAAAGAAACCACTTCAAAAAGAAGATCCTCTAAACTTACAGCTTGAAGGACAGATGTTTTTGACTGTTCAATATGGCAAATGAGGATATCTTACATTGTACAACTTGTTTAGGCCAGTCGAATCTTACATCAGCTAATGCATAAATTCATGTAGTTCTGAGTTTTTGATATGTTGTTAGAACCAGTGCCTATATTAAAAATCCAGATTTGCAACTCCAAAAGACCTGTGCGTGACCTCCAAAAAACTGCAAAAATTTTGCACTTTTTTTGGATATTTGCTTTTTTCTTCCAAACTATGCATTTCTTGGAGTAATTAGTTTTTACGACTAATAACTAAAATAACTTATATTGTAACAAATTCAATTATCTTTATTTTAAATGCTTAACTATAACCGTAGGTTTAATAATTCTCTCGAAAATGACTAAAAACAAAAAATGTGATTTTGGTAGAAATGAAGGTAAACGCCATGCATGGTTATGCGATTTTATGTCACATATAAATGGACAAATTTAACAAAAATAATGACATTTTTGACCAATGAAAAGATTTCTACCACGTTATAACATTTTTGTTATTTTTGATGGGCCTGACTGCGAATCTTCGATGGTTTTTCACGCTGCCACCCCTGACGAAGGCTGATAATAAACAAGTAATAATTAAAATATTATAAAATAGCGATGGATAGTGTCTTTTTATAATTTGAAAGTAATATCTGAAGATTAATAATTGAGTTAGACTTAGCATTGCTATGATTTTACTATCAAATAGCTTACCAAGGTAATTGTTTTAACCGGAGGATCGTGATCTTCACTGTCGAATGTGCCGAGTTCCAACGAAGGGACGTTCTGGCAGGACTTGCTGCTGCAAAAACTTCACAACTCTGAAAATTTCAATCCTGCTTTGCGACAACTGCCATCCTCCAGCACATCCCTTTTTTGCATTTACACGATAGCATCCGTAGTGGGCTCTGTGGGGCAGGCTCCAAGTCGGTGGTGATGGGAGCTAGTCCGGTAGCTGTCATTTTTCATCCCCAATCGGTGATTTTTTTCTTTACTCCCACCCACTTCTGCAACTGATGGTAAATATGGTAGGCATGATATTTTGCAGCGTCAGTAGTTGGGGGCAGACGAGCCAGATTCACTTTCGCTGCAGCCGCGGACTTGACAAAATGTAAGTAGCATAGTCAGTTCAAATTTTCATTCTTAGGAACTCCATATACAGCCACAAGGCACCTTTCGCCTGCTGTAGCTATTGCCTCATGAGTGGCTTCTGGGTGGAGGAATATTTTAACCTCCTCCACTGGCTCTGGGTTCTTTTCAAACGTGGAACAGAACTTCGTTTTACCCTGGCAGAAAGGGGCAGAGGTTGTGTCACACGCGCTGAAAGCGTGGAGAAACAGTGTGAATCCATGGGGGTACTCGGCTATTCCACGAGCATATGAGGTGCTGGAGTAGTTGATACATTCATTCTCTCCTCTACCACTTTTCTGAAGGAAAGCATTTGTAGCGTTCGACCCCAGACCAACCAGAAGAACAAGAAGATCGACATCCTCCCCGATGATCACTACAGCTAGCCACTACAACTCACTACAGCTAGCGACACACTAGCCACTCTGATACAAATCCTGGTGGAGGCCAAAGTAATTACTTTATCCTTGCGTTTGAAGGTTACTTCACCGAATTTCTGAACAACTATTCTCTTCACTCGTATAGTTCCCAGCTCTTGAGCCATGTAGCAGTTGACTTATGCACCTCCAACAATTCCACAGCAGATCGAAACAATGTTTTTAGTGATGGGAAATTGAGGGTGGAGATGAAACCAACTCTTTAGTTTCTCTGCGTCAGTGCTGTCTCTAATTATCTGACTCAGTCTCATATCCACATGCTCTTCGGAAGTAGCACCAGTGATGCCACTAAAGCATTCTACTTCTTCGCATATGTTCAGCATGTACACCATTCCTGTGGTCCACCTAGCCAGCACGCTACTCGATATTTCACAGCCACGTGTAAGTCCACCACTGCTTTTCATTGACCTCATGAGCATCTGCTCGATGGTTAAGTCTGACCAGAGGCCACTCCAAAAGTTATTGGAGCGGCGGATTGTAATTCATCTTTTTATAAATCTGCTGAACTCAGTAGGTGTCATCCTTGCCTCCAGAGCCGCCATGCCTTTCAGGTACAGCCACGCACTCTTGGCGTAGAAGAAGTGGCCCGCTGAGTGATAAAAGGGAAGCATTTTGCTCACCGTTTCCAGATGGAGCTTCCAGTCTCCCATTCACTCCGCCTGGATAAACTGCTTCATAATGGTTGTGAGACGGAAGTACTGGACTCATAGTTTTGATGTTGGTCCATTCTTTTCAAGCAGGTCCAATGTAATTTTGAACCTGGAATGTATAATCCGATAGGACTCCCTTTCTTCGGCACTGAGGATAAGAGACCTCTCAGTTTCATCGATCATGCTTTTAATCGCCTCATGTTCCTCCTCATTTAGTTGCGCCTCCCTCATAATTACTCCAGTTAATACAAGGTTTGTGAGAGTATGAGCTTGAACTGCTCTTGAATATGCGTGGCCATTCTACATTTTCTCGACGTTATGGTCAGCGTAGATTGCCGAAAATAACTTCTTCACGCCACTCCCAGCCATTATTGCACCAATGCAACCCATGACCGACATGAGGAGATGGAAGCCTCCAAGACTCACAACAACACTGCCCAGCTCAGGATGTTGACCAGTCTCAACAATATCTCGGGCTTTTAGGTATAGGGGCTGATCAAATGTGACAAAGCAAGTCTTCTGTGATTGAGCTTTAGTTCTTTCACTGGCTTCCATAAGCGCTGTCAACACTGTGTCATAATCAGAGGATGGAGAGCGAATGAATGGGAGGAAAATCACTTTTGAGCCTGAAAGTTCACTAGACACCTGTTTCATTAACCCATTCTAACCAGGTATGCCTGGGATGTCTGACCACTTTCCATATACAACCACGTGAGGTATGGCGTGGAGGGCAGTATTTCTTCAGGGGTACACAGTTCGCTTATCGAGATCACTGACAAGCCAGAATTTTTCCTTACGCTACAACGTTTAAGTTTGATGTCTTTGCAAGACCGTATTGTGTCAGCTGACACAGCCTTCTTCAAACGTGGAATACTTTTATCGGGCAACACAGTGTGGTGTTATGCACATGATGCCACCCATTTCATGAAATGTATTTTCATCATCCAAGGTGCATACATTCACATCAGCGTTATCAAAGACAAATTGCATGAAAGAATTTTTTTGAATGGGTGGGGAGGCCTGTTCCCGCAGGACTGCTGAACTTTCAAGTAGAGTTGCGACATTGTAACTGCAAGAGAAATCCAAGAGACGAGCAAAGGTTAACAAGGTGTTTTGATCCAAATTTTAGGTATAAGTAAGTAACAACTGATGTCGTGACAGTGGAAATGAACGAATTTGGTCGGGCAGCTGATATAAGCCCGTGTGAAAAAGCAACACATTATTTTTTCTGGTTATCGAGAGAGGAACATTTGTGTCTTAGAACCACAGTTTCGAAAAACTGTTTTACTGACTCAGGAATGGCAGATTCCGCACAGGTCTTTCGGAGTTGCAAATCTGGATTTTTAATATTGCCACTGGTCCTAAGAACATATCAAAAAATTAGAACTACATGAATTTATGCATTAGGTCCTTTTTAGTGTAAGATTAGACTGGCATACTACAATAGCTAGGGTTTCTAGATTCTCTAAAATTCCCTTAGGAATTGGAAAAGCTTGGTTGTGAAGTGGTCTTGGTATTCACCCTGAAAGTGGTCCATGGTTAGATTCTTGGTCCAGGAAACCCTTTATCCTGTGGCAATTTTCAGTACATTCTTTGCCTTTCATCTTAGCAGACAAGGAAATCTTAAATTAATTCTTTCAATTGCAGAAGTTTCTTTTTTTCTCTATCACTCTGATACAGACAAAATTTGGGAGGAGTATTCTCATCTTCATAACACAAGGAAAGGAGTATCACATCGTAGTCCCTTCAAATCTGGGTTGCCCTTTTTCCTCAGGCTGGAAGTTTTCATTGTTGAGTGCTAATGGAGATGTAATTATAAATTATTTCTCAAATGTGGAATTCTCATTAAGTATTTGTTCAATGTTTACTTTCCTTGTTATTTATGATACCAAATCTTTGATTTTTAGCCATATTGTTAAAGTATGTAAGGAACTTAGTCATAAATATCATTATAGGAACATGCACCCATCCATAATTATGGTGGAATGGAGGACCCAATGTCAGGACAATTAGAAGGAGTTGACCCTTACGGCTGTATTCATAGTTATGTTAGACTACGCCTGCGGCCTGCCGGTCTAACTTACTTAAACCTGCAGGTTTAAGTAAGTTAGACCGGTAATGGCGTTGAACTCATATTCATAGCGTCGTTTTAGTGCTGATTGACCTTAGCCCCGGCAGATTTGGTCCGTAGGAAGTTAAACCTATGGAATAATGGTTTAACGTTGAGTTTAAGCTCTGCGCGTCGCCATTTTTTCTTCAGTTTTTGTGGT
Organism: Pyrrhosoma nymphula; assembly: GCA_963573305.1. Taxonomy (NCBI): domain Eukaryota; kingdom Metazoa; phylum Arthropoda; class Insecta; order Odonata; family Coenagrionidae; genus Pyrrhosoma; species Pyrrhosoma nymphula. Next base: position 8,050,297 of record OY754336.1, read on the forward strand.
GGGGTGATTGTCGAAGGTCTTAAGTGATTGATCGCAAGTAATCTCCAAGTTAGAGCTAATTTAAGGGGTAATATTTTTTAAAAGTCTATTGTTGGCTTATTGATGTAGGTTTATATTGATGTAAATAGTTGTATAGGCAGTAAATGTAGTAGTTTCGTTCTCAGGACACCTAGTTAATTTATTTAGTTTAATTTTATAGTATTTAATGTTATCGGTAAACAGGTTAATTAGTCAACTTTATAATTTAGTAAGTACAGTTTTTATTAGGTATTATAATTCGCATTGACTAAATTTGTTTTCATATCACTTAGTTGTATTCATTTGTTTACATTTTGTATGGCGAGTTTTGTTCAATCACGATAATATCAATAATATTTCATACCTTTCATACTTGGTAACATCCTTTTGTTCACATTTTACATAGTTAGTTTTTAACGTTCATTTCAATTAGCTGTACGTTTTGATAAGTTATTTTAGTGAATTAATTATTTGTCTAGCTATATTAAATTATGTGAGTTGAACGAAACAAAACCGGGTGATTATGTTATATATTCAATAAGGATAATAAACTTAAAGAAAAATAGAAAATGAATTGCAACACATCTAAGCCATAAATAATGACAAAAATGAAATGGAAGATATCCAAAGTGCAGGGAGCAGGATTCCGGGCTGATTTCAGTGAGCAAAAAAGTCCCAGAAGCAAGTAATGAGTGGTAAAGGCATGGGTAAAGGTTTGGCAGGTAACGCACAACTCAGCAGCAGACCCCAAAAACCAGTTCAGAAATTCCAGCAAATACTCTGCTGCTTGACGAATAGTGGTGTTGCCAAGCGTTCCATCCTCGGGCGGTTGGCAAGTCTCGGACTCTGTTAGTCCCCGAGACTATCTCCCTCGACCTAAGCTATGAATACCAACTTTTAGTGCCGTTTTAGACCGGATTAAGATAAACCACATAACCAGTGCCGTCCTTAGGGTAGAGCGACAGGTCCCGCTGCACTGGGCCCCGTGCCTATGAGGGCCCAGCACGGGCTTGCCTTTTTCAGACGGTGCGGGGAAACCCACCTATTTCCCGAAATTGCATACTACCTACTTAGCACATATGTAAAATGTTTTAAATCAATAGCCAGTTTGTGGGTTAATTTCCTTCTATCCATGAAATATGCTTAAAAGATGCTACAATATCAGAAAGGGAATGCAAAGTTTGCCAGAAAGGGAATGCAAAGGGGGAGCCCGAATTTTGTTTGCACAGGGCCCCTCAATCCCATGGGAGGGCCCTGCGCATAACCCCAGGTTTAACTCTAAATCTATGAATACGGACGTTAAAGTCTTCCTTGCGAAGGTCAGTCCATAAAATTTGAAGAGTGACAGAGATTGTGTTGATGGCCATATATACAACTACGTTTTCCCTGCAGTCACCTTAGAATATGTAGGAATACATTTCCAATAGCTGGGGTTAAAGGGTTAAATGCTGTTACTGTCTCACTTATTCCACAGTTAAAAATATTTATTTGCGTATTATTTCAAGGTACAGTCATCAATTTCTTATGACTGTTGCCCTTCAATTTTTTTATTTACATAACTTACAAGGAGAGACACTACGTACGTTGCTACGCCTTTTTGAATGCCATATTTTTCATGTTGTTCGGAATGCCAAATGCTGCTGGGAATATGTCGTGGTTTAGTTGAATGAGCTCTAGTTTTGCTGTAATAAATTATTTTTCATTTGTTACTTTTAGCATGTCTTATATAAACTCAAGAGGACGCACATGCTGTATCATGGTAAGATGGCCTTGATGTTAGAGTCTTCGGCTCATGAACCGAAGGTTGCTGGGTTGATTCCCTGAGCTGGCGATTTTTTTCCTCTCGATCCCAATTATTTTCGTTAGTGTTTAATTTATTTTCAATTGCAGTAGGTCTCACCGGACAATGGAACATTTTTTATCATCTTCGACATATTCATTTAAGTTATATTCAGAGCGCGGAACCATGACAGCTACAAAAGGGTGCGCTCACTATTAAATTGGTTATTCTGATCAACTTCCTAATCCCCATAGAATACAACGTTTTCATGTCGGTGCATTCACATTAACGCTTGCAGACTAAGACAGTGAACAGCAGAATGGGTTAATTAAATAAAGAAGAACTTGGATCGGATACCACGACGTATTCTCAGCAGCATTTGGTATTCCGAACAACATAAAAAATATGGTATTCAAAAAGGCATAGCGACATACGTAGTCTCTCCTTGTTGGTGGTATCAAAACAATATGATAAAGATTATATGTTTCTCTCTTCTAGGTTTTTATTGGTGAATGTTTGTCAGCACGAGTTTCATACTATGAAATGCAGGTGGATGGTGGAGAGCGAAGAAAAGTGAAGAGTTCAGGAATGTGTGTGAGCACAGGCACAGGATCTACCTCATGGACATTCAGTATTGATCGATTGACTCATCAATCGGTTGAGGAATTGGTCCGCATCATTGCCGATGAATCTGGTCTAGGACCAGAAGTTCTCAGTGATAAAAACTCTCCTCTTATTGATAAAATTACTTCTCGATTCAATAACACCCTTGTTTTCAAGCCAGGTATGTATGTTTGGACTTATGTGTTCACTTTGTTGTACTAAGCATCATGTAACTTGTTCTGATAATTCCAAAAAAGCTGATGTTTGATATTTTTAATGATGGTTATATTATTGGGTCATTCCATACAAAAAAGCAACAAAAGATAAAATTTGACCTTGACCTCGTTGATTTAGACCAAATTTGTAGGTCATACTGTTTTTCCTCATTGTTGGCTATGCTCAATTGCATTGCAAAATGTACATTTGTAGCCAGTGACGTAGCCAGGATTTTGCTTTGGGGAGGGGTTAGTCTGAAGCCTGGGGGGTCCTCTCTTGGTACAAAGTCATTATTGCAGTTTATTTATGGCTACTTTTTTTTATAGAAAACTGCTTTGTTCTTACCTTTTTACCCTCTTGAACCCTTGTATTTTTCCTCCAAAAAAATACATGGTAAAACTATACTAACAATATGATTTGAAATTTCATGGGAGTGAAGCCCCTCAAGCCCCCCCTGGCTGCATGCCTGATTGTAGCCTAGTTACGGGAGTATGAAAAATTGAGCATTTTGTAAATTTGCAATTGATTTGTCCTCAATATCTCCAAACTTATGTTGGAGCACATATGCTTGTTTGAAAGAGGAAGTAATGACACATAATATGTATGTGTTGTCAGTAATTAAGCATTTTGCAAAGTGCACAAATGTTTCTTTTGTAAACTTCAAACTCATTTTTTCATAGTGGAAGTAAGTTGACTGGGTATGATATGGTTTGTTTGCTAGTGGATATAATTAGTGCTAAAAAATGCCTAATTAATGGTGAGGTTTTGAGCAACACAGCATCAATGAAGTGAGAAAAAAATTTAGGGTTGACTACAAAATTCGAACTTCACTACAAAGGTATTGCAACAATTACATACTTTCTAGTTCTTTGTTTTTACTTCTAAGTCAGCCCTCTGTATTCAAGTGATACTGGAGTGGTTTTAATACTCCTGAAACTAGGCAACATATGCATATTTTGCAGAACAATAGGCCATGACTGCAATCTGGAAAAACAGAACATGTATTTCCTGCTAATTTGGACAAAATCAGTGAGGTCACAGGTAATTCGTCATGGTGGAATTGGTGTGGAATGACCGTATTAGAATTATGCCTAAAGAGATTTATAATGGGAGCAGGTTGATGATGTTGATAGAGTACTGGCTTCCAATCCTGTATATCAAGCGTTCGAATCGTGGAATTTATGGGAATTTTTCAGGGAAATTTTAACTTTTACTTGACTTTGTATGTGGAAACTTTTACTTTACTTGGTATGTGGAAAGGACTTCCAAGTTCAATTATCAGATGGGACAATAACCTGTGGACCCCAATGAGTCTTCATTGAGGGCATGCTTTTTCCAGTTCCATTTTCCTTTCCTTTGTAACCCACCCATCAATCCTTAATAGTGCAAATAACCTTGGCTATTGTTGCCGCTTTAAATGAACTACCAACCAAGTAGACTTAGTAGAACCTTGTTGGCTATTTTACATGTGATTATCATCTTGCTCTTTACAGATGAGAATAAGATGGCGTACACAATCAGGGATCTCATTTGTGGAGGGATATGGCCAAGTCGAAATGATAATGTCCGTCCGAGGGGATATGCTCAACGTATTGATGTGAAGTCTCGGTGCTTTGATGCTGGCCTGGTCGTTGATGGTGGAATATCCTTCAGTTTTAATGATGGAACTTCAGCAGTTTTGGAAATCCATGATCCTGATGCACTTTTAACCATTAGTTTGCTTCCCACATGAATTTTGGGTCCTTAATGTGAGGAGTGGCTTTGTCAATGGAGGATTTGTTTTTGCCTTTTAAAAAATGGCAAAGGTGCTCAATATAAGAACCTGTGGGAATTCGTTCTGCAAGTTGTTGGTTACATCAGTGGGATCATAATGATAGTTTAGTTCGTGCATTTTTTGCTGAAATGCTGCAAGGTAGGAAAGCAGGTTCCTTGTGTCAACTGTACAATCGTCAAATGTTGCTGGTTAGGTAAGATTTTGGGAGTAATAAAATCACACTGAAAAAGCATTTCTCTTCTTCTTACATGTATAGGATTGATTTACTTCTTTATTCTTGCATTGGTACTTTATTTTGCTAATTTTGAGCGGTACAAAATTTATTAAATCTGACTTATTATGACAGTTGTCGTTGGATTTTTAAAATATCTCATCGAGATGTTCATAGTTTTTATATTAAGAGGGAATACATAGTTCAAAATTATGCCTATTATTTATTCTCATTGAATGTTTCATGTACAAAAGTAAATGCCAACAACTTGTTAATGTTGAATTCTTTGTCGCAGTCACGATATAATCGTTTTGTGCCAAAGTTCATACTTTCAGTCATAACTGAATATATTTGTATCCTGAGGAGTTTTATAACTTGTAATGAGCCCATTTTTTGTCATCTAAAACATTCCCTACTTCGTTTGTTAAAGCTTCAGTCACCTAGTGCATTTTATATTCTTGCTTTAATGTATTTTTCTCAAAGTATATCATTGTACAATTCAGTCTATTTTTCATCATGTACTCATCCATCGTTTTTGCAAAACTTTTGCTTATGCAATTGGCATTGTCTGGATTCATCCTTGTTTGTCGGTAGGAATTGATCAATTTCTGGTGAAAATTATCAACTCTTCAGCAATATGAATTTAATGAGTCAAACCATAAACTCCTTTTTATTCTGTTGATCCTTTGATGTTAAGTTTGTATGTGTGTATTATAAAAGCCTTTTTCAGAAGACAGTCATTGTTTTTCACTGTCCTAAAATATTTTTGTAAGCAAATTATAATTATACTGTTTTTGTTGCTGTTCAAGAATGGGTATATGATTAAAAACTTTTCTACATTATTAGTTATTAACTCTTTTGGAATCAAAACCTCTAAAATCAGTTTCATATTAAGCTAAATATTTCTCTCGTTTCTTTATTACCATAGATCTCTATATGTGCCTTAACGTTCTAGAAATATAGAAGTGTTTACTGTTTATCTGTATATAAATACTGTATACTGGTACCCAAAGTCTGTTAATAAGCATTATACAATATATGTAGCTATTTACAACATACATAATATATTCAGATATTTTCTCGTTAACGACACAAGTTTGCATAGATGGAGACACGTCATTAATTTTGTGAATTTGAGTGATGATTTTATCTTAATGTTATTATCTATACTACATAAATATACATTTACGTTTTTTTCCATGCGAAAATTTTCAGGCATGAAAGATTTTGCGCTATTCATTCTTTGCATTGATATAATTGCACATACATACTACATACAAGGCATACCTAATATCTTTTCGTAAAATTTTGGCCATACTATAAGGTCTTGATCTATTTTCAAGTTTTATTTTAAATTTTGTAATGTGCAATACTATGAAAGCTTAATTTGTCTGATCCTTAATTTATTTAGTAATAATTCATTGTCTTCATTTAGATGGTAGGTGGTGTATAATTGCTGTTATAACCTTTTGCATACCAAGCTTGGCTTACAGAGCATACTATGTATGTACTGAGAAAATTCTAAGAAATTGAGTGAGCACTGGTTTGGTGTAAATCACGGAAGCTTATTATTTCCTATGCATTAGCTGTATTATTATGGGTAATTTCCTGTTCTAATGTTTTACAGTATGGTTTCTAGGAAATCAAAAAAGTTGCGGTGAGAATTGTTGGGGTAAAAATATTTTGGAGGAAATTTGTATAATATTCTCGATAATAATCATGATTAATGAAAGGCTTTCTCATCATTAACCCCAAGATGGCCTATACGTTAACTCAATGCTGAGGCTTCGGGTTTTTTTTAAATGTTATCAGGATGTAGGCTAGTTTTCAAGAGCGTCAATGGTAGAATGTATCCACAGTGGTGGTCTCATTGAGAAAATATTCAACCAGAAATTACAAAACTGGCCCCCTGTACTCTTAAACAAAATTTAGGGGCACAATGTGTTGCACCACCCTGTGGTTTAATCAAGTGTGAGGTGCGTGGGCTTAGTATATTAGTATACAGTCATAAGGCAAAGGGGGAGTAAGAGGCTTGTAAGGACAAAGAAAGGGAGAGGTGTAATAGTGGGGTTAGGACTAGGCACTAATGGATGGTTTTGTAAGAATACTTGATGTGGAGGAGGGGATCAATGCTTTGGCTGCCAGTGGACCAATCTGTTAGTCACCAGGTGATATGGTAGCAAAGTTCTTTGTGCATGTAAATATAAGTTATTTTTTATTACCTTCAAAGGGTATCACTTATCACCATTAATTTCCCTAATGTGTACATAATCTTTGTATCAACCCAGTAGATTAATTAACTACATATGTTGATTCTTAAAAATACAATATTTAAAGCAGCAAACATAGCCTTAGCAGTCTAACCATATCCTGCGTTGGATTTATGGACAGAGATAGGGTTACAGACCAAGTGCGAAGCATATACCCTATCATTTAATGGGAAGAATGGTTAGAGGCATTGGGGCTTACAGAGAGTGTTTTGGGATGGGTGGAGGTAACATTTGGACCATTTTCCAATTAGTGCAGCGTCTAGTTTCTTCCCTTGCTTCCTTTCACCTTTATTCCCTCTCACCCTTTAACTGTCGACCAGCTCCATGGAGCGTACACATAAATAAAAATTACTAAATGCAACAATTAACTATGAAGTTAGAGAGTGGTGAGCAAGGGAGAACATTCAGTCCCTTGATCATTTCCCCCTTGCAACCTCACTGAATCCAGTTGCTCCCTACCCGTGTTGGAAATGTTGGAAGTTTATGGTGTATGGAGAGTGACTGTAGAGATGGGGAAATTACCTTAATTTTCATCTGAGGTAAATTACCACCACGTGGTAAATTACGGTAATTTTCAAAAATTACCGTAATTTTCAGTTTTAAGCATTAAACAGAAAATGTGTGGTTAAATAAGAATGCCGATAGCAAAAGGGTGATGGGTTTAACCATACCTGATGCAACATTAATCTATTAAAAATTTTCAAAATTGAAAAAAGAAATACGCAATGTGGCTTTCTTTTGTCAAAGTATGAGAAATTTTAAAGAAGAATATTCGACTAATAATTACTCTATAACGTTATAATTTAAGTAAAATATGCCAAAAATGAGTTGAACATTCCTAAATTTATAATTAAACACGTCAGAAATGTGGACTTAGCTTAAAAGAACATCTTGGGAATTTATCTGTATGAAAAATTATCTCAAACATGGGTGAATTATCTTGAAAATTACTGTAATTTTCAAGGGGCGCGGTAAATTACGAAAAATACCATGGTAATTTACGAAAATTACCGTGGTAATTTTCAAAGTGACCCATCTCTACAGAGTGAGGTATGTACATATGGAATTGGTAAAATTGCTTTAGTTGGGAGCAGTGGTTAGGTATAGCAAAACTTGGTGGCACTCTGCAGCAGAGTCTGAGGTCATTGAGGATTAATCAAGCGTTGATGGTTTGAACAGATGCACAGAAAGACATCCGGAGAGACCTCTAAAGGGACCCTCAGCCCCTTTGTCCCACCTCTCATGTATACTTACCAGATGTCAAGCTTCGACCACGTGACTGCCGTCAAGTTTCGCTTCACCTATACCTGATGAGTGGTGGGGCTGGCCCCTGCCAGGGGCAGAATGGCAATTTCCCCCCCTAAAGATAGGATAATGCTGAAGTAAATAACCTCATCCTCATATCCAATGAGAAAAATTTAGGGAATATATGGAAATAACAAAAAGAGGAACATAGAGAATGAGATAAAAGTGGGGGTGGGAGGGTGTGCCACTCCTAACGTTTTGCATGGGGCTCCAGGAACCTAGGTACGCCACTGGATGGGAGAGGTCCATGGGGTTATAGGATGATGCCATAGTGTAGACGAAAAAAGAATGAAGTTGTTTTCTGCATGGACAGGGGAGATGCAGGTGGCCAATCTACAGATTGATAACTGTTAATGATGGAAGTTTGAATTACACATGCTTTTTATGCTGTGGATTAACTATTGTGACTTGAGAGATGTGTGAATACCATATATGTATGTGTCTGGTTTGAAAAAAGACTGAGGGAAAATAATTCAAGAAAATTGAACTAAAAATATTTTTAACTAAAAAGTTATCTTTTTGATATAATAGTGCTGCCTGAAGGCTCTAAATACATAGGAAGAGTGATATTACAAGATGGGAATTCTATAAATTCATTAATTAATTGAACTGAAACTAGCCACACAGTAACTTAAATGGAATCACCCACAAGTGGTCACACTATTGAGTGCAATCCACAGTGATAAACTCATTCACCTGGACTGGGGTTCAAACTCAGAGACCTCGATATCACACCAAGTGCTCTAACCAGTTGAGCTACTCAGGAATCCTTGACCACTGTGAATTTCATGGAGCAAGGTGTGATTTCAAAGCCTTGAATCCCAGCCCAGGCGAATAATTTTTCCCACTATGCTGTCCTAGCAGGAGCTGCTGCTAGCAGAACTTAGGCCATTCTTGATGACGAATATCAACAATCTCTTAAGCTGCTGATGGACGAAAAAGTAATCAATATCCTTAGAAAATTTTGGTTAAAGATGCCTCCCAACTGCAACTGAATTGTTCATGCCAAGTAATATTTCACCATACTCTCCAAGCCGTTCATGCTCATTTGTTATTTCCTCTGTCTTGGGCCTGACCAGGAGTGACTACATATAGTTATATTGAAAATTGAATTTATTTATTTATCCAAAGATTTGTGATATGCATTGTACATTCAAATCAATTTGTATAGGACACGTCAATATATACAGACGAATAATTAAATTTTTATATATACAAAATAGGCACTTAATCCACCTGTCCAATTCGTATGGTGATTATTATTGCCAAATTATCATTTCAATATGGTGATGAGTTGCCGGTGACTTTTGTATACACAAAATAATTCATTTTTTGAAGGTCATATTAGTGCAAGAAGAGTCTTTATGAAATACTTATAGTATTGATAATGATATAACTATTACCCAATCAAAACAAATTACATGGATAGCGCTGCATCATAACGAGGCTAACAGTTTAATTCCCTTCACCATTATTACCATGCACATATTACTTTCGAATATTGACCGCCAAAATTAAATACTGAAAGGAGGAATAGCGAATAACTTGACAAATGAATACCGATTATAAAAATGAGAAATACCGATAAACTCATGGGTGTAATGTGAATATTATTTATATTATTTAAGTGGATGATGAATGAAGTAATGCAATAGTTTTTGTGTACATACTTGGGACAGTTGGTAGATTATGTCCATTTTCCGCGCCTTTTGCCTTTCAAACAACTGTAGAATACTAACGCATTCTAAATCACGAGCCGCTGGGGCTTGGAAGGTTTTTCGGCCAATTTTGTATTCATTAGGAAAGGATGTTAATTGCAAGCAAAATTCAGGTAAAATTGCATTAATGCTTCATCATTCGTTCGCATCCCTTGTGACGCTGGTAATCAGCTGTTGACAATCCTGATATTTTCTCTAAGGGTCGTCTACGCACGAATGTCAGCAAGCATCGAAGAAGACTCCTTCTTCTTATGATTCGATGATAGTACGAAGACGTCATGAAGCCGAAAGAAGTATCCTCGTACAAGTTCAGTCTGCTCTGTCTCACCCTGAATTATTTTCATATATTTCGCAGTACGCTTCAGTGGAACAAATGCATCATTATTCAATAAGTGATGACTTGGTAAGTCATTATAGATTAATATTTGTATTCAAGCACCTAGGCAGCATAATTTGAACATTTTTTGTTTTATAAATGCCAAATCCATGGCCATATTCACTCTGTACAACGATATATTTTTTTTCCAATTTATTTTTTGAATTATCTTTGGAGTGAACCGAATATTTGCTTAAGTTATCGAGTTGTTAACTGCTTTGATGACTATAAATTCTTGCTATTTCGTCGGAAATGTGTTTAAGTATAATTTATGGTGGAATTACTGAACTACTTAGAATACTTACATTTTTATTGTTTCTATTATTCGTATGATTTAACTTTCATGTAGCAATTCTTCTTGGTGGAATTGTCAAGTGCTGAGGATGTGTCACAAATATTGGATGTTTCTGGTCATTTGAGTCATGGTGACCTTGTACCTGTAACATCACCGTTGTTATGGTTCCGTGCAAAAGGCAGCGGCAGTTCTCTTAAAGCAAAGAGCAAAAAGAAGCCCAAGCATTTTGGTAATGTCGATAATTTACCTCCACTACAAAACGGATGTATTACATTTTCTATGGAGGATGTCATAAAGGACCTATCCAGTTGTTCTTCGGTAATTATATTGTCATCTCATCTTTTATGATTCATATGTAGGTATTTGTCATGCATGAAAAAGACTCATAACCACCAACTTAAAACCTGTACATTTAATGAATATGAGAACTCAATACTATGATCTTCCTGTGAATTCCAGTTTTCTGAGCAAGTGAAAGCTTTGTATAATTTATCCTGCCTTGATGAGCTTGGTTCACGCCTACGTTTCCTGACAGCTCGACAGTTGGAGCTTGCTCTCCAGGGAATTTTTCCTAATGCAAAAGCAATTCCTTTTGGATCATCTGTGAATGGATATGGGCGTAGGGGCTGTGATCTTGATCTCAATTTACTGTTGGATTCTCATAGAAGTGAGGTTTGTATGCTCATTATTTTTATCTGATTAGATTAATTTCATGAAATGCATGCTTTTGCTCTTACACTCCTTCTCTCTCCTGTTCTCTGATTCTTTCATTATATTTAAAGTAAATTTTTTTTGCTCTTGGATGAGTCTGGTGGTCTGAACGCCCCTGCGACTTTTCTCATAGACCGAACCACCGGAACTTGACAGAAACACTCATGCCCTGGCCATGCAAAAGACCGGCCCAGGCGGGACTCAAACCCGCGACCCTCAGATTAGCAGGCGAGGACTTTACCCTGCCGCCATTGACCATGTTAGACATGATACCAAATGCTTCCCCCCTCCCCTGTTCATTCCTTCGCCAAGCTCCACGCTACCCCCCATGGCCTGCTTCCTTTGACCATCAGTCCTGTTCCGCCCCACTTTTCTCCATCACTCCACCTGCACGCATTATTGTCATTTCACCTGCTCTTCACTAACCACCCCCTCAGCAGAATTCCTCCCTTTTCCCACTTCTCGTAATCACCTTCCTCCCCCCTGCTCCTCTGCCTCCTAATAATGCTATTTAAACCAAAACATTCTGTAAAGACTTACCTGATGATATCATATATTTGACCTAACCTAGTCGGAAATAATTTTTTCTAAATCTATGGAAGTTTACTAAATTTTTACTTGGTGTTTCATCATGAAATTCCACCAAGTTGAGTGGGACACCATTTTACTTATGGTAATCATAAAGGGAATGCTTTTTCCTGGCATCCTAAAGGTTGTGGATTGAGAACACCATTAAGGTCTTCCGTTAGACATTGCTGTGTGACCTTAGTAGTAGTTGAGGAACCTGAAAATCATTGTATACACCTATTTGGAAACCTGCTCACCAAAAAGGGAAAAACTAAACAGATAAAAGGCGATTTATTTGTTCAAGTTCTTTTACTTAGGTTGTGTTTTGGGGATAGACATCCTCAAAATTCCTCATTATTAGATCCAGATGTCCTCATTCGCAGTGGAAGACATTTTGTAGCCTTAACCTGGTGTCTAGAGGCAGTTAACGTCTTTAAAGTTGGGCAGGTAGGGAAGGATTTAGTATCTCCTTGAGAAGTTCATCAAATTGGTCAGTTTTTGGATGGTTGGTTGTTTAAGTAGGTGACTGACAGCTGAGTTTATTTATGTCATTGAGGATCTGTGGGCAGGGTGGCAAGGGAAGGATTAATAGGGAAAGGAGGAGTGAAACCTGGCATCAACATTAGCCTACTTTCAAACAGAGAGGCCAAGGAATCCACAGTTTACCGTCTCATCCGACGGACAGAGTACTGCACTTGAAGTGCTCTCCACATAGCTCTCAAGCATTTGCCAATTCCCCCCCCCCCCCCCTCAAAACCTCAAGACTCGAAAATCCTCGGAGACTCAGAAACCGCAGGAGACTGTCGCGTCTCGCAAAGTGCCAGAGAGCAATGAGACAAGTGCCGCGATCTGCTCTGGTCAACACGAACGCTCAGGTCATCGCGATTCCAGCAAGTACCCTCCTTTTATTTGGTCCGTGCTGGTGCTGACATTTTTTTCAACTTTTAAGTCGACCTGTGAACATTCCCACCAATCCAAAGTGTGATAGCACCTCCCCTCCTCTCCCCACTCCTCCACTGCTCAGCTGATTCCCCTCCTGCGCAGACGAAGTGTACCGCGAGCCGACTAGCCCTCTTTGAATCTGACCGCGGCCGGAAAAGGATGTATCGGTTTGACTGGTGACTTGTGATCGTCTTGTATAGACAAAGTTAACAGTATTTAGCCTACGGGCTTGTTTCTTACTGTAATAATTGTAATAATATAAATGCTGTTTTTGGAAGTTAATCAAACTAGCTAAGGTTGTTTTCATTTTTCTCTCGTTTCCGCCCACCAATTCACAGTCAATTCACTCGCGACATCAAGTTTCACTGGCTTGCGTTGCAAGCAGGGATAGGGATTCCCTCTGAAAAATTTCTACCTCTACCATGATTCGAGCCTCAAAATGGGAACTGCCTGTACTCACCACCCACCACCCACTGATGTTGGTGGCACCTGGCATCCATTGCATGCAATTGAAGATGCCTCACAGTGGTCAAAAACTTAAATGTAGACTGATTCTTGTTTAGATAGCCTCACAGTAATTGACAGCTCTACTTGCTTCACACCTTTGCATCGTTACCATGCTAAATAACAGCTGAGGCTGCCTCGGTAGGCCTCCTTCTGAAGAAGCCTCACCATGTGGATATACGACTTTGTTCCCTCACTGTTGTTTTGAAAATTCAGCTTTTCTATCCCACATATTCTACACCACAACTGTCATAATGCATCTCTTTCAATTCTGTTTCATTTTGTCAGTTTGGTCTTTTTATTTGTTAAAAAATATTGGCCATGGTGGCTTAAAGTGCTTTTGTATTTATCAGTTGGAAAGCTATTTTCTGCTTTTTCTGTGCTTGCATCCTTACTATGGGGGCGTTCTGAAATTCACTGACAGTACTGCCAAAGTGTTCCATAATCAACTGGCACTACTGTGCTGTGACCAATGACACATCCAAGAACCTTACAATGAGGACAGAAATCTTGGTGCACTTCCGATCGTCATTTGCTCAAATTACGGGTCGCCAGTTAATGCGCTGGTGTTGCGAGGGAGGCCTCGGTAAAGGTGAGCTTTCGTCCCACCAACGTTTTCGCAAATTTCACCCACTTTTAACAGAGATATCAGAACCAAATTTACCTCACTTATTATGCAAACCTTGCGCATTTGTAAAATACTTTCAAGACAACAATGCATCTACTACTTTAGGAATGGGAAACTTTCAAACCTGAGAAGTGCGATTTTTCCTCTTCGCAATCTTGTGAAAAAATGCCGTTTCCTCTTATCCACTGTACATGGCGCAGCGATCAAGCAGTTGGTTCTCTAGCATATACACACCTCTCCTACACAGTTTCTTCCCTCCTTCCACTCAAACTCGCCCCGCAACAGCCATTTACTACAATCATTTTAAAACTTCATCCACTCCCAGAAATGCTTGGCCTCCCACGCGGTTGCAGCCCCTCTAGCGACCGAAGTTGGAACTTGATTTCTTGCGCGGCCGTTGATAACACAATCGAAATAGGAGATTAACGACCTCTTATAAGGTTCTTGGACACATCAGTCATCAGTTGATGACGTTTCGTACTGTGAATTCTACTGCCACTCTCGGGCTGCAGTAAAGCCATTGCTATGGCCGCCATGAAAAACAAATTGCTGAAAAAATTAAATTTACAAGGTAAATAAATAAAATCTGAAGAAATTTGAGCTACTGCTTTGCACATTTTAATGTTTATAACGGTGACAGCAAAAAGTATCTTTGCCCTTAATTAGCTAACAGCACCAAATTAGCGTAAACTAGTTTATAAAATGCATTTTACAGGTATCCTTTACTCAATTTTTGATATCACTCTTGGAAATGATTTGTGCAACTGGCCATGAAGAAAATCAGGGCTTGACAAATTTGAAGTTTTTTATAAGTCCAAGATTAAAAATGCTTATTTTAAATTCAATAATGTTATTTATAACAGAGATTTGTTTACCAAAACAGGGTTTTTTGTCTCCATGCTCGTGTAGGTTCTCATCAGAGAAAGTAACAAATTATGTAGTATTAAGAAGCATGAAAGCAAGGAAATCAAATTAGCATTTAATTATAAAGCGCTCTTTATCAGTGTCATTTGGATTAGCTTTAAGAATTAATGTATTGAAAATCACTAATTATAATAAACCACCAAGCAATTAGGCCATATTGAATTTCATGCGGGCAGTAAGCTACTGCCGACCGTTCCAAAGTTACATGCTACTACAGCAGTGGCAGTACTGCTTCACGTTCAATTTTATGGCTGCACAGGCAGTGAACTTCAGAAAGCACCCTATTTTGATGTGACTGAGGGGAAGGATGGAGATACATAATTGTGATGATTGAAGCCAGGTTGATTAGCCTGCCAGCCTGGTAACCCTAAGGCTGCTGGTTTGAATCATTCCTCTAGGAGGAATTTTGTATTTGTCCTTGGAAAAAGGATGAAGGCTCTAGGTTAAACACTATGATATGTATAATATTACCAGTTGGTTCACCCTAAAGTTGGCTAAGTCTACTGGTAACACCTTACGAATAAAATAATCGTGGTGATTGTAAACATGAGCAGATATGATATTGGAGATGATTTCTTGGATGGATGGGTGAAAACTGGTGGAAATGATGAATGGTATGAATGAATTTTCATCAGTACCATCTGTATTCTTTTTGCCTTCCTGTATGAAAGATTAGATAAGATGTAGGTGGGCATACTTTCTGTTGTTAGGTATGCTGTCAGATATTCAATTCAACTTTTGTGCTTATTTATTTAGGAAGGAAATGGCAGTTCACCTTCATTAAGATTGATATTTCAAACAAAAATGATTCCGGCTAATGGACGTGCTCAAATGCAAAGGCAAATGGAAGCAGTGGGAGATATTTTGCAGCTGTTTCTTCCTGGGTGCACACATGTACGTCGAATACTTCAAGCTCGAGTTCCAATTGTGAAGTACCACCAAGATTTCACATCCCTTGAGTGTGATGTCACTATGATGAATCAGTGAGTATTTGCTGTCATAACCCTTTCTGGTCATCATTATCATCCATTCGGTTGGTTATTTGAGGTGGCAACCGACTACAGACGTCATTTGCAACATTAAGGGTAGCTGGATAGGTTGGTAATGAAAGGATTATTTTGGTAGAGAAACTCGGTGTTGGTATTAGTCTTCTCTCAATGAAAGGTGCCAAGGAAACCTCTCCAAGGAAGGTGTAATATCCTAGTCTGACAGATGGAGTACTTACACTAAAAGTGCCCTTCACTAGGCACTCAAGTAGGGATCGGTATTCCTCTGAAAAATCTCAACCACTGCCTGGATTCAAATCCAGGCCCTCATGATGGGGAGTCAGTGCTCTAGCCACCACACCAAATTGATCTCCTTATATCCTTGGTTCTTGTTGTCTGGTCAATGTTCAGTTTATATTCCTGTGTATGATAGACTATAATTTTCATTACTCATTTGAAAAAAGGCCTGACATAATATATACTATGGAGACGCCACTCCTTGAAGTACAGGATCAGAGAAACTGGAAATTTCTTTGATTTTGGCTTAATTTCAGAATTTTTCCTTGATAGTCGACAAGCATGAAATATGTAATACCAGAGTCATCGATAAAAATATGGGCATTCTGCATTGATTTTCTCCCCAATTAAATTACTCATCAAAATCATTATGTATGATATAATCGTAGTCTTAGAGCTAAGTGAATTTTTAAAAATATCATTTTTGTATTCAAAAGATAAGGAGAAGATTGTCACTGCACCTAATTTATCCTTTCATTAGTTATCATTTTGAAAATTACATAATTACCTTAATGCCAGTGAAATGACTTATAAATCACAAACATTTTCTCAACTGAGTCACAATAAATCATGATATCCTTGCTTTAGTTCATATTTGACCTCTTATGTTTTAATTGTGTTTATCCATTATTAGATGACCAGATTTAGTGTTGTAAAATAGGAATAATGCTTGTATCAAAGTATCTCAGGTGCCTCTTGGTTAAAATTTTTTCATAATTTTTTATTGCTCTCCATTTTTTTAGGTAAGATTTGCACTGTACCTTTTTGCTCTTTTTAAATATCTCTATGCTCTATCAAATTATAATTGAAATGGCACAACATGACTAGGGAGGCAATAGAGTAAATGAGAAAATAATTGACATATGTATTCCAAGAACCAACTCTGCAATACATTTGAATGTGTACCTTGCAAAGCATGATTTTTCTTGATGCAAACCTGGAATACCGTGCACTTCATTGTGGTAATATAAATCCCGTGGCCACCTGACATTAATCTGATGGAAGAGCAAAAAGTTCTAAAAGAAAAAGCAAAATGTTCTAGCCATGGAAACCATGGAAAACAAAATTAACAAAACACCTTGAGAAAGGCCCTCAAAATTGGATTAAAGAGGGTCACAACATTCATCTCTCCTACCCAATAGCACGCTTCCCTTTTTCTGCTCAATAAGTCTTGGAAAATGTGTAAACTTTGTGGTTTTGGTTTGAAATATATTTGCTATTTCTTACATAACTACATATATAGATTAACTTAGTTGATAACTCCTTTTTAATGATCTAATGCAATTGTGCCTTGGGGTGAATGGGAAAAGTAAAAAAAAATCACTTCAACTATGGTTATTTTGCTTTAAGGGGGTGTTAACCAACGGATCCTTCCAAAATTAGTAGAACACCAATGATGGTGGACTCTGCCCCTGTTAGTTAAAGATGTTTTAGTTTTAATAATCCGATGGATAATTGTAAATGCTAAATTGCAGTGCTGCATTTTTCAGGCCTTCTTTAGGGGAAACAACTTTGAAATCACCCATGTGCAATGCATATGGGAATATTTATGAGTTTCATTAGTAACTAAAAGAACCTGTGATTTTCTGAGTACCTACTATCACTTTCTAGATCTGGGATCTGTTCCATACCCTGTATGCTCAAATTTTATGAGGGTGGATTCTATCAAACTATCTAGCATTTGTTTCTATGTGTCCAATGCAGTGATGTCAATAAGATAATTTAAACCTAAGTTGAGCCTTATTAAGAACCATGACATTCATGATTTCATTACAAGAAGCAGACATGATTATGTAGTGAGACAGCACAACCATACTTTCTCCTGTACTGGGCCTATCACCATGAGTTGTAGAATATATAATAAACTACCGTAAATTATTATAAGATGGATAGGTACGTACCTGGCAAGTTTAAAGTCAAATTAAAACATTATCTCTTGGATTACTGTTTTTATTCTATTGACGTATACCTGAATTCATGAAAGATGCTATTCTAATTCTGTAATTTTGTAGTATTATAATTGTTTGAAGTGATTTCCTTTCTGTATTGTTTTTCTTTCCACATTTTTGACGGGTCCTATATATTTACACCAACCAATCGAATACATTTAACGAACTTTGCTAGTTCCTCCAGCGAACAGAATCTACATTCCTTCGTGGTTGAACTTCTTTTAACCACTAGACAGACATGTTCACGAAGAGTTATAAAATGTATGTACTTGTGTATCCTCTGTGACCAATACAATATTATTATTATTGTCCTTGTGCACATACTAATAATTTTACACTTAAGTTCTACAGGAAGAAGCCATGGGGAAGCTAAGCCATTGTCTAAAGATTGTAATATTTAAACTTTTGCCTCTCTATCACAATTTCATTGTATGGAGAATTAATATCACTGTTGATTTACTCACAAAATGCATTCATGCTCTATTTATTAGAACAGCAGTTTTCATGTCAGAACTTCTCTGGCTTTTGGGCCACCTGGATGTGAGAGTTCGTCCATTGGTTTTTGTCGTACGACACTGGGCAAGGGCAGTGCACTTAACCAATGATTCTCCTGGTCCATTCATCACTAACTTTACCTTGACTTTATTGATCTTACATTATCTGCAGTGCTGCAAGCCAGATCCAGTGCTGCCCTCTCTCACCACACTCATTTCCATGGCTGGTAAGTTTTTAGCGTATTCTGTGTCCATTGTTTTTCTTTTTTTTAGAAAACCAGATTTCTTTAAAGGTCTTGTATATTTTTACAGGTCCTGGTGATCGACGAGTGTCTGATGATGGAGTCAATTGCACTTTTGTTCGTGACCTTTCACGCATTCCACCATCCAAGAACACAGACTCTCTTCATGGTCTTCTTTTTGGCTTCTTTGATTTCTACGCTTCCTTTGATTTTGAAGGAAAAGGTCTATCCTTAGCCAAGGGCCATGGAGACAATTTTGGAGTTGGCATAATGAAGCCCGATGCCTCTCCTCTTTATGTTGAGAATCCTTTGGAGAGAATGCTGAATGTCAGCAAAAATGTCAATGGACAAGAGCTTGAGCGACTGAAAATTGAGCTTCGTAGTGCAGCATGGTTAATGGAAGAGATGCTGGAGCTTTCTGATGATGAAACACATGAAGTGGATACCAAAAGTATGTATTAGCTGCCAAATGGTGGCATTTTGACTAAGGTTGCTACATTCTTTAACCTTGGTAGGCGTTAATGTCAAATTGTGTTGGTGTTAACACAGGTTGCTGCAGTGATCTGGGTTGCCAATCCTGATCACTCAGGGATTGAGTATGTTTGGGTAAAATAATGAGCACTTAAGGATGTGTTATCCTGTAGTACTAAAGCCATACCATGCCTATTTATACTGCCTAATGTTTTGTTTTACTTTTTGGTACATGGTTTTCCATAGAGGGATAGATATCAGTTTTTAGCTGCTTTAGCTCCTATGGTTATATGTATTGCATATTCTACTCAATAGGCCTCAAATGCTGAGACAATATCAATGCTCAATAGGGCTTTCGAACATGTGAAATTTGAGTGGATAGGCTGGTGCATTAATATCATATGTATTGTTGCATTACCATCTTTCTATGTACAGTGGCCTCTCATAACAACCAGTGATACAGATAGGGAGTTTTCCAATTTTCAGGGCCAAAATTCTGGTCTTTCAAAAATTTATCCCATAGTGTCGAGAACTATTTCTAAAAAACCAGGACATCTGAGAAAAAGAGACAGTTGACAACCTTTTCAGTGGCACATAGTCTCTATGTACTGAAGTTATTACAGCATTGATGGTATGTTCAAGTTGTCGACTTGAGGTTTTGCAGTCATTGCAGGTAGTGTCATCATGATCAATGATGTATCAAATGATGTTCTGGAGGAATTTGTAGTCCTTGTCACCGAATTCATAGTGTGTGATTCTTCTCTGTGCCTTTCTTTGCAATTGGTTGGTGGTAGACTGCTTCCCTTCGAGCATTGCAACTTTGCTAGAAAGAGGTCTATTTTGAAACTTTGATTTGTGAAGGAGGCTCTTGCAACATTTTAGGCTGCATTGCCATTGGTGCTTGAAGAGGTGCAACAACTATTCTCATTCAAGGACAGAGAGGTAGGAAATCACCCTCCAAGACCATGGTGACTAGAGAGAAATTAATTCCTCCAAACTTTTATTTGAGAACATGATTAGATAAGCATAGTGGCCAAATCACTGGTTTTCTGTGTGGAAGACCGTAATTGTAATTGTGGTGGATGTGGAAATTTTTCATTGCTAATCATACACGGTTTGCCTTTAGGAGAGTCCTTACCATACTCTGTAAAAATTACTGTGGGAAAACAAATCATGTGGATGGGTAGTCCAAACATGGACCTTTGGTTTTCCAGGGCTATGAGAAGACCACCATGCTTAGGCCTCCTAGTTGCCATGGCTGATTTTTCCTGGATTTAAGGAAACTTGATGCTAACATTGTCCTCCTGATAGGATGTTTAACAGAGGTTCTCCTTCTGGTCTTTTGTTAATAGCAAGCTAATGCAGGGGGGAGGTCATCAGGGAAAATCTGGAATTGTCTGGGAATTTTGAATTTCTGGAAAAGTCAGGGAATTCTTGTAACAGTCAGGGAGAAACTGGGATAGGAAGTTCTCATAATTTTTCTACCAATGCATTTATTGGCCAGTTTTTCCCACCATTTATTTCACCAAAACATATCACCAACTAAAACTAATGTCCGTCGCTGACGTGCATGGAATAAATTGGTGGAACATTCAGTTGTGAATCTGATGTACAATATATCCCTTTTGTATATCCTTATTGCGATATTTGCCTAGTAGTGTTAAAGTTCATGATTACAATGTATTATGCTCATCACAAGGAATCCGAGGCTATGTTGTTCGGAAAATTTTACCTCACTTTTTTTTAACTTCCGAATATCAGGTCGAGAGGTAGCTGGAGCACATTAGCTTGTGCTCCAGCTCCAATACATGCTTGTGATTCAAAAAATACGAGATGATGATTATTAAAATGGTAATACAAGTACAATCCCACGTGTAAACAAAATCTTACGCAAGACTATCTTCGATTCCCATATCCCCCTTCATTAGGGTGATTACAAAATTGGCAATTTTCGAAATGCTGACCGGCTTAATCGGTTCTTGGTTCCAATCCGGTGAAAAAGAAAGTGAAAAAAATTTGGACTCGATCGGACAACGTTTAGGGGTCGCGCAACGGCTTCAAATTCTGGAAAATAGCGATTTTCCTGGTGAAAAATACATATTTGTCTAATTTCCAGGGGCATGACTGTTGCTTGGGTGGGTGTTTCACATGGGAGATGCTTCAACAGTGTTCCAGCAGTGATTAAACACCAATTACGACTTCCCCCGATGTGGGGGTGCGGCAGAGGGAGGGATAATAGCGACTTTTCGATTTTCTTCGGAGTAGGTAGGGACGCTGTACATTGGGCGCATGGGCCGGGACTACATTGTTTTCTAGCCGAGATGAATCCTGAAATTCGCGGCCCTACAGTTTAGATGATTAACGGCGAGGGTGTTTGGGGGTAGTGGACTTCGCTTACGGCTACGCACACCGAGGTTGCTACATTTTGGGAGTGAAACTCGTTTCCCCTTCGTGCGGTTAAACCCGTAAGGGACTCCAGCATACCGATTTTCTCTCCGGCGTTATGAGCAAGAAGACAAGGCGAGCCCATCAGATTTGCAGATTGGGGGCCCCATCCCACGTAGTGTGTGTCCAAAGCTCCAAACACTTCGCCAGTTCTTACAGTATTTCAAACACCTTATTGAAAATGAGAAGAAAACTGTTCGTGAAAGTGCCAGGCTTACTATTTGGAAATCTGAGGTGTTCTGGAAAAAAAGCAGGAATTGCGATTGCAGAGGTAAGGAATACTACGGAGATTCTCGTACATTGACAACAGCTTTTTGTGTCTTAAGAAAGGCAAATAACGTATGGCGAAAACGTTGGGAGACGCGGCGCAATAAGTTAATGACTGACCAAGCCAATACTCTTGACATTGGCCATATCAATGCCATGGATATGATGAAGCTAGAAGAGGATTGATTATTCTACAAGTCCATGGGGGAAAACCGCTTCGGTTACATGAGCTGTGTCGATAAGGATACTGCTAAGCACGATGAAGGTAAAGTAAAACGGTCCGAATCAGCTGGGACACAGAAAAGGAGGAGTGGAGATTCGCTCAGCTATTCGGAAAAGTGGAGGTGAAACGTGTATCCACCGCGAGTCCTGAAAATCGTTTACCGACGACGATTCCAAGGATAAGGATTAGTAAATTAAAGCACATATTGTTATTTTGTAAAATTCCTCTTGAATGTTTAACTTCATAGGTCATACGTAGAGTTTAAGCCTAACCCAAGGTTCTGTTAGGAAGCGAATAAGACTGCTTTTAGACAAAGAGAATCCTCGTTAGAAAGGACCCAGACAAGTCACCGGAATGCTGTCCTTGCCATAACTGCCGCATCAATAGCAACTGCACATACTCTTTGGATTTATAAAAACGTTCTTGAAATTTTCGGTGCGCAAATATCGTAAAGAGAAACGTCAAGGTACCTTTTATACGTCAATGAGTCATTAATTGAAGTACATTAATTTGAATTTCTTTCATTCATCTTTTTTCTGAAATTTTACTTAAATCTACGACACATCAGTGTCTTAACATTGCCTGAGGAATATTCCCAACCCCGACGAAGTTCTTAAATTCTGCATCCAGGAAGTTCAGGTACCGTTACAACTTCACGTGAAGTTCGTACTGCCGTTCTTATTTACGTCACCATTTTATTGAATTTTCAATTCGTCTATTGTTTCCAGATTAAACAATCACCCGGGGATTATAAGGAGCTTCTGATTTGACCATCATGTTCCTCGGCGTTCCGGGGGATGCTGTCTATTCGTTCAAAAAGCCAAGTGCAATCCATAAAGCTCGGTGGATGGCAAAGGCATTGTATTGCATTAAGATTTGGATGTTCAGCAAATAATTTAATTTAACTGCTAAGCTCGAGAGCGCCTTCTTCCATGTGTGCGTTTTCATTATGTATAATGCGCCGGTCTCGTACCAAGCACCTTTTGCAGCGGAGGCGACACACAATGACCTTCAGTTCTTGCAAGTTTTAGCTCAGAAGAAAAAAGTGGCAATCACTGGAAGATATTCTATGAAATATTTGCAGCACATTTTTGGTACTTTTCTAAAGTTATTGTGGGGCTCGCTTTGTTGATCCAAATATTACATAACATGAAAAACAAGAAATGGTGAAAAAAGTAACGTAAGGGAAGGGCAGGAGAGTCCCCATGCTAAGGCGTATCCTATCTCTAGTGCAAAAGTGGCTTCTGATTTTGTGAACAACAAACACTAGCACATTCTTCGACTTCCTTGTCATTCACAAATCATTTTTAATGCAGGATCCAGATTTGTGGATGAAGAATGAAAATTATCCCGCAGGGCGGCTAATAGTTCTGAACATTAGAGTAGTAAATGGCACGGCTGAAAGAGGGGTTGCTTTGATAACGAAGTTCCTTACGGGTAATAACCTAACCAAAGATGAACAGCAAAGGCAATATTTGTTAGCAATTGTAGCTGAGCATAGGAAAAGTTATGATGATAAAAATGCTGTAGAAAATTCCTAGTGACATATATGGTTTGTGTGATCATTGTTAGCCAAAATAAAAATAAAATATTTTTAAGTACGAGGATTTTTATTGCCGTTGCCATGCTCACAATGTACAGCGTCACTACCCACGCCAAAGAAGACCGGAAAGTCGCTATTACCCCACCCTCTGCCACACCCCCACATTGGGCGAAGACGTAATTAGTGTCATACTACTACTGGAACACTGTGGAAGCTTCTCCCGTGTGAAGCACCCACCCAAGCGACAGTCATGCCCCTGGAAATTAGGCAAATATGTATTTTTCACCAGGAAAATTGCTATTTTCCAAATTTGAAGCTGTTGCGCGACCTCGAAACGTTGTCCGATTGAGCCCAAATTTTTTCCACTTTCTTTTTTACCAGATTGGAACCAATAACCGATTAAGCCGGTCAACATTTCTAACATTGCCAATTTTGTAATCACCCTACCCCTTCATGAAACAGTAAGAAGAGCCCTCCTCCCCTCCCCACCTTTCTCGCTAGAATTAACACGTTGCGTACCAGGGTATGTTAATGGGTTTTAACCCTCTGTTCCGGCGGATTTTTAAAGTCTAGTTTTTGAACATGCATTGCTTCAGTAAAATTGTCATAACCTTCTTATAAATTTAAATTTTTTAATGGAACTTTGAACGTTATACTCACAAGTAATTTTAGTATTTCTTCTCTGTGTGACACTCCATGAAACATTTTCCTTTGTGGAGTGGAACACTGCAAGATGAGCACACATATCTCGTCTCCTTCCTAATTTTCCTTGAAGCACACACTTTTCATCTTCTTGTGTGGTATTTTTTCTTCCCCTTACCCACGATAGGAACGAGATGATGTTTACTAAGGTCTCTCGAGAGACGATGTGGGTGATCCCTTGACGAAACACGCTGCGTCGGCTTATCACCACCGTCGGCCTCCGAAGATGACTCATCTGGCTCCTCTCTACTCGCTGCCCACCCTTTGGCAGTCTGGAGCAGAAAGCCTTTGAATCGATTGCTATTTGATTCATTAAGGGTTTTAAAAACTCTAAAAGCATTAAATAGAGCACAATTTATAAGCCACAGAACTACTTTCTTTGACCATTTCATTGTTTTTCTCATGATCGTATAATACGATAAATACATATCCGCCCTGTCTACGCCTTTCATGAACTTATTGTATTACAAAATGCAGATAGATTTTTTGATTGGCAGTCCTGTAATCCTATCTGTCAGTTGTGTATTACCCATCCTAGCACTGTGAATAGTACTAATCATCCTCACTTCCCCTTTGTTTTTCCAAATTACCAGAAGCACTTCACCTTTACGAGCAAACGTGTACTGTCCCTTTTTCAATTTTTTCGCCTCACCCTTCAATGTGGCAGGGAGCCCTCTATTTGGCCTGATGGTTACACAAACTCTTACTTTGTTTTCAAAGAGCAGTTCTGCTATTTTTACGCTGTTATAATAATTATCTTGATATACATGATGCCAAAGGTTGAGATGAGGCTGCAGAAGCGAAAGGATGGTTTGTTCTAATTTTTTTCCCTCAGCCGAATATATATCTAAATTACTAATGTAGCCAGAATCACTTTCACAAACTATACGAACTAGTAACCCATACTTTATGATTTTGGCTGGATTATAGGTCTTGATTTTTAATCTTCCTCTCCACGGAATCATCGCTTCATCAAGTGATAGCTCCTGCTTTGGTTTGTATATTGTTTGAAATTTTTCTATGAAGTATTCCAGTTCGGGTCTTATTTTATATAGCCTGTCCATCGCAACCAAAATTTCCTCATTATCATTGTAATGCCATGCTTTCCAAATCTGTTCAAATCTATTTCTCGTCAGTAATTCTCCAAATATATTCATTGCAATAACAGGATCAGTGCTCCAATACTCCTTCAGTGAATCTTTTCTCACTTGCCCCATGAGAATCAAAATCACGAAGAATTTTTTCATTTCAGCAATGGTTACATCTGACCACTTCCATGTTTTTGGTGATTGTTTGTATTTATGTTGATTTTGATGGTAATACAGATTGGATTGAATGCACATCATTTCAAAAAAGACTTCGGCAACAAACAGTGAGACTACATCAAGGATACTGGAAGAATTGTCTGGTACACGTTTTACTCCAGGTTGGCCCAAAAATTGTTCTAAATCCCTCTCAGAATCTATTTTTTTCCATGTAGTAGAGATTCCTGGTGAAGTATTGTCTTCGTTGGCACTCATATTGGAGTCACTTTCACTTGAGAGGAGTGGATTTTCTATTTCTGACCCTCACTACAATATTGGAATCACTTCCGCTCACGTCGCTCCCTTCGCCATACTCTAATGGCACATCTGACAAATCATCGGCGCACAGATCTAATAAAATTTCTTCCTCGCGCAAAGCACTCTCTTTCCTATGTGATGCCATTACATGGAATATTCCTTTAAATATTTCGAAAAACACGGATTGAGAAAACTCTCTCGCAAGACAAACACAACTCCAAAATCACAATTCACTGGGACTCAAGAAAACGAACTATTCAAGACACATCAAGAGAAGGAACTGACCAGAGCCGTAAAAGAACTAAGGACGATTCATTATTGCCCCCCTCATTTTTTTCATAATGAATGTTTACATTGGAGCAGAGCAGAGCTGAGAGTGCATTCCATTTGCCGGGAGTGGAATTGAAGGCGAGGCAGATATGGCCCTCAAGGCGATACAGATAAGGTTCCTTGCCGAGGCACCGGCTTGGCTAGGGCCATGTGGATAAACACTAGAGAAATAATGAGGAATGGAGTTGGGGTACCCGCGAGGAAGAGATGAAAGAAATATTTCCTCAAAAATGAAGAGGGGCGACGAATAAGTTTCAAGCTGTTGAAATTGAGATTGCCTGCCATTACAGAAAACCGATGTGGGATTTAAATACAGTTAAATGGCTAATATCGTCAAAATTAATTAACGAAAACAAATATTATGTTGCGACTATTCTTATTTATTAACATAAGGCAAATGAAAAAACTACCACAAAAAACGTAAATAATGTAAATTAAAAGTTTAAAATGGTGCTCCCAAATGATGAGAATTCTCGTCATCCGTCCGCAACGTGTTAATTGTTGAATGGCTCCCTTAGCTCCCTCTCGAAGCAATTTAGTCAGGTTACAAACCACCTCAAATATGATATTCCTGAATATGATGCGGCCATTGCTAATTGCTTCTTGTCTTCGCTCGCATTGGCATGCTTACTTTTTGTTTGTTTATCCAAATATTTTTACATTTTTTTGTTCCCTCTTACAATCAAAAGGTTATAACCACGTTAATAAAATTGCAATTCGCTTCTGAAGGTCACTCGGGCCATCGGATTTTGATTCAGTCCTACAACTTGGCTTTGGTTTGTATTTTTCAAACACCTTAGTGATACCTGTGCTGGAGTCCGCCAGTAAATTGACCATTAACTCTCCCTTCGATGCCTTTTCAGTGTTCCTCAACTTCCCAGAACTATCACAGTGAGCTGCATCTTTCTAGAAGAATTAGACATTCTCAATTTGTAATTTTACTGAAGTAAACATTCATGGCCACGGAAATACGAAACACGGCCACGGGTATGCAGTTGCAATATAAGCCCGCTTGCCTTGGTCGCCCTAACTCTAGCATTGGTTCACCATGGAGGCTCACCATAATGCTCCACTAATATCTGGGTAATTCAATAACCTGCTGTACGAAACCCTTGTGTGTAGGGAAATGTTGCAATTCAGTAGATAATAACAAGGCCGCTGTGGTGGCGTGTCAGTGGTGGAGGGGGTTGGACGGATAGAAGATGGGGAGTGGTGCTACTTTGGGGAAAGATCGTCAGAGAATCTGCGCTCTACTACTTTGTCCTTTTGGATTGTTCCATGTTTTAGGGAGCGTTATTGTCACAGGTGAATAAGGTCGAGTCAAGAGAAGATCAATGTATTTAAATAATGGTTTATAATACAAAGTACGTACATTTCTATGCTTGGCTGAACTCTAGCTCTAGTTCAGGGTGGCAGGAGTAACTTACTTTATATTTAAGATAAGTATTTTATAGCCCAACACTAATTGAGGGTAAAAATATGTATCAGAAGTGTATATAATTTTGATTAGTTTATTTTATGAAGGTTTAATGTATTTTTTTTCATTAGGATGTACTTGTAGCTTTTAATGTATTAATTTCAGCTTTTAACATTATCCGAGCTTTGACGAAAATTTAATTTATCAGAAATAAAATATTGCAATAATGGGTGACCTTTTGGTGATCGGTGAGGGAAATTGGTAAATTCATCAGGGAATTTAAAAATTGGATATCAGTAGCCACCCTGTAATGGCAGAGACAGACCATTCCTTCCACACTTCTCCTTTTATATTTACTTCTAGTCTTCTATTCTGAAGCTCTGATTTCTGCTGAACAGGGGCGTTATTTATACTGATGATGATCACTCCATTGCTTCTAAAAATGCTGCCTGCAATGGTAGTAAAAACTTGGACAGAATGAATAGGTACCCTACCAAAGCTGATAGCCCATCAATGGAATTTGCCTTTCTCAATTCAGTATGTCAGTTTAGGTAGATTATGGACCTAAGAATGCAGAAATCTCGTTTTTGGTTTCTAATTTTTAAGGAAATAACTTTCCGAATCTCAGAATTTGATGTGCTATACTTTTTGTTTCCATGAAAGAAGTGAGGCACAGTGCTGCAAAAAGTACCAGTTCAGTGTCCTGGGGTCTGATGGATTTATTGAACCCGAGCAATGCCAGGGTTAAGGATAAGCGATTGAGTGGTGGGATTTTTATGAAAATAAATGCAAAGGGCCGCCTGGTGAAAGTGACTGATCTCTTTAAAGACACTGAAACTGACAGCTCTGGAGTTCCTGACAGTGCACAGAAAGGTGCTCTCAAGGCAAGAAAGAGGTAGCAATGTGCAGATACTAATATTGATTTCATATTGAAATCTTTTTAGTTGGTTTACAGAATGTATATATGCGAGTGTGAGATGTCGACATTGTGATTTTTGTCTGTTAATGTGAAGAGGATACTTAGCTCGCGGACATTGAGGCAATTTTAATAAATCCTAACTCTTTAAAAGAATTTGTCTCATGTTTTTAAGAATTTGTGAATATGTCATTGTGTTTGTGGAGACATTATTTTTTGACATGATTTCAACTCCTGCTTCTTTTCTCCCATGACTACGGATTTCATGCTAGACTGGTCAATTTATTGTTCTTCCAAAAAATTTGACTGCATGTCTGACAGTTGTCTGGATGAAATGACATTTAATGAAATGACCAAACAAAACAAATGATCATTATAAACTCTGGATAAGAATTAAGTTAATTTTAGCCTCATTCATAGATGAAAATTTCATTAAGTTCAATAGGTACTCTCACCACAATCCCAAAATTAATGGACTATTTTTGCATTTAATTTAAAATCACCAGGAAACCCATGGTATTAATAATACATTATTGTATTAGTAGTACCATGAGAAAACCTATAAATTTACATAATTATGGTAAAGTGTATTTAAGTCTTTCATTGCCAGCTAGGTCGAGGTAGGATGTGCTAAGACTGCCTTCAGTGGCGTTCCTAGGGTAGTGCGACAGGTGCTGCTGCACTGGGCCCCGCACCTATTGGGGGCCCCACCCGGGGTTGTCTCTTTCAGATGGTGTGGGTTAACCCGCCTAATACCCGAAATTACCTGCTACTTATTATGCATGTAAATTTATTGAAATCAATTGTCAGTTTGTCGGTTAATTTCCTTCTTTCCACAAAATATGTTTCAAAGACGCTACTTATATCAATAAGGGAATGCAATGTTAAGGGGGCCCCCGACTTTCGTTTGCACAGGGCCCCTCAATCCCCAGGGACGGCCCTGACTGCTTTGGCCATTTTCATAGAGTTTAATGTTGAAGTTTACAATAAATTTTGAAGCAATACATTTAATGCAACATAGATGTTATTCTTTAATTTTATTAAGGTGATATTTTCAAAGATTTGGTATTCATTTCGGAATTGATTGGTACAAAAATTATTTGATTACATTTAGAAGGTAATTAAAAATTAACAAATATATGGCTGGTATGCCTGGATGTCAACAGCAAGATGACGTAGCTTTTTGATTAGCTTGAAGTTAACTGTGAGCATGGGATTTATAAGTCTAAGCAATTAGTTAGTTTTCTTGCTGGAAAATTATTTTTATTGCTCGGGCACCTAGGCTGATAGATTGGTCCTCTGGTTGCTGCTATGGGTTGATTTTGTAGGATTAAGAAAAATGGAAAATCCTGGAAATGCAATAACTTTATTTGGAAGGTTTAACTGGGTGGAAATGATCATGTTCCATCTGAACTCCAACAACTCCTTCGACACAATATACAGCATTTGAGGCTGAGTGGTACATAGGAACTCAAAGATGGCACACACAAATTTTAATAGCGTAGTGTAAAATATGGTCTATACAAAAAGAATTGTTCCTTCATATTCCTATAAGCCATCCTCATAAGTATCATTCATGCTTGATTTAAAAGTTGGATCAAGTAAGACTACGTTCAAATGGTTTTGGTTAGGAAACTTCTTCAAACACAACTCGCTGAAATTCAAAGCACATGTTACAAACTGAGTGTTGGGTTCTGACAGAGGACAACAACTCAAAAAATTATATGAAAATATATAGTTGAGCCAGGGGAAATGTAAAATATCGATAGCACAATGGGATGAACCAATGCTTTGGTTATTATTTTTGCATTAACATAATTTTGCCATGCATCATTCTTATACCCATCAGTCTTTCTGTTGCCCAGTATGATTTTTATATCTTGGAAATAGCACTGGGCTCCAATCTTTTTTGACCCAGCAGATGAAACATCACAATCTTGTGATAAGCAACATGAGGAGTTCATGCTTGCAAAGAGCGATGCAGCATTCACCAATTAGGGAAAATCCAGCAGCAAATGAGTCTTGTGCCAGTCCACTCAACCTCCTCCACTCCTACCATAATTTTATTGACTTAATCAATGGCTCTCCCCTTTCCTACCAGCGACACGCTTGAAGTCTGACATATTGGTGGTTGAAATTGGGGATCCAACTATCACCAAATGGTCTATAGCCGTCACCTCACCACCAGCTTGGTTGTCCCGAATGAAGAGTTGAATGTTTGTCACATTTTGAAATTTCACATAACGTAAATTCACAGGAGTTCCATCTAAATCTTGTGGCGTTAATCTGGAAAACAAAAGTAGAAACAGTCATCATTAACTTCATTCGAACATAATCACAACCTTAGACAACAAATTAATGATAGGAGAAATATCTTTTAGCGCAAATACTTTGAAATTGGACTTAAATCAGGCACATAAAAATTCATCAGGGAAATTATAGTTTCATTAAAAAAATATGAGACTCAAACATGAGGAAGCTCCTTCAAATAATCATGATTTATTTAAAATCTTTAAATCAATTCATCTATGCATAAACTTACGCATGCCATTTGTAAATGAAGCTGGATAGGTATATTTCATTTGCTTTTTAAAAAATTTACTTTAAATCATGACTTGATTCAAAGTGAAAATTTGTGATTTCCACAATTCTAGTTGTGGTGTAAAAATTACTCAATAGACTACCAACAATATGTTATTCTTAAAAAAGTAACAGGATGCTCCATGACATAAACATTAAAATTAATTCATTAACTCGTCATATATCTTTAAAAAAACATCATTGATGACAGAATGCAAAGAGAACTCACTCAATTTCCTGCACAGGTTTAAATGAGTCTGCCATATCAAAATCCAAGGTGCGTGGCTGGTTGATAAAAATTTTGATAGTCTTTGGCCCCTTGTCCTGCGGTGCCTTGATTTTAAGAGAATGGACCTTAACTGATTGAGTAAATGATATTGAGATGATGAGCTGAAATGAAAGGAAAACATTAAAAATTGAGGATTATAAAAATATATACATATATCACTGATGAAGGCTTCTCCGACACAATTGTCCCGCCATAAACAACACACCAGAAGTATTATTATCAGGTTAACGTCAAATTCAGTTGAAACATTAAGAGTTAACAAACAGTGGAGAAAGTAGTGGACTGAATTCATTAATTCTTACACCAAATTTCATAAAAGGTTAAAACAACAATGGATGTAGTATTGTTTAGTTCAGGACTGACTTATCTATTCAATCCAAATTAGCTTTAAGAGAATGTGTTTACCATTTAAAATAATCAGTCAATAAATAATTAACTTTAATACATATATAGGTCCAGAAATGATCGCTTGATACATTGCAAGACGATGCTGTTGATTGAAGCCTGGTTATCTGACTTTTAATAGACTACCTTTGAACGATTTCCATCACACTTCAATATTTCAGGCTACAATTTACCTGTTCATCAACATCTGACTCCAGGTATCCACCACCACTAGTCATACAATGAACGAAGGGGTGTTCATCAGATTCATTGAGGCATTCACACTGCTGCTTCACGATGAATGTGGTAAGATCCATCTGCATTTAGAGAAGGAAGAATGGGGGAAACCAAACACAACATAAAATATATAGGGTAACCATGTCATGCAAAAGTTGTCGGAAATAATAAAATGAAATAGAGTCAAGTCGCGAGAAAATTAAATTTTGCAAATCGTCACGAAAATGCGTAAATATTTGCTTTAATAAAATGTCTGTAAACACACAACAGCAAATAATGAGCAAATTAATATTTAGACAGAGTAAGCAATCAGCCGCAATATATGACCTCTTATTACCGTAGTTAACATATGCTAAGTCATTTCTACACATTTAAAATATGCAAACATGTATGTTATCTCCATTCAAAAAGAAACGAACAAAAATGCAGGCGATATGATTCCTTTCCTCGGAGTAAAAATGCAAGGGGCTTGCAAACTTAAAGACAATAGAAAATTGAACTTAAGGAACATTTAATCTATGTTGAAATAGAGTAAGAAAACTCACATGCCCCTGCACTCCGGCATCGTCCTCTGCCTCCTCTCCAGTCCCATAGTGATGCGCTATTTTGGCATCAAGAGCGACTTCATCGGATCCTTGAATTCTGTCCACTTTCGTCTAAGAAAAAGATACCAAATCAGAATAGATGGAATAAATATAGTTCGCAAAATAGATTTTAAACATTATAGAAGCATAAATAATCAACTCACCTTATTCCTAAATAAAATAAAAGTGGGCATAGCCGTGACTGCATTCGATCCCGCAGTCTCAGGACATTGGTCAACATCAACCTTTAAAAATACAGCCTTAGGGTATTTACGAGACATTTCTGCAAATTTTGGCGCTATTCTTTGGCAGGGGCCACACCTGCATCATGAAAGAGTATTAAATAACATGGTATTCCACACAATGGTGACTAGCAAATTCATTTTCACTTACCAAGACGCTGTGAAATCTACAACAACAAGCTTTGTTCCCGCATTCTGAAGTTCTGATTGAAAATGGCTTTCACTTTCTATTACTTTAACTGAGCCCATTGTGTATATGTATATGCACGAGAAATATTAATCCTATTACTCACTGGTGTTCTAGTGACTGGCAAACTTCAACGACTAACACGCTTCATTTGTTATTTGAGGCAAAACAAAAACGAAATTTAGGTTCAGCTTTAGTATGACAGGTGTCAGTACTTGCTTTAGGAGTGCCTGTTTTGTGCGGCAAGTTTGTTTGAAACAGAAGAGAGTTATCGCTGGAGATCTTCCTCCCTGATATATGTCTTGACAGCTATTACTTATGAAACAACATATTTTGAAAGAGTACTCTGAGAAAGGAATAACTATTTCTGTTGGAACTTTTGGAAAATCATAAGGTATGTTCATTTTTGAGCTCTCAAGACTTGAACTGCTAGTTGCTTGGAAAGAACTTAAACTTTATTTTGATTATAAATTATAATCATTAAGGGAACAAATTTTAACATGTTTTTCGAAAAATATCAGTTCCTGTCCATGATATTGCAAAGGTCTAAAAGTTTTGTAATATTACATCATTCAGCTGTTAGCCAAAACATTAATGAGGCTACTTACTCTTTGTACGTACCCATATTGTGCCTTTTACATACTTCGGAGTAGAGATATCTACTCTCTCTAATCCCATGCAATACCAAATGTATAGCAAATTACTTTGAAAAATCTTACCATCACGCCGTAAGTTCTGAGTTTAGAAGTACCGTAGCTCTTAGGTTTGGGGTTAATGAATATCCCCCAACTTGATTGAATAAGCTGGGAAAAGGTATCGAGGCTCCACTCCGGTATTGCATTGAGTACCGCAGCAGCGCTGCGGACCACTCCGACTGAAATGACGCCCTGCGTGCCACTAGCAGGTATTACGAGTCACAATAGTGCAATTAAAGACTATATATACATTGATTTTAAAATTCTCTGTTAGATTGTAATGCATGTATAGTTGAATGGAAGTGGAGATAAGATAATTCTGCCCTTACTTTCCCAAATGCCGCCTTGAAGACACTCTCCCCACAAGCAAAAATCATATATCGTGATTTCATATGAATGCCAGGTTTTTGGACGTTCACTATCTCAGCTAGTTCATTGCAGGGTCATCTTCAAACTTTCGTTCACATAACTATACCTATTTGCCTGCCGTTTTCCTGCTTGACCTTCATACCATCTGCCTCTCTTTCTGTCATCCAATATTTTTATTATTTTTATCCTACGCAGTCAACGATCATTCTCCCTTACATCATCATCTTTAGCATTCTCTTCCCTCTCGACTATACGCCATTCATCTACTTCAGCATTTACGTACTGATTGGTGAGCCGCTTCGAGGGTGAGTGGCATGGGAGACACAGCATGAAAAGGAATGGTTCATGGGAAGGATTGGGAAGAGGAAGTCCTTCAAGGTGTTTCTACTATTATATTAATTTAATGTTATTTTTTCCGTGTCATGGATATTTGTAGACAAACATGTCCTCTATTTGAGATTGACAACAAAATCATAG
The DNA here is from genome assembly GCA_963573305.1 of Pyrrhosoma nymphula. Taxonomy (NCBI): domain Eukaryota; kingdom Metazoa; phylum Arthropoda; class Insecta; order Odonata; family Coenagrionidae; genus Pyrrhosoma; species Pyrrhosoma nymphula. Next base: position 8,085,027 of record OY754336.1, read on the forward strand.
ATTTCCTCGCTTTTTTCTCGAATTTATGTTGTAACTAATGGGTGAAAATGGCAAAAATTGTATTTTTCCTTATGATGTGAATGCCATTTTCGCTTAAAACTATTTATATGTAGTGAATACTCCTAGGAAATCGGATGAAAATAAAATTTTGGCTCTTCACCATATCATCGTTTTAGCTAATACCAAATTACTGCAGTGATTGAATGGAAAATACGATATTTCAATATAAGTGGCGCTAAAGTCGCCTTTTATATAATGAAGTTTGGAATATATTCCAACCTCCTTGGCTTTTATGGTCGGAAATTAGTGTCCATTAAAGATATATTCGTCAAATAATCTGCATGTATTATACCTTAACTTTTTTTTTTAAATATATTAGGCACTTCATCAGTGAAAGTAAGCATTACTTTCAAACAGCACAAAGGAAATTGTGAAATTTAGTATTTGTTTTGACGGTTTTGATTTATAGGTACGCTACATGCTGGACGGCGTGATGTGTGTTTTGACGGATAACTGTTGCGCTCTATTTTTGTTATAATTATTAGCAGTGGCGTAATTCTGGGGTGGCAACTGCCACCCCAGGATTTTGAAGTAAAAGTCTCAATAATTTACAAACAGTTGGAAAATACAATTCTGCATGCACGGCCCTTTCTTGAACTCAATTGATTCATCATTAATCATGCCTTATTTTTAAGAGGACCCACCTCCCACCTTGGGGGAATTCCATACATCCCGGTAGCCCTTGCCACCCCAGTTATAAGCTGAAATTACGCCCATGATTATAGTGGTGCATGGGAAGAAAGATTTCTTAAACCTTTGTGTTGGACCGTGAATCCTTCTGTTTCGTCTTAAATGTATGTAATATGGATATCGTGTGGGGGTGAAGTGATCCGTCGCATCCCCGTGAGATACGAATTTTCCCTCAACCTATCGTGTAAACTTCGAGTCTCTTGTGGCTCCCCACCGAATCCTCCTAATATCTCTTGTTACTTTGCCTTCTCCGTGTCTCCGCCACCATTCCGGCCGGCTCCCTTAAGAACTCGAAAAACAATTAGGTATGTACTTCATAATCCCCATTTTCCGTCTTGCTTTCTTTTGTATAAATTTGTTAATACTGTTATTTCGTTGGGTAAAACATGTTTTATTTTGAGTTAATTCTCTAAAAGAAATATTTTTATGTATTCAACATAAAGGCTAACGCTGACTGTTTTTGGATATCGATTATATTAATCAAATCAATCTTTTTTTCTCATCTACCATATCTTACTTCTTTCGTCTTCCTCTGTGTTTGGCTTAATTCTTTCGTTCTGCCACTACACCATCTCAAAAATCTCTAGTCCATGCTCATCTTCCTGTAAATGCTCAATATTTTAGCTATTTTATGCCACATTTCGTATTAATATAAGCTCATTCTTTCTTTTGATTCTATGTTCTTTGTGCCTTTCCTCTGAATTACAATCGGCAATACTCTTCTCTTCGAGAATTCGCATTGGGTTCGAGGGGCATTTTCACCCACCACGGGATGAGTCTGTGTATTCGTCGTAACCTACGAAAGTGTCCGTAGTTAGCGTCAGATATAGCGTCATACAGGTAACGTAATATTAGTATGTAACGGGAATAAGTGAAGCTCGAAAATACAAAAGAAGGGACTCTCACGAAAAATTTGAGACGTCTGAAATGTGTTGTGAGTGTCCTTTCTTTTCTATTTTAATTTTAACTCTGTATTAATTCGTTTGCATCGATCTCCGAGAGAGTTTTCCCGCAAGATATTATAAATAAAATACTCCTTAGATACGTGACCCCCACGATCGGCTACACCCATTGTGATTGAAACAACTTGTTAGTCTTCCTCGCGACTTTCAACTAACTTAACCGGTTTTAACTTAGGGCTGCTCGTCTAAGGGTATAGTGTCATCGAAGAGTTATGCAGTCTAGGCCTTGACTCTGTGAATATCGTTATTGATGAAATAATACGCACCATATCTTCACCGATTTTTATACTTCGGTACTTAAAACTTTTTATAAGTAGATGACGTATATGCGGTTAAAATTTGTACATAAGCAAATTATTTGGTGTGCATTCATAGTTTTTGTATCATTTCATTACGGTTTTCAAGTTCAACTTTTAAAATGGCGTCAAAGCTTTTTAAAAAGCGAGTTAAATAAAATTATGAATGTAATATTAAAAATTTAAGTCTTTAATTCCAATATGAATCTATTCCACTTATTGTTAGTACAGCCACTAACAGTGAATTCGTTACCACCGCCTTTGTCTTTCAGTTCCTTTCTATTCCTGTCCCCACCTTATCATCAGGGGATGGAAGTTGAGGCGCATATCTGAATCGCCTGGGAATGAACGATACTGTGGTTACATAAGTGTTTGCAGTTAAATTTCGTCATGGGAATGATGACGGATCGACTCTCCGAGCTCCTGACTGAAAACACCACCTGTCGAGGGTAAGTGGACGCCATTCTTTGGTTTGCTGGTAGTGTACCAAGGTCGTTCGATATCTCTATCGTCTCCCTCATTCGATTGAGCTACATATGTATCGAATCGAGCTCCATTGGTGCTCTACCAAAGATTACTACCCGGTCATGGGACAGTTTCCTTGACCTAATAGACGAAGTTTATACAAGCCCAAATCCTCCACTGACTTTAAAATTAGAGCTCTTGTTACAATTAGTATGAGCCAAAATTATTTTGTATACTTATAACAGTACGTTTTACTAACAAACTCATAGCCTTGCTATGGGTTCACCTTTATCCCCATTATTAGCTGATATTTTTATGAACAATTCAGAGAGAAAACTTTTTAATTCAGATAATATTCTCATGAAGAATATTTTTCACTGTTGCCGATATGTCGGCGATTTACTGTGTATATGGTATTGCAGTCTTCGCCCACTAGATAAGTTTTTAATTTTTTTAAACAATTTACACCATTCCATAACGTTCACGGTAGAGACGGGGGATAATATATTAATTTCCTAGACCTAGCAATAGATATTACGAAAGGCTACCCCGAGTTCTCCATTTTCCGTAAACCAACATACATATTCCGACGCTGTTATTCCTTGTGATTCATGTCATCACCATTCGCACCAGCTCTCTACTTTCTACTCTATGATTCACCGACTTGTATCTATCCCACTCTCTGAGCCCAACTTCCAATGCGAGTTGAATATTATAAAAAAAATTGCTCTCAGTCCGTGTAACCAAGAAAGAGGCTGTTAAGCTAGTGACTTCACTCTGTTTTAAAATATATAACGAGCCATCCAAACGGTGGTGTAAAATTCCCTTCCTTGGGAACCTATCTTTTAAATTAATTGACGCCTTCCCCAAGAATAAGTTAATGTAGGTATCTTTTTACACCCCGAAAACCCTGGGAAAATTATTATTCCACTCCAAGGACGAAGTTACACGGTTAAACAGGAATGGTGTATTTACTTTAGTGCAGCACTCCCAATTTCACTTTGGAGTATATTGGTTGAAGTAGTTGAACCATCAGCATTAGGGTTCGGGAATATAAAACGTGTTGGTTGAAGGGAGATATTTCATCAAGTTTTGCCAAACACTTAATCTGGGAGGATCAGGAAAGTGATTGCGTGCCTGACGTGCTACACATTGAGAGAAAAGGGGCCAAATTGGACTTCCTGGAACAATTTTAAATTGTAAATTCTGCTGCCAACAACAATGTCAAACTTCTAAGTGAATGTGTTTTTCCTTCTCATGCTCCTCTACTATCTATGCCATTCCCCACTCCCTCTCATTGATCCCGAACCTGACCGTGACACACGTCTCTGACGACACGTCTGACGACAATGCTCGACAAGCTTCACTTCTCCCACCCCCTTCCCTCCTCCACCATCCCATATAGCAGTGATTCCTAACCCGTTTACGTTTGCGGCACCCGTCAGGCTGAAGTTGCAATGTTGGGGCACGCTTCTTAGATTATTTTTAATTCACTCAGTGATTCAACCCGAAGGTTGGTTTGGATAGTTGAGGGTAGAGCTCACACGGCACTAAGCCACAGGCGTGTGAATTTCACACATTCAGGGTTGGGGGGCCAGTTCCTTTCCCTGGGCCACCTCGCACCCCGAGTATTTTTTTTGTTCGGGGGCGTCCAAAGACTTCACCCGGATTTGAACCCGGGACCCTTCGATCAGTAGCCAAGCACTCTACCCACTAGGCCACCACGCTCCCATTTTTTAATTAAAAAAGTATTAATTAATTAAAATAGAATATTCATCAGGAAAATTTTAACTTCACATTTAAATAATTACTTCCTCAATTTAATTTTATTAATTTAATGTTATTTATTAGAAGTAAAATCACCAACCAAAATAATATGATATAGTATACTACTGGAGTCAGGTTGGAAGAAGTTCTTCGATTAGGGGCTGTCCGTAAATGATGTCATGCAATTTTGGACCAAACTAGACCCCTCCTCCCCTGTCGCAGTTAGTCGCAAATAGTGTCACCCCTTTAATGATGTCATAAAAATGAAAAAAAAAATCTTCTACTCACACCCACAGTCTGAGTAAAAATAAGACATACAGTGGAAGTGTGGATGTCAAATGAAGCATAGCCCTCCCCCTTCCCCCTTGTCACACATTATCACAAGGTGGTGACCCCCCACCCTATCGTGTGGACGTCATTTATGGACAGCCCCCTACTGTCATCATCTGTCAGGCGTGAAAGTCATGAATTCATTCGTTGGTAATGCTAAACATGTTTCGTTTCCACGTAATAATCTCGCGGCACCCTAACTGTTTTCCCGGCACCCTAAAGAGCCGCGGCACACCGGTTGAGAACCCCTGCTCTACATATTGACTCGCATGCATTGTTTATGTACCTTAAAATTGACTTCTGAGCAGTCGAAATCTAGATCGGAAATAAACGTTTTAGTGTGGAGTATAAAAGTTATTTTTTCGTCATGTCTGTAAAGATGTTCCACAAAGTTACGCCTTCGACTATTAATATTATATCATATAAAGAGGTTTAAAAGTAAAAAAAATTGTCTTTGAATATGCGAAATTTTTTCGTAATGAATTTGGCACATTTTGCGGGTGCCTGCCATTTAAGTTGCAATACCTTGAATTTATTTTGTCTCTCACTTGGCCATTCAAAACCTATTGACTTTTTCTTGTTACCAACAATTCTTTTCTTGTTACCAACAAACAACAACGAATGATTTGAATGCAACTAGGCTATAAAATATGATTTGCCTTAAGAGGCTGAATTATATCGATAAACCTAAATGCTTGTACTCAGATGTGTTGACTAGAATGTAGATTCCTAATGATTTTTGCCAGCAATTCTACAATGAATTACTTTTCCGTTTAGTAGGAGAGACGATACCGGAAATTTAATATCTCCTGGTAAATTTCCGAGGAAAGTGGCATGAACTTTTCTAATTACTAATCAATTAAATTACGTTCTCCTTCGGGCGTGCGTGTAAGTGTTAATTAAATTAAAAGAACATTATCAATTGTTCTCTCCAAGGTCTGTTGGGTATTTTGTTATATGTTGTCGACAAAACATTTGATAACTTGTTATTTACAAATCCGTTTTACCCACTCTGCTAATGTTACAATCACTACTAGGCTTGTAACGAATTTTGGAAAGAACGCCGCATTCCTGTACTTGCTATTATCTTTTCGCTAATCTTTTTTTTTGAAAGTGAAATAATAAAAACATAAAGCTAATTTATGTCGGTTAAAAACCAGTCTCCCTTTGCTTATATTATCTTGGAAACATGGATGATATTGGGGAATGGATAGGAGGGGAACGGTCAGGGGGAATAGCCTTCCTAGTAATACCTCCCTCCTTCAAAGAACTTTCTGCAAAACTACCTATGAGGTCACACCATCACTCCCCCAAATATAAACCCAGAATTTCCTGCTTTCATTAGAGTTGTCACTGCGTGTGTTGCTTTCGTTATATTTCCATCTAATGATGAGTTTGGCTGACTTGTGATTTTGAAAGCACTAGTAAAATTTCGATTGCTTTCCTTAGCGCATTTTGAAATTAAAATAGTTGCTGCGCTCATAAAATTAACAGGAAAGTAGTGATTAGGTACTCTTATATTTTAGAAATTTGGAGATGGACCTCCCACTTTTTTTTCTGCCGTTATTATAACTGTGGTAGTTGATGTTCTTGAGTTGATTCCTTTACCCTTTTACCGGAAACAATTCATTTCATCTTCGGGAACTCGATAGTTAAATTATTTAACTCAATTAGGGATTAAACATAATGAACCACATAATTATAATAATTAAACATGATGAACATAATAAAGGGATACCTGATTAAAGAACTATTACCTTTCTACACATGCTTTTTTTGATCACTCATTTGAGCGATATCCACTTGCCTTTTTCCGGCTAGAATATATATTATCTTTGGCAATTAAGGTCTTTCAGTCAGAGGTTCAATGGAAACTAATTTCGAAGAGTAAGAATCGCCTTTCTATGATTAATTTTCTTGATCTTTGGATCGAAGAGATTCCTCCTACCTTTATACTGTAACTCTATAATTTGATGGCTCATTTATGTACAATTGGAGAGTTATTATCTACGGTATCTCTGCAATTTTCTAGATTTTTATTTCAATTAATTGGTTTGTTAAACCATGCAAACATTCTACCATGGGCAGTTTAGTAGCACGATTTATTTCTGGCGGAAGGAGACGACCGTTTGTAAACAATTGTTCAGCTCTCGAGTTGGACAAAATATGGATGATTTGAGTCCGCATCCGAAGGTCTTAAAAAGCTTCCGGCGCGAAGAATGACCAAAGCCCCCGCGAGAATCCCTATTGAATTACCCACACCTGATGGCATCTGCGACGGCGGAGGCGGTGACGCGAAACCCATTGACGACGTCGAGCTTCGCTTAGCGTTCGTGTTGCGCGCGCCACCTCCCGGGTTCCAAGCGCGTGACGTAGAAGAGGGGAGGCCCTCTACGGCACGGCGCGGCGGGTACAGGTGGTGGAGCGCTTTCGTTCTCGACCGCAGTCAGCGAAGTCCGCCGTCGTGAACGGGCGCTCACCGAAGTTCAGTGCGAGATGTGATTTGTTTGAAATGTCGTGTGAATGAAATACTGTTTGTTATTAGGTAGTAGCTGTAGGAAACGCAACAACCATTCGAAGCTGGACTTCTCCCTCTTTGGAATAATACCCATTACACGGTGAGTCAACGAATTTTATTAGTATTTTGTAAACATATTCCGTGTTTGTCCGCGGAAGTGAAACAAAGCGGGATACCTCTAATGTAACCGAGTGATAAGGATTGAGTCTGATGGTATTCCTTGATGTGGATGATTCTGGTGGTAGGAAATCTTGAAACTTAAAAATTGTGCAATGGATTTTCTTAGAAGCAGCCCCGTCGACGCGATCGTCTTTGGAGAAAGTGAACGTGTTTTGTCAATTCCATGAGGAAATATTAAATGTAGGTATTCACCGTAGACTCGAGTGATGTTTGCTTTCCATCCCATACATTTCAGTGTTCTTGTCGGAAATTTCCAACAGCTGAGAGACATCAACGCGTGGATCATAGGAACATTGGCAGTGCACTTCGGTGGTCGAATTCTTTGCGAAAACCAGGAGTGACACTTGTGTGATTTAACAATTTGTGTTAGTTATGACTCTCGTCTTGCACAGTGGTACACAGAATTGCCTCTAGATTCATCGTGTCACGACTGTAAATGTGTTATGAATCGCCACATTTGGCTTGAATTCGTCAGATGTCCCTCTTCTGTCCTGTATGTTATGCAAAGTGTTAGAGTGCAATGTTACGCCTATTATTGAATTCGTCAAGAAATATTGATACCGCTTCCATGATACCGCTGTTATTTTCTTCTTATGGTGTTGTTATTCGAGAGTAGGTCACCGCCGTACTGCAAATGAAAGGGCATAAGAAGGCGGGGAGGGGCTTCGCATGAAAGCGAGAATCCTGTGTGAGTCTTGCCGCTAAGTGAGGAGGGTTAATGCAAACATTTTTAAAGATCGTTATAGACACCTCCTTATAACGCCGTCAAACGTTCTTTTGAGTCGTGATTCTTGGTCGTCGGCTATCACAACATCTGTTCGGTCCCAAGGACGCTTGTGGTTTGGCTCGATGGCCTTTTATTTTGTGTGTAGTCCTGATCATCTCACGTTATTTCCCTCAATTACAGTTGATACCCCGCTGAAAGAATGACATCGAGTTTTTTGTTTTCTTAAGGTATGAAGTATTGGAAGCCGTTCATGGTGTATGCTATTATTTCTCCTGCCTAAAGAAGATAGATACTTGGTAAAACTCATTAAAAACTATTTAGCAATTTTAACTTAGGCTTAATATTCTCTCTTATTGGGATTATTTTTTTTACTGACGAAATTCAGCTTTTCTTGGCGTTATTAAAAAAATAAGGAATAACTAGCATATGTCGTTGTCTGTTGGATAGTGTTTTATCATAAATTTAATTTAAAGTTACAGTGGTTGTTAGGACTAAAAATTGTATCCCAGCCTCTACCAGTCAGCGGCCCTAGAAGTTGAAGTATTGAGCGTTTTAGGTTTCTAAGTGTTGATTTTCCTCGTGTATTTTATTGACTGCATATTTACCTATAATTTTGTTTTCATTGTCTTGAGAGACTGTAAATGCTTATCGAAGTGTGTGCATATTAGTAAAAAAAGTGGTTTCGGAGTATGACATCGCAGCCAAATTCGAGTGAAACATCGAGAGGTTTAAGGTTTTCGAATGTTTCATGTAACTCGTGTGATAAATTGACCGCATATTGGTAAGGAATTTGTTTTCAATAACGTGAGAGAATTTTATCGCGTTATGGAATTCGTGCGTGATTGATTGGAAGTTAATTTGGGAGACCGGGAAGTACCCGCCCGAAGCCCATTTCGTTTTTGGCGCTGCGTGAGCATTTCTTCCCGCGTGGGACGAGCGCCCCCTCGCCGCCGGCCTATCTTCTATGTCGCGGTCTTTGTCGCGGTGCCCTTGCGAAGCCGGATACTAACCAACCGGACCTCAAGTCACCTTCGCAAATACGTGCCTCCTCGCGATGCCATTCTACTCGCGATATTTGCGCTTATATTAATTGTGAATGACTCATGAATTGACTGCCTTTTAAAATTTGGGAAAAGCGAATGATCGTGGTTTGCGGAACTAATTTTGGATGTGTTTTTCCTGCCGAAGTCAGCATTCCGTTCAGTGGTATCTGCAATTAACGTAAACTTCAGTTGCTCCAGCTACTGAGCTATGATTATGTCGAACCTAGAATCTTAGTCCTAAGAATCGACATTCACACTCGCGGTGGCATTCAAACCCGCAATCTTTGAGTGGCAAGGCCAGCGCGTTACCTACGTGACTTCTGTGATTGACTATTTTTCCTTCATGATTAAGAAATTTGATGTCCATGCCTGCTTTGTCCAATAGATTCATCCTGTTTCTACCTTTGCCATGCCCTCGAATTCACGCAATATACATCTGTAGAGATGCTCAATGCCTCTTTCATTTCAACTGTTGACATCTCCTTTCTTCTACTATAGGGGCGATTCAGATTGATTAGTTACGCTCTGGTTACCTTTGTTAACGGTACTGTTGCCATCGCGGTAACTACTCAAGCATGCACCCATAAAAGTTTAACTTAAGATATATATATATATATGTATACCTACAATTAATTAGCCACATTTTCTCAATGATTTGTTTTTTAATTTTGTTTTATATTTCGTCAAATTTTAGGGCAAACACTTTCTCGTATAATTATATTATTAAGCAATCTCTTTTTTGTAAATTAATGAGGGCTGCTAAGTCTTGTGTATGATCTAAGAAGAGTAAGTATGGCTACGGGAATGATTTAGACAATAATATGCTTGTCAGGAAATAAAGAAAATGGATTTTAGCTTGGAGAGATTTTTGATCAAACGTCCCTGTTTGGGACCCTGTGACACAATATATGAAACCGAAAGATCTTCCTATCAAGTTGTCAGCCTCCAGCAGTTTTGTAGTCGTAAATTCTGTATACTATAATTAAAAATCCTGTTGCTTTTGTTTATCTAAAATGTCCTTAGCTTTTCATATTCAGAATATCATTGTGAATAAAAATGCATTAGCTTCTAGTCGTCTTATTAGTTTCGCACGATTGACTGTCAAATGGAACTCTTCTAATTCAATATTTTCAAAGGAATTGATCAAGTCTAATTAATTGTTAAAAGAAATTAGGCACTAGAATGATGATTCAAGTATCCAATGCTACAGGAATTTTCTAGTGGGCCTTCTTAGTTTTGTCCAATTCTCTTAATGCCTTTTTGGATTTATTCTCATTTCCACTATCAAAAAGTGTTCATTTCCTCTAATTCTGGCTAGTTTTAAGAAAAGATTTTCTTAAAGGTATGCCCAGAAGCAATTCGCTATATTTTCATAATGCTTGGTTTGGATAGTAATCCTGTTGTTCTCTTGGTCATTAGATCCTATTCTTATTTGTTGGCAGGCATTTCAAGGAAAAATAATCGTTCTTGCAACTGCGCCATTTTAATGGAAGATTGGTTGCTAAGTGACAACTATCCCTTTCGAACCCAGAATAACCTTGCTATATGATCTCCATAGGAAATATATTTGTCTTATTGGGGTTTCCTTAAGATATAAGTACTGTTGTAACCAACCTCTTTTATAATAATAATATTTTGTATATTAACAACAGCCAAAGCCAATTACTGCCAATTTGATATATTTAGACTCACAAAAACAACCATGCCCCGGGAGGTGTAAATTTTCTATCCAGGCGGGATTCGAACCCACGACCTTTGGTTCGGCAGGCGAGGATTTCACCCTGCCGCCACCTGGGTCGATATTTAAACGTCGAAAAAAATGATGTCATCCAAATGATAGATTGGCATGAATTGATGCTGGGCATCCAAATGATAGAGTAGTAGTAGTTGTATGTTAGCATTGACTTTTTAAGTAATTGAGAACTAATCTAAAACTGCGGTATTCATTGTGTTATTGAAGAATTATGGAATGGAAATGTTGGATAGTTGCTATAATAGGAATAGAAATGATATTAACAAAAAGAGAAGTATCAGGCGCGATATGGTGGAAGCTTAGCATAATGAAGCAGAGAAATGGATGGCAATTTTCTACTAGATAAAATTTAATACGACCATGGTTTCGATACACTGCATCATCATCAGGTATGTAAATACACAAAAAAATCATTCTTTCGCATCATTTTCTAGCCTTCCCCATTTCCCCTCCCTTGCTTCACTTTGGCTAACCTTCTCCTCCCCCCCAACCACCTCCAACCCCACAGTCACCCTCCTCCCTACCCCAACTGCTCCTCCTCTGCAAATTTTGTGCATAAACACGATCTGTTTTTTGTGTATGTACCTGATGATGATGCAGTGCATCGAAACCATGGTCGTATTAATTTTTATCTAGTGGAAAATTGCCATTTCTGTGCTTCATTAGGAATGATATTGTTAATGTGTATAATGGGCAACTCCTTAAGTAGCTCCTAGAATTTCTTAGAAGATTGAAAAGTCTCTTACCTCCCCTACTCCTTCAATGGCGTTGACACTCACCGCTCTACCGGTAGGGCGTTAGTCGACATTCAGTCTCGTATTGCGATGCACCTTATATATATGCATATCGCACGGGATCGCTTCATATCAAACATATCACTATATCGAATATCGTAAACATCCCGTGATTCGCTTCGTATGAGCTGCCGCATATCGAGCATAGCGTCGCTTGGGTTGGTGAATCTTGTGATATCGGAAGGCAGTGGGTCGAAGAGACAGTAGATGTATCCCGATGTACTATTTCATGCACGTCTCAGGCTTGTAAGGGAGGAATATATTACGTTATAACGGGCTGAAATATCACATTCGATGGATCGCAGTATCGCACCACAAGAGCGATAGGTGCGTTCGATGCATATGAAAAGGAAAGCCTTACGCATAGTGACAAACCTCGAGAATAGACACACGAAGGTTACACGTTTGACTAAGATTATTTGAAAGCATCATATCATGCGAGTTTCAGGGTGTCACTGAGGATATTATTTTAAAACCTCGGTGGTTTCAGGCGTGACTACGTGGACATTCATTTTCAATGATGAAAAAGAACTCTAGGCATTTCCACAGAATTTTCTTTAGGTACTATTGCGTTGAAACTAGCTGTACCTTAGATAAAATTCTGTGGAATTACCTAGTGTTCTTTTTCATCATATTGATTTAACCCCACACTATATCTCCAGGTTTTATATTATTAAATATAATATTTTGTAAACTGTAAGTTTCTGATTTATGTTGTTCGTGGTTAAATTGTAGTTCCGATTTATATTGGTTTAAGTTTAATTGTAATACTTGTTTTTATTTTTTAATTGCTTCTCATCCTTATGCTTTAGTTGGAGAATTATAATATGTACTAATTCATGTACATTCTTGTCCTCTAGAAGCCAAGGTCTTAGTACCATTATTCTTTTTATAATTCTATCTTTGGAACTGATATAAGAGGCACAGTGAAAGAGTTGGTTCGGAGCGTACTGGTGAAAATTTCCTTCTTTCCATGCAACAGCAGAAAGAGATCGCGACGCTAACTCTAAGATATGTACTCCGTTGACATGTTATTCAATTTCGTCTTCTGCCTCTTCCAATCCCTTTTCCCAGCATATTACTAGATTGGCGTCCTAGCACCCCCTGCCACACGCCCCTGCGGCGGCTCGCATGGTTTTCATGTAGTAAGTGTATACATATATGCTGCTGCTCCGGGGCGAGGAGGGGCGCGCTCACAAGGTGGGCGTCGCCCCGGGCGGGCCCCTCTATAGCACACCGGGAGTCCCACTCACTCGACTCCTCGCTCGCTGGGCCTCGTGCTGCGGCGTTTACATATACACACGCACACTTTTCGTTTCCCAAGCTGTGGCGCGGGAAAAGTTTTTCAAGAGTCGACCCACTTAAAGAGAGCCAACAGAAGGAGCAAAGGGGGTCGAGGAAAGGAAAACGAAGCAGAAGGTGGGGGAGACATGGGGGGGGGAGTAAAGAGGCGGCGTGCATCTCTTTTCAAGAGGCAACCGCCGACGAAATCGCACTGTGGAAGAGAGTGTGGCTGAGGTGAGGCTGGTTCGCGACTCAAGCGGCCGTCGTCGCGTGTATACCAATGCTTTAGGGCGCCCATTCAGGGACTTAGTAGGGGAGGGATGTGTCCATATGAGAATGTCACTCTCAGTCTTTGGAGATGAGAGGAGGGATGTTGAATGGGGCTTGGTGAGAGGCTAGTGGAACGAGTGACCGCTTCCAATGTCCACAACTGTAGCGGATTCTTAAGGCCACCCTTGTTTAAATTGAAGGTATTGGTGGCGGCCGATACTCTGTGGAATTCCATTGTAGGATAAAGAATAACATGTTTCACTGACAATTTTAATGACATGTTTCACTGCACTGCAGATTCATCAACGGGACTAAATACAAGTTAACCAATTCTGAATATACAGTCACATGGGGAGGGAGGAGTGAAGAGTAAGGAGTGTGGGGGTAGAGGGAGACGGTGTTGTATGAAACATGGGTATGCAAGTGGAAGGGAGAGAGTTGGAGGCAGGGGTGAGTGGAGTGTTGTTTAAGTTGCTTCATATTTTAAATTGTAGATCGCCTCTTAATTTTATTGTAGATTACGTCTTATTGTCAATCTACTGGAAAGACTAGGTTGAGAACGCTGGAGACTAGGTACACTTAAGGCAAATATTAGTTAAAAACATTCACATTGGACGAGTTTCAGGTTTACGCGTAGGTTATTATTTTGTGCCTCTCGTGTGTGTGTGACAGTATCGGCTTTTCCACTGGGAGCACATGTTGGTTGTCACCGAATTTTCGGGGTTGAGCATGTCATCTTGTTCAAGGAATATATATTAAGTTTTATTTTATCCCTAAGAAATAAAGAACATTACGTTACATCATTGTAACCTCTGTCGAAGGGACGAAAGTGAGAAAACAAGAGAAATACACTGTCATGCAGGTTAAAAAAACAGTTTATTCTACTCACGCACAATTCACGGCCAGAAGAACGAACAGAGCATTACATTAATTCTCCAAAAGACATCCTATTTTTCTTCCTTATTTTGTCCAATTTCTTGAAATGCTCTGTGTCCTCACACCATCTACCATTTGCCCTTGCAGAGGCTTGCAGGGGAATATTTAGATGTTAATGTCTTATTTCAATTTTACCATCCCCTGTTTACATAACTAAGGCGCGTTCTAAAATAGGCTTTGTTTAGGAGTCGTAAATTCTTCTTAATTCGCTTGCATGGTGACAAACCGCCAATCAGCTTGCAGAGGTTTACTTATGAATACGTTACAAATAAAATTAATTGTTAATACGTATAAAATACATTATAAATACGTATGAAATACATTATTTATACGTAATACTTATGAATACATTATTAGTGTGTTGCATGAATGTCTGCAGGTAGTGGATCAACGTGAAGAAAGTAAATAAAATCGAAGTATTTCTGTCAATACGTACGATGACTTTTGCTCCTTCGAAGTTCCTTGGATACGTGTCCTGTTAGTCAATATTTTAAACTTACAAATGCAAATACAGAGGGCGCACGCCTTTGAGTGGGCGTGGAGGAGGATGTGGGTGGGGCGATACGTGTGGCGTGGCGTCGGGGCGCGAGGAATCCGGCTGGAGCACGCCCCCGGGAGAAGCAGTTTCGCCACGGTGCGGAGTTCCTCTCGACCCTGGCCGCACAGCGTGTAGGCGTGGTAGCGAGACAAGGTTTCTGCCGTTTGTCACTCCTCAATTCTCCCGAATGTTGGGAAATAATTGATGACCTCGGGAGGATCTGGGTTGTTTTCGCGGAATTAATTCCATGCAACGATATCAATAAATTTCACCTTAAAACCAGGGTTTTTGGGTTTTACTCAGTCCTGATCAAAGTGAGGATTCGAGTGGGGCTTAAACAACTTGACATTCGGCTGCGCCGTGGATTTCAACTCTCCGCTAAACCGTTGTACCCTAGGAAGTTTGGTCTTATTAACTGACGGAGACCGCTATTTTTTATGAATCAAAATTCCTTTCCAGATAGATCATTTTAAAAACTCTTTGCGCACTGGGAACGTATTTATTGACGATATTACAAAATATAACTCTTGTTTTGCGTTTTTAAATTTAATTTTGTAAATGTCAACTTTGATTCTTTACTTAAAGTCTAGCTGATTGTACGAAAGAATTACTTATTTAAGTATAAATGAGAGAAATTTACTCTATCCCTCAATGAGTTTCTAAGAAATTAAAAGGACGATAAGTGCAAATAAGAATCTTTAAACACTAGTTAATTAGATATAATTTTCAACCCTGCGCCTTTGCACTTCACCGAAATACATTTTTTTTAAGCTTTCGTCTTTATGAAAAAAGATTAAAGTACTTTAAGTTTCACATTATGAATCAGTACATACTGATGAGAGACCTGATATTTGGAATGCATTAAAAGAAGAAGAATTATATCTTGGTCTTAAGTGCATGCTCTCATGCGGGTAATTCCCCTGAAGATTTGAGTGTGCTAAAAAGCAAATCAATTAATCTGATGGTTTACGTACTAAGCCTCTATGTTGTAGATACCGCCTGAAATAGATAATTTGACATTTTTGGAAATAATAGTGTTCATGTGTGCTCCAATGAAAAAAATACATAGAATAATGTCCCTGTTATGATTTCATCTCTGGTTTTGTCTTCATTAAGTCGTTAAGCATTTGGTCTCATCTTTTTCTGAGAAAGTTACATTATTTGTTCCCGCACGCTCATTTTTTTCTTTGGGAGAAAATTGTGTTTTTTCTGTATATCAACCGCATACCACCTTTCTGAGGATTCTTGAGGCCATTTTCACCGAATGAGATTCGGCGTTCTGATTTCTCTTTCTAACTTTATCTCAGTTCATTGTTTTGCCAAAACCCCACCAACGTAATTCGACCTCGGACGGGTCGACAGTGAGCTGATAATGAGGCACCAAGTCCCGGGGAAAGAATATAGTACCTGGTTAGACCTCTAACTGAGAAGTTTTTGAAGGTCGAAGGACCTCGCTTCATGACTGGAGTGCCAACGAAGCAACTGAGACATGGAGCGTCCTCTAATTCGCTCGCATGAAACGTGCCGCGAATGTAGCGTGGCCTGTGCGAGTCGGTTTTGGTTAAAAAAAAGTTTGTTTTCAATCTAATGTTGGACTATATGTATCAAAATATTTATGAAGGACCAAATGTTACTGATTTTGTTCTAGTTTCGTTTTGGTCTTTATGTTTGAGACCAATTGGAGTTGTCTTGAGGCCTTTTCACGTGGTGGATGCAACCGAGCAAATAGGCGCGTGAACACTTGCGAGGACACATGCTTAGGATTATAAAAGGTGCTGTTCTCCCTCGTTCACGCTAGTTGACGTGTTTACGCGATATAATTTTGACACAAACTTTGCTCAAGCTTCTACTGCCTAAACGAGCAGTGCAAACGGACTTATAGAGAAATAATAATTTTAAAATATTTTAGGCGGTAGATACTGTTCAGGTGGGAGTTTGTTACTTACTATTTCCAGCCTGCTCTTCTATTGCATACTATATTGGAAGGCCAATGAGTTAGCCAATGAGGCCAATGCACACATATGAACTTTGATTAACCCTGGTCAAACTCATTGGTTTTGAACTACATACCTTTATTTTCCTCATTAAATTCTGATATGAGTCTTAATTCAGCAACTGCTCTACTTTCGGATGTTATACTAGCTCTTGATTTCTGATCAAATCTCATTATTGATGAAGTTTAAGCGAGAATATTTTCTAGGAAAGTCCAATTGTAGCTTTAACATGGTTTACTGATGAATAGGGCAAAATATACGTAACTGACGGGCTTTAATTATCCGGGAGTTTCCGCGATGTGAGTAGGACTTTTCCAAATGCCAAATTTCCTTGCATTCGTCTTTCCTTGGTGGAAGATTGTGGAAGCGACGATTCGCTTCTTTTAATGTGTTACGAATTCGTTTATAGGATGTATCAAGAATTTGTCTTCCATGTAAGCAAATGGTTTCGGGAAAAAGTTGGAATTTTATTTCATCATTTCAACTTCCCTTGACTGTGGTAGAAAGTTGATTTCGTCACATTTCATGTGAAATAACCGCCGTATAGCTTATAATTGCCTGAATTTTCAATTATTTATTAAGGAATAATTGAATATTCCTTTAGTTGAAGATAAAATACTTCCCTCACAGAGTGGAGCTTTTTCTTGCTCCAAGAATTGGGTAGCATTGCTATTGGGATTAAATTAGACGTTGACTACATTTTGAGTGATTGGTCGCGTGTGAATAGGTTCAAATAATCGTTCTGATTTGGATCAGATCATAGTATTCCTCGCGTTAATTTTGACAGGCAAATTTTCTGAACGGCGTCATGTTTTATATGGTTGAAAGAGGAATGATATAGATACTAGAAAGAGCGATATCATTCATCGTGGATACCAGGGTATCGTGGAGCCCCTGCCAGGAAGTTCCCCTGATGGAAATAGCCGATCATGATGACTATGCAAGACTTCTAGAAGGCTGTGAATGTCTTGCGTGTCTGAGTGAGTTCGTGAACATGAAACGGTACAGTCAACATAAGTTTTACTTTTATTTTTAATTGTAATATTACTTATGCTTATTTCTTACGGTCAAAGTTTTAAAGAAAAGTCTCTATGAACATATGGCACTCCGAATTTATGGTTATGGCATTAAGTACATTAAGAGATTTCATCGTGAGCAAGCCAAGATTATGCGATTGACAGTTTTGCATCATATTTTTCCAGACTCGTTCCGGGGAATTTTACTCGGGAGCAGCAAGCATGTATGTCTTATATATTTTATTTAACAATCAGTGTGGAGCAATGTGACATTAGATGTCGACGCATGCTTTGAAAGTTATTTTATTATCACTATGTTCGGAAGGAAATTGGATCGCACGGTGCACAACCTTGATGAAGCCATCTGGAAATTCGGTCCGGGGAGAGCGTGGCTCCATCGGAGGAGCATGAGTAATTTGAAAGTGACTGCCGCTGATCTTTAGCCTACTTTGAGCCTGCTTTGAGGAGACCTTGGTACGAACGCAACCTTGCGGTTGAGAGGGAATGCGTCCTCTCTTGTCTCTTCCCCTCTCTCTTGCACATATAGTTTGACTCGGAAATTAACCGTTGGGGTAGGAATGGCTGGGCAGACCACGACCGATTACCCGACTGTGGAGGACGTTACTTTCGCAATATAACCTAATCCACGTTTCTATTATTTTCATCGTAGTTCATTTAACTAGCTTGAATAATTTATCACTTTCGCTAAAATAGTATGATGGCAAGTAGTGGTAGAATTGGGCGGTGGTTTGAGCGAAATGTTCCCCTAGTACAATAGAGACCATATTCGAATTGTATTTTTTAATTTAAGCAGCTGTAAGAAGGATTAAGTAATTATTGTAACGTTAATGACGCAAAAACTTTGTTTTCAACTACCAAAATTCTCATTATAACCAAATATACCTACACTTATAAGGTATATACGGTACCTGACTCATTTTTGTTGACGACGTACGCTTAAAGCACCTTCACAACCGAAGATTTCTTTGCGATTCTGTAAAAATTACTGCGGTGAGAAATTCGTTTATTTTTGAAAAAAGCTGAAAAATAATAAAAACTACAGACTGTTAAATTTCTGACGAGATCCAAGCGTTCGAAAGTACTCATTTTTAAAATAAAATCTCTTTGAGGTGCATATCCGAACTATTTCCCATGGAAAATAGCTGAAATGTTTTGGCAAATAACTCTAAAAGTAGAGTGTTTAGTGGTTGATATTTTATTATCAATTGGAGAGGTGAGATCTTTTTTCCATGATGAGGTCAAATTCAATGAATTTTATGTGAAATGATAGGTATATCGCTCAAACTACCTCAATGAGATTTGACAGCTAAGGTGACGTCGAACAGACTGACCGAAGACCTTAAACCCATGACATTCTTGCCTGATATGGCATTGAACCTCGCGACCTCCTGGCCGTCGGGTCGCCAGCCGGGCTACCGATGCTGGCTTAAATAATCTCAAAAGTCGATCTTAGGAACTCATATCCGATAAACAAGGGAATGTACAGATTCAGTTAACTTACACGTTGCGAATATACTGCCTGAATCGAGGTCTAATGGTTGTGTTCTTCCAGTCTAATAGAGGGTTGGTTGGTTATTTGAGGAAGTGTCCCACAGCTGAGGCCATTCGCGCCATTTAAGATAGGTATCTGTATTGGATAGGGATGGATTATCCTCTTAATTTTCTGTGTATCTAATATGATATACGTAAGGTATTTATGATTTTGATCCGCGAATATCTTTTATTTTGTAAACACCAATTCTAATGATAGAATCCTTTATGAATTTGATGTAGTTAGCGCTAATGCTATAAAATATCGCAAAATCGTAAAAAAATACCACACAGTCGATGTACAGGTTCTGAGGAGATTATCTTGGGAAATGGAGGGGTTGAGGAAAACCTGGTGCAATTGTTGTAACGGAAGGTGCCACCCGGTTCGAGGTTTTACGCCTCATCCGACGGACGGTGTAGTGTGGATTGGGATTTTATAACATCTTAAACTCTGCTGGGATTCGGACCTGAAGCCTTGGGTAGGTAGTCACCTCGCTAATACAACTCTCTTAGGCTGAATTCGGCGTTCGTCTTTTTTATTTTTCTTTTTACTCAACTTACCTGACTGAACATTACGTTTTGTGTCTTCACGGTAATGGACCTTGCATTCAAGTTTTTTCTGTGAGAGAAATATTGGTCTTTTTCCAAAAAAATATTTGTTTAAATGCTCACTACACCCATAAATTCCTTTCTTAAAGGAGCTTCTTTAATTTGAAGGAGCAAAATATCTACGATAGGACTCCGGTGTTTTTAGTGGTGCTATTTCTAATCTTGCCTGCCTGAATAAATGAGAAATAGTTTCCGTGCAAGTTTGTACGATGTTCTTCCCGTGTAAACGCTGATATCAAGTGTAAGTTAAAGCTTTAGATTAGAAAAGTATGGACAACGTTTGTCCTCGACCGATGCCGACAACAGAGGCAATTGGGGACATTGTAGTATTATTTAAAACATCACAATTTATGGAATCATAAGGCTCAAACTTGCTTAAATGCTTGGTTATCAATTTTTACCCGTTGAAACATGTTTACTCACTATCTTCTCCATGCATTGGATGTCTGTTTTGGTTGTGTTGTCTTTACTTTCCCAATCTAGATCTGAAGTTTCACTTTGAAGACTTATTGTTAGAGGTAAAGGTATTGCGGTGGAGACTCGGGCACCTCAACACGATACGGTCAAACAGGGCAGGGCATTTCGGTATCGGATGAGGTCAAATCAGGAACTGGTCCGTGGGAAACATTCCCAATCGGTTCTGATCACCAAGAACGTCTTTGGCGCGGTCCTGAGAACGCTTAATGTGGTGGTTGGATCCCTATGTAGGGAGGAGTGGGAATCCCATGGCTGATCGGGCGACCTTATTCGATGGGGAAACAAGAGAGGAGCGATTTTCGAAGAAGTGAAACGCGACCCAGTCGCGCTCCTCCTTTGTGCAGAGGGAAAAGTGGCACGGACACGAAAGGGACATGAATCTGCAAACAATCGCAACATATCGATATCTCGATGTTTTCCGCGGGTTTTCCCGCGTTCCGATTCGGGATCCTCCGTCTGTTCCTATTTGATGGTCGAAAAAGTGATAGTTTTCCCACTTCCGTTGGTTTTTACCCAGGTTTATGTCCACTGCGTATTTTGACTAGCGTGAGAAAACAGATGAGACATATTTGGAGGACACATGTTTTTCTTACCTTTCCTAAGCAGTTTTCTGTTTTTATCCTTCAAGCAATACTTAGCCCTTCTGTGAACATCTTAATGAGGAATTCAATAGTTTTTTGTGGATTCATCTTGAGAGGACATTTTGGTATAATTTTGTTGGAAAATGCATCATAGTAGATGCCGGTCATACCATCGTATAATGAATTGCAAATATGTAAGTATTTATATTATAGGACTAAAATCTCAAACTAACAAGCAAGTTTCAGCCTAATTGTCTGTCCTTTTGTTATTTTATTTATTTTCATGGTTATTAACTGCTCTAGTGATATGATAATACTGATTGTCATTTGTTCAAGCGGTATTTTCAGATTGAAAACCATTAATGAACACCGATCGAGGCTGTTCTTAAGTGTTTTGTAGAGTTAAAATAATTGCCATAATCGTGATGAGCCATATAGTACATGTAGTAGTACCCTATACTTTTTCTATTCTATTTCCTATCTATTGACGCAAACCATTTGCCTGAAAAATTGCTGCTAGATAGTTTTCTAAAGCTTGTGAGTCCCATCACCCTATTTTATGTTATCTGGGAGTGACGGTTTCTGACCTATCCATCAACGATAGCTTTTTAATTGCTAAATAATTTTATGAGGCTTAAATAATGGCTCGCTATTATGGTTCCAGCGACTTGATATTAATCGATATTTTTATGAATAGCTATGAGTTTTTACTAAATATGAATCCATTGAAAGTGCTGTACTTACGTTTGTGTAGTGGGGAAAATACATTCTCCCGCAATTTAGGAAAACCATTTTCTCTTTCCTACGGAATATTAGCAGCATTCTGGATTTATTTATATTGTCATGCTCCTTGGTTTCCTTCGGAGGGTTGATTTTATGAAGCATATTCCCGTTTAAAGTCTGGCTTACTCCCGTCCTTAACCGGGCATTCATACTTTGGTAATATAGTGCCAAATGAAGAAAAGGAAACGTAATTTTACTATCAGAATTTTTTCTTACATCCGGCCCCCAACCGTGAGGAGAGGACTTTTCTTTTTATGGGCGGAAATCACTCGCTGCACAACTGTGAGAATGAGTGTTCCTTTGGACCAATTAAGTCTCACCTCACGTCGCATTCTCGTGTTTGTGCGTATCTAATCTTTAAGGCGTCCGGGGAAGAATGAGCCCACACCGCCATCGGCAGACGTATGTGCATGAATCATTCGCAGACTCACTTCCTGAATGAATTTTCAATCTCCCAAATCAGACATTCCCTTCGGAGAGAAGATTCTGCGTGGGTTAAGAGATCAGCTTCAGAGAAATTTCCATTCAACAAAGTTTGCCATTGATACCGTAGTACCATGATTACGCTGATTAAAAATATAGACCTACATACTCCAAGTCTCAGAGCAAGTGTGTTTTAGTAAATTTACGTACACATCACTGGAATATGGATGCTTATCTCAGAACATCGACCAGAGAATCTCGAAAAACGAACGGTAATAAGATGGCTGCGCCCGGAATTTGTCTTTGGATTCTCGGTCCCCACAGGTGATGCCTCCTCTCGCAAATGCTTATGGCAGGCGGATGCAATGAAAGGTGCGTCACGGAGGAAGTAATTCTACTAGAAGATGTAGTGATGACGGACGGTGGGGAAGATGAGAAGAGGACGCGAAAATGTCTTCACCCCTGAAATTTTGATCTGCCGCGTATATAGAATGGAAGACACATTGCCCTAGGGTGATCAAAAGTTAACGGAGCCACACAGCTACCACCTATTCACCGCCAGCTACCGGTTTTTAGGAAATAAATTCTTCATGGCTCTATACCGTCCATTGCTCATCTCCCCCGAGCTTTTGCTGATACTCCTCCAATTGCAGATCGTTTGAAGTTCAGTGCTTCTACTGTCAGGTAGAACTTTAAAATCGTATCACTTGGCGTTATTCTTTGAAGAACAAGTTAAGTCCGACGCCGTGTTTCTCTCCGCCTTCGCTCTTTTCCCATAATAATTCCTACTCACCCATACCTACTAGACACAAATGACCTCGGCTCTGTGTCACCTCTAAAAATTGCCAATTAATCAATCGTAGACAATTATGTGAATAGAGGCGCCTTAACGTAGTTTGAGCGGGATATCGCTTCACGTAAAATTATACTTGACGGTGGCAGGCTTCACTTCGTATACGTTAATAATACTAGTACTCATGATTCAAAGCAAAATTAGTACTTTACTACAAAACTTTTAATGCACGACGCGTTTCACCGCTTTACGGCATCGTCAGGTACAGAAGTTTGTTATTTGTAAGTAACAAACGACTGTGCCGGACGATGCCGTAAAGCGGTGAAACGCGTCGTGAATTAAAAATGTTGTAGAAAAGTACTAAGTTTGCCTTTAATCATGAGTGCTAATATCACATCGAATTCATTGAATTTGACCTCATCATAAGGAAAAACATCTCACCTTTCAATTTATACAAGAATATCAGCCACTTGCCGCACGATCTTTCGAGATATTTGCTTTAAAACATAGAAGTTTTCCATGCGGATATGGTACGAGAACTCCAGAGATACTTTATTTTCAAACCAGGAATTTCTTATACGTAATCTCTTCAGAAAATTAACTGTGAGATCTTTGTTTGCTTTCTTAACTATTTGAAAAAAATCATCAATTACTCATAGAAGTTATTTTTGCAGAATTCCCATAAATCTTGCGGTGTATAAGCGTTTCCGCCGTACAGCGTGAAAAACATTAGTCAAGTAAAAGACTTGTGCATATTTAGTAATTTACTGAGAACTTCAGTGGTATAAAACAATAGTTTTGCACAATTAATGTTGCAATAAGTACTTCGCGCTTCTTACCGCTGCTGAAATTTAAAATATAATTTGAATATGGTCTCTATTATGGCAAGGAAAAACTCTCGCTCAAACTACCTTAAGAATACCGTGGAATTTGTTTGGTCTTGGGCTGGGAGCCGAGATAACTCGGCGATCGGAGAATGGGCTCCCCCATCTCTCTCCCACTTTGGTGATTGGCTCGTCGTTTGCGGTTGAGTTCGCGTGGGCGAGAGATCGATCGGTCAGGGTGAATGCTTACACCTGTATCCATTCGTGGCGCGTGTTCCATTCTGTCACGTGTTTCGGGACGGTGACTCTTGTGAATGAAGATGAGAGTAGTTGCTATCGACAATCGATTGTCATCCTTTCGTGATCGATTGCTCGGATGGTAATCCCTCTGGGGATCTGGTTGGTGTGGTGGCTAAAATACTGCCTTCTCATCCCGAAGGCCCGGGTTCAGATCCTGGCGGTGATGGATATTTTTCAGTGGAATCCCGATCTCTGCTTGGATGCTACATGGAAAGCACTTCAAGTACAGTACTCCGTCCGTCGGATGGGACGTTAAACCGCGGTCCCATTGGTGCCTTTCGTTAAGATCAGGCTAATTCCAACGCCGAGTTTCTCTCCACCCTTCTTCCACTCCCCATTATCTTTTTCGTACCAAACAACCCACCAGTCTTAAATGGCGCAAATGATCTCAGTTATCGGTCACCTTCCTAAATAACAAAAAATAAGGTATTCCTCTCCTCATTCACTAGCTTCTGAGCATATTCAGGGATATTTTAGGGTGATTTTTTTCGTTAGAAAAGGGATAAACTTGAGAAAATATGTCTAGTATAATAGAAATTCTATAGGTTAGGAATTACATTCCATTAAATATGAACATGCTTGGATTTTAGGTTTTATTTTCGATAGTGAGTGTCTTTGTTGATAATTTTATGGGGAATTGGGCATGAACGGTGTTTTGCTAATTATTTTGAATTTTTAATTATGAATTAGTCCAAGTCTGATTATTTTTCTTGCATTCATAGCTCCATGATATATTCATTTCTTAACCAACCTTAATTATAATATCAATATGGATAATACGTGTTTAATACTATACGGATACAATACTAGGGCAAAATAGGAATTGCCATGATCTCTTCTTTAGTCTAACGCCACGTAAAAATTTTGTAAAATGAATGTGAATGTCGTTGTAATACTTTTGAAGAATAACGCTTTAAGTACACAATAATAGTTGTATAAAAATGTTAAGTAGAAGTAGGATATGTTTGTTTGTGGGACACCGTAAGCGTTTTAATCTGACTTCCATGACAAAAGTACCCGCCCACTGCAGAAAACCCGCTCATGATGGGGATGGTTGTAAGTTAAAAAAATAGTTGTGAGGGAAAATGTTCCTTTATGGTATTTTTCGTAAATTAAAGCGCGAACTTATTCCAGGATTGGTAGTTTCGCACTTACCACTCATCCGAGGTTCATCTTTATGCTTCCTCCGTTCAGTTGAATCTACAGAGTTCAAGAGAAGAGGATCAAATCTTTGAAATTTTTATCCAAGGGAACATACTCCATTGGTGTGCTTGAGAATCGTTTGTCCATAATAGTGAGCGCATTTTGCTTATGTGAAAAGAGGATCGGCCACTTTTTTCGAAAGATTTCGTTATAACTCCGAACGGTGTGTGAAAAATACAAGAAGCATTTCACAATTTATATATGTATATGCATAAATAAAACAGCGATACACTAAACAAACACAGAAACACGCAAAATGGACACTTACAAAAGAAAACTTGGTTTCTTGGTTTTATTTTATGCATATGCATCGTCGCCGAGAACGATTTTCTACCAAGGCATTATTATATATTTGCTGCCTGATGATATACGGTGTGGTAAATATTTTTTCCTGCTGGAATAATTTTTCATGAGTTTTAAGTTTTTTCTAAAATAAAAAATGCTTCCAATATTGATTTCTCGCCCCAAAAACCATGTCAGACCACGTTACTAACGAGCCGTTTCTCTTGTCCGCATCTCACCTGCTCGTGACCTTTTCGCTACCCGCATAGGTTTTCGAAATGTGATACTTGGCAACGCTGTTGCTGATATGGAGGTAAAGAATAAAACTGTACTTCCAAAATATCTCTGGTTAAGGTACTGGAAATGTCTACCACGATGTAATGAAAAGCATGACAGGATTGTGTTACTTTTAATTGAACTTGAGTGCAATTAGTACAATACTTTCTTTAATTTTAATATTATATTTTACAGGTGCCTATTTACATGTATGTAAATTGTTCCGTCTACTCTGCAGAGAAAATGTTTTTGTAAAAGACTAAATTCAGTTTTCATGTGAAATCCCTTCCAGAAAATATTAAACTGGGTTTATTTTCATGATTATTGCCTTTAACTTACTGGTGAAATAGTATCAAATGCCTACGCCATAAAAATGCTTAGGCATTACATTTTAATAGTTCCTTCTATACCTCCGAGATTTATTGCTTTAATTATTCCGGGGAAAGGCTCCCACATTCAGTCAATAAATCCGGAATCTTATGGGTGACTGCCCACGCTCCAAGGTCAGTCTGCATTGCAACTTCTAGTCTCAAGGCTTGTTTGTATTAGTTAATTTCAATTATTACACTACACAAACAAGTTTGATCATCGTAAACCTAAAATTCAACCTTTAAATCATAGCTGGCTTAGTTCTTTCTCGGTCCTATATTATGACCGTGATGTCTTTCTGGCACAATTTATTCATTGGAATTGTTTACTTGTGTTTTGTTAACTCAAAATACGTGTAATGAACGTAGATATTATAGCAAATTTAGAGATACTTGGCTGGCTGTTTGCTAATTAATGTGTCCGACTTCCTACCATGATATGTTGTGTTTTAGTTGTGTAAGTCAAGAAGCATAAACGTCTTTCTCGTACTCGTTTTCTTAGCGAGACGTGATAATTTCTATCAATTTGTTACATTACTATATATATTTGGTCATATGTTTTATGAGCTTATATTCAAAACAACCATGCAATAACAAGTAAATTGATCAACGTTTTTCACATTAAATTTCATCGAAAAATAGAGGTTCTCTATTGGCTCATCGTATTAGCCGCATTTATGAAACTCAGGAGGAGAAGCGCTCCCACTCGGAGGGGCAGCATGCGAATGTTACGCCAATCATGAGGGATTACGCTAGAAGCAAACGATACACTTAATTTCAATTTGCTGCACCTCATTATTCAGAATTCTGACGAATTTTAATACTTTCTTACATTCCATTCGCTCATCGTTCCTTGTGTGGCATACTTGTATTTAATTGGAATTATTCGATGGCAAACTCTTGTTTTTGGAACTTTGTTGAATGTAAATTGTAAAAGTAGACGTTAAAAATGTGTAAATGCTTTTTAATTGTTTTCAACGCGTGTCGATTTTGAGAAGATCACTGGTACAGCTTCTTTTCCCGTTTTTTCGACTTGGCATCCATCTTTCCCTTTTTTCTTGATTGAAAATACGTGGTTGTCTTAAAGAAGCTCGTTAATTTATTTTATTGAATGATGATAGAAAGTGATTCTAAGTTGCCCTTTTGTTCAGGCAGTATCATTTCCGCCTTTTCAAGCGTTCGGCCTGATTTAAAGCATCAAGTATTCTATTTTTTTTCTAGCCCTGAGAGAGGTATAATCAATTTAGAGAAAGGATATTTGTTTCTGTGGCTACTTTTTCAGATGTCCTTCATAGAATGTGCTCCAGCTAAAAGCCTCTCCTCTTCCGTTGGAGATATCCAGCCACAGCGCCTGCTTTCGAACGCTGAGGGTGAGGTTTTAATATCTTCATTTGATGGCCTGTGACGGACATGCCTCAGCAATGAGGAAACTTTTCCTTCGGAGAAGAGTTCCCTTTCATTGTTATTGTCAAATGTTTTTGCTGCGTTATCCGGTTAGAGTCAAGAGAGGGAAGTGGAGGAGTTAGGTAGAAGAGCTGTTTCGTAAGGTTAAGGTCAAATCCTCACGGTAGTAAACGAGAAAGCGCACGGAATTTTCGCAATATTCATAGTACGTATGCTAATTGACTCGAGTTATAGTGTGTTAAAAATTGTCTCAATACTATTTAGCTCTTATTCGAATCCTTGAAGTCCTGTTTTATGCTCACCGTTGTCTAAAATCTGGTTTTAACCCCAATGACAACATTCCATGTGCCTGCTATTGACTCGTTAATTTATGACAGAAATTTAGTGATTTTTCTTTATAAAATCCCCGTGTTTGTATGCGTATTCATCCAAGTTACATATGTTCCAAAGTTTACAGGCTCTAATGGTCTCACTTAAGGGTATTTAAGGGCTTTCTATTCCAATTTTGGAAGCTTTATAAGTATGTACCTGTAGAAAGACTATTTGACAGCAAGATGTACGTGAGTAGCCAGCATAGACTATCGTACTTAAAATAAACACGTGCCATCGCCATTAAAGCACATTTTTCTCTATTTTTTTTTAAATCTGACTTCATGTAATGAAAAGTAAAATAATGCCAAATATTTGGATGGAAGAGGTTTGTTTGGCCATAAACATTTAGTTTTGAATTATGAGAAAAAGGATTGAATAACGTGGAGTGATCTTTTCGCTGCATTCGTTATCGTGGGACAGTATCTCAGATGGATTGCACGCTTAGCAGTCTGAAGTTGCTGATAATCTTGTTTCCGTACTCAGATAATCTCAAGATTCTCTCCAATATTTTCTTGGATCATAATAATTCTTAACTTTGGAGATCAATGCGTAAGTTTATTTCCTCAATTTCCGTCTACATTGCGACATGTTTACTCAGATATGTCCATCTCATGGATTGAAAACGACAGTTGACGAAGCCATACGGAAGGATAGAATAGAGGAAATGTATTTGAAACTATTAAAATGTGCTATTGGCTCTAATGAATGGATCAGTCACGCATACAATACGCTGAAAACTATGGAATTGCTGCAAGAATTGTCACTTTTCCGTGATTTATCAAAACCTGAAATCAGAAAATTATGTACTAAAACTTAGCATTTTTTCGAAAGTTACTTAGAAATTTCCAGATAGCCATGCCAATTTATTTTTTTTAACTTAAACAACGAAGAAGCATAATTGTAAAGTAAACGTTGTAGAGTATGACAATAACAATGCAGATAATATTTAATTTGTCGAAGCTGTCAAAATAAATTGAATATACATTATCGTAAATGAAATATGCTGGATGAGTTAATCGCTGGATGAGTTAATCACTTTTCATAAAAAATCAGGTTTCTATTTTGTGGAGTCCCGTGTATCTCGTTTAACTTTAACACCATATTCAATACGCCATTTTTTCTCGTAATCTTCAATTTGTTCGTCTATAGCTCGTTCTCTGGATTTTCTCCTCCATTATATTTGGCTTGAATTCTCTTATTCTTCTCTGCTATCGATCGATGTTCTCTGGAAGTCACCCTTTTGCCTTCCCGCGAGTAAAGCACTTGCTTTTTCAGAGACCTACCTCCGCCACATGTTGCGATTTCGTTGAAAAATAAGTTCCTTTTACGCGTTTGGGTATTGCTCGGGCTTCGCTATTTCCTCAGAGACGGTGAAATCTCGCCGAGATCCAAGAGTATGGCGTCGGCCGTTCTTTCTGCAGGAGCAGCGCGGAATGTTTACGCTTCAAGGAGCGCCGGGAGCGATTTCTCTTCATTAACGACTATAACCCCTCCCTCTTGTGCCGATTTCGGGAAAAAGAGGGCCGACCGTAGGAAATGCGCGGGTGGGAGAATGTTGCCAACATTTTGAATATGGAATGACTTCCTTCATCATAGCCCTTCTTGACTTTCAGGCTTTGGCACCCAAAACGGCTTTTTTGGCACCGGTTTTTAGACATTCTTGAAAATCATGTCTTTTGGTGCGATATTTCCAATCATAAGGTATGGCTAAAAATCGCTGTTTGAAACGCTTCCAGCAGGACGCATATCCAATATTCAGGTGAATCGTGATTTTGTTGTCCTATTTAGCAAGGCGGCGGAGTTCTTATCCGTGAGGATATCTGCTAAGTTCCTTTGGGGCGTAATCAATGGTGTGTTTTAGCCAAGAAAATATCTCTGAAAATTATTGCTTATGCCGCTTTAACTCCTTTTAATGAATGTTGTAAATTTTTTAATATCTCTACGATATTATTTAGACGTTTTTGTTGTGGCGTGATTGTAATTACGATAATGTTTTTTTATTCAACATTTCGTTATAAGTAAAGCTCAAAGATGGTGAATGTTATTCGACATATGCCTCTTTGATCATCAACGCAATTAGTGCACATTTCTATTTAAGTAGTCGCATGGATCGAGTGATTAGAAAGTTTTTTCTTAATTGCAAATGCCATTATTGCTACGAAAATTGAGTTGACACATAAAGGAGTTACATCAAACTGGCTTCATTATATTCGGAGCATGCATTTTTCAATGGCTCGTGGAATTCGAGCGTAGAAGTCTCCGAAAAAATAAAATGCTAATACGAGTGGAATCGCCATCGTAGGAAGTTTTGTGGAGAATTAAAACAAATATTTTTTGCTACTGGTTCAATTCTGTGAAAAAAGACTGAGTTTTTATAAAATTCACATATTTTCACACATTCCAATTTTTATTGGTCTTGAAAGATTCAGCTGTGTAACGACCGGAGGATTTTGTATATTTGTATTGCCTTCAGTATTTATTCAGCGGAATATGAAGGAAGATATAGATCATAATAGGCATACATTTTTCATTATATTTTAGATCTTGAATGAGGTGTTAAAATCAGCTGTACGATGGAACAACCGACTCAATATCTGACGTGAGCCAGAATTCATGAGATTGAAATGTGTCTGCATTCAGGAAGTGG
Organism: Pyrrhosoma nymphula; assembly: GCA_963573305.1. Taxonomy (NCBI): domain Eukaryota; kingdom Metazoa; phylum Arthropoda; class Insecta; order Odonata; family Coenagrionidae; genus Pyrrhosoma; species Pyrrhosoma nymphula. The sequence goes on from OY754336.1 coordinate 8,115,543, forward strand.
ATAGAAACGGACATTAACCCCTTGCAGCAACGGAGAGCTCCCTCAAATTAGGCACTAAAAGTTCAAGCCATATAAAAAAGCTAATCTTCCCGCAATTAGTGCTTCGCGTTGGGGGACCATTCTCTTCTATGCTAAGCGCGCAGCGCGCGATTAGTGGCCTTTTGAAAAGGCGGAGATGGAAGGGCTCAACAGGAAGAGGATAGAACGGTGATGAAGACTGGAATTCCCTCTGCGGACCTCTTCCTCTTCCACACCTTTTCACACCACATCTTCCTGTTCTTTATATTCTCTGCTTCTTCACCTCGGCGTACCTAATCTTTAACTTCCTTCATCTCATCCAGAAAGTATATTCCCTCTATCCTCCTTCCCCGCTTACCCAATATACTTCCCTCTATCTCCAAATTCGGCATCTCCTTGTTTTTTTTTGTCTTGGGAAATGTTGTTTTTCCTATTTCTCTTACCTCAATAACTTCCAGCTCCCACTCAATATATGAATGTTTAAAACACGTATAAGTGATTCAGGTGTGGAAGAACGGTGGAAATTCGTCATTTATGATATTTTTTTACCGATTAAGGTTGGCTTGCTTGGATACATAAGTTCTGCATTCTGATCATCTACTTCTTTTAAAGGAGTGAAGAACTTATTTGAACTGTGGGTTTATTAAGATCTGCCTAACCCCCTTCCACCGTTTATCTCACCTAGAAAGCGTATTCTTTTTCTCCCTATTCCCTTTACCCGACACCCTTCTCCTTATCGCCACCTCAAATAGCCCATCGTCCCTTCTCCCGAGCTACATCCTCTTAGTATGCCTACCCCAAATTTACTCCAGCAGTTCCTCTACCCACCGACCATGCTGAGCACTTCCTTGCTCGTCTCCCTCTCCCTCCATCGGACTTTCTAAATTATATTCCCTTCCCACATCCCAAACGCCTACAGTTTAATCTCATCCTCTTTCCTCTGTGTCCATGTTTATATCCAATACAACGCTACTCTCCACATTATACTTTTCGCGAGCCTTTTCTTTACATTCTTACATTAGGTCCTGGCCGTTACATTTGCTCTTTTTGTGAACACCTCATTCTCCATAGTCTTCCTCGGTGGCAGTGACCGTCCTGCTGACCCGAGGTCGCGGTTTCATACCCCGTCTCGTTGATTTTATTCCATTCCGGGTATGGTTGTATTTTTTCGTTTAAATTAGTTAAATTCCAAGCGGTAATCACCCGTTGAGGAGTCACAAATTAGTGAAAATGTTAGTGAATGAAATAATTCCATTGTATGCAATAGATTTTTTACTGTGCAGTTCACAAATTTGTTGATTACGTAATTTGCCGTCTTTGGTGAAAGCTTTGGCGAAGAGCTAATTCATTCCGACGTCAATTATTGGAACCGATGCATTTTAAAAGAAGAATAAAAGTAGATATTTAGATATATAGTAGTGCCGCTATTCTTTTGTGGAGGTAACTTGTATCTCTTCTGTTATTCCTTCATAAAATGATAATATCAGATATAAATATAACTAAAAAGATATTCTACTCAATAAGATAGGTTTGTATTGAATGAGCTAATCTTCCAGTCATTGCTTCCTCGGGGAGCGATTTTCTTCTATGCTAAACGTGACCCGTGTATTAGTGTGATCTTTTGAAACGGTATGGATGGAAGGCCACGGCAGAATGAAGAGGAGAGATTGATAGAAGAAGATCGAAATTCTCTTTTGCGCACCCCTTCCTACTCCACACCCCTTCCTCCTCTTCTCTGTTTTTTTTGGCCCTCTCCAACAATCCCTGTGGCGCCCGCACCACACCGATGAAATTCATCTCACAGTCCCGGCGGCGGCGGTGTGTCGCTTCATGCGCCGCTGCCCCTCACTTGCCCAACAACGCTTTCCGCTCTTGGCTTTTCTCCCCTTTGCTGCTTTCCTCGCTTCTGGGTCTCGCTCCTTTCTCGACAGAAGAACTCGCTGCGAAAGCGATGATTCCCCTGTTTTGGGAGCGAGCCTCATCGAAATCCTCGCCTCCACGAACGGAAGGCCCTCACAGGAAAGTCTCCCGTTTCCCCAGCTCATCGACCGGGAATGACGCTTCCTTTGCCTCGCTTTTCTTCACTCATTTTTTAAAATGCCATTGACTACTATCTTTGCTAAAACCTTGCGTGTTCATGTGCGTGATTCTACATCTCTTTCATACTACCCCATTAGCCAATGGAAGGGTGTGTGGCGGATACAGATCTCATAGAGGGTTGATAGGTTGAGGAATAAAGTAATATATTCACTCAAAAAATTTATTTGAGAAAGGAGAATGAACGGCGAGCCAAAGGCGAAAAGAGGACGCAAATTAGAATTAAATTTATCCTGTGAAAACAGTTTTTGCCCTGAATGGTGCGTGGGAGGAGGGAACCTGTTTGATTGAGTCCCTCTTATTTTGTTGACTGGATCTGCTTTTCTAATGTACCGTGGGGTTATCCAATATCCTTCGTGTCGACCTGAAACTCGTGTGACCTGATTTTTCTAGAATGGCTTTGGCCATGTCTCCAGCAGCTCCTTTCTAGCCCTTCAAATAGTTGGGTCACACACTGTTTGTTCAGATCAGTTTTTAAAAGCTCGCGGCTTCCCATGTATTTTCTAGAGTTCGAGAATAAAGCTTTGTGCTAGGTCCAAATTTCTTGCTTCTTACTCGAGATGAGGTTTAACTAGAACGAAGTAACGTCTATCATTTTCGAATTCGTCGGAACACCATCCCACTGCTTCACTCAAGTTTTTGTTGGTTCTGGAAATCATCTGGCGCGTGCCTCATTCATGCCATTCAGTTGAGATGGTGGAAAGTCATACCGCACGTTCAGAATGCCTACCGTCTTGTCTTCGGAACATTTTTAATTATTACGAAATGGATATTTAACACGTTTTAGACGAGGTGGAATGGAGCGAGAGATGCATGACTCGCTCCCAGCCTATTCGCGCGAGTGGCGAGTTGGCTTCCACCGGCACCTTTTTTGGCCAGCCGTCCTACGTCAACGACGTGCGCTTGGTGTGCACAGCTGTTTGCTTGTGGTTTACCCAGTCTGTGAAAACCGTGTGAATCCTTAATTAACTTCGACTGGTGACATTCTAGGAAAAATTATCCAAGCGAGTGCACAATAACGATTAATGCGCAGTTTTCTTAAAAATTTGAATTTTTGCGTTTTTTTATCTCAGAACTGACACTATCATTTTACCGGACTTTTGCCTATTGATAGCCAATTTTTTCTATGCTCATAACTGTAGGCTAAAAATGGATCAAATATGAACTGTTGAATTCCCACGCTTCTCATTCGTCTTCCTTATATATGTTAGTGTATTTGATCAGTATATTTGTTCGCCTCCAAATATGCGTAAAATCTGCTTATTAATATTTATCGGAAGCCAGCGCTTGAAAAGTTATCAATCATGATAGTAAATTTTGAAATTATTTACTGGATTTTTCCTTATTTGATATAAAATAACATTTCATGATTATTCTATTTTCTAAGAACATTTTTGCAATTTTGTTTGTCTGCGAGAATAAGCTATTTTGCTTGTCCACCAGCAGAATATATTGGGAAACTTTTACACCCATTGCCGATTTTTAGTTAAGCACTAATCACTAGAAGAATTCGTGACGTTAATTTTAAACTGGCTTTTAAAGTGTTTCTTATTATATGAGTGGCTTCAACCGAGGCACCCAGAGGTGTTACTCTTTATTCCACCGAGGCGTGAATATAACTCGGGGTTCTTCCGTTCCTTCCCTTATAAACGCTGCAGAGCATGCAACTCCCCCCACTTCCCATGGACGGTGACCCTTCAGAGAGGAACCTCTCCCTTCGTTTCCAATCGCTCGCATCCGTCCGTGAAGTCGTTAGAGAAGCATCCTTGGCGTGAGTCACTCACCGCCTCACGGGCGTTGGGGTGGCGGCGTCTGACGGCGGCGCCCAGAAGGTATTGTCATTCGCAGCCGTCGTCGTCACAATGGGAAGTGTCCCGCCCGCGCGTACTACAATGCCTCCACTTTCTGCCTAGCGCTTTCCACCCACCCCCACACCTTTGTCCCCTCCGCATTATGCTCCCCCACCACTCCCCTTCACCATCTCTAACCCAGCCCAAGAGTGTCCTCCGCCACGACAACCGAACGGCTCTAATCAGCTAGCCCTCGGATTCTGCCCGGCAAGTTGCTGACTCTAAGATTCTCTCTAAATATTATGTCTTCTCTATGACTATTTTTTCCTTCCCAATTTCCTCCTTACGGATAGTGTCCAAGCACAGCCTTGCAGCGACTCGCGGTTTAGTATGTAGATTCAGATCTGAGGTAGTTTTGCCGATTAACGTATGTTTGAATAACTATAGGAGTATTGCCAGCTGCCCATCTACCTACTTCTTGTTTATTAAGAACTTTCTTCTTTATATTATCTGCTTCTTAGGATCGGCATACGTCTTACCTACGTTTGTCTGATCCAGGAAGCTTCTTGAATTACCTCAGGTTTTACTGGTGTGTGCTTCGGAGGAATCGATCTCAGGCTTCCCGTAAGGTCTCCAGGTTCGTCTTCATATCCTGAAGACGATGGCCGTGAAAAGGGTCAGTTGCGCGATGTCTGGTTACGTCCTTGGTTACAGTTAGAGTCACGGTTTTACATAAGAAAAGGTACGTGGACCGTGACACTAGTCGTAACTAGGGCCTTAAATAAAACTACAGTAATTGTACTGTCCACTTAAATTTTAATGTGAATAATACACAACAAATGTTTCAACGTTCCTTAGGGCGTCATCATCAGGTCTGCCCAGACCTGATGATGACGCCCTAAGGAACGTTGAAACACGTGTTGTGTATTATTTACATTAAAATTTAAGTGGACAGTACAATTACTGTAGTTTTATTTAAGTACTAAAATGCTGTTCCACCATATATCGCCCGACACTGTCGTAACTAGGGCCGTCACCAGACACTGTACAACCGGCCCTAAGTGTCGGAGTCGACCAAACCTGCAACGCAGCTAAAAATCCTAGTACACTTAATCCTAGAAATCTTCTTCGTTTTTTCTCCCTTCCGTCACATGCCATTTAGGTCAGGTCAGCTTATTGGGGTAGGCGACAGACAACTTAGGTCATTTTTGCTAAGAGCAGATGGGTAGGTTCGATTCCAGGTCCAGGTTATTTTTTTCTCACGGCAATTCTCTATGTGTTACATCTCCGTTTATTTCGGCAGAAGTCGACAATTACAACAGATGTTGCGATTTCAACTCAGCAGCTGGAGCACATAAAAACCCTAGTCAGCCTCTTCTGTGTTCTAACGTTTGCTCAAGCGTTCTCGTTCCTTTCTCCACCTTCAACCTCCCTCTCATTCTCCTCCTCGCCCAGTCGTTACTCCTACCCCTTCCCACCGTCGTCCCACGCGACCCCCTTCCACCCCCCCCCCCTTCCATGGCGGGAATGACTGCCGGAGTTGCCCACCACGCCCTTGTGGCCTCGGTCCACTCTCCCTCTCTGCTTTTATCCTGCACTCCGTTCCTTCTACTTAAATATTTTTTTTCGTTATCGTACGTCATTGTGCGGGGCAGTAGAACCCCCGCTTATCCGAACGGAAATCTGGGCTTACCTGTAGCAGTCGATCGGTCGTGAAAATCCATGCATGCATGACATGCCCCAAAATCGTCAATGTATCATTAAATTGCCGTCTATTTGAGTTTTCATGCTGAAAATATTTTCACATTTTTATTTTCGAAAAGAGATTAAAATGAATTTCATGATCAAGTTGTGGCATGGAATGGGAAAATAGCTGTAACAATTCGATTAAACAATATTTCCAAATTGCTGCGCTGATTTTTTCAGATTGTCCCAAAATTATCTCATACGAAATAGTGTCCGTTCTCATTCCTTCAGGTGACCAAGGTCGAGTATTAAATCTGGGTTTTTGAGTACTGAGTTGGCTTTATTTGAGCAATTGGTTTTATTTATTGGTTAATTTCTTCAGTTTTTCTTTTTATTGTGTGAAGTATAAATAACACTTTCTTAAACATGCTCTCACGAACGCATGTTTGTTTTACCATTCAATAGATACTTATTTGCTACTCACTGATTCTGTGTTCCATATAATGCATCCATAATAAAGGTCTCTATTTCTTATTTATGGAGTTGATAGCATTTAAAATGTTCTAAGAATATTGCTCGCGACACTTCCGTGCCTTACACACGATCTGGAGATTTGCAAGCGGCCAGATATAGAAATCATGTACAGTGACATCGAAATCTTGAAATCGATCATATGTATTTCCAACGGGTTGTCCAAAGGGGCTAACTCAAATGCTGTGGTACAATTTATGCTCTTTTGCAACACTTTATATGGACATCAACCAAAATGCCTTCGCCCGAAGTTCGCTCAAGTTATTGCTCTTCGAAATGTTTATGAGTATTTCTTGACAACTTGTGTGAAAAATTAAACCTGATACTTATGTTTTACTTTATATTCTCCATGAAATGTGAATAAATTCTCCTACGGAAGAGCTATTCAATCGTATCGCTTTATGCAAATTATTTTAGTGTATTTAACCGGCACGAGGCGGCGCCCCCTTGTAAGCTACACTCATACTTTATATTCTTCTACCTCCCCCATTACTTGCAAGGTGGAAGAACTGTAACGGGATCAGTTGTACCGAATCGCTAACGATCTGCTTCTTCCCAAGAGTGAATGGGGTGGGAACACTTTTAGAATCGGCGACTGTCGTGGTGTACGGGTGCGATCTGATGACGGAGTCTCACGCTCATGGTTTTATGCCAGCTTTTTTTTAAATTGCCAGGTTTCATCGGCGTATTCGTTCGTTATACAAAATGATCGCAAGTTTTTGTCAGATACTCAGTCTGTTTCTTCCTCTCCAAAGGTACTTTCATTTTTCAGAAAAAAAGAGATGTTTATGGCAGTGTTGAATCTGGGAAAAGTTTTGATGTTTGTGTGTCTGTAACTGTAAAAACGTTTTTGAAGGGCAGAAAGGTGGCTTTTGAGTCATAGGTGTGGATGGTGATTGAGAGGGTGAGCTGAGTGCAGAACGAAACGGAGAATAAAGTGGTAGTAATGTTAGGGGAGGAAAGCAATTGGTGCTGGTGATTCGGAGAAGGTAGAAAAGATGGGTGAAGGACCAACCTTTTAAGAGGAAGCAGCAAGTTGAAGGATAAAGTGCCGGCCTGGAAACCTGATGGTCGATGATTCTAATTCCAACTCGGGAATGATTTTGTTCTTACAGGGAAGGCTTGTTTCATACAACCTCACCATTTGAAGCATCTAAAGCTCAATTCTACGACTCCTTCACGTACTTCCACTGATATTTTATTTTTTATGAAAAGTTAACGCTGTTCCGCACATCTAATCAATGATGTAACAAATAACTAGAAATTAACTGCTATTTTAACGTCAATAGGAAACGTCTGTAACTGACACTACTAATCGGAATATTAGACATGACATGTTTGTAATTTTATTTCATTGGAATTTTATCTCGAAAAAGTCACGTGTTACTCGTGAAAAAAATAATGTGGCGGAAATATGGAATTCATTGGCGGAAATATATGGAGAACTTTTCTTTTACAAGATGCGCGATTGCAAAATAATACAGTTTTTGCAGTGTTCGACTACCATTTTAGTATCGATTCCTTGCTTGTGTCAAAAACGTCAGTCTTAGCGGTGGTGTTCTCCGCTCTGCGCCGTTTCCATTTCGAACCCCTTGTTTCCAACTCGTCCTTCTTCATCCATCCTTCTCCTTTCCCCTCTCATTCTCTCCGCTCCTCCTCCGCACCCCTGCCCACACTCTTCTTCACCGCCCACCCTTGTGCGTCTTTCCCTCCACTCTCCCTTTCCATCCCTTTCGCTATATCGCCACCGCACCGACGCCGCTTCCAGTCCCCGCCATGCTCTCGGCCTGACCTCGCCGTCCACTTCGCCGTCGCCGAGTCCGCCTTCGTCGCCCGCCAGCTCGCCCCACCGCGCCGCCGCGCCTCAGCAGTCACGTGCAGCGTAAGTGTCGAAACTCCGCGAGCACGGTTCGTTTTCCAGCTATCCCCTCAATCCACTTCACATCTAATTAGTCTCAGCTGGGCTCCGGTGCGTGGAAACGAATTTTTAGCCGCGATTCGTGCGAGTCGAGTTTTATGAGCGTACCTTTATGTTGGTGCGTGATGTTTTTTAATTGCACCCAACCCGATTCGGCGCTAAGTTTTAAAGGTTTCGCTGGAGCGTCCTGCCGCCAGCGAGAAGTCAGCCGCTGTGAAACTCTGCATGCGAGCTCAGCAAGGCACTGGTTTCAATCAATAGTTGACTTGTAGTGGATTTAAAATTAATAACATGACAGTTGTCTCTCAGGTTTCCGCGGCTCCTTGATTGGATTGTCGAGTTTTTCTTCGCAAGCCTTTGTGTGTCGGGGTGACGTCAGTTTCTCCAGCCATCCTGCTGGCTTCTTCAGGTTTGGAGTGAATTCTGATGAAGCTAGCAGGAAATCTGGAGGAACTATCGTAAACATTACATAGGAAAACCGAAAATCCAACAGTTAATATAAAATCACACTTTTCAATAATTTTGAAACGGTGAGAAAGTGTGATTTTGTGAAAGCGAAGTATTTTTCAGTTCTCCAACATCTCGCCTGAGTCAACGCGATTAGTCTAAGAGTGGATGTGAGTTTTAGGTACTTCTTATCTTCAAAGTAATGTGTTATATTCCCAGCCTAGGTTGTGGACATGGAATATTCCCTGCATGATATGTGATCAGTGCTAGACTAAGGTGTTTACATACTTCAACTGCTCAGTATTTTTTGTCCCGTCTAGCCTAGGACCTTAATTTTAAGACGGGCATAACATTTATGCTCTAGGCGGGATTAGAACCGTCGAACTTCTGATCTCCCTGGGCCGGAGCGTTACCAACCTAGCTTCCGCGATCGGATTGTTATTTAATCCTGGTCTAAGTAAATATAATTCAAAGAACCCTGTGACCCAGTCAATATAATAATTTGAAATTACTTTTAAGTGATAATGAACTGTTATAAGAAATTGTCAACTAACGTAATAATACGACAAGGGTAGCAAAGTTCAACGAAAAAGAGAATTAATGACATCTTCGGTCTCGGGCATCAAAATCAGATGAAAAAATTGGTTCCATTGGTTAGAGAAAATTATGAGGGCTTCAATCTTGTAAATAATTCATCATCTAGAAAACAGTTGGGAGATGCTTATATCAATCTGACTGCCTCAGTGTAGTCCGAAGGACGAATCTCGCAACTGGTTAGATCCATGGCCGCGATAGGTAGTGGTATACCTGGCGTGTTCGAGATAGACGTATCATTTCGGACCTTACCAAACACTGGACCAATCTAGCTCGTGATATTTTCCCTGACCCTTTGATTTCTCAAGTTATCTCGTGCTCATGTTACGGAATGTTGGAGGCACTTATCAATTATTCCGTTTTATTTCCTGAAGCTGTGACAAAGAACAGAAAAGTAACTTCTTCGATGAAACTTTTAATTGAAATATTTGTACTGCTGTCTATCATCTTGGAGATAATCAAATATGTAAAAGCCTCTTCTTCGTCATGATAATGCATTTGGATTCTCGTACAACATTACCGTCTCGTTCTAAAAAATTGATATTAGTAATCAACCCTACTGTCCTTTTTTAGATCCATGCAATTAATTGTTTTTCCGGCGTTGAAGACTTACTCTTACGAAAGGACGTCATCGAATATGCTGCTGCAGGCAAGTTTGCGAAATTTGTATAAAAAAACAAATTCGCTTCGACTGGGATTTGAACTCACACGTCCGTTAAATGCGCCGTGTGGTTCAGCCAATCAAAGAATCCTTTTGCACATTCCTGTGTATTTATGCGGCGGGTCAATCCGTTGAAGTTACTCTCACAGTCCCGCAGTACCTTACCTTGAGTATTTTACTTTAGAATTCGAGGACGACCTTATGACACTCAATGAAAACTAATGCTGTCTGCTTCAAAATATGATGAAGCAGAATGGTAAAGTGTGTTAGGGATTACATTGAAAAAATTAACTACTCATCGTGTGTTATCATCATCATCGGTCATCAATCCAAATATTGCTTTGCTGCAACACTACGTTCCACTTTATTATGAGATATATTCCTTCATAACTCTTAATTTAAAGTCTCTCATAATTTAAGTGATTTATTCCATCCTTTGGAAATATATGTATTTAGTCTCTCTAGTTCTCTTTCTCTGAACACTTTTGAGATATTCCTCGTAGGATTCGTCTGTCGAAAACTGAGTTATGATTGGTGGTGGTTAAAAAAGAAATTTGTTACCGATCCAAGTGATCACGATAGTGCTTCTTGATTCCACCTTGCTCTTTGCAAACGTGCCCTCTAGTTACACAACACAAAGAGAGATTGTCTGAGTTCGTATGCGTGATTTTTCGCAGTTCATCCTACGCCTCGTTGCAACCACTTATATTTCTAAAAAAAATGATAAAAAAAAACGTGACCGAGCGTTCCTGTGTTCCCTTGGTTCAAGACATCTCCCTCGATTTATCTTCCAGTAAGAAATAGCAGGCAAAAAATTTCCTTCTTCTCATATGCCTAGCCCTTCTTCATCACAACTTGAAATGATACGTTCGAGAAAATTACATCAGAGGTACAAGATACTTACCTACGGTCAAAAACGCCCCTTCGTTCCGGGTGGATGGTTTCCAGTTGGAGGAACTTCAGGTTACAGGTTTTGACTGACGATATAAAAGTTTAGAAAACAATACGACGCCATGTATAAGATAGCTTTTATTCATGCCAAACAAAGAGCGTTTTTGTCACCTACGACCGATGACAATGAAATTGCCTGCGGCCCATTAATTTTTCGTATTCTTATTTCTCATAGAAAGACCGTCTGCATCTACCTTGAGGCGGCTTGCGGGATAGTATGTAGATGTAGATGTACCTGAAAATTTCAACAAATATTTGGGTCCACCAGTTGAAAAAATATTTTAATAATTGAACATAAATTTACTTGTGCTCAAAGGTGAGAATGGTTGGAAAATAGGTAAAAGTTATATTTTTGCAGAAATTTCATTTTTGTGAAAAACTTAAGCTTAGAGGGGATTATATCCATGACATTAAACATAATAAAAATGAAGACACAATTATGTCTTAGTTTTGAGATATTACCAAATAAATGCAATTATTGTAGCCAAAATGGGTTACCTAATGCATTATAATTGTATCTAAAGTCGGCCCCTGGGGATGGAAAAAGTATTAATTAATAAATTATTCGTAGACTGGTCTGAACTGGATCTTACTTTTGATTTTCCAAAGTTAAGTCATCAATGAAATCAAAATATTTTAAACAATGTGTGCCCATGAAAATGTAAAATTCAGCATTTATTTTGGTACACGCAGCCGCGATGAAACCTCTTTAAATTGTGATTGATAATTTAAACTTTTTACAGTGTATTTGATCACATTCCTTTATCTTGCTGTGTTGTATTTTACAGGAGAAGAGGTTCATATTTTTGAGTACATAAGTACGGCTGATGTGAAACTATTTTCTTTGCTATTGCTAGCGCTTCATTCAGAGCTGTGCTTGAGTTCCCGAAAAACAATCAGCCGAGTCTAGGCGGATTAGAATGAAATCTTTTCTTTGTGTTTCGTCTAGCGGTATAAAAAAGAAATGCCCCAGTGTTCCAGCAATCGTTTTCTTTTTGCTTCCACTATGCTGCGTTCCAACCCAAATTGATCACAGAGACATAGGGGTGAACAATCTATTGAGGGACCTCCTTTTTCATCAACTGATCTAACATCTATTACTAGTCTCTATCGTGTCTCGTTGAGTAATCCTTTTGCAAGCACGCCCATCACATGATACTGCCTTAGAAAGTTCGCTCCTTGCGTCGCATACTTTCCCTTCAACTGAATCTGCTTCATTCCTTTAATGCAACCACTGAAATTGTATGTTTTCCCTTGCGCTTCCTCTGAGTCATCTGAGATTACTATGAACCTTTTGTAATCCATAATTTGCAGTCAAAAGTACGATACGGAGGTCCAAACCTTCGAAGCCCGCAATTAGACGCGATTTTGTTGTGATTCCGGGAACAACAACTGAGAAATTACGCGGGCGTAGTGAGGTTGAGTGATCACAGTGGAGATAGTAGTTGATCGGTGCGTTTTGAGGTAGGGTAATCCCGTAGCGATTGTGTAAATAGAAGATAGAGCTCAGCCATATCGCTAACTACTTATCTGTGAATGGCGAGAGCGCATTACCACATTTACTTAGCTGCGGGATGTCTTCCGTGGCGAGTTCAAGTTAAGAGGGTGTTCGTTTTCCATTGCGATACGTAAAGTATACGGCGAAAACAAAATGCAACAGGAATAATTGACAGAATAGAACACTGCTTTAGAATTGCTCCTTTTCAGGACTTCGTCAAAACGTAATTTTTCTTTTGGTCTTTCACTCAGCAGTCGCATGTAATTGCACGGCGGTGTATTAACAAATTTGCTTGGGTGATTGAGTTAAACCGTACAAGAAATAACGGCAAATAAACAAATTATAAAATTTTTAATCGCATTTTCAACTTTATACAAAAGCCTAAAATCAGTATTTTTCGCTGGTTAGTTTCGGAGATATTGAAGTATGTTGCGAGCCTTGCATATCTCGAAGACCGTAATCGATATCTGGGTTCAAAGTCGCTTTTATCGGTTTCTATATGCTATTCCATATGCCATAATATGCCATAAAAATTGAAGAGGTCAATTCTTTTGCGATTTGACTTAGAATCGCCAATATGCCCAATAAGACGCGAACTTGTTCTTCACAATTTGGCATAACTATCAGACGAACATATAATTTAGCGATTGGATAGGTAATCCTCCGTTATTCGTCAAACATTGAACTTTTTTTTTACTCCAAGGATTCAATCTACTAAGCGCTTTTTTCGTTTACTTGTTTTTCACTACTCTGTTGTATTTGACACCATCGCCCTTAGTATATCTCTGGCCGTTCTTCGGAAATATGTGGCTCTGGGCAAGAGTGCTTCGGTCACTCTGCTCTTTGTATATTCATTCTTAACTTCCGCTCTCATGCTTCGATTAATTCGCATGCTCAGATCCAAAAGTTGTTTGCTATACCTACTACTTGTATTGGAAAGTCGTTGGTCATCGTGCGGTTCTCTCTGCAAATGGAATGCTTTGTTGCATCTGCAAATCTCCCATCTCCTACAGCGCCTTGATATTGTGGCTTTGACTGAGCGATCTGCGAGGAGACAATGATTCGCGAAAGCTGTTTCGTTTGGCCCACCGCGGTGTTTTTGTACTGGCTTTGTTTATGCCGTGAAAAATTAAGGTAGGGAAACTTTGTGACTTGCATGACCTTTCACGAAGGACAATAACGGAGCGGCATCAAACGGAAAATATCGAAGTACAAAGAGTTGAATGAAAAGGAAATACCGCCTCAACGTATCATTTGCGTCCATCGAAAATTTTCATTCGCTTCATTATGTCTCGGTAATTTGTCATGACTCCTTTTTTTTAGCTTCGTCTTCCTCATTCAGACGCATGCAAAACTGAGGCACCCGTTATATTTCGAACGTCAGTTAAAATTGATCAGTCCTCATTGATTCAATAATTCTAGCTATATTGTGTATCTGTCTTAATGATTTTAAATTTTTCTTATGAAAGCTTTGAATACTTTCATTATTTTTGCCCCTGTGGAATTTCGGAGGTATTTTAGTTTTCTTAATCGCAAGGTCGATGGTATTAGTGATACATTACGAAGGAGACGATGTGGTTGAATGCGGTTCAGGGAATGTTTCTGAAATAAGATTTACCTGCTTGAAATGCTGGATGAGTAAATTAATGTAATTTATCTATAAAATTTACTTTTACTAAACATACGTCATTTACATATTTGCATTGTTTATCCAGTCTTTTTTCACTCTTAAAAGTAACCTTCAGTTTACGATGAAGCTGTCAAAGTGTAGGGAGCAAATTCACTTTTGGATGTTCACAAATGCAATTCTTTGCCGTATTTTTTCTTTATATTACGAGTAGTTAACTCATGTAGTGATTTTTAGTGGAGTAGTTTAACCTGTTCGTCTTAATTATCTTAGGAAAACGACGAAAAAGAGTTTAAAAAGTTTGGAAAATGCGTAATTTTCTATTCCAAAATGCCTATGCTGGATTATAGATGTATTAATATCCGAATGTATGTTGCCTTATCGAGCATTCAACCATCGCTTACATTTTTTTTGAGACACCCTCATGTGGAATATATCTATATATATACAAATAGATAATATCCTTAAAATTCCATGCCATCTTATAGACCTTCAACCAAATTCCCCCGGAGATTTATTTTGTGTTTTGTAATAATGTGTACGTTCGTTATGTTCATCGTTAGAAATTACTGATTATTAAAATAATGCAAATTGAAGAGTCATGCATTCACACCATTAGCGGCGTTAATACGAACTACCTGTAGTTGGAAGAAACCGATAGACGAACGTGAGCGAAGTGAAAAGTTCTTAGCTGCTTCATATGGGTGGAGAAAATATTTTTTTCTCTTTCTCGCTTTCAGTAAAAAAAAGCCTGGGATGGACGTGACCTTGATGCATTTCTGGATCAAATAATTCTTATGCACCACGCCTCGGATACAATAAAGTTCCGGTACTTCAGAGATTTCCGATTTCTCGAGGGATTGGCCCTTTTCAATTGACATTGATATGGAAAGTTTTTGGCGGTTTCCCGAAAACAGACACCGGGTGACGCGCCACGGCTTAACTAGGACGCTATATAAGACCCCGATGAGATTCTAAGGCAGCGGCGTGGGAATCTTTTGCTTAGCCGTGAAACCTTCGACCCATTTACCATTTTGAGATCTCATCACGAGAATTCCAACTCTAATGCGGAGTATGAAACCAGTGAGGCGAATCGGTATTCTGCAAATGTTCCCAACTTTGAGCTGTTTTCACTGTGCGGTACTTGCATGATGGAATTACTCTATGCAATTGACGGTGATAGTTGTGAATAATTGTTGGTAGTAATAATATTTGGTAGTTTTTTCGGCCGATAATATGTTTAATGGGACAATGTAAAGAACACAAAGCACCTTGCGGCAATTTTTCTCCTTTGTTTCAAGAGCAAGCTAATGTTGGGTCTCTTAAAATTGTTTTTATTTGCAAATATATAGTAATGATACTCAAGGTGCAAATGGTGTGAATGCAGATCTGAGCATATTTTGATCAGAAATATTTCTCTTCACTACTCTAAGAGAGAGTACATTTAAACTGGTGCTAAAGTCTATTCGATTATGCTATTTTCTTCATTATATTATATATTAAATATTTTTAAAACTAACTAATTTGTATATTTATATGTAAATAATATTTTCTTACTGATTCAGTGAGAAACCACGTCGTAATTGCAAGTTTTGTAACACCACTGGCGAACTTTCTTAGCATTGGTCTATTTCAATATTAGAAAGTCAGTCACGTCGTGAAGACTTTTACAACACCTTATGTAACTCGCTAACTGAAGGCATCAGGATTTAGAATCGATTTCACCTAATGAAATTGATATTAGATTCACTGTAGTTTTTTCATTTGACCATTGTTATCATCCAAGTTACGATAATTAAGAGCAATTACTTATTTTGTCATGAAGATTATTACCAACAAAATGTCCTTGAAACACCCTAATCCTTTTAATGGTATGCCTTTTTGTGAGACTTTATCAACAATGTTAAATTAATTGTACAGGGTAAACGCCTGAAAAGTGATTGGTTATTTTAGAAATGTTGTTGGAACGTGGCCGGAATGTTTCTCTGCTCTTTTACTAAAGTCACAAATAACGCCCACCCTTCCGCCGATCAAATTAACCTCCGCCTGCTCATTTTTATTCGAGTCTCTTTTACGCCAGTGTGCCAAAAAATCGAGCCTCGAATGTTTTCGGTCCAAGGTTTCACCACGATAAGAATCCGGCTCGTTCACAACTACTAAATCATGCGCAGTGAAGGAATGCATTCATTAAAGTCTTTGTCCTTGTACTTCCTGCGTGATTTTTTTTAAATATTCCTAAATTAAATTTGTTGAAAGAAATAGTCCGTATATTAATTAATGATTTCCCTTTATTGAAGTTATACTTCTTTGCGCCCGTTGGAGACTTTTGGGATGGGATGTTGGTCGAGAAACCGCGTCACGCTCTTTTTTGGGTGAGAAAAATCCACAATTGTACGTTTTTGTATGTTTTTTTGTAAGTTCGAAATTTGAACAAGAGCATCGATGGGTGAGTCGGTAGCGCACTCGACTTTCACCTAAGAGTCCCATGTTCGATTCCCGGTTGGGGCGATTTTTTTTTTTAAACAAAACTTCTTTTCAAAGTTCGAACGTACAAAAAACCATACAAAAACGTACATATAGTATATAGGTGTATATAACAGATAATATATAGGTGTATATTATAAAAATTAAATCACTCATAACAATATATCGAAGAGAAATATATTGAATAATAGAGAAAAAATGTCTTTTATTTCATCTATATATCCTGTCTGCCTGTGTGTGTGAGCGGGTGTGTGCGACCGGCCAAAGAAGTATAACTTCCACCGTCTGGTCCGACGCAGACCACGTTTTTTATAATACATGCAATATGAAGGACTGCACCAATTAAAGTTTTGGCCGTTGTATTTCTTTCATAATTATAAGAAATTTTGCTAAATTTATTAATTTCAAAGAAATGATCTTTATATTCATTGATCAAATTCACACAATCAAATTTATAAGATTTGAATTCAATCCTTAGATTCTCATAGAATCTACGATTTTCTGTATTCTAATATGTTCTATTGATATTCCATGGAGGAGAGATTTAATTTTGCCTTATTTTATCCGTCAAGCGAATATCAAGGGAAAATTTATTGCCAGATATAGAACCAATTGATATGTCTGATAATAAATATTATTATCGTAGAAAAGCAACGATTACGCTTTAACCAATTACTGCATTTTTACATTTTGATGAAGTTTAAGAGGTAATTGAATCTCGAAACAAAAGAAACTAACACCAGTCATGAGGTTAAAAGAGGCTATGGAATACTGGTTTAACAAAAATGCTGGACATAATTCTTCAGATATGTCTTAGATGGTTTATGCATTACATTAATTTAACGGATGCTCAGTTGTTTGCTGTGTGGTGATCCTTATTTCCATGGAGCCGTTGATTCGATCGTCTATTTACCCGATAGAGTTCATTGATTCCCAAAAGGAAGGGCTCCTGGAAGGGGAGAAGGAAGGGGCTCCCCTTCCCTTCCTCCACCCCCTTCCTTCTCCCCTTCCTTCACCCCCCCTTCACACCCAGTCTTCCGACTTGCTTCTTCATTCTCTTCTACCCAACAAAGTCACACTTCTACACGACGGCTGTGTGATGTTTCGATGCATTTTCCGCTGATTTTGATATCTCAACACAAGGACTGCGATGTTCATCTACATCTACATACTACCCCGCAAGCCGCCTCAATAGGCGTGTGGCGGGGGGAGTTAGGACACCAGCCGTTTACATATAAGAGATGACTGAATGCGCTATCGATCTATAACATTATTCTATGAACTGGTTTCTGATACAGGATAAGCAATATCACGTGAAATGATGATCGTGAACTATGGAATTATGGAAGTATGGAACTATGTGAACTGTGAAATATGGCCATCCATGTGGCTAATTCCAAATTGTTTAGAGTATCAGTTTAAACGTATGATGGTGCAAACTAGAATTTAAGGATATTCATAGGTATTCAGATTTAAGTTTGATGAGAAATATACGAAACGATAAAGTATGCCTGATATGATTCTGTCTAAAAATAACCGTCTTATTATCTATATCCGAGTATCACCATTCCTAAAGGCAAAACAAATTACTTCACGAGTTCAGTGCTGCGGTAATAGAAGTTTTAGTATCATGCTCTCTAGCTGAAGTGTGACGCGATTGCATTATCGACGACATGCTTGAGGCACGCAAGTGCTTCAGTTCTCTTTTCTATTAACCTGATAATGTTTTGTTGAAATTTTTCTTGCGTTCTTAAAACCATTTTTTTGGCACAGTGATCAATGAACCAAGTTTTAATTTCATTTTGCTTATTACCGTACCGAGTTTCAGTGAACAAATCATCTAGTCGAATTCGATGCGATAAATGAGTGCCGCACAGTCCTATATGCTTTTCCTCGTTCCGGTCCCTCTGCCTTCTGCACCCGGACAAAATCTTCTCCCTTCCCAAATTATACTCACTTTAATTGAGCCCCGTCGCCGTCAATTGTTTTCGGAGCCGTGCGACCGGATAGCGTAGCATGCGATGCCATTCCTCCCGCGCAACATCCGAAAACCTCCAACCCATCGTTTTTTTCTCCCTTTCCCTGGTTATCTACGGTTTCTCTTCCCTTTTGTGTGTGCGTCTGTGTGTTCAAGTGGGCGTGTGTGTTAGGTGTCGCTATTCTTCCCCAGGACTTTTTTTCCGGCTCCCATCATTGTTGGTGGAGAAGGTTGTATGGGGGTGGGGTCTCTCTTTCCTCTTGTTTATTTTTTCATTAGTTCTTCCACGTCTACCTTCTCTTCCCGGTCTTCTTCACCTCTTCTTGTCTCTCGCACCCCAACGCCTTCCCTTTCCTTTGTTAGTTGGCTCGGTGAGCCGGGGCTGGCTGAGTCTGTGTATGGTGGTGTGAGGAGGGTGCGAATTAGCAGAGATGTCAAGGGCACGGGTTATGGTTTGCGTTCTGCTTTGTTCGTGTCGTTTCTCTTAGCTTTTGTCGTGTTATATCTGTAAACTCTTTGTTTTTTTTCTGCCGGTCCTACTTTTATGAATGGAGTGCGTAACATGGTAGTGTTAGGGATCATCCAATGGTTTCCGCAATGGCTTCTTCTTCTCAATGTTTACGATCAATTACTCTGCCTCCCTTATCGGTGGTAGCTGAGTTTATCTCTTCGTCTTGCCAGCTTAACTGTAGTGGGTTCTATTCCTGCCTCGGGCTTATTTCTGCGTTAATTATAACTTTGCATATTAGTGAAGTCATTTGGCCGAATAAAGTGATTTGATTAATTTTTGGAGAGTGGACTTGTATGAGCATGTAAAGGAAACCATATGCTTTATGGCTCTTTACATTAATAATCCTAATTCTATATTTATTGTTGGCGATTCTTATGAAATTTGATGTACCTACATATTGAACCAAAAACCAAGCATTTTATATGGAACAACAATGTTTTGCTTTAATTTAACTATTAAATTCTAACTATACTTTTCATTTATTTTTTCCGACACATTATAAAAAATAAATAGCAATTTTCTACTATGATTATATTTATTTTACGACTAGTTTCGGTGGTTGCGCATCTTGTGCATGTTGAGCATCTATGTAGTTCTAAATAGTTCCACCTTACCAGTCTGAATTCTATTCGTTATGAGGGATAAAGTATTCTGCGGTAGCCACGCTGGTATTGCGCCCACCTGGCAACCCAAGGGTCGCAGTTTCAAATTTCACTTCATGCAGCAATGTTTGTTCGCCTTAGGATTATGGTTACAGGTTAGACGGTGCGCTATCTATCAGTTGGAACAACTAAAAACCCACTTTTGCTCAACAACTACCAATTTGCTGTCACCTTTTTTCGTCGCAGTTTAATTCTTGCGTAAAAATGTGTTTTTGATCTGAGTATTTTTTTCTCATTTCATGAAATCTTCCTACCCTGTTACTCCATCACTAGAAGTAATTTGGTTTCAGGTGATTCGACTGCTATAGGTCGTTTCACAACCCCTACCGAGTCGGAGAAAGTAATTGTACGTACTCATGAGAGAGGCGGGAATCGAACGCACGACCTTCGCTATAGCAGTCGAGCGAATCGACAAGCTCACTGGCCAGGCAATCGAGGATCGTTAACGAGGCACAATAGCCTAGCTTTCCTGGCATTCGTTCCGCAGTATAAAGTGTGATTCATTTCTTCATTTGCGGGCATCAAACCCATTATGTAGTACAAGTACAATATTATGAACGTATATATATTCCTACATAATTTTCGAAACGAAGTAAGTATCACCAATACATAAAACCTAAATTCTGTATTCACTCTTCTTTTAAAACAACAGGACATCTTGTTAAAAAAGGTAAAATAAATTTTTTATCCATGCATATAAAAAATTTCAGTAAAATAAATTATCGGATCAAAAAAAGTTCAAACAATTATGTAACTTGTTCACATTGCTACCAATTTATGCTTACTCCATGAGGTAGAGCAGTAAACTCGTTTTTTTACCCTTCCAAGTGTAGTTTAAGCTTAGAAAAAGTAAATGTTGTAAAATGAGTTTGCTGTCAACCGAAGACTGCATAAATAGGCTGTGGTAAATATAATTGCTATTCTGAAAAGAAGTACTATATATTTGAGACTATTGAACTTGAGCTTCGCACTCTAAAATTTCTATTATCGGGTATTTTGAGGATTATTATATCGTAGAGATTATGTAATAATGTAGTGGAAGCGCTGATATTTTAACGAAACAGTTTCACTCTCATAAATCCGCTCCTCTGAAAGACGTGGGTGTGAATAAATGGTTTAATAGACATAGAGAGTAGATAAGGCGGGATTCAAATGTCATCCGAGTGGTGGTTGCGTCTGATGCCATTCAACACACGTTCGTTTAATGGGAGAAAGTTAATACACCTCCTGCGTTTTTTCATTTCGTCCGGCACTCTTTTACTGGGAGGTCTGCTGTTCCCGGCCCCTCCCTTTCCCCGAAGGAGAGCACCTGGTGCAAGTCTTACGTAGGCAGAGTAATTGTGGAAATGAACCGTCGGCGTGCCCGAATGAGCCGTGGCGAGAAAGCGTCGAGATCAGTTCTTGTAGTAGGTTGGCCGACATTGTTAGGCCGCGGCATTCACCACTGGGTTAGTCTTACGGAATAGGGTGTTTGATGCGTTGGAATTCTTTCATGGGAATTATAACTCTGCCTTCTGTATTAGACGCTGAAATCATAATAATTTCTTTCAAAAATGCATCATATTTTTAGCCCGAGACCATACAGATATCATGAAGCATTGGCGGATGAAGAGCAATGAAGAGTATTAGTGTTAAATTTGGTACGTTCGCCGTTTACCTCAAATCCTGTGCAAGTGGACAAATAAGAACTACTACATATTTTATTCGTGGCATTTAAAGTAAGTCGCAGCCGCGTATTTTCATTACATGACCTTAAACTAAACTTTTCAGTATTTGTTTTATATGTTAATTGAGTTATATTCAATTGGTTTAGGCATATTTATGCTCGCAATTAAACTGAAAACCTTGCGCTGCGGACGGAGTAGATATGTTTACTATAAGTCATTACACACCGAACCGATTCCCATTTTATACAGTGGAATGTTTTATTATGTTCCCGGAAATACTGTGAAGTCGGCCCTAAAGTTAGCATTAGACGCCTCGGCGGAAAACCGTTCAATTTTCGTAGTGGTAGATTACTGAGGATTGGTCATATGTTGAAAGTAGTTAATATAACTGCCAAAGTCTCGATATATTTATGTCTTCATCAGGGTTATGAATTACTAGAATAGCCTTTATATTATTTAAGAGAGTAAATAAATGAAATTTACTCCTACGTAACATACCATTGGCATTACTTTAAAAAAATTACAGTGCAAGCAATATTACATTCAGCCTTTGTGGAATAGGACTTTTTTGAAAATTTTTCGGGCGTGGAGTTGCAATTTTGCCATACATACACGTCATACTTCCCACAATTAGGCAACTATGAAAATCACCGAAATCACTTATGCTGGACAATATTGATTAAAAACTATCAATATTAATGTCAGTACAAAATTTCCATGCTAAAATGTGGGTACTAAAAATGCATACGTACCACAAGACATCAAGACAATGCTGTTATAATCACAACCAGACGCTTATGCACAACAAACTAATCATGCAATAATACTATGGCAGCTTTAAAATAGTCTTAATTAAAAGACAACTAAGAAAATAGACGAATGAATAATATTAGCACATATACTGCCGCATAAGAAATAGTTGACCTTTTATTGAATGTTTTGGGGTTCCTACTGATATCGATCATTTTATTGGTGAATATTTTATTTCTCTTTTTTCTATAGCTATAATTTTGGTAATAACATTAATACTTTTCACCGTGTCAATAGATATTTCACCGTGATAAAGGTCTACACTTTCGGCCACCTTTCCGCAGCCTGGGATATTATTCGCGTTGTTAATTTTAATGCGCAACCTCTTCTCGTCAGCCCAGAGCATTCCAGTTCAACGGCTCCATTGAGTGGGAAGGCTTTTAAAAACGCAGGTCACTTGTCCTTACCATTGGTGGACGCGCGTGGGCATTCTTTTTACCTTCTGTCCCAGTTTTTTTTCGAGTAGTGTATGCTGCGTTCCTACGATCGTGCAAACTTATTTGGAGTCAAGATTTAGTTCAAGAGAAGTTCAAAAGAGAACAGAAACCTCTAGTCGCTCAAAGCCTTGTATTGCAACCATGCGCGTAATCGAATGTCCTTTGTTCTCTCATTGCAAATTCGGTGAAGTTCTAAATTCATAGGAAGAAGAAACACTGTAATCCCTTGGTAGATGTTGTTTCAAAAGCGATAATACCCCAGTATTTTATAATTTTTCCAGCGATGAAAAAATAATGCATTAATAGGATCATGATTGAAGGAAGTAAAATGATTATCAAATAGTAATTTGAAAATTATTCGCATGCTACAATTTTCAGGCCTAAGCCGAGATATCATTTCCATATTGATTCCCAGACCTGTATTTTATGATACTTAACGCTTTAGGTAATTTTACGCTCCTCATCAAAGGAAAACGTGAAAAATTCATTAAAACACAAAACAACACGACACAAAAATACAGGCTGAAGCAGCAGACTTTTGAAATATTATTAATCGTAGCAATAGTTAGTTTTTTAGCAATAGTTAGTTTTTTTCTGATCCCATTAATCGAAGAGAATTTCTCCTTGTGTGTCAAAGACAGTGCCTAGTATTGAGGCAATTTTTTATAGAGCAAAGGTTATTTCTTTGGCTTTTAATGAGCTGTATTATTTTATTTTTTCGACCGCCTTGTATTTCCCTCGGCATTGGACACTGTACTGCACAATGTCTCTTATTATCCTTATAACCGCGTCATTACAACTCTTTGTTAGGTAGAATAATCAGCGCTTGGTAATACTGGGCAGTCGCATGATCCACCGTCACTTTCCGCCCACATGTACGTCCCTAAGAAAGGAAAGAAAGATGGAACATGAGTTACCGCATTATCTTCCCTTAGCCATCTTTTGATGAGGATGAGGCTTACAGTGCCTTTAATATCTTGCAACTCTAGGTACGATACAACAAGTTGTCAATCTGGATTCATTCCAACCGGGAACAGTGGAGTGTTGCTTAGACGACAGTTTCTGTCGAAATGGTATTGAAATCGGTGTTGGTACTTAGGGCTTTATAACTCAATCTGAGCTCGGTAAAAGTTCAGAATCCCATCTTTTTCCGACCCGACCTCGCCGTTTCACAACATAAGTCCCGAAACCATCCGAGTAGCTTTGCGCCGTGAATATTAATTCGTTTCTTTCCCTTTCTTTATTTTTTTTGTCTTCAATTGTTTCCGCCTTCGCTGATTAGAATTCTTTTCTCGTCCGAGCTGTGGCGTTGCTATTATTTTCCGATCCACCTGTCGAAGCAAGATAAGCGAAAGTTATAAATGGTCATGAAATAATGAAGACTCTTAACGATAATTAAGCCGTATAAAGAAAAATGTGTTGCGTCTGGCATCAATTTGCTCTAAGGTAATCATTTCAGTATCTACCTAGAGTCAGTTTTTATAAATTTGATGCTACAATTGTCAAAGACTGGAAACCTTATATTTTCAGTCGTACACAGGACTATTATTTCTTAGTACAGAAGTACATATTTTGAATGCATGTTTATTTTACGTGAATCATGAAGTAACAACACTACGTCCTCTGTGTTCCAGCGTAATGAAGACTTTCTCGAGTAGCGATTCCCTTTTACAGACTTAAATATCGTTCTCCAGTTCAGCATGGCATTTGCGTTTGCGAAGGAAATAAAAAGTCATTGGTTATATCCTATATAATTTTATTGAGCACCTATTCGATAATATTAAAACGCAAACCTGTCATATAACATCTGTATTCCTTGAATCTTCCCAAAATTACCGCGATAATTAGAAAGCCTGGGTAGAGTAATGGCTTTTCTAAAAGTTAAAGTGGCAATGCAAGCTAAAATGTTCGCTAAAGCGTTCGTGGCTCGATTTCTATTCTCAGTGGATTTTATCGTGGGAGTTTCTGCGTATTAAATCACCGTGTTTTGGCAAGGATGAAAACATGACAGGAATGAATGTTATATCGTGTA
This sequence comes from Pyrrhosoma nymphula, assembly GCA_963573305.1. Taxonomy (NCBI): domain Eukaryota; kingdom Metazoa; phylum Arthropoda; class Insecta; order Odonata; family Coenagrionidae; genus Pyrrhosoma; species Pyrrhosoma nymphula. The sequence continues at coordinate 8,139,942 of OY754336.1, forward strand.
CAGAAAACTGTTGATTATCATTTTTATGATTTTTATCCACAGAAACACAACTTAGAATTTAATGATAGCCCTGTGGACATGATATATATATATATGCGCAGTACACAACTTTGTGCACATATGATGAAATTTAGAAGCAGCATCCGTGTAGGAATCGAAAATCGCAGTATTATTGTTAAGTCCGAGTTATAAAGGAGTCCAGTATATATGACAAAATTCTTAGAGGATAATGATATTCGAAATCACGTGCTTCATTGTCAAAATGTGTTGCCTTTCCAAATATCATGCAAGAAAAATAAACTTGTTTGGATAAACGAGTGGATTCCACTACACACTTTGCATCACCTTGTAGTTTTTCATTTGTGTTTATCTCGGAATTTTCTTGCCAATAGTATTCTTCTCGGCACGGTTATAAATGTGTATCTTAGGTAGATTTTGCATGGCGAAGAGACATAACGGGTACGTTTGTCTTTCTTGTGTAGGAACCCCGGCGATGAACCAATTTCCCATTCGTTTCACAACGTCCTTCTCTTCCCTTCTCAATCCCTCCCCGCTGCATCACGTACGGGTACGTATTGGGTCGGATGGGGGGGTTAGGGTGGGGAAATAAGAGCGGAGGCCTTCCTTTCGTACGGGATACGAATTCTCTGCTTTTTACCGCGATCACTCCGCTTTTTCGTATGTAGTCGATGCCCATTCGTCATCAACAGCTGTCATCAATCCTTAGATTGGTTTGTTGCAGCCCTCCACCCTTATCCGCTTGATTCCTTCATAGTTCATTAATATAGCATCTTTTATGATTTACGTATTATGCTCCAACTATGATGCTCCTCTGTGATTTTTCCCATTATTTGTTCTTTCCAATCTTTGTTTTAAGGAAGCATTTTTACCTCGGAACATGTCCAAAAAGTTTTAACTCTTCACCTTCGCAGTTTTCCGAAGATATCTTATCTCGCCATCTTTTCTTAAAACTCTTAATTAGTTGTTCTCGTCGTTCAATGAAGTTTCAATGCCTTCGAAGAGGATGAAACATAAAAAGTTATGGTAATGTCCTTTCCAGCTTCGATGCTTATGTTGCTAGCCGTTAGGATACTCTTCCTCTGGTAGAAACCGTTTTTGCTTCATTCTATATAATGTTTAATTCTTCCATCATCGGTATCTCAACTTGATAGTAAAATTACGCATCATATTGGGAATTTTTTCCGCATTACAGCAACCGTGAAAGTAAGTAAGCCCATTATTAAAGCACTTGCATGCATGCTGCTATATAGCAGTAGCACTTGGGACAATATCTGCTACAGAGCAAAGATGATTGAAAGCAATAGAAATGTGGCTTTATTAAAGAAAAATGAAGATGAAATAGATCGACTGAATCGCCGTTGAATAAGTTCTTCGTAGGCCAGGGGAAAAAGGATGCTCGGTAAAAATTCTGCATAGGAGAAGTGGCACACTTTTGGGAAACTTTCTGAGGCGTAAAAAATTCTTGGGGACAACATTGGTTGAAACAGCGGATTGGAATAAATACCGAGTAAAGCCTAGGATGGACTGCATCGGGAGAATTATGAAGGATATTGAATAAGTACTTGTGAAGGGATTAAAGGGCTAACCGAAATTAAAATGGTGTAGAGTATCTTTGGATCGATGACTGCTGGAGATGACAGCTTGCTATTCTCGGCTTTTGGAATGAAGAAAACCCGGGAGGGCGACGGGAAATTGGTGGATTGATTGGCCGTGGCAGATTGAGTTCTGGCTCGGGCGGAAAATTGGGTATGAAAATTTCTGTGTTACTCGTGTGGTGTTCCGGTGAGTGATTGGGGGAGAAAAACGCCCTTGGGGGACATGTGGTCGGTGAAAGGGGAAGGAGAGACAGATGAGAGTCCGGCTCGAGAGGGAAGTGGATGGAGGGATCATGCGGCGACTGCAGGCGGAGAGGGGACAATCGCCATGGAAACGGAGCATAATTGCGTCATGTCCCTTTCACCTCCCGCTAGTCAACATCACTCAATTTTTCTCGCTTCATTTCATCTTGCGGAGGTTTTTGCTACCTTTCAACCAGAAAGGTTTGCTCCTATCTCATATATTTTATTGCTAATTGCTCGCAGAATTGAATTCCATAGGTTTTTCACTAGATGAGTACCTTTTTCGGATTGAAAAAATATATCCGAAACGTAAAACACTTATTTAGTTGAACATATTCTTTTCTGTACTCCTGTTATTGTATTACTGAATATCATCAATGCGAATGCCGTAAAATCATTAGGTACTTTGAAAACGATTCCATAGGCACTAGAATGCTCTCACCTGATTTCATCTTGCATCGACTTTTGCTATCTTTGTGTGGAAAGTGCAACTCGCTGCTAATTTCCCTGCTAATTGAATATGACTTTCAAATGTATAGGTTTTCATTGCTAGATAATTATAACAAGCTATTGTTGATATTTACAAAAAACGCTAAGTTTTTATTTACATCAACACACATTGATTACATCAACACTAGATTCGTGTTATTGGATTGGTGCCTTAATATTATCTCGTCGAATACCATAAACTGACTCAAATTATGAAATGAGTGTACATGTATTTAATGTGACGATAACCTCATTACTTTGAAGACATTTCACTTATAATTTTTTCGCTTCATCTTTAATATGCCTTTGCTCTGTTTCAATTGAATTTTTTGCTCGTTCTCTGTCATATCCATTTCAGTTTCCTGGAACATTAGATGCAATGCGTTTTTCACTCAATGAGTGCCTGAAATTCCTATAACTGTGTCGTAAACTAATGTTAATTTAGTTGAACGCATTTTCCTCTCTACCCATGTTGCCGGAAATTGTTTGCTATGCCAATGATATCCTCAACTTATCACTTCAAAAAGTTTGACACTCAATTTTCTTCCTTAATTTCATCTTCCATAAACTTTTGATATATTTCAATTGTAAGTTAAGGTTAATCTCCATTATATTTTACTGCATATGATCTGAGACCTTTTGTTCAGTAAGTTCTGTAGTCTATGAGTATCTATATAATTTTTATGTCGTATGGGCCACCATCATCAGTCACCAATCCGAAGGTTGGTTTGCCGCAAATCTCCACACCACTCTCCTCTCATCCAACCGCTTCATTTATACATAAATCTTCTTTTTGACCTCTTTCATAATTTTCCAAGTTTACTCCATTCTTGGTCTTCCATTTCCATCGTAAATGCAAAATTCTCATTTATCTGGATATTATATATCCCATAGTCATGCTATTGGATTACTGAACATGATCTCAATGCCGTCCTATTACTTTGAAAGTAGTTAATCATTACAGAAAGGAAGTAATAATATGAGCGCTTTGTTTTTCATTCTATGAGTATGTAGCATAACAGTTATTAATAGATTGGAGACATTAACTTCTTTGGTAGAACATATTGTTCCTCATATTCTATATGGAGAGGGATAATTGAATATCTTATAAATGGATACCATAAACCTATTTCTTTGGAAACAGTAAATCATTTCAGCAAGGAAATAGCAAAAGTGCTTTGGAAGATCATGATTGTTAGTAGTAATAACTCTTATGTCACATTAAGTACCTATTGGTGGAGATTTCGTCATTGCATGTGCATTACGTATTGCATGAATATATGGAAAGTAGATATGAGTTCTGGGATTAGATGATTCCATTTTCATTTCCATTTAACTTTAAAGTAATGGTGTTGCGAATGACATTGTAATTTGATGAGATACTACTCATAATTCTAATACATATTTCTTCTGCTGCGGGACTAGGTTTTAGCTACTGCGTTTGCCATTATTTTGGTTCACAGGACATCTCAGCATTTTCCATGGGCCAATGGCATGAAAAGCATATCCGATTTTAAATTTTTGGATCATTATGTAACACATGGGAGACCCTTCCAAAAGCTGGTTTATTGAAAATGACAGCTGAAAAAAGTGGGTGTTTCTATGACTTAGAATATCGAAATATCGATGAATATCGTTTGTCGATTCGTCTTTTATAGCATCGACAGTTATGCTCAGTGGTTAACCCTCATTCTCAAGTTTAGTTCTTCTAGTTCATGTTTATGTTGCTCTTTGTAAAATATTTGTCATAATTTTGGTTGAGATTGTGGTTTTTGTTGGGAGCGCCATTGCCGTCGATGAGTGTATTAATAATGCATAAAATATAGCAATTGAAATATCTATTACACCCGCAGTTGAATCAGGATAATCTACTACTACTATCTACTGTTAATTTTTTCCCGCTATACCATTTTTACTGCAATTGAAAACCGCTATCCTCAGTTTTCAACCCGAATTCCGTATCCTGGGTCACTTTTGGTTTCCGCTAAAGATTTAGTACACTGAAAAATCGCACATGGATTTTGCCTTAAGTTTCCAGAGACATATCCTAGATTTTAATGCAGCTCCTACTGTGAATATCCCAACACTATTTTTATGTTTCCACGCCTTCCAACTTAGCAGAAAGCCTTAAAACTTTTTAGATTACCTAGCAGTAATTAGTTCAATAAACGTTTCGTTATCGCCGGAAGAGATCTTGGAAACCAGTTGTTCTTGGCGAGTATGCATGGAATATAACTCGATAACACTGGCGTAGTTAGCTTATTATTCGCCCGGGTACCTTATCCTCATTTGACTAACATTGGGCGCTACCGGTACTGATTTTTTGCTGGAAAACAGATCAGTATAGGAATCAAAACCGAGTTGGCGTCACGAGGTAGATTTTGGTGGAGTCGCCCATTGAAGTCACCAGCCATCATTCTCCCTTCTTTGTACTCCTCTCCCTCCTACTCTGCCATTCGCGTCTTCGACTAAGAGCGAATGTAGGTGAATGCGATTTCGCACGCATTGCTTTCACTGACTGAGAAGACTCCTCCCCCCCTCCTACTGACGTGGAGACAAACTGACGTGGGGTTCTTTATCCAGGTCTTGTTCTGGAGCGCCTCGGTTTCACCTCGGTCCATAGTGTTCTCGCTCGGCGCTCTCACTTCCAGTGCCGCGGGCCAAACAGACGAGGTCACAGGTCAATTGTGTGCGCGACTCAGTTTTTTCTTCCTCGACACGCGATCTCTTTTCTCCTCGCTCGATTATGCTTCCTCCTTCCCTCAGGGACTGCCGAAAAGGGATACATCTACATAATACCCTGCAAGCTACCTCAAGGGTGTGTGGCAGGGGGATAGATGAGTACTGTCCCAGAGAAGGCGGCTGTGGTTGGTGGGTTTCCCGTAGGGTCGTGCGTCATTTAAATTTCAATATCAAATTTCTATATGAATTTAGCATCGCAAAAAAGGCAATATATCTTATAAAAGAGCACTATACGATAATGCTGTGTGTGATATCGTTCATCGTACATTATTGCATATTTCCATGCATAGTTTATTGCCTGAGACCTCTGGACGATGTATGGCATGGTGATATCCCATATCAAAGGATATCACATGCCAAATGTAACAGTATCGTATTACATCTTAAAGTAATGTATCGAATTACTGAGGATTCACATTACTAAGCAATGTATCGTACAACTCAAAGTATCAATATGACAATCCAATGTCTCCGGGCACAAGGCAGTAAACTCATCGCATAGTGATCCCGCATATCGAACGGAATCACGTATCAGATTATAACTTATACCTATCTAATTTTATCTAAAAGCGATTCATCGAATAAATCCGGATCAATATCGCGAGACGGTTTATCAAAGAGCTGGTAGTATCAGTAACGCATTGCGATTTCCCCGGCGCAGGAAAGTCATCGCACAGTCCTAGGTTTCCATCCCTAAGTCCACCGCAAGATATTTCGAGAAATTTCGGGAAGAAGTGTTAAACGCCGGAAAGGCGGGTCAGGGCTGATTGCCAGGCATCCATCAGGTACCGAGACTTGATCTCGTTGCTATTAGGAAGTGCCCAACCAGCCGACAGTTTTGATGGTTTGATTACTGATGTGGTGCAGGGATTCGTGATTTGCAGGGCCTCTTTTTCGTAACTTCTGTCGAAATGTTGGAAACCATTGCCGTCCATCCTTGATGTTTAATGGGCATTCATCGGTCTTCCGCTACATTTTGCAACCCCTAAAAACGGGCTAGTACGTAAAAGTAGTTGGAATACCTCTGCTGTTAATCCCCTCCGATAAACTTATAAGCTCTTGTAACTTGCAACATGTAACTTGCAACATCAGCGCTGGTCAGAATGATCAGCGCTGCTCTCACACTCATCTCTGATATGACCACTCTCATTATCTATGTATTCATATTTATAAGCATTTCGTTTTTAATTTTTCTGTCATCTTCTGTCCTGAGATCTACTTTGGGATTTATTTTTAAGGTTTTTAGATAATTACTTAAAACAACAATGTTTGCACGACTCATACTCCCATTGTGAAACTTGAACTTAGGCTTTCAAATTCTTAGGCATTCATTTCAATTTTCAATGATAATTTTTACTATCACTTTGGTCTAATACTGCTTAGTAATGTCATATTTTGTCGTACAGTGGATAGTCACCCTGATGTTTTTATTATTTTGTAAAATTTCACCTACATTGCATTTTTGACTCAGAACTATTCTAAATGCTTAGTCTTTGCGGTTTCGTTAATTTGTTACCCAATCCTGCTCATGCAGTTGGAATTCCAGGATCCACGTGAATGGTGAAGATATGATATGCTTTCCATTCGAGGAAGCAGATAGCATTGAAAGAGTTACACGATTCAGTGAGCACTTTTCATCTAGCTTAGTCCCTTCCTGATTGGCACCTGCACTACTCTAAGCATTTGATAGAGCATGGTTACCTCGAAGAGGGAACTATTATCCCCATCCTGGCTTTCTAAAACCAGTGAAATGGAGATGTATGTTTTTTGCGTTTCTTAATTGCTTAAATGAAAGTGTAGTTGGAGGAAATTTATGGCTGTAAAGAGAAAGGAAATATAAATTCACAAGGTCGTTCAGTTTAACTGAGTCTCCCGGAAACTTTTATTTAAAATTGTTTTAAATTTATTAAGTGCTATACTCTTATGCCTTTATTTCATCACAGCTTTCATTTGGAAAAGATCTTCCTATTTATCCTTATGAAAATAAAGTTTCTCGTTTTTTCGTCACTAAAGGGTGCACAGCAGTGCTCCTAACAAGTGCATTGTCACTTTTTTCGGAATGAGATAGAGTAATATTTAATAAATAAAGGTTCTTAGATATTCATAAATAAAGGTTAATGTTGATTCTTATTATCATATTAATGTCTACTGGTGGATAATGATCTTGTAAATAGACAACTTCGTTTTCCGTTTGCTTTTCTTTGCTATAATAATAATGTCCCGATTCGGAGAAACCTAGGTTGTAACTAATGGAAAACAATGTTTGGTCTTTTAATATTGACAAAGTTCAAATTCATCCCGGCAGTGACTTATGGGTGTCATACTGAAGTGAAATTGTCCCTGTTATCCTGAAGTAATTATTTCATACTTCACCTCCTTATCTACAAGTTTTTGTGACGTAGAATTAAAAATACACAGCTAATACAATTCTGTTGTAATGGTGATCCTGGCTTGATCTCAGTCAATGCCTAAGCACGTATTATATCTTTTTAATTGTTTTCTCAAACGATTTCGCATTCGTGCTCAGTTCACACAAAAGATATGTTTAATGCCGGAAACTGCTGTAACCGGTTTCATTTCGACAATTGCCCCAGGCTTAGCGCGAGAAAGGCCTGATTTAAAAGTCAGGCCTTGTTTTTATTTCCATGAGGGCTTCCAACCTGATGGTGGGAAAGCATGTATCGTATCTTCCTCACGTAACAAAATTAGATGCTGCTTTCTTTTTAATCTCGTGATCTTATAAAAGCGTACGAACTACATCGCTGGAAACTTTTTTGGCGGAGTGAAATGTAGTATCTTGAGTCATGACCGTCCTTGACTTTAATCGTATTATACGATGAATATGGCAGTGTTATTTTATATTTATTGTAAGCTGTATACTTAAAAATTTTAGTCTGATTCGAGTTAAAGGATTTTAGCGTCAGTAACAAGACCTTTTTTGTGTTACATCCTAAATGATTTGACGACATACAAGTGATAAACCTTATGTTAATTCTGCTCTCTGCCCATTTATAATACATATACCTGCAATAAACGCTATCTTATGGTATATCATCTCTCTCTTTTCCAGTCTGTGCATTATACACGTGTTGTCATTGCCCAAGTTACTACCCTAGGCTGCCGGAATGACTGCCACATTGACTTTGGCCAATTAACTGGCCTGTAGTTACTTTTGATCGGTTTTTCTGGATGTTAATTCATATTTACGCATAACAAATTTCATGAGAAGCCCACATTAAGGAAATATTTTCTTTCCAACAAGCCACTTACTTATAAGAATATTTTTAATTATATTTTTGTTCTTCTATGGATAAGCACCATTAACTTGTAATCTAACCCGTGGAATTTTCTTTTCCAGAAAAAAGAAATGGCGAGGACAATCCAGAGGCCGGCTGCGAACTCGATAGCGGTAAGTACCAGTAATTATCATGTTGGCTACTCAGTGTCGCTTGGCTTATTGCTTTGCGCACCGTTATAATGAAAGTATAATTTTATAAGTCAAAGCGTGAATCAAAGCTTGTCCAAGTGGGCGTATCAGATAGCATTTTTTAAATCTAAAAATAATATGCCACGTTTTATTTTGTGTGATTCTAGCTTCGAATATTTGACGAGACTTTTCAGCTGTAAAAAATTCATTTTATTTCAAGTATTCCAAACTTGATATAATAATAAAGATATTTTATCGTTGACTGTTGCTCAATAGAACGTTATTAAGTCCCTCTACAATATGGATTTCAATACTTGATCATCATGATATGTTGAACAATAGATATGATAAATTATTTGCGTGTATAATTCATTTTCTTTTGCTTGAATATAATTTAAATTGATTGATCTAAGTTAATACAGTGTTGATAGAATTAGTTCATCGTGTAGTTGTCTGAAAATTTCTAAACTTTACTTCCTATATCCTTCTTTGGATTCCAAAGTGTCATTGCAGCACTTTTGTTCTGCCTCCCACTCATATTTATAGTTGGGTTCTATGCATTAAAGGTTGATTCACCTAAATAAACAATTCTTTAGAAATATGTGTAATATTTTATGAATAGGAATATTAAAAACATATACTACTTTCCATGCCTTGCGCTGTCCCAATTCAAGCAAATTGAATCTTTTTATGAGAAAGCAGCAAACGAATTGCGAAAATTCGTGGTGTTTTTTTCCCCGTCCAGTTTATATTTTCTGATTGGTATTCTTGATCTGATCACTATCTAAAGGGCAGACTTCGATTGACCGTATTTCTTTCTCGAAATCCTACGTCCTAAAGTACGTGGTTTATCAGCCTGAACCGAAATTTACCGCTCCCAATTTCCCTGTGCTATCTAGCCGTCACTTCGCACCTTCCCCTTCGAATAAATTCCCAACCCATTTATTTAAAATGCTCCATCCTCCCATGTCGTGACACTGGATGCCTACTTTCTCAATAATTACGTTTTCCGTCATCTGCTTGCTTATTTTTTTCTCCGTCGATTTGCATCGTCCTACTTTGTAAAACTCTTTTTTAGCTCTTAATCTCTATGATATGGAGTTTAGTTTTTTTCTTGAATTTGCTTTGCGTCAGCTACGTACTAGTACGTGTTCCTCTTTTCCTTTAACTCTACGCTATCAAGCGAGTACGGGCCACCTAGATTTAAATGTCAAGGAACTCTATAATCTGGGCAATAATTATTTATAAATCCTCATTCATGAAATTTTTCAAACACCGTAGGTTCCAAGTTTTAAACGCATTGGGGTTAGAAACCAGTTAATACCTGAAGATGACGTATATGCTTTGAAAACTCATTAGTAGACAAATCAGTTGGTGGAAATTCACTTTGCTTGCACCTTAATTTTAACTTCCAGTATAATACATATAATTTTTCCATTTGCTGTTAATTTTCGTACCTACTCATATGAACATTTAAAATACATGCTATAGCGCGCTACGTCGTTTCTTAGCCTCTGATTTTCCACATTTTCTAAAGTGCTTTCATATTTTTACCACGCGGATGGTGGAGCAGATATAATTCTTGATTAACACTGACTGGTAGTAGCTGGTAGAAATATGAAGGATAATTTTTTAAATATTGAACCTAAATGAGGATATAAGTTTGTTTACCTTGCTAATATGAGTTAACTTTTTCTAGAAATAATGCTGATTCATGCCTAAATAATATGTTGAAGAGGCTTTTATTTCTGTAATGCTGTTTTACCAGTGTTTTTTACACCTCTCTTTCTCTCTCGTACCTGGTTGGTTTTCAAGAATGTAACAATAAAAATAAACTTGCGTCCTTAATTTCGTTATATTTTTGGCTACAATATCCATCGATAGTTTTTCACGTTATACATTAATATTTGGATTTATACTGAATCGTTATGCCAAACAAGCCGTGCGTGAATTAATGAAATGAATTGTGCTGTTAATGAGCGAAACGATTTTTTTTTCCATAATTCCGGTCATTAACTATTTTTTTGCCGCGGGAAATCGTGTTACAAATCTGGACCTGATTGTTTTGCCACTTTTCACGCTTGTCATCGGACACTGCTCACGAAATTAGGTTGTTACCTTACACCCCTTCTCTTTCTTTACAACCCCGCCTTCTGGTCCAATTCTACTTCATTCCAATACATATTGTCTCTTTCTTATCTTTCACTTCACCAGAACCACTTAATCGCATTTTTTGAGCTTGAAATACTGCCTCTTTTCGCCTTTTATCTCTTAAGAAAATCCCTTATTCAATGAAATCTTAATTAAGTGCATACATTTATGTATTGCCATAAGCAATACGTGCTTGTTTCGTACTTGATATTTTTACATACGGTGGCCCTATGGGAACGAATGGCGGATGCAGAAGCTCATCGTTCAGTGCGTCTCTCCTGATTCCCTGGGAAGGCTATGAGAAGATTCTCTTCTCGTTATCCTTTGGCTAGTCTTGTTTTCTTTTGCTCCAGTTTTCTAAACCGCGCCTTTCAGTAGCCAATGAAGAAGTGAAAATAATATAATGATTTTCTGTCATGCGCATGCTTTAGCTCTATAAAAAAGCAGCCTTAAAATTTTTTCCAGAATCATTTGCTTTTTTTAGGGTGTAATTTTCACTCAGTAGTCCTGTCTGGTGTCCAATTTCCGGAAGTTCTCAGTTCACGTCGCCGGAAGCTTATAATACAATTTTCCACTTATGACGCAGAAACAAAGCCGATGAAATACTGCAACTCGTGAATCCATATTCACTATTCGCCTTTCCAAATAACGACGTGCAGCGAGAAAGGCGATGATGTGCTAATAAGTGGCTGAAAATTGAGTAATTTTCAAAAATAACTATCATGGAGTCGTTGTGTTTGCAGATTTGATTGTTGAGAGTTGATATTCTCGCTACGGTTATATTTCCTCACCTGAGTGTAGATCTTAACCCCAAAGCAATTCGTTCTCGCGGTAGGATTCGAATCGGCGACCTTAGGCCAGCGATTTGAAGACCTGTCTACCGCGGCTGGGAGTATAGGGCAGGCCTGTGGTCATTCTCCCAGGGTTTTTCTCTTACGTCATAAAAAAACATTTCTTTTCGAGAAAGTGGGATTCGTATTAATAAAAAAATTAGAAAGGCCGACCATGTGTACAGAGTGTCGCATGTGTATTCAAAACCACAATGTGTGTATATTACCACCCACCTCCTCTCCACCAGCCCGACTTTTGAATGCACGTCGCCCACCGCTGGACAGCACCTTTCTCCCCTCACAATGCCCGCCCCCTCGCTGGCCAACTCCCCGTCCTCGGCGAACGTTTACCCCGACAGGCACATCACGATTCTTCACTCCCGTTTCCCCATGCGGCCGTGATCGCCTCCGGGAAATCCGGGCACCGCCTTCACTGAACGTGTCTGCGCGATGTTTCGATGTATCGAATCTCGTATTATGCACTAATATCGATTTCATGTGATATTCGAAATCATCATCTGTAGCCATCAACCCGAAGATTGGTTTGCTGCAGCTCTCCACTCTCCTTCACTAAACGTTTTTCTCCTCAGCTCAGGACTTCTTCTTTAGTGCTTATTTTCATATACATCTACATATAACCCTGCAAGTCATGTCTAAGGTGTGGTAGGGGTTTATTTTTCACCAAAATTGCTATAGGTACCCTACATTCTTGAAATTTTAATGGAACTACGGCTTAAATTGACATCTCCAGGCGAGAGGCGATCGCCAGGCTAGGCGATATCCAGGCGATGCAACGGAAATGCATAATATGATGAATAAATCTCATTGCCAGTCGTTATTTTCCACAAATGTATTTTAAAAATTCGAAGCGTTTCGATGTTTCCACAGCATCTTCAGGTAGGGACTCTCTGTTAAGTCTCAACCTGAGTTTGATGTGAGAACTTCGAAACGTTTCGAATTTGTTTATTGAATTTGAATTAGCATAAGCCTGCAAATACCTATCGGGTGGTGAAATTTCACCCACATGCACTGTACTGTATGCTGCCAATGATATAGAAAATATCATCCATTTGAGCTTCATTACTCTTTATAATTTAATACTGTTCTAATGTCACGCTGCCCTGCCTTCCAACCCCGCCGCAATACCTCCTCCCATTCCTCTTACCAGTCACCCCGCCTTCCCCCCCCCCTCCCCATCATAACAACACCCACGCCCTTTCTCTCGTGCGGAGTCTCCACCGCCCCACCGACTGACCGGCAAACGGGCAGGACTGTCTCTTGCGACATCCAGACCTTTTGCTCTCCGAGTCTCCTTCGGCTCCTTCCTCGCCGGATGATTACTATCTCTCTCCAACATCTCAGCGGTGTACTTGAATAGATTGGCAAATGCCATTACTCTCGAGTGAAATTGAGACCATCAGACTCTATCTCTACTACACCTCTCGACACCAGTACTCTACTCTATCAACCCTATCTGTATAATTCTGCACACAGTTACGATTGTGGCACTGAATGTTACGAAGACCACATGGATGGGTTGTAAAAGTAGTCTTGGGTTCTACTTCTTCCAAATGCCGAGGTGTTGCACCACGGATGGTGGTCCACCGTCTCGCCTAATAAAACAAGGAATGCGGGCTCGAATGCCCGAGGTGGCATTCGAACCCGCGTCTTTTGGGTGGCCAGGTGTCAGCGCGTTTCCTGCCAGCTCATGATTAGAAATTAGTTAGGATTTGAATACGGTAAGCGTGTGAACATAAAATGTGGCTCCAAGTAAGGAAGTGTTAATTAATTATTATTTTAAATTCTGTCAATAAAGGCAAAAGAATTTTGACTCCTATGCATGCAGTTCGACCATCCAATAGCTTCCCTAGCAATCAAAGGAATCATGTGTCTATCAAAATTATCATTTTTAGAAAACAAGTCGGTAAGTTCTTAATGTTTTTAACGAATGCAGACGCAGTTTTATCAGACGGATAGTTGGGGGTACGAATGCGAAATGAGGAGATTTTATGATGCAAAGGAGAGAGGTCGTGAAGTTGTCTGCCTGCAAAGGTTTGCCGCCCGACCCCAAACCTCAACTTAATACTCCTTTCAATTACTGTCACCGCGATTCCTATAAAAAAGTGAAGGAAATAGACTCGGTGAAAACACTATTTGTGCAGGTGAACTCATGCGACCCAGGACGCTTCCTCGGCCTCTTCCGTTTGAGTGCCTTGCTTCTAATTACTTTTGCTCCCTAGTGCTACGTCTGTCTTGCGGAAAAATAACACAAAAAGCTCGTCGGCGTATGCGGAGAAAGTTCTCCTTTTGCCATGGAAATGCGTCCGATTCTGAGTTTATTGCGGTGCTAGAACGGGAATGTCGGTACTGCGTTATGTAATTTCGAAATGGCACGGCAAACGCGACTTTTCCAAGGGTTTTATGTGTACGAGAAAGAATTTGACGTGCGTGAGGAAATTTAATGTGAGAGCGAATAAATCGGTGGACGTGCCCTTTCGTAAGAGGAAAGGGTCGGACGGAAACCCCGAAAACCTGAATGAAGAGAATGAGAGCATGACTTTGTGCAAAATTTATATTGAGCTCTTTATCGGATCATTAGAGTTTGGTGTGAGATAGTGGATTGTTCTGCCGTAAAAGGAGCCGTATAATCCTTCTAAATACATGGCTCAATTATATTAATTTACAAAAATGTAAATTAATACAATTTTATCCATTATCATGTGTATTTTCTCCAGGGATTTTCTGAATTGTTTCTTCACATAATACAGGTTAAAACATTAGAGGGAATATTTGTCACCTTCGTATGCCCGTGGTATTAGTTAGATATGGTACAGTTCATTAAAGCCGAAGCTGGTCTCGACGCTAGAATTTTCATTCCCCAAAATATCAGATTAAATGTACGCAAAAGTAATTCTGATATTGGACATGTATGCCAAAGCATCTAAATATACATATCTTGCTTCGTTCTACTTATTAACGATTGCTCTTTGCTATGCAAACAGGATGTTTAATATTCACGAGTAGATTAGTCACTATTTCTATGCGATGTTAATAATATCACATGAGAAATTTTCGGTAGAGAGGATAAAACAAAAAGTGAATATATTTATGAGTTCCAAGTTTTCGAACCATCTGGGTTTCAGCTGATTCAAGTCACGATGAGATATATACGATATTGTCAAAAAAATTGGTCGTGTAGTGAAAGCAAAACCATCAAAGAGGAACTCACAAGATTATTTTAGTTTTGCTTTATCCTTTCCCCAGGTAAAGTTACAAGTGTTTGAGCCGAATGATGTGAATCGGAGATCATTTTAAACCTTAGAATAGCGCAGTAGATGGAAGAAAATAACTATTTCTCATTCTTTTGTGGCCCTCATAATGAGATATTCAAATCAATGCCATCGCTGAGCGTCTCTGAAGTACCTGCTCGTTTTCCCTTGCCAAAATCGACGAGAATCTGGCATAGCTCGCAGAGGGAACCAATAATTGACTTCAAATCGTAGTGAACACCTCTGCTTCCGGCAGTGAAGGATAATCGCAAGGGAAACTTCATTCGTCCGCCAACGCCCAGGAATTCCCGCGCCCAAGGTCGCTCAGTTTAGGGCAGCGAAGGCCGAAGAGATCCACCTGAATAGAATTGAAAAAAAACTGGGTTTGATTAAAACTCGCTTTCTAATTATCATAAACAATGTTCATCTAAATATGAAAACTGATAACTATTTGTCATAGCTGTGAGGGGCAGGGAAGTAAACAATTTTGATTATTTCTTGCTTATATGTTTATTCTAATAGGCGGATTCCCTTTCAGCTGTTTGTATCAATTTTTCTAGTTTTGTTTCTTTTGCCTTCTATGCCCTATATTAAATATTTAAAACTGTCCCCTACTGCAGTGTTGCAGCAATGGCTGTCGATTCCTAAAAACATTTCTTGCCGGCCACAAGAAATACAATATCTGCAAATTTATGCACAAGCATGACATTCCCCTATTAAAAGATTCCTATTAATCAATGATTATTTTTTATAAAATTAAGAGTCAAAATTAAGAGTGAAACTACTAAATGAATGGTTCTAAAATAGAATAATTGCGTGCTAGTTTGCCAAACTTAGCGCCACAACTTTGCAAAACAAATCAATGTTAGGTAATTTCAGTAATATTTTGGAGTTGTAATGGATATATCAATTCGCTTTGCTGGAGCTATGCCCACTACAGCAATAATCGCTGATTTCTCAGTCCATTGTTTAATAGCAACTTCCAGCTTAACTGAGACAATATCATTAAAGATTGATTTGAATCTATTTGTATCTATGTATTAAATGACAAATGGAGAGGTAGCTAAATTGTTAGACCGTTAGGCATCAATCACACCACCAGAATTCAAGTTGAAGTGACGCATCGAGATGCTGTGCTCCCTGCTTGGTTGTAATGGTTTTTTTCTGAGATCTACAGGACTTGCAGAGAACGTCGAACGTATCTATACTCTTTTATCCAGAATTTTTACTTTCAAAAGGCGTTGCTGTCTTATTTTGGTATTATTTTAAAGTGCATGCATTTTCGATTTTTTCTGTTATTAGTTGGTTACGAGAGATTATAATCAGCTCTGTCTTTAACCATAATTGGCCTTAAAAAGATCAGATACGAGGCATAGCTAACGGAACACATTATTTAATACTGGAGAAAACGTTTTGCCTTTTAAGATCTAATGCACCGAAGAAGTTATTCAAGCTAAACGTAATTATGGAATTTCACAATATAACGTAAGAAGCGGAATATATCCTTGAAACTCGGCCGAAGAGTAGAATTAGAACAATCCAGGATCCATAAAATATTATCACTTGTACTTCCAGCCTAGACGTCTTTCTCCTGTTGAGCCATTTCAGTGTCAGATGCCATGAAATATATATAGGAGTAATAGTGATGAACAGATTAGTAAGTATTCCTCATTTGAAACAATTTTCTAGTGAAGTTTAAATTAATCTTTATTATTAATAAATAAGTGGTTTCCTAAATATCCACTTGCAATGTCTTCTTCAAATTTTATTCTGAATGCACGCAAGTAAGTATTGTTCTTAGAAGTTTACTGGAACGTTACCATTTGAGACATCAGTTTAGTATTTAAGTACCTGTGGAGTATATGGCGATCAGTGTCAAAGAAGAGGATAGATGGAATTTCACGGCGCGATAGCATAGGAAGC
The DNA here is from genome assembly GCA_963573305.1 of Pyrrhosoma nymphula. Lineage (NCBI taxonomy): Eukaryota > Metazoa > Arthropoda > Insecta > Odonata > Coenagrionidae > Pyrrhosoma > Pyrrhosoma nymphula. The sequence continues at coordinate 8,156,632 of OY754336.1, forward strand.
CATTAAAATGAGCTATCAACTATGTCAAAGTAGTCAGTGAAGAATGCTACAGGCCGAAATCTTTAGCGTTAATTGACAAATTATCGGGATTAAATGTTAATTTATCTAAACACGCATTAACCAAAAATAAAATGAAGCGCAGCTCATTCTATAAATTTACTAGAAATATTTCGTGGTTCATTTTTCTTTTTCGTGCTTTAGATTACCGTGTATTCTCTCCTGTAATCAATATGGTAAACCAAATGTTTCCTTCATAGATCGCAAGCTCTGATTTTGAAGCTTTCAAACGAACGGTGATACCTGAACTCTTGCAACCTTTTGACCGCAAATTTTCAACCGAACACTTTCCCGTCCGTCAAGAGGATAATGCCCTGGACGTAGGTACGTGCGACCCTTAAAGGGTGAAGCTTTTTGAACCGCACGTGACTTACCGTTGAGGGCACTTTGCAAGATGATGTGGGTACCGTAACATCTACCGTGAATCTCGCAGCATCCCGAACGAGAGGAGTAAATCACCACCCACCTCGTCCAATTTCCTCCATCTTCTCCTCTCTCAGGTCGTCTCACGGAAAGAACAATGCAACAACACCACCACGGAAACCTCTCCTCCATATCCATCGGCTACGCCCACGATCTCCCCAAACCCCTTCCACTTCTCCCCTGCCCCTCTCACATTACCCTCACCGACAGCGTTCATGCCCCAACATTTACCGGTTATCGTCTACAGACATTTTTCTGCATTTCTTTTTCGGCAAGGCAGCGGGTAAGGCTGTGGCGTCGGCGGTGGTGGAATGTGGTGCGTGGTTTCCTTTATCGCGTGCCAAGGCATATCGGGGGATGGGGATATTCATGACGTTGTGTGACGTGGTTGGTTGCTGCGTTAGATGTGGTACCCGTGGGGATATTTCTCCAGCCGTCACGGTAGGAGTGTATTTTTCTCTGCATAAATGTTTGCGAAACTAACTGTGCAACTAAAATAAATACAAACACGTAACATGAACAGCATTTTGATGCCATGTCGTTAAACGGGACTACGTTCGGGTTTCGACGGTGAAGTAATTTTTTGCGTTGCATTCAAATTTCTAATTGGTAGCTATTAGGAGATCGCTTCTATTACGTCACAGCAAAAGGTAGATCATTTTCCTTTCCATGTATTGAATGACCCAATTTATATGAAAATTTACAAATATATAAACCTGTATTGTATATTTTCCATTTGTAAGCTACCCTGAATCCAAACATGCTGTCATAGTTGTGTTAGTAAGAATAATAATTTTATATGATTTGGAAAAACTGCAGAAGTCAACGTAAATTGATTGAGGAGAGTGAAATTGGTCCAATAAATATTTACATTATAAACAATACACTGTTTCTAACCATGATGAAACCCTCTCCAATTTATCTTTTTCTGTCTTTCCTCTCCTACATCTTTCTTCTGCCATAAACTTGATATTATTATTAAGCTGGGCTATCACCTGCTCTAACCGTTGATGTTATATCGCACCGCATAATCTAAAGACGTAACTGTACGGCTCACACAAAATCTATTCCTTGGCAGGAGTCGAACCAACTTCCAAAACGTACGTGACCAAACTGGAGCCCGCGAAAATCGTCCATGCAAAATTGTCTGTTCGAAATATAAGTGTTAAGTGGACACTCACTGATTGTGGATACATGCGATTGTGTTAGCATTTATGTCGGCAAATATGCGTTCGTGTTCGATAGGCTTTGCTGCCTGTCTGCGCATATCGTGGTCTTGATCTCCTCATAAAGTCTTGTGACGTGAGAGTTTGTGGAGCATATGTGGAGTGGGTTAGGTGGCTGCTTGCTGCTGGAATGGAGTCGGAATGATACGGTGTGCTCCGCGCGTTGCCGGGGGCTTTTGATGTGGTTCTTTCTCGTCAAGGACTCCCTGTGGGAGACGCCCTTCGCGGCCCGCGTCGGCGGAGGAGATACGGAGGAGGAAAGGGCACGCATCGAAAGCTGTGGAGGATGCTGGAGACCGAGGAATAAAAAAAAAAATTAAGTACGACGGCCGAAGACTCGCTCCGTAAAGTGCAGTTTTTTGTACCTCACTCCGATCGCCCGGGACATTGACAAAAAATTTCACTCGAGAGAGTGTGTGTGTACGCAAGAACTTTTCTTAATTTGTTCGCTGATGATCGTGATTTGAAAGTTTCTCATATCGCACACTATTGATGATGTTCTTTGCTTTCGAAACTCGGCAGTACGAACAACCTTTTTACTCTTGATGTTCCAGAAGCGATGTATTGACTCAAAAAGAGAATTCATCCTGCCGTAGTTGCAGTTCTTAAGGGAGGTGACATTCAAATGAGGTCATACGGTGAGATATGGTGAAGTGGAGTGATTTGAGGCGTCACTTGGTGGAACTACCTTATGATGAATAAAAATGAGGATAAACTTTCCTAGTTCCACTATTATATTTATTTACTTGCTACAGGTTTTGAGACAAAGATGGAGTTTGGCCTGAAGATGATGCTATGTGTCGTAACTGGTCGCAAGTCAATGAATGTAATTGTGGAACCAGCAAATTTTATCCTTAATATTCAAGATATCAAATGTTTCAAGGGAAGGTTTATTTGAAGAATGGTAAATGGGTTACTCTCTTCCAAATATTCTTTCCCTTTTTTCCCAAAATTGTATTGGCCGGCTTAGGTGGCGGTGGAGTCAAGTCTTAGCTAACCAAGGTAAGGTCGCGTGTTCGTATACCGCGTTGGTAGTTTTTCACCCGCCAGATAATATTTGTTTGTGTTCATCTGTATATATTAAATGAGCCCCATGAAGTTGGTTGGTCTTTCATTTGGGTTGAAGGCCGATGACTGAGGCCATTTATATCCACCATTGGGGAGAGTTGGAAAGGTTGGAGAGGAAATAAGGATTTGGGGATCGGATTAAGGGGTTGAGAGAAACCCGGCGCCGGCATTAACCTACTCTATGAAGTAAAGCCACCAAGGAATCCGCAGTTTCACTTCGCATTCGACTGAGTGCCGCACTTGAAGTGCTTTACACATTGCACACAAGTGGAGATCAGCCTTTCACCGTGATACCATGTTCTCACCGTACCACTCAGTTATCACTCTTTCAATTGCAAATTAGACTCTTTGGGAAGTTAATGTATCGAAAATATTCATTCATCTTACTGCCACAACGTATTGGCACGTATGTACAAATACTTTGTTGAATATTCTTTGAATTTATCCTCACAAGAGCTATCTATAACGTGAAAGAAAATTGAAAATATTGAAAGTTGGCAATTATTATGTACAAATGAGAATAACGAATAATAATTGTAAAATTCTTTTCCTGCTGCTCTTGTTTCAGCTCAAATTAGATGCATTCCCTTACTTTTCCTGTAGTACTTACTATCCGTGATTATTAGATATGAAACTTGCATAACGTAGTAATTTATCCTCGGTAAGAGAGCATGAAAAAGCTAGTTAGAACAATAGTTGAATAAGCCTAGCTCATCCACATTTGTATGAATACTTAGGATGATGCAACTCCATTGTGATAAAATTAATGCCTGGTATAAAGCAAACCAGCTTCCTCCTACGTTCGATGGAATAAAGGGCGGCGGTTGACTGGTGTGTTTTAACTGGCCACACTTTCTCCGTTTTCCCAACAGTCTCCTTGCCAGCTCCGTCTGACTCATAGGTATAACCCTTTGCACGCGTTGACAGATGGAAGCAGCTGAGCTTTCGTCTCTTATGCAGTCGTAATTTTCTCTTAATTTGCCTTTCTGTCTCATCTTCAAGAGTTTCATGAGGTCCTATTCATTTCATTTCACTCAAGGTCACTTCTTAAATGAACATGACGATTATGTGACCCGAAAGAATTTCGTTCCTAGGAAAAGGTTGGTGTCAGCTTTCGCTAGAGCACGTCATCGCTTAGGTGTGGCTTGCGTTAATTTAAGGTGCCGCCATCAATTCTGTAACAAAAGGAATTAAAGGGAACCGTTCCTCTAATACCTACGCCCTTTCTGTCCCATTGTTTGAGCCATACGCGTTTCTCTGAATAGAAAATTGTGTGTATGTGGTTTTCAAGGATGTTTACCCAATGTCACAATTTCATCGGTGGAGACGGGCGCAAACTGGGACATCTGCTGCGTTAGTATTACACAACTCCTCGAGAGACTAATGGTACTTCGTCCACTGCTTCCACGTGGAGTAGGACCCCATCGCTTCATTGATCGCTTTGAGGAATCCCCTTAAAGCGCTTCCAGAAATACATGAATTTTTGTTCCTACATTTTTGTCTGTCTGCCCTAATGATCAATTTGTTCGTCACAAAACAAGCTGTAAAAAGTATAAGTAATCACATCTCGAATGAGTTTTAAGTCAGGGTCTCAATTCATTCTTGAGGACATCGGGAATCGTAATATCTATGCATTTTCAACTTATACGTTTTCATCAGGAGTGGATTTTCCTGAAGGTCTTATCCGAGAACAACCCTTATTTGCCACGTAATGAACTATAAGGGTGGATTCATTGTCGACACTTTGGGCTAAATTATCCCTATAGTCTGAATTTAGCTAAGCTAAAGATTTACTAGTCAATTCCACCCTTTTGGTGTATCGTTTTTTCGTTTGTAATATTTTATTTACTCTGTGAATCATGAAACAGTAGTAATATCTCATGGTCATACCTAGTGTGCCCTTAATCATACCGGGGAAAATAATAATTCATATGTATTCACTTATGCTGGTGAGCTAATCCAGCGGGAGGCGTTGAGTTTTACGTCCCTCAGTTTTTTATTTGTACCTTATGGCAACTGTTACTTTTTGCCTCGATATTGTGCGTAGGATCGCAGAAAATAAATAATGTTACTCGAACGCAGCATTTCACTTCGCCTCCGCAGTCTACTTTGCAAGAGCCAATGAACCAATGTGTTTATTTGCGCACGTAAGGAGTGACTGGAGAATTTCGCAAGAGAACTGAAAATTTTGCACTTTTGTCGTTCCCTGGTGGGCGTTGTCAACGAGGCGGCAGGAGGGGACTTTAGGGGAGGGGTTTCCAAGAGAGAAAGGAGTAAGTTGGGTGAGCGAGGGATGTCTCATTCTTTTCTTTTCCGTGTCTTCCAGTTCTTCTCTTTCTGCCTCCATTTCTCTCCCTCTCTTTCTCTCTCATTTCTCAACTCTAGGTTCTGTACAATGCATTAACAGATGACACCACATTTGACAAAATGCTATACCTTTCAAAGGTTCCCAAGTATTTTACTTTCAAATATAAAGATTGCTTGTTGACTTAAAATAATCACAATGCACTTTTGCGCTATTAATTTTATTGCGCAGTGTTTCATTGCTATTTACCCTTTAAAACTACACCGGGTTTGTCACAATTCAGCGCAGATGAATAGCAAGGTTGCTAGATCCCAGATTAGTAAATAGGTGTATGCTCTAATAAAAACCATTAATATATGCTGGAACAGTTACTAAGCCGCCAGCTGGCATAAGATTTCCGTCGGGATCGTATTAACTTTTATTGCTGAACTTCTTAGTCATTGCGGACTACAACTGCGAGAGAAACCCCGCTGAATGAGTTTACAAGGTAATTTAATCGGCGAAGTAGAGTTCACAGTTTTGTAAGATATATTTCATAATTTTTAGCCATTGAATATTTATGCTTCTTATGAATAGCTATGGCAATGAGACTTATACGCTCCGGTATAAAGTCATTTGGTGCAAATTGTTTCATCTACGGAATACCGCCTACGCCTAGATATTGGAATAACTTACCTCGAGGTAATGTACGCTGTTTAAGGCCATTGCAAATTTCTCAAAAAGTAGGGCATCCATATATTCTCTCCCACAAACATCGTGTCAAGAGCGTCCATCTACTATCGCTATTCGCCTTCAAGGTTTCGGTCGTCTCCGTAGGATGCAAAGTCAGCCGCTGTGCCGCCTTGCATTTGGAGTGAATCACGCGATGCCACAAAGGGCGCTGTCGTTAAAATGAGGGTTTTTCCCTCCTCGCTTGATTGTGAATGCTTGGCGACACTTACTGATGCACGGAGAAAACCAAGGCTTTCCAAGGCCTTTCATTCGTTTCTATTCTTCTTGGATGGAAGATAGGTAGAGAGACAAGAAGATGAAATACAATTGGCTTTCTAATGCTTACTGCGCCATTTCTTTAGCAAGATATCTCCCGCCTCACATTAATATTCGTGGCTACAGTTCGATTGTTTAACTGTGGTAAGAGAATGGATCGTTAAATGCAACGTTCCTAGTTGGCGTTTTGATTTTTTATCGACTATTAGTGATAATGACTCAGCAATCTCTTTATGTATTTATATTTTTCTCTAAGGAATAAGAATATTTTTTGAGCTCATGTGATAAAATGCACTATTCTACGACAAATATTTTGTATAATAATGTGTTTTAGGTAGACCGGTAAGTCATTTACGTTAGTGCAAGTTACATGCAGTTCATTATATTACTTAATCTAGGAGAATATTTACCGTGAATTATTACCTAGCTCTAAAGGGGATGAAACTGTGATGTCCTGTTCGTAGTTAATTTTTCAACTTTTATTTTCGCTGTAGTATGTACAATGATATTCATAGGTTACCATTTAGTTTCGTATCCCATGTTTTACCACCAATCAGCAGAGTAATTTTAATCCATGGCTGCCATTTTTAATTTGGAAATCGCTCAGCTGTTTTATTTAAAGATGTAGGCTACAGGAAGTGGTGGTAATTCCATAAAAATAGATTAGTATCAGAAATAAGATTACCCTGTCTGCTATACATTTTAAAATAATTATTCTCCTCTCGGACTTGACCTTAACTATTTTTCACATAAGCTTAGTGTTTCGAGTGGTGCCGGAGGTGGTTGCCAGGTTGTCTAATTGCTTATCTTGTAAATCGTTGGTTTGAATCCCGCTTTGGCATGGCCTTTGTGTATTTTTTCAATCAAGGTCTTAGATCAGACGGCATAGCAGTTTGTGCTCCAAAGAGCACAAGTATGTTATTACTTTACTAATCGCTTCTTCGTTTCCAAAAGCAAGAGATCTCGACGCACGAGTCTGCAGGCTCAAGGCATTAGGTGCCTCGCTCATCAATCATTTCTTCTCGAAGTGTTCGACCCTCCGACCCCTGCCCATTCATCTTACAAGAAGGCACACACCATTTGAAGTCAAACTCAAGACGAGCCCATGGAAGTCGACACTAAAATGTAATGAACGGCTCCTTTTGTAGCGCCAAACGTTTAAGTTCCCCGAAAAGTCTCCCTTCTCTCAGGGGTGTAAAAGGTAAAACGGCCACGTCAGGGGAGAGGTTCGTTTGGTCAAGTGGATTCCTCATTTCGCACAGCACGCGTCTCGCAGAACCTCCCTCTCTCTCTCCTCCCCTGCCTCACTACCCCGCAGCACCTGTGCCCTAACAGATGGAGACGCGGGGGTTCCAGGTCAGGGATGATCCCATATTGGGCTCGTCCCTTGCACCTTTGTCTTTTTGGGGAGGGTGTGGAGGTGTGAGAGGGGGTGAAACAGAGCCTCTGAAATTCGAATCCCTTGTATGTGCCCTCATCCACGCGGCCAGCGACCCGTTCACACTACTTAGGTAACCAATGGACGTGCGTTCTCACACCATACTCAGACAAAAAATTGAAAAGGAGGCTTTGCTCTAATTTGACATCATCTCGGTACATATATGAAGATTCGATCAGCAGATGAAGACGCTGGATTTCATGGTAATGGCTTGTTCTCACTCTACCAATGCACCTAACGTATGTATTTGCCACCTAAGGTGGAAAATGTTGCGTAGATGCTCTTTCGCACCATCGTAAATTTTAGTTCCTACTTCCGACAAATTAATTTCTCACTGTCTACAAATAATGGTAAGCGCTAAAATAGCGGAGGAAACCGGGAAAAAATTAAGCTCGGCATTCAAATAACTACGAATGAAATAGAGAAGTTATGGTTTTTATTGACGAATGACTATAGAGACGCTGAATTCGTCCTTAATAACCGCCTTAAAAATGCAAAACAGCTCAAGGGGTGCGATATTTTTACTTTTCTACTGTACTTCTCTATACTACTCTGTGAGCCGCTGGTGTACCGCGGAATGTTAGGACTACGGCCATGGGAAAGGGAGGGAATAAAAAAAAAGGAATTGGAAGAGGGAAAAAGACTAAAATTGATATTAACCGCAGTTAGAAAATCGGTCGTTTTGTATGTGTAGAGCGGCATGGAGTTACGATGGTACTCAAATAATGAACGCAATTATGACTCAGATTTTCTCAGGATGTTCCAAAATATCAGTAAAAATTTCATTCTCGAGAAAAGTTGACCTTTACATTCATGTTCGGTTGCCCCAAGTCCCTATGAGTGCTCTGACCTTTGAGAGTGCCTACTCTTTATCAAATTTCACATCTTCCATGAAAGCGTTGAGCTAGAGGAAGGGTTACCTGTCTAACAAAGATAAAATTATGTATCTAATAACATTTTCATCAATTAGGAGTCCAACGTCGAAACCCAGGTCGTGTTTTTTTTCAAAATAAAACACTGTGGAATCACCGAGGCATGAATCGGTTCTACGAAGTCACGCCTAAGACCAAGAATAAAAAGTGGTGTGAACGTTTGCAATTGTTCAAGTTGGTGTATTTATTGCCGAATTTGGTCACACTCAGTTGCGTAAAAAGATTGCGAGTGTGAAGACGCGGTGTTCGTTGGCTAGAGATGCCCCTCGGCGTTGTCCCTAGCATTCTAAGAAGAGGGTTCGGGGGGGTTGGAGTTTGTGGGGGTGTAACAGACCCTCCCCCGCCCCAATACCCTCAGGGGGCCCCTCCCCCCCTCTGCAGTCCTCGCCCTCGCACACCCACCGCGGGCCCTTTCTCCGCCTCCCACCTCACCTCCGACTCTCCGTCCTCCTCCGTCAGCTTTTCCTCTGACCTCATTCCGACCGCGCTACTTTCGATTTTCGGCTCACGTACTGCGTGCCGTACTCATGCCGCCTCCTCGTTTATGGACCTTCGGGTCCCCTTCTGTTCCTCCTCCCTCTCGTAAATGAAAGGATTCTCTCATTCCAAACAGCTTCTTTTCTAGAATTAGTCTACGTCACAGTGGCTACGACTAGCCTGTCGGCGGGAATGAAATGTTTTTTTCTAGTTTTCACTGCCCGGCTGCTGAGTCTTACCTATGCTATGCAATTGTTTAAAAAAAATATGGATTCTTACTTCAAGCTTACCTCTTTTTGTAGAGTAGGTATTTTTAGGCCATTGGTGCCAAGAGTGGACTTGAAAAAAATTAAGTAGTTTTTTCTAGTTTGTGCTGTCCATCTACCGTTTAAAAATAATCTATGGGAATAATTTACCTTTTTTGGGAAGAATTTTTCCTTATAGCCCAAACCTTTTTAAGGCATAATATGCGTTATAAAGGCCGCCATTGACCTTGCGAGAAACTGTTTTGTCAGGTTTGCAATTCCTGTCTTCTTAGCTGAAAAAACCTCTGATACGTAATTATACTTATCCTCATCTGCTGATGGAATGCAGACCGTAGTGCTTTTTCATCGACGTTAACGAAAAAGAGGTAATGCTGACTCTGATTTTCTTGGTATGAGCGCTAATTTCAGAATAAGAATTTGTCTCGGAGAATTCTGAAGATGTCCTTTCATGTTCGATTACCTTAAGCCTTTGTTAATGATCTTTCATTTTAGCATTCTGTCATTTATATCATACTTCCTTCCATCAATTTGTGGGTAGAACTAAACAATGGGTAACTAGTCTAACAATGTTAAAAATATCGCAGTCCTGCTAATTTTAGTGCTTTGAATTAGAAGTGACATTCAGCGCGTTAGGCTCGAGGCGAAACGATCTTAGCCATCGGAACAGTAAAATTAAAGTCGATAGCACCTAGTATGTGTGTTCTGTTGGCTATGTGCAAGGCGTTCCAAAAAACACCTCACCGTCAGAAATATACTGCACGTTCTACCAAATAAGGTGACATATTGTTGACGATGACGCTGTTCCCTTGAAACGTGTGATGCATTAAAGAAAAGCCATGGCCGTATAAACGGTGTTTCATTTATCCATTTACACTGAAGTGCTGTTCCATCAAGTCACAAGACTGTTGACTTTTTCACTTCTTGGTTCTCCTGTTCGTCCGCCTATTCCGTCTTCCATTTTCTGAATTCCCTCCTATACTGGCGGCTCGAGCAGACTTATTATACGTTCAGAGCGCCGTTAACTGCGTCTATTGACGTCCACCTTGCCTCGTTTCAATTTTCCACTTTCCTTTACAGTAGTAAAATCTCTTATAACCCACCTGCATTCCTACTGGCTGTATCCTCATTCGTTTCGTGGCGTAGCACTACAGCCTGTTGTTTTCTGATAAATGAATAATTCATTAATTTAAAATATTAATAATAATCCTTTTTAATGAAAATATGTAATAACCTAAGTTCAATTGTCAGTTCGAGGTTTTATACCCTTTCAAATGAAAGTGCCGGTGGAGTGTAGTAGTAGTACGAAGAACTACAACAGTTTTCTATCATTTGGCGAATGTTTATTTACTTTTATTTTAATTTTTTTCTACGTTTCCTCTTACAGAGAGCTTCGTCCCCTTCATTACCAAACTAACTCCAAAGGATCGAACTCCTATCTATCTATGTTCCTTATGATGCAGAGTGCTTCTCACTTGTTTGCATTCATTTTCTTTCTCTAGGTTAAATTTTATCATGTTCGTCGTCTTTCGTCTTTCCTGTGTCTGATGGCAACTAAAATATGCGCATTATAATGATAGTTCAGCTCTGTTATGATAGCGTGACATGGTCGGATTTTTGTTCTTTTTCATTGATAACATTGCTCAGGTTGAGAAAAAGCCATGGAGTGGAGATTTTAGTGTTAGAAATGAGACAGCAGAACGTATCTTCATCTATATCTACAAAATACCCTGCAAGCCACCTCAGGGGTGTGTGGCAGGGGGTGAGTAATCACCAACATGCATTACACTATACCCTAAAGTTAGTGTAACTACGACTAATTAGGCATTAGCATAAATCGCTAATGCTTGTCACGAGGCGAAGCCTCGTGACAAGCATTTTCACTAAATCATCTCATATCATTTTCACTAAATCATGTATATTTTATTTTTCTAAAGAAATGTTCTACATACAATATACCTACTCGGAAACGTGTTTTTCATAACAGGAGGTTGAAAAATAGCACATATTAAACGTTCGTTTATTTTCAAGCCGCCCATCAGGAGTGAGGACTCTTTTCGTACAATACTTCAGGGCTCTTCAGGGCACTACACTTCAACACTTCAGAGAGACAAGGAAGGAAAAAATGTACGCCGACGATCCATTTTCTTGCGTAGTAAACTCTTCGTCGCGGTGAGCTCTCGTCTCTTTAGTTTTCTCCCCCGAAGACTTCCTCCCCTCTCCAACCCCGACGCATCCCCCGCCTCCCCCACCGTCTCCCCCGCCTCGCCGTGTCTTTCTCTCCCTCTAGCGCCACAGTCTCTTGCCGTCTCGAGGTCACACGTCAACGCGGCAAGAGGAGGATGAGACCTTTCCTATTTCATCCCGCTGAGGCATCTTCCACGCATTCCTCCTTATTATCTCGCCCGTTTCTCCCTCAACCTCACCTCACCTTCCAACCCTTTTTGTCCTGACAGCGGCTGGACTGGGAGGTGGTGTCTAGATCCTGAATGCTCCTTAACCCTGCCCTCCTCGTCTGGGGGTAAAAACTCCTTGAGCCCTGAAGTTTTGTGCGTAATGAGTGTTCACTCGTGATGGGTGGCTTGGAAATTAACGAATGTTTAATATGTGCTATTTTTCAAACTCCTGTTTTAAAAAACACGTTTCCGAGTAGGTATATTGTATGTAGAACATTTCTTAAGGAAACTAAAAAATATATAATTTATTGAAAATGAAAATTTCTGCTGCCTCTCAATTGTCTGATGTACTACATAACGTATTAACTACACACCTTTGGCTAATGCCCAGCGAAACGCAAGTACAAATATTGTAAAATAACTGAGGACGTTCTTTTCCAGGTTTGAAAGTGCATAAATATTCTAAAAAATATTCTATAAACAATGGAATAACTTAGAAAAATTGACTACTTCGTAGACTTCTTTGTTTGTTAGAGCAGTAATGCCATACGCATGGCAGACTAAAAAAATACGAGATAACGAATCTTAAATTTCTAAAAATTATGAAAAAAATAGATGAAAGGGGTGTGCAGGCTATGGGTTAGTTCTCTTTGACAATAGCGTAGCGAATACATGCCGTGGAAAATGTTTAAATGATTTTTTTCTGAAAGATTTTCATTCCGAAATAAAAGAAATTTCGGGCGAAGGAAACGTTTTCGTTTGTCCATCGCCAGTTTTCAAACCGTTGGAGGAAGGCGTAAGGTGGGTTTCCCACCTGTCTGGAACACATTTTCTCTCAGAAGCGCAAATATAAGTGCAAGTACTGTATTCAGCCGTCGTGTCCTGTATGTGTGCGTGATGTATTCTGCGATTGTCGCCATGGAAACGACCTCTACGTGTTGCCGAAACACTTCGGGAATGCCCAATCGATTTGGGAATAAGCTCCGTTTCGGGTTTTGTATCCTGTTTGGCAATCCCCTTACAGATGCCAGAGCGTTTTTATCGTTCACTGTCTTGTCTGTCTTAAATCTTTGAAGAAATAATCTTTCTCTTGCGTATAAATATATCATTTGCCTCAGACAACAGTAGCTTAAAATATTTGGCGTGATAACGTACACGTATATCTTACCGTATCTACCTTTTATCATAAATTTGATGGTTGTTTTGTTATTTGGGAAGGTGATCAACTAATCATTTCCACCCTCATGGATAGGTTGATAGGCCGGTAAGTAAAGGGGTTTTTTGGGGAATGGAGGAAGGGTGATGAGAAACTCCGTCAGCATCAGAATATTCCTTAAGAATGGCGACAAAGGTTCAAGCTGTTGATGCGGAAAATTGAGCAAAACTAGTCGCTACTCGAAAAAAATCGGTGAAATTTCAAAGTTTCACTTACTTACATCATTAAAGTTGCTCAGGATTGAGCCCGAAACTATCAAATTATTTTTTTTGCCTCCTACTATTGTAATCGTCCGCAGATTTTGACTGGAATTACCCAGGTTGTGTGACCCTTCGGTCAATAGGCTAGCAGTGCACTCGATAACACGTCTCAACTCTTGCGTTGAATTTTTGAATGACGTATTTCATTCGCCCCTTGTGTTATGATTGCCAAGAGGGATATTTATCAATTCACACTTGATAGCTTAAAACATACATATCAAATAAAATAAAATAATTGAGTTCTACTTCACTGTCGATTGCTGAAAGTTGTCCTACATTATGCAAGCAATAAAATCGGAAATCGATGGCTTTTAACTCCCCCGGGATCAAAATCGAGAGCTTTCAACTACCATAACACCTACACTTGGGTGTGGTGCTGCAAGTAAGAGTTGTTTGTGAATCATCGAGAACGTCACAATGCAGCCCACGGTCGATTATATTCCGTTGAAGGTGAATGCTCTCACGAAAGTTGAATTTCGGTCGAACAATCACCCGGTATTTTTATTACTGGGTCGATTGCTCAACTTATTCTTGTCTGGAACAAACTGTCAGTAACGGCTTTTCAATTTGTTTATTGCCGAGACAAAAATTATTCCTCTCCGAACTACTTCCATTTAACATCAGGTTTGTCTTAGCGGTGAAGTTCTTGTTACTATATGCCGGAGTCATGTAGCAGTTATAGCAGTTCGATCCTATGCCTCATTTCGGAAGTGTGGATTGCAAGGAATGAAATTATTAAGGACGATTAAGATTAAAATTGTTGTTAAGTTCACAATGCTTAAAATTATTTCTCTTCGTACAAAAGGTCATTATTCCTCTCAGTTATTTATTTTCTCTTAGGTGTTTCTTGGTGACCTCTCAAATTGATATGTTATTAGCGTAATACATACACGCTCATTCTTTGAAAGTTACCCGTATTCGTGGTCGGTTTAATCCATTTTATACTATTTGGAATGTATAGTATTTTTCCTAGGAGCTTTTAGATTCTTCTCTGCTCTTTATCGAAGCACGGATGTAGCATTAGTCACTTTAAGTTGAATGTCGCAACACTGCGTCATTGAATTCCATTTATTCCTCTTATTTTAGCGTCCACCAACCATTTACGTATTTGGAAAGTTATCTACATCTAAAAAATACCCTGCAAGCCACCTCAAGGGTGTGTGGCAGGGGGTGAGTAGTCACCAACATGCACATCACTAAACCTTAAAGTTAGTGTAACTACGACTATTGTTGCATTAGCATAAATCGCTAATACTTATCTCGAGGCGAAGCCTCACAAGCGTGCACAACACTATAGTATAGAGGGACCGTTATTATTTATGTATTTTGCAACTACATAAACGGACAGAGATTCCAGAGTTATGCTGAAAACATGCACAGCGTGCTGTAAATACTGCGTTGCAAGTAGAAGTGGCTCGGCTTTGAGGTTAAGAAGGAGATGGTTGAGAAAAACAGTTGCCACACACAGAATGCTTCGTAAATCGACCTTTTGAATAATGACCCTCGCATCATGTTGGGCCACCGAGAAAGAGCGATCATTACATACGTGTAACATTGCGGCGGATCTAGTTGGAACTTCGATTGGGCTGCTTTTATCACATTTCGCTAGGTTTATCTCTTTTCCAATATCATGGAAAGGGAAAAGAGTGAAGTTCCCTCTGGTAAGTGTGAATCTCCCAATAAGTGGGTGAGGACATTGGTCTTAAGCAATAGCTTCCCGCTCCGTGACGATTTCAGCCAGAATAGAACATCCAACTTCGCAACTTCCTTCCCATACTTTTCATCACTCCCAGCGCCTACATTAAGCATGCCAGCTGCTCTCTCCTGTAGGCGTTCGCCAGAACATTAGTGTCACCTATGCCAAGGCATACTTCAAACTCTGGAAACAATTTGAAGCCTCAAATTCATCCTAACATACAGTACGAAAGAACGTGTTCATAGCAAGCCTGTGTTGAATATAATATTTAGGACAAAGATACTCCGGAATCGGAGTAAGTAAATTATGAGTTTATTTAGTTCAAGAAGAAGTAGATTTTGGCTTTATACGCTCTTAACTGCCAAGGTTACTTTGCACAATCTATCTAACCTATGTCCTTAATCCTTTAAAAAACGCAGCATCAATGCCCGTAGCAGGATTCGAACTCTCGAGATTGGTTTGCCAAGCCATCCATACTACCACGCCGAACTTCGGCCGTGTTAGTATCGATAGTAGGCCGGAAATATTCGATCTTTCACCCAATAGCTGAAGAATATTTCATTAACTCGTGTTGACATGGACCCTTTCTGAAGCCCTCTTTATTTTTTTTTATAGATTATATTGATGAATATTTGGCTTCCGTTGTTCCCTAAGCGTCCTTTTATTTGTCTTCAACGATGATATATGTAAATACATACATACCAAGTAGTGTCGATGTACTTACAATTAGAGTATCGCGGAAACGGCCGTTAGAGAGAGTTTGACGGTCAAGCTCTCTTTCTAAAGCTCTGAGCATAGCTCTATCTCATGAATATATTGACTCCCGAAAGGAAAAGTCGTTTACAAGAACCCTTTAGCACACATTGTCGTGTTTATTAGCGGCATGGGAAAGGGTCCTGCTGTAAGGAAGTCTTATTTTTTTCATTTGGTATTACCAGCTGTTAGCTTTTCACTGGGGACTTAACACCTACACGCTGAAGATAATCGAGGAGAACAGTGGTGGGTTGGTCGGGCAACTCTTTTCCCTACTATCGGTTTCCTTCCGGTCTCTCGACTCAAAAACACAACCCCTTTCTATTCACTTACCCGACCTTCCCCTTTGATGGCGGCTCTCTTGCGTTGGGCCAGACTGACGCAGCTCGGCCGTATACCCTCCTGCTCGGCCCAGCCGACTGCCTTAGCACCTGCCCCTCTTACTCATCCTCCTCACTTCTCTCGACTTTAGGGCCCTTCTCGATGTTTTTTT
Organism: Pyrrhosoma nymphula; assembly: GCA_963573305.1. Taxonomy (NCBI): domain Eukaryota; kingdom Metazoa; phylum Arthropoda; class Insecta; order Odonata; family Coenagrionidae; genus Pyrrhosoma; species Pyrrhosoma nymphula. Next base: position 8,172,622 of record OY754336.1, read on the forward strand.
TCGTTGGGAGAAAAGTAAGAGTGTTTCTTCTCCAACGGAAGGTCTTAGCATATCTCCTTTGTGCCTCGATTCCATTTCTAGCACCTTACCGGGGTAGGATTTGATCTCATAACCAGCCTGCGTTCTCACTCACCCTGCTCCACCGTGGAAAGTCATTCGCTTTGTAATGAAACATTCTCCAGCATTACATTCCTGCTCATAAAGAAGCCACCGGTATTCCATAGCGACTTCGTTCCCACTTTTTTCTTGGTTGATAAACATGTATTACTACTATTTGTTGCCAATTCGATGATGAAAGACTATTAAAAAGTAATTCATCACCAAGATGTTAACTCAGCGGAGACATCTAGATCCTCTACACCTGCAGACTTATCAGATTCAGTTGTTTTGTACTAATTCTTTGGCTGTGAACACGTATACCCGATGGGATGATTTTTGTGTAATATTTCTTTTACATATTTTCGTCAAGTTTTGTGGAAGAACGTTCTTTTTGTTGGAAAGTCGAACTTATACTTTTCCATACGTATTAGTATCTTTTCTGCCATTTTTTGCAAGTGTACTTACAAGCGTTTGCGTCATTTTGATGGGTAAAATTTATTTTAGTTGTACCCGAGATTAATTCTGACGCTGGTGGAATCATTAGGTTTCCTGACTGTATTGGTAAATTTAACCACTCAGACAAAATAAGGAAGATGGAAACTAGGACTGATAGGTTTACATACTCCTTCCTTCGTACAATTCGTGTACAATTTGTGACCGCAACAGACTAGGGTTAGTAGATCTCCGTTTGTATTAACAGAACTACGGTGGAGTTGGCATAAATTTAAACTCTACGCAATTTTCATATGCATCAAACATTTTCATTGAATTAACCATGAACCATGGAACTATATTATCCATGGAATTAACATTAAAATACATTGTACCTTGACTCCACCACACCCCTTTGTGGCTGCTCTCAAGGTACAGCGTAGATGTAAATTTTGAAACGGAAATTTGAGATTCTACTAAATATTTCTAATAATCGTTCTACTAAACATCTTATTACTGCATTCTTCAGGAATGATGTTAAGAAACGTGTCGCTATTGCAAGTCATTATTAAGTGAGATCAAATAGTACTTAATCTCCGTTCTGAAGCTCCCAATTGAACCCCAAAATGAATCAGCCTTGAGCATCACTCACCTAGATGCAGATATACCCTTAAAAATGGTAGTCATAGACTGAAACCGTGATCGAGCTGTAATAAATTCGTGGAGGAATTTGAATATTTCTTCTTTCACACTTTGATATCATTGTTATCCTTTTCGAGCGTTTCCATAACTAGTGTTACCCGGGTGGAGAGTAACCTTGGAAGGAATGCTACTGATATGTAGTAACAAAGCATAGGGCTTTTCCTTTCCCAGTTTCCGTGGGGGATTTTTTCAACCCGGGGTTTGCGTGATGGTATGAACCGGGAGTGGGGGGAGGAGATAAAGGGAGTGTTTGGGTTTCGTCTGGCCCTCGGGTATTTAGTGTGGGGTTCTATAAAAAAAGTCTCGGAAAAACAAGGTGAGGGATAGGAGAGATGAGTATTCGTGTTGACCTGAAAAAAAACCTTTTCGTATGCGAGACTTGTGGTTCGACTTTCGATGGATGGTTGATGGACTGGGTGGGTGGGTCGTCTTAGCAGATGGATGGTAAGAGCGGTGGCGGTGGTAGGTAGGTTGGAATTGCTGGGTAGGCTCTGAGAGGCGGAATAAATGCGGAGAAAAATTGGGGGGTAATTTTTTTACAACCACCCTCGACACACGAATGTTTTTTACCCCCCTGCGAAAAAGAACGCCGACAATTGGAGAGAGAAGAAATTTGTATTAAGGTTATGACAGGAGGGACTTGGATGAAGCTCGCTGTCGTAAGTTAAGACCCTAAATGAGGACTTAGGTTGCCTTTTTTCCATCTCTTCCTCCCTTTCTCATTTCCTCCGGGTGCCCTGTGAATCGCCGCCCGCGCTGTTTTCTACGCTTCGGATGGGATGAGACTCAACCTAGGGTATATTGACGGGGTTGTGCGCCAGGGGAATGCATGTGGTCCTCTTTTTTTCTCAAAAAGGAAATTTTCAAGATGGGAACTTTTAAAAGAGTCATAAAAATATTTCAGTTTTCAGAAGGTTTGATTCTTCTCGATTTTTATGTTTCATAAGTATAGCTCCATATTAATTTGGGGTCGTATTTTTGATCCCACGTCATCGAGTCTAGGTTGCATTTGGGTTTGCTATATGAAGACATTTCCCTTTAGGTCTTTGGGCGAGATAAAATGCTAGAAAAAACTTCCAGATATACGAGGAATTAAGTTATGACGAGAAATTATGGGGTGCATGCCAAATCATGGGTAGATTTGTATTTGATTTCATGGACGACAGGGAAGTTTCTTAATTTTTTTAGGGTATACGGCCATGAGAACTTTTTACCGTAACAGCTGGCTAGATTTTTATGAGAAAAAAGGCAAGAGAAATTTTTCGCAAATCAGTGAACTCCAGTTTTGGTGGGGCTTTTAAAATTTACGGTGTTTTTTGTCATTTTACGTTATTTAGAAAAAAAAGGCTTCCAAAACTGTAAAAAATCCGTTAAATTTCACAGGTCTTTTCGTAACACGAGGTACTACCTAGACAGCTTGACGAATACATAGCCTTTTTAAGGGTTGCTTCAGGTAGCAAGGGTAGTAAATGCGGCTTAAAAAGCCTCTGTTAAGAAAACGGTCCGTATCCTTCCGGCTCGCCTGAAAGTTTTGGAGGGATTAAAGAAAGCTTGTCATATCCATGCTTATTTGCCCTACATACTCCCACGTTATGTGCAACCGTAAGACTCTCGGCACCATATACAATAATTTTTTGTGCTTAACCGCTTCGCAAGTGGGACGGAAAGACCTAAGCAAGTCTCATTAAACTCAGCAGTTATTTTTTTGTGTCCTTAATTTGACTTCTACCAAGTCGGCAAAAGAGACTCTCTCTTTCTCTTAGTACCCGACCCTACCTGAGTTGAAAAGGGCCTTCCCTCCCCTCCAAGGACCCCTGGGCCGAAGCAGACATGAATGGACTGTCTGGGGTCTCGCCGTGGGCGGCACCCGATGCTTGATTTCTGAGCTTCGAGGGCCCTGAAGGGTCGTTGAGAATTTTGTGGGTCTTCTACGCTACCCAGGTAAACCAAGCGAGTTGTGGGAGGGACACGTAGCTGGTATAACTTCCAAAGTCAACTCCACCTTGACATGGAAGGTAAGCTACTATAATTCATCGCCTCACCTTCAATGTGCCATCGATTTGGGCGTTCGTTTTCTCACGCATTATTTTCTGGTGACATTTTCCGCTCCTCTCTAATCTAGGGAATCTAATTTTTCCCAAAATTCTGTTCAGAATACGTCTTAGTTGGCCTTCCGCGTCGATATTTTACGGAGCAAAACCTAGGAATTGATGAACTGATTGGAGGTGAAGATTTGAAAGTTCGCTTAGTGTAAGACGCATAACAAGCTGTGAGTAGTGTGTGTTGAAACCGAGCTTAAGAGTTCTTGGGTTAAACCTTGGTCCGGTTTCTTATATACGGCTTTTAAACTTGAGCGGACAACCTGACTCCCCGAATATTTCAAGGGAAAATGAAGCATCTTCAAGACGCACCGCAATTTGGTATTTCACAGGGACATGGATGGATTTAGCTAATTGTTAAGCGATTGCTAACAACACTAATTCTCTCCTAAAATTCTTAAAGATGGATGTACAAATGTGAAGAATTCATTCCATGCCCGTAGATATTGATGAATTACTTTAAACATTGAAATACTGTTATTGCATGTATGAATTTTGCCCCAGTCGTGTAGAATAATAACTATTATGGCCACTTTAGATCTATTTGAGTCATGTTACGAATTGAGGAAAAAATGTTTTCCACTTGTGTGCTAATGGAAATGTGGCGTATCTATTTACGCAGAATGAAACTGGTATTTTTGCAATATTTTGCCTATTTTGAGAAAAGACATAATTAAACTCACAGCCCGAGGACTTCCGATAATATCTGAACATTATGTCCTCTGGAAACTGAGGTATTGCATTCAGCTCGAATTTACACGATCCTAAAATTCCTTCTGAATATTTACTTTAAAATTTAAAGCTTATTAATGCTGTCAAGTGAAATTTGGCATGACATAAAAAAGACGCTTTAAAAAATTACGACCTTTTTGAATGAATTAAGTGAGAGTATAGAGTGAGTAAGTGAAAGAATATACATAGCCCTTGCCATAGGAAACAGCTGTAAATTCACCTTGAATTCAGAACATCCGCTGCGCTGAAATCTTAAGAGATCTTAACAACTTTGGGGCTGGAGGATAAAATGTTGCTTAACGATTTCCATCACTACCTGCCATTAGCACTGAATATCAAAGTTCAATTAATTTCTTGCTGAAATGATTTTGCTCGTCGATGTTTCTATAGTATAATTCATGGAGCGTGTCCGACGTCACGAGAATGAAATATCATTTCACTGCGCTCCCAATAAGTTCCTTTCCAAGGTCGTGCGACGTGAGCTCTTTTTGCCCGTTCCAATAAAGACACCGGCGAGAACTGTTATCGGTGTATACCCTCGCCTTGAGAGTAGGAGCTCTTCTCTTCCCCGGCGTCTCCCAGTTTCCATGGCTCACGAGGCTCGCTGATTCTCGTGCGTGTGAAACGAGCCTTCGGCTGGACTCGCTGTCTTCTTCCTTCCACTTCCCCCTTGACACCCTCTGCGAAGAGGATGAAGTGTGATCCAATTTTGGTGAGAGCAAAGCCTTTCTTCGGCGCCAGCCTCAGCCCACTAGATTGAATCCAGTGTCGGGTGTGCTGCTGTTGCAAAGAAAATAAAATGCGTTGAACACGCACCCGGGTCGTTAAAATCGTTTCCCATCATAGAGCATCTAGCAAAGTCTCAGTTTATATCATAAATTACAGAGAGTGGGGCCAAAAGTAGTGGTAAGAATAATGGTCGCGATACAATGATTTTGTGACGGAACATATGCGGACCTTGTACGATTAACAACAAAATGTAACATTTTATGTAATATTACTGGAGGGCTTTGTAGTAGTATCCACGCTGGAAAGCTCATTTCCCACAAACATCATGCTAAAATTCGCACGCCAGGATACCATCTACTCTCTTATTTTGGGTTGGAATCGTATGAAGGCCACAAATCGAGTTCTAAAATTTGCTTGTTAGGCAATCAAGGAAGTAGCTTCTCATAAATGAGTACCTATTGTTTTTAGTTAATTTGGCATATTTTTGGGTAGGTATATTAAGTGCTCCATAAATTAAGGAAATGGTTGGGAACAGATTACAGTCTGAGTTACGTATCTGGTACATAATACAAAAAAGCGGCATGATTGAAAATGCCATTGATAGTAACGGTTATAACGCTGGAAGTAACTACATTTTTTTTAGTTAAACTGATGTAAGATCTAGTGTTTTCCGGATGAATTTGTTTCAGGAATTCTTCTTAAAGCCTTCCATGGTCGTTAACAAATTTTTATCAGGAAATATAGGATTATTATCACTATTTAGATTGATTAGATTTGAATTGAGTTCACAGGCGTCTTGAATGAAGAAAATGTTGTCTTCACATAAAAAATGGGATTAGTTAGGTTACTGTTTGAACTATTCTTTGTTTTCCTTTAGTGTAGTCAATCACTGTAGCTTTAGTTATTTAAATGTTTTTCACTAATGATGAATAGGATACCACAGCTTTTTTCTGTTGTCAACCGTGTGACATCCGATCGAGTATTGTCTTCCACGCGGAAGCGGGCAATAGAAGCAAGTCGCAGCGTGAGATGATTAGTGACTTCAACGCTCGTCAGAGAGTCTCATTTTTTATTCAGATGGTGAATGACTTTTGTATGAATATCGCTTGCTCGAACGTTATCTATCAGTTTAGAGATTTTAAACCTTTACCTAATTTTTACTGCCAGTGATTTATTTTTCAGAGCACACCCATTTGGGAAAGAAGTGTGATTGGCGATTTATGACATTTATTTGTGTGCACTCTACCCTTTCATTTCCTTGGGTATATATCATTGCGTTATAGTAGTGTATTACAAATTAATAGTTTGGTACCAATCAGAAAGGAAGTGGTAGTAGGCAAATGGTCTCTATTACTGGTTACCCGAGTATCCAGTCCTCAGTATAAGAATGAGTACCATGACGTTGCGTTTATGTGAAAGAACTGCTACCGAAAGACTCATCATTATGTATATATTGTTGTTACATTATAATGTTTTGCTCTTAACCATTTTGAGATTTGGCTGTCGAGATAAAATTTTGAAAGTATTTCAGATATGACAGCGATGTTTTGCTAGTTAGTCTTATTTACATTTTTTTCTAATGAAATACGAGTGCCTTCCAGGTTTTCGATAAAAATATTAAATAGTTATAGCCCACGGATTAGCGATGAAAAAATATGTGACTGCTCATCCCAGTGTGGATTTTCTTGCTACTGAATCGTCGAGGATCTTAGGCCGCCAGGAAAGGGTATAAACAGTTCTCTAGGCAGTTGATTACATATCATATGTGTTTTATATAGAAATGAGGATTTATTTTTACTCGTTTTGTTTTTAAATATATGAAGTCAATGTTTTAGCTGCAGTCGTTCCTTCTCTTCAAATTTGGTCCTGCCATTTGGGGGTACCCTTGATACCAAGTGAGCCAAATGTGCGTTCACTTATTTGGGAATGGAGTGCTTTAAGTCGAATTACTAGTGGATGGGTCAAATATGCATTTGACGTAGCCAGAATAACGTTTCGAGGAGGGATGAGTATCAGCAGGGGAGTTTCCGAAAGAAAATGATTGTAAAAATCAGGGCTAGAATTGTGTGCGTTCAGGCAATTACGAGTGAAATTGCGTCTTAAGTATTATTAACCGAATTTTTTTAAATTTTTGCTGCGCGTATTTCTAACACAATGCAGTACCCACAGTTTTAATGATTTAACATTACGCAAATATTTGTTTAAAATGAGTCGTTTAACATAAAACATAAATTAAATCAACCTATTATTTTTTATAGAATAAAAATATAACTTTTTCATTTTGTGTCCTATTTTTGAAAAATAAATTTCAAAATTTTCGGTGGGTGTCCAGACCCCATAGACCCCTTTCCTAACTATGTCACTGGATATGTCTACTAGTAGAGTGAAAACACGAAAACATCAATGATGATGCATAGTTTTTGTAGTTTCTTAATGGACACCGAATGCTATTTGGAAATGAAATGCTGAAAGTGTCTCCGCCAATGTATCGCTCCCATGTTTCCGCCATATGCGCACAAAATGAAAGAAATACATCTAGAATTGAATTTAACCGAAATAGTTTTAGAATTTCTCAATGGGCACCGAAGCGTTACGCATTACAAGTGCGTGGTTCATTCGATCGCATGCGGGGGGGGGATGAAGGCAGGGCTCTCCCGCATCCAACTATTCAGCGTGTGAGTGTGCATGTACGGGCCGACTGACGTTGTGTGAGTGAGTCTACGTCCCACTTTCACCTCTCGCAACCATTTTGCAACGGCGTCCGAGAGCCTCCCATTAAAATCATCCCACAGTCGCCGACGCTGCCCGCCATAAACCCCGCAGCCAGCCCGATCGGGCCAGCCTCTTGGGCTTCAACACATCCTTTCCTACCACAACTGGCCAACGTCACGTCACTCCTCTTCCTCCTAATTCTAAGCCTCCCAGCACGCACAATTTTGAGGTGGAACATTAGCAACAATCCAAAACAAAATTCCTTGTTGTAGGCAGTGAAAAAGACTTACAAAAATGCGTACATGCTCCACTCATCAGGCTTCTTATCGTAATCACGCACCTTTTTCGTGATTATTTAGATATTATCTAAAATGATATAACATTGCACTAGTTAGACACCATCGAAAACATGCCCAAATTTTAGAGTCATGCAGCTTAGTTTCCTTCGTATATTTTTCAAAAACTGATAAAAGAAATGGATCATTTACGGCAGTAATTAGTTTTTACAATGATCCCTACCATGAGTAGGGATGGCATTATGGAGGATTCATGACACGTTTTCTTTCAGCGTATTTCTTACATCAATTTCTAGTGATAAAAGTTTACTCATAAATTAATATTTTGTTTTCACGTCCACCTTGAGTGTGTTATTTTTTTCTAACGATTAAGGAAAAAAGGTTGTATTTTAAGATTGAAAATAAATGCATATATTTTTGCAACGACAGTGGGAGTAAAATATTTTACCGAAAATAGTAAAAAAAACAATGGTTCAACCGGTATTATGTAGTAATTCTGTAAATTGCGATATCCGTTGCTTCATTTATAATAATATTGAAATAAGTGTTAAATACGTCGCGACACCGCTTTGTCGCCTGAAAAATAGTATGTTTTAGCGCGGATTCTTCCTTAGGTCTCCCCGTTTCAATCGCATATTCAACAGACAAACAAACGCGCCGCTTCTTTTCGGCTTTCACGTCTCTTGAGGGTGGGCGTGCCAAAATGTATCCGACGCCGCTTCGGACCACGGCGGGCGATGGGGAAACATTTGGACAGCGTTCCCCTCGTGACTTATGTCCATTCACTCAATCTCGCACAGCTACAGGTATGAAAAAGCACAGCATATACCAGCGACCCACATCTAAAGAAGAGAAATACACTTCTGTCGGTTGGTTATTTGGGAAGGTGACCAACCGCTGAGGCTATTTTCGCCGTTTAGGATTGGTGGAAACGCTGGAAAGGGAGGAATAACTTTTTGAGGTGAGGAAGGGTAGCGAGAAACCAGGCGTTGACATCAGCCTACTCTTAACGAAAGGCGCAAAAGGTTCGACAGTTTAAATCTCATCCGACGGATGGAGTACTGCACTTTGAAGAGCTCTCCACATGGTACAAGTAGGGATCTGAAAAATCTCGGCCACCACCGGGATTCAAATAGGAGCTTTCAGAATGAGAAGGTATTACTCAAGCCTCTGCATCATTCCTCAATAGGCCTTGGCTTTTTTAGGTGGTGTATTTGTTAACGTGATAACGCACCATTTAAATTGTAGTCAAAGGCAAAAACAACATCCAAGCTTAAGGTGGGATTCGAACCCGTGGCCTATGTGTCGCTAGGGAGGCGCATTACTGACCTGGCTTCCGTTGCCTGCTGAAATAAGCTTATTATTAAATGAACTACACCAGTTGAAAGAATAGGGAAATTTTGAGGTCATAAACATGCGCAGTCAATAATTTTGAATAGATCGCTTCTGTTAAAAAGCCGAAAAATTGGTTTATTCAAAGAATTATCATGGCGCGTTAATCGTGATTATGTACGTATCTGAGAACTTGTAAATCGGTAGTAATTCACGATGTTGTAGCATATTTTATATTGCATGGCTGGAAAATTTTTGCGCGACGGCCATATTGTATGGATCATTTTTCGCTAAATAACTGCTACAATTTCGCCATCTAAGACTTCTTGGAATATTATCTTCATTATATTATGATTTATTAAATGTAGCTTCCCTGAAAAACGTATATTCATTCAATCTCCAAGAACAAGTTCGAAGAAGTACCACACGTACCTACGCTCAATCGGGGCTCACTGAAAGTCCACTTTTTATTCCGTGGACGACATTAACGTATCAGCTATTTTTCTCTTGGCAGTTGGCAACGTTGGATCGAATACAGCTGTGCGAATAAGGAGCCTTGCGTAGTTTTCTAAGGCATTCATGGAATCGCTATCTGTATTTTTTACGGTTGAGGAAAGAGCGGAATTAACACACCCATTTTTCACGAAATTATGGCCCTGCGGAATGGGTCATGGTTCCGTTTTTAAGTCGTGGTATATGCTGCTCATTTTTCCGTTTTACATGTTCCATAAAGCACGTATAATTAAATAAATTCAGTCATGAGTATATTGTTTATCCCAGAGGGAGATTCAAACGCGAGCTTCGAGTTCGAGTTTCAACCGTGTTTTCGTGGTGGTGCTCAATCGATATGACTACTGCGGTCAGCTCCGTATTTGATAACAAAGCAACGGGTCCCAGTAGGCGAACACCTACCAGAGTTATTTTATTCCTTTTTTTTTTGAATCCCAAAATGGGATACAGCCTAGATCGGAATTTTGTGAAAGTTGTTTATCCTGACGTTAACTTCTGTAGGCTCTCCACTCTTTCGCTCACTCGAGCGAGACTGAATCAAGTTCAAAACTTAATTACCATGCGAGTTCCCCATAGGTAACCATGATAAACCATACTTTTTTATATGATCATCAATAATTTCACATGCGTACGTGCCCATCACGCTATTCTCTTTCAGGGTAGGCAAAGTCTAGGAACTTAGCTATTCCCGCTAAACCTAGGAATATGGCTCTCTTTTAATAGTTTCTCAGTTGTACGTAATAATAATTTATATGTCCTGAAGTGCCTTGAATCATGTTCTGTGACTAATCTTGGTCAGGTATTATATCTCGATGATAGTGCAGATGGGTGATTTCTCTTCGTCTCACAAACACGTAGGGTGGCTCATTTAATTATATTACGCTTCTCTCTCTATATTGACCCTGTATCAGTATTTGAATTCATTTTAGTAGATCGTGACCATCCAAATTAGAATTAATGCGATCGTGTTCAGCATTACCTACGTGGTGGAACAGCATTGCGAGAAGTGGCGATTCAATTTGCATGTTCCACTTTTTCATTGAAAAATAAGCGAACAGAAAGAATTGGGTTTTAATTTCTCCAAATTATGAGCGATTAACCCCTATGAGAAGAATTTTATAGAGGCATTTTATTGCTTTCCGTGACTCAATGGTAAACAGTGGTGCCTCTTTTCGAGTATGGCAGGCCAGACGGCGTGACCCGTCTAATTAAAATGCGTGGAAAGTGAGGCGAAACGTTGTTACCCGAAATGCTCGGTTGAACACCGGTGATAGAGACGCATTTCATCGAAGGACTATGAGATTAGGTGTAGGGTGGGGGTGAAAACCAACTTTTGCAAGTAGATAGTCATTATTCTGTGTGAAGTATTCGTCCTCCCCAAGGACGGCACTTGCGGAGTGTGATAGAGACGCATTTCATCGAAGGACTATGAGATTAGGTGTAGGGTGGGGGTAAAAACCAACTTTTGCAAGTAGATAGTCATTATTCTGTGTGAAGTATTCGTCCTCCCCAAGGACGGCACTTGCGGAGTGTCATCCTTCGTTGAGCATGCCGTACATAATTTATCCTCCCGCCAGCATCTCATTAGAAACGAGGGAATATCGCCCTTGAATTGGCTCACCCACTGAATCAACGGCGTGAGGAAGCAGGAGGCAAGCGAAAGAGCGTCTTTTTAGCCTGATCAAGGCCTTTTTGACTGATTTTTGTCGACCAAGACATTGTTCATTTACGAGTAATAAGGTTACTGTTTTGCCCCATGTTGCATCTCTTGGTGTTTGGTTCGAGAACCAGTACTGAGTATGTTCAATGCGTAAATCGTGTGGTCGGCAAAAATCAGACTTGGTTATTTACAACGCTGGCGTTAGTTGATAGGTTGGTGACCAGGACTGGTCAAACCGCCCAAAGATCGCGTTTACGAATTCCGCCTCGAACTTTTACGAAGCACATTGTTTTTCTTTGGGTTGCAGTCTTCGGTTTGGCGGTGTAATATGGGCTTAGCTTTTGAAGCATATGAACTACTTTTACCGTAGCTTCCTCCTATGATTTATTAAGGCAACGTGAGCCGACCTCAATTTAAAAAAACCCCGTCGGTATTTCTAAATCAGGTTGTGGTGGCAGAATACTCATTACGATTCGTACATCACAACTGAATTATTGCGGTACTTATTTCAAACATTGTGGAATATATAACATGTGGAATATATAACATTACAGAAAAATCGTATTACAGCAAAAAAATGTGCAAATATAAGAATGCGGTTACGTCGAGTCCAAGAATGTATTGCGTCGGTATATTTCCGACGTTCTAGCCCTACAGTTTAGCGATCGTGACAGAAATATGACATCACTGAGTAGCATATCACACGACTCCTCTCAATCAAAAAATTCCGTCGTAGGCTCCCGAAGCTCGTCGGGATCACAACGATGTTCAACCCATCCCAGTGGATTTTGCCAACCCTTTTCCCCCTCCAAGGCATCGCCACTGAAGTGTGGAGGTGTGAATACCTCTTGAAGATATAAGGAAGGGGGAATTTAAGGAGGTATACGTGAGGGTTGGAGAAAAGGGAAGTGACACTGCTTCGCCGGAAATAGTGAGTGTGGTCACGCGAAGGGTCTGATGGGACGTGCCTTTCGTTGACGGGATTGAGGGAGCGGCCAACGTTGGGGTCACGGCTTGAAGGGAACGAAGCAGGATGAGCAAGCAGGATGAGCAAGATGTATAAGGTGAGGATGAGCAAAGTGACCTCTCTCTCTCTCTCCAGACTTGCTTCGAAACCGTCTGTGAATGAGCGAATGAGGTAAATGTGTGTGGTGTATTCATTTGCGCATCAAGGAAGGCCGAGCAAAGACGAGTTTCAGGGAACTATTTATGTTTGACAAACAAGATGGAACCGAAAAACTGAGAGAATTGTGATACTTGACTTACTATGCCTTCCTGGTCGTATATTGTGTTGACCCGTCTATTTTTCAAAATTATGGAAAGCAGAAATATTTTATACGCCAGCCACTGCCTATTTTTTCTTCTGTTAAACATAGAAACAGCGATATGTGACAAAATAAATTATTTTTGACAGTTTTGGAAGGAAATTCCAAGATTTCTCCAGCTAACTCCTGGCCATACTCTAAATATGTTATGTTGAGAATTGTATCCGTAAAATGAATCTATTTTGTCCATAAAAACATTAAAATCTGGGATTCTAGTCAACCTCTTTGACTTCCCATCACGATTATCGTGTACTTGTATAGGGTTCAGGAGGAATGTTGAGAGCGATGGCCACGCGATTCGGGTTTTGTGGTCTCGTTTCACAATTTTCTTGAGAAATCTCATTCAAGTGGAGAGGGTGGTGTTTAGAGAATCATTATATGGCCTTCATAGTCTGTAAAATGCGGCAAATTTTGTGAGGGAGGCGGCTTCTCAATACTCAGCACGGTAAAAAAGGCATGAAATTAATGTAATGAGTCTGCGGACTTGAGATATGTTGGTTATAACGCAGGAATCAAGTTTTACGGGAGATTACACCGTCTTTGTTCGCGGAGAATTTTTCGAGAAACTCAATGTTACAAATGAAAATTTTTCTGAAGTGAAAAAAGAAAAATTAAGGAATGGTTGCTTTGAAGCGGGCTTTAATTGGGCTCCGGCCTTGACTTTTTCCCAGCCGGTCTCACTGGAAAATCTCTAAAAGGTCATTAATCAACGAGGATGTATTGACGCGTGTGAAAGAATGGGACGGTATTTTTTTCAATGAAATAAACACCGATTCCAATTCAATGTCATTTGCAATTCTTCGAGTCGATTTTCGGTCTCCCATCCTTGAGGATTTCCTTCGGTCGATAGAGTAAAACATATTATTGCAGCTTTTTGCGTTCTTCAATTCCGAAAAATCAGTGTTTACAGAGGCTGTCCTGTGATTTTCTCCGCGTGTTTTTTAAGCAATCACAGTCAAACAAAGCTAGCTATGTTTGAAGACAGTAATTATAAACTAAAGAGAATTTATTCGTGGAACACGGTCATTACGCTGTGCTTTCGAAGCTGAATATCCTTTTATGTGTAAAGTGGTGGTTATGAATAGAAATGAAAAGCTTTGCTAGCTCTGTTGTTGAGACATGAATGTGGTATTGGGAGACTTGATGGTGTGTCCGATTCGGCTGTTACTGGTACTCATCCAAGTATGATTAGGGCAAATCAATTGATATATGAGTAATACTTTATAAAAGTGGCTTCTAGGCTGGTGTTATGATTCGTTGGAAATTCAACACGATTTTTGTATTTTCATTCGTCCGGCAACGTCTTCAGATCTTACATCGCCAATGATATCTATTTCTATGAAAGATTATAGAGAAGCCATGGTGGTTTTACGATGACCGTCATAACAGACCTTGAGCGAGCGTATGTAGCATCGTAAGTTAGCCAAAGTACACAAAATAGATCCCAAAACATGAACGGTGTGTTGAATTGGAATCACATCCCGAATTTTTACGCAGTACCTTTTAATGTGGGAAGTCGCACACCTCTGGGGGTTTTAATGGCCAAGGACCATCACACGTTTAACCTTGAAGGAGAAGGAAATATTCCCTCGAGTGACCTTTGAGAAGCAAACAACGCACGTGTATCTACTGATGTCACTGCTTTCTGGATGGGGCCTCCATCCCCGGCTGCGCAAGGGATGAGCAATTGGTACGTAAATCGTCCTGTTCCTCTTCGCCGCTGGTGTCGGTGAAACTTCCTGCGTATAAAGAGGACTGAGCTTCTTTTAAATCTAAATCTTCATAATATCCTGCAAGCCACCTCAAGGGTGTGTGGCAGGGGGTAAGCTGTATCCGACATGCATTACACTGTACTCTATTAAAGTTAATGTAACTGCGACTATTGATGAAGTTGCATATCTCGCTAATGCTTGTCAGGAGGTGAAACCTCACAAGCAATGCACTATAAGTATGCTACCGATGTTAGAGGGACCGGTTGTAATAATGTATTTTGCAACTGCATTAATGGACAGAGATACAAAGATGTCTTTCGTAGCCGTTTTTGTCACTCAAAGAGAATGGCTTTCGGTATATATAGTCCAAGCGAAAGGAAAATTTCTCCTGTTTTTGTATCCATGTTAAAACTAAATTCTTTCATTGATAACGTCGTTCATTCATTTCCTATAGCAGAACCCGTTTCACTGATCATCCGTCTTCCTAGTTTCTTGTCCATGATGTTTTCCTTTAATGGGTATCCAAAAGATGAAGTCAGAAAATTTAGAAGTGGAATCAAAAGTGCCACAAGTTAGCAGTGATGTGACTCCTCTTATTATTATAATTCATGCATCAGGTCCATGAGCACCTACGAAACATTCAACGCAAATTAAAATGTATCAAGCAAACCAAAGGCCCCCGTTTTTCGATTCCCGTTACTGGTGAACTATTTATTTCGGTATTTTTCAAAGACGAGGTGCGCATCAGTTGACAAATGCATACATTTAGTGATCGTGGATAGAATTGACGCCAACCGGAATACCATTTCTATCTCATTTAAGCGTTAGGTCAGCAATGATTGAAGCAATTCTCAGATAAACTTTTAAATATAACATTTTGTTTTTAAGACACTTTTTATAAACGTTTACTTTAAAAAATGCATTTCTTATCAGTGTTTTGCTTAAAAAATACTTATTGTAACTTGTAAAGAATTATCTAGATTTTACCCTACGTTTTGCCCGTTCTGGACGTCACATGTATTTAATCAATAAAAATATAATGTTTAAAAAAAGCGTTTCGGCAAATTCCCGTCATGCTGATGGTAATTGGAAGGAGAAATTTTGTTCTAAAGAAATACTGATGCAAAAAAATTGATTTCTAAATGTAACTATCCAACCTTTCATTGCGTCGTCTTGATGGCCAGGTTGGTTACGCGTTGGCCTGGCAACCCGAAGGCCGTGAATTCAAGTACCATGTTGAGCCTCCATTAGGATTAAATGTGCAATATAACCTTAGCTGATGGAGCACCTGAAAACCCAAGTATAGTGCCTGTAGTTGCGTCATCGAGCCTTCGCGCCGCCGAAAGAAATGCCAAGGGGTTAAAACGAAGTCCGGGGGAGGAGCGTCATCACTCGTTGCTGAGTTTGACCCATCCTCAAGAGGTGACGACATCGACCTTGGAAGGAAGATAAAGAGTGGGAAGGTTGCGGAAAAGGCGTGTGGGTTTTTGTGTGGAAGAGCTGGGGGAAGATGAGAATAGGTTTGTGAAGGTCTCCGCGAAAATGTAAAGAAAAAGAGCAAGGGAGCTGAAGTCGAAAACCAACAACGATGCGGCGTGCGCGTTTATTTTGTGGCGCGGAGGGAAATTTACCGAGGGAGATGTATCATCACGCGTGATGCGATTCCAATCTCGGATGCTTCATGAAAATTCCCTATCACGTTTCCCCGACTGCCATGGATCCTCCTCCTCGCACGTACTGTCCATTTCAAAGAAGAAGAAGAGGGGATTTGAAGGAATGCGGCAACTCGCGCCCTTTAGGTTCGTTCACGTTGAGCATATGAACATAACTTAAGAGCTTAGCGAAAATTATACTCAGGTTATAATAGTCATTGGCTTCAAACTTACCAATGGGAGTATTTCTCTTTTTTCTTAGGTAAGCTAAACAAAGAGATTGTATAACAAAGTCTAACAAAGCAATTGTAAGCAATTCGATAATAAAGCTTATTTTATATCGTATAGGCGTAGGATTTTATTCAGGTATTCCGAAATAGCGACGCATTTTTTTCACTTACTATTCGTGGCTTCAGACTGACCAGTAAGAGTAATTCTCTTCTTCCTATGGGATTTTATTTCTGAAAAATCCGTTAAAAATCTTATTTCACTTTATACATGTTTTCATTTAAGAATTTTGGAATAACAATTCAATTTTTTGCACGAATACGTTAGCTCGCGATCCATCTCAATGAGCGACTACCTTCTGCACGTCTTGAGTGACTACCTCCTTCGATTCACTTTCTCATAGCTAGTGACGTATTTGTACTGTTTGAGGTAGCTTCTGATTGGTCAGCATAAGCAACCCCTCCTCTTCGAGATTGACTAACATAGCAACATAATTTAAAAGATGAACGAGAGGCGTCGTCTGTGTAAAGGTATGTGCTTAAGGTGCCTTGCAAACACTATTTACGTGTTTTGCTTTCCCTAAAATGAGTTAATTAAGCCGTATTGGCGCTGCAGTCTGGAAGCTCCTAAGGCTGGAAAATTATTCAATAAATTTAGAAAATAAATTCATCAACTGAAATGCATATTTAGGAGTTTAATTTTGCATTTTAGTGGCTTATTTTGAGAAGAAGCAGTATATTTTTAAACTTACAGTCGTGATGGAACCCCTAATGTTCTATACTATCACACTCAGTTGGGGCCCAGATTGAGGTTTGATTTTATTCAAACATTATATCATAAGAACGTAGCTTATGAAGGTTGAAGGAGTCATTCATGGGTATTGGAAATAAAAGAAAAAAAGTCATCAGTCAGCTCAAGGAAGAAGTATTATGATTGGTCGGTTTGAAGACACGGGCGTTTGTAGCCTTGGCTTAAGTTGCGTTACGTTCTTAAGTTATGTTTTTGTGCTCAATGTGAACCGGCCAGTTGAGGGGAGGGGGGTGAGAGGGAGGAGGGTGGAGAAAATAGAAGAGGGTGGTTGCCATGGGGAGGAAAAATTGTTCCTCGAGGAGATTGGATATCGGCTTGAGAAGGATGTTGGCGCGAGAAGAGAATATTTGCTGGAAGACGGTTCGTGGTGGTTTTTTTTAAAGGGTGGGGGGGGGGAGTGAATCACAAGGGTTCGAGAACAGGATGTAAGATGATTGAATAAGCCTAAATAAGCGGTGTGCATTGCAGAGAGGGGCAAAAAACAGCATGGAAACATGCTTTGAGGTTTGAGAATTTCGACGGTGCGAAAGATTCTAGCACCTTGCACACCTTTTGCTTCTAATGTATCATGCCTACTTATTATGGGCCCAATTTTATAATGTCTGATTAACGTTAAACGTCAGATTACGTAGCCTTTAATTTTATGTGAACTGAGGGTTAAGGTTTTAAATACGCATCAGACCGCCAGTTAGTTAAAGTGGTCATTGAGGACAATGAAGGATATCCACATCGGATATCATGACGAGAAAATATTTAAACCGGCATTATAAAACCGTGACTTAGTAAAATTTGCATTAGGAGGCGGATGTTTTATCCAAATACTTTTTGGGTGCTATGTAAACAGAACTTCAAGTATTTTACTTTGCCATTCAGATGAGTTATAAAACCGTGGACTACTTGGCGCCATCAGTTTGGAGTGAGACCATGTCGGCACCGAGTTACTCTTCCCCCTCTCATCTTTCCCGTTTCCAACCTACCAACCTATCCTTAGTGGCTAAAATGACCTCAGTTGTCGGTCTCCTTCCTCAAGTTACTCCTACCACTCATTTTTTGTTATTTTATTGTTTCCAATTGCTTATTGCTTGAGCTAACGATGCCTTTTTTCTATTAAGGATCAAAGGATATTGTGGAATCGTTTGTCAACTCTAGTAATCTTTCAGTCCGATTTTTTCACTTAACTTTCATAGATTCATGTTGTTAGAATTTCATATCAACTTGGGTTTTCGGAAATGGGATGAATTCGACGAGATATCACGGAAATTGATTTTTATCTAAAGCCTCAAACTGTTCGGAAAAACGAAATCGTAGATTTACTATCTCAGACAATCTTAGGATTTTTTTTATTATTTTGAAAGTTCATTTGAATCAGGTTGTAAGCGGTTGACGTAGTATTTCCATTAGGAAGAACATTTTTTTGTTTAATAAATGAAAAGGAATTTTGATTCAATCCTTGAAGTGCTTAGCGATATGTGATTAGCAGTTTGACATCAGGGTGTTAGAATGGCTCTGGTTGGTTTTCAACAATGGAATATAGTCTTCGTGTAATCCCAGCGAACAATGTTTGCATTTTAACAGTTGTTTCATGCTATTTTGTATGCAACAAAGTGTTGCAAAATATAAAATATAGATTTACTGGTGTTATAATTTTGAGACGCTTGCTTTTCTTAAAATCGCGCAGACCAAGTTGGAAGAGACTATCATTGTCTATCCTTCCAAGAGTTCATTGTTCTGTGTTTGATGAATATTAATGCATTTTTTGCTCACTTCTTGAAAGGATTTGCGATGTGATTAACAGATCGACCCGAGAATGGCCTCGGTAATGTGGTGGTTTTTGTGTATATCTGTCACGCCGGGGACGTCAACGGAGCTAGGAGAAACTTTTCTCGCGGTTCTTTCTTGTTGCCCGTTTAGAAAACGCAAAGCTCATCCCTTTGCATAGCACGGATTGAAAAGAGCCGAGAGGCGCTGGATGGACGCTGGCGAACGCGCAAGAATTTACACTCCCTTCAAATAAGGATGATGGAATACGTCTGAAAAAAGGCCTAGGACGACCGTATTTGTGGAAGTCGAAAGTCCGTCTGAGTCAGTAGAGATTGACGAAATTCTTCGAGGTGAGAGGGTTTTGAAATTGATCAACAACACAGTTTACATTCGGATCGGTAAATCACAAATTTTGGCGGAGAATATGTTCATTGGTCAAAAATGAGCGAGCGATGAAGCCTTTTTAACAATTAACACCTTGAATTATTAACAATTTTTGGAGGCTTTTTAAAATTTATTTTTGTCATTTTTTATTTTTTTCATTTTGACAATTTTTGTACTTTTCTTTTGTTTACTCAGAAATGCTCACCTTAAAAGTGATTGAAGTGGCCTCGTGAGGCTAAATAGCCAATTCCAGGTTCACTTTGGGAAGTTCCTTCGTTAAAATAAGAGCTTTGATAATATTCGCAGTCTATTTATTTAATATGAGTTGTGGAACTTAGACTCTTTTTTATATTATGCTGCTCTCAAGTGCTATTAATTCATGCTCAATTTAGGCGTCAGTGAAACATTGTGGGCTCGAACTTTGACGCTGTGGAAAAATAAATTCATCTCTTTCACATAAACATGTCTACCACCAGTTATTTTCAATGGAATTGGATCATGGTGAAATTTTATTATGCGCAATGCTATAGACTGAAGATAAGTTTAGTATACGAAAATGGATAATTAAATACTATGAAATAATAAGGCTAATTGGATCTTCTCGTTATTCAGAGGACCTCAATTCAAACAATGCTCCAATTAAGCTAAGAAAGCTCTTCACGATTGTGAAATGCGAACTCATTCGTCTTGAAATAATGCCTTGTGGATATTTAGTAATCTTAAGACTATATTATGATCAATTATTATTGCCTCAATATTTAATGCCTAAAATAGTGAAGATGCCTCAAATTAATAAGGATTGGAAGCGATATGGGAGAAACTTTGATTGATAGGTTTTGAAATTAATTTCCCTCAAACAATACGATAATGATACCATGGAAAAGCACACACTAATTATGTAAAGAATTCTTGGAAACTAGCTCTAACCAGCGGATTCGCTCGACTAATAAATCTTCCTATTTTCTTATTCAACTACTTCCTTACTATCTTTTCACTCTTTTCATTCCCCTGTAACTCTCAGTAAGCGGCCATATAATTGCTTTGATATTTGCATTGTCCTTAGTGTGTAATCGAGACATTGATTAATAGAACACAGTACAAACAAGCCGATCAGGTCACCACTAAGCTGTATGAATTTTTTAACGACCTTTTTTGGCTTATACCCAGATAACAGACATTTTTAGTGTAATGACACTATTAAAACCCTGCTAGGAATGTAAAATATGTAATAAATTTGAGCTTTCCCCTGAATAGTTTCCCTTGGCAATTTTTGCAGTAGCTTTAAATTGTTAAAAGTCTTGATGAAGTCTTATTTTTGAAAAAAAATCTTTGTGAACACATAGAATCTTAGGCTAGGCTGTGTGGCAAATTTTATTACAATATTTTCAGTAGTTCCAGAGATATCATGATTAGTCAGTGAGTGAGTCAGTGGTATTTGGCTTCAATGTGCAGGTACATAGAACACTTTTCATTCGACAAAAAACGCGGAAATAGGCGGTGTACTCACACCGTCGCCACACCTTTCTGAGGGTTGGCAAAATGCAATGTGTATGTTGATTTAGACGTGCATTATTACGATTCTATCTGCAGATGGTCGGCGATAGAGTATTCATTGCACTTGGCTCGAAACCGATCACAGCCGATAGATAGCCAAGGGGTCAAGTGTGAGAACGCTGATTTCACTTGGCGATGTTCATCGAGGCGCGTGAAACCGCGACTCTGTTCGAGTGGGGTCCCTTCCCTTTGAAGTGCCGCCCATGATATTCTGAGATGAGTGCGATAGCCAGTGAAATCACACAGTATCGTCTTGGCCGAGGGCGTTCGCATAGGCGCCACCTGGACATGAGCCCGGCATGAAAAGTTCGAACACCGAGTGTTATTGGCCAAATAGGCCAACGAGTGTCACTCGGTAATAAAAGTGATGACGACAATAATTTTTTTTTACCTCCTTTAAATAATTTTATAAAGTATAATTGCCTTAAGATTCAGTCCTGAATGTGAAATGCTCAATCAGTAATGCGGAGACGTTATTTCATGTCATTATTCCGATTTTAATACGTTTAATAGATGACTTTTGGGAGAAAATGTTTTTTTTCGAAACTTATCAGTATTTTTCCAACAAATTGAAGTGTTTTCGTTTCTGGTGGCTGCATGGTGAACTTGCCTCCATTAGGTCACATGCTATAGTTCATGATGCAATTTACTTTCATATTTTAGCTTTATAAATATATCTGCAACAGAAGAGGAATATTTGTACCTCGGAGTGAAACCCGCTTTAGGATTACGATATGTAGAAAGAAGTACCTGCACAAATTGCTGGTAATAATACTTATTTTCCGTTATTATCTATTTAATTTAAACTTTTGTTTCTAGTTTCTTGTTTTTTCGAAGACAAAATTAAACTACATTATTTCAATTCATTTTTATGAGCAACACATTAAATACTATTCAATCCCTTTTACCATTATTATGCATTGGGTGAGAATACAGTGTATTTTGGGGATTCCCGCTGCGATGCCTCAGGCTTTTTTAGATGATGATTCGGATGTATTATAAGGCCTGAAGTTGGAAGATGCTTACCTCCGAAACGTCGTCAAGGAGACCCTGACTCAGCGCAGCGTATGTCAACGAACAAAATATGTTGCATTCTCGCATGAGCAATGTAACGAAAGTTTTCATGTGAAATTTTTATGCATAATAATGATTTACGACGTGATTTTGAAGAGGTTTTCGCCTTTTTGCATCGGGGATTGTCATTGTTTGAAGTTTCGCTGAAATTTAAGTAGAGTATAAGTGGACATTTAAGCTTAGCCAACTCATAGGAGAGAAAAATGTTGGCGCTAAATACTCGAATGCACGTTTAATAGCCCCACGCGTGATAGTCTCATTCGGTATTGCGAGCTCCTGTGGATCACCATCGTAATTTCTCACCATCACCTCATCTCATCTTCATTTTCTTCTTACGCAACCGGTCGATACAAGGTTCATTATTGGGAGCGCTTTTTTACGCTCGAATTATATCGCTGCTCTCAATTCACCTTCAAGGGCTTGATCATCGGAACGCCTGTTACATGTTCCATTACGAATATTACCTTAATCCTCCTCTCAATACATACCAGCATATCTGATATCATCTTTCGAATTCCAATCGCAATTCCAAAGAGAGGGTAGTTTAGTAACCATCATTCTCTCGTTTTTTGTGGTTGCAGCGATTTGACTTTGGACATGTTTTCCAGGCACATATTTGGATTTACCCAATTATTGGATGTTTCTTTGGATGTGTGCTCATTTATGGCTTAATCATTTCTCCTTTAGTTTGATGGTTTTTGGTGACCATGCTCTTTCATAGCGAGCTCGAATCGGTTACATGCCCGGAATGATCTGTCATGTTATGTTTACACACGTTATGTCGTTTGATTATGCCTATTTTCATGTTTTTTTCATTTTAATACTTACACTTCTCAACATGCTCGGTTTTAATTGGTGATGATGATCTGTCAATAGTCGGTACTGGATACATAATTTTAATGAAATATTAGCATCTGAATTATCATAGCCTCTTTAGTAGAAAGTTTACTGCGTAACTCATGGAGGGTTATGATGATATAAGGCGTAATAGCGTGCCTAGAGCTATTTTTTCTCACGCTAGCAACCAGCTGTCGAGATAAGAAAGTGTTAAGCGGTTTAAAATATCATTTGAGAGTTAACACTTGTTTTTCATTTATATGTTACTTTTTGAATTTTCTGCCAATGCTGCTTATTACGTGTTACTTTTGCGTAAAACCTCATTTACGTTAACAAAGTATTATTTTCATTCTTCAACAAGTCGTTGATGTCCTCTTTAAGTATCTTCCTGACCACTTTCTGCAGACTTCCGCGTTCTGCCAAGTACTTCACCAGTATGTTCTTCTCTGAAATTTGGCATGGGATAAATTCATCTGGATTGCATTTCTTATTGTTCAATTTTTTAGGACGACGAAATTCCGGTATGCATCTGATTAACCTAAGGAAAGGACTGAGAGAAGGCAGAAATAAATTTGTTTTTGTTCTCATCTTATTGAGAGAGGAGTAGTTTTTGTCCGGGCGAAATTCCTTCTCCATTTCATCCAGCCCTTGAAATTTCTTTTTGCCTCAGCTCTCGGCAGATTTTCCCGGCATTCTGATCAGGATATCCTTTTTTTTTGTCTCCTGCGTGAAGCGTTAACTTTAAACCCAAGCCCGTTTTTTCTCCATCGCATATCTCCTTCTGATGCACTTATTTCGTAGAATAGCCGCGTAGGTGATTCTCATTCCTCTCATCTTTATCCCTTCTCAACACTTCAAGCTTAACATCTTGCTTTTAGCCCTAATCGTTTTTTTTTCCTTTCCGTGCGCAGTGATTTATAAGCAGTCGAAATTGCGTTAGTCAAAACAGGTAATTGCTCGGACGACTGTGCAAATGTATTACCAGTGAATGGAAAACAAATAAATACAAAGTTGTTTTCTTCCATTCACGCAGTACATCATTACACCCTTGACTGCGCGAACTGAATTGGCTCCACACTGCGCAGTGAAAAGCATAATGTAAAACAACCTTAAAGCATATTTCTTGCTTATTTGGTCAAACATCTTATGGATTTTGCATTTGCTCATGTAATTGATCACTTCACCTTCGACTGCATGAACTGATGCTACTTCAAACTGCGCATAAAAATGCATCTTGTAAGAATGCTATAATACCCTCATGCTAAAGGGAAGCGTCTCTTTTGACTTCTCATCTGTGTCGTCTGTCGACCCAAGTGGGAGAAAGAAAAAAATGTAGGGAATGCACTGATGGAAATGACAGCCTCGCTACGGTGGAATCGTAAAAAAAACTCTGTATGGCACGCGTAAGGTGATTCGGACCAATAAATTCCGTACGGGATGAGACAACTTCTTATGCCTCGCGGGAAGACATACGCAGGGATATCGATGAGGCTATGAGAGAGTGGTCATTCGTAACCTGCTTGCGTGAATCCTCCTTTTTAGTGGAGCGTGAGGGAATGTTATCCCGTGAATGCATTCACGTGAACCTCCATGCCAATGCACGAGAATGATTCTCTTTCTCTCCTCTCTTGACACACAATTATATGCGCCTACTTTAGAGGAGAAATTATTAGCTCGTTCGATGTTCGTTCTCATTTCCATGAAAAGTCCAACTCCTCTCATCAGGGTCGTCAATTTGGTCATTAAAAGGGTAGAATTACTTAATGTTGTTCTTCAAATATATATAAAACTTACATTAGTTTCATTTTGAACTAAATTTGACTTAACATTTTGAAACTAACTTTTTCTATGACGTTTTTTTATTAGTAAATTGTCTTTTTGTGAATTTGGAATCTCATATTGCTATTAGCCTTTGTATCCAAGGTATGCTAACTCCGCTTATCTTTCCACTTAAATAAAATCAATCGTGGAATTTAAATTTTAAAGAACTGATACCGAATATACAACCAGATTGATGAACTAAGCGTTCATTTTTCAATGAGAAAATTTGGCGTAGTCAATATACTTATACGCTTTTTATTTCAATTGCATATACTTGTATCAAACATTTATTAATTTCTCTATATCGTCATCTCGAAACATAAAACTATGCTTTAAAAGCAGAAGGTATCTAAGATGATTTTAAACTTTCCGAAATTGCGGACTAATAATTTATGTTATTTCCGTGAAAACGTTTAATGGAAGCCGTGTTGGATTGAATACTCGGTGATTTTCACATTTATATGCCACGTTTTTAAACAATGCATTCAGATGCAATATCTCCTTTTTCTCTTTCATAGTGTGCGCCTTTCAACTCATCCTCTGTGCATTGGAAGAATGTGACGACATTATTAAAGATGAGCTAGTAAATGTACAAGTCATCGAGAGGAAACCAGGATCTTGCGCCATTAGCATTTCCTCACCGCATTCAAATTATTGAAAACACTCTAGAGCGTACTGGGCAATGTATTGGTGCATCGTGCTTTTTTGTATTTTTCTAAGGTATAAGCGTGAGATCGATCACGCTTAATCTCAAGCAATATTCTCTCTCGTGGGAGAAATTCTGAAAAGAACAGCAGAGATGAGCAGAGAGAAGGCAATGGAAATACGGTGTCATAGATGAAAGATAAAGATAGAATTGGTTGGAAGAATCACCGATCAAATTTTCCTACTTGTGGCTGAGATGAAAAGGTAATTAATGAACACACAGTGGGGTTGAAGAGACAAGCTAAATGAACTCATTCCGAAAAATTACTTCCACTTGAATATGTTTCTTAAACCAAAATAAAGGACTGGGAGAATCACAATGCAAGTCCGAGGATTGTATGAATCAAGCAAATTACGAGATACGTTTAAGTAAAGACTCATGAAGGAATCAAGTGGTCAGCTGAAAATCGAATGGAGAGCAGTATCAAACGAATCTTTGGATTGGTGGCTGCTGATGATGACGAAAGAAATATAATTAAATAAAGGTTAAAAGGTGGAAGGTCATGGGCATGATTACATAGGGCAAGTGAAAGAGGAAGTAAGTAAATCATCACCATGATGTGATGGAGTTAGCAATGAGCAGAGAAGAGTAGTTGGGCTGCTGTTAACCATTCCTGGGATTGAAACACTGGTGGTGATGATGCGTGCAGGCGATCACGCTTGAGAATCCGGAAACTTTGGTGCACGTTTATCCAGAAGCAGCGCGCGGTACTCTCTCTAGTGTGGAAAAAATGTAATTCTGAGGTAAGGGCGATGACGCCATCCACTGCCGAGGGACATTTTTAACAGTGACGTCGTCTTCGCCTTGCACACCTAAACGGAGGATTCGCTCGATAAGGGTGATGCGAGCGTGCTGCGCGATTGACGGGAGGAACTTGGCCTTTAAGATTCCGTCGGCAGTTTCCAACCCCTTCCAGGAGATGGAAGTGGGGTCCGCCCTCGCCTTCCACCTTCCCAACCTGTCCCCACCCGTCGCCATCGGTCCAGGAAGCCGCTCCCAGAGATACGCCGCGGAACGTCAGCGATGTCGAACCACCCCTACGTCACTTGTCACCCACGTACCGATTTCCTCCTGCCTGTCGGTGGGCCGTCGAGAAGAAATACTCGCGAGAAGACTCCTAGACAATCTCAATACAATAGTTTTCTTAGAATTGGTCTTTATTCCATCTTTATCGCAAAAGTTAGTTTCTGTGGGGTTTCAATAAAGGAATTATAAAGGAGTTAAAGTGGTTCTGCCGTAACAAGAATATACTGTCATTTAATTCGTATTGTAGCTACTTATAGAAAAATGTGTACTTTGTTTGATATGAACAACTAAATCATACTTTTCTTCACCATTTTTAAATCACAAATTGAACTTTATTTCACATGGCATTGAATACGAGAATGGGTGAAACATGGGGAAATTTTGAACTTCTTCATTTTTTCGGGTTCTACCGCGTTGGTTGCTGTGGTGACGACAACAGTTTCGCTGGCACTTCTGCCAGCGTCTTCAGGTTGACCTGAAGACGCTGGCAGTAGTGCCAGCGAAACTGTTGTCATCACCACAGCAACCAACGCGGTAGAACCCGAAAAAATGAAGTTCATCATAAACCACCGCGAAAACCTTCGTTCTTACATGGGGAAATTTTATGTTTTTTTTTTATAAAACAGAAAAGCCATTTTCACGAAAAACTATTTTGTCATCATCGACTTCATGTTAGCGTATTATGTCAATTCCATATCTTGCTGAATGTTTTTGAAGAATGCAGTTCTTGATGTCTTTTTTACCACATTACCTTCAAATATATTTGTTAGGAGCTGACTATTCCATAACATATGTCTAATGAGTTTTGCCATTCTTGGCCCCTGTGTTTTTAAAATCAAACTTTTTTCTTTCAATTCTTTTAAAACATTTTCATTACTTTTCCGATCTGCCCAGCTTTTTTTCCTGTTTCCTCCAGACCCACATTTCCATTGCATCAAGCTCGATTCTTTCCACTTTCCTGATGTTCCATGTTTGTAAAAGCAAAGGGCATTGAATGGTATTACAATTTAGGCACCATCCCATCTTTTAATTAAATAGTAGTAAATAGCTAAAAGAATCCACGTCAGAAGACTATATTCTATTTCAGCAGACTTATTATCTTACTGTGATAATTCATCCACGGGGATGTCGTTTTTGACGTATTTATCGTCGAATATTGTGGCTAAAACTATCCAAAATTTTAGCCATGGTGTTTTCCCTTGTGCGGAGTGTATTTTTTAAATAATTTCATCGTAAAAAACACAAAAAGGTGGGTGCTTGTCGCTTTTCCTCACATGAAGGCGCTCAAGCATGAACGGAGTGGAGCATAAAATTAGACACATCCCCTGAGCATATTATTCCGTGATTCGCGAACGACATCGCTCGAGGTCGTTCTTGGAAGACGACATACGGTCTCTCGAGAGTTTTCTATGCGGAAGTCGAGAAGTATTCGGAGAGAACACCGGATAAAATTGGCCGTCTCAGGGGATTAAGTCTCGAGACTATGGAATGGAACGTCCCGCTAGCAGCGCCTCGACCGACCGAACCTAACGTTTTCTCCCTTCACTCGTCCCTAGCCCATTCAAATCCCGTCTTTTTTTATAACGCCTCCATCTCTGGGAAAATAGCCACGAGGAGGATTTCCAGATTCCGGATAATTTGGAACCCTCGGTTTTCGACCCCTGGAAATTGTATTTCCTGAATATTCTCGAGACTATCGGATGTCATTTTTTAATTTTATTTTCATAGATAATCATTAGATAATAATGGCTGTAAAAGAATCTGTTAATTCACAGAAAATCCAATGTAGTGAGGACGGAGCAACCAGAGAAAGTGACTTGGGAGTGCATAGTCTTGCAGAAGGGTGTAGATATTTCTATAATATCTCGACATTTAGTGAAGTATAACGAGTCAGAAGTACCAAAGAAGGATATAAATCCCATGACTAAAGCGTATATTACCAAGGACAAGCCTATATTGTCATTTTGAATTGGTTTCGATCACTTTGATATTTGAGGTTTTCTTAAAATATTAACTACATATATGACTAGTAAATGGTGAAAAGTGGCCGTGGGGCAAATTGGTGATAGTCATTCAATATGGCAAATAATCACGACATTGCCAACGACGTAATATATCTTGGATATGAGCGTCATGTACATCTGATAACAGCCTTTAGAGAAATATCAGTCAATATGTATTTTATCTAAGATATTCTGCCGTGCTAAGTTTTAAAATGAGCCTGGTGCCATTTCAAAGCCCAAAACTCAGGCAAGAGCACGGATTTCTCGCTACTGATTTGGTGCGATAGAGTAGTCATGAAAACTTTTGTTTACCTTGAGCGCACATAGCCAATAGATAATTAATATTAGGATTATTATTTTTACTATCGAGTTCAAGGAGATTTTTTCCCATTTTACCTGAACATTGTATTCGGGAACGGGATATCGTGGAAATTGCCAGGAGTGGTCGGGAATACCTAACCACTCGGAAACTCTGGTTATAAACCCTTTTTGAAGTGTGCTGCCTGGAAAGGGTCACGGTTAATGCGTCACGCCCCGTAAGAGAACACGATTTTCATGCGCTCTTAGGTTTTGCGACACATGAATGACTGTGGGGCCTTTTTTCCGCGAAAACAAGACACTTCAGACGTCCGTCACCGGTGTTTTACGGCTTGGGGAAAAACACGAGGTGCTGGAAAGGAGGCAGTATTTTTTGCCTGACGCAATAACGGCGTCTTACGTCAGTCGAAAGCGTGTAAATTTTAATTTGCCACCCTCGTAAAAAGGTCCGCACGTGAATTGCTTGTGCTGCAATTTTTCTAAATTTCATCCCCGAGACATATGCCTACCTGTTGTGTGGTTGGTGGGTGTCCCTGTACGATCTTTCCTAAGCAATTAACTTTCGTCTTGTAATTTTGTGTCGTTTGTCTTGGAGGTGGAAAAGAGGTGTAACTTTTCTAAAAGGATCCACGTTTTATTCAGTAAACAGCCGTTAGGGCGTGTAATGGGGGATATTCGAACACTAGAAATTGAGTGTGGAGAGCATTGGAGGAAGAATTTGGAGACGAATTGATATGTGTTTTGAGCGAATCTATGTCTCGCTGTGTTTTTTGTAGCTGTGAATGTTGCGAGAGAATGAAGAATTCTTGTATCTATTTCTTTGGCATTGCATCTATCTTATTTTGCCACTTTTGTTTGTGCATTGTTAATTATGTCTACAGCTGGCCAAATCATGACTACTGGCCAAAGAGGGCCTCCACAGTTTTTAAATAATGCATTATATACTTGAATTAATAGTTACTACATGCCTAATTGATATATGTTATGCAAACGTGCATTTCTTGCGATTTATTGTGAAATGTGTGTTGCGGAAATGAAATCGTTGGCAATGTAAACTTTTCGATGAAGGTTACCTCACCACAGGTTCCAGCCTAATGGCCAAACTAAACCTTTCACACTTATATGAGATGTATCCTTAATGAACCGTTGTTGTTAATGTTAAATGTAATAAATCACTTTCTTGCTTTCGTCTACTCTCCAGGTGTTGTTATATGAGGGATTAATAATATCCTCCGCATCTTCCTGTACCTCGGGTGTTCTCAATTTTTCTTGTAATTTCAGCGTTGATGTTAGCCTTCCAAGTCTCTAGCGGTTCCCCGCCCAATCCTTACAATGGCTCTGCCACACCCTCTGTTATTCTTGAAGACATTTTAGACAAAAATTCCGACTTTTCTCTGCATTTTGCCTAATTCATGAATTGAAATCTCTCTGTGCTGGGTCCCAAATGCTTGTGGCGTACTCTAAATGAAGCCTGACCAAAGCTAATGGGAATGAATAGTACCTACGCTAGAAATTTGCGTTATCAGACCGCTTGGGTTTTAATCGCTACAAATGCATGCTATATGGGTTAAAAAATCTTATTTTCACTATTCAATGAATAAAAATGGAACAGTAGGGTAAACGCTTGTTCGTAAAGTTAATACAAAACTAAAGGGAAAGAAAAAATCGAAAAGATCTAAAAACAAAACATTTTCGACGGATCATCAATCGGTAATTGGGATCAATACGAAAACCAACTAACGTGTGAGTCATGTGATGATGCTTTACGTTTGAATTCAGTCGTTTCTCGAGAATGTGGGTTTCATAGAATGTTTGTCATTGTGCTGGCCAAGAAAGATATGTCGTGCGCCTCTTTCGTTGGCCTGCCGTGCAGGGAGCGCCGTTTTCCCGTCGGGACCCAGCAGTCCGCCAGAGTTTTCTCCCCACCACCTCTACCTTTATTACTCCTTTGTGAAATTATTCTGCATTTTAGCGAGTTTCCATGTAAATTTTGGAAAACTACCCTCTCCTCTTAACTAATATCTTCTACTTTTCGTCCGAGAATCTGCCCATCGAGTCTAGCGGCTCCCATTGCAATCCCAAAATTTTTGATCGCCTTTGAGAGAAAAATATCTCACTTACGAGCGAAAGTTCTCTTCTTTACATTGGAATGAAAATCGATTGGTCTATAACAAAGCGCGCCTGTAACCTGAAGGGCGATTGATAAGAAATTTTAAATTGCCACATTTTCACCTGGAAAACTGTAACAGGGGCATCGCCGTTTCGTTAATGGGATTATTAAGGTCAAGATTGTAAGGAGAAGCTATAAATGAATAATGAAAAGTAGGAAAAGAGGCCAAAGCGAATTTCTTATTTCTTTACTCTCTCGTTTTTTGATGGTATCCTTGAAGAACGAACTAATTAAGTCCATTGGTAAATTTATATTGTGTTTTTGTTATTTATTGTATTATGCCTTGACTTAATATCTACTAGTTCTTGCTGTGCCGAGTAATTTCTGAGACCTTCAAATTTTGTCGATAGAAACTCACATTTCTTCCTCGTTCTTTTTGCTCATTTAGGCCTTGATTTCGTTCTTGCAGAGCCTTCTGGTTTCTTCCCATTGCTCATCTTCCGTGGAAGCCAGCTTTTTTTTTTCAAGGGCGTCCTTTTACGCGGCCACACTCGAAAACCCCATTATGATGATGAGGCAATTAACATACGAAAAATATTTCCTTTCGAGCCTATACGTGTGTAAATAAATGCCCCACCGCCTTTATATAGTGAGTGGTGTTGAGTGAGCTCAATCAGGAGCGTGGGCAGAGGGAGAGGACGCATTTTTACCCCACTTCCTTCTTTCCCTCCTCCTCCTTAACAATCGGAATTTTAATTGCGATTCCCGAAAGGATAGCCAATTAAGAGGAGCGCCAATTACTCATGCGTTCTCTACGCGCCGCCCCTTTTCGCGCCATTTTCCCACCACCCTATCGCGTCTTCCATCTCCCCCTCCGCATCCTTTCCTTCCACGTATACATCTACTTTCTTCTTTCAAAGTAATGTGGGAGTAGCGGCGCCAGTAATTTTAGCGTAGTCACCAGCTGGGAATATAAAACTATGGGCAAAATTGACATCGAAGAAATCAATTGCCTGGACTGGAATACGAATCTAGATCCTACAAATTCGGTCCAAGTGCCTTAGCCAATTAACCTACCCTTGAGTCCTATTCCGTTGTTAATTTCATGCGACTGACGCGGTTAGTTAGTCCCGCTGTACTTTGATTATGCCTAAAGATAAAGTTATATGTTTGAAAGAGTGTGAAAACCTTGTGGACTAAGTCGCTATGCGCGCGATTGTTTGGTGGCATTATATAAACGTTAATTAGTGAAAAAATCTAGTTTCTTTAAGGCCTTTTGGTAATTCGAAAAATTTAGGATCAAATTCCAGTTCACAGGATTATTGTGTTTTATTTCCAGTTGTGCGGGGTGGGGGTGTTAAAACGCAAACCATGAAAGGAAGACAATAAGGAAAATAAATTGGAATGGGGAAAGACCAAGCGTTAAATGTATTTTTTTTTCAATATTTTTCTCGATTCCTATTACTTATTGTAATCATAAATTGTGCGAAGAAGGAAAGAATTGTGCTTATCATTTTGCACGGTGTCTCTCTTATTTTGTGGATGTTGTCTGTTACACGCATGCTGTATGGAGGCATGATAATACCTTTTGTGTTCAGCTGTCTCTCGTGAGATCTGAGCCTTTCGTGTTATCTTCAAGTCTCCAGCGCCCTCCAATAGCATTACGATATGAAATTTACGTCAGGAAGAAATTCAGTCCCTCAAAAGAAGTTTTTTTCTTCACATATTCCAACCACAGATCTCTCTCTCATCGCCATTTACTATATGCATCGTTTGTTCCCTCTTTTCGTGTGATTTTCCGCTCTGTTTTTCGTGCCTTTTCGTCTAATGAAGTCTTCTTACTTCACATTTCGTGTTTCGACTCTTCGTTTCCGCACCCGCATTTTGGCTCCGCCTCTTTCTTCACCCATTGTGATGCATAACCACCCACCAAATTTTCAGTTTGGTCGGCGTTCTCCATTTTATCGCCACTGTTTCTCATGTGAGCGTTTCCCTTTAGTGCTTCGTCGGAGGCCTGAGGAGTAATGTGCTTCAGTAATACTGTAAAACAATTTTTCAGTAGTATGTATGCGAAAGATATCATGTTTTAAACTGCATGAACTATATCGATCCAAACTTAATATATCCTAAGACAGCGTTTTAACGAAAAATGTTTGATTAACATTATTGAATCATTATTGAAAATTATGCTTATTATTAAATTATTACATTTTTGAATCGAAATCTAATACCTATGTGCTCTCTGTAGATGTAGGGAGCAAGGAAATTTGATATCTACTTGAAGATCCATATCGTTTTATTTTTTATGGGGCAAATTCAGTCTTTCATTGTTCCAACAAAACTTCTTGGAAAGTAATTTCCATGATGAAGCATAAAGGTATCTAACTTCATACATAAAATTATTTTGTGATATTGGTAGTATTTTCTACCTTCTATTTTAATCTGGTGTGAGATAGTATTTATGATTTTTTTACTAATTTCAGCCTTCTTTCTTTGCAGGTAAGTTTCCTGTCCAGAAACGTTATTTTATTTTGATTCGATGAAGTGATATCGAAAACCTGTTGAGTAAGTAATTCTGTTAATAGTTATATGAAATTATTACGTACCTTGAGACCCAAATCAATGATGTGGCTTAAGCATACTTAATCTTGAATAATAGACCCTAAGAACAGAGTTGTATTTGAACCTAGCTGAAAAAAATCGTTTTTGCGTTTAGGTGGTCATTCTTTTTCAACTTTACTTACAGAATGTACGCATCTGTTTTATGCGTAAAGCGGCTGTGTACGTTTATAAATTACTCAGAGCAATCTGTTAATGTCGAAGAGGAGTTATGGCTGATGCCTACTCCGCCATTACTCGGGGGGTCATGCGAAAGGTCGTTTCTCAATGAGCGCGGCCATTGTTCGATGGCTGTCGCGTATGCGCTCTCCGAAGCCGTGAGTCCACCAAGGCACCCCTCAGGGTCCGCCGTCCTGTTTCTTTCCCTTCTAAGGCAAATCGCCTCGCCTCATCTGGGCGTGAGCCAGCATCTCATGAATTTTCAGTCCTACCGCAAGACCCCTGTCACTCTCTTTACCCTGTTGTACGCCCCGCCAACCACCCTTTACCGCGAGCGCAGTTACATCTCTGGTCCCAAGAATACTTCTCCGTCCTTTCCCGAGCCATTGTATTCGTCTGGTTCACCCCACGATTCGTCTAGACACCGCCACCATCTCCTGGTGCATGCATCCAGGGACACGCAGGCTGGGAACAATCATCCTTTTCTTTTCATATCTACATAGAATGTCTCCTCAGTGGCGTGTGGTAGGTCGTGAATTTTAACTAAAGCATTCACTGCGCTAAATGCTACGTTAGATAGTTTCTGAACTATGCAATAACATACATGAGTGGGAAATTCTACAGCAAAGTATGCATGCAAAACATGATCTTTGTGAAAAGTAGAGTAACAATAAAATAAAGCTTTATTCAGTAAAAATACTAGAGTAACCGTCGAAAAACCTATTTATAAAACCATAATAGCTGCTATGTTCGGGAGTCTCCCATTTGCGGAAATAATAGCTTTTGAAATCTTGTCAGTTTGATTTGAAATCTTGTCAGTCAGAATTTCCTATTTCATTCGTCATAATTTGATCGGATAACCACTGCCATTTTCAGATTTTTAAATGTTGTATTGAATAAAGCTATTTTTTATTTACTACTTTGGATGTCGGCAAAAAGAAAAATTCTCTTAGTAGTTAGGGCCGAGCTACCTTGGTCTTCCTCGCGGCTCTCTACTTCGTGCGCTCAGCTACCGCGGGTGAGTCACTGCATCTCGCAAAGATGTCGACGGCTGAATGAGATCGAATCTCGTGCGTTAGATCCGGATGGGGTGGTTTTTAGTGCTTCCATTGTTCGGGAATCGATTATAAAGAGAGGGAACTTGAGAAGTAGAAAAGAGTTCAGCCTTTACGCCGCTTCCCATTGTTCTCAGTCGATTTCAAAGGGAGTCGCCGATTAGGTTTTGTCATCCGGAATATTTATTATAATGTCTTTCAGCGCATAAGTGCACGCGTAGTCGTTTTCATCCGAAGGTCAAATAGCGTATTTACATTTGAATTTTCTTTCAAAACTTTCATAATAACTGTTGCGACAAGAGTTTCTTTATGAAGGGAAAATATTTTTTGTGCTTCACCGGAGTTTCAGATTCCACTGTATTTCTCTTTGGTGCAAAGGTCAAATAGAGCAGGTGTGAAATCGATATATTGAGATAATAAACGCTCAGTTGATCCGTGGCTGCGTAAAATTTCGGGCAGATATGTGTACTTACATTGGAAGTGGTTGAAATGTCAAATGAAGTCATCCGTGAAAATAATAAGTTTCTTAAGTTATATGATCAATTAGTTTTTTATCCTTTATGGTATAAAAGTAATAGTACTGCTGATATTCCGCTCAATTTCTTCACAACTGAGCCTAAATACGGTCAATAATAAAAGCTTCTAATTCCGCCAATTCCTCCTGACGATTTACAAAATTATAGCGCCATCCTTGAAAAAGGCAAATTAGCAATGCTTGGTTGATTCTGAACTCAATATTTTACGCACATGTGCTCCAAGCCGGTTGTTCTCTGAGAACATCTCATTCAATCGTTCCTATTTGGGCCACTAATTAGAAATTCATGATTGCATCTGGATGACCGGAATTGGTTCGTAATGGAAAGTTTTCGAGACGAAATGGCAAAATTAACATTAGAAATCGTTGTCACGTCTGCCTCAAATTCTCTATTTACTGTGACTTTTTTTTTTGCTAGATTAACGTTGATTAAAAGTTTTCATAATTCTTGACGGTAGCTTTCTGAACCGAAAAACCGAAAGTTATGATAGGCGAAGTCAACAGCACTCACCTCATAGTCATGGGACAGATCATTGTCATTGACTGGTGTTATATACGTTTTTCATTATTTAAAGTTCCCAGATCTTGCGAAATGGATGCCTAACAAATTGGCTGGAAGCAATCGAATTAAGTTCGAAAAAGGAAACCGGTTGTATTAAAATCACCAAATATTTCAAAACTTCGGGTAGAAGATGAGAGAGCTAACAGGGGATGAAGATCGGGAAATTTAAGGAAGTCTCACTAAGTGCCACTCCCCGGTTTCTGTCACTAACAGGGTGGACCATGGTATAAGGAAGATCAGAGGATGACTCAGGGAAAATCACGAACATTTCATATCGTTTTAGTCTCCAGTCTCTGTCTTCAATGAGGTGAACCTGAATTTGAAGATATCCGTCATTTTTTCAAAAACTTATAGGCGAGGGAACACATCTAATTACCATAAGTTCGTATTTTATAATCTGATGCTCTTCTATTTTAACTTCTCCTACCTACTCTGGTAGTGAGGTTGGTGACCCATCGGCCTCTCAACCCCAAGGTCACGGGTTCAAACCTCTCCTAGTGCACGGGTGATGTGTTTGCCTTAGGATTGAAGCCAAAGATTGGTGTGATCAAACCACAGCGGTTGAGGGCAAAAAGTCGTCTTTTATTCCAAAAAATATCTTAGTTTTACCTTACATTTTCTGTCACCATTAAGGTGGTAACCCTCAGCACAAAGCAGTTTTCAGGATGACAATTATGAAAGCCGGGATATCTCATGAAGTTTTAATCTTTAGTATATGTTACCTCTTGGGTAAATCTTGGCAAATAGGAGCTTGAAGGATGACCTGAGGAAATCAGGAAATCTCCCAAGCTTTAATATTTTTGCCACCAGTGGGGTCAGTGATGGCTATAAGAGCGTTAAGGGGCGATTGCAAAATATCTGGTCACGGTTGCACGGGTTATCTCTAGCCGTAGTTAAGGCTTTAATAAACAATCTTGTTTCCAACCCTTAGATTATGACGCTGTGAAAGTCAAAGAAAGCTCTTTTAAGTGTTTACTCTCAAATACTATCGCCAAGGAGCTAAACATCAGTATGAGGTAGGCCGTCATTAGTGAAAATTTATTTTCACGATGACGCATGTCCTGACCATATGTTCTGAGTTTAATACTCTCTCTTTCTCTTCTATTTTTCACTCTTTCCTCAGTCTCTTTCACCTGAGGTGGGAGCACACTCTGGTTAGGTGTATTCCCTTTCCCGTTTTCCACTTCGTCTCGCGTTATCCTCCCGCCCACCGCATCCTCCTATTTTCATCTTCCCGTTGCCCCGTGTGGCGACCCACACGTCTGTTGGAAGGAGAAGAACCCCGCGTCCTTCAACACTGCCTCCCCGCCCACCCGAGCTCCCAAGGCTATCTCGGAGTTCGCATCCCGGCGTCGTGGGCGAGGAGGGATGGATGGTTGGTGCGGCGGCTAGGCGGAACGTGGGGAGAATGGGGGAGGGTAGAAGCTGACTCAGCTCGGATGCCGGATGGAGAATTGCGTGGGAGACAGGCTCCTTACATCCCCATGTACGTTTTACTTCGATAGACCCTGCAAAAAAACCTGGGTTCATTAGATATGGATGGTGGGTAAAAATCATGAGTAAGTCGGAGCAAAATGTTATTTCACATCAGAGAGGGGACATTTAGAGTATTCGACAAGTGTTCGAGATCAATTGAAGAAAGACTTGATTAAATAATTAGATAAATCTCAAAGATCCACCGGGTTTAAAAAAAAAGAAAAAGGTTATTAGATTATTTGATGAACCTGGCTCTAAGTCCCTACAAAAACTACAAAAAATATTGTAGTCGCTCGCATGGTACATGGGGGGCGTTGTGCGGGCGCGTTGTCACATCGGCGTCAACTCGGGACTTAAAAATGTTTCGGCTCCGAAGTGGTACAATTTTTTTTAAACAGAACTGTGCTATGCAGGTGTAGACATTGCAGTGCGTGTGGCATGTGTTTTTTAAAAGAAAGGAGTCTTTATTCTTATTAAAAATGAAAAAAGTGCCCATTATATGAATAATTGTGCTGTATTTAAATCCATGGCTTCTGTGCCATGGTATTAACGGGTTTAGAAAGTTCTAGAGAGAAGAGGGAGGGTGTAAACTATCATTTATCTCCCTTAATGTTGTGTAAGTTGCCGGATCATTTTAAAAACTGGCTGATATTCAATGAAATCAATTTTTCTTAACTCAAATCTTCCTCATATGGTTGCAAAATACTGCTATACATTCTAAGTGCGGTGTCACTTATATAAAACAACCATCTCTCAAGAGTCCCTTTCGCTCGTCCTCCACCATTCCATTTTATCCCACATTTCCATCTCGATCACTTTGTTTGGCTCATCTCAAAGAGCCTCTTCACCTCATTGGATGACGTCCTTCAACTTTTTTCCTACGTTTTTCAGTCCACTCATTAGAAAGCAGGAGAGTCTTCTTGAGCAACTTTCTCGTCGGATTTCGTCATTAGGACCGATTCGCATTCGGTCAGGAAGATGATTTTCACGTACGCTACTTGACCGAAGTGAAGGGCATATGACAGAGCTGCCGAAATTAATTATTTACGTGCGCTATATCTCTTGGAGGGATAGGATAGTAAGGAAACTAATTTTTGATTTGAATCCATTTGGAAAAGACCTTTTCAGCCACGTTCAATCTGTGTACGTAATACAAAGAGTCCATTTCTTTTTCCATCTTTGAGGTATTGCGAAATTTCCTTTCGAAACCAAGGTTTATTTTTATTATTCCTGGACTATTGACTGCGACCATCTGCGGAGCTTTGAATGTTCATGTCATGATTAAACAATAGTTTCTTTTGGTTTGCGATGTATTTTGAGAAATAAGATTGAAACTAGGGGGCTTTTTGTTTGAATTCTGGCGCCATATGATTAATAATTTACTTGAGGCCATTTTGAAGTTATAGGATAATATAAAAAGATGTTAGGGATATAAAGCTGTAGATTTAGTTATGTTAGAGCAGCAGCAATGTACATAATAATATAAAAAAGTACAGAATCGAATATTTCAAGTCTTAAAAATAGGCTTCGTGCAGCCCTTTGGTTTAATTTGAAATATTACGAAGTTTCAACGCTTATTCATTACCCTGAGGAACATTTTACAAATTAAATTAGGGGGCTGTATGAAGTCTGTTTTAATGATTGTATGTTGTTCCTCGAAGTAATACCCAATGTAATTGACTCCATTAACTTAAAATTGCGAGGAACATTCATACCAAATGAAAGCATATCGTCACCGAAATATCACTCCTCGGCGATGGAAGTTTCCTCTGTTCTGTTTCTTTATTATTACTGCGTGGTTTATAAGACGAGGTGTTTCATTTGATCAGGTGAAGTAAAGTCTTTATTACCCCATCGTATGACTGAAACCTTACCTAATTTCACTTTGGGAAAGGATAAACTTTGGTTTGCGAAACCACCTCTGAAGTATCTTTGTTTTCCGATACAATGCGCATCTGCTGCGGTTATTATATTAATGAGAGCAATCGTGTTTCGTAAATAAAGAAAACTTGAGAACATGTGTTCCGGAAGCATGCGAATTCATCCGAAGAAGCGCGCATCGCACAGTTTGAGGCGAGAGATCGAAGATACAAAAACACTATAATTAACCTCTCTCACGACCCGGTGATGCCTTTTTCGTTTCGGACTTGTCCGACAGCTCGGTAAGCAAGCAGAAAAGGGTCCAGTCCTGTGGACGACCTCACTTTCTCTTCCAGCGGTCTCAAGACTGAAGGGGAAGATCTTTTTCGGAGCGGCTCTGGGTCGTGATCTATCAATCGCAGCAAAATGGTCCGCTTTCGTTTTCCTCCGTCGCCTCCTCCCAGGTATTTCACAAGGATGGGCCGCATTAGCTTAAAAACCACCGCACGCCACTGCGTCTCCTGCGGTAGCCTCAAAATTATCTGGGAGGAGACTCTAAAGCCATATTTCTTCCATCCCGATGGCGGTAAATTGATCCCGTTTACTGCTTTTGTTTGCCTTAAGGGAAGGTTCAAATTGATGCCTAGGAAATGAGTTTTTTGTTGCGAGGTGAACGAATCTGACTGACTGCATGGCATGTGTGCACTTGTGGTATATTAGCACCTCTCGATTGTGTCAATTCTCTCTACTCCTGCCAGTTTCAGTTCGTGTTTGTATTTTCATGCAAAGAGTTCTTAACTGTTTAAGTCCGAGAAATTTTAGCTGATTCTAAGAACATGGGTGGCGGTGCAGTATTTTTTCCAGTGATAAGTTCGCAACTGACGATTATGCAAGTTTTATCTTATCATGGATTTTAAGGATTCAGGTAATATTTCCGTAAATAAGGTTTTTTATCGCCAAATTGGATATCTAAAATATCTTGTCGAAATCTTACCACTGTTGCTATTTTTTATGTCGAGTTCTGGTAGCGTGTTTTATTTCTATTTGTGATTGGCAATAATATCTTACAACGTGTGGTCTCGTTATGTCGTCTGGAAACTTTATTAATGAGAAAAAATGTGTGGTTAGGTGCAAACAAGAATTAACCTTGATAACCACGGTAGTCAAGTCGGTAACGCGCTCTATCACCTGAGATTGGAGGATCACATTCTACCTGGGGCATGGGTTTGGTATTCGTTAATGAATTAAAGTCTTTTGTTAGATGGCATGATATAACATTACCTGTTGAATTCCCTTAAATCCAAGTCTAATGATGCAAGAATTCATAGTGCCCTAACTGCTTAGGATATCACTGTGGAAAGTGCCATGTTGGCCTTTTATAAGAACTTAACTAATAGTTAATCGTGACTGATATAGCTTAGCCAACTACTATGAGTAGCCTTGCATATTATTGACAGCATAAAATCTCTAACTCTCACAAGTTTTCTCATAAAGGAAAGGAATTGAGTCCACCACCTTTGAAAAGGTCGGAAAATGGCCTTGTGCGGTCGATGAAAATTTCTTAATATATTTTGGGTCCTCTGTGGTTGAATCCTATTCCAATTCGCATCTCTTATTCTCATCGCCGGAACACGTTGGCCAATGTGCACGTGAAGTACCACTCCAACCACCGCCAGCATGACCCAACCGTGGACTTAATCATCGTTCGTGAGGTGAACGATGAGGTTGGCGATTTTGTTTGTCGGAGCAGGCGCCGAAATAGAGTTGTCAGAATTGCTGTGATGCAATTAGCCGCTCTATGTAATTTTGAAAAAATCTTGAAAACGATCATTCACTAAAATGGAACCAATTTTGCGTCATCAAAAGGAAGGAAAGTGGAGGT
Organism: Pyrrhosoma nymphula; assembly: GCA_963573305.1. Classification (NCBI taxonomy): domain Eukaryota; kingdom Metazoa; phylum Arthropoda; class Insecta; order Odonata; family Coenagrionidae; genus Pyrrhosoma; species Pyrrhosoma nymphula. The sequence goes on from OY754336.1 coordinate 8,213,394, forward strand.
GACAATTATGTAGACTGGGGGAAGGTACATTTCTGTGGTAAGAGGGCTAAATATGATATCTACGTTTTTTTTGCAAAACTGAGTTATGCATACCGTTGGATTCGTAGCGCCAATACCGTTGGATTTGGAAAGTTAACATAATGTGATAACAACAGTTTTGTACATCTAGTATTACGAAAAGGTGAGACCTAAACTTTTAGATTCTGATTTTCCAGAGCCTACTAAACTTTATAATTGCTCTCCTGCACAATTTGCAAAACATGACATATCATATTTAGCCATCTTACCACAGAATTTTATAACTCATTGTATTTCGCCTAGAAAACTGAGGAAACATATATAATCGGGCTAGAAAACGTATATATTAGATGGATATGTATGATTCCTAGCATAGACTGGAGACTTTTGAGATTTTGTTATGAACAAGGATTGGGAAGGTAAGTATGGTGGATAGGAATGCAAATTTGAAATCAGATGTAATTGGAGGAAAGAAGGCTGTTTGGAATATTTCCGAGTGGGTTGCAAAAAGTGAATGAGAACGTGTTAAGAGGACCTGAATGAAACGATAGAGGGAGGAAAGGATAAGCGTGGGAGAGGTAGGAGGAGAATAGAAATTTCGGATCATGTGATGGGAGGCAATTGATAGGACGCACTGAAATGGGACGTACTTAAAAAGCAGATAAATACGTCATAGAAGATCCTATGGTGGGGAAAATATAGGCACGACGGTGAAGAGGCCTAACACATTAATGGATTACTTACCTTTAATGATTATTATATCGCCCAGAAATAGCAATTGTAGCCAAATAGCACCAAAAATAACACTCGCCAAACTGAGAACTCTGGCGTTGTGTTAAGAAACAGAAATGAGTCCTTGGACCTGCACGGTGCATGCTAACAGTGTGTCTCAATATCTTAGCAGAAAATGGCTTTGGATGGGCTCAAGTCCGAGTAGGGAACGGTAAAAGAGAACGTTGTCGGTCCTTAGTAATGAGAGATGAAGAGAAACTGGGATTCGCGCATCCTTGGAAGGTTGGCACGCTCATGCGATAAAAGTGTAGAAGCGGCTGCTCTCTTTCCGTCTGTTTAGATCTCCTCCATATCTCCCTCTCTCTCGTACGCTCCCTATCCATCCTCATGTTTTCCTTCTCGTCCCGAGCCCTCCCTAATCTCGTCTCTCTCACTCGTAAATCCCCACTAGACGCCATAAGCACATTTCCTCCTAATCCGCTCATCGTATTAGCAAGCCGCGGGGGCTCTGTCATGACCAATCGTAATCATCGTCAAAGACCCCGCTCCCGGTGGGTAATTAAGCCGGCCGTCTTCGTTAGGCCGCTTGCCTGAGAACTCGGGCGATAGGGCTGTGCGATCGAGCGAAGAATCCTCACTTTATGACCTATTCTAACTACCGTTCATTAGCCAATGGTCGTAAGCAGTCCCGTATATTTGTAAAAAATTATGAACTGCGATGGAGAACGGTTCTGTATGATTCAGTTTTCATTCAGTTTTAACTTCATTTTTGAACGAATAGTTATCGAATGCTACTTTAATATCATAAATTGTCATGTGTTCTTGCTAATATTTTAATCGATTTCTTAATCGGTGAACTTATTGAAATTGGCATTTTTAGGGGATTTTTTTCTGTCTAATCTTGTCAACTTACTGAAATTTTCCCTTATTTAAGATGATTATGTTATGCAAGAGACACAATTCCTCAGGTAGGTATGTCATTTATCAAATTATTTGTAACTTAATGTCTTCCATCAATTTGCTGAGATTTACTTAACCTTTTTGATTTTCTTTGCCACCATGGATCATTTTCCTTTGTCTACGGAATTTGTTGTTAAACTGCTAGATTCATTGATTGGCTGGTTATATACAGTGAATGCAGGCGGTTGAGGTCATTTGCGCCATTTAGGACTGATGTTTTGGTTAGTTAAGGTAGGGTTATTAGGGGACCGGAGGAAGGGTGGAGAAAAGCCCCGTTGACAACTGCCTTCTCAACTGCCTTCTCAACAGAAGGTGCCCTTTGGTCCACTGTTTAACGTCCAATCCGACGCACTGAGTATCACAGTTGAAGTTGTCTTCACAAATGTCCAAGTAAGGATGGGGATGCTCCTGTTTAATTTCTCCCAGCGGTGGAGATTTTTCAGTAGAATTTCATGAATAATGAGAGATTTTCAATAATTATTAATTTTTCGGAATTCCAAGCCAGACTCTCGGGATGAAAAGCCAGCCCTCTAGCCATCACATCACCCATTTGTATGGTTGTTAAGAGAAATTGGGTGTAAGTTAAAGCTGGCCTCCACTAACAATAAGTGTAGTATTTCTATGGAATCTCCGCTCCTACAATGGATCCGAACCCAGGCATTCGGGATGGGAAATCAGTGCTCCACCCACCACACCAATCAGTTCCCCTAATGGCAATTATTTCCGTCTTCGGAAAGGTTGAGTTGACTCGGGTTACACTGCGCTTTATGTTCGTTTCTCGCAAATCTCTCCTCTCTCCTTTCTTTTCTCCGTCTTCCCACTCAACGAAGTCCCTTCTGGACATTCAATACAACTTCTCCCTCCCGTAGCCTTTCCCACTTTTGTCTTTCGCTCGAAAAATCCGCATCGTGCCGTTGTCTGTTCCTCGCGCATACTCCACCTCCGATCCCTCCAACCTGTATGTGTATGTTCCGTCTCCGCCTTTGACCGCCTCCGCGTCTCCTTGGTCCTCCCCTTACTGAGGCTGCGCCGTATTAGTCATCGGCCGCCTAACCCGACCGCGCCCACCGACGTCTGCGATATTTCATATTTATAACACCCATCCCACCAGAAGACCTGCACCTTCCTCTCCCATTTACTTCAATCTTCACTGACGTACACTGAGAGCCACCGTCAGGGAGTGTGGCGGGGAATGTTGGGACCATGGAGGCGTGGTAAGGGGAGAAGTAGCTTCTGCTACGAGCTACAGTGACCAGAGTGAAAAGTCAAGCCCTGCTTATGAGGAACCCAAAATTGTGAACGAAAAGTTTTGAGTCATTGATAGCATTGTGGGGGGGAAAAGTCATTCGGTAAACGTGGAAAGTTAAATTATTCAGTTAAATTAACATGCTGGCGAACATTCGCGCAATCTTGCTTGTGGTTTACATCACTCCGGCTGGTAGGCACATTAGCCCAATATTTTTCCGGAAAAATGATTTATATAATATAAATGTCGTTATTTTGTCGAAATTTTGGTCGTTGCAGCTATAAATAGCGTTGTATGAAGAAATGTATATATTGTTATAATCACTGATTTTACACACTCCATAATCCTCAGCTATCTCGCCCAAGGTTTATTTTTTTAAAAAGTGAAGGCTACCATCGCTTCTATGCGCAAAATGGTTTGTATCAATATGGTATAAAACTTGCTAAGTAACATCGATGAATATGTCCGTTTCATTTCCTTCTTACCATCAGGGTTTTAGATAGATTGTTTGCAGGGGGTTTTTCCTCAGCCTCCGTCCAAATTCACTCTCACCTTTCTTTGGCTCTCTAGACCGGCATCGACCTTTCGAAAAATGTATGACGTTGTTATATCCGTCTCGGAGTTTCGAAATCGCGTCAATGCCAGTGCACTTATTCTTTTTACACTCTCCGACCTCTCTTAAGTTAAAATACATGTGATGCAATCTTGCGGCTCTTACTTTATTATCGCGGGTGGAGTTGGGGAAGGTTAAAAGCATTAACCTGTGATTTGGTTCTTTGGCACTGCGACTCGCCATTTGTCTCTGTTGGGTAATAATCCTTCTTCCGTTTCAAATGCCACTTGCATTTCATGCAGTTAAGACTGTGACAGCTGAAGAACATGCAAATATAGAGTATAAATCAAGCACATATGTTATAGCAAGGCCGCTTAAATTCATAAAGGCAAAACGTTGACTCGGTGTGCTAAGTTACCACCTCTTAAAATCTGAATCCGCTGTCTTCGAGTAAAAATAATTTTGTTGAGAACCGTCGAACTTATTTCTCATTCAAATGTCGTTTCCAGGTACATTAAATTACGAGATTGTGCTCGATATTTTTGAGCAAAAAACTATCCAGATGATGTTTTATTAGTTAGGAAATCGATGCTGTCCCTTTGAGGATTGCACTTCATCCTGGCGATTCTAGGTCACAGTGATGGAATAAATAGAAAATTTCTTTGTGATCTCTTGGCGAAACCTCGCGAGTTACTCAAATTAATTTAATTTGGAATAGATTTGCGAAAAAATAGGAGTGTTTCATACCTATTCAGGATTCACTAGAGGGTGCCTTCCGTACGGTCCTTTGAGGTTCTTCGAAGAAGCATAAATCGCAATAGACGATATTCAGGACAAGATAAACACTTTTCAAAACCTGTTGACTCGTATTATTATCCCAAAGGTTAACTATTCTGTTAGATGAGGGTGTTAAGAAAATATGGGCGTTTGGTGCAGTTTCACTAATGAGCTTATATTCATTAAAACATGCACTAAGCACTGGATTAGTCGGCTCTATTTCACGGTGACGACGGTGTAAATGTTGCTTTCTGCGTTCTCTCCTAAAGTTTGCTAAATGTCCGATGATAAGATTCATCCTTTTCCTCTCTGATATAGCGGACACGCGTAAACATTTTACATTTTTTTTTCTAGCGGAGTGCAGAAACATAAGAACCCTTCACCACCCCGCCCGCCTTCACCACAAGTACCCTTTCGACTCATCTTCCCTCCCCTCTCTTTCTTTCCTACCCGCTTCTCCCCGACTGGAATAACTTAAGACCAACATCCCCCGCGTCGTGCCTCCTTATAGCTCCTCATTTTACTCATTTCCACCGTGTCCTCTTGGTCTTTTTGCTCCAGCCGATATACCCGTTCCTTCAAGGTCTCTTCCCGCCTCCCCCCCCCCGTCCTAAGTCCCTCCCCCCACTATAACCAGACCGGCATTCTACTCACACCACTATCAGACTCCCTCTCCCCTCTCCATCCCCTCTCACCGTACCCTACCACCTCCCCCTTGCCAGGTATTTCTCCTCCTTTAAGACCGTATTAATCCGCTGCATTTTCTTGCGCAGTTTCATGCGTCAATAGATATGCTGTCAGAAATTGCGACTTGTGAGACAGGGAATGGCCTGGATGATGAACTACTGTACGGAAAATGACTCCTGTTCTAATTCGGTGCATCCTCGATATTTCGGTTACACATAGGTTTCCTCCGCCAACCTCTTGTCGTAATGTCTGCAGTCCTTGTCCTAATGCCCTAAGCATTACAACTATTCGTGCTACAACTGTAATTGCTATCGCCTTATCTTTGCCCACCTTTCCTTCGAAATTGAATATCTGTTTTACAATCAGAAAATGATGCGCATAATCTGCTAAATCTTGCCTGTTGTGTTCTTAAACATCGTGTAAAGCTGTTTAAATTCATTCACGCATTGCCAATTCATCGTTTTCTGTCTCCATTGATGGTTATTCAAACTTGGAAATGAAATTCCTAGAGTAATACGGCCTTCAAAATAAATTATTCGTTTTTTAAGCGCAGCCATCCCAGGGATTATATTCTTAAAAATGTTCATGTTTGCAAGCACCATGGAAATATTTCATTAAATCACGTGATGCAATATCTCAACCATAAATGCACGACCTGATGCTGCTTCAAATTGCTCATTGAAATGCCTCTGTAAAACGTTCTTTATGCCTACATGCCTCCCTCTCTTTCTCCTTCCCCAGCTGCTCCCTCAACCCGTCGCTATCTTTCACTTTCATCCCTCGCATCTCCGCAGCATCATGAATATCGTCTGTACTCTCCGTTACTTTTTCCTCAGGGATGCGAACAAGCCTCTTCAATCTTTTCTCCCTTTTTATGTCTCTCTCTATGGCTATCTTTCTCCTCGCTAGTTTTTCTGCATATTCTTCCATACCTAACATCGCCGTCTATTTTTACTCCTCGGGGAAAAGGACAAGGGGTAATACTTCCTTCGGAATGCGTCACCCTTCACGCGACCGGCTCCATACCAATGGCCTGGCGTCGAGCAAGGAGTAATATATTGCGGCGAGATTCCACCGCCATTATCCAAGACCTAAGAGTGTAAGTGACGGAGCACTCTACTGCAAATGTTCTATAATGAAATTGATGTTTACCCCACATGAAGAACCAACCGCAAACTTGCAAGTATGTATTGCAATTAAGGACTTGCTACTTATTTACGCTTAATATTTTTAACTGGCCACGGTCTCCCATCATTTTGTTGGAGTAGTAAAGATATTTTGTCTAAGCGCACGTTTTCTCCGCAGAATCCAAAGAAAAACTTTTATCTATTTTGACAATATACTTCAAGTGTTAACTCATTTATCGTCATTGAGCTTGTGGGGTTCGTTTATCGTAGGTACTCAGAATCTTCCCTGAAAGGCTGAGTGCAAGGAAAATCCAGCTTTGAAGGCCGAAGCAGGTAATCTCAGACGCAGTTTTTCTCCCTCTGTACTCAAAACAAAAATAACTTTTGGTAAGTTTCACTAAAGGCTTCTTCAAAAATATAGTTATATTAATTTTATTGCTATCTTATGTAAATATACTGACCTACAGGTCCTGGCCTATTTTAAGCTTCAACTGAGTTAATAAAATTTGATACATTTTTAGTAATAAGTGAGGTGTGAATGCAGATTATATATTTGACAAAAATATTCGTCCGCAACGTATATTTGATCATATTTCTCCTATGGTGCGTGTAAAAGTAGCACTCTTATCGCTTTTGTTTATAGCTGGAAGAAAATTTCGTAACTAAGAGGAGCATTCTCACTTACCGTACCAGTCACCTGTTACTAGTTTACTACGGATGACATTCATCACAAATGACATATCCACCATATTACTGCTTAGGGAACTTTCAACTCATTGAGGGTATTCAGTGATCAGATGTAAGAATAAAGAATAATTTTCTCCCTTATCCCTCTGCCCTTGACTATATTCTACCATTAAAACTCTGAGTTTTTATTATCTTTAAAATCCTTTTTCCATTTGTTTCACGAATCGGATGAAAGCACAAGCTAATGGTGAACTACACAGCTGCACGAGATATAATTACCAAACGGAACCTCATAATGGGGAGTAATTACTCGGGAAATAGATATAATTGGCGTATTTTCAAAATTCCTGCCATAAGAGAGGGAACAGTGCACACACGACCTTTTCAAGCGGCACGCGATATGAAATATCTTGAAACGTTAGAAGGGAATGCGGTTAAAAAGTGTTAATGCATTTTCGCACTTTCACTCATCAATATCATCCAAGTCTCGTTTGAACGTTACGAGGTGTATTCTTACAAAACAATTCTTTCACTCCCCAGATGTTGTCAGCACTGTGTTCTCGAGAGGTGTAATATACGATGTCAATATCCATCCATTTACGCACCTTCATAAAATCTTACTGCTCACCTATTCTTTAAATATTCAAAGCTGATGGAATGTAACCTCGAAAATAATTTTCAGTGGCGAAAAAATCTTTTTTGTAGTCAAACTACTCTCCCCATTTTAAAATGAGGAGTTGAAAACTTAGCAAATGAGTTATGCAGTTTAGAATATGTTTATCGCACGTCAGACACCATATGTACAACCTTTGATAAAAAGCATCGGGAAATAATTAATATAGTAAATACGTCCTCAATATCATCTACAGGTCTGATCGTCAATTTTAAGATGAATTTGTTAAAACCATAAAACCCTTATCTGATTTGTCATTTTGGTTTTTAATCGTTGTAGCGTGTGTGATAATATTCCTGCACAAAATACCACAAATTTGATAATGGAGCAAGTTTTATTTACTTGTTAAGCATTCTTAACTTTGCTTATTGTTTAGGAAATTGATTATTATTTTATGCAGCTTGACTCAATGAATTATTGAAGAATAAATCCCATTCTAGTTCACTCTGGATTGGATTAAATCACTGGATTAATCCTTTTTTTTCGCGAATTAAAAATCCCACGTGAAGGCAGTTTTATGGTGCTTGTGGCCACTGTCTTTCTAATGGTGATTTGTGCTCCATGTAAATCTACTTAAAATCATTCTCCTTGAAACAGCGATCAACCCTTAGGAGCGATCAAGCACCTTCCCCGAGCGTTTTAGCTATCGCTACCTGCATCGCGCCCTTCCATTGCTGATAACTATTCTCCTCGCTCACAGCTCTCGCGACTCGCTCTCTAAAATTAGGAACGGCGAATTTAATGAGAGAGACTATAACGCGACCGTTACAAATATCGATCTTCGCGAACTGTTCTTAATAGTCATAGCTCTCTCTAATTGCTCTCTATATTGTAAAATTGGGATTTTTATATCACAGACGAAGTTTGAAGAAAGTTTCTCTCGTTTTCCTAAACCATTGAACGATAACTCGATCATTATGAACATTTTTTTATCATGGATCACATTCCTGATGTCTTAGATATCCTCGACGATAAACGGAGTGCGACACCAACAGGACGGACACCACCCACTCCATTTTTTCTGCTCCCCTGTGGACGCCCACTGTGTACTGGGCGCCGTGGGATTTACGCTCTTTTGCACCCGCTCAGTCTCTCCTCTTTCGGACTTGCAGGCCCACGTCTCTTCCTTCGCCGTCCATCACGCCTCTCTCCCTACCCACCGCTCCCTCTCAAAAGCACTTTCTTCTTCGTCTTTCCAGCCAACTGGCCGACGCCGCGGCTCCACGAGCGTTGAGGTCGCCGTGAGGCGGACAAACCTGTTCCATCGGTTTATACTCCGAGACCAGTCTCTCCTTGGATTTATTTTCCCCTCCCCTCTATCCTTCCCTTCATCCCCGACCCCCCCCCCCTCTCGTCCCTTCGATGGTGGCAACCCTTTCGGCCGAGCAAGGCGAGTCGACTCGAAGATGGAGTGGGAAAAGACTTGAGAGAGAGAGAGGAGGTGGTAGGGCTGGCCGAAGCGTGGGCGTATGAAGGCGCACGTTGCATTAAATAGGTGGACCCAATTGAGGACGCCAAAAAGAGCTCTTGCTTTGCTAATGAATCAAGATGCCCAAAAAATGACACTTGATCCTCTTTAGATTTTTTATGTTTTCCCTCGTGGTTGAGTTGTTGGACTCTTTTGGACTTGCACAAACCACAATGGTAATGGAATTCTAATATTTATTTAGTCGTTTTTCTAGTATTGATGGATTCTAATGTTTAAAAATAATGTGTAAGTAATGCGTCACGTTAAAAAAAAATCATTCTACTCGACCGGAATACGCCCGGAATAGAGCCCGGCAGGTCAGGTGTGTTCTCCCTTTGGATTTCCGGCCATCTAAATATTGAGGTAAATTCCCGAACGGAATTTGCCAAACTAGGTGTCCCCGTCACAATTGTTTCGTTCGTGCTAATTTCCACACGCTGCCTTACCGTGCTTTTGTGCGGGAGAATACGCCTGATGTTTTGGGGTGGTTATCGCATATTTATCATTTATTTTAAAGTCTAAAGGCCCTTTCACATGAGCCGCTTTATAGCGCAGTCTTATTTACTAAATTTGTGAGAGTGCGGGCTGAAAACCAGTGCATGGGCTATTTTCCTGGCTCTCGTTCATGTATTTATGCGGTCATTCTAGCATTGCTCCACTTAACACGGCTCAGTGTTCACTGCACATCCATCTATTAATCTGATTCTGTTATAAAGTGCCTTAATGTGTTACAACAGCTATTATCATTTTACGCAATTACTGCCTTCCACTTGCAGACAGGAGTACCGGCATTCTGTACAATCCAAATCGCGGCCGAGTCCAACGACGCTTCACTTCGTTGTCTCCATCGTGGCACTCCTTAGCGCAAGAGAAAACATTGAAACATTCACGGCAACAGTCTCAATGGATAATCATCACCTAAAAACCATAAGATGATGCTCACGATTGAGACTCAAGTTGTGTTTTTCTTATTTCGATTTTATAGAAGTTCAAAAGAGTGTAGTGAAATTATTCCAGGATGCGTTGTCCTACGCGTAAGTTTGAGGTTTCGTGGCTATGGTGGATGGTTGTGGTGGTCGTTTTCTATGCTCCTCAATTCAAAATCTTCTCTAAGCCGAATATATTAGATATTTTATTTGGATTATTTCGCACAATCTCAAGTAGTGATTTACTTGCTGATTTAGATACCGGGCAACAAAATCCGTCAGAAAATATGTACTCAAAAAATTGCAATGCTTACTTGACTATAAAAAAGCAGCTATGAAAATTGTAAATTAATAATTTAATTTACTAATGCAATCAGTGTTTTCATAGCATGGTTGATTTATTCAGAGAAAGTTTTTCTGCAAAGAAACTCAAACGTTTTTCCATGACATGTATTTTTTTCCATTCTCCTATTACACCATTTATGCTTAGTTGCGAAATATCGTTAAGTTTTTTCATGGAACGAACCCTTATTTTATTTCATCCACTACTTTAAACCCTATGTACCGGATTGTGAAGCACTTACCATAATTGTGGGGTACAAGGTCTTTTGTAGTTTTTTCTCTAAATTTTGAAGAAAATGATTTCCTTAGGAATTGAACGGGTGATTTCGTAATATTGCGCCATGTTTAGCTTCATTCATAGCAGTTGATGGTTATAAGCCCATTTGTTAATTCCAAGAACCGAGCGAAGGACGTATGCTGCTAAGAGATGCTTCGTCTACCGTGCACAAGGTCGCCAATGAGGCTTCTCTGGTACCATATACTGCCATGAAGGAGCCGCCACGCTATATTGCTTGCGTAACATGGCTGCGTCATAAATGCCTTTGTTTACCATACCCGTATTGGACGTATTTCAAGAGTTTACATTCGTAGAGCCTTAAGAAAGAGTTTTCACTGGAAGTTTTTAGTGCTTTCATCATAGTGGGTATGAGATGATAATTAGCACCTTAAAATACTTTTTTTCAGCTGTTGGCGTCACCATTATATCATTTTATTTGTGAGGGAACAGCATTTAATGAGTTCGAAATGCTTTTGTGTAGATATGAGATGAATGTTCCTTGAATACAATTTCTGAGCAGCCCATATTTGTCTTTCACCTTAAGTTTCAAACTATAGCAATGAGTAAATTGTGATTTCGGCTGTATTCACTGCGTATTTGCTCATTTTCCATTGTCTTTTGAATCGGTTGAAGACTGATTATCACAAAATATAACGGAAACTGGAAAAATTGTAATTCACCGTTCTTGATGGTCAGAACGCTTCACTTTCTGTGTGTATTCGACTAATCTTATGCATTCAAATCATAGACAGAAACACAATGAAGTTATCATAATTATTCTCTTACAAATGTACTGCCGTTTGACATCACAAAGTGAAGTGAAAATTATCCCTTTCGTAAGGCAAAAGATTATTAATTAATATACTCAATTAACCGAAGATTGAGGGTGAATCTAAGTAAAAACGTCATCTTTCTTTTAAAAATCTTACTTTTTTTGGTTGAATAAAGTTTTATTTTTAGTAAGGACATCAATGTCCCATTTGTTGTTCAATTTGCCGCATGCATTGAGCGTTTACACGGTGCAGTTATGCGCAGCGAAGCGGTTTTCGATCGATCAAATTATAAGCCGACCGATGGCCTCTGTATTCCACCAGAAGCAGTTTTTTTGTATTTTAAATGCCACCTCGCGAGAGCTAATTTGGTAACCGGACTGCTTAATGTCATCCTCCCCAGCATCTGGTTGCCATGCCGACCCACCGGGTCCATGGTGCGGCGGCGTTCAGCTGTAATAGTTGAGGCGGTAGCCCGTTATGGAGCCACAAACCTCTTCTTCTCCTCTTCTTCCTCCACCACAGAAGTATCCCGCCGTCTCTCTCCTTCAGACTTCGAGAAGGGGGAAAATAAAAAAAAAACAAAAGATGAACGGCGGACGTGGAGAACACCGTCGTTTCGGTCCCTTCCCGTTGCTCGGCGAAGCCATTTGCGTCGGGCGCAAGGACGTCCGGTGGGCGGTTTGCGATAGAGGGCGTGGCGGAGGGGGAGGTGGTGGGTGGTTGGGAGGAGGGGTGAATACGTGACGGCGAGAAGGGAGTAGAGAGGGAAAGTGGGAGGGTATCATTTGAGCGGTGGTCAGTGTACCCGGCTTCCTACCATGAAGGTTCGGGTTCGAAACTCGGCGTGGAAAATTCTCGATCCCTGCTTGGGTGTTTTCTTGAGTATTACACTTCAAATGGAGTGCTCCATCAGTTAGTATCAAGGCTGTTAAGTTAAAGCATTGCGTCAGGATACGGGACAGTGTTTTTCAAAATAATTTTTATCTACTAACTGTTTTTAACGAGCAGCTGTATTTTAGGAACCGTATTTTTAACGCTTAAAATACCTACTACCAGGATGGTCATATTTTAAAAATGTCGTTAGTACCTACTCCAGCGAACTTGCTTTTTAAAACATGACAACTTTTGTTTTACCCACAGAAAAAGAAGAATGTTTAGAAAACGTTTATGGAGAAAAATGTGTATTTTCACCGTTAGCCAAAAGACTACTTAACAATTTTTAAAAAGCAATTCTTCAGTTGTAAAAAGCATGATATTTGTAATTTCGAACAAAATATAGTTCAAGCTTAAATGACCATTTTTAGTCTGATGATAATAAACAGTTTTTAATACCTATTTAAAACTGTTTAAAACTCATCAGTTATTATGTACTACATTTTCCAACCCTAGACGGGAAGTTAAGCACGAGTCTCCTTGGCGTCCCCTCAGTCTTTCATCAAGAGCAGGCTAATGCCGGCAGTGAACTTTACTCGTTCTATGTGCGCTAACTTCCAGGACTAACATAAAACGTACCTTCCCTCCCGGCCTGAGGTGCTGATTCGTGCGGAGCGTACTTGAATGATATCGATGATGACAAAGAGAATATAAGCGTGGCTGCTCCGCGGAAGGTTTGGCGAGAAAGGTTTTTGTTGCGGTTTTTCTGCGGTCAGGGAATTTGGGGAAAAGAATCGAATGCCATAAAGCATTGTAACTGTATAGCATGTTTCAGCTACCCTTTGAATGAGGGGAAAGTGATGGCGAAAATACAGCGTAATAACTTACGGAAAAAGTCATAAATGTCTGCTCTCAATATCGTTCGGAATTTTTCCCTGTTGTATTCAAGTCACGCAGACAAAAATTAGTTCCGAAAAAAATGTAGCCGTAAAATCATTTTCATGGTCGACTTGCGTTTTGATTTTACCATGAATTTCATCCTTTCAAGTGTTGAAATGCTGGGCTAAAAATTAACTTCACGGTCCTGGCATTTCGAATAAAAATATCAGCGTAGTTTTCCAAGAAGGCCTGTCGTAGTATTGCAGTAGCAGTTATTTTTTGCTTGCGCAAGTGGATCAAGCTCTTGATTCGGCGTTAATGATTCAAGGTCTCTTTAAGTTAGATTACCTTGTGAATTTGGAGCGATTGCAGCATGATGGAATTGTGAGACGAAATTAACTTCTCTCGGCTCACGATTGAAATTCAACGGAATGTATAATGCACGGTTAGTGTCAAAGCACAGTCCACCAATTGATTTATTTAGGTACTAAATAGTTTAACTGGCCTATTCGCGCCTTTGTATTTGTTATTACATATATCATCATATTCACTCAATGACATGATAATTATTTTTTATTTAGCCAGCGAAACTAGGGGTAAATTTTCCACAAGGTCACTGGGAACTACCCTTTTTATATTATAAACATTTGAGCCAAACTCGTAAAAATATTCCCGCATTTTTGAAAGCCGACTTCAAAAACATCTCAGTTCTCTAATTTTTTCTTTCGACCGTGAATAAACGGTCAGTGTAATTTTTTAATCTTCCGTGAACTAATTCCAAGACATTCCACCTTGACATCTCGCCGGCTGAATCCGTGGTATCCCTCTCTGAGATATCACACCCGAACATCCTCGTATGTGAGCAATGGCATTTCTTCGTACGTGTCCATATGAGTGCCAAGGGGAGCTAGATTCAAATCCGGTCGGGGGAGTGTTGGTGGTGTCTGGGGAGATTCGGATAAAGATATTTATATTGATTTTATTTCACCTGATTCAGACGAGACATTAGTGTCCACTCTTCTTGCAGCTCATAAACCCTTTAGTTGGGGTTACACTGCGCTACAAGTTTATTACGCAAGTTTCTCGCGGTCAGCGACTTTCGACGTAAATTGCAGGTGTAATTGGCTCTATAAGTCCGCTTGTAGAACTTTAAAAGTTTTGGAAAGTTGCAAAAATTGCTGAAGCATATTTTTGCCAGTGTAAACAGCAACAAATCTCCAGTTTTTGAAAATATTTCCATTAGGGTAAAATCCTCCGCAAGCTCTTGCAGAATAAATTTAGCGGAATGAACTTGTCAGGGTAAACCCACCCTTAGAAGTGAAGTAAATTGCTTTGGTTCTATCAAACTACTCTTCACATCGATTATATATATTGTTATAATTGAGTATAAAAGGATGCCAAACCGGCCCCATAGTGGTAACAAGCGATGTTCGAGTCTACTAGTACTCATTTAATGAAAAGACAGAGAAGAAAAGAGACCTCACGGAGATTGTGCTTCGAATCACAAATCTCTCCCCTCTCTGCCACTGGTCTCCAAGTCAGTTCCCACCCACGACTTCTCCCTCACTATCATGTCCTCCCACTTCATAGTTTCCACGCAGAAGCCTAAGTCTCGAGCCAACACATGTCGTTGAATTATTGCCCTCTTCGGATATGACCTCCAACCCTCACCTTGGATACCCTTGGCCGACGCTCCTACGGCGCTGCAGCTCCCCTCGCCCTGTCTCTTGTCTCCCCCTCCCATACCAGCTGGCGGTGGAAAAAATATTTCTTTACCTTTAAGTCTAAAAAAAGTAGATAAAAAATATAATAGCTTATCGAGGTTAGGTCTAAAATCAAAATAGTTATTCCTTATCGATGTTTCGAAATTTTTATTACTTCCATCTTCAGGGAGCACGACACAGAAGGTCAACAACAAAAACATCCACCACAAACCCCCATATAATTAAAGTAAATAATTCTACCGTCAGTATTACCTTGGAATGATAAAAAATTGCCCTTAACTGTTACATTTTCTCGTCTCGTATGTTACTAATTGCAAATCCATTTTGTAAAGAGTTACCATGAATACTATGTGTATAAACATATATATAAACTTATTTGCAGTTACACTCATGTTTGTGATCTGTGTATTTAGATCGGTGCATAACACTGAGTTGATGAAACCCTTTTTTAAAGAATCATTTCATTTTCAAAACGTTTTTACCCTTTTTTTCTGTATTTACTCTCATATTGAAATGATATTTTCCAATCGCCTCGGAAAACGCACTAAAAGTGAAATAATATAATGCAATTCACTAATATTGGCGATTATTAGGGTTATCGGTGTCCTTTGCGTGCGAGTTGAGTTGCATAGTTCGAGGAATCACTGCCAAATTTCAATGCTCAAATGGCATTCGTCTAGTATGGGGAAATAGTCGCGGTGTAATTATTAGGTAATTTAATAATCTGTGTAATACTAAACGAAGGAAGTCGTTACCGAAGCCGAATTGTACCAGAAAACCATCATGTTAATCATTTTGTGAAGAATGAACGCCAACTATCGATTTAAATAAATATTTATTTGGCGTTTTTTTATTAAAAAAATTAATTAGTTGGACATGTTAAACGTTTAAAATATATCGTTTTTTTTCATGGTGCTCATCTCCACTCCCAACCCGTCCCACTCTCTTCCGAGACGATCTCTTACTCCTCCCTCTATAGGGATGAGTCTGCGGAGGTGTTGAAGGCGATGACCGGAAGTAGGATCGCGACAATCTTGACTCCCGCTGTCCTCCGAGTTGTCGTCCTCCTGGAACCCGCCGTCGTGCGTCGCCCTAGCCGCTGGCCTGAGGTTATCTTTATTCATGGGCGACGGGAAAATTTTTTATGCAAATTCTTCTTTCCAACCGTGATGTTGGCATCTGATATGTTCTGTATCCGTTAGTATTATTCATGTCCAGCCAAGCTGGTTGGTTCGAAAAAGTGTTATCAGTGCTTGGGAAGCTGTGGAAGACAAATATCTTTGCTCCCAGTGGATTGCATATGCCAAATTTGTTTCACTAAACATTTGAATGACACATTATTAGCTGTATGTTTGTTGTTCGGGTTTACCTCGCGTACTTATTCAGGTGTGTTACCCGATATTTCTAGTCCGTTGCTGGTCACTTTATCTAAGGGATTAAATTCCCTTTGGTAAAGTGATCAGCAACGGCCACAAAACGTCGGGTAACACAACTG
Source organism: Pyrrhosoma nymphula (assembly GCA_963573305.1). Classification (NCBI taxonomy): domain Eukaryota; kingdom Metazoa; phylum Arthropoda; class Insecta; order Odonata; family Coenagrionidae; genus Pyrrhosoma; species Pyrrhosoma nymphula. The sequence continues at coordinate 8,229,611 of OY754336.1, forward strand.
AATAAGTACGCGGGGTACACTCGAACAACAAACATACAGCTATAATGACTCGCCAAAGCTTCAACCAAGAATTACCACACACTATTACATAAATCCTTGGAATGATATATCCTTGCTTCCTATCTTTGGTCGAAGTCCCCAACCACGGTAATTGCTGACCACTTTCCATAGACGGCTTTTTGCAAGGATCATAGAAATAAACATTTTAAGGAATAATCAAAGTTTCAGTTTTTCTTAATTGTATTAGAATAAAATTCTTTTAATTTAAAAGTCTAGGAAAACGCAAATAAATAAAAAATTACGTTTTTGTAAAATGATATGCATAATAACCAAAAAGCTCGTGGTACTTCTGGGTATGCCCATTATAATTACCGCGGCACGGAAAGAGCTAGTGGTATGCAATCTACGTTCGTACTCTGTGCTAAACGTTTTTTATGAGCAATAAATATTTTTCCCTTCTTTAAAAATGCCATATTATAATGACAAATGACGTGGTAGCTCACTAGACAGATGTGATCTTTCGTCCCGGGTTCAAAATCTAGTGAGGGCTGTTGGCGCGTCCGTCTTAACCCAGGCTCTGAGATTTCGGAGTACCAGTTCTTCGACCACAGGAGGTACGGTAGAGTAACTGCCTACCCTGCTCTTATGTGCAAATTTTTCACACCTTTTAGTTCTGTATGCACTCTGTTAGCTCTACCCTCACCGATCAAACCGGTCTCATAATTGAAGTCTGTGGTCTACTGCAATGATTTGCTAAATTGCGTTCCTTTGACCTGTAAAAATGGCTGGAGTTGAAAAAATTGTGCCGCTTTTGGTTTATGGGACAGAATCACTGGAAGCATAGTGAAGATCTGTTTAACACTTTATTATACTATACGTTCCCCGTTCAATAGTAAAGGACATGTATCTTAAAATATTTTTCCTTAAGTTATTTCTTCAGGTCGAGAAGAAAGGTAACGCAGCTTTCTAAGGCAGAATTAAAAACTTCTCCAGAAGGCATGGTGCTTTTGTGGCTATCGTACCCATGACGATAAGGGAATTTTGCCAGAAAATTCGCCTAGAAAAGTATCCGTTCATGATTTCGTCTTGTCTTCCTTGAAGTAGTCGAAGCACCAGAGGATAATATTCCTTTTGTTGGGGAAAGTCGCTTGATCTCAGTTAATGATGAACTTACAGTGCGAGCAGGACCAATAATACATCCGGGCTTACGACTGATGTGCTCAACCATAAATTTCGGTGAAAGTTCACCCTTGAATGTTTGATTACATTCGCCCGCTGACCACTCTCGCCCGCTGCCTACGCCCTCGGTCCACTTTCGGTCGTGTATCACGATTTTTCGGTCCTCGTGACAAGGCGGCTCTTGAAATGTTTTACGACTACCGTTGCGCGTTGAGCGCGTGGGCTGACGGGCAGAAAGGTTATCCCAGAGAGCGTGCACCGCTCTAGAATTGACGGTGGCCGAATTTTCCATGTACTATAATAGAGGACACCTGCTTTAAGAAATTCGACCTTAGTTATTTTTTTAGCGCGAGATGAAAGGTGATGCAGCTCTCTCTTAGACGGAATCGAATACTTCTCTATAAAAATGTCGTGTTCATTTTCTAGGCCTATCCGGGGTGGTTATACCTTCGTTAGGATGCTTAATGTGTCGTTGCCTGTGCAGCCTGTAAGAATTGTTGTGGTGCATTTTACCCTGCAGCCATGAATCTGGACTACCCAAAAATTTTCTGACTATTAAATCATAAATTTCAAACCGGCCCTGGTGGCGGCCGGGGTAAAGTCCTCGCCGGCTAATCCGAGGGTCGCGGGTTTGAGTCCCACCTGGGTCCGTTTTTCGCCTACCCAGGGCATGGGTGTTTGAGGCAAGTTCTGGTGGTTCGGTCCCTGAGAAACCTGATGACAGGCCAATGGCTTATCGGGATCGCAGGGGCATGCCACCAGAATCGCAAAGAAAGCTAAAATTTTATTGGTATTCATATTTTTCTTATGTAAATAAAAAGTGCGCGCAAAATCCCAAGGTGTAATTAGAAATTCCCGTAGCGATTAAATTATCTAGGCTGTTCAAATTCTCTTCCAGCTAAAAAAATAAATATTAGAGACGAAAAATAAATAACAAATCCTTTTGCAATGTTTTGAATGATGCCATTCGCTGAAGCTATAAAGTACCTACAGTCTGTTTGTGCTACCTCAGGTGCTTACTCTGCAGAGTTTATTTCTTTTCAGTAAAGATCATTATGAAATACTATGGCTTCACGAGACAGCTTCACAGTTTCTAAAAACGATATCATTGCCTTTATGACGGACGAAGTTTCAAGGACAATCAATACGAACTTTTACTAGCTTTAACGGAACAACGCTGTGTCTTACATTAGTCCACAATTCCATGATGGAGGGATCGTGACGTAATCAGTAGTGTTCATGAGATTGGTTTGTGGCAAAAGTGGAAGGAAATGACTGATTTAAAAATGTTCCGTGCTATAAAGAGGCCATGGCCTTGAGTTCACACTCACGTCATTTTAGCTAGCAAGATCGCTCATTGCTTCTGACAGTAATAGTGTTGAAAAAATCAGTTACTGCTTTTTTACTTTGTATATTTGAAATAACACCTAAGTTTTATCCTGCAAGGTTTAACTTTTAACTTTGAGGAAACAAAATAATCGGAATTTTCTTTACTCATTAGACCAGTATTTATTTCCCGTGTGGAGATTTTTATTAATTGTCGTTTTTTACTCCTCGATAGCCGATAACGTCAGGTTTCATAGCTCTTAAATGTGAATAAAATATCGATATCGCTATGTAGTGGTTCAGTAACCTAACACTATTGAGTACTGTGTATTTTTATTAATTTTAAACAAAATTCGGCAATAAAATTTACTAGAAGGCATTTACCGTCGAGGTTATAATTTTTTCCCAAAGAAACAAGTACGTGCATACTTTAAACCTAAAGGGGGAAAGACAAAATCCCAGCTGGCGTTTATTTATGCATTTATTTTCTGTATTCCGTCTGTTTCATTTCAAGTTTATTTTTTATGACTACAGGTTGAAGGCACCCAGGTAAAAAACTGGGAAAATACTTGGGATTTTTTAAAAGAGATGTTTACCGGAAATCTGAATCACTACGGTAAAATTTGAAATTTATAATTTTATTTATTTGTTTTGTTTGGTATGGTTTAAAATTTAAAACAATTAAATTTCGAGCTTAAAACCAACCATTTTATCCTAAATTTCCGCAGAGTCGCTCCAAAAGATATGAAATGCGGAAATTGATTACGCATCCGAGGTCTTGCCTTCCTTGTGTTATGATTGCGATGCCCTTTCACTTCGGTGAATTCTCTGCTCCCGTTGATTTTATCTCGAAATAGGAAACCGTATCAAAGTTCGGTCATCACGGTTCTCATCGCCGCAACTCTTTACTCAATTTTCATCCAAGAAAATTTCTTGTACGCTGCAAACGAAAGTTTACTGGAGATTGGAGACTTTCTTTTACATTTTATCCACTTGCTCTATATGAAATGATATTTTCCACGAATACCGAATTGCATATCAGAAATCAGATTTTTTGTTGAAAGCCACGCGATTTGTACCTTCACACTGAGCGTGACCACCAGAGAATTCTTCGGAGAACGTCCATACAAAACTGTGAAGAAGAAAGAGAGGCGTTTGTTGTAAGATTCGGTGAATGGATTCTGGTGAAATAAACAAAATCACTCGGGTTGTTTGTAATGCATGAATTTAAAAGAATAATGATAACATACTCTCATGTTCTTCTCAATATTGGGTTGAGGATCGAATCAAAGACATTTGATATAAGACGGAGTATCAATTGTATTCACGAGAACCAGATTACAAGCAATTCCATGGTCTATACCTGGGGAAGCACTAGAGAAGTTTTTTCGGTTGTGGCACCTGTTTAGGCTTTACGTACCTGACTTTTCGACGAGCAACGCGCTCATCTCCCTCGGGGAAAAACTGAGTGCTAAGTTTGCTTATGCTCGGGTTTTAACACTTCAGTTTACCTGTTCATGTGGCTTCCGATTTTTCGGAATTTTAAAAATTAATTTTCGCGTGCTTCGTATATTTTCTATCGATGGTCTCCAAATTTTGCTAACCGTATTCCCTGTGTTCCTATGGTGGTATTTATCCTCCAAACTCATTTCAATAAAAACCCGGCCAAAGAAAAACACTACACACAGTTTTTCCCTGAGGAAGAAAAGCGATTTGCTCGTCGAAACGTTGGCTATGGAAAGCCAACACCCGATGCAATACCCAGGAAGGCTTAATAAAAAGAGAGAACTTAGTAATTTTCCGCACTATTTTATTCTTCACTCAACCGGTTTTAACGTATTTCACGTAATTTTCAAGAGCTGAGCTTTTTATTAAGATGAATTTCCACAAAGTGAACTCGCCAACCATTGATCTTATTCAAGAAGACTTCATTCATATCATCCATCGATAAAACCTACAATCTTTCATCGTGCTGTTGTAGATGAATTTTTTATGGGACATACATTCATGACCTCTTACGGGTTGATGTATCGTATAGCCGTGTGTTGACACTATAGAACCTGGGATTAGGGTGGTGAGCGTCAGATAAACATTCATTGTGCTTCAACATTACACCAATGATTGTACCGAAGGGTCATGCTTGTGTACCCGAGTTGTTTATACTAATCATTCCCTCAATAAGTCGATCAAAGACGATGCAGACACCAAAGTTGGTGCTACATTCAATCCTGCCCCTAATATTACCATGATTCCGACGGCAAATGAAAACGATTCCCGTGGAAATCCTTGATAGCAATATAGACGACGGTCGGCATTTCTTGAAAATGCAGTTTTTTTATTCGCGGTTGTAATAGATATTTTTCATTTTTTGCGCGAATTCCGAATCGTCTCAGCTTGATTGACGTGGAGATTGCCAAATCGTCGTCCACGTCAAGCTGATGATCGGATGGTTTGGTCGGCGGTTGGGGATATCACGGGCTAGTAATGACACCCGTGGGAAGTGAGATCCTCCTAACTGTACTCCGGTTGTGTTTTCAAATGGGAAGATGGCAGCGGAAGACATCACTTTTCATTTTAACCGCACTCAATTAATTTCCCTTGTACACTTCTCTCTCTCTCTCTCGCTCGACACCGCCAAGTTCAAGGGGACGAGTTCTTTTTTTTATTTTGAGCCCTTACCCTCGACTACTCTGTGCTTACGTTTGTTTTGCTTCCTGCGTGGAGCTTCGTGCCTAACGGTTTAAACCGAAACAAGGGACGACCATAATTGTTTTTTTTACTTCCGTCCCAATGAAAAAAAACGGACCACCACGTCATTGGCTTCGTTGCGTGGGAGTAATGTCGCTTTTCAGGAATCACCGTGTTTTATGATGTTCGCATTTCTGGAATATTTTTCCCCAAGTGTAAGTTATGTAGTGAGAGATATTCCGCTAAGTGAGGTTGGTAACTGGCCGTGGAATGAAGCTCACCTTTGAATAGGTAACAGTAAGACTGCACTCCTGTCGTTCATATCGCTAAATGATCCTTTATCGGTCAGATACGAAGAGTATATTGCCAGCTTAGTGACGTGAATATTTGAAATTTAACACATTTTTGGATTCCGCTTAGTTTGCTTCTGTGACACCACCGTTTTCGTCTCATAGGCAAAATATTAATGAACGTAACTGAAGAGATAACCTACGCTACGAAGCTAATAGTATCGCAATAACTAACAAAAAGCGGAAGCCTCAAAATTGTTAAATTTATAGCCAAGAGATTAAAAGATTCTCAAATTAAAGTTTAGTGTCAAACCTTCGAAATGAGAAATGAAAATTGTTTCCCAAGGTATATCACGTATATTCCTAAAATTGATCCATGGAGTAGAATCTCCACTATTCTACTTACGTACAAGAGACGCCCAATCCTTGATACAATTTTACTTGCTGTATTTAATTCGAACCATTTCTGATTGTATACCAGACCACCATCATTTTAGGGAGTCGGTTCATTTTCCTGCACCTCCTGAGGTTTTCCAGTAAGATCGCGTACCTAGAAAATCTGTCAACTTGGGTTGTGGCTGTACGTGTCAAAAAGCCTCGCAAGGGTTTAAATCCCAAAACTCCGATCTGTAGCCCAACGATCGGACAAGTGAAATATTTTATTTGTTTATAATTTTAAAAGTCTCATTATTTTTTTAATTGCATTTGAATAAAATTTTCCATATTTTGCTTTGATACTACATGCCAAGTATTGCTCGAGAATTCCAGAAAACTTTCAAATGAAGTTCTCGTACATGTAGTCAATATTCATACGATTGATGGGCAAAAATGCTGAGGTGGTACATACATGGTGGAATCCACGGGATAAGTCTTGTCTCACCGCTTCGAGTACCCCGCAATCATGAATGCAAGATAAGACACAACCTTGTAGTTTACGAGCCGCAAGATCATTCAGAAGTTCGAACAATAATTATCAAGGACGGCTCCTTGCTCCATTGTTCTAATGTAGATGGCGGGCAGGAGCATCTAATCTTCTTAGAAGTTTGCCTTGAACTAACAATGTGATAAAACTGGTAGGCACACGTGGAGGGTGACCGGGAGATCCAGGTTCTAATTCCGGGGAAATGAAACAATATTATCCGTTATTATTTTCCATACATTGGTTTGACATGTGTTTGCCTCATTCCTCCTACCTTAGCTGGAATTCCCACAGTTTTTTCGCGGCCGTTATGATAGAAGCTTCCCTGCCTTGAATGCTTAGCAAAAAAAACCTCATTGGTTCGTCGACAGCAAATCTCTTCCGAGAGGAAATTCCAAAGTGATAACCGATTCGAATCGACTCCTCTCGTCTCTGAGGAGAGAAGGTGTTTCTTTTCGCTCTGAAATAATAGCCCGCGGAATATTTCCTTCGCGAGATCCACATCTCATTTCCCGTCCATTTGAAGCAATTCATTCGGAGCGAATCGCTTTCATCGTCCGTCTTCCATTAGAGTAAGGTTTTCTCAACTACCGCGTAGAACGGTAGAGAATGCGTTATAAATGTCTATAGGAAAAAAGGTTTCCTGACTTGGAATCAAATCACGGACTAATGACATGTCCGCAAACGAAGAACAGGTTCTTATATAATTTATATTTCAAAGATTTTCTGGTATAATAAATTTAAGGGCCAATGTATCAATTTATAACACATTTGACCATTCACAAATCATTAGGCAGTTGCTTTATTAGAAGTTAAATTATCATATTACATTGAAATATATCATATTAAAATGCTTTGATCTCAACATCTATTGAGATAGAACTGCCTGCATGGGATTTTAGCAGCATCCTCCACAGCAAATTTTATGTTTACATCTTCAAGAGTTTATGAGGCACTCTCCATGATTGGTTTCGTCTGAACTAGCTTCTGCTGCATTGGAAGAAGAATTTGGCCGGCTGTTTGCAAATTATTCTTTGTTTATACGATTTATGGTTTAGTTAGCTCTCGGGCAATTGACGCCGATCGGTTATCAGGAAGGGGAGTGCTCAGAGTGTGATCATGACCCAACATCAAAGCATCCAGTTCTGTAGGTTTGCAAAGAAAATCATCTCGCTGGAAATATTACTCATGGCCATATTTATTCATTGACCACTTCTACCTTATCAATTTTATGGGCCGATTTACATGTCTAAAATTTCTTCCACGAGTTTCCGTATAACTAATGGCAAACTGCATTAGATGAGCATGTTGTTCAAGATATCACATATTTCATAGCAGGATATTAATCCGACCATCATGTACTAGCACTTGTGCAAAATTATGTAAACAGCCAGAGAAAATAATGAGTTTCCCAACCCGGGCATCTGTCACATTATGACGCATTGTGGCAGTTTATACAATCCATCCTTGTAACCTATTGCTTTTTTGAAGTTCGACCATGGCTTACGAGAGCCTTCTTGGATGAGCAGTTGAGGTACGCGACAGCTGTTTTCCATAGATCCTCCAAAAAATTGTCCTTTCAAATTAGGAATCCAGATTGGCGTATTGGTATGCGTGTCGACCCGCAAATCTAAAGGTTCGTGGTTCCATTCCCGGTCCAAGAAATCCAGTGGCAATTCTCTCCGGCAATTTTCAACGCATGAGAGCGGAGCGTCATAAATTTTTCGACCGCTGGATTGTTCGAGGTGATTGCCGTGGAAGTATGAGAGGACGAAGCAAATGAGAAGACATTAATGTTGATGGAGAGACAAGGAGGGGGGAAATGGATTCAAGATGAAAGGTTTTCGCAGATGGGATAAAAGGTATCCGTTTCGTTGTCAAAGACAAAAAAAGAGAGGCAGTTTGCACCCGTCTTTTCCGTTTGCTTTTCCTGTGGGAGCACAGCGGGAGATAACGGTCGTCATGGCTCCCTTTAATCATCTATCAATCCACCAGCATAGCCCATGTTTCGCTTTCTCATGAATTGCTCGGATGGGTATGAAACGCTGGCGAGTTAGCGGTGTGTGAGTATCCTACGAGACTCGAACATGGCGTCATATTTTCTCGGCGGGGAAACGCCCAGCGAGTGGAGTCAAGTACTATTTCACTCTCGATTTCTTATATTTTCATCATTAATTTTCATCTACCAGCAAAAATGGCTTTAGTTGCTATATTTAAATCTGTTCAGCACATAAACAGCACTCAACAATTCTAGAACTCCTTAATTGAACATCCGTCATGATTTCTCTGATCTATTTCATCATTAATTTTTATTCCCGTTCATTTATCCTTCCATTATCATTTTCAAGGGGAGAAAATACCTCAGAATTTGTCCAATAAGTTTGTTTCGTATACTTATCAGAATTTTCATTAACCATCTTGGGAAGTTGCCAGATAAACCTCTTTGCAAAAGACACATAAAACATATATGCAAGTTTTAAAACACCATAAGAAATTATTTTCTTCTTGTTCTTCCTCGTTTATTCTTACAGTTCATTTCTCCTTCCATCTCCGTTTTCAGTGGGATGTTATGTCTCAGAATGTTTCCAATATGTTTCCAGAATGTCTCTTCTTCTTCTCAGGAGTTTTTATAAAACCATTTTTCCCTCTATTTCTATTTAATTCTCCTTTATGAACTGTCCATTTGTACTATACGCAGGCTGAATCGTAGCAAAATTCAATTCACTCCTTAAAGTTTGTTTCCAAAGTGGTTTAGTAACACCAAATCTCAGCCACCGAGATTCATTATATTGCACCATGTCGAATTAGAGCTGTCTACATTTAATTGCAAATCAACACCAGTATTTTCACATTTGTTTCGTTCCGAATATATACGTTTATCCCAAATCTTCGATAACTAGGAGCCCTTCTGGAACAGCGCCGAAGCTCTTGCATGTAATTTCCACACAGCCATCGGACCGACGCAACCATATTGCCATCTAGAAAAGGTCACAGTCGTATTGGTTGTGTGTGGTCATTGCTCGAATTGTTTTTTTTTGCGATGTTTCTACTCGGGGTGAGAAATCTACTTACGTCATGCAGGTGGAAGCTGATCGTAAACCCGTTTCACATTTCTCTCAGAGTGGTCGAGTGGGATATTAGAACTGGGAATGCTAACCTTTATCGAAGCATGGACTTCTTTAAGACCTTTTTTTATTAAAACAAGATTTCTCCATACATAAACATATAGAAGAAGCTTTTCTGTGTAAACCTTCAAATGTCAGATTTCTATCTTTTACGAACGGAAAGAGTACAAGACAGCTGAAGTGTTTCAGAACTCATTCCATAATGTGCACAAGCATTTTGTGAAAATGCTATCATTTACCTCCATCGCATGGGTGGAGAAATAGAGATAAATTAGGTAATTCTAGTTATTTTATCTGAAGTATCGTGAAGTATTGAGCGAGTTAAATGCATGCTCATGCCCCTTCTGCCTGAATTTTAATTTTATAGCTTATTCATTCCTTTTTCCATTCCTCATTTAGGTTTTTTTACTGCTAAATACCTTGTAAGTTTAGGATTCCCCGGTCATAAAAGGGGATGCCTATCGGCTGTATTAATGATATTTCAGACAAGGTAAAAGGCAAAATAAGTAAATAAGTCCAGCGCTCTTATTAACCCTGTCTCCACATCGTCGTTTTAGTTAGGAATCAGACGGCACAAAGTTTCATTTATTTTATCTTGATTTAATGTTTTAAATTTAAACTACTATTTAACCCGAGTACCAATGTTTAATACCATTCTAATTATCTTTTGGACCTGAACTAAGTGAGCATCTTGTACTTGGTATTATTTGAAATCTTTAAATATGGTTGTATCAGTTCAACGTGGCGCTTATGTCGAAATATACGTGGAGACTTAAGTACCGAAATTCTTGGAAAATTATACCCCTCGAAGGTTATCCAACGTGTGAGGATTCGGTTTATCCTAAGATAAATGTTTCTTTCCGAAACCTTGCCACATTTTTTTCTCCACCTTAACTGTCGAGCTTGGGTCATTGCTCGGGTTTCCGATCAGCTCTTCAACTGGCCCTATCCGTGAAACAAATTGCTTGGTTCCAACGTATCATTTTACATGATCACTGCAGAGGTCCACGATTTATAACCCCATGGCATGTGCGAATTACCCGAGATTACCCCGTAATCTCTGCGAAATTTCTCTCGTATTTATATATACGTCCGTCTCGTACTACAAACCCGCGTAAAATAAGCGTGCGTCAAGTTCCACACAAGCCGCGAATTTAGAAGGGTGGGAATATGAAAAAAATATGCGGCAAGAGGATCGGGTTCGTCTTCAACTCTCTCCCCGATTAGCCCGCCGGGAAATAGCGTGACACACACTGTTGGCTGTTGTCGGATGAGATGGACAGACTCGTCTTCGCTTCGGAGATCCAGACGATACGTTCCTCGCAGTCTTCCGGCACCAGTCAGTGACCACCGACCGAACACCCCCTGGACCCTCTGTCCTTTTTTATATCATTACATTATGGTGCCCATACCGCTGAACTAAAATATCTATCCGTTTCGCTAAGGGAGCACCATATATTTCGTCTTTATGGATATACTATTTTTGAAGTTTTAGTAGTTATGAGAGGAGATTCAACTGAGGTTTCCTGCGCTATTAAGATTAGGTGGGTAGGTTGTTATTGGAAGGAACCCTTGGAGAAAGGGAAAGAAAGGGGAAAAACCCGGCGTCGCCAACTCACCGTTCTTAACGAATGATTTAAGGAAGTATTTGCTTTGTTTACTTGCGTATTTGTAGGAAAGGGGATTGGTGAGGGTCACCTGGACCAAAGATGAGACAGAGATTTGTTTAAAATTCAAAATTAAGCTTTGAATTAATGGGTTTGAAGACTTAATGTTTGCGGAAAAAGATGATGATTAGAAGGACTTTTGAGACGTGGTTGTAGAGAAAAATGGCAAAGGGAAGCTTGGTAACGAAGAATGCGTGCAAGAAAGAGCAGAATGATACGGAGAGAAATATAGTTGGCGGCGAAGATTCTGAAAAGGTAGCGAAAGATTTGGTACGTGCTGGAAGGAAAGGACGTGTTAAACAGGGTAATGGAAGAGAGGTGTGCAGAATAAACGCAGAGGAGAATATAGGACCAATCAAGATGATGCAGAAGGTATTAGGAGTTAAGAGATAATTAAATAGATATTTCGGTTTAGGAAAGTTTAAATATGATCCCGAAATGAAGATGTTAACAAAGGAACCACGCAACTATCGAATAATCCATTTGTAGTATACCAAATAACAGTGTGAAAGTAGTATCCATTGAGGTGGATTCGAGCATGGCCTTTCATTCTTCCCTCCCATGTTCCAATTAATGCCAACATTCGGGGTCGCAGCGACTGGCTTGGAAGACGATCCCCCTCCGAAATCCCGAAGCAGGAAGTGCTCTCCGTTTGTTTGTCCTTACGAACCAAGCGGTCCATAATGGACTGCAGGAATTCCGCGGGCGCGCGCACCACGCAAATGCCATCTCCCACCTTCCCACTTCCTCTCTGGATCGAGGCGTTCGTTCTCCAAAGAAGGAGGGACTCGACGGGGAAAGATAGCAGAGAGAGGAGAGAGGAGGGAAGGCGTCGAGAAGCAAGGGTCTTGAGACGAGGGAAAGAGCATCTCCTCATCGTGAAGGAGGAGGATGGGAGTTGCCCGCATAAGGTGAGAGAGGAGGAGCAGAAGGAGAGAGGCTGGGCCGAGTGGGGAAGACTCTGAGATCTAAAGGAGTGACAGGCCGCCAGCAGGAATGAAGGAAGGTGGGATATCAACGCAAGAAGCATCGCGAGCCTGAAAGGAAAAACCTCTGCCTTCACGTAATGATTACTACACGGAACAGTCCGTTCTGTTGACGCAATAACAAGGAACTCTCTGGGTCTCGGGTTCTCGTACGGAAGTTTATCGGGGTACTGAAATGGGCACTGTAGGAGACTCATAGGCTTCTCGCAAGACTTAAGTTGATGGAAAAATTCAGATCACAGGAGTTCCTGTGTAACATGATTGATATTATTTTAGCCCCACGCTGCACAGGTAGGTGAAATGATATCAGAAAGTAGCATTGCTATCTCGAAAGGTAAAATCTAAGTATTCACGCAATCTTTTACCTCACGGAGCAGGCCATTCGCCTGATACGTTAACGAGATATTCTGTGGGTTCTCGGTTTCTCGTCCGGAAGTTTATCGGAGGAACTAGGAAGCCGCTATACGTATGGATTTTATTATTATTAGAGGTAGTGTACTTATTTCTAGATGGATATGAATTTACTGCCGTCTGTTCTCGTGTAAACGTAGGCACCTTCACTTGTGAACTCTCTACTCCTTCATTTTTTTACATATTTCTTTCATCTCTTGCAAATGCAGCTTGGACTCTTCCTCAATTAAATCCTAAAATCAGACGACTAGAAAAAGCAAATAGGCGTGTTATTCTGGAATGCCAAAGAAATCATTGGACAAGGTTCCTCACAACGAATTAATACTCAAACTAAAATTTTTACGATAAAATGACTGAATGGTGATTGGATTTCTGACTTTCTGACAGATCGCAAGAAAAAATTAGTATTCAACGGAAGTAGAACCAACATGATAATGATGGCATCCGGTGTCCCACAAGGAAGCGACCCCATATTATTCCTCATTTATGTGAACTTTATGATTACCTACTAGCAAAATTATATTATTTTTTGGCGATACGGTAATCAGTGGAGAAATCAGGGCAAAATCGAGCTTTTGGGCCTTTTCATTGCATCTTGAGAACATTAACTCTTGGTTTCTTGATTGGGGGCTGGAACCTAATGTAAGAAAATACACATTAGTATACTTCTTACGGAAGATATCACATCAAGTTTACATCCGTAAAGTGAGGGGAGTGGGTATAATTTGTGCGTATCAAATTCCTGGACAACATCATAACCTCGGACCTACAGTGAGTACAGCACATTCGCAACATTTGAAAACTCGAAGCGAAAGTGAGATTCGCGTTGGACTACGAGGTGAGGGAGAGTGAGTGTATTTGGGAAGGCGGAAGTGCACGGTGGGAAGATGATGGAGATAGATAGCGAGGCAGAAACGTGTTCCTAATCAGTCTTTCGTGTACATAAGTGGGAGAGAGAGGAGAAAGATTTGGACGAGATGCAAATGGTACTACCAGAGCAAGAAGAGCTGGGGAGACATTGAAATATATTCATGAGGGGAATGCGTAAAAATCGGAATGGGAGAGAGAGTGGAGAAAATGTTCTTGTGGAAGGGATAGTCGTTTGGGAAGAGACGGAGAAAAGGAGGAAGGAGAGAGGAAGAGAGAACGCTGAAGAGAACATGTGTTCGCTGTGAAGTGAGAGTGATGGAAGTATAGGGAGGGAAAGCTAGCGAAGAAAGTGTGGAGACGTGAGGGGGCGACGGGTGGTGGGGATGGAATATTACAGTAAAACGATTTCAACGAAAGAAGTTGCGACTTGATTTAGCGTAGGAAGGTGTTTTGCAGGGAGAGTAATCTACTTATGTCTACATCTGCGTGTTTATCCGTAATCCGACTCAAAGGAGTCTGGCAGAGGCTCTTACATCAACAAACGTGAAAGTGATTTTTCCTCATTATTTGCTATTCTAGCGACTGATAAATAGATTTTCAGTCCGTCCTTAATTTAACTTTCCTTTTTCTAGTCATATTTGCACTGCAGCGAAATGTACTTGCCTGCCATCAGATCTATTTGAAGTGGTACATACCCTCTGCCTCTCCTAAAGTTGTCCAAAATACGTAGTCTCTTTTTCACTCGCCTATTGGAATGGGAATTTCACAGTATTATATCTGTTAAACACGCCCTCACCTCTCAGCACTTCATCTATTTTTGCGACCCTTTGCGAAATTCCACCAAAATTTACTTTTCCTCCACGAAAACTTCATTATCTCTCTTCCCAGCTCACGGCTAGTGCTCATGTTTCAAGTTTCCGTAATATATTTTACGAATGCAGTTTTCTAGCTGCTAATTTTATGAAACTGTAAACCTTTTCATTAAACCTAGTTTTATTAAAAATATGAAAGGGTGCTGGCACCCTTTCATACCTCGAAACCTCGCACCCTTTCATACCAGAAACCTCGTTCATTACACTTAGTGGAAGCTCTTAATAATCCCTCTAGTTTTACTGAATTGAGTTCATTCTTTCTCCATAAACTCTTTTTGCGAAATTATCATAAGCATTTTTGAGTGAATCGTTTGCCGAAAATTATGCGTGAGCAAGAGGCATCACTCTCTCCATCTTCTCTACACCCACGTCTCACAAGTCCACACGGTTGGTATCTTCAATGTTGCATTAATCCTCTAGTTCTTCAGATCTTACCATCACTTATTCATCCTCCTTGGCGAGAAAGGACCCCTTGGAGGAAGAAGGCACTCTCGCGAAGCAGTGGAAGAGGACGAAGGAACGATTGAGAGTGTGATAGAAAAAGAGGAGAGAGGCGAAAGAAGGAGATGGAGGAGGAGTCGGAGGGCCATTTCGACTCCTCCCTCTCCCTCCTGTTTCCCCCTCCTCATCCTCCTCCCCATTTCCCTCCCGTGCCCACCCCTCCTCCTTCCTTCCTCTCCCCGCTCTCCTGCCCACCCCCCAACCCTCCCATCCTCTCCTCACCTCTGCGAGTTCGTTGCCTCTCGTCTCAACCGTTGACCGCTGCCTTCCTCCGGCCATCTCCCAAGGCAGAACACGCTCAGACGTGGGCCTTTTGATGGTCATCTGTAAATGTTTACAAATACCATTGGTTTTGAGCATCGTCACTCTGGGCTAGTCGGAATGTCTTAATACTTGAAACATCGAAATATAAATAAAATTTATATTACGTCGAGATATTCATCTACCATCAGAAATCTCGTTCATTACACTAGAATTCGGTAGTGCCGTCTTTTATCCGCCCTTTTCGTGGAGCATCGGTGTAGGAGATGGCCATTAACAACATTGAATGCCGGCAATATCCCACTGATTGTAAAAAATACTAAGTTTATTGAATCGACTGCGGAATGCATGTATAGTTCTGGAGAGGAAAGGTGATGGTTTTCTATGGGATAGGTGAGTATATAGGAATGATAGAAATTAGAGTGATTGTTGATAAAGGATATGTAAGTAACTACACCGTGAATTAAATACAGTGAAAACGCTGTGAAGGTTT
Organism: Pyrrhosoma nymphula; assembly: GCA_963573305.1. NCBI lineage: Eukaryota > Metazoa > Arthropoda > Insecta > Odonata > Coenagrionidae > Pyrrhosoma > Pyrrhosoma nymphula. The sequence continues at coordinate 8,245,199 of OY754336.1, forward strand.
CGGATATTTGACGTTCTATTTTACCATCGCAGAATGGTTGTGAGCATTATACAGAGACAATGCTAAGAATATGTGATCTATATTATGCGCTTTGGGCGTGAGAAATAGATATTCAAGGTATTGAGAGCCACCGTTATAAATTTTCAGCACTAAACATTTTTCCTCAATTTACTCAGCAAGCATAGGATTGACTCTTCTGGATGATAAAGAAAATCTCATGTGAAATTCGTTAAAAATAACATTTGTCACTTGTTCACATCTTTATGTGAAATTGAATTATATAGAATATTTGATTATTTCTCATATATTTGGTGATTGATTTAATATCTACTATAGAAATTAATATAATCAAAATGTATTCTATACAAGACATAGTCGTGTCTTTATTCCGCGAGCCTCCTTAAGGGCAAGTGGAAGGGGACGTTAAGACATCAGTCATATTAAGGAAGGGGAATAGGAAGAAGGAATTGTGCTAGGAAAGGCATGATGATTAGTGAAGTGTGTGTTAAGTGGTTGGTTTAAGGTGTATTTTTCTCTCGATCCGGTTCTGCCGGCGTGGACGATTGTCGTCAATGCGTGCACCTTGATCATCAAATGGCGTTTTCACGGGCAATGGAGAAGCGGTGTGACGTGAGCATTGACTTTGTCGTATCGCAGCATCGCAGAGACGTCGCCATCCCCTCTCCTCTGGCTTTCACTCTTCTTCCCGCCCGGTCCCACCTCTAGCGGTGACTAACCCCTTCCCATCTCGGTATCTCTCCGCCTCTCATCCACGAGTACCCGTCACCTTCCTCCCTTCCGGTCTTGGCGTTGCTGTGTGTTGTCTTCGCCAGCAGCCGAAGTCGTTGACGCCCATGGGAGAACTTGCAATGAATAAACTGAAGTGTATGCGAAAGGAAATGGGTAATGAAACAGAAATTGGAATTGGACGGAAAAGGATGAACCAGTGCCAAGCATTGGTATCGCCAAGTTTAGACAGACCCGTTTGGCGAAAACGCATTTATCCGTTAATTGAAGTTAACAAGTCTGTGGTTTCCAAGCCTCTCTGGTCCTATCTACTTTTTCGCTGGAGCCGTAATTTGAAATGCGGCCAAGTGGGTGAAACATTTATGCTTTGTTTATTTTTTTTTCTCCTGCTAATGTTACTGTTCCTCAGAACTATGGGAGCTTTCCATTCAAGGTGCTGAAGTTAGCACACATTGGAACACATCAGCGCACTTTAGCGTACACAAACGACGTTGAATGGAACCATGTACGCTGGTGAAATGTTTTGTAACCTGCAGGCAGATAGCATTTTGTGGGTAAAAAATAGTCACGGCTGAATTTTAAGTTTAAAGTTGTTGAATTTGTTCATAATAAGTATTTAAAACGTAATTTTTTAAACAGAGTAATTAAAAACCCAACAATATGCATGTTTGACGCCTTTTCCGGAAATTTACAAATTTGACAACTATCACGGATGCCATAATCGACGTTATTTTGTTGTTAAGCGCTCATTAAGTTTGATCCCGATCTGTTTTGAACTTCGTTGCCTAGTGCGTAGGGTCTATAACGAATGAAATAAACTTGCGCTGTCGTGTTGCGAAGTGACTTGCGCACTAGAGCAACTGAAAAGCTCCCTTTATCAAACGCAGTGGTGGTTAGGTGTGGAGTGGACAGAGAGCTGGAGTAAGGTGGAGGGTTGTGTAAGGGAAGCTTTATCTGAGGAGTGGAGAGAAATCCGGCGTCGGCATTAGACGGATTGCGTGAAAAAATCCGTGAAGTTTTACCGTCCATCCGACGAAAAGACTGCGTTTTAAATGTTCTTCTCTTCCCTATTAAGGATCGGAATTCACCCGGAAAAATCTCCGCCAAGTACTGAAATCCGAACGCAGAGCCTAGATGCCTGGAATTAGACCCTGCGCTCCTACTTGATTCTGACCTGCCCTCTCCTGCTTTGGCCACAATACAATGAATTAACTTCACCAAAGTTATTTTTTTAATTGAAACTGGTAACAGAACTCACTTCTAACGTCAGAGAAAGTTGCTGTCGTTCCTAAATTAAACGCTGACGCAATACGCCTGCGACTACAGCTTTGTGTTTGGAACAAATACCTTGGTGATTGAACTTTCTTTTTCTTTCATTTTCGTTGGTGGAAAATGAGAAGGAAGGAAATAAGGGACAAAATCATGATGGTGATTTTTAAATATCGTAGAGATATACTATTTTCTTTTCTCGAAACCCTGAGGGTGTTGATTGGGTTGATGACGTGGTGTCCAACGGGCTTTGGCACTTCCATTTTCTATCTGGGCTGCCATCATTGGCTGTGATAAGCTCTCGTTTTCCTTTTTCTGAAGCGCGCACTATGGCTTTGAATATGGGCTTTGCCCACGGTTTTCCGGCACTGTACATTGGTTGTTGGCAGCTGGTAAGAGCTAATGCATTCTAATCATAGGAGTAAGTAGTGGGTGTTAGCGAAATGAAGGTTAAACCTTTCTAAAGGTTATTATAAAAGTTACTAGTACTAAGAAATGGGTGGAATTTCGAGAAAATTGCCAATATTACACCGTGATATACACCGTGATAAAAGTTGTAAACAGGTATTTATATGGCCAAAAACTGATTGAACCGTCAGCATATAGTCTCAAAATGACACAAATGTAATATGTTTGAGATTCAAGTTCAACATAGTCATTTATGCGTATTATGGTGAGAATCGTGCCTTGTCTTTTTCGCTAACTCCTGTTATTCAGGGTGCTTTATAATGGATATTTATAGATATTAAGGTAAATATTTTGCTATACGCCAATCTACTTCATAATATTCTTTTGTGCAAAAATTGGGGAATTCGAAGATACTCGAGGCTCTAGTTTGTGGCCATTTATTTGAGTTGGCGTGGAATCGCCCTGAGGGTTTCGATGTGCATGACATCAGAGCCAGGCAGCAGCGCCTGCTATTCCGCTGAAAACCGTACTTTTCAAAACGACCAAAATTTTAATCTTGCTTAAAAATTTGGAATTGGAAGCGGTTAATGGAACCGTTTTGCATTATTCTTAAATCAGTTTCGTTTATTTACCGTCAACTTTTCTCCTCAAACCCCTGCACTTATTCTTCCTTTAGTGATATATAGCCCTAACTTCCGCATCATCCCTTCCGATACCCGTAACTTCTCGCATGCGGGGACGTTCTTCTTCGACATTTCTCTTGCCTTTCACTCTTCGCACGCAGGATCGCGTAGGCGGAAGGAAGGCTCGATTCACGTTCTCCTTCGATGGCATCCCTCTACAGACTCACTCTGGAAGAGCACGAACGGACGTCGCAGTTTGATCGTTCCCCCTTTTCCCTTCTCCCAACCTAATAGCGTGTAATTTCCTAGCGTTTTTCCGCGCAAGGTAGGGGATAGATTGGATGGATGCTCGGAGGCACGAAAGCGTTCCATCCTCTTTCCCCATCCTGTCTTCCTGCTCTTCGTTGTTGTTGTTGCTGTCTTGCGCCGAGCAGCCCAGCATGACCGCAAGCTCCTATTGTTGTATATCAGGGGTCCCCAAAGTGGTCGTTATAGACCCTCATGGGGTCGATATGACATTGAGAGAGATTGGGGGTCGATGGAAAGAAGGTCATTAAAAAGCACATTTATAAATGGATAGCTATTATTGTATTATATCAGACATTTCGACATAATGCCATGTAGAATTTAACGTGATCTTTTGACTACTAAATATATTATTATACTAATCTTTTCAATAAATGTCAGATAGCCAATAATTCTCTTTTTGTTTCATTCATAAAATTCATAACATTTTAAAAGCATCAGTTGTCTTATTATAATTACTTAAGAGTAATGATTAGAGGGTTGGTAAAATGGTGAGAAATTATTGAAGGGGTGGATGATGAAAACCGTCTGAGAACCCCTGGTATACATACTAGACGAAATTATCTTACGAAGACGATTGTTGTAAGATACTCTGTGCTCTTTGCACTCTGCACATCTAGGGATACTTTTCATTAATGAAAAAAATGTTCCTCTCTGTGGGTCAGATAGGAAAGCGCAGGCATGAGAATGTGCCATGTTCCAATAATTGGAGCAGAATGCAGTACGTCATCAGAAGCGCGCCGCCATCTGGCTGATTTGCTCCTTTAAACTTTATCGTGGGTCCCACGGAAGGAAGTTATGGAGACGTCATTGGATATTTTTGCGTTACCTCATCTTCTTCATTAAATATCACAGAGAATGAAAACGTGATGCAAACTTGGCCGCTACAAAGGGATACTTTCCATTTAAAAGAAATATAAAAGTATACGACGATATTTAAACCAACATTTTGCCAATAATTATGATTTTAAAACTTTGTACAAATTTTACTCGTAAGTTATTTGGTTGGAGTTAATTGTTTTCTTCCTTTTCTTTAAAATCCAACTCCTAAATGTGATGTAAAGTATCTCCATCATAAGGCACAAGTTTGAATGCACTTAAGTGTCATCCTTTCCTAAAACCCCCCCTGAGAGGCAAAGTAGAGTATGCGGGTCAGCCTAGAAAAATACTGCGTTCTTGAGAAGAGGTACGGGAACATGCAATGATTGTGCCAGAGAAATTTCACATTTGATTAATGTGAGTACCTACCTACAGCACAATTGTATTGGCTTCCAACTCTTTTTTATTATTTATAATGTGACTTAGGCGGCTGGTGTCATTAACACCCCCAGCTACTGGCTCTTATGACCTCTCACAGAGTTCAATTTCCGGTGGATGAATGTCCAGGGACCGGAGTTGGCGTCCGGCCGGTTTTCGCAGCCATTGCGGGGGTATCTTGACAAGGGGGTATCGGCTCTCTCGTTCTCTTCGTCAGCTGTTCGACCGCTTCGAATCGCGGAGACCGGAATGTTGAAGGCTTTCGCGCGTAGTCCTGTTCCCATTTCCCCGCGGGGATGATGTCACAAGTCTTTGAGTTGGTTGTGTAATCGCAAATTTGTATGCCGCTCCGTCGATACAGTTCATAGCTGCACGGTTCGTGCGATGATTTAATGCTATCCTTAACGTTATGATACTCCATGATTCAAGTGAAGGTTTTTATTCAATCCGTAAAGGTAACCTCGGTGTTGTGGAGCGTTCTAATGGATAAAAAAATCTTGACTGATCGAGCAGGTCAGAAGCTGCCACCCTACCTTATGCTAGCACAAGTAGTGAAACAACTTATTAAATGCCTTTGGAATATTTATCGTACTGACCCATGATTTTAACTATTTGGCCAGTCTAGTTAGAGAATGACTAAATATTTTCAATTCGGAGTGATTACGAATATTTTTTTTTAAGAATGAATTGTCAGGCGAAAACAGTGTAAGCGCAGTAAATACTCCAGTGGATTTGAATTTTATTCTATGGTTTCGTTACTTGTTCAAGGATGAGGTTTACTTATTGACGCCTGATTTTATTCAATATTACATTTATCCAATTCTGGTTGTCATCAGTGCGCGATTAAATTATTAAATCATCCGAGGTAATTAGATATTACTGCCCCAACAACGGCAGTTTAATGTAATAATATCCGCCCTTATTATTATGAATATTTTACATTTTTTTCTTATTGCATGTGTTTTTTCAATTCTGTGCTGCTTATGTTTAGAGATGTTTTCTTCGAAAACCGCTGCATTGTAGCCGTTCTGTGCGTGTCATTGGTAGAATTCTGCCACTAAAGCCTGACATGGACAAACGAATTTTCCTAGTGGGGTAGTCTGACGCTAAGAAACTTAAACTTAAGAGCACGTTAAAGTACATACCATCTGAGCACCATGCAGTTATTTGGGGTGTGATACTTTCTTTTTTCAGTGGTAAAGTTTGGAGGCTGGGAGGGTAAGGACCTCACGCTCTTTGGCTTTTACCGTTTAGTACGGAGTATTAATGGCTCTAAACGACCCTAATTTTGAATGAATTGTGATTCAGTTTTATCGCTAACTACTACAGCTACAGTTAGAGTCGCCAAACCGTTACCTAATTAAAGCACCTGGAAATTAAAAGAATGCAAAATATTAGGCGTGCGTTCATTGATTAAGGCATATTATCAAGCGGGCTATCAAACGAATGCTCATTGCCCAGTAATAGCCCCTGCAAAAAAAACCGTGTCTGAGAGAATTTTCTTTTGCAGATATCATGTAATTAAGCTCATTATCTCAGCGAAGAATTTTTCAGAAGCGGAAACGAATGATTGTATTGCTTCCCGATCCATGTAATTTTCTCACGGAATCGCACAATCTTCATCCCTCGCTTGCCTTCCGCGTGGAATTTCCGTGTCTGTTGATACCATGTCGATACAGATGGATTACACCTCTAGCTGTGGGTTTCGCGAATTTCCGGTTGACTGAATCTCAATTCCAACCAATTTAACCTCTCCTGAATTCCAAGTTCTCCTCTGAAATATTTTTTTATGCTGCTCGTAGTACCTGAAGCATTAAATGAGTGGTGCACCACTTCTGAATGCCACGCACTGTAGAGGAAAAGTGGAAAAAATCTCGCCAAAAACGTTTCTTTAATTTAATTAAGAGAGTATAAATGCGTTCCTGATGTTTTATATGTTTACCTTAAGATACTATGTGGTGGTTATTTTGGTTGTTGAAAATTACCTCTAGAACTCTTCGAAGATGCAGGAAACTGCTTCCACGTAGCAACTGCTTCCACGATTTTTTAACGAAAATCGCGATGTAACTAAGGTTTGTTAGAGTTGGCTCTGCGAGTCATTCCTCCACCTTACTGCTACATAAGTGCATAAATTCCATAAATATGTTACGATGATGCAGTAGTGGTTTAATTTTTACATTCATTCCTTTATAAAGTCCTATTTTTTCCACGTAATTTCCTTACAGTTTATAAAATATGCTAGGTCGAATTATTCACCTTCTTCCAATTAAATGGAAATGGAAGTCAAAACACTCGTGCCAAATTAATTTTCAAAATGTATCATATTACGTGTGTATTGAGATGCTTTCGCAAGTGTTTCAATGTAGTACTTATTATCTACTGGTTGAGAACAGTATAAGCAGAATGCCGCGTAATATTTTATTTAGTAAAAATTGGAAAAAATAAACATTTTGAAGACGAGACTTGGAAACAGGTCACTTTATGTCTTACGCTGTGTTGAGTAGAAAAAAATGTCGGAAAATGACATTAAAGATTTTGATGTTCTACTAGTATAGGTAGGTTGTTGGATAATCCCTACTTAGCTTCCAACCCACAAACTATCGGTCTATCGTAAGCCAATCCCTATGACCAATAATCATTCTTTTAAAGGCTCCGTCGTGTCTCCTCTATTGTATGTGATTTGTAAGCCATCCGCAAAAAGTTATCGTTACCCTTTTTTTTTTTTGCTTCGAATTTTCGATGGAAGTGACGTCGGACGTTAGCCCTACCCCATGCCTGAGGTAGCTGCCCGAAATGTAAAGGGTTTGCGGTTTCTCGAGATGGTTACCTTTGAAGGTCGATCACGCAATTACGACTTCGGGTTCTCGAGGCGCGCGATCAGTGGAGGGCAGTGGGAGGGGGGAGAGGTTAGGGGGCGGAGAAAGAGGGAATCAAGTAGGGTGGGTGGGGGAGGAAGAGGAAGGAGGGGGATGGGAAGGAGTGATATAAGTAGCCTCAGAGTATAACTGTTGGTGATCCGTATTTACGAGGTGGGTGGACCAGTCCGAAGGGAAAGGTTTCTGCATTGTTCCCGGATGATCAGTGGTTTATAAGTGGAAGGAAGGGTTAGAATTGTCTGTTTTGCTCCTAATATACTCATCTTTCTCGTTCTCGTAGAATGATAAACCATATTTGGGTGATCGGAGAGGTTAAGAGGGCGTTAGTTAAGTAGTTTGTACTCTCGCAAACAAAGAGCTTGATATATTCGCATTTTATTAACCAAAGAAAATTGTGGTTGCTTATCTTCAGCATTTTCAAGTGCTGATATATATTTTAATAGCGTTCATAAAGGATTTCGTATATCCAATGTGCTAAAAATTCTTTAAATTCTTTGTGCATAATTGTTTAGAAGCTTCATAATAATTCACAAGTTAAGTTCTGGCATCATAATACTTTCCAAGCAGTTCTTTTCAATTCATTTCCGGTCCCATTCCAAAATACCATTTCACTGTGTAAATTCAATCGGTCACTTTCATTCTCAAGAATTCATACTTGAGTGAGTATAAATGTTGATTCGTATTGTGCACACACGAATTAACATTCATTGCATTTTGCGCGAGTGACGTTCCTTTTGACGTGCGAGAGTGACGTGATATATGTAACAGCCCCTCCATTTCCAAAGACGTACAATGCGTAAAACTCTTTACGAATAATTTCATTTAATTCTTATTTTGAAGCTATACTGTGACATTAGTACCGCATGCACACTAACGAAGAGAGTAGAGGCCCTCTTGAAACGCGAAAGCGAAGCCTGTTTTTCTTTGTTGAAAATGGTCCACCCAATATGGCTATCGTGCGAAGTTTATCAAGTAGAACTGTGCGAAACTGTGTATGTTTTTTGTGATTTATTTTAGTTTGGCCTGTACTAAATAAGCGAAGCATAAGAAGATTTTGAGGTCAGAGAGGGAAGATTATCGGGCTGAGGAATCAAAGATGTCCAGCGAGGACCTCCGGGGGAACCTCCCACCCCACCATCTTATCCCACCACCAGTGTATACTTTACTGCCTTTGAAATAACGCTGTACGAAGACGAGTGCCACCAAGTTCTGTAATCTCTGTAACATATTTTTCGGGGCATCATTATTTTACAACCCATTTAAATGCTTATAATACCATGGAATACGTACGTTTACGTTAGGTGACTTCCCTTCATCATGCTACCGGCAATTCTACGTTTGATCCACCTCTGGTGTTTCCGTGGCGTGATTTTTGAGGAGATCAGTACTCCTTGGATGGGTGGGGAGCATAGTTGGAGAGTAAGGAAGGGCAGGAGGAGGGAGTGGGAGAGAAGGGAATTGTGGGAAGGACGTAGGTATTGGAGAATTGCCCGTGGATGTAACGTGCGTGAGTCACTCGACCACCTTCCCGAGATCGTTCAACCTGAAACATACCGCATCCACCTCCATATTTCTTCTCCCCGTTCCCAGCTCTCAATTCTTTCCTCAAATGCGATAACTTTCATTGAGTTGACCTGCACGAAGGTTTTCTTTGAACTTATCTCTTTGTTTTCGGCGTTCTGTTTAGATTTTTCGTTTGGATTCCCATTTCATTCGCACTAAATCACAGTTTTCTTTTTGAATGAGTAATCTATATGGCTTGAACGGCTAATTAAAAGCCCCGTAATTATGTGAGTTGCCTGAGGATGGTTCTGGAAGTACTCATAATTTTTTAATCTCGAAGATAAATCGACCGTATCTTCAAAGCCTCGACAAATCCTATGTATTGTCCACTAAAATCGAGATTATTCAAAGCTGTGAAGTCATAATTCATCTTTCTTGAGACTCCACAATTAAATTTAACCTCGTATTAATTCAATGATGAATCTCCAAATGTTCTGTTATTTGCAGTAGTAGACCTACGATTAATCAAGGATTAATTCCGGAAAACGTTAAAAAAGAAAGAAGAATACGCTATAAGAACTATGACCATCTTTCACCAGCAAAAATCGATTAGATATTCAGATTTGAGCATTTTTGTCATTCCACAAACGAGATTCATGAGCGGTGACCCAGAAAACTCTTCAGTTTATGTAGGTACCAAAAATGCTCAGAAAGTCAAGGTTCTATTTCTGGGATAGATTGTGAACATTAGTAATGGGGCTATAAGGGATGATTGCCTATTTGTGGTGATTGGCAATGGAAGAAGGATTCCTGAAGACAAGTTCGTTGTCCACCAATCAATTTATAATGGATATATTGCTTCCTGATTCCTGATTATTCTTGATTTTACTCTAAATGTATAATTATTCTTTATTCTCTGAGAGAAAGGCTGATCACTCACTGGCGCCGACCAAGTAATGTGTGGATGCCGGAGCGAGGCCAGTAGTAACATAACATTCCGTCACATTAGTCCTCAGGCAAGGTCATTAAATCACATCCGCGATGATAAATCGCTGCCTACCATTACCGTACTCCCAAGTTTATCAGAGCTAGATGCCAAAAATCATCTCAAGAAAAATGTGGAGATAATTTTTTTGTGGTTTTTCAAATAATGGGCGATTATAACGGTAGATGAACTTCATGGTGATGAAAATATGGACTTCAGGCTCGGAAATACGTGTTAAATTGCATGAAATGTGCTATTGCTCTCGCTGACTGCATGGATTTTAACCAAGGAATACCACCACTGTGTTTTTCGTAAAGAGGCAGTATTCGTTAATTGCACTTGGCTTCTCATATTTTCCTTCATAAAATTGGAGGTGGGTACATCATCTGCATTTTTGCGTTCTTAAAAAATATTTAGGTATTTAGTTGTAATAAGTTCTTAAATTAGTTTGCACTTTCATTCCCTTTCTTTCACGTTTTGGGCTCTATCGTTCTCATTTGTGGGACATTCCTCGGAAAATATTGCGCTAACTTTTCCCGTAGTTGATTGTTATACGACCGTTGCTGATGAATATCTTCCACTGTGATTCCGACCCTTAATTATAATTTTTCAGTTCCTTTTTATATATCCTTTGAATCACGAAGTTCAGGAGCGCTATGAAAATTACTAGCTTTACTGTCTTAAAATTTACTTTACGGTAATAATTGATTTATATTACGCCAATGTTGTTTCCTTTGTCTATGAACTTGGAACAGAATTTGCTGTACATATTTCTTCATATTTCATAGCCCATGCAGACCTCTGTAGCCAGGTTGCTTACTCTCCGGCCTGGCTACCCAAAGGTCGTGGATGCGTATCCTCTGAAGAGTCTTAGGATCAAGTTTTGAACCTAGACGATGCGATATCACCTTGGTAGCTGCAACACCTAAAACCCAAGAAAGGTGATAGTTCGCCATGTTTCTTATTTTCATCTCAGCACGACAGAAAAATGCTGAATCTGAGGTCTTCCACATTGGAGTTGTCTCACCGCTTAAAAATGAAAGGGCTTGATTTTGCTGGAAAGGAGACAGCCTTCAACAACTTGCTACTTCTCTTTGGGAAAACATCCAAGAGATACCGTTAAGTATATCTGCGGTCGTAATAGCGTTTTGACCTACGATGCGGAAATATACATTTAGAAAATCCTTATCCCCCGCAGAATATTTCTTTTCCCATTGCGATTTTTCTGCATTATGATAATAAATTATCCAGTTAAATATTCCGTTTCATATTGTATTATCTATGATAGATGCTTACTTCTATCTTATAGCCAACTGAGCTAGGAAATATTTATTTGACGAGGGACATGGTTTTTCGTTGTCGTATCCGCAATCGCAGGTTTCCATTTCTGTTGTTCTCCGGGGATGCGAGAGGTGCGAACGATTGTTGTGGTTACCAGTCTTCAAATAAAAAATACCGTAATTGCTGGCTTTGATTATTTTTTACCGTGAATCTTATGGCAGAGTCAGCTATCGAAATGCTGGCCATCCGATTTCTAAATAAAACAACTATGCATATTTTCACCAATAGTGGGGGAGCGAGTGGTTTCCCGTGGAAGTTTTGTGGTACAATATTGTGTTTTATTTTTTTAAGTTAAGTTTTAACAATATTTTCTGAAAGGTATTAGAACAAGGAAAACGAATATGGATGTTGCCAGTCCCAAAAATTGTGTAGGGGGTGTGGGAGGGAATTCAAAATGGCCGACAACTCGTTTCAACAAAACAGCAATTTTTTAAAGCTTAAAGTACTTCTGGATGTAGTTTTTACAATTAAAATTAGGAATAATGTTAATTGTGTAAAATATAGCGTTAACGTTACACAATGTGCCACGATAAATGTATTTGTTCTTCAGATGGCTTATTTGTGGTACTGTTGAACATATTTTCAGAACGCAAGCAATCAAGGGTTAACAAAGCTGTCATGAGAATATCACAAACTGCAATATCCATGGCATATAATGAGAGACAAGTGAAATGTACAACAACTACAAATATTCCGCCCACGCGTGTAATGCCTCAGCAAGTAGCTGTAGGATCATCGGTTCACCAATCTGTAAGGAACAAGGAGGTCATTGAACTTTTGTATGGCTATGGTCCGTCAATTGGATGTGATCGACTTCGACGATGTGAGACACAAATAGCTGAAACGATAATATATGATATCAGAAGTAACCAGGGAGTGTATGTGCCTGTAGATATCATCGAGGACTGATATATTTTATTCGCAGAGGACAGCGTGGATTTCATGGAGGATACACCGGATGAGAAGAATACAACACACGCAACTGTCCTTGCTATTTATCAACAGAAATAATCATCTTATACTTCACCAGCTATACACTTGATTAAACCATCAAACGATAGAGCCCTAACATAAATTCCAGACAGTGTGACATCATTGAAAGAGTGCAGTATGCCTTCAAAACCAACCCCAAATTCTCCAACATATACTTATTTTTTCCTCAGTGAAAGACAATCTAGGTGTCAAAGAAATTAATTCATGGCTCATAGCAAAGACATTAAATGCTGCAACAGAAGATATCAGTCTACATGTTAGTCAAGAAGACAATAGTGTCAGTCGTGATTGCACAGTTGATAACCGGATTCCTACGTGGTCCGCATACAATTTTCACATGAGCAATGTACTACCACAAAATAGAGTACATAAACCATTAATTCACGCACCATCAACAGAATGGAATAAACTGCTTACAGTTTTACTTCAGGTTCAGTGCATTAATTATGCAGTAATGGGGAATTGTAGGAAAACAGTGATTACATTGGATATGGGTCTGTATATACCAGCAAAACAGCTACAAATGAGCAGAAGTGACCTTGATCATTTCGTTAATATTGCGAAAATATGCATAATTATTTTATTTAGTGACAATGAATTTTTGCTAAGTTTTGACGGAAATGGTTTAGTTCATCAAGCTATCCGGTATGAACTCCAAGAAAATATATTATTTATTCGCTAAGCTGCATATGCATTTGGAAATATCTCCCATCTGTATATTTACCAGCGCAAATAGTCGTTCCTCAGTGGAATAACTAGGCTGTATGCCCCTTTGATAATGAGTTTACACGTCACCAGGGATGGCTTTCTTCTTCCGTTCATTGATAGCAACATCCTCAGCAAGTATCAGGTGTTTAGTAATCGGTGTTTACGTTCATGAATATCAATGATAAATAAATGAGGTGTTTTCTTAACGGAATCGCAAACGTCCTCGCTCTAAGGTTCAAGAGGCAGCAGTAATGTCCACATTGTTTTGTGTCTTCACACGCTGCGAAAGCTACAGCCGTCCACTTAATTCCTCCATTTCGAAAGAATCTCTCATGATGTCACAGCTGACTGGCAGGGAAGCATGTCAGGGATGCAACGCGCTGGGCATTATAAAATGCTCGTCCATCTATTTCTTGAGGGAGAATAGAAACATTGTCATGTGACTTGCGTAGTAACTGAATGGAAGTGCGTCATCATGCACAAATATTGCACTTATATACACTTATCGAATATTCCAACTATTCTTTGTCGAATTTGTCGTTACTAGATCCTCTACGGCGATTTGAGTTCTGTGGAAGAAAATATAATTTAACTGCGCATGAAATAGCATGATCGCTGTCAATAGTGGCCTCAAGTAAACCACAATAATGAAATTAACTTCCATTTGACAGTCATATAAACCGTTTATCGCATATACTGCATGCTTTGAACGAGGTAAAATAATCCATGTCTCCATTAAGGAAATATTAATTTAACGTTCCAAGATTTTAATATAAAATGTAATTTGCTAGCGCTCATGTACTAGGAATCCCTTACCACGTAATTGTTTCTATACTATCACCTCAGCCCTCTTGGGAAAATCCAATTTCCTTTTAATTTTAGCTGTGAGGCTGCAGGAGACCCAGTGGCAGTATTCTACACTTGCTATTTTTATAGCATTATTGAAGTAGGGAATGCCAGGTTAGATAGATTCACTTGGTATTATCATCATCTTAAAAGTCAACCGCAATTTCGACGTTTTCGCGTCATTTTCAGAACAATATAAAGCCTTTCTTTCTAACACCAGTAAAACTCTGTTTTGTGAAGCCTGCTAACTTTTATCGGCAAGTGAATAAATTGTATTTTTATGTCGCACTTTACCTGCGTAATGCTTGGCGAACATTGACCATTAGTCCGTCTTCGGAACATTGATTGAATTACTCGCAAGTATTTCCCCTCTCTAGCAGAATGCGCTCTTCTGTGGCAAGATCGTCACCTTCCCTCCACTTATCCTCTTTCTCTCCCCGTTAACATTCCTAATCGCTCCTTATTTACATTCCAAACACTTTCCCCCTCTTGTCATCTCAGCTCGTTCCTCACTTTCCATTTCCCCCTCGTTCCACCAATCTCCCTTTCTTTCCTCCACTTTCTTCTTCCTTCGGTAGTCCATCTATTGGTGTTTATGCGTGTCAGGTACTGGAGGAGAATCATCTCCGTCCATTCACGTGACGACAGGAACTTGTTCGGTGGGAAATAGCTCCTCTCTCTGGGGTTTTTGCCGCAACATCCCATCTTCCAACTCGCTCAAAAAAACGTCTTCGATGGTCATGCGATGCAAGTAACGAACGAATCGATTGCTTCGTGAAGCGGAAAAACACGGAATGCGCCATGTGCATCCTCCTGATCCATCGTGACACATTCCTAGCCGAGGTTAAGTGGCAAATAATCAGTCCAAACACGTCAGCAGTGTTAAGGATCCGTCACGGTGAATCGTCATTTGGTATTCTACCGACTGAGTTGTCGGTTTTTGGGCATTCCAGGTTTTAGTTTACCTCATTCCTTGCCTTTCCTAGAAAAACTGATTACTATGCTATAAGTGGGAACTTTAGTGGATATTATAGGGCAATGTGATCTTTATTAGGGTTTAAGTCATCTCTTCAGGTAATCTTTAGGTGGCTAAAATTATAGGTGAAGGTGTGCCCGAAAGACAGAGAGGTGAAAATTGTGCATCCCGGCAATGGTGAATATTGTGAATCTAAAATTCCCATTATCTCCTTCATCTTTCCCTCCTGCTCAGCATCCTCTCCATAACCCTCTTCAGCATACCTTGCCCCCCTCTGACATTCTCCATCCACCTTTTTCTACCTTCTTTGAATATCCGCCGCCAGCTTCCACCCCCCATAAGCTATTGCTTCTATCCATCTTTTATCCGTGCCTCGAATAATCCTATAGCATACCAACCTACCCACCGGTCCTAATAGACGCAAATGACCTCAGCTGTCGGTCGCCTCCCACCTTGATTACTATCGCTACTAAATCTGGATCTAAGTATCCTAATGAAGTAAAAAACAGATTGGTCATTGGTGCCATGCTCTGTCGGTACAGAAAAGGCTCGAAGATTTTTTTGCGAAATGGCGAACATGCCTACTCATATTTCGACAATATCCCATATCCTTCTCAATTTCGACTACTGGAATTTGAGTCACGGTTATCTGCCTAAAAAATAGGTCCCGTAAAATATCTGTCTTCCAAACTCTCGCCTTTAGCATTCAATCAGTTTCGGCGGATGTAATGCGTTGAAAAGAACCGCTCGAATTCGAAAGGGCCGTGCGACAGTTGGCGATGTAATCGGCCTTGCGACGAAGAAAAAGTGAACGGAAATAGAGTGTTGCCTCTGATTAAATTCTACCCCCCAGCTTTTGTTTTTGTTCGACCTTAATGCCAACCTCCGCTCAGCTCCGACAGTACCGCTATCCTCCAAATGACACTCTGGCATCGTCTCACACACAAGCGATTAATCAGCTTTCTTGCTGCGATTCTTCGGTTATTTTCTGATTTTTAGTGAGACTTGTACCCTTCTCACGCCTTCCTCCTCATAAAAGGTTCTCCGTTTTCGGCTATCAGACATCGTATACCTTTTTCTTAATCTCAAGCTGTGCCCTCATCACTCTTCCTAAAACATTGCTCGTTCTTGTTTTGGTGTTCGGGACGATGAACCTCTCGCTATTTTTCTTCCCTGATTGCCTTTCAACTGCCATCATCTCCCCAGATATTAATGCTTGTCTGTAAGCCGTTGGAGGGCTTTAGGGGGACAACAGTTCTCTGGGGGATTGGGTGGTTGCATTGGCTACTGTCTGCTCTGCAAGTCTGAATACTCGACTTTAAGAATCCCTATCTTCAAATCGAGAAAACCGAATTAATGCAATATATTGCACCTGAAAGCTCGTTTAGTTCAACGTTTTTGGATGCACAGTAAAAATATATTATTGCCTTGAGAACTTAATATTCTGTTAGATTTCATCCTACTAACAATTAAAAATTGAGAAATCCAAGTTAATTCACAATAACTTGCAGAAAACGATTTTTATTACGAAAATTGCACGAGTTGTGGTCAAAAGTGTGAAACTCCACTTACTTCGAATCAATTGAAACTTAAGTGGGACCGTTGTGTGCTCTATAATATCAGCATTACGGATCTTTAGAAGCAAATAATTAAATTTTACTTATTTAGAAAAGCACCAGCTTCCCACTTCGAGGGCCTGTGTTTGAGGGCCCTGATCGAGGGAGGGATGGTAGAGATTTTCTAGTGTTATTCCGATCGCTTATTGAGTGCCTCGTAAAGAGCACTTCCATGTTCAGCGCATCGTCTGGCGGATGGAACATCAAATCGTGAACTCATTGGGGTCCATCGTCAGAAGGAGCTTACTCCAAAATCAGGTTTGTCTGGAATATTTTTCCGTTCCCCGAATAAGCGTTCCCTTACCATCCTACCCGCGTTTCTTTAGTAGCGCAGTTGTGAACTGAGTTATTGGCCACCTCCCAAAATGACCGACCGATAGCATTGCTTACGTGCAGGGCAAAACAAAAATATCTCTATGTAGGAGTAGGTACGTTCCTACTTCATTGGTGCGTACACCAGGATGGTGCTTGCTCAGACATAAATGGGGTTGAGGAGATGCAGTCTTATAGCGTTCTCTCCTTCCTGAACTGGTTATTTATCAATATGTACTTTCCTTTCTTTGGAACCCTCTTTATCATCAAGAAAGCGAAGTACAACGTGATCAGTATGATTGTGGAGTATTCTGATGCATCGGCTGAAACATTTTATCAACACAATTTATTGCATTGCCATATTGAGTCATCGTACAATACGATGCTCCGCTTTGCGATATCAGGTAATAGGGTATTCGATATGGTATTATCGTCTTTGCAGTGTAGTGCAATACCATGTGATATAGGTATCATACTGGACAAATGTAAAAACGTTTTCATGTTAAAATAGAATCATACTGGACTGGAACTATGTATCAGCAAAACTAATTGAGCCCTTCCCAACAAATGTAAATATTTTTAAGAAAAGGTTTAATAAAATGTCAAATCTGAAGCAATGTATCATCAATTCTTAGCAATTCAGCAATTTCTTAGTAGTAACTTCAGCAATTTCCTAGTAGTAACATGAAATAAGTTCGTTCTTCTTTATGCACTTGTATTTGCACATTTTAACCATTTCATGATTTGATATTTTAATTATTTTTTTACATTACCGCCGAGTCAATTGTCCTCTTGGTACAATGTAATAATGATGTGTCGCAAGGTCTTAAATATGATAATAGGACCTTATACCCATCTGGAAATGACTAAACGCCTAATAGAGGATGGCTTTCTGTTGTCGTTTATTTCCAGCAATTTTCACATGGAAAATCAAGTGCTAAGCCACAGGCATTTATAGTCATGAATAAAAATGAAAAAAGGTGAGGTACTACCCTGGAGGAAAGAAAGAAAAAAAACTCCTCGAAAGATTGGAGATTTCGATGAATGTTTATCCCGAGGAAAGATCCTCGCCAAATATTTATTCCGCGAAGGGTGAATCTAAAGAACTCGCTTCTCGAGAAGATGCGGGGATTACGTAAGGGTCGTAAATTTCTAGATTGAGAGGAAAAGTCTTGCTTCCGAGAAATAAGTAGTTACAATGGGCGTGGTTTGAAGGGATGACTATAAGAGAGAATCGTAGAGACCGAGAATGTGTGAGAATGAAAGTTCATAGGTTCTCGGAAATAATTCGCCTGTTTTACCGTGGGTCGTCCTCGGATTAAACGCTTCCTTTGTTATTTTTTCCTTCTTGTTCGATCCATCGACCTCGAATTAAGGTTCGTGTCTGCTTGTCATGGAACAGGTTTTTTTTAAAGCTCAGTTCAGGGAATGAAATTCCGCACGGCTGTATTCATGTACTTGCTGTTTTATCGGTCATAAAAATTCCGCCCACGACGTATAATTAAGTAATCAGTGGTTTGCAGAGATAGATGTCGTAGATCTTTGATCGAGGAATCAGCCAGTGTGGGTTTGCATCGGTGGAATTTTATGGGCATTGGTGCTCTCAGTTTTTTTTTATTTCTTGGGAACGATGGAACATGAGGTTTTTTCGGTGTCACTATATAGAATATTAGTGAGCAACAATTGTATTCTAGTTTTAAGAACGGTTTATAAAATTGTTGCTGTCATAGTTAACGAGAGTTAAGAAAATCGCACAACGTGGTTAGAGGTGAGCGTTCGCAGAGACGTGACCCCGGGGTTTGACCCCGGAGCATTCTGTCTAGCAGCCGATTGATCAAGTCGTACTTTCGTAGCTTTCCACTTTTTACCAAAATTCCTCCTTAACAGTGTTTCATACACAACAGACCTCGCTAAAGAATAATTAGGAGGTTTATTGTTCAGAGAAGGCAAATTCCGTGGTTCAATTCAATAGTTAAAAGCCGTTAAGAGGAACTGGTATCGTAGTTTTCGCTAATTAGTGTGGTTCAACTTTAATAAAAGCCATTTGTTTGATGTAAATTGATAGAAAGTTTATAAAATAGTTGCAACGATAGTTCAGAGCTATCAAGAGGAACTTGGGCTGTGGAATGTGCGCCTTCTTTAGTCTTTCCGCCTATCTCATCTCCATAAGGCTCTCGACCTCTCACCTCAACCACCATGGAGGATGTTGACGTGTGGGACGCGAGAAAATAAAAGGACATAATCGGATGCCATCGTCGTCGCTTCTTCCCCATTTGGAGTTGCCCATCTTCCGGGACACAGATGGAGGGGAGGGAAGGGCAAGAGGGGGGGACCCTTCCCTTTGGATGGAGGTGAGGGGGGGTGGAGTTTACCAGCAAGGGGTCGATGCACCATCCAGACCACTTCCAGTCCCCTCCGCCCTGCCCAACACCCCCGCCTTCCAGAGACCCCTCTTTCCTCCATAGGTAGTCCCCTCCCCCCTTCAGCCCCGCATTCTGGCATTCTATTCCACTTGCGTGGCTTCTCCACCCCACATGCCAAGGCACGCAACATAATGAGGTGTTGCTATGACACCTTTCAACGTTTTTGAGCACTAAGTGATGATCGTGCGTTCTAAATTTATGGCTAAACATTTGCTTGTCACGTAATTACTATGATTGTCCAATAATTTCCGAGGTTGAGTCGCGAAGCCCATACCCATCGAACCTCCATTAGCAATATGGCATTCACAAGTTTTCTAATATATTTCTCGCTAAGATTTATGTTTAACACCCTGGTAGTAAAACTTGTTTTCTTCCTTTTTTTTAAGAGTGATGCTAGTAATTTACTCAAATCAGTATGTCATGAAGTATTCAATGAACCGATGGGATGCGCCTTTCATCAGATACTCGAGGAGCTGTCGTTTTCTGTAAGCCTGGTAGTATTTACCATCACAAGAATGAATGCTGAGTGTCTCTGTCTAACTCCTTTTCACTAATATTTCTACCAACACCAAGCTAACCTCCAGTCCTTAATGGTGGAAAAATCTTCAGTTATTTTCTCGCCTCCCAAAATAACCACTCCTACTTCTACTTACAAAACAAGTACCATATTTTCTCTGGGTAGGTTCCCTGAATTTTTCAAGTATAGTCAAGTCATCTCGTAAGCGTCTCATAAAATAAATTCTTAGATGAGAAAATTATCGGGAAACTGGAATGGATCGGAACACTGCGACGTACGACCCGGAAACATTGGAATATATTCATTTTGACTCTGGATTTTCGAAAGTTATCTTTTATTATGGGGAAAAAGTTTTCAATATTAGCACCATTCTTGCTCCCAACGACTCATCTGTTACCCTAGGTTTTACTCATTAGTGTATTACCATTGTTACTTAAAAGTTTATCTAGTATCGACAAGCGTGTATCTTTAATTTATATATTATTTTCTTTTTTATCAAATGCACTTATTTTGAGTATAATCTAATATATTTTTTTACTTTTTTACAGGTGAGTGGAGTTTTTACAATTCCTCCAAGAATAAGTGTGGGTCTTGGTGGTGAGTCTTTCCTCATGTCATTTAGTAACCTGTTTGTGCCACGCGTTTGAAGCTTGAGATCAGGTTTTCCTTAAGTATAATTCGTGCACAATAGCTTGATTTCTATCTTAAATATTTCGTCTATTTGAACCTACGTATAAGTTATCTAACTATGTTCACGTTCATGACCCCTTAAAGGTAATTGCGTTTTTTAAAAACCAAACAACTACGTGGTGATAATGAGTGGGAAATATTTTCGAAATTGAAGGAATCACATTAGACTAAAATTAGCTTATGCTGATGATGGAACTTGCATTTTGTTGATATTTTTGCTGACAGGTTTTCATGAGATTGTACACGTCAAAGTTAAATTAAGTCTTATGCTTGAGTCAACTTATTATGAATCATTAACAAGAAACACTGAGTGAGCTAACCCTGAGCAGGAAGTTGGTTATAAGAAGTTATGCTCGTGACTGAATGTATCAAATATGGAAATTGAGAAATTCTTTTCAAAAACACTTCTATTCCTGATAACGTGCAATAACTTCCGAATTGTACAACCATGGTAAAAAAAGATTCAGATTGGATGCCGAATATGATTTTTAGTGAGTTTATTTTAATCAAGCCTGAGAAGTCGAAAGCAACACCATATCAATCAAATCAGTGTATGTTGCTTTCATTCATTGCAGTTAAAATATAATATCTCGTAAATGAGATGTTTTGGTGTATTCGTCTCATTACAGTTTTATTTCCTGAGACGCAACTTTGGTCTGTAATTCACAAAAATTACATGAACGACTCCTATTTCTTTAAAAATTAGCTTTTTCATAAGTTCCAAGTATTGTCGCCCTTTATACTATACCAATGGAAGAATAACTTTTGGTAAAATTAGTCTTGAAAATTAACACTTAAAATCCAAGTAAATGATGGGAGTACTCTGTACTGGTGTCGACAATTCGAAAAAATGTCAACATCTGCCGTCATCAATACGAAGAGTGATTTGCTGCAGCTCTCCGCTTCTATTCATCTAATATATTTTATGAATGCCATTTTCTTCATCTGATCTATACTTCTCAAAAAAAACTTCGTTCGTGTTTTATAAGGCACTAAAAATATGAATCATTCGTCCTCTTTCGCCGATTCATTTATTAAATAGTTTCCTCCTACGTCGTCGAGTTTAAACGAGAGGTGTGTTAGTTTCGTGCTCTCGCTCTATCCGGGAGGTTTAAAAGATTTAAAGGCTTTTGGCACACGTGCGGCTGTATGTATCCGAAGCGGATGTTGGCAAAAGCGATCAGTTTCGCCGGCGAAAGGGGCTCTCGGCTCTTTCGATTTTATAAATTGAAGTGATTGAACGATTGCACTGATCGGTTGGAGGGAGAAAAGGAGTGGGATTGATTTTTGCCGTGACTGTTGGTCAGTGCCGCCGGCGATGGTGACTGTCCCACCCCATACCCTGTGAGTGGCGGAGGACAACGCCCAGCTCTCTGACCCTCTCCCCCTCAATCATTTCCCCCCTCACTCTTCCTTCCTTTCTCTTTCCCTTTCTATATCTCCTCCTCCACCCTTCTCCTGACTCCCTTTCGAAATAATTCATTCCCCGTCTACATTCTCACTATACCCACGAGGGTGTGTGGCGGGGGGTGATTTTTCGCCTAAAATGTACTTACTTCATAGTATGCCATGCAAGATTTTGGTACAGTATTACGATACATGTGCATGTCATTAACTTGAGAGTGTTGACTGGAGAATAGTGATTTGCTGATGTGGAGAAGATGGAAATAGTATTCTGGGTAGGTTGGAAAACAAATGAGGAAGCGATGAAAATGGTGATAGAGGAAAGGAAGGTTATAGGATAAATTTGAAGGAGAAAATTTTCTAGAGGGTGTTTTGAGGGTGCTAGTGGGGAGAATGCTGAATAGGAGCGGGAGAGGAAGAAGAAGGGAAATAGTTTATGATGGCAACGTAAGAGAATTGTGACCTCAGAAATTGAAATCAGGACAGTCCAAAAGTATGCAATTTTTTTTGTGAATAACTCTGATGAAAATAGGTAAAGCTCCTTTTATCATTTTTGAATGTAAAGCAGGTGTGCCAGATGCATTATTAGTATTTCTTAGGTCTTAAAAAACTATAAGCGGGGATAAAACTGGTAAGATTACTTTTTGAGAAGTCTACAAATCTATAATTATTGACAGCTATTTGGATCACTCATTCTCCGTGAAAAAATGGACTCATTTCTACCTGTCCGTAAGGCTTACTGATTTTTCACAATATGATGCTTGTGATCTAGTCGACCATTGAATGTCGGCGTTTGTATGATGTCTTTGAAGTCGTCAGAAAAATAATTCACTTGGAACTAGCTTCAAATATTAGTCAACATTTTTCCCTGCTGTTTTTAAGTTTTAAGCTAAACCTCTCCCTCCGTGTCGTATCGCCTAAGATATTGTTGAAAAAATAATGTAAACTCAGCCCCGGGCGACTTCAGCTCGGAAGAGTGTGTACATTTTTTTCGAAGGGATTGGCTGGGAATTTCGTAAATGGGGGAGATAAGTCCAGGGGTAGATGGTGGGGGTGGATCGGTGGGTGCTGCGTGATACACGGAGTTATGGGGGGTGGTATGATGATCGCCGATGCAGGGAATTGAAAGGGACCCCCCCGGGCGGCCGTGGCCCCATTTCAAAAACGGCAATTATTAACCATCGGTGAGAACGCACTGAATGCAATAATTGTGGGGATCCCTCCATCTGGCGTGTGATATACTAATAATTTCTACCTCACATGATAACAGCCGATTCATTTAACATTAAAAGCAAGTCTCCCTATATCGGATATAGCATTTTTTTAATGTAATAGCTTTAAGATGGCTGTCATGATTTAAAGCATGCATAGCATAAGGAGAGAAAATGTAACAATATTGGATTCGCAGAATGACAGCATTTTTCACAACATGACTAGTGCTTCAACGCGGAGTGATGTATGGCACCACTTGGCGTCCGGAAATTGAAGGCGGCATAATTAATACTGTAATATATATGAACTATCAACTTTACTAAATGAGGAGATTAGTACCTATATTTTCTGCAATGAACGTTATGATTAACAATTCATTGCTCAGGTTCACAGCTACGTATCAATTAAATTCGTTGTCCAGTATAAGGAACGTGCTTCTAGAACAAAGTAGGTACACGGTGGAATTTATAAGTCACGAGAAAATAATCTACCTATATTCACTAATAGGGAAATTATTGAACCAATATATGTTTCCTTTCCGGAAATCAAACAACGGACCTTTGCTAAATGGATACCCGGTTCAGAAAATTTCTTTTCTTTGGTAATTTTTGCTCCATTCATATCATTCAGTGTACCTAAATGAAAATATGTACACCCATAATCAGATAAATAAATGTAGGTAGGTGCTAATGAACGCAAAATTCCACAGAGTGAAACGCCTCGACCGGGACTCGAACCCGGATCCCTCGATATCGTGCCGAGTGCTTTAGCCAGTTAAGCTACCGATGCGTTCCCCTGTGGATTTCTGACGACTTTAAAGAACAAGTTGTTCAGGACGTTCAGGACTGCCGGAGATCTGATGTTACGGAGGAAGTCCACAGGGTGCGCTTAGCACCCTCATCCGCGAAGTTTAAGCTAAACATGGAACATGGTAGATTTTCGCTCTTTTGACGAATTTTATGGACACTGGGACTTTCTATGGTTTTACCTTTACGAAGTCACCCGCAAGTGCCCATAAGTGCGGAATTCCACGGAGGAATTTTCATGTATCGGCGCGATATCGAGGGAGGGAATTTCGCACTTATACTCGCGGGTGACTCCGTAAAGGTGATTCCACTGCTGGTCCCATTGTCCTAAAAAATGTAGTAATGAATGAATGTAGTACCTATAGCTGTTTTTTTGCATTCGCACTTTTAATGGAAATAAAAAAGGTTTGTTTGTAAAAAAAATAAAGGGGTTAACATGGGCGCTGAACTTTCCTCAGGCGTGTGACATGCAAAAAAATGGAAAAAGAGAAGGGAAATAAACTGGCTTCATGAGAAAGTCCTGGCGAAATACTGTCGGCTTGCGTGGCCTCGTGCGAGGGCGTAAGACCCAACGGTGGGGGTGAAAGGGAATTTTTAGGGGAAAGGTGAAAGGATTAAAATGCCCACGAAATCACTTGCATCCGGGGTGGGGCGGATAAAAAGAACACGTAGCAGGGCCTTGCCATTATTGAGCCGAAAATCAAAAATGAAATCTCGTTGCTTAAAATAAGTGAGAGGACGCGGTTCCTTTCAATTCGATGATGAATGTCCCTTTGCGAAATGGATTTTCCGATTCTCTCCTCGAAGCTTTGTTATTTAATTTGCAATGGAACGAGCTTCATCATGTTTTGCTGGTATTGCCAACCAGTTTCCATTCACAGCCAACGAGCGCAGACTTGTGGCGTTTTCAGGCCATCTGTCTTTGAATTAATGAGGCCTTTTATTTGCCTTACGGTTTATAGTATTTTGGTAATTTTTAAAAGATTAATTATTTTTATAAATCGTCCACCTACGGCAGAAATTCCAGTTTAAGGCGCTCTCATACTTTATACTAAATATGAGACGTAAACATGCGAACATTATCTTTAACAAAAGCTGCCACGAATAAGAGGGATAGTTTACCAGACTAGAGTTTAATTGACGGATGATCTTTGTTGAACGATTGTAGTTTGGAAAGCAAATATTTTAATTGCCAAACTCATTGGTAATTTTTTATCAAATAGTTATGCTTTATTTAACAAAGTGCGTCACAAGTAACAAGTGTATCTATCCAAGTCGAGCTAGTAACCTTACAGGAGAATTCCTTTGCAACAGACGAATGCTATAGCTTTTTCCCGTGCTTTTATTTTATAAAAAGTTTTTATTTCACATAGGTTCCCGGACACACTCTTAAATCAAAAACATATTGGAATCAATCGATCAAATACTGTACCTGAACTCTCGGATGTTCTGCAGTTTTGATGATACAGATAGTAATATATCCTGTAATTGTGTAGTTATTTCTGTGTAATATAGCGTCGTTAGATTTTTATGTACAGTTTAATTAATTGAAATTCCACGTCTTTGGGATATGACCCGAAAGTGGACATTGAGGAAGAGCGCGAATCATCAGGGCATGTTGATGAAAGTAATAATTGGGACTAAGTGAAAGGATCACTAAGTAAAAGCGAAGATGGCTTCGATTTGTTTGTTTGCAACAGATCAAAAGGTCTTCCTGGGTGATGTGGACATCGGAGGAATTTTAATGGAACTTCTCGTTGCAATCATCCATACCACCTTTCTTTTTAAACGGTTATCCATCTAAAGTCATTAAAGCTTCAAAGTAATTTCATTTCATCCGTAGAGATTGAGCCAAGAAAAAAACCACTCGGATCCCTTAGCCTTTCTCATAGCGTACACGTCAAGGGACTTTCACTTTTCACAAGGAACTTGGATATTCTTGCTCGATGCTTTACACGAGTGTTCAGTGGTAATGATTTTCTCCAAAGATTTTCACTAGATTATGTTTTTCGCCAATAGAACAGCCATCTCCAAATCTATAAAAATGATTGCCAATTTTGTAGAAAAACTCCAGAGATTTTCCATTTAAGAAAATCTTTTCGTTTTTGCCCACAATTCAGTAAGTGATATTCTTTAAAAAACTTAGTCTTCCTTAAAATAAGGTTGACAGTTTCAGTAAGTGTGAACTTTTTTTATGCAGGAAAACTGTGAATATCATCCAGTATTTTCATTAGGTATCGATATCAATGCGTGCATTAATAGTGAAGGGTTTATCATGAGGGATCAAGGAGAGAACATAGAAACGGAGGGTGACTAAATCGAAACTATAATTCACAGACTGATGTTTTCTACATTAGAATGGTATAAGACAACTTACTTTACAAAATATATATAGGCTTATTTATATAAGGCTTTATTTAACCATTAAGCCAAATTTCGCCCTCTAGCCTTTAAACATTTTCGTTTTCAAATTTAAATCCAAATTCAAACTTAATTCATCCCACTCTTGAGACGAGAGGAAGTTCGTTTTTCTCTAAAAAAATAAACGTTACAAATGCTATGCAAAACATATTTCTTATGCCTGTTGCTGTTTGTGAAACATTTCACAAAATCAGTTGTCAAAATTATAATTTTTTGCAACTTAACTTGCTTAAGGTTAAATGTTTCCGGTAAATTTAATTTGTTAAACGTTTAATGGAATAGATTTGATTCTATGGCTTTGGGTTATATGGCTCTTACTCTTTTTAAATGTATGAAAGTTGTTTACGACACTTTTGCGTAAATGTTTTTACCGCAAGAAAAAGGTTTTTTAGAAAATAACTTTCTATTTTTTCATAGCTATTAAGTGAATGATGCTCTTTTATTTATCCTTTTATCCATAAACACTTGAGATTTCCTTATTTTCCGGCATATTTAAGCATATTCCGGCATATTCTTTATGCTATTGTGATGCCCTTTACCTAGAGGGATAGCCATCGGCTCTTATCCACTTGCCAATATACGTTTGCCTGGGACCGCGAGTCGGCCGGGAAGCTGAGGTCAGCCAGCGGAGCGAAATAGGGTAGGTGGATTGTCGTTGAAAATCAATTCCTCGGGATTTTCCGCGCCAATGAACATAGGTGCAAGCACATATGTGCAATACAGTGAGAGATAGGTTTGGGCGAGTTCGGAACGGGTATGTAATAAATATATTTTAAAATAAGCGCAGAGGACGTAGGCGCTTTGCAGCACCTTTCACCATTTGACGCAGGCTCATCTTGATGGAGAGTTTGCGAGACGGGAGAGTGGATTTTACTCATTACTCGTCTATTTTTCAACGAAGGCTCTCCGACTAGTCTTTAGCTGTCCTTTTGAACCTGGGAAGACCTTTGGGAACTAATCAACGGGAGAGAGCGTTACCTCACCCGGAAAAATCACTTATCATAAGGAAACTCTTCGGTCTTCTCTTCCGCAATCGTTTCATATGTTACACGGTTTCCGCTCAGACGAAAGATATTTTTACAAATTCCCTGTTTGTCCCTCTAAAAAGTTGTTTTCACTTATATTTATCAGATGTCTATGAATATCAGTGAATGCGTTCGTAAATTATCTGATTTGCCACCATTAAATCGTCTTCACTTATATTTAGGCGTAATAAGCTTGTGAGGAATATAATTGAACGAAAAATAGAGGGAAATACCCCAAGAGGAAGGCCGAGGGATAAATTCATGAACCAAATAAAGAGGAAAGTATACCCGGGAGTAAGGGAATTACTAGCATTACTAGATAGGGAAGGATGGAGGGCTGCAGTCAACCAATCTTAGGATTGCACGACCAATAAATGAATAATATTTAGCTGCTTTCGGGCCCTTAATTGCCATCTGTTCAGTTTTCAGGCCTATATCGTTCCCAGAATTATTTAATAGAATTTGAGAAAGGCTCTTAACAAATCAGCGCGTGTAAATCCTCGATTTTTTTAGTGCTTCAATATTTACACTGCATTCATGCACACAAATTCTATCTGACGACCCGTTCATCTGGAGGATTACATCATTGCAGTCCCAATCCAATTCGAGGACATTAGGTTCGAGTTTCTGAATGCTATGTCAATTGTGAGATTTTTCCTGGGCCTAAGATACATTGTGGACTCAGTAGTCAGCGAACCGATTCTCATCATAACGTTTCTGATTTAGTCATATCAGTTTCGTTATATTTACTATTGCATTAAATGCATACATGCGATGAGAAATAAGAAAAAGAAGTAATTACCTATTAGCGAGGCCAGTAGTAGCTTCCGACTAGCTAGGCTATTAGAGAGCAACAACTATAAAAGGTATGAGCACATTGCATCTTTTGAGGAATCTAGAGCACAAATGCCATGACGAAGCCATTCTGTTTACCTCTAATATCTGATGTGGGACGGGGAGTGACGGTGTTGGAAACTAAATGGCGAACAGGAGTCGATTTTCTTATTAAATTGAAATTATTCTAAATTACTTACTATCTCCCTCAGTGGAACTCGTGGCTAACGTTTGTGGTAATTGCATTTTCTCGATCATAAGAGCTCTTATTTATAATATAGATGGAGAAGGACATTCTCTTAGCATTGCGGAAAGCGGCTGCCGTTGAACTGTAACGAGCTAAAACATTCCGTGATTATAAATATGATTCTTTGGTAAACATTGTTGTTTTGATGCCTTTTTTAAGTAAAGCGAGCATAGCTTTCTATTTTATATTTATAGTATTTCCCTTAGAACTTCATTGGAAACTTTAATAACTAATTCGACAAATATTTTATTGATTATCGCTAAAAGTTATAATCCCAAGTATTCTGAAGATTTCAGCCAGAAGCAGGCAAGTTGATGTTGAAGCAAGATGATGCAGAAAGAAATTTTCTCTCGAGTTTCTGTTATGACCAATCAACATGTTTTTTCAGGTGAAACTTATTACCCTCTCTCTCTCTATTATACGTATTTCTCTTTTTAGTATAATTTTCGGATATTTGCCTCAATATGCCTCTGTTTATGGTCTTTACGTGCAGAAAATGGTTTTCTTGTTACATTAAGTTATCGTCAACATTTCACGAACTTGAAATTAGTTTCAAAATGCCAGCTTCTAGAGCGAATCATTATTTGGGTGCTTACCGCCCGCTCTATTGGCTCAATAATATAGACAATTTCCTCAAGTGAGTAAAAATGAAAATAATGTCCTGCTCAATTAGCGAAATAGTCTAATTTGCGAAGATAGGCTGTTGCGGCCAAGTAGTGAGTGTCTACTGTTGTCTCGTTAGTGCAGGAAAATGCCCACTTTTCTTTCCGTAGCGTAATTTATCATCTTTAAGGAATAGTTTTAATGTAAGCAGGAAAACTTAAGTAAATTTCACCTAAAAATTTCCAACTGTTTAAAATGCATTTACGTTTGTTTGTTGCCTTCTGACGGACAGAGTACTACGCTCGAAGTACTCAACACAATACATAAATAGGGGTATAGATTCAGCTGAAAAACCTCATTACTGCCGACATTCGAGCGTGGACATTCGGAGTAGGAAGCAAGAACTCAAACCGATCCTTCCGTTGTCTGCACGGTAATATGCATCGGAAAGTATCTGACCGTGTATATTGGCCTAGGTATAAAGGCAGTGAAGATTCTTTAAAAATGAGCTACTAAATAATGCCTCTCCGGTAGGTATGTTTTCATGCTTGCGCGCCAAGTAAATTCATCTAGCGTGATGTGGAATTTACGTTGTATCAATTAAGAATGTTACCGTCAGTGTTTTCCCGCCCTCGCAACCCGAAGGCCCAGTGCAGCGTATCGGACGAGGCCCGGGGCACTCCCCATATGCTGCTTTTTCGGTCTCGAGCGTCCATTGTCCGTTGGTGTGGGCGGTATCAGTCGGCTTGCTTTGAGTCCGCCAGTGGGGGAGGAGGAAGAGGCTTCCTTCGACATGGATTTAGGTTCATCGCACCGTGAGAATGGTTGTGGGCGCGCGTTATAGTCGAGAGCATTTGGGAGAAGGTCAGGGGGGAAGGGGTCTTGAAACCTATTCTTATAGTTGACAACAAAGTTATCAGGAGACCGTAGAATCTTCTACCATAAAGCCAGTTGTAATGTGTATACATCTGCTGAGTTAGAAATTGAAAGCAGAATATTTGGGCTAATGTGTAGTTACGAGATAACGTGGTTATTATTAATGAAGCATTGTCTCTCGAACAAATTCGATTCCTATGTTTTTTTACCCGCTGAGCTCGTAAATTACCATCTACCTACCATCTATTTCATAGCATAATTATCATTATGGGGCTTAATGAGGCTCATTTTTGCGTTTTTTTGGCTTTGTCTATTGGTTCTTTTGGCTTGGTTCTTTGGTTTTGGTTTCTGATTAGGTATTCGTCATGCAAAACGCTGTAAACAGGAACAGTACTGCCAGACTCGCTGGCAGTTTTTTCGACATATTATGCTTCTTCGGTCGTTTCGCGTGGGTAAACTTTAATAAAGCAGCTAACATCCATGACGTGACCCCCGTGTTATCTATAAAGATGAACTAATTAAGCTAATTCTCTCAATCTTTTACTTGCGTCTTCCACTCGAAAACCTACTAACCAGGTAGCAATATTCTTCCACTTTTTCCAGTATTTGCTGTCGAATTCTTGTTGTGACTTTATCATCTTGATTTCTTTCATCAATTTGTAATTAGTTTTCTTTAATCGCACAAAAATTATTCCTATTCATCATCTTCACGCTTCCGCAACGCCAAATTTCCATTGCTTCCCATATTTTTGCTCTGCTACTATTGTTGTGTATGAGAGAAATGAGTGGTTCTTCGAAGACGTATTTGGGTAGTTGACGAGAGTTATCAAGGGTTCATCTACATCTACAAAATACCCTGCAAGCCACCTCAGGGGTGCGTGGCAGGGGGTGAGTAGTCACCAACATGCATTACACTATACCCTAAAGTTAGTGTAACTACGGCGAATTATGCATTAGCGTAAATCGCTAAGGCTTGTCATGAGGCGAAGCCTCACAAGCATGCACTACACTACATATATTGGGTTGAGGAACGAAGAAGGTTATGCTGGAGACACAGTTGGTGTCTGGGTGGGTATAAATAAGATAAAACTATATGCGTTAAGGGTCAGCTTGCGTGGGTGTGGAACCAGGAAGTGGCGAGGTAATGGGGGAGGGGGTGCAGAGGCGGAAGTGAGATTTTGGGGAGGGGCCCTGGTGGCGGGAACGGGTTGTGGTGTGGGAGGAAATAAGAAGAAGGGAAGCACTCATGTGCTTAGGATGGGGTGAGCCCATTGCCGTGTTGTGTTTTGTGCTTGGCAGGGGTGGGATCAATTTAAGAAGGCGAGCTCGCTAAGGCTCGCCGGCCCTGAGATGTAGGTGTGAGCATCGAGGGTGAAATTATCGGTCTCGATGACGCATTGTTTTGGGATGAGGGTATTCCACCTCGTTAAAACTCAGTCCAGAAAAGGCGAGAGAAAATGGGTGTGAAAGTATTTGGAAGAAGTGATTCACATATCACGATTAGGCAGGAATCTTGGAGGCCAATCTTACCCTGTGTACCTGCGTTGAATTGTGCTCCCCATTCGGTGGAAAGTCCTCTGCAAAATTCTCACATTTCCATCGTAGCATTTTCAGATTCAATTGGTGAAGTGGCTGAGCTTCATAATTTAGTGTATGATAAGGAGATTCGGGGTGGCTGAATTGCTTGTCCTGAGAAAAGGCAATTTTTGTCCAAATAATAAATCGACTCCATTTCTAGGATAAATTATTAAATATGAAATAAATTATTTTTCTGAAAATACCTTTTTATCTCTTCGTCTATTTGAATATCCATTCATCATGTAAGCTCCTTTCCGTGAACATAATTTTAGCATCGTTCCGTAATTGTCAATAAGGAGAGGTTCATACACTGCAGTTCCAGAGGTCCTGAAGTGTAGATATTAGTGCCGTTTTAATCAGAGGTGGTAGTGTTTTGTTGACTGAACTTTCACTACAAGACGAGAAGGAACTTAGCTAACTGTTAACAGCTTGATTTTTCTCTCTCAATATGATGGACATATAAGCTAGGAGCCGGTTCAAGTGCTTAATTTACGATATACGTCCTATGCTACCAATTCCGACTTTCGCGTCCGTACTCGACCCACCGTTTGTATCCGTTGGTGAGGATGTGCTTGCCTCCACCTGTAAGAATACGTTTTTCTTGCATGGTTCTGATAAAGGATCAAACCCACGAGTCTTATTCTAGTGGCTGTAAAAGTTGTAATTTTCATATAATTTTCTGAAGCTGGACATGAGTGGCAATTCAAGATAGACCGCCAATTTAGAAGGGACTGGCTGAAGGGATGACTTTATCACCTATGAAGACGATAGCCGTGTTAGATGTCGAAACGTTGGCGCTTGATAATGTAATCGTTTACAAGCCTCGAGAAAACTGCAACCAAATCGTGCGCCGGGGAAACCTCCAGTGCCTCATCAATCCCTCAGTTAACACTTCTGTAATCTGCATATTAAGGTGGTTTAGTGATATAATATCCAATGAATTTGGCTTCAATATAAACAAATTATCTTATCTTTATGACGATACCAAAATATTAGCCAGTTATTTTACTACTTTTTAAGATATATGCCAAAAATGAGAAGCCATTTTACATAGGATATGGTATGACTGAGCGCTCCTGAGTAACTTTATTAAATATAAGAAGTTCTGACGCTCAGAATGTGTCATAATATAACTGAGTGATTTGAACGGGTAGTTCGTACGTTTTCTTAAGTATTTTTAAAAATAGATATTATTACTCTTCGCAATAGTTGTTATAAAATCGGAAAAAAAACCTTCGGTCATTAAGGTTGTGCAGTGGTGAATTTTCAGTACAGCTTGCAGTTTTATGTTTCTGACAAAGATTTAAGAAGAGAGTGGATGGTATTTTGATGTACGAAAGTGAAGCCTGTTTTTTACGAAAAACGATACACCTAACATTGCTATCGCGCGCAATTTGTCCATAAATGTTATGAATGGTTAAGTGTTTCTTTTTGGAAATTATTTCCAACTCTCATTTTTCGAGATAAATAATTATAGTAACGCGGAAATTCTGCTACTGATACCTGTTTTTTCGTCGTATTAAATGAACAACTGATCTATTCAGTATGGACGAATGCGCATTAAAATGGCTGCTATATTCCTCTGCGGTATCACACCGTATGGTTCCATCTATTCTATTCATTAATCTATGGGCACAACCTGCGAATGGTAGGAACGAAGGTGAGAGTTGAAAGAGTGGAGGACGAACTTAATATTCTCTCGGAGGGAGAGAGTGCATGTGAGCGTGTTGTGTTCGTCTCCTCCTTCCTCGAGAGAGCTTAGACGTGTTTGCGTGATATGGGCGTTGTCGTAACCTCCGGTCAAGCCTTTCCTTTCCGTCTCATCCTATGCGGACACCTTGCCCTCTTCCGGAATGCTTCCCACTCACGCCCACCTTAAAGGGAATCCCTGTCCAAGAACTCACGCTTGTTTACTGCTCCTTTGTCTCTCCGTGGTTACCACTCCACTCCCGACACAACACTTTCGCTTCCTTATTTCCTCCCCTCCCGTCTGTCGCTTCCGAAAGAGACCAACGGTAAGCATTTTCGTGTGTTATATGTTGAACTCCTCAGAGTTTACCAAGAATCTCCGGTTTAGTCATGGGGGAAGACCTCAAACGAATTCATTTTTACTTGCCGAGGAATCTCGTAGCATAGGTAGAGCCCCGTCTCCAGGACTGAGCGGGCATAGGAGAAAATGTTTCAGGCTCAGTGTCTAAGTGACTAAGCGCCATTACGGCTCATCAGTGTAATGATCAGAAAAGATGGAACTTTGTTCTATGTCAAACATAATCAACAGTCTGAACAGTGTCTGCTAAGTTTTTGAAAGCTGCTGTATCTTTTTATTAAATGCTTACTTTATCCTTCATTTTCTGAATACTTGGTAAAAGGCGTTTAGCCACCTATGGCACTGAGCCGTTCAATTTTGCCATAACTTGAGAAAAAGTACTAGATTTTATGTTAGGTTAAGGTAGGATACGCGCTTGCCCTTGCAAACGGAAGATTTGAATCCCGCTATGGGCACGGATTTTGCGTTTTTCTTTGAATAAAGTTCTTATGCTACAGTTTAAGGGCTTCGCGGTTTTATTTTCATTGCTACAGATCGTTAATCCGTAAACCGGGTATCCAAGATTGTTTTAATTCCTATCTTCCATTCGCTCCAAATTTTGACTGCGTGCTTAGTGTGGTTAAATTTTTTCCTTATGCTGAAAGGCAATTCCACCTTTAGGAAACGTGGTCTCTGTTACCAGGAAAATGTTTAATGATCTAAAAGGTGTGTTTAGATCTGTTCAAGAATTTAAAGAGTCGGCTACGGTAGGAAGAGCGGTATGGCGTCGGTCCCGGCGATCCAATTGCTCCCGGTTCGGCTCCTGCCTCCGGTGTGAGTACTGTGTTTGTCTTTGAATTATTGCCGTAAGTTTCACAGTGTGGTATAAAATTGGGAGTTGAGCCCTTAAATCCTCAGTCTACGTCTACTACTACTCGTTGGGCTGCCTGAATGGATTATCATTTAAGGTAGTTTGAGCGAAAAATCACTTCTCCTAGAATTTGATGAATTTGGCCTCTTTTTAAAGAAAAAACTCTCATATTTCCAATGATATCAAAATATCAACCCCTTGCCGAACTACTTTTCGAGCAATTTGCCTTAAAACATATAAGCTGTTTTACATAGCATTGATTACGGCTGTGCGCTCCAGAGTGAGAATATTGAAAAAAATAGCAACTTCTAGCAGCTATATTTCGTCAAAAACTAACGGTGTGTAGATTGCTTGTTTCCTCAACTATTTATAAAAAAAATCTATTGCTCACCGCAGTATTTTTTACAGAAACGCAAAAAAACCTGCTGTTTTTAAGGGTTTTCAGCCGTACGGCGTGAAAAAATGAGTCAAGTTAGAAACTTAGGTAGCTTTATTTATTTAATTATTGAGTATTTTGGTCATATATAACTATGTATTTTCGCCATCAATACTACAATATTTATTTCATACATCTGACAGTCGCTGAAATAAAAATTAAATTTGAATATGGTCTCCATTATGGCTAGGGAACTATCTCGCTCAAACCACCTTAAATTCCGTGAAAAGAAGACGGAAAGGCAGCGCGTAAATTGACAAACTAAATAGCACTTCCCGCCCGCGTGCTTGCATTTTTCTGCGAAGCATTTATGCTTAAAACTGGGTTGCTAACATATCTGCACATGGCGCAAAAGTGCAGTGGCATTCAGGCGAGTTTTCAAAGCTCTAGGGGCTGCTCCTTCTGTGTGCTTGTGTATCTCTCATTTCCTTTCGTCTTCGTCTCTTTTATGACTTTTCGCATGATTGCGATGACTAGAGCGAAAAAAAGGAAGACGTTTAAGTGAGGAGACGGAAGCCATCCTCAGTCGTTCCATCATCATTCGTCTTGAGGAATGACTCATGCGGTCGCTAAAAGGCTTTCTTCTCGGAATGGAACACTGCAGGAGGAAGGGGTGATGGAACAAATGGATGGAAATGACAGAAACGGCAGGGCTTTCGCACAGGAAACCTCCGGCTCAAACCGCACCTCTATTTACATAGAAGAAAGATTTTTCATTTATTTCTATGAATCATTCTCGGGAAGGGTATTACTATCATTATTATTTTTGAGTTTTGTTTGTTTTGTTTTCCTGCACGATTTTTCTTGTGCATTTGAAACAAAATATTTTACTTTGTAATTTTTAGCTATATGGGTCTGTTTATCAACTATACTCGTCATATATTTAATATTTATGTATATTCTGTGAACGGAAGTAGTGCGATTAAATGTTAGTGATTTAAAAAGTTTGTACTTCACGCTGGTCTCGGTAGCAGATCGATAACGCACTGGTAATTAAGATGTTAGTTCTATGGGATTACTTTCGTAATAAGAACATATAAAGTTACATTAACAGTTTTTGGCTCGGAGAACAATTGCTATTTGCTATCATAGCGTTCCCAATCCTGGGAAATTTATTTTTAAGGGCGTTACTGAGAATATTCGTGAAGATTCTTGCTGATCATTCAGAATTTTGTGGAGTTTGTCGACGAAGTAATTGTTCAAACCGTAAATTGATCTTCTGCTTTCTTTTGTAATCACGTCAAATGGTGATGCAAAATGCACCAAAATCTTTTCCATGCCTACGTTAGCATACAGAATACCTCCATTATCCGGCGCTAGCAATGTCTGTTATGCACAAAATTTGTCCTCAACATCAGGAGCCATGCAATTCATTTACCAAGATGATCCTTACCCACAGTCTCACTCAGCACCTGAGTCTCTCATCGTTCGCCTTCCCTTTAAAACGGTAGAAAGAGGATCAAGTAGGGGTTGAATTTTCGTAATCGAGTGGTGAAATGAGAATCGGCTCCCTCAGCCAGTCAGGTGAGCTCAGGAGCTGGATTCACGGCTCTGACTTCACCGCCCCGAAATTCTTAAGTGCATGCACTCCTCAGGCCCACATTACGCCCATGTCCATTCTCGTAAGCGTTTCTTGTCTTTCTTCTTCCTCCTCTGCCCATCTTCTCTTCCCATGCTAGTTCCTTCCTCTCTCCTTGCGTCCATATCTACGTTTGTGCCGCGCGAGTCACTGCAAGGATATGTGGCAGGGGGTGTGCCGTCATTGATAAATTATTCCACGTAAATAAAACTATTTTGTAAATAAATTTATTGTTTGCCCTCGGTTCTTTTTTGTGAACCAATTGTGCCAGGAGAAAGAAATGTCGTTCCTTGCATCCATATTCCTTCTATTATTTGAGGGATCGAATCTACCGATATTGTGAGTCTAAAGGTCTCTTAGTCATCAGAATTTCCCTTGAGTGCCCTGTAGCTTTCTTGAAGTCTTCATCTTGATTTATTTCTTCTTGTTCAAAGGTATTTACTTGTTGTTTTTCCAACACAGTTTCAGACTTTTCCTTTTCTCAAGCTGACGAGCAAATTGCAACCGCAAGGTCCTGTGTTATCTCTCGCGTCGCGTATTTATTTTGAATTAGTCTTTAGGATTTCGGTTTAAGGTTTGGGGTGCGATATAACCTCAGCAGTTGGAGAACCTGAAATACGAGTTCATTAGTGCTATTACTTTTCATAGCAGTTTTGTTTTTCTTTTAATCCGGCTTTCTTTAAATTTCTCTCTTTCTGCAATCAACTCCAGCTTCGGTTGGTCCTGAATACTTGCTGCCTATCATAATTGCGGCCGTACTTGTGCGAAATAACTTCTTTCTCTGGCTTTCTATTCACATAAACTCAGGAATGACGCGACTCTTGAATATACTGATCTTATATTTCTATAATTTTTCTCACATTGACCTCCATCATCTAATTAAACCCAAATTATTATTTTAAATACTTGCTGCATACTCTGATTGCGGCCTCCCAATTGAAAATAACATTTTTCTCCGACTGTCTCGAAGCATAGTTGAAGATAAATCCAAGTTTTTTCTTCTCTCTCCCTTCTCATCTCTGCGAAAAGGGATTTTAAGAGATGCCTTCCCTGTCATTTCCTCCGATTAGTATCGAGGAGT
Organism: Pyrrhosoma nymphula; assembly: GCA_963573305.1. Taxonomy (NCBI): domain Eukaryota; kingdom Metazoa; phylum Arthropoda; class Insecta; order Odonata; family Coenagrionidae; genus Pyrrhosoma; species Pyrrhosoma nymphula. The sequence goes on from OY754336.1 coordinate 8,282,594, forward strand.
CCATTTATTTCTTTTTACGCCTTCCCGTGTTCAGGTGTTTTAATCTGATTGCGCTTGCTGGACATCCGGTTTCTCGCCCATTTCGACTTATCCGGTCCCTGATTTTATTCGAGAGCTTTGTTCTTTCGGAAATGTATTGCTGTCGTCTGGTGACACCAGGTTTTAGGAGAACCTCTGAGGTTTTAGCCGAGAATTTCTCACCAGGGGTCCGTCATTAGTTGATTTTGGTGCTTGTAATATAAGTGATTCTAACTTGTAATCGGAGCTTTTGCAACTAGCGTATTGAGTGCCTCAGCCCTCGTGTTCTCCGCATACGTGTGTGTCTAAATTTGCGAATGATTTCCCAAGCCAAAATTTTGTTTTTTAATTTACCAATGAATTTTACTTCCGATATTCAAGGGATATATATCCGTCTAATCTGGACAAAGTTTTTGTTTTATGTGCGTGTAGTGTACTAATGACGTCATATTATTATAATCTTGTCTTCCTAGCATTAGCACTTCACCCCTTGTCGCCTATAAAAACAGTGACAACATTGGTTTTCTCCAACTTCCAATCTATAATTTTTTTAAAGTGATAAAATTAGGAAGAATTTCTCACGAATTCACTGTCGTACTGTACGTTTCGTTGGCATTCAGGCTTGCAAAATATTTATACTATGTAATTAAATGGCTTGAGACATCCGGCTACGCTGATTTTTGCCAAACTTTCGAGCTGTGTATAAGGTATGTTGTGGCAGGCGTCTTTCGGGTTGCGGCCGCGTTCATGATTAAAATACAAGTTTCGACAGCTGTCCTGCTGGCGTCTTCTTCAGGTGAAGAAGATGCCAGCTTCTGAAGTACGTGATTCTTCACCTGAAGACGCCAGCAGGACAGCTGTCGAAACTTGTATTTTAAACTTGAACGCGGTCGCAACCCGAAAGATGCCTGCCACAGCATTTCATCGCCGCGGAAACCTGAGACTGAATATAAGGTTCCTACCTTTCAACTCTTTGTTCTTTATACAGAATCGCTTCCGTCTCTTGTCCCGATTTTGGGTTGATGAATGACTGGCATTGCCTCTGAATGCGTTAATTACCGATCATCGTGGATCCTAAGGCTAGAAACCTCTCAGTCGTAAGCATGACCTTCCCGTTGCAATTAATATTATATGCTTCCTTAGGCTTTATATTTATTGCTGGATGGCTATGGCCATTCTTACAGTTAATGAATGAAAAGGTTCGTGTTTGTAATCAAAGATCTGTAGTACGTTTGAATAGAACATCCTGCCATCAAACCTTCAATCATGTTATAAGTTTCATTCATATCTCAGCACGACTATTTTATACGAATACGCACAGTAATTAGTTTTTCGGCTAAAGTATAATTCTCCTTTTAGTTTGTTTCGTGATCTTAAATTTCTATGCCCTGAGAGAGAGATGAAACCTAAAGTGAATAAAATAACATAAGTTATGCTCACTTATTAGCCTGCCAGGATACAAATTGGTGCAAAGTTTAAAAAATTGCGGATTAACAAGAAAAATAAGACGTTTGCGAGAAATATTTTCTAGACGAAAAAAATACTCCTAGTTTGACTTGTTTAATGTCTCGAAATTTCCCAACTGAACACGGTAATTGTATGCTTGGATCATTTGGTATAAAGCAAAAGATAAATGCAAATCTTGCCCTGAAAATCCAGTGGACCAGTTGAAGATGTACAATTGCGCGCTAGCTGTTTGGGCTTTCAAGATGGCATCGTTTCTGGTCTTAATGAGAAAGACAAAAGAACGGCCCCTTGTTACTGAGAATTCTGCGTATCTTCTGAGCGTTCCTCTGCGTTAAGTTCCTCTACGTACGTCCCACATGGGCGACGAACCGATTTTGGTTGCGGCATAAGAACCTTGCTCTAAGGAACACTTTCCCATTTTAGAAAAGAAAACTCTGTACTAAAATACTTAGGTTTTATAATCTCAAGTTATGTTTTCTCGATATGAAAACTGAAGTTAATACGTCCTCCCTTCGATAAAGCTTTCTTCAATCTAGTGATACTACGATGTAATTTTAAAAACTCGATCTTTATATTAACTTCAAGTCAATGAAACGATTACCTTATCTCGTTGTCGGAGAAATAAAATCGGGCCTTAGTGAGCAATACAAATCGAGAATACGAATAAAGTTCTGTATTTAACCATTTTTTTTGCTGTTTGTACATCTTTAATTCTCAATTATATTCGTAAATGCGGAGTTTTTAATATCGACTGACGAATTGATAGATGTTTCTAGATACTTAAACTTCATAAATTAGAGTCCGATATGTGGATTAATAGAACCAAACGTGTGCCGACTACCCATCGTGCTGCATTGCCTATGAAAACTGTATGGAAGAATTAACACCTCATAGGTTCGGTCATTCATCTATTTGTTCTATTACTGCCAATTATCAACGGTTTGAAACATTTACATAGAATGAGGCTAGAACTAAGTCTAGCTAGCCATTTTTGAATGGAGTCTAAACTCTGTTTTTCTCAACTCAGCTAAAGTTTGTTTTGTAGGCTTAGCTCTTGTAAGGTGACTGATGATTTTAATTTATAATTGCTGAGAAATAAAGTGACATACTGAATTCAGGGTATGCGATAGTTAAATAAGTTTGTATGCTACAAACTAAGACGCTTAAATTAAATTTGATTTGTGGTACTTTTGCAGCCAGAGCTTTCAAAGCCACGGTCAATAGGGTATTAAGTTAACCTTTGGCATGAGCAAGAGCGTCAATTTCTCTTCGCCCAAGTTCTTCAATTCCTTCTACTCGTAGGTGTACCTCATTCACTGTTTTATGTATCCGCCCTACTTTCTCTGGAAGCAGAACGAAAACGAAGCAGGTTCAGATGAGTGAAAAATGAATGCTCATAATATTTCATGTGATTCATTTGGGAAGTAGCAAGAGATTTGTCTTGATAAAGTTTTGCTATGAAAACAATTTTTATGAGCTGATCGCAGTGTTTTTTTCTCGAACACGAAATTTTAGTTTCTTATCTTCATAGCATCATCAACAGTCACTGGTGGATCTGGTTTATCATTAAATAGACCGTAGAATGTCGGGGATCATAATTTTTTAATGCGTATTCAGGAAAAAGCTCACGTCTGAAGGTATTTCAAATTTTTTGACATAATTTTGGCCAGTCCTGTCTAGTATAATGTCAAGTCAGATAAATAGTTGGTAGTGTTGTACCACAGAGCCGTGTGGTACCAATGTAATTATAATAGCGTCCTTTCACAAGTCTTTCTGCGTACTGATCAGATATCCAACTTACCTTGTTTGGGTCTACATCTACACAATACCCAACAAAGTACCGAAAGGATGTGTGGCAGGGGGTGAATTGTCGCCAACATGCACTACACTATAGGTATGCTACCAATGCCACAGAAATTATTTGTATGAATTTATTTTACAATTATATAAACGCACGGAGATACAAGAGCCATGCAGGAAGCATGCGAAACGTGAGCGAGTCCCTTATGTTGGCAGCATATTCTGAATAGATACCATTCTGTATAAAATATTACTTTCGGGGTGACACGGAGGTTATCATTTTAACTCCATGTTACATCTAAGATTGACAGAAACGACACAATAAGGGAGATAATTCGTAGAGCAGATAGGTGCAAAAATTCCTTCTTCCCATTTGCCATTGATTGCTACAAAGAATTGAGTGGGACACTAAGTCACTCCGTCAAAATTTTTTAATTTTCATCCATTCCATCTTTCAGTTCCTTTGCCCTCCCTTCTTCATGGCTGGTGTCCTAATACCCCCTGCCACGCGCTCTCTTGGTGGTTCGCAAGGTAGTATGTAGATGTAGATTGACCATTGTTCCTATAATGGGGGCATGATGGTCTTATCAAAATTTCGTTTTCTCCTTGCGAGGGAAAATTTCGTTTCTTGGTTCTCTCGCATACAGCCGGCATCTGTACTCTTTGAGCCCCAAGCAGCAACGACGAGCGTGCAGCTAGCCGGAACTGTGGAGGAGAGGGTGACGGTGCACAACAGTGAGAGTGGGTGGGGGGGGAGGGTGAGTGGTTCTGTGGTGCGTGACCTTCCATCCAGCGTGTATATGACATGCCGCACCAGAGTCGAGACTTCATGGGTGGCTGGCGATAGGGGCGACAGCGAGCGATTTTGCATTTCCTGCCATTGGCTCTCGGGAAAACGACCGTTGACTCTTACACGCGGGCGTGCTTGGGATACCTCAGGGTCGGCAGTGTTATGTGGTAGGGGGCTGAGATGCCCTTCGTCAGCGTAGAGGAATCGGGGTGGGGAGTCGGAAATGACATCATCTTCTAACTAAGGGTTCCTTGAGTTTAACTAAACTTAATGATAAAGATTGGATGTGAGCGGGATATTTCGGTTATTTCTGGGCTTGACAGCAAACGCATCCAAATCTCTATTTTTGAAATTCAGTGACAAACCTTTCGTTATTTTTTCCTACCATTGGCCTTCGCTCGTCCGTAAATTGGTGACTTTAGAGGCTAAATTGAGGTATAGGTTGTATTGATTTCCTTAAATGGCATATTATCCCACACTCGAAGAAATTCACGTTGGCTCAAGCTTGGCGTTCATTTTTCAGGGCCACGGGGAACTTACAGACTGGGTGTGTAATAGCATTCATTCGTCCCAAATCAGCCGTTAACAAATGCTTTCAATTTATACTTAAAAATAATTACTATGCGGAACTACCTCTAGTGTAATTTCAGGTTCGAATCTTACGAAGTATACGCCTCTTTTACGCTTCAATATTTGTACATTACATTTGTTTTAATGTTTTTGTGTAGTGTTGATCATCCTCTCGCCCTTTTTCGTAAAATAAATTACGTCACTTATCCGCTCCGCCGATAGAAACTTTTTCCTCCTGCCTTTCGTAGAGAAACCATTCCTGTGGGCCATGTTATTCCTCTCCCGACGAATTCTGGGATGTAGCGTGTGCGTAGGCGATTTTAGCTGGTCACTCCAACGCCCAGCACAAGTATTGTACGAAGGACGACCATCCACAATAGCGTGGGAGATATTTTATGAGTGTGGATTTATATGTGGGACGATGTACCTTATTTCCCTCTACGCTTTTGGTTCAGCCGCCCGCATCGTGCGACAAAACTTTCATATCTAATTCGCATCAGTCTTTTGACCAGCGTAACATTCACTCTTCAAATAAATTTTATGCCTGAATACCAGAAGCTCACATTTTAAAGTTGAAGTGGTTTAAAAGAACAGAAATTGCAGTGACTTGTCTCTAATGCTCTGGGTCCCAGTCGTGTCAGCAAATAGTTTATTTGACCAAAAACACGTAGTTCCTTCCCCAAAGTAAAATATATGTGAATGTTCCTCTTGTATAAAATTAATAAAATTTGTACCTTAAATATTAGCCCAGTTTTGGATTACCTGATTTTTAGTCAACTTGTTGTTAAGAAAATTTGTATCCCCAATCCACCGATTTCTTTCGATGAGTATGAAGCCGAAAAAAAATGTCGGTCGGCAAAATGAGTTATTATTTGTGGGAGAATATAAGTACAAAGTTTATGATTGCGTAAATTAGATCGAATTTTCGGCTTGCAGTTTCGAGATAGGCCTTCAAGGGATCTAGCAGTACGATGCGGTTACCTTTCAAAGGTTCCATTTTTATAAGTTTCCTTCAACTCCTTACCATCTGTTGACGTTGACAGTCGTCAGAGCGGTCTAGAGCAAGTAAAAATGTGAGGTCGTTGAACCGCTCAGGTGTGTAAACTCGCAAACCTTTGTTATCATAACGTTTGGGGTGCTAAGTGCCATGTCCACAAAGTGCGACAGATATGTCGCGGGGCATGAGTGCCTACTCGAAGTGTCCAACGTCGTTGGCGATAGGCGTGAGAACACAAAACATTGGATTTATGAATCTTATGAATTTTATGTCCTTCCGCCATCTTGACTTCAAGAGAGATTTTGGAGTGAAATCTTACCAAACTGACGTTAACTGAAACATAACCGAGTGAACCAATGCAAGCATGTATGGCAGGGGGTGCTGAATGGATGTGAAAAGTAACTGGATATGGATTAGGATAATGAATCAGGGAGAAAGGGAGATTATTGAAGGTCCAATATATTCATATTTTACTCAGTATTAATGTATCGTGCTCGGCATGAGGAAAACATTTTTCTTTTCGGTGCATAACTATACATTTCAAATCCTTTTTTTTTTCTCTTTTTGCCGATTTATTCTGACATGAAGGTGAAGTGTTTTTAGCCGCAGCCTGCCTCCGTGACTGTGTCCGCACCTGCTAACCTTAGGTCACGGTACTATTAGTTGCAGCCTCACGGCAAGTATTAGGTAAAGTCATACCCGTGATAATGATACTAGAAAATGGTTTTGTTAAAACTATGCTTGGGAGTTAAAACTTCTTTATATCTAATAGTGACAATACTGTTTCTCCTCAAAGTTATGGCCGAGTCCATTGATTTTTCTTAGGTCGCGGGCTCGAATCCCGTCGGGGTGTTTTTCACCACGCAGGGCATGGCCGTGAGCGTTAATTATAATGTATTGAATTAGCCGCGATTGAAAAAATATTGTGATCTATTAGGGAATTATTATTATGGTTAGTGACGAATCAGCATCAATCATAGAAAAGTTAGTCTATCACACTCTCTAAAAGCTTGGATAAGATAAATAGTTTAGGTTTTATTTCTCTCTGTTGATGATATGTCCTGCGGTGAAGTTTTGCGAAATTACCGAAAAGTCTTACACATCCCTCGACAATCATCCATCGTTTTTCTTCCGAGCAACATCCTACGTACGTGCTTGGTGCACAGAATTTGTTTTTTGTCACGCTTTTCCCAGCGTGATCCGTTATTCAGCCGGCCGCGTGCAATTTCCCCTAAAGCTTCTCACTAACGTTTTCACACATCTATGCCATAATTTTCTCTCTCCTTTGACATCCATCTCTCCCGCGATTTCCCATCACATTTCTCCAGAAACATTTCCCACTTCCATCTGTGGGGGCTATTCCCTGCGCATTCCTCTGCCAAGTGTCTTTCTCGTTCTCTCTCTTTCCTCTCTCACCATTTCCCTTTCGCGTTCGTGTCTCGTCAATGTAATACAAGTCTGTTCCGCACGAAACGGCCCTTCAGATGAGGAGGGAAGACATTAGGATATGAGTGGAAGTCAGGTTATATGGGGAGGAGAGGTTCCCTTCGCTGGCTTTGGCGTGCTCATAACGAAAGACCCCTCGGTCATTATGGTTCAACGTCCCATCCGACGGACGGAGTAAGGCACATGAGATGCTCCTCGCATGGTGCCCATCTAGAGATCGGGATTCCACTCTGGTATGTAGTGTGTTAATGCGCAACTTCGCATCCCTGGAATCTTGAGAAAGCCTTTAAGTTATGGTTTTGGAGACAGATGGAGAATTTTCATGTTGAGCATAAACACGAAAGGGAATGCAAATTAGTCATCAGTGTTCCTTACATTAGTTGCCATACCAAAAGGTTGTAATTTTATGCTTCCTGATTGACCGCCTGTGCGCATCATGCGCCTATTGCAAGTAGAGTTTTTGTCATTGTAAATAAATATTCGTAACTTTCCGAACACCGAATTCATCATTCATTATCATGAGCTTAACTAGGAGAATTTACGAAAGATTTACATTTTAGGTGTTGAAGGTAGCTTAGCACTTCAGCGCACGCGAACAACGTTGGATGTAACAATGTGCGCTGGCAAAACGTTCGGTAACCTGTGAGTAGATTATATTCTGTAGGTTCACTATAGTAGCGGCCGAAAGCTTTGTGTATACTTATGGAATTCGTCCCAAAAAATATATATTTACGCAAACATAAAACAGAGTAATCAAAAATAAACACCAAAGATAATTATAAACCTAAATTATCTATATTTTACACCTTATTATAAATCATCACAAAAAAACAATCGTGAATGCTATTATCGAAATAATTTTATTTTTTTAGTGCGCATCAAATTTGGTCCCGTTCTGTTCTGCAATGCGCTGCCTTGTGTGCAAGGTCTGCAACGAATGGAAAGCAAGTGCTACTAAAGAAATGGAAAGCTCCGTATACTTATGCACCGCCTCGCACTCTCTTTCTCTCGCTTTTTCCACCGCTCCTACCTCTTCCCGTTTCGGTTCTCTTCCTCTCCTTCCTCTCTTCGGGAGGATGAGATGGGGTGAGGAAGAGGAATGGGGGGGAGGGGAGTGAGTGGGGAGGAGGGTGGGGGAAGGTGGTGGATGCTGCAGGAGAGCGCGCTTCGGTGCAATGGTCTGGGAAAAAGTACCTCTTGGGCCGATGACCCTGGACCAGGACTTCATCAGCATCCGCACACACTCCGCAAACTCAGAGGCTTTTGGCGGCATGAAATGACCGTAATTTCCAACGATTCACACATACTTTTTCATTACTTTTCCCTCACCTTATCCTTGTCCACGAATCTCTCTCTTTTTCTAAAATGAATCCATCCTGGAGTGAAGTTAACGTAATTTTTAAAAAATATTGTGTTTATATTAGTAAAAGTGTCCTCTCTACCTGGTTACGTCAACAGAATTTTACCGTTTTATTCTTTTTCAAATAAAACAAACTCAATAAAACAAACATTTTTTTCACTTGAAATTTGAAATTCCATGGATTAATGCCAATAACAGGTGAAACATGCGAAAAAAAGATGTTTTCTGCCTTGTTCAATGTATAAATCCATGTGGTGATTACTTAATTTTTTTCAATTGACTTATAATTCGAAGTAATCAAAGCTAATTCCGCCACCATCCTGTTTCTCAATTAACACATCAGCTCATCAACGTTAGTTAAGTGCCCTTCTACAGGTATCTTATCTTTCTGTTGTATTTTTTCACGAATTAAATTCTAAGCCTATGAGCTGAAGTGAAAATACTATCGTAGAATGTCATCTTTGCGAAAAACTAGTGAAAGAAGCGCACGTTTCAGTAAATTCAAATCCACAAATCCACCTTAGTTTTCTAGTTATTAACAAATTACTACAGTTATCAAAAGTGGAATGCGTAATTTCAGTTGTAATTGCGCTGCTGTCGTTTCCTCGGGCTGGGATAGAACATCACTGATAAATATTTCTGTGGAATAATTTGTATATTCAGTGACTCAAGCCTGTTTTTTCAATCGATTTACCATGCCCTAATAGCTAGAAGTTCATTTTGAAATCTGTAAATGAAAACGCGGAACTTAATTGTTTTGACTAGCGTGGCCATGAAGGAACTTCACTGCATCGCTTATCATCTCCCGTGACCATTCTCATTGCGCGAAGTGTGAGGGGAAACAATGGCCTTCAAAGTAGCGATGTGTTCTGTCCCTTTCAGAATCCATGTCGTACCTCTATAAAGACTCGATGACGTTTGGATGAATGATGATCATGATTTAATGGCTCTCTTCGAAAGAGATGATCTAGAGGGCGTGATTATCCTGAGGGATGTCAGTTGAATGGCCCGAGAGAAACGGTTTTCCTATTATCTCCTGACTTCTAAGGCGGGAATCATCACACAGTAACGCGTAGATTGGTGGATGAGTTTCATATAGTTGAAAGTTTTAGAACATTAAAAACGCATTATTTCCGAACTTTTCAACTGAACTGTCTCATCTTACGTCATGCAAAGATTTCCCCAAGATAAATATTTTTTATGGCTAACGGGAGGGGTAACTAAGTTAATCTTGGAATGTTCCTTGAAATTCACTGATCATTTGCGAAGATTCTGCTACAGTTGCAGCATTCTCTCTCAGGATTTATAACTATGTGTCAGCTTACGTAGTTGTAGCTGTTTCAATAATATAAAATAGCCACATGCTATTTCAACATAGGTGGAAGTCATACCTTGAAATTGGTTAGTTATACCAAATTTGTACGCAACAGAATGGTGACAATGAATGCCTACTTTTCTGCTCCATTCTTATCCATGTAAAATCTAACCAAGCTGTATTGTGCATTAAAGTGATGATTGGGAAAGATTTTCAGCTCTACACGCTCTCTTAAAACGGAAAATCATCTTAATCTTTTGATTCATGTTTGCTCCCAGCGGGCTTCAATCGGCGTTATCTTTTCTTTTTATCTTTTCATTATAGGGAGCGAAAGATAGACCGTTCTGGAAGACATAAAATTTTCAGCGTGCTCACATCTTAACACACACTTTTCGTAGGTCTTCGTTAGCGCAGCGTCAGGTCAAGGAGCATGCGAGCCAATCAACATAAATATAGATGGGAATATTCCTTCGTAGCACGAATCGATTTCACCTCGCGAAGCCCTTCTCTTCTTCGCCCACTCCACCATAAATTTCCGCACTTGCAATCCCGCGCTTTCATCTCATCGAATCGAACGGGTGTTTCCCTCGTGCCCATCGCAAAAATTTACGTACCTCTTGCAGAAAAAATTGGCGATCCGAGCCGTTTTTTTTTCAAAATCTGGGATGAGTCGGACCATGTGAAAGTGCGCGTTGTGCAATTTCGGCGGTGTTCGACAAAGTGCGCCGGCGAGCAGTACCCCCTTGACCCTGCCGGCCGGGGGGAGATTACACACTCGCCGTGTAAAATAAAACAGTTTCTCTCATCTTGCGTCTATCATTGAGTCCCTCCATCATCAGGTGGGACGTCACGCTTTGACTTCCCTCACCTTTCTTTCTCAGGGCATGCGGACGGACGCTGGTCTCTCTTCCGCCCCCAAAGGAGGAGCAGGGTGGGGTGGACCAAGTTATCCATCTATGGCCAACTCTCTCCTATGGCCCTCCTCTCCTCACCTATGGCCCTCTCAACTTCCCCCCTACCCCACAAAGTCACGCCTGTCCACCTCCGAACCTCTCACCTCTGGCCCCCTTGTCTTCCCTCTCGCCTTCGAAGACCCCACACTCCGTATTCTCCGCCTTTGTTGCTTCTTCATCGCCTTCTCTTCTCTTCTTCATCTGTTCCCCTCATATTCACCGTCTATTTCCCTCCCGCACCATGGAATTACTATACTCATTCATATTATTTACGACACGCTAAATTCGGGGGAAACAAAAAAGTAAGTTGATGCGATTTTCTAGGAGCTCAAGAAAGTATTCTGCAAGGTTTATTTTTAGAACAAATCAGTGTTCAAACAACAGTCATGTTGAATACACGACAATATAGGGAATTGGTTGCGTGAATTTCAAACTGACCGCGAGCTAAAAGTAATAATCGATGGGGTTAGTTCCGACGTAATTAGGGTGACATCCAACCTCCCACTAGTAAGTATGATTGGCTCCTTCTTGTTCCGTAGGTTTATCAACGACGTTAGCTCCTGAATCACAATGACTCACTGGAATTTTGCTATTAATATTTGATATTAGAAAAAACTTAACCCATGTAAAGGAATTGCATTCACAAAATGTTTTTCTTAGTACTTTCTTAGGTCTGACAAAGTGTTTGATTATTAATAATGCTTTTTTGCTGAAATATTTCATACTTTCGCAGTGAATACTATTATATGAGTTCTTGGTTTGTAATATTTCTGTTATAGGCACGACTGTGGTATTCCAACACAATGCCTCCGGGAAATAGTGCATGTTCATATAATGTTTTACAAAATATTTGTAAATATTCACCCCCACATTTCTACCATATGCTTCATTTTCTCCGATAATGTTGCTTCGTCCCTTTCATTGTGTAGTGTGCAACAATCCCTTTAATCCAATACCTTTTTAAGCGAGCATGTTCCATCCATCCTCTTTCCCATCCGCATCCCCCTTCACTGCCTACAACACTCTCTCCATTCCGTTGTCCTATATGGAAACGTGGGTCGCGCGACCATCTTTGTGTCCGCCTAAACCAATCACCTTTGTCCCATATTTTTTTTCTAACCCCTTCCTTATCTTTCCATCCCACTTCCCATTTACTTCTTCTTGCTTCTCATGTGTCTACCGCACTCACCTATCCCCGTCCTTTTATATTATTCTCATCCACTCACTTCCTGTATCACATCCTCCTCCTCCTTCATGCTTTCTTCTACCGTCTTTCTACTTCATCTACCGCCATCTGATGGGCTAGTATACCACATCTACACATTACCCCGCGAAAATTCTCAAGGGTATGTTTCAGGGGGTGTCGCCGTACCAGCCATTTTGATACTACTTCGAATATTCTTAATGAAGTAGTGTATCTGTATTTTCTATCCTTTACTTAAGTTATTTGGTCCTTTTGACGAATGTAGGAAGGGGTTATGGCACTATCGTTGATGGTAAAAGTCATTGTTACGTATGTATTTAACTTTATTTAAATAAATGGGTACTTCATATCTTGGTTCTGATGTTGTCACGAATCGTGCTAAAGGAATAAAAGAGTGATTGAACCTATCATCACAAGTGTCTATTGCTTTCATTAGGTCTGGGTGGTAAAATATGCTAGTCTAGTGAGGGAGCCTACTAATCTCGTCGTTATGATGTAGGCATGGATTAGCTTGGGTGAACAGGGGTTACCACCAATGAAGTGTTACATTGGAATATATACTAGATACTTATTCCGCTGGTATGAGAAAATCCAGTTCTCACTCCATGTTGAGTGAATTGGGAAAAACAAGTCGTGAAAAAACTGCACGGGGAGAATGTTTTCAAAAGTTGAACGTATTCATTTATAAATAAATTCGTGTGGTGGTGGAAAAAAATAAGTGCAAAATTTATTCGCAATGCAATGCTGAAATTGTGTCAATACCGTGGAAACTATTTGAAACAGCTCATTTTCAGACATAGACCACATTGCTGCTGCACCGCGCTTGTAGAAAAGATTCTCTATCCTATTTCTATGGTCTTTCTAATCTAGCTTCATCTCACTCTCCAGTTTTTTTTCCATGCTCTGATTTCCTTTTTATGACCAAATTTAATTCGTTTTCTTATAGAAGGCTTTCAATTTAGTCGAATAATCTCTTTTAACGCCTTTTGAGTTTACCCTTCCAACTATGGCTCAGTCGATTACGGAACTTGTTGTCTTCAAGCGAACATTAAAGATTCATGAAAAAAATCTATCCATACTTGTGGCGTATCAGAATCTTATCCTTTTTATGACTCGCCTCCGCATGGAGTTTAACAATTTTTTTTATTACCTATTCAGACCGGCGATTGTATGGATAGCTAGTCGTTTGTAAAATGTCATTACTTATGCAATACTTTTTCTAACCCTTCTTATTAACTATGATGGTTTGCCGTTCAGGATTTTTTCACCATTAGCTTAATCTATGTATGTTTAAGATTCTTTCATTTTTTTGTTAGAAAACGTAATAGTAATCAGCCTTCTCTGCAAGAACCCTATGTCGTCATCATTTCAACATACCAGTATCTAGTGGAGAGAGGTACGATCTACCGAAGGAGATGATTGCAGCCACATTGACTCGGCTTACTCACCAAGGGCAGCTAATAAAAATGAAAATTAAGACCTTTATACCAGATAGGTGCAATAAGTAGTTTATGAAGGGCTTAATTCTGTTAATTATTCGAACCTAGATTTGATGCAGCTGAAGAGCAGCCTTGTTATAACTTTCATTTTCCCCCGTCTTCTTTACTCTCCGGTAGTAAAAGCGATTACCAGCTGCAGATCCGTGGAACATCTTTTTGAGAATTTTTGTGTAGAGAATCTTCGGTCGTCAGCTATCTTTGAAGCACGCAATAAGCGGGCATGGAGAAAATATATCCATATACCTACAGGCAGGGGTCAGGGTGGTCTCACTCAAGTTGTGACGAGTGTAATTAAAGTTCATTTTTCTCTTAAAGCTTTGTTCATTAAGAAGCACGTTCTTACCATGAATGGTGTTCATTAGAGCTAGTGGCGCTGCAAAATGTTTATCATGGTGTGGAACAAACGTTAGTGACTAAGGGAGACCCGCACTCTGACGGAATATGCGGAGGATTCTGTTTAATTAGAGAAGGCGCAAGGTGTTTTTTATCATCAAATCAGTCCGGGAATTGTTTTATTTTATAGAGGATTGATAGAATAGAAAGCGGCTTTATGAGTTGCCTGGAAATATTTCGTCATTGCTACTAGGGATAAGCAATGAGAAATCATCATCTGCTTTATTTGCAGATAGCAGACTTTTTTATAATCATCGGGGCATTTTGTGCTCATTCTACACGAAGTGAAATCATTATTAAACCTTGGTTTAAACATGTTTCAAACATTTCAAAAATGTATGAAGCGCTGTAAATAAAGCATCTCCAAATATGTCAAACAAAGCATGTTAAAACACAATTAAAAGATTGTTTTGTAATTGTAAAGTTGTTTTGGATTTTTCACTTTTTTGAGTAAAGACTAATGGACGTTTTATGAAAAGTGATTCATCAGAACTTATGGAAGTAATTGGTGGGAGGTGAGCTCGTATATAATGGATATATCTATTTCATGGTTTAATCATCATTAGCATTGGGTTTATTGCATTGCGGGGATTTTTTTATTCTTCCTTGAACGTAATTCTTTTTCCATGCCATCAACTCTCTTTGAAGTTCGTCGTACTATAGGTCTCTCTTTACGCCGCGCCGTCCAATATTCCTATTGTTTTCTGTCCCTCCCTTGCTCAACAAGCGTACTCCCCTCTTCTAAATTCCCTCATTTGTCACTTCTTCCCCCCTACAGCTTTGCTTCCTTATTCATAAATAAAATATCTCCATGAATGAAAATCAATTAAACAAAACAATTAGAGACGGAAGCACGCCTAACCTGGCGACACAGGTCCACATTTGAAAGAATACAATTTACTGTGTTTTACAGTACCTATTCAAATTCGATGGAAACATCGAGGTTGGTTCTTTTCAATATAAAGTTGTTAAAAAAGTGTTATTGTTAATTTGAGCCGCAATTTTACCAGCTTGCCCTTCCTACACTCGATGTAAACTGTCGTGTCGGCGTCGATGTGCCGGCATGGTCACTGTGGGTCACCTGGGGGGTGGGCAGCGGTGGGGATGTTGAGTGGGTGGAAGGGAAAGGTCACGCTGTGACAGCGGGGGGTGGGGAAGGGTTGGAGATCGTGCTCTGAGGAGATGGCGACGAGCCCACGCTCTTGTGCCCCTCTGGTAGTTAATATGTGGCGTGTCATGGGCGTTCACTGTCCGGGGATAGGCCACTGGCCAGTGAGAAGGGGGGCGGTGTTGGAATCGGTACAAGGAGAGCTCAGGGGTGGGTAGACGGGGAGATGACTTCTTCACGGAAGAGGGCTGGTTTCTTCTTCTAAGTTCATCTTAAGCCAGACTTCTCAATGGATGCTCTAGGGTCTCTCAGCCATTCTTCCAATACGGAGATCAACCCTCGTGTTGCGATGAATGCGAAATGCTTGAAAGCGATCTGAATTTTTCTAGTAATTACATCTTTGCGAGTCTTTAATAGTTCCAACGGAATGGGTTACAATATCTGTTCGCTTGCTGTAATTTTTAGCAAGTATGAGGATTTCCTGTGTATTTTTTAGTTTCTGCGTTAAATCGTTTTGGGTATGGTCCTCAATACTCGCGGCGTACTTGAGATTTGGTCTAGTTAGGCGTAGAAACATATTTCTTTTGATTTTTCACCCGTGAATCTTTCTTTTCCTGGCTTTGTACATCGCATTCAATACATTATGGTACTCTTTTTTAAGAAAGCAGTATTAATGCTTTCTTTAATACCAACTCCGGATTTACTCCATCTTCCTCTCGAGACACCGTGAGTGAGCGTTATTAAGGTCCAATGAGTGAGATTGAAGGTAGGCGATCTTTGTGATAATCTTTTGATAGTTAACCTCATTGCCCGCAATAAGCTTATTGTGCTGCTAACTCTGAAGTGAATATCGTTTATGTACACAAAGAGTAAAGAATACATTCTAATGTGCTCTTTACTGTGGGATTACAATACACTCTAATGTATTCTTTACTCTACGTTATATAATGAATAAAAGAGGACCGATCACGCTACCTTGTGGAATGTCGGATTTCATCCTTGCAATGCCGTAACTAAGTCCATTGATAAATTTTCGCGTATGTAGAGAAAACTCAACAGACTAGTCAAAGAAAGAGTCAAGTCTGCTGGTAGTTAACGAGCTCGTTGACACGATCAAAATCAGTGGTTGAATTCCATGCATGCATCTTACAAGAGCCTCCGCCCGCAAGCCCCCTTAGCCTTCTTGGTGCAGAAAACTACAGGTGATGCTCTGAGTAAGAGAAAGGATATGTGAGAGTATGCGTGAACTTGCTATGCCTAACCCTTCTTCTCCGTTCTTCCTGCAGCCTCTCGGAAGGTTTCTGTGAGAGGGGGGGAAAGGGGTTTGGAAGCATTGTGCGAATGGTCCGTCGGAAGGGTTGGAAGGCAGGTTGACCGCAGCGAAGAAATTGATGAGATCGGTGGGGTGTAATTTATTTGGACATGCGCTTCAATCCCCCTTATTCGGACTTGATGAGTTTGCGGAATAAGGGTTGAAGATAAAGCAGGTGGAGAGGGAGAGAGAAGGCGCGGTGGACTCAAGTGCATGTTTAAAGACAAGCGGGGAAGAAAGGGTGGGTTTTGCGGACGGACGTTCCTGGAAGATGCCGGCAACGCTAAGGAGCACCTCTTCTACATTGAGTCGTGATTCATAAAGTTCATTTTCGCTCTTTTCTTTTCCTACAAGTGATATGCATCTTCGAGAGGGCGTTAGAGAGTCGCCTTTTATGCAACCGTGGGAGAATTCCGCTGCCTATCAGGAGACAAGAACGAACAAGGATGATGAGAAGGTGACGGTATGACATCTAAATTCCTGAAATAAAGCCGTAAATCGAAATCGTTGGATATGTTAATGAATTGCCGTAGAGTTCAAAATGTGGGCCAGTGCAAACCTATTTTACCGATAAATTCAAGATTAATATATATTTTTTGTGAAAACATCAATTTGGATCAAGGTTTCATCCTTTTTGATGTCGTTTTCATAGCTGTAAAGTTTTCACGGAGGACTATTATCCCTAAATTCTCGGATTCAAAAAATTAACTTGGGAATTAATAGGAACCCTTGTACTAGGCCATTTACTGGTTAGGTACTTATAGTGTTTCTCTCTAAAATATATCGAATCATCGAAGACCATAATGCAAAACCGTATATTTTTTCTCTTTTGTCATCGCCAATCCGCTCTGTCAAATTCCAAAGCTAATTTTGCACGTGAATTTAAACAATCTTAGAAACCTACTTGACATACCACAAGGAGTAAAATTCTTTTACTGAAGCAGCTGAAAAGTTGGAATGGAAATTAAATGTTGATAAGCGATAATTTCGTAATAAATAATAATTATTATAACTGGACAGTTTCAACGCTGGACAGAATTTTAGTTCTTGCTGTCCTTCAGGTTGTTTAAACTGAAATCCAATTCGGCGATGAATACGTCTAATTATCATTTGCAAACATTCATTTTCCATATCTTCTCAACTCATGAGGTATCTAGCATAAACAAGGGATTGGGAATATAATCATGATTTTGAGACCCGTGCTTGGCATTCCAACGTGGAACTTTCAACAACAGTGGGGTCATGTTGCAGTTATTAAAATAAGCAATGCAATGGGCGACATTAACCATCCATATTTTACCTGTGCTACGACTAGCAAAGGTCAGACGACCGGTATTAGTTATAATTCTCAACACCGTTCGTACACGCGAGCCTTTTCCCGATGGGTGACTGCTTTTTTGTGCTTTACCGTCCTAATTAAAACGCCGCCGAGAGAGATCTAGCTCTTTGAAAGTTACGAAATCCAGCTGTGTGCAGATTGGAAAAAAAATGAACCGACTCCCAGTCGGAGGCGCATGCGACTTGCCTTCGAAAGAACTGCACTGCATTGCAAAGGGAGAGGAAGTGGCGTGGTGAAGGGCGTGGTGGTGGTGGGCGAGGCGGGGAGTGGCGTGGAGGCAGTCGGGAATAAAAGGCGAGGAGGAGAGAGAGTTGTTCGTGGCCCCAGGGGAGGAAAGCTTCCTCCAGCACATACCCAAGGAGCTGCGGTCCGGCCGGCCGTCTTTGGAAGGAGCAGGAGGAAAGACTTGGGGTGTGCGTTAATCCCATTGTCTTGTAGGACTAATAAACGGTTCACCATCCCTCGTTGAAAGTGATACGGTATTTGCTCGTTAAGTTGCTGCTTTTAGCTTTCATGAGAGGCCCTTAAGGTAGTTTAGGCGAGGTAGTTCCCTAGTCATAATGGAGACCTTTATTCAATGTGTTTTTTTTTACTTCAGCGTCTGTAAGCAGTATGAAGTAAGTATTGTTATATTAACGGTGCAAAAATAGTTATATATGACAAAATTTTTCAGTAATTAAATAATTATAACCACATAAGTCTCTAACTCATTTTTTCACACCGTACGGTGAAATCGCCTTCAAAATAGGTTTTTTGCGATTCTGTAAAAGTTACTGTGGTGAGTAATTGATTAATTTTTATGAATAGTGTGTACTGGTTAAATACACGTATGTTTCTCTGTTTATTTACGTGTGCTGCTATTGCAGTTCCTGGACGAGATGGAGGGATGAAGGAAATATGCCGAGCTGAAGTAATAGTAGAAAGAAGCGTGTGTCTGCGGTTGCTCTACTATCGGATTTAAGTGTCTAATAACCGACCAAGACTGGCAATTTTCCATAAAAAAGAAAACACATTTTAACATAGGTTTCAGTGTGCCTAAATATATCTTAATCTACACTTCAAGTTATGTAATGCTATTTAGTCCCTACTTCAGGGAATGAACTGAATGAAATATTGCAAAAACTACTCAGTCATGCGCATACTTCACGCTACGCTGTGTTTAATTGATATACTAATGTGGTGATACTTTTCTACTTAGTATAAATCATTTTCACTGGATTGAAGAGTTATAAATGCACGATAGATACTTCTAATAGAAATTTACTTCTTATGGATTGTTGTAGTTTAAAATTCAGGGTTGATGTAGATTTAAAGCATTCCATTACAAAGCAGTTCACATTAACTTGTATTCTCCTCAGTTTGATAAGTTTGAACTCCTTATTATTTTAATCGAGTGACTTATTAGTATAACGAGTGGCAGTTAATGTGAGAGTAGATACTAGTAGTCGGTGGCAAAGATTGTGATTTGGTGTGAAAACGTTTTTACTGCTACCATTTACTTTTCCTCAATTAACTTCACCGCCATTAGTTTCTACCTCTCTGGGAACACCTCTTCAAAATAGAACTAAAAGTAACCAGGAGATAAATGAAGAAGAATTATCTCGAAGAAAAATTGCCCGAGTTTGTGCCATTCCCGAAAGGTTGAAAATTAATTTCATCAATGGTTATGAGACTGCAGAAATTGCACCTCAAATGGCACGCTTTCTCCATATCCTCCAGCAATAGGCTTATAACAATCTGATCAACTTCGCGCGAGTAGAAAAGCTATCTTGAACGAACTTTCATTCACTCCTTGTGATTTGAGGCTTTGCCTTCAGGGAAATAGAGAGGAAGCTTTCCCTTCAACGCTACCATGCAAAGAAGCGATTTCGTATTAACCCCGAGTTTCTTTACTTTCTTATATAACATATGTAAACTATCGCATTATTTAGGTTTCTTTCGTTTAAGGCAACTAGAGAATGTTTTGAGCGTGGGTAGTATCGGTAATGTCGTTGCACTATTTTTTCATTCTAAATGGCCCAGGCTGAAGGAATACACAAATGTAAATGCTGAAGCTAAAAGTGCTAATTGAAAATATAGATGGATTTGTTGCCCATAGATCAAATTAGCAATGTAGTAGGTTATGCTAAAGGAAAATTTCAGTCATAAAAATACATTCAAAGTAAGGATGATTACAGTAGACGTATATGGCTTTGAACACTCATATTGTCATTCTTTGCATGAATATTAGAGTTTTACTGGCAATAGTTCTTTCAAATTAATTTTAAAAGCTCAATTATTGTGTACAGCTTTTATTTCCGTTGGTATTTTATTTTTATCATTTTTTCAAGTTCACAGTGCTTTTTATTGATGACCATTTCCATGAAAATATCAAATTGCTTTTTTAGTGAGCGAAAACTAACATCGCTATTCAAGAGCGTAAAAATTCAACCCTTGGCTCAAAATTAGATACTGCTCCTTTAGATGTTCAACTGTTTTATAACGAGCAGAGTTCATCCTAAAATCTAGCATTATGGGCCACTTTTGAATATACGATTGGAGATTAATCCCATGAAATGCTGTTAATATGATATCATGAATGAATCGATGTTTAATTGTATACTTATAATACCTGGACTTCAGCCAAAGAAGTATGACAACCACCTTCGATCACAACAGTGGTTCAAGTTGCTATTGAAAAAATTCAAAGACCTTTTTCAAGCAATGTCACCTTTAGGAAACCTGCAGGGCGTATGACGTTCCCAGAGTGAGTCGAGAAGCACCGCTGACAAAATCGGTGCATCCATCAGCGCTAGCCTACCTCACCGTTCATGAACGTTTCGCTTGAAATACTCTTCTTCCCCCGCTGAACTCTTCTTTTATTATCTCTCTCTCTACCGCCAGCAAAACTTCAGGCTCGCTTTTCCCTCTGGTTTTCTTTTAACCCCCAGTATAGCCTTCTCGTAAGATGAACTCCATCTCTTTTGCACGCCATTAAACACCTTGACAACCGTGCTTTCATAAAAAGAAAACACGGTCGTCCTGGGACTTCAGCTTCACTTGCATATTTCAACCCGTGCATACTGACTCTTGTATTTTTTTCATTATGCACATCGCATGTTTATTCGTTTTTTCTCGTCTCATGTCTTTTATTTCCTTCTCCCGTTTCGTCTCTTTTACCCTTTCTTTTATTAAGGCCTCACTCCCATTCTCCTCCTTCCTAATGGATTGGACTAAGCCTCAGTCCTCATCCCCCGCAGGTTGAAGTGAGGAGATAGCTCGAGGCCTTTTTTTTCCAGAAACTAAAGATTGTAAAAATTCGAGCGGCAAGGGAGTGAGCGAAGAGGGAGAGAGATAACTCCTGCTCGGGTGGAGGAGGGATAGCGTACAAGAGAAGGAGACAAGCAGAAAGAGGGATGGGATATGCATGGAGGTTTTTCCATCATGGGTGGGCAAAGCAGTGAGAAATGAAGGAGTATGGGGTACTCAGGGTAAGGAACAGTGTCCTTGTTGCTCCGTAGTACAAGAATACCCTGACTCGATGATAATACGCTTCTCTTGACCGAACGGTGTTCGGCGTACGTGGTCCATCGCTGATATATACCACTTGTACCTCTGGAAGAATATGTGATTAAAGAAGACTGAGTAAAGGAAGGTAATAAGCTGGTGGCAACGTTTGAGAACTTTGATCATCGAAAATCTAAGATCGCTCTTCCTGGCTTTTATAGTTTCGGTACTATCCGTATTTGAGCGGCGCCGTGCCGTGGGAAAAGTTGTCAACGCGTAGTTGATTATTGCTGAATGATGTGTTTGCTAGTAGTGATGGTGGGAAGGAGCACTATGGATGGTACCTACGTAATTCATTTCGCACGTACTATCTGCTGCTTACAGAGAGACAGGGGAACACCTCTTGCGACTATTAGGAGGGTCACCCCTCCCAACTTAAGGCAAGCCCAAGGATGCTCAACTTCTGTGGCTGAGTGGGTGCCGGTGTTTCCATTGTGATGGGGCAAGAAAAGCTATGCCGTCAAGTTCAGTGCTGCCTTCAAATCTCAGTGATTACCATTAGAATGAGAAACAATTTTATATCTTTCATCTTTTAGTACTCCTAGAGGAAACATA
Organism: Pyrrhosoma nymphula; assembly: GCA_963573305.1. NCBI lineage: Eukaryota > Metazoa > Arthropoda > Insecta > Odonata > Coenagrionidae > Pyrrhosoma > Pyrrhosoma nymphula. Next base: position 8,304,266 of record OY754336.1, read on the forward strand.
TCAATGATCAAATGTTGAATTCATTTTTCCTTTAATGGTCTCTATTTAGAGGGAGACTTTTTTCTCTGTGATATTGGAAGCGTGTGCGATGCAAATGTCCGATTATCCACCATATTTTAGAAACTAAATGTGCATGGATATCCTAAAACCACATATTTTTCCAACTGCACCTGGAGTCTGTTGAAATGAATACAATCCTGCTTGAGGCGGGATTCGAACAAGCGACTTCGGGTTTATCGTATGACTGCGTTATTAACGACACTATTTATGACACACAATGACCCTCTACTACTTTATGATATACAAAAAAATACTTTTTAAGTGATTCGTCGAATTCTTATAGGGTTATTTTTCCCAGCTTGCAATGGAACGTTTTTAGACCATTCCTCTTCTCTCTTTGTACATCATTTTAGCTGTTTGCGTCGATTCTCTCCTCCACTTGAATCGATTTCGAGGAATCCCGACCTCAAAGACTTCCACACAACTATTTCCTCGTAGAATTTAGATCCTGGGATGGAATGTATTGCCAAATTGTGATCGGCAGGAAGGAAATGCCAGGTCTATTGAAAAAACTTGGAGGCAAAGAAATTCGAGGAATATGGTGCCTCGAAGGGTGAATTGGATGGGAGGAATCTGCTTCAAGTTTCGGTTACAAAAGGAATCGAAAAGCCGTATCGTATGCAATCCACAATTTAAGTACATCACCTAAGTCGTGTTCCCATTTAATAAAAAGGCGATAGATTAGGGAAAAACGTAGTAAAATAGCATGTCTTCGGAATATCCAAACCAATTGAGGTTTTTAAGCCATTTTACCGAAAAATCGTGCGGCACAGTATTGTAACCAAACATTTTTGAGTCCCAATAATGCCAACCTCAAACGTCAGTAACGCTTAAGAAACCTCCTCTCCTACCCGTTGGCGTTAATTTAAGTCTCCGAGGGAGTTTGTTAGCTGCACTAATTACAAGTCGATTCAACGAGGTGTCCGTTTCATTTGCTAGTTGACTACCTTCTGTTTGATCAATTTTATTCGGGCAGACTGAAATGGGAAGAAATATTACACAATAATATATGAAAACGAATATATTAGGAGTATTGTGAAGGAAGCTGTTGAACTTCATTTAAAAAAACCGTTTCATACTTTACACTCGAGATGGAATTCTTAGACCATTGCGTCGAAACTTGGGCGATACTCAATGATTATTTTAGTTATGGTCAGTATATCAAGCACAAAAGTGAGAAGTGATTTCTTTCTATTCAACAATTGATGTAGGAAAATATATATCTGGAAAATTTAGAATAGATGAGGTCATAATTATCAACGTAGATAATTGAAGTGTGTTCTGACCAAATCAGTGCTTCAGACTATAAGGAAAGATGCTGTAATTGTAGTGGAAGGTAAGATTAAAAGAGGGTAGATTGATAAAGAAATCAGATCAAATTTATGTATTTTAATCGATGAAAGATGAATAGAAGCATTGCATTCTGAAAAATTACAAATCCCGCGTAAACTTGTTGAAAAATATTATGGTCACCCTGGTTTGAACTCGGATATACACGAAAACGAAGTTTTCCTGGTACTTTCTACCCTGTAAAAACCTAAAACAATTTACTGCATACATCTAGATCAAACCGTTTCTTAAATAAAGAGGAAGACGGATGGACCCTCCCGAAATTAAATTTAATAGCTTATTTTGGTGGTAGTATTTTAAGCGATGAAGCATGGCTTCAAACATGCTTCATCTCGAGAGTAGCGATTGAGTGAGTTGGGGGGAGTGCCAAGCCGCCTGAGAGGAGACAGGATTGAGAGGGGGATATACAGAGGGAGGGGCCGGGACATTGAATGGAGTGGTACGGAACGAGTGGTAGAGGGGATGTGTTCAGGAGGAGTTGGACGTGAGCGCGGATGGAGATTCGGGAGGAATCGAAGAATGAAGGAAGAGAGCGGAGCGGGAGGGTGAACGAGAATAGAAGAATGGAAGACCAGATGGAGGGTTGTGCTGGAGAAAATAGAGAACTATGCCGTTGGGAATGAGGATGGGAACTGGATGAGGTCTCGGCGTGTGTTGTGGCTCGTGAGGATTGGTGCAGGGAGAGTTGAGTGGCCGAGTCTTCGTCATAGCGGGAAGAAGCTGGCGTGACGGGCTACGAGGGCTGAGAGAATGGAAGGAATATCTTATGGGGACCCGATTAAAAAGGAAGTATGCGTGAGTGATGAGAGGAAGAGTTGGAGAGGTTTAGGGGCAGTAAAAAGGTGAGCAAGGGTGACAGTATGGTGCAGTGCGTCACGGTTTAATTGAGCTAATGTTAGAATGTCATGTTATGGTCATCATCACCAGCAGTCATCGATAAGAAAATTGGTTTGTTGCAGTTCTCCACTGCGATTACCAAGAAAGACAATTCAGGTGCCACACTTAATGCCTTCATTCCTCAATTTAATTCTTAAAGTTCTAGCTTCTTAAATCCGTTTACATAGGGTGAATCTCAAAATATATAACAGGATTAGGTATGCGTTACGTCAACAAAATTAATTGCTTGAGCAACTTTTACAAGTATTGCAAGAAATCACAGATGTATGATGCGAAATTACGGTGCGAATAAATACAAGTTGTCTCGTGTAATTGCTCGTTGTGATTCTATTTGTCCGAAATTACTTTGGTTCGGTTGTAGGAAAATGTATAGACATTTAATAATGCATATGTATAAAATGTCTTTTAATTTTCTTTTACTAAAACATAATTGTTCTTGCTAATGCAAAATCAACCATAGTATGTTATAATATTCTTGGCAACCATATATCGTATGTGTCTTTCAGTTAAATTTACTGATAATATTTAAAACTAATAAACATTAGCACATGCATGTCGTTTATCAATGCGAAATACATTTTCTACGTGGTAGTTGTAAACACTTCTTTGAATGATATCCCAGAATCTTCCGAAATCCATTCCAGAATTACTCGGACCACACCTACAATAAACTATTCATGTGTTGGCCTCCCTAGGTGCGGATATTAAAGAGGCAAAAAAGCCAATAGGCTAACCTCGTGCCATACCATACTAGCACTCTTGACGGAAGACTGCGGGCGCCATTTCGGTTAAGTCTTCCGCGACTCTATGGATGGGAATGGTAAAACCTCGGCCGCTGATCGCCCCTTCCTCAGTTGAACCATTCCTCTACCCTTTCTCGGTTTATTATTTTTCCCACTCCTCTTTCTTTCTCTCTTTCCCGTTCCACCCTCGTACTCCCATCCCCTCCACACTCTCTCTCCTTCTCACTCCGCCAAGATGTCCATTCCTCCTCCTCCTACCTCCCACGCGAGCGGTCCGCCCTCGACCGCCCGCTCGCCGGGTCCCTCGGCCACCACCTTCGCGCCCTCCTCTCCTCTTCTCTTCGTCTACCTCTTACCATCTGCTCCACATGTTTACGAGTTTGGCTGTTTTTCGGCATCTCTTTGATCTCATGCGTTCTTCCCTTCTTCCAGAGGGTGAAGAACTTTGCGAATATTGGCGTGGCGTACGGCGTTCTTCTCTTGGGTCCGCTGAAAAAATCTACCTGTTCTCGTTGCAGGTGCCATGTGCACCTTGTATCTCTTCCCCCCCAGACGATGTTTGTTTCGTAAAACACAGGAAACATTACCCGTTTTAACTCTAAATCTGTTCATTGTACTGATCAGAGCTATATATAGCTGTTGCTGGCTCCGGTGACTAGGTTGGTGACGCGCCGGCCGCGCGCGGGCATACTTTGGGTTGCCCGTTCAAATCCCGCTTCGGGCATGGATGTTGTTTCCGTTTTGGGACTTAAGTCTTAAAGTAAAGAAAAGGATCAGAAACATTAGTAGCTTGAGCACGTAAATCCCCAGTCTACAAATATGTTACTACTTTTGGAGTTTTAAGCATTCTAACCATCTAAAATTTGTTTTAATTAATAATCCCCACATTGTTTCCCATATGGACATTATAACTGCTTATGAGTTATTTATTAAACCTATTTCTATTTACGATGGTTAGTGAAGCATCATTTCCTACAGTTCGAATCGAATTTCTCACTTGTAATTTTGGATATGAAAGGAATCACGTATACCTGCAGTACGTGTAAAATCAGTAAGGATAAGGCTCTCTTGATTTGTTTACACATTGTCCTAGCACAATGCATGACAGGTGATCCATATTGATAGAACGCATCGGCAGATTTGCGGACAAGCGTCAATCGTGGCCTGCGACTGTGTTTCCTTCTTTTACGTGCTTTTGCGATTCACGATTCAAAACAGTGCAATACGGAATATTCTTATATTTTAAATACGAATTGTCCTGAATCGAGTTAGAATAAAACTTAAGCGGATTCTAATTCATCCGAATTCGAAGGATTCGCCATATACACATTTTCATAAGTTTTTAAACAGAACTTAGGCTACAGGGTTGCGACCTAGCGATTAATTTGCTGGGAAATTCAGGCTGTAAATCAATATATATATAGCGTGTGATCACTAAAGCGTAATTTAAAACTTATGAAACATTTTGTGTACCGGGAATAATTCCAAATGACGCAGAATTCAAAAATTTTCACGCTCAAACAAAACGGATGTTAGTCACGAAGCATTGTCGCATGTACCTATGTATTAGTCCACATTTTGAATGACGATGGTACTGTGTTTACTGCAAAGTGACGTTACAATCAAAGCCAACGCGGCTTCATTTATTTTCAGCGCCGACTAGACAGCATATGTCCTTCTATTGTGTTTTATAACTGACTTTTCGCTCTAAATATTACCTCTGTTTATCATCAGTATTCCTTTTTCAACCTGAACTTTCGATTACAAAAAGAAAATATTGTACACAACTCTAAAGTACCATCTAAACCTCAGTTAGGGCTAAAGAAGCTCTTGGCCACTGCGTTGAACCTACTATTCCATCTGCCACCGGAGGGATGATAGGGTTATTACTAAACCACACGAGTGCTGGGATAAAAACTCCCTCTTTTTCCCATGCCTCCATCAGCATAGAGAATCCATTCTTAAATATGTCATTTCTCCGGACTTCTCTCCTTGCCCACCCAGGCATAAGAAGGCGGCTCTGCCGTCCAGTTAATCATATTCTCAGCGAGGACTCGGCGGTTCGCCGAAAGCTGTATTTTTTTTCATCCGCCTAGCTTTCAAATAAACCTTTTTCAATTCCTACGGCTCGGACTTCTTCCGAGAAACATACACCACCCTCTTGCATTCCTCTCCGAGTAGGAAGCTACCTCCGCGGCCAACGGCAAGAATACACTTGTACGCTATGAAAATAATAAATCTCTTCTCCAAAATGTTAAATCTTCCGATATTCGTCGTTATTCAACACTTTAGCTTTTTATTTTGGATAAATGTTCAGTTCCTACTTCATTATTCAGTTCGCAAATATTCCTGGTTTCATGAATATGTGTATAGCAACACATTTATAACCTTTTCTTGGTTCACAAACATTGATCGAATCAGAATTTAGTAACCGATGTAATGGGTTAAGGATTATTGATGGTGGAAGCTGAGTCTGAGTCAAGGAACGCGATGCTTTTGTATCGCTTCCCTCAGTTATTTCTGAGAGCGCGTTGGCCATAAATCATTAGCAAGCCTTAGATGTTTAAATTTAGTTATTGTAGGTTTCTTGTCCGATTTGCCTTTTATTAGAGTACTCACCTTTTGACGTAATGAAAAAGATCACTCAACTTTTCAAATGCAAAAAGAGGATATATTGTATATTACCCCGGAGGGTAATGTGTTTAGTAATTTTCCTTTGCAATTGGCATTGATCGAGACCCATGAATATTTGAGTGAAAAATTAGAGAGTGATTCTTTAAATTGCATCAGAAAGGTACTCCACAGTACGTGATCTCAAATTAATGGAAGCACCCATTTTTAATCATAGTAAAAATAATATTACATTTAACGAACCCTCATCTTTTTCTGTCGACGGTGCATCAGTGGTCAGAGCCTTCCTTCTCCCGTCACCCTTTGCAAGTCTCCCCCGTGGCGAAGACCAATGATATGCAGTGCGTGAGGTTACGGCTCCCCCTCCATCATCATCCCATGAATGATGGAAACGCCTTTCTCCCTGGCTGCTGTTAAGGGATTCAACTCACGGGCACCGCACAGCGTCGCCACCATGTGTTGTTGAAGAGTAGAAGGCTTCACCTTAAACCCTTCTTCGGTGGAAAATCTTCTCGTAAATGGTCTTAAAAAGGAAAAATATGGCTCAAAGTATATGCCATCGCTAGAGTGGCGTGACAGGGGAAGGTTTAATGCTTTTATAGGGCTAATGAAGGAAAACTTGCATATATTACCGTGTAATTTATTTTTATTTCATTTGCCAACAACTTTTTTGATTTATGAGTTCATTATAATGTCTTGATAATGTCTTCACAAGTTGGAACCTTGGCAAGTGAAAAAAACTTACTATGGATTGAACTAACATTTAGTACGTAAATATGTAAGTTTACTTCATTTCATAATGGAGTACTACAAAGTTTCGCCTGAAATCATGATTTTTTATAGGGTGCGATTAGAGACATTGTGGGGTGTTTAAAATGTCTTTTTATAATTCTACCGTTTTAATTTTGGCTTCGATAGGAAAAAATAACTATTCTTACACGCCGCATTTTATTCTCAATTGTTCATCCTTTTCACTTCAGTTTCTCGACATTATATGATATGACGCGTCAGGCTGGAAAGATGTCATACGTATGATCACAGCTACAGGTCTGTAAGTTTTATATCTGAATATTTTCCCATTCCCCAGAGACTCAAATGACTCAATGCTAGGGATTAAGCTGGCCATCATTGCCAGGTCGGTATCACGCCAGCCATGTAGACCAGATATCGTAGGTTCGAATCCCGCCTAGGAAAGGATGTAGATTTAATTGGATATCATAGAACATTATGATTAGAGCCTTAGATTAGGCGGTCGGATGCTACTTTAGTCATTGGAGGGCCTATAATCTGTCTACAACTACTATTAAGAGTTAAATTGGACTTAAGTGTTATTCCCTGTAATGGTAGGTACCTTTGAAGTGAAACAGTTCACCTTCCTAACACGTACTTCCTAACTCTCCTTGCATATTTTTTCGTTCAAACTTATTTCATTTATTTTCCTTAGCTTTAATTTCATATTCGAGGTGTTACCCGTGAATTGGTCGTCTCGGTAACCGCTCGTGCATAATTAGAGTTGTACTTGCCATAAACTACTATTTTCGGTTACATACCGTAGATAATTGAGTTTAGTGATGCGTTAATGCTGCTGGCATTTCCATGATTACCACGTACTCGGCGACTTTCACCATTTATTGAATGTTTTTTCTATTCCTCTCACTTAATTGAACAGTTCTTGTTTGCCTTTCCCTGATTTCCATACCTGGTAAAATTTCTAGTCCTATTCTGTGCTGAAATGAAACAATTTCGTTTAATTGCCCCCTAGATTACTAATGCCATTAGTATTTCTTTCTATATTGGTAGGTAAACAGTTCCGACTTCCTGCTTCTTGCAGATAAAGTGAGAACTTCGGAGTGATGCTGGGGAAAAATCAATAAGGAAACTTTGTAGTCGCTATGAGAAAATTCATTTGGTAATTATGTATTTCCACGCCGAAGATCGTTCGAAAAAATTCTCTTTTGGAAATTTATCCGATCAGGTTTTCGGCGAGTATTCATTTCTCTGCAGACAACTATTAACTTTGCGTAATGGAAACTAATCTCAAAGCGGGATAAGCTTTTCTGTACGGGAGGAAGTAGTGAAATGGTTTCAGTTAATCTTTTCGTCGCGGTTCTTTTTCATTTCAAGTGCCGCGTGAGAGAAAAATCTCTTTCAAGAGACCGCACCCGAGGCGCTTTCTTGAAAATCGTTCCCGGGCAACAGGTGGGGATTTAGCTACGGCTCATCCGTCAAGAATGCCATTGTTCACACGAGGAGCCTGCAGTTGTAATATCTTACGGAGGATGCTTAAGAATTGTGAAACTAATACATTCATTTAAAAGACATTAAAACCATCAAGATACTTGCCTTATGAAAAACTTCAATTTGTGAGAGTACCGATGATGTCATAAAAGTGAATTACCCACACTACGAAGCTTTCAAAAGAGAACCAAGTTTTTTAAAAGAAAGTGTGATAATGCTGCGAAGTACTTAGTCAATGTTATTTGAATTCTCAATTAAATCACACCCTTTATATTGCTAAACATTTGCATAAATGATTTAAGCTAACCTGACCCATTATGAGAATTAATTTTCTTGCTTTAAAGAAAGCAGTGGAATCATTCGGCACTTCCGTGCTGAAATTTCAATTAGTATTTTCCCATGCTTATTGAAATCACTCGAGTGAAAATCGTTACATCATTAATAAGTTTTAATTTTTTATCATTTAATTCTCGTTCCTTAGGAGGTTTTCCAATCTTATTTTGCATTGTAATTAGTAAAAGGTATACCCGCTGTTACTCCTTTCCTTGCAAATAAGCTGGCTCTACACTAGGATAAGACTTAAGTGACTTCTAAATGTGAATTAGCAAACTCTGAATAGGTGATTGGTATTAAAATGCTGGCATCCGAGTTGATGCTATTTCATCTATCAAGCTGTGCTTCATTGCGTCATCAAACCCTCCTTATGTCCAAAATCTATTACCATCATGCAGCGGAAATTGACTCTAGTACAATTTTCATTTGTTTGCTTTGTCATGTCGTATAGGAGGAAGAAAAACAAACTGTATTATTTTATGAATACCGCTATAAAATTATTTTTATACACATCGTAGGTCCCAGCAGTTAATGTCATCCTCATTACTTCCATTGTATCACAATAAGTTTTAAGTGGTACCCACAAATTTTACGTATACTTAGCCTGTTTTTCTCCCTCCCATGTAGAGAAATTCTAGAAATCTTATACAGACACCGAGAATTTTTAGAATTCATAGTCTCATATTGAGTCAAATATTTATATAAGCAGCAAATCGCTAAGAAAATTCGTTTCCATCTGCATAGAATTTTATTATGAGTTTAAATAACGCCCAGAACGCGAGCCAATAATCGATTTCATCTTTCTTATCTGAATAATATAAAAAAATTGCAAATGGCACTGTCAAATTTGTATGCCTTTCTATGCTCTTCTCATAATGAATTTCAGAAATTTAAGTCAGACGGTGAATATTGTGATATTGCGTTGAATCATATTTCTCAAATATACAACGACTTGCGATAGGAAAAGTTTAACTAGCGGGGGAAGAATTGGATTGTAAGCACTTTTCTGAAAGTCTCTCTCTGATCATTTGAAAAGCTACAAAGGGTCGTGAGTCGATGCATTCTCGAGCAACTTGGACTGGCCTTCCAAGGCATTGGGATTCTTACGGTGAAGCAAGTCATTTGCACCGCTGCGGTCAGCCTCACTTGCATTTTCACGCGCGGTCGGAATCATCTCCTCCTGCTCGTCACACGCGAGCAATTCAAAGAGGCCTCTCAATCATAGAGAGTGAGTGTGTGTACGGATTGACGGACAGGATCTGCGCCTAACGAAAAAATGGAGAAAGCCGACGGAAATCGCTTTGAAGGCTGTATACGGACGGAGAAGAGATAGGGAGAGAGATCTAGAGTGAGCGTCGGCCATTGTGGAACAAGTGGAACGTAACGCCCAGACGGGGCGGCGGATGCAAATACGATCTCTCTCTCTAAAACCGAACCGAATTATTGCGGCCTCGAGGCGATCGTAAATCATTCACTTTGGCTCGTATTACGGACAAGTAAAACGTAGTCTCGAGTCTGTTTTATGTCCAGGGTAAACGACCAAAGCGAGCGTTGCAGCCTTATCGATATGGTCTGCTGGATGTATGAAACCAATACCGTTTCTTTTATGTAATTGACGAAAGGGATTGTTTCTTATTTTCTAAGGTATATTTACTCTTAGTTCACGCATCGGAAATGTCCCCGTGGAAAATCTCAGCGTACATGTTTCGCAACTCATGTGCAATCGACGTTTATAAATTACGGGGTTTTAAAGAAATTTACACCATATTTACCGTAATTGTCACATAACCCGTTTTATATCCAATCTGCATTTTTGTTGACTTCGTCATACTTCTTGATAACCTTCGGAAACAAATCTAATTTTTTTATTACTGATCAATTTTTTATTTTAAACTTCTTTCGCCACTGTAATTAGTTTAAATGTAAATGAATAAGTAAAATTTTCAACTAGGAATCAGCTTCATTTGTTATTTTATCAGTTAAATATATTTATTTTTAGTTTAAATATTCTTTTATCATCCACACGAATGTCTATTTTCTTTTTAGATGTTTTGCAGTCAGGGTTGAATTAATTTATGTTGTATTTATTTGACTTCATTTATTTTTATTTAAGAATCAGTACTTATTTAATTCGATTGTACCCTATCAAGACGTGAGTACAAAGAAAGCCATTAACTGTTTGTTTCTCTTTCAATTTTCGCCATATGGTGTTGTTGAGAATCCAAAAATCCCATAAAGAAGCAGTCTTTCCGTGAAACAGACTTACTGGGCTATAGGTTTTGACAGATTGTGGGTAAGGCACTTATTTTGGGTACACGTTGCCGTGAGATATTCTAGATCTAGTTGGTCTGACATGTACGATATGCCCTGGAGACTTGAACGAGCGAAAGGACAAGATCCTCGATAAGCCACGGAGATTTCAACGAGTGGGGAAACAGTTAACCAGCTTACACGACTGGCTCTTTCTTTGGCCAATTGCCTTTCTTTGTCCCTTCGCGAGCACAATGAGCTACGGCCAAGGAAGTTGTACGGATACAAGAAAGTGAGGGAGACATGGAACAAGGAAGGAGAGCTGGCATGAGAAAGCCGACTAACAGGGTAGAGAATAAGATTTTTTCGACTGCGTCTCCGCGGGTTAGACTGGATGATCGCAGACAAGCGTAATTCCATCCAATTACGATAGCCATTTAAGATATAGGTAAATAATGGGATGTATGATCGTGGAGGAAAATTGCGAGGTTCAGTGAAGGTCGGGGATTTTCAAACGAACGTACACCGCACAATGTTTGGCATTCACCTTTGCAATAAAAGCCAACCTTTTCAGGATTCCATTGAATTCAAGTTTACGGTTTAAGATGATTTTAGGTTTTCATTAACGCTGGTGCATTCAAAATTCAGATGATTATTGTCGTGATGCACCTCTCGATGCAGATGGAAAGATAATAAATCGTTGCAATAAAAGCCAATTTTTCAACATCTGGTGAAGGTTTTGATGTTTCCCCCATGATTTCTGTGGCAATTTTTTTTTCGGAATTCACCCAGGGTTAGACTTAATTTTGACATTCAACATCGCTATTAGCCTTGAGATTACTATGCATTGTACCTTTATTTTAGAGAGCCAGCCTTAATATACTTGTCTTGTAATTTTCGAGGAAGAGGAGAAGATACTAAGTATTTTTTTTCGAGGAATTTGTTTTTCATTTATCTTAAACTTTTTAACTGAGTAAATTTATTTTTCACTGAGCCAAATATCTCTGCCAATATATTGGCTTCTACGAATTGAGAATAGCTTAAAGAATGGTGTGCAGAAGGTAGCATGAAGCCCCTTAAGCGCTAATTAACAGAACGGTGTGTAGATCGTGGGAAGAGAAGGACAAGGAAGAAGAAGAAGCGAGGACTGGGATGGGAAGGAGAATAATGGAGGAAGGGATGGAGGGAAGATCCGAAGGAAGTGCGGGCAGTAATGGTCGAGGGTGTTTAGCAATGGGAATGAGAAAAGGATATTTGGGGGAGATAATGATCTCGCGGGGTTGGTCACGTTTTTTTCAGACTTCTCAAAAGCGGAGAAGCAATCCGCGTCGGTTGTTGCTCGAAAAAATAGTTCATTTTTTTCTACGGCACGAGGTGATTAGTGCGGTGCCTTCCAAATGTGCTGGGAAACGTTCGCGGACTGGATGATAAATACCAAATGAGGCGGATCGCCTTTATTACGTTAATCAAGGCCTCGGAGAAGTTCAATGAATGAGTACATATGCCATTATGCTTTACGAATATTTGCTAATCGGAAACATTGCGAGATCGGGCATAATCTAATCGGTATTGATTTTGAAGCTAGCTATCAGAATTTCATTTTTATTTTGAACGACATTGGTTACACAGAGAATACCTAAGTTTTGCTAGGCTGCCTTTATCTGTATACCGTAGTTTCCTCAGATTATATGTCATATTGGAAGCATAGTACCATTATACTAGGCATGGGACTGTGCCTTAAATCCTATGAAAAATTAGGAAAAATTGCTACTTCGCTTCGCAATTATCATCAGTGCAATTAGATATCTTAAATAGATTATTGTGAATATTAGTCATTGATACGGCTCTCCTTTAGCTTTGACGCTTTCTTATATTTAGATTTGCATACATGTTTTGCATTATGGAAGGTTGCCACTAAATAGGGTGTAAATGAACGTTATTGTTGAGTTATTTTTCAGAATTAAAGTAAATTACTTAATACTTTTCTACCGTTGTAAAATTGTAGAAAAGTATACATTATTTTATTTTAATGATGAATACTAGCTGTCAAATTTTCCATGAAGTAAAGCCAATAACAGTAAAGTTATTGATTAGTGGACGTGAAGTGTAAATCTGTATCGTAGCGTATTGAATGAAGGAGTCAATCCTCGGTAATTCAGTGAATATTCTACAGCTTCACTTGAAGATGCCGAAGTGTCCATTTTACCTATCGAATTCGTAAGCACATTCTCAACGACTTAAAATAGTTACCCGTGACTTAAATTATTTGCCGTCTAGGGACAATCAGGTGGTGTGGTCATGGTGAAAAAAAACCTTTACATGTCTATTTTCCGTATCAGTTGATCAATCAAATACTATGCGTTGGAGAGCCCCCCGTCGGAAAGAAAACGAAACTCATAAATAAGTCGCCGTTCGATGCTCGTCACGTACGCGCCTCCACCACTTCACTTCCTGGACGTCCGGTTTCCATTGTTTCGTGCTTTCTCCTTCGCTTTTTTCCAGTCTTTCTTTTTCCATTCCTTCGTTTTCCCCACCGCTTCAGGTTTTCCTCTTCCCTGTAAGCAGATTCCCTCGCAGTACTGAGTATCGAGTGGTTTAAAACAAGATTATATTAGGGCGTAAAATACATCTGCATCTACATACTACCCTGCGAGCCGCCGTAGAGGCGTGGGCAGGGAGTATCAGGACACCAGCCATGTAAGGGGAGGGAATAGGGAAAAGGAGGGGGAGATCACATATGTAGCTTATGTGTGGGCGATTTTGTCTTATGTTTGTGTCGTACTGTTTTGTTATAATCAATGATTGTGTGAGGAAAGACGGAATTTTTGTACCTATCAATTCGGCAGTTCATCTCTCTTGTTTTTTCGCTTCTATCAGCTCTATAAATGCAGCGCGTGGTCAAAGTAGGTAATATGCTCCGAGTCGGTGATACCGATTGATAGCCTGTCTACGATTCTCGATTTGACGGAAGCAGTAATATTTTTGGCATATCGGCTCCATAGGTATGTTTTCATGGAGCAGTTCCTTTACATTTCTCCTCGCTCTATGTAAATACATTTTAAAGTAATAATTACGTTGGTAGGTTGGAAAGGAAAGGATTATTTTGGGAGGAGAGGAAAGCTTGAGGACAATCCTGTGTTGTAATCAGCTTAGCGAAATTCTTAACGACTATTCTTAACGCAATTCGCCTAATGGTCCATAATTAAACGTCCCAACTGACGGACGGAGTACGTCGCTTTATGTAGGGGTTTTCATTCTCCCGAATAACCTCAGGCATTGCTTGAATTTGCACCCAGGCCCTCCAGATCAGAATCCAACACTCCAGCCGCCACAACGACCCTCTCCTCAATTGTGATCGCGAACGCTGAGGCACACCGTGAGGATTGTGGCTTGCTAGGGTGTGTGGATTAGCAAGGGGAGACTAGAAGACAGTAGAGGGGAGAGGCAAGATTCACTATCGATGGAACATTCCAAGGAATGTCCGCTGGGGAGGAAGGAAGATCGGGAATGTTGGAGGGGAAAGAAGACGGGAGAGGAAGGAATGGAAGTCCTGGGAACGTAGATTCAGTTTTTATCCCGGCTCTGGCGGAAAGGTGCGCGTTTAAGTGCGTCGGAATCCATTTTTAAAACGGTTGGACGAAATATGTGCTCTCCTACTAGGAGTCGGGATAATGCGGCGAGAGGGTACGAGGCGGTGAAAAGGGCAAAAAAAAAGACTAAGGGAACGCAAGCCGGATCGTCGGAGAAGGCAGTCAGGCGGATGGGTGGGAATGCGTGTCGTACAATCCTACGTCCACAATGCCAGTACGTCGGAGTAAATCTCAGGATAAATTTTCCGGTTTCTGCGGCTAGCAAATTGTGGGATTTACAGATGATGTTAAAACCCTGAATCTCCTCGATCTACTGTTGGGTGTTAGTCGATCACAGCATTTCCGTTTCTCATTTCTAGAGATTGTGGATGACACGCTAGTCTGAGCTCACCGGCGTCAAAAACATTTTCCTTCACAAAGGATAAGCACTTCTCTTCTACGTGATGCTGTAACTTTTAAGATAACAACTACTGTTTTGCTACGGGTGTCTTATAATTTGGAGCATAATGATAATATCACTTACGTGGGGATATTTAAAAAATATAAACGTATTCCAGAGTTAACCTATTGGAAAAATGTGTCGAACTAAAATCAATAATGCATTTAATGTTCATGAGCGCTCCTATGACTCATTTTGCTTTAAAAAATTCTTATTGTTTTTTTTCGAATCCATTATTATTCCAGTAAGTCAAACCAAGACGAAATTTTTCATTCCAAAGTCGTATCCTTCTATAATATTGCTTTTAAGCTTTCATTACGATCCCTTTCTTGTGCTTTCTCCTCGGATACTACCTCTACTAACAACAGGACGGATAATAATATTTACAGATATTTTATTTTAGATCAGCGAGTTGAACGAATCACGGTGTTCTGTGCCTGTGGAATTGTTTTTAAATCTCATCGAAATATTTCCAATCAGTAATTATCTCATCCAATTTTGTAAACCATCCATGAAGAAGGTGGTGATTGTATCAAATAGAAATGCTGCCCTGTTGTATATTTATTATTAATTCACCAGGCAGTTTACTCAAAATTAAATAAGGAATTTATTGTTAGAATTTTGGTAATATACATCTGCGTTTTACCCTGTGAATTCTTTCAATGATGAGTGGTGGGGACCATTAATGAGGAATTTATAACAAACAAACAAATAGTGTAAATGTAATTATGTTGAGTTAATAGTGTTAGTGTAAAACTTATCAAAATCATTTACAATGCTTTAATGCCTTTCTTAGACTCTTGTGGAGGGCACTACAAATACGTACTCCGACCATCGGATTGGGCACTTAGCTAAGGACCTCTGAGTGAAAGATTTGATGCTTCTTCAGCGAAATTCAGGCTCGGGCTTCCCTCTTAGTTTGGTTCCTCATTTTTCCCAACATTCGAAATTAGATCATCCTGTCATCAGTGATGTTGATCCCATTGCGTCTAATTTGTCAGGATTATACATTCTTCCCACCGAGTTAATCCCGACATTAACTGAATGATTTCTAAGTCTTTTTACCCCAAGCCTCTTGATCAGTTGGTACCTTTCGTCGAGAGTAAGCAAATTTCAGCGCCAGCGCTCTCACCGACCCATCTCCGTATCCAAAATAATCATTACTTTACCATCCTCCCTGCAAACACTCCACAATTCGCAGTTTACTTCATTTGCTGTCCGCCTACCCAAATAACCTACTATTTATTCCTAATAGTAATCTGTTTGAAATACCAACCTCAGGTCTACAAAATTCACTACATGTGAGTAAATAAACATTCGTTTTCCGTGTATGAGGAGTGAGGGAGATGGTAAGAGACCCGAGTCGTGGATTCTTCGCTGGGGGAACGAAAGAAAGGAGGTAAGTTGAGAGTTGGCGTGAAAAATGCGCTCTTCCTTTCTCTCGTCCGTGGCTGGACGGAAATAGATGGAGGCTCGCGGTGCGGAAGGCAATAGGGATACTCAATCAAGAGGGAAGTGCGGGAGGGAGAGAGAGTGGAACGGCAGGGCAAAGACTCCGTCCGCTTCTTCGGAATGGGAGTCAACCTGCGTGTTTGTGATCGCCGCGAACCCGGGCTATGGAAGGAAGAGGATGCACACTTGCTCCGGGAATAGAGGCAGGCGTGCAAGTGGAGGAAGAAGAGAAGTGGAGGTATGGAGTAAACTGAGTGGACATATCCGTGGTCTTGGCGTGGCAAGTTTTAAGTCGTATGGCTACGAACCATTGTGTACACTAGCTACGTCAGTCAACTTTTATTATTTAAAAAACACAACTTTCTAGGAAGAAAGGAGACCGGCTTAACTCGGTGGAATTCCAACATGATGAGGACTGAAGATAAAGAACACTGCAATTCCACAAGAATATTTATTCACACAAGACTATGCTGAGTATCTGAATTTCTATGCTGAGTATCATCATCACTCTCATTATCAGATGATAATGCGCTGCATTGAAACCACGGTTGTATGTGCATGAATACTCCTGTTGGATTTCTGTGTTTACTTTATCCCTTATTCACGTTATAGAGGGATGGTCACTGATTTTAAATACTTACATTAATAAATATTTGCAAAAAACCGCGTGCTTTATCACACTAAATTTAAAAATTTCGCCATTGAAATGATTTAACATGTTCGAAATGAAACTTCGCGTACGAGTTCTCATAAGTGATATCTATGGCTGAAGGTGAAAAAAATTTATCATACTGATGTTTTTTTGCAATTTAATACTATTTTAACACGTAGCCTTATGCCACGAGATATATTTCGTAATAACTCGATTACATATATACAGACTTTCTTCGAAACGCGAAATAATTCATTTTATATTATTATAAATGTTGTTAACAATTATCAAGGTGCCACAACGGATCCAATATCCAGAAAAAAACATAATTCAATATAATTTCGTCTACATTTCGAATATCGCGCCGAAAACTTTAATCATGATGTGCTCCAATGAAGGAAAACATTTAGAATAATATTCCTGTATCATTTCCATTACTGCCTGTATGGTGAGCTCCAACACATAAACAGATGCACTTATATGAAAAGTGGTCTTAATATTTCTTTTTCGACTTAAAGAATTATTAAAATGTGCACTCAATGGCCCGCGATTAGCCACCTTAACTACTCCATGCGCCCTTTTCCTCTCCCAATTCCACATTTTTCATTGCTATTATTGCATTCGTAATACTTCCTGCCGCAGCAGAGCTCTCTGGGTTGCACTCTCAACACTATACCCTCACCAAGTTTCCATAGTTATTTCCATCCATCATCCATTTCATTATTTCCATCTCCACTCCACTGAAAAAAATCTGGCTGGACAGCTATAATTCTAGCTGCACAGCCATAAAATCTAGCAGTGTATTGGACAGCTAGACGCCTAGCTGCACATCCAGAATTTTCTAGCAGACCAATCTATCTGCCTAAATAGCTATTCCTAGGAGGACAGCAATTCCGCATAGCTCTGCACCCAGATGGTGTTGCTAACCGCTTACATCGTGTATATCGCCACCTAGGTCGTATCGCCGTGTAGCTGGATATATTGCTGAGAATTAGTAAACTTTCTAGCTGACCTACGGAGCATTGAGATTGAGCATTTATCTATTGGATGGAATAATATTGAATAAGCGAAAATAATTTTTATGTTCCTCAGAAAGACAATTAGTATACATGGAAATATTAAAAATCTTGTAGGATGATTTTTTTTCGGGTAGGTAATACTGCGTTTTGTTCATTTTGAAAAACTCAGCTTGCTTCGCGTAGGTACTGGAACCGTCATCAAGAGAATGAGCGTTTACCAGCTTCAGCTCGGTCTTATGTCGATGTCCGTTGTACCGTTGTTGGGAAAAGTCTTCAAACAAAAATTAAATATCTTTATTGTTAAGTGGCATATTTTAAGCAAATGAAAAAATCTCACGACTCTAATGACCACGGCCTCTCGATTGCAGTCGCACTACTTGAACCTATGTAACTTTTTTATGAGATTAGAAAGATTTTATAGTAATTAAATGGCAATCCAGAGAACTCTGGTACGTAGGCGTAGATACCTCCATGGGAAATGTGCACTACTGGGGGAAAGGAGACAAAGATGAGGATGAGTGTCAAGATGCAAGAATGGATGTGCTTTCGGCGGGAATCCCTCGCGCCCTCCCAAAGTGGGGGGGAAAAGGCAGCCTCCCAAAAGCAAGGTGGCATCGCAGCCGCCGCAATGGCGCGCTTCTTGCGACTACGACCCTCCCTCCGCCATCTACCCAGCATTCACCCCTACGAGAAGAGAACGAGATGCCGTGCTTTTATAAGATGGGCTTGTTGGAATGAGAATCTCGGCTGCGGCTTGCACACACTTTATAGCGATGTTCTTGCTGTGCTTCCTCTTCTTCTCCTCCCACTCCTTCCCCTTCCAGTGCGGTTTGTTGGTGGCATTTGGCTTGCATGCACGCCTACGTCTACTAGGGGGGGCCGGCCCCCGCATATCCACCCTTACCTGGACGCCAAGGGTTGAATGAACCACCGAGGATATATATCCGTTCTCCCATTGCGTTTTCAGATGAGGTTGGTATAGTACATGAACTATGTTCCCTTTTTTTCTCTGTATTCAGTCGCCATATCTCTGGCCGGTCTGCTTCTTCCATCTTTTATTCTCTCCTTCGAGAAACAGTGTTCCAGTCGTGGAACGCAGGAGGAATGCTTAGGAGGGTGATGCTGCTTCCATATAACTAGCGCAATAAAGATAAAAGCGCTGCGTTGCCCATGGCGCTCAGCGGCTCAAATGGACACGCAATGGCTCTTGTTCTAAAAGCCTATAAATTAATAATTATATCGTATTTTCTTCAGAAATTTACGAAATTGGCCTCATTGATTTAATGACAGCAACCCTGAGCCGATAAAAAACACTATGACATCAGATATCACTACAGGAGAATTAAGCAGGCCAGGAATAAGAACCTTCAGTTTTTCAATTATTTCTGACCCCCAGAGGCGCAGCAGTGAGATTAAGGTTGCCTTATCATCGTAGTTTAGATAATCTGTGCCGTTTAAAATTTTGTTCATGTCTTTGCTTCCGTTTATGGTAATTTTTTATTTCCAATGAAAAACTGAAATGTACGCGTGAAAAAAAGAATACTGCGGTGCATGAATTTAATAATGTTCTGAACTTATCATTTTGGATCGTTAAGGGTTAGCTATTATAGCATTGAATTATTATAATTATTTGATTGCAATAGACAGTTTGGAGCATCATCATTGATGAAACTAAATATTTTCATTTTCAAGGACGCCATTGAATCTTAATTTCCACAATTTGTAAAAAGAAACAATGATGTAAGTTTAAAGAAAAAAATTTAAGTTTTACTTGTGATCAGCGATGATATTTTCTTTAAGTGCTGCAATCTGCAACTTCTGCGGCTGCTTCGAAAAACTCATGCCTCTTCACTTCAAAGCACAGCAAAACCCGCGTGGAAAATCCCGGAATTTAATCAGTAAACCGGAGCTCTTTCAGATACCAGTTCGGCTGAGAATCCAAACTGTTAAGTTTTACTGCTCGTTTGCTCCCTCTGGCCAACCTCTCTCCGTTTCCTCTAGACGCTCCCTCCCCTGGTAAATCTTTCCCTTGCCTCTTTTTGCATCGTTTACTCTTTTCAACTGCTCTTAGGCCTGCATTCCAACCGTATCTAATTCTCCAAGTCACCTCGTTCCCCACGACTGTTTCAGGCTTGCCGGTGAAGTTAACGAGACTCGCCATTAGGATTAGAAGAATTGAAGTAAACATGGGTCAATTAAAATTAAGGCGCAAAATTTTTCCCTCAAAATGGATGTATTTCATCTTCATCTCACGGCCATAAATGTAATGAAGTGATAAGTGAATTCACTCGGCAGAATGAAATGCTGTAATGAATGTGCTGGTAGAGTAGGGAATTATTTATGATGCAGCAAGAGAAATTGACGTTCTTAAAATTTAGATTAGTAAGTCAGATCCATGGCTAGGATAGGCTATCCGCAATTATGGCGAGATTTTGAGATTCTAAAGAGTTGGTGATTATCACTAATGTGCTATTTCTGTCAAGCCACTGTAAATTTATTATGATTTTCTCCAGGATTTGGTTCATAATGTGGCTGCCTCTTTGCTGTATGTTACCTTGAAAATGTCAGTAGAGAATAGGATTATCTAATGAGATTTTATGGATCACGATAGTTCTGTTGGCCGATCATATTCATCATGCTTTGAACATCTATCTGAGGGCATGTGCCTGGGTGTGCTAAGACGCCTGAATTTATTTGCGGCATTGTGTGAAGTACTGAGCTGATGTATCTATTCCAGATGAGGAAATGACGATGAAAAAGTTCATCAATCAGTTTGTCGGACTCTTTCGTGACGCGAAAGAAGGAACATTACTAAGAGATTTTTCATTCGATCACCAGGAGTCATTTTACGGTAATTGTATGGGTTACAATTCTCTGTGTCCCTACGATTAGATAGATATAATTCCTTTGATTATAGGAGTCTTTTCCCGTGGGAATTCCATTTTTATTCGTAAGAGGTAAGGTCTGTTTGTATAGTTGTATGTATAGTTTTTTCTTTTGTTTCTTTATTAATTCTCCACGAATATATTTAAAATTGAAATGCGTTATTCCGCGCACTAAACACTATGTGCTTTTGGTAATGTAATTTAATATACTAGATTACTGAAAAATCAAATTCAAAGTCCTTAAAAAATTGAGCTACTAATGAAACAAACAAATGTGAAATTCTTCGCGTGACTATACGTGAGATTTTATAATGGGTTGGTTTGAATTGCCTTTTTTTTACTTCTCCACTTCAGCCAATTCATCCCATCCCCATATCAGTAACTCCTGGCAGGAAATGGCATCAAATGAGCAATTATGATTCTCATATAGTTTTTGAGGAGATCTCGGCGGGATTACATTCCAAGGAAACAGATGCCTACTCCGTCACGTAGTGAAAACGTTAGTAAAAACACGATTTCCGACCCGAGTTTACAATGCAGTGGGTGGGTGGAACAACCGTTATCGCCAATGTTTTGTCCGGTCTCCGACGAGTGTGGGAGGCGGAGGGAGATCTTTGTGCGGAAAAAGGCGACTCCGGGAAGAGCGGGGTGGTTGAGGGTGAAAAAGGGGGGAGCCATTCATTTCGGACGTTCCGTGGCAAAGACGGAGAAAAGGAAGATCACCTTTTTACCCCGTTGGACCGTTCGACGTTTTTCGTTCTTCTTCCAAAGAAGGAAAGGTCGAGTGTTTCTTCTTTGTGTCGGAGACGTGTGGTTGTGTGTGTGTGTGTGTGTGTGAGAATGTGCTTTTCCGCCGCCGCCGGTCATCATCTGGTGTCCTGCCAGCTCATTGGTAGGTTTATGGAGTGGCCCCTCCCTAATCTACTCCAAATTAGTGTCTTAACTGAACTTTCCCAAGAATAATATTTATTTTCAAAACTTTCTATCAAGTCCCCCGTAGCATCTGTCTCGTCATACTTGGCTACAATTCATGTCCTTTTCCTTCCTCTTCCACACATTCTCCCAGAATTTTCCCCTCTATCACCTTCTTCGACATGCTCACCCTAATTCTAAGTGCCCGGGGTTATCGTGACTATAGATTTAGCCAACTCATCCACTTAAAATATATGCGCAAATATGCAAAATTCGCGGTGGAAATGTCACCTGCATGAGTTTTTACTTGAAACTCGATCAGCATATTCCGCGTGAGAAAATATCCGGATGACATTGCAACCAGATGCTCAAAATCTCTCAACATTAACGATTGTATTAAACGCGCGATTCCGCAGTTATCCAGTCGTGTTTATCCTATCAAGTTTCACACTCGACTCCCTCGACTACGTAGCTTCATAGTCAATGCTGCGTGTTTTTGCATGCTCTTACCTCTTAACATGTCCTCCATCCACTTGTGATGTCTTCTCTGAATCTCCGACACTAATTTCCTTCCCCCACCTATTATCTATAGCACTTCTTTGCTCGTCTTCCTTCCTACCCAGATCATTCTAACCATATGTCGCTCCTGTAGCTGTTGAAAAAAGGCTGACCTCCCTAGCACCTAACCCTCTTCCTCCCCATCGTGCCAAAGGCGCTAGCAAGCTAAGACTGTTCTTCACCTCGACGTGATACTGGCTCCCGACGTGCGAGCGTGGTGCCAAGGAAATTCATCCCCTTCTATTTCCACCTTCTAATCTTTTTCTCCTCTCCCTCTGCGTCACATTTTTCTCTATCCACCCATCTCTACCCACTTCTCTCATTCCCTTCCATCTCCTCCTCCATTGCGGCGCTCCAGCCGTGCGTCGCAGGTCGGCTCTCGTGTGTGTCGCCTTCTGTGCATCCGCCTGTCTCTCCCCCTATCGTCGCTCCAACTCCCCTCCCCACCTCACCCTCCCCTTTTGTCTATTGCACCCTCTTCTTCCTCCGCGTGCCTGTCTCTCCACTCCCGTGCCTCACGCAGCCATCAATCCGCGCCTGCGTGCCCCTCCGCTCATTTTCAATCTACAGCTATCAGTTCACATTACCCAACACATAAATAAACTATCGTGGTTAAAACTTAGTTACAGACGCCAACTTCACACCCTCTCTCTCTTCTTTATCAAATTCTGAGCACTAAAACGCCTCGATACCTCTTCGAAGAATTCAGGAAGCTGAAAAATGTCCATGAAACTAATGCGCGAGGGAATCATAAGCTGACAATTCATCTCCACCGGACGACCATTTTCAACAAATCTTTCACTGTCACTGCATGTCGCGAATGGAACAAACTCCCCTTTATCCTTAAGGGAGTCTCCATCACTTTCATCCTTTAAAAGAGCGCTACATGAAACACTTCTCAAAGTTCAGCAGATGGACACATGAGCATCACACTTCACGAACACTAACTCAATGTACTTAATAGTTTCTTACACGGATGGCAAGATAAATGGCGCACATCTAACTCCACGTAGTCGCATCATGTTCGTTTGTGTTATACATCTTTCTTTTTTACTATCATTATTTTTTAATTAATTTTTATATTTTGTCTACTATGCTTCCTATATACTGTTATATTTGATTTGTTTTTAAACACTAGCTACACTATCAGTAGGATTTGGCAGGTTTTTCACAGCCCCCTTCTTGTGAGGGTGTTTCCTGCAGTGTTTTTTTCGTAAAGGATATAAGTATAATAATCCTCACGTTTTTCCCACAATTGTAAATAATTTCACACACCATAACTTCTTTGATATTTAATGTTTATATATTGTGTATATATATTTCTTATTGTTTGTTCTTTGAATAGTATCTTTTTAAAATCTCAGATTTCAACTGCACAATGATTTAACATGACAATATATGCTTTATGTAATTATATTGACGAGAGGGGTTAGATGGCAGAAGGGTCAGTTTTGTCTCAATCTCGCCCAATAAAGACCTTTTATCATTATTATCAATTCGAACGATTAAATTTGTTGGAGGAAGACTTTTCTCTAGTCATAATAGTATTCGAGATCATAGTGGACAGCTCTTGAAGTATATGTCTTCTTTTTCTGTGGGATGGGACGTTAAACTGTGAAATACTTGGTGGAGATAGTTTTTTTCCGGAACAGATGCGTTGGCCAATCGACATGACAACAGTTTCTCCTCCGTTACAGGAGGCGTCTTCAGGTCGAAGTTGAAATACTTGGCGCCTATCGTTAATAGCAGGCGATTCCCGACGCCGGGTATCTCTTCACCTTTCCTTCGTACCTAATGTAATCCCAACCATACCAAACTGTTTAAATTGAAAATAAATCCAAGTTTTGAGAACAATCAGAGGAATTGAGACTCCTATGCACACATTTCATGTGACCACCAGGTGTTTACAAGGTTTAAATACTCCCAGTCGCTGGTCACCTGGATGACCAAAATGCATGCATAGGAGTCTCCATTCCTCTGCTTTTATTGACAATTTGGATTTATCTTTCATTCAAATTTCCTGTCAATTGCTCTCTTCCTGAAATACCAACCTGTCCTCAAAGGTGCATATGTTCTCATATGTCGATCATTTCCAAAAATAGTATGCCAACATTAAAAAAAACAGGTTTAATGGGAAGGCATAATGGTGCATATCATAATTATAGTAATGTAAGTCAAGTTTGACGAACATAGCGGCTTCACGGCTGATCTTGTGAAACGTTTAACGGAATATTTGACCGTGGCCAACAGGCATTGGTTCGATTCTTCCTCATATGGTGAAGAGTCCTCCGTGTCTTGGGGTGGGTGAAAGACAGGGAGAGTGAGAGAAGGTGGCGGGCTCCACGGAAGGGTGGGAGACTTGTGTGGTGACCCCCCTTCTTCGATTGCCGTCGATAAGATGGAGGAAGGAGGAAGAACCAAGTTCACCGTCGCACGCCGAAGTCAACGTCCCCTAGTAGACACCCTCTCCCTCACTCCTTCCTTTCGACTTTTTCTCTCCTAAGCCTTTTTTCACCCTCGCAACGCACGCACACAACCACCAATCAGGAGAGAGTTTTCTTTCCCTCCTCCTCGAATCAACCTCTCTCTCTAACGTATTTTCAACCCCCGCTTCGTCTTCTCCAACAAGCCACCCTCCCATCCCATGCGGTGATCTCAAACCGGGAATAGCTGGAGATGATGTCATGGGTATGGTCGTGGGTACTTCCCTAGGTTCTTAGAGTAGGTGTATTAATGGTCAATCTGTCTACAACTGAGTACACAAGCTAAAACATTCATAATTGCCATAATAATGCAAATAAAATTATCTTTCAGTTAAGGAGCCTAAGAAATTATAACATTTTTCGGGTTACGTCCGCGTATGTTGTTTAGGATCACAACAGTTTCGCCAGCTATCCTGCTGGCCAAAGTGTTGTGATCCTAAACAACATACGCGGACGTAACCCAAAAAATGTTGATATCATATGACCAAAGCTGCAAAAACCTGCGAACGAACAAAACCAAGAAATTATAATTCGCTTACTTGGGCCTTCCATCTATTAAAATTCACCCACTCAAGTAACAGATCAATTAACCAAATTATCGCACACTGAGGCAAAGCAGTTGCCAAAAAAATTGATAAAGAAAATATGTGAATTCCTAAATTAACATACATACCTGTGATATGAAACATCCCACCCACAATTCTTCGTTTGTATATTAGACTGTTAGACCTCATTGCCACAGTAAAACTAGCACCCGGCATATCTTCGTTTTTTTGGCAATGAAGGACGTTCTCTTCCCAAAAATAGTTTTATCTCAGCAATAAGAGAGTCTAAGCACCATAAACTGCACGATTATTACATAGCACATGCATTTTCACAAATACGTAGCAATCTGAAGACCTCTGAAGCCTAAGTGTACTACTCGTGGGAGGATATAGGGCTGATGAGTTCTTCGGATCGTCAGTTATGTAGCATCGGTTTTATTCGCGCCTGTGCAGTAACGCATGAGACAACCTTATGTTTAAGGACCTTTATTGCTTCCCGAGTCCTTGGATTTTCCAGCCGCGGGAAAAATGAATTGCCTGGAAGGTATGCTAACCCTGCCCGTGATGCTTCCAGCATTCAGTGAGAGCGCACTTGATCTGCTGGCGGAAGGTATACTTAACGCCCACAGGGATGCTACGATTTGAAAGAAAATACGTGATTTAGTGATATTTATTCCCTCTGAATTCATAGAAACACCGTAGTTGTCAAGGTATCAGTTTGTTGGTTATTTGGGGGAGACAACCGGCTGCAGAGATCATTTGCGCCCTAAAGGGTATGTGGGTAGGTTTGTATGGGAAGGGTTATTTGGAGAATGGAGGAGGGGTGGAGAAAAATCTGGCTTCGGCGTCAGCCTGCTCTTAATGAAAGACGCATTTCTGCAGTTTAACGTCCCACTAGAAAGACGGAGTATTACTCTATATAGTACTCAAATAGGGGTCTGGGTTCAACTGACAAATCTCCGTCACCGCCGGGATTCGAACGCGGATTCCCGGTATAGGAAGCCAGTACTCTAGCCACAACACCAACCCGACCCTCCACTAAAGCGTTCATCGATGTATCAGTAGGAACAAGTGTCATTTTCTTAAAAGAATGGCGAGAGCATCATCGGAATGCTTAACTTCAACTTTTCTTTGAGAATAGCTGACCAGTGGCTCATTTGTGAGTCGTGCTGCTTGTTCTTTGTTCACAGCTAACTCTTATGAGGTCTGGACGGAGCTATAGAAATCAAAAAGTAGTGTTAGAGCATATAGATTGGTTTCGGGGATGTATATTGGGGAAAACATGCACGATAGTGGAATGGGGCAAATAAACTGGATAAGGTTACTGTTTACCAATGATTGAATTGAAAAGGGTGTCAATTGCGTTTTAAAATATTTTCAATATTGCTGGTGCATGCGAAGTTTCTAACTTTTTCTGCCTACTTGCCACTTCATTTTTTAATGTTTGAAGGTCGACTTCATGGAATCTCATTTTAAATTCTAAATAAACTCTTACTTAGCGTTTCAAAATCTGAAGTTTGGTTTAATAATATTTTGCAATCTCTGCAAAATAGTGAAATCACTCATATTATTACGGCCCGCTGAAAAGCCCTGAAATACCCAATGTAGCTTTCTAGGCGAAAAGTTTTGAGACCTATGCTGTTAGGTATTAGTGGAATATTACTTACCTTAGTGGAGTTCTTTGATTTATTCTATTTATGATTCACTTTTCACCTGTTCACGGCGAATTATGGGTTCGGAAACACGGATTTACGATGGCAACTGAGATAGCTGTGTGAATTTGTGTACTGGTTGCTTTGTTACGTACTTGCGAACGGGCGCTTGAGAGGGGCATAGGCTTGCTGAATATGAAATGGCTGCAGAGGAGAAGGACGGATCCGGTCCGGTTAGTCCGCTCGTTGGAGCCGTCTCATCCCACCCTGGACCGAATTTATGGCACCTTTCAACCTCTTCCTTTGCCACTGCGGTTTTAATTCCTCATTGCCGGGGGTCGGTGCGCGGTTGTGCGTGGGCAGAGAGAATAAGGCGCTTCGCGTCCTGAAAGGAACATGGACATCATTTTTATATGTCCATCGATGATTTACGAATTGTGAGGTCACATGTGAAAAATTGTATTTTTTCTGAGCGATGCACCGCTGTAAAGTAGCACGCGTAGTAGTTGACGGTGTAAATTACGGTATTTTAACCAACTGTCGAAAATTGACCAGGTTTTATATGGAGGGAAAATTATGGTTCAGTACGATTATAAAATAATGGATTATCAGTTTCAGATAACACGATTAACGGATGTTGTCGAAGTATTTCGAATCTTGGTTCTCCTTAATAAGGTAGGATTACCTTTGATGGTGACATGGTGGGACGGAGAGTGGACCCTTGTGGGAGTAAATTTGACTTCAGGACCTCAATTGACGACTTCCAATTAGAGTCACATGAACCAGGAGAGGCTTAATATGAGGCTTCATTTAATAGATTGAACATTTCTTTCGATAATGCTTTTGCCAATTGATTACATTAAATGCCTGTGGGCATATGTTTTATGTCATTCTACTTGTTCACATCACTGCAAGTAGTCGTTTTTTTAACACGAGGAGCAGACATCAGGCTGTACAAACAGTGCTACCTATCCAGGAAAAATAAAATTTCAAGATAAGTGGAAAATCTTACCCAGTACACTTCATCGTAATATTAATTTGGTGGAGATCATAAATAGCCTCAACTACTCCGTGGGGTCTATAGATATAGATTTTGGTCGCGATAAAAAGTAATAGTGCAGCCTACATTATTTTGGCGAATTAAGTATTTTCGTAGGTCAATATTTCGGTGGTTCTCTCATTCGTACTATGTATAAGTAAGAAACAAACTGATTCGAGGTTAGTTTATGGGAAAGATCGTGACTCAGTTTCAAATAAATGCGGGATCTACTCAATGGATTAAAGTGATAGACCTTGTATGCGGTACTTTATGCGCAATGGACATGACATATTAAAAAGTGACCTGAAATTTAATAAAATTAAACGCTACATCAACTCTTGAGACGAAATGAAGGTTACGATTTAAAAATAGTGGGCCGAATGAAGAAGACAGCGAGTGAAGGTGGTACCAGCTAATTCTAATGACATCCATTTATTAATGGCGTTTGAATCATGGTGATGACCTGGAGAAATTCTTTTCTATCAATCGTCGAGCCGAACGTTATCAGGTGTTTTCTTTTGATGCAAAAGTAGTCCTTCGAGAACGGTAAAATATATCCGAGGAAATATTTCCGTTAAAGGGACCGGTTTTTTCGACCGTGAGACTTTGTCATACTCTGTGAGTGGGCGTCACGTGATATATTACCTGCCGGATTCATACTGCGAACCGAAACCATCCTTGATTCGGGATGCGTCTCACTGCAGAGGAAGAACTCGTATGTAGGGTGAGAATCAATCGGTTGCATTGTTGCACCCGGCGAGGAGGTTTGAAGGCTACGGTTCCTTTTCGATGGCTTTCGTTCAGGTGTTGGGTGGGTCACGAAAATTCCGGAGAAGCATTCTCCGGAATTTTTACAATATTATAACACTTTCTTTGATGATTTTAACACGCTTTATAAGGAATTAAATTTTATTTTATTTAGGAGGCTTGATTAAGGTTTGCTTGGGAAGGGGGACGCCGAAAAGCGACTTTGCTATGGTTAAAAAATGTTTTTGAGATGCCCGTGGGTATATTTTCAAAATGCCTCACGAGCTTCAGTTGATTATTCTCTCATCTTTTGGTTGCTATCGAATTTGAATTTCGACCCTGGTTGACTACTCACTTGAGGTTGTACCAAGCTAATGTGGAAGAGCTAATCAAGGAGGCTTTGTCGATCATTCCACAACTGAGATCTAATGTGTACACATGAAATAGGCATTTAAAGGTGTTTTGTGGTGTATTTGAAGAAAGGCTTAACTTTCTGTATCCGAAAAACAATTTATTAGAATGACTGAGTAACAGAACCTGGGTCAGCTATAAAGTATATGTGGACAAGACCATTTATTTTAATAACTTCTAACATCCCTCTGTCCCTTTTCTTTCTTCAATTTTAATAGAACATACTGCGTTGTACAGTTAGAATCTAATACATTATTTTCAGATTGATACTATTACGGTACTTGAAGATATGTTGATGCTGTAGGTGGATACTGTCACTATATCTTAAAGTTTTTGCCGTTCTTTCTATTAATGTATTTTGGATAAATACTGTTACAGCAACTGTTTTTACCACATGAGATGTTTCTCAATACGGATGTTATTGCAAAGTATTGCTTGCACAGGCTTCGTCTAAAGCCATTTCTTAATATGAATAATAGAATATCAAAATCAGAAATCACTTTGAGGCTATCTCATAGAGTTACTGAAGTCCGGCCTACCGATTTATATTAGCACCTCCTCGTTGAGAAAATGAAAAACTAAGAGTCTTGTTAAAATACATTCCCTTTTGCTGAACTCCTCCTCCAATGGACATATGTTTCCAGTTCATGCCGCTTAAGATACCTGCCTGGAATGGAAGATGGTGGAAGGATGAGTCAACGATTAATTCCGATGACATTGGCCGACGAGCGTTGCCTCACCCAGATGGAGACGTGGGCGTCGTTAAAGGCGAAGACGCATCCTTTGGGGAAAAAGAGGTGGCCAAAATCGCCCACGCGCCGCTCTCGCGAGGATGGGAAAAACGAATCCCCGCGTGCCGAAAAAGGACCGACGACCGAATTTGAGGAGAGTTGGCTGACCTCTAATCTCATGTTTAGGTTTTCTCCCCGTTGCGAATAGAACCAAGACACATCCGGTTTTCCTTTAAGGCGTCACTGAACACTTTTGTAAACCTTTTTTTAAAAAGGGTACTTGACCTCATCGGAGTTGTACAAATATTTTTTGTGTACCTCGACGGTTAGCTTTAATAGCTCGTTTTATTTGGTTTTGACCAATCCAAATTACGCTTGGAGAACTATAATAAATACGCAAACCAAAAGATGCCAGCGCTTAAATGCCCCTCGGTTCGATTCTTATGTATTTAAAACAAATTACTTTTGAGTACTTATTCACTTTTTCCTCATAATTTGTAAATGCAAATAAGTGAATTGAACGAAATTGCTTAAAGGAATCCATAGTAGTAGAGTAGCTCTGGGTGATGGGTATATCTACTCAGGTGTTTTTTTTACTATAATGATTCTTAATTTGTCTCGAGATTAGCATGTCGTCAAGCTATAATCGTCCTTAAATCATATTTAATAAGTAGATGAAATATCAAATTTACATAGAATTAATATGTAAAATGTGCCCTCTCGTTGCGACAACACAGGCTCCGGAGCTGATGTGATATGTGATGCGATGTGTGTGGCTCTTTCCTTTCCATAAACTATAATTGATAAAGTGATAAACACGAATTATGACAAACCTAAATAAGCATGGACTTGATTGCATATTTATTTTTTGTAAATTCTACGGAATATTTATTGAAGCACATCAGTGTCCACCCGAATTTCGGACTATCCATCTTTTGATACACTTGTTGGTAATATTCCGACGCATTAACTAACTGAAGGGACGACTAGCATAAATAAATATTTTTTTCGCCTAGCTTTGAGTGAATGTATTTAGTCATATTTTAAGCTTTTCACTACATTCCAAATCCTTTGGAGTATTAGAAGAGTCTTTTCTTTACTATCTCCCTGTTGTCTGCGCACCTGCCACTCCACGTCCAATACCCTCGATATAATCCCATCTCGTCCAGTCTTCCTCTTTTCCACGTCGATTGCGCACGTATAATATTTCAATCGCGTGCTGCTCCCGAAAAAAAACCTCCGCAGCGTGCTTCATCTCTTACGTACGGGCTCGAGAAGGGGGAGAAAATAAAAAAAACCATGGACAAGAGCGAGGCAGACGACGAGGATCCCGGCAATGACCTCTCCGGCTGGTTAGAGCACTCGTCGCCGGAAGGCGCTGACCCCTCTCGGCTTCGCCCACGTCTTACCGCACAACACTTCTCTCATCGTAATTCCCACGCGAGTCAACTCCCGAAAATAAAAAAATAGTAATCCCAACGCCCACTCTTGTTTGTGGCCCATTCTGATGGGCCCTTCCCGGAGTGGAGAAGAGTGGTGTCTTGGGGTCCTCGTCAAACGAGGGCGTCGCCGGAGGAAGGAATCCGGCAAGGTGGACGAACTTCTTCGTAAGGACATGAGATGAAGATGATTCGGTTGGTCGAAGGTGAAATATTCATATACAGTAGACCCCCGCTCTACGATGGTAATCCGTTCCGTAGGACCGATCGCAAAGTGAATTCCATCGTAAAGTGAATAAGTATATTACCGGACAACGGATTGGTTTAACTACATCATCGCCAGTGCATTCACTGATACACAATACAGTATGGGTACGAAATAAGCTGGAATGAAATTATTTAAATAATGAATACTGAATGAACAGTAAAATATGGGCGCAAAAAATCGTCGAAATGGGAAATTTTAAAGGGCGACCGCAAAATCAGCGCGCTTTGAAATTCCTAGTATGCAGATCGTAAAGTGAATCCATCGTAAAGTGAGCCCATCGAAAAGCGGGGGTCCACTGTACGTACATCCATCTATGAAGTACTCTGCAAGCCACCTCAAGGGTGTGTGGCGGGGGTGAGCTTTCACCAAAATGTTCTCTAAAGTATACGAAAGGTGCCTACGGGTCCACGGATTTACCTCCAATCCGACCGACGAAATAATGTTCTTGAAGCAGTGGCGGATACAGAAAAAACTCAAGGGGGGGGCGCAAGTTATCGCGACGATTGTAGCTTTCAAACTGACTGCCTGGCAGCGACTCTGCTTCCATTATATATGTAGCTCGGTTGTTTCGAGAACATTCGGTGCCAGAATGTTCGCTTCCAGACTTTTAAGGAGTGTGAACAAATACAAACAGTAGAATATTCGCGTGCGGGCTGACTGGCGGGGGCGGCGCGGGCGGCAATGCGAGCGGCCCCGCAAGGGGGGGGGGCGCGCCCCCCGCGCCCCCCATATGTATCCGCCACTGTCTTGAAGTGGTGTTCACTCCTGAGCAGGGATCCTGCTTTCACTGGAAAACCTCAGTCATCGCCAAGATTCGAACCCGGATCCTTTGGCGCGGGAAGCCACACTAGCTGCATCGCCAACACTATCCCTCGCCATATTTTGGTTAGCATGAGTAAATGGATTAAGCTCGCAAAATAATGAGGAGAGTTATTCGAAAAATGAAGCACCTCTTAGCCGTGATTAGCTTATACAAAAACCTCAATACAGAGATTCTGCTGGCGAGACTGCCTGCGGAACAAAGTATATGCCCAGTATAAATTAACGCCGTTACAGCTCCTTATTTTTAGCGAAAAAAAATGACGTTTTAAATCAGCCCTGACCTGGTGCAATTGGCAAGGAAGATGGGAAGAACGTATGAGGAGCTTATTAGAAACGCAATGGTGGGAATAAGCGGTAATTTTTCGGAACAACCCAAAAGGATGTTTGACACAGAGAATATATATAAAATCCAGCCAAGAAATTAATAGAAGACCAGATGATAAATTCTTCCTCATATAGTTTAGCTAATCAACCGCTTATTCCACATAATTTCGTGACAACAAACATGCTAAAAATTGCCAAGTTAGTATCCCGTGCGCAGTGCGTATTTATGATTAATTGTACATAGTGATTTCTGTATCTTCCGATATAACCAGCCCCTCGGGATAATAGCTGTGGATGGTCAATACTAGTTTTTCTTAGCTGGTCTTCTGGAAGATGTTACCGCGAGTGTTCTCTGATACTCCTGTCTTTTCCTATGCTTAGAGTTCATAGTGAGAGAGAACAATGGCAAGCAATGGGATGTTTCACGGGAATGCGGAAGATGAAATGGATTGATGGAATGACCGACGAAGAAACTCTCTAAAGAACAAGGGAAAGAAAGGAGTTTAATGATGACCTGTGAAAAAAGGAGGCACTACCGTATCGGGAAAAATTTTGATACGCGACGTCTCTATAAAGACAGCCGTTGAAGTAAAAACGAGCGGGGATAACTACAGAGGAAGATCTCAAACGAGGCACGCGCATGAGGTAGTGATGGAGGAAAAGAAGAAGAATGCAGACAGTAAGAGGACCTCCGATAAAAGAACGGAGCTGAGAACAGCCTCAAAGAGACACTATTGCCGATGCACTTCGTTAATGATGACCGAATTGGTCGGTGTTTCGTTTAATCTTCGATTATTAATCTTCTCTATCTTTCACCTATTCTGTTATCCCAACTGGATGTGTGGAATAAGAAACAAAAAAGATTTAAAAGCGGTGAGAAAAAGGTGAACCAAGTAGTTTGGACACACCCCTACATTAAGTGGATTTTTATTGGCATGTTTAAGGAGAAAATACATACGGATGTCCCATGAGTATATCCAAGGAATAAGTTCTTGGAATTAATTGACCACGGGTGGATCGTGAAAAAAATAGCGTCCCTACCTAGAATTCCACGCCCTAATATATTGTGAGCTTCACGTATCCCATTCCTACTTCAGGGTCGATGATTGTTCCTGTTTAGCAGTCATGGTGTGCGGACGTGCATTCCTTTGCTCTCGACAAACAAACACCATGCCTAATGTGTGTGTTAAGTGTCGCTCCGGCTTTAAAAAGTCCCAACCGCCTGTGCATTGTGAGCAATGTAAGAGCTCATACCACCTGCAATGCGCCTCGCTGTCTGATGGCGACGTTCTCGCAATGAAAGAACTCCAGACGTTGTGGACCTGTGCATTGTGCGTCAACACAGCCCGGGCTCTTCGAGGTGACAGCACTCCGGTCCGCCCTTCGCCCGCAGTGTCTACCGCGGAGGCTCTCCCCAAAGATGAAGGTCATCTCCTGGTCGAGCTACTCGACCGTATGAAGCAGCTCCAAGCGGATCACAGTGACCTGAAGAACACCATCGCAGCCTGGAAGGTATCTCTTGACGATCACGCCAAGCTAATTGACAAGGTAAATCTGTCAATTTCAAACCTGAGCGACAGGCTCGACACACTGTGCAGTGAAAACACGCGAGTGAACGAGCGATTAGCTAAGATGGAGGAGTACATGAATGAAATTGAACAAAACTCCTTAAAAAATGTCATTGAAATACATGGCGTTCCCAAGTGCGACGGAGAAGAAGTGGAAGAAGTTGTGTGTAAGATTGTTCGTGCCCTAGAAATTAACATTTCTGCCATGGACATTGATTATTGTTTCCGGCCCAAACCTCGCGCAAATTATAGTGGTATAAAACCAGCACCCATAATTGTTCGCTTCATACGATCCAGTGTCGCGCACCGCATAGTAAGTGCTCGGAGGGCCAAGCGAAACTTCACTACTGAAGTACTGGACATGAATGAAGCCCGTGATCAACCCATCTACGTCAATGAATCTTTAACGCAAACTAATCGTAAACGGTATGCTAAAGCTAAAAACCTCAAAGGAACAGACAAAATAAAATACCTGTGGGTTCGAGGTGGCAAAATTTTCGCGAGAAAAACTGAGGGTAGTGAACGCATTGTAATCCAAAGTGACGATGATATTGATAAACTTGCATAGCATGTAACGGGTACAATACCACTGAATCTTAATAGTACAACTAAGTCTGTCAATATTTGCCATGTTAACTGCCAATCTATCCTCAGCCACTTCGATGAATTCTTAATTCATTTCTCGACCAATGTGTATGATATAATATGTTTGTCTGAAACCTGGTTAAAGCCTTCCATACCCGATGCAATGGTACATCTTCCAGAATATGACTTATTTAGGTTAGATAGATGTGAGAAGATTGGTGGTGGTGTGGGAGTTTATATCTATCATAGATTGAAAGGCAGAGTTTTGTATTCCTCACCTCCACTTTACTCATCAAAGCCTGAATTTATGTTTGTTGAAGTTGCAGGTTTTAATTCATCGAACTTATTATTATGTATTATCTACCGTCCACCAAAATGCTGTTTATTGAGTGACTTTGAGTGTGCCCTGCTTAGATATTATCCAACCTACAATAACCTTGTCATTGTTGGTGACTTTAACATCGATGTACGCCGAGAATCCTACGAAAGCTCACACTTAAAAAACCTTATTTTTAGTAATAATCTGCACTTAGTCCCATTTGAACCTACACATCACACCACTACAAGCCATACCCTCTTAGATCTGTGTATAGTTGACGATTGTGAAAAGGTCGACAGTTATTCTCAATATCCTGTTTCGTTTTTATCCGCCCATGACCTTATCTGTATTAACTATAAGTTCTCCACTCAACGTTTTCTCCCAAGGACATATGTCTCACGCAATCTGAGTAACTTTGACACCTCACTATATCAGAATAATCTCCTTGTTAAAGACTGGACTCAGATTTTTTCTTCCAGTCACATTGACCAGAAAGTGGAGGCATTAAATTCTAACATATTGCATTGTGTAAATATGCAGGCACCGAAACGCATCTGCTACCGTAAACGGCCTCCTTCCCCTTGGATCACAGAGGAAATAAAAGGCCTTATCAAGGAGAGGAACAAACTCAGATGTGCCTACATTCGCACGAGAGATCCCATTGTTCACAGAAAATATAAATCACATAGGAATAAGGTAAAGTCACTCATTTGTGGTGCCAAGCGTCAATTCTACTCTAATGTATTTTCTAAACCTACGAACTCAAATACGGCGTGGCGACAACTACGGCGACTTGGTTTACTGCGGCAGAAAGATGACCTAATTATCCATGACTTTTCACTAAACCAGTTCAATGAATATTTTACTAGTGTCACCACTGGAGATCTGAATGAACCATTGTATCATATTACTGACATAGATCCTTTAGTCCCATACAATGACAACAATTTCTACTTCAAGCATGTTACTCCTGATCTCTTGACCAGGACCCTACGTCGCTGCAAATCTCACTCATTGGGAATCGACGAAATATCTATCGAATTTTTTATTAAGGCTGGAGATGTCTTGGTACCCATCATCCTTGAAATCTTCAATCACTCCTTATCCGGATCTGTCTATCCATCAGTATGGAAGTCAGCAATAGTACTACCGATTAAAAAATCGAGAAATCCTACTACACCATCCGATTATCGCCCCATTTCTCTACTTTGCACACTGTCCAAAGTTCTGGAGAAAATTGTTCACCAGCAGGTCAGTGATTTCCTTATAAAAAATCATAAGTTGGACCCTTACCAGTCCGGATTTCGAAAGAACTTCAGTACTCAATCCGCCCTTCTCAAAGTTACTGACGACATTCGTCTGGCTATTGATAGAAAAATGGTGACCATTTTGGTTCTCTTTGACTTTAGCAAAGCTTTCGACAGAGTTAATCATGCCAATCTCCTTAAAAAATTGAAGGGCCTAAACTTCTCTGCCTCAGTTTTAAGTTGGTTCCATTCTTATCTAACCGACCGCCAACAGGCAGTCAAGGACTCCGTCGGAAATTTATCTTCATGGTTACCAATTACACATGGTGTTCCACAGGGGTCTGTTCTCGGTCCGCTTTTGTTTGCAATTTACATTTTGGACCTTCCAAAAACCTTAAAATATTGTCAGTATATGCTATATGCAGACGACCTACAAATTTACATTCAATGTCACCTGCAAGACCTTCACGATGGAATAACGAAAATCCAACGTGATGCTGAAGCTGTTTCCTCATGGGTTAAAAACAACCAATTAATCCTTAACAACACTAAAACTAAAGCCATAATTATTGGTAACTCTAAGTTAATCAATAAAATTAACTACGACATCATTCCGCGCTTGGAAATCGACAATGTCACCGTTCACTTCTCCAACGTAGTTAAAAATCTTGGAATTCTAATGAATAATAATTTAACCTGGAATAATCAAATCCATCAAATTTCCAATAAGGTGAACGGTATACTTTACCAACTCAAAACTCAGAAATACGTCTTACCGACTCATACTAGGAAGCTCCTTGTTACAACTCTAGCATTTCCCCATTTAGATTACTGTTCTCTAGTTTTTGGTGACCTATCAGAAGAGCTTAATAACAAGCTACAGAGGATTCAAAATTCATGCATCAGATTCATTTTTAACCTTCGATATGATGAACATGTTTCTTCGTATAGGGAAAAACTATCTTGGTTAACTGTCAAGAGCAGGCGTAATTACTTGTTAAGCGTCTTCCTGTTCTCCTTATTTTCCGTTACAGAACCTAAATATTTGATGGACATGTTTATACACCAACCTCAGTCCCGTAATATGAATACAAGGAGTGAAGCATCTGATTTATATTGCCCTGCCCATAGAACCACCAAATACCACAATTCTTTCCTAGTCAAATCCACAAAGTTATGGAATTTTCTCCCCATAGAACTAAAAAACAGTAAAAACAGGCAGTCATTCAAAACGAAACTTTATTCTTACCTTTCACATATAGACATAAATCTCTAATTTGCATTGTTATATCTTTATCCTCCCGCTTCCTACTTTGTTATTGCGCAATATTCATTAAAATGTCTTTTATTGTTAGCCTTTTTTACGTTATTTTGTGATATGAATATGCATAATAATTTTTGTATTATCTTTGTATTTATATGTTTTCAAACATGTTTGTACTCATTGTTTGTTTGGTACTATGTTGGATGTTTTAGCTCACCACAATTATAATTATAATATTGGTGCTCTTAGGGGTATTGTACCCAGAGCTAATAAATATTTATTATTATTATATTATTGTTGCCAACTGCCTGGAAGTATTTTAACTATGATAGTATCGAAAAGAAAGGAGAGAAGAAACATTAATATTGACTTATTTCATCCGAAAATCTCCCTTACACGATATTACTCCAGGACAAATCAAAATAGTATCCCTCGGGACGTCTCAAACGTTTGTGGCAGGCCATTGGAGACGTTATTTCAGTTGAGTGAAATCGTCGAGGAGCAAATATAGGGTGGCGTTGTATGGAGAAGACATTGTACTTGCGGGGAAGAATAAAGACGAGTGAAATATTAAAAAAAAGCGAAGTTATGGCTGCGTTGCATTCAGAGGACATTGCATCTGTGGAGGAAAAAAAATCAGTCAAAGGGATGTACCCGTTCAACGGAGCCAATCTTCCGAAGGATCGAAGGAAAGCGAGAAAGCCGCAGAGGAACGCGGGGAATTGGAGTTTAATTTGGAACAGCTATGTGGGATAAGAAGAGATGTGAAATTGTGGAGAGGCATCGTGGGATTGTGCCTGGAGTGAAGAAGCCTAAGCATGCTAGGGTAGGGAAGCAAAAAATTGATGCAACCGCTTAAGGGACAGTTCATGGGTCAGAAAAATAAACTCTGCAGCCTGGCCTCTTCATCCTTCATTTGTCCTTAAGCTTTTTTTCGTGTACCTCGTCAAGAGCCTGGGGATGTCAGACACCAGCTTGGTTATTTGCTTTGCATGTACGTTTGGCTATAATGATGTTTTTAGGGCGAATAAAATTACTGCTGGCACTATGTAAGTCGACACTTGCATTCATACAAACTTAGTGGTTACCTGTCGATGTCAGTGTCTTCACTTCGTGTTTTTTCTGGAAATTTGTATTTTAATAATTTGTTATATTTTGTGGAATACTTTGAGGTAAAGACCCTATTAATGGCCGCCAATTGAGATGAAAATTAAAAAAAGTCGCCGATTGAAATTCTGTGGAGTAGTTAAAACATTTTTTTTCATTTCCAGGAATGGCCGTCACCCAATTGCACAAGGTGACTCATGAGTTACGGAACTATGTTCCGTCTGAATTTCTTGAGTGCATAGCCTTGGTTCTTTTACGATCGCAAATTTTGCGAGGGATGAGAATAAAATCCATAGAGTGCGCAGCTATTTCCATTATTTTACCCGATCAAGTTGGTGAGGTGATTAGAGTATGGGCTTCCCATCCGGAAGGCCTGGTTTCGGATCCCGGCAGTGGCAGAGATTTCTCAGTTTATCCCGATCTCTATTGGACTGATATGCGGGGAACACTTCAAGTTAAATGCGTGAGGGCTCCTCGATCCGACGCTGAGTTTCTCTCCGCACCCACCTCCAGTCCCATAGTAATCTTTACTTATCACCCTGCCCGTCTATCCTTCATGGAGCAAATGACAACAGATGTTGGACGCCTCCCCTAAAAACCAACCAACCGTATTAAAGCTTTACAGGTTAATTCTGGTGTTAAATCGCCAGAATTAAACTGTGTGGTTAATTCTGGTGGTTTAGCAAGTGTGAGATTCTAATAATCACCCGCGTGTCTTTTTTGATCCAGCCAAATGGAAGAGGACTCTATTTATGTACTTAACCGTCAATACGTCATTATCTCTCGTTCTGCGGCGTTTCTCTTTTTCTCTCCCCCCGTACAAATATTAACACACGCCTTTCCCTCATCCCTCCCCCATCTCCCACTAATTTCCTCGGGAAAGGAAGGATACCGCGACAGCTCCCCTCAACGTGCTCGGCGAAGTTTTCACGGTGCACGGTCGTTGTTTATCGCCCCCGCCGTGGTGAGATATACCGTCGAGAATATTTTCTCTCATCACCCTAACGGAAGTGGATCTTACATTAATTGATTAAGCTTCCTAACGATTCTCATGTCACCCTCCACACTGTTCCAATAATATTTTTTCTTCAAAAATCGGTATGCCTGACCTTTGCAGCTCTCTGGTAGGAATCCTCGACATTAATGTTTCTCATAGTGATGTTTTTTTATTCCCAATTAATTCGTGTCACGCTCCTTGAACATGACGGGGATCAGGGTAGTGTGGTTAAAAACTTATTGGCATTCCATTCCTAAGGTTCGAGTTCAGCTTCCGGCCATGTCGTAGATAGATTTGTTAAATTGGAATTCGGATCCGTGCCACGGCTTCTTAGGGAACATTTTAGGGTTTTAATGTCTACGTCGTGTTTCCTTGTTGAACTTACAGCTGTGAATGCAATGTTGCCTTTCGGAAGGAGTAGATTAATACCCTTCAGATAATCTATTCACTGATACCAAACTATTCACTTGACGTTAATGGCAATTTGTAAACGTAATCAACTGATAGCTAAGCTTAATAATTGTTATAGTCATAATTGGGTGCCCAAGCGCTAGTTGGGCTCTCCATATGCTTAGTATCGTCACATTTTCCATTACAGTATAATGGCCACCGGGGCCAGATAAACCTAAAACCGTAAACAGGACTACTTTTACTCCATTAAACTGTTAAAATATTCAGTGTTTACCCTCTAGCTGAATTTTCAGTGGACCTTTGATAAGGATCCTCTGGTTGAACCATTAGTTATGGCAGGGTGTGAGCTGCTTAGAATGAATGATCTTTGAACTTTCGTTAATCTACTAAGTCAGTTCGTCGAAAATTGTTCGTATTTGAGGGTTCTGTGATGGAACTTTCAGTTATCAGTAAATGATTCACAACATGCGTCAGGAAGCATAATATCGCTTTGATATCGTTTCTGTAACTCGTCATGTCCGCAGTGATCTTTAGCATTATTTAGAGCGTTCATGAAAAGTATTTTAGTAGACTTTGGAGTAGGATAGATTTCCATGATGATGTATTGAGATCATTATGAAAATAATTCATAAACCTCATATAGAGATCTCCGTACTGCAAAATGAGTTGTTTTGTAAATATTTACCGTCAATTAAGTCCAATTTTTATGAATGCGTGGGTCAATTGTGCGGTCCCGTCCTCAATTAACTCACCAAAAAATGGTAGAATTTTCATTTAAAAGTCTTATGACTGTGTGCTTATTAGTATTTGATTCTCTTACTATGACAGTTCTTGTTCTTATCTTTCAAAGGATCTGTGAGTACAAGGGAATTTCGTTTGCTATGTAATGGCACGATGCATGTGATACCCTTTAGCTTCGCAAAAGATA
Organism: Pyrrhosoma nymphula; assembly: GCA_963573305.1. NCBI lineage: Eukaryota > Metazoa > Arthropoda > Insecta > Odonata > Coenagrionidae > Pyrrhosoma > Pyrrhosoma nymphula. The sequence continues at coordinate 8,345,162 of OY754336.1, forward strand.
GGAAATATCAGGCCATTATTTTAAAGATTTCTTCATTTTTTGTGCTAAAAATTTCTTGATCTTTTTTTATACCCTGTTCAGTCTTCATTCCAACATCTTTTCATTTTGTTCTTCCGTATCCGCTAATCCTAAACTAATGAAAGAAACTTTTTATTTCTCCACAGGTGGTGGTCACACTGCTCCTCGTGACATCTGTAGGATATGGTGCTCAAATTCCAGCAAAACTCGGTAAGAAATCATATATGAATACAAATGTTTTTTACTCATGCGTCGAATAATCGTTTAAAAATCAATTTTTTTGCCTCTATAATGTTTATGCCTGCAGTTCACTCAAGTTAGAATAGGACATTTTTTGTGGAAAGCTTGTATTTTCTATTAGAAGAGAACTTGTATTTTCTCTTGCTGTGAAGTGTGTCTGATACAGTTATATAATTGACTATTCACCGTACATTTTTCATCTGTTCTCAGTCAAAAAGACTCCTTATCGAAAGCATTGGTAGCTGTATGAAATTGTAACTAGGTTTCAGATACAATGAATTAAACCTACAGGTAATGCTGTAAGTTGAAAACACGATATTCTTTTGTTCCAGCAACAAAATATTATGATTTTCAATAGCTTTTTTAGGCTATAGTAAAAATCATAGTACTCCATGATCTCGAATGCTAAGGTGTCTCATACGTGCCTTTAAAACTTTCTACAAGCATCTGAAATGCTCTTTAAGTAAGGCTTATAATTTTAACTGGTAAACAAATGTAAAATGCTGAAATCGTGGTGTCAAATTTAATATCGCGGTGATTACTTTGAAAAAATACATGCCAAAATTGTGAATTTCATTCATTCCGGTGAAATCTCATTGATCAAAGTGTTTCCCTTCGATTTTAATTAGTTTCTCATGGCCTAGGTTGTGCGTTATCTCTGTCCAGTCGTCTACTGATCGGAATGTGAAATGCTTTTAGAAATCGACGATGAATTGTGTCCAGTAGAGCTCCTTCGTGGAGGCGAGAACGCATTTACTTGTAATTTATTAACGCTGTTGCGAATGTTTTTGGCGCGGTCGGACATACGTAGGTGGTCGTAGAAATCCGGTCGTATCCAATGGACTGCCCGTTCCATATTCGGGATGTCGAATGCTGAATGGCTATGTATGATACTGGCGACTCTCCGCCTATTACTTTCCACCGTTGCGACACCAACGGATGAAAATCTGGAATTGTATAATGAAAACTCCATGAAATGAGTCGTTCAATATGACACTCACCACGCGACACTTGTGGATGGAAAAAGTGGTTGCAGTCATCGAGTCCGCTTAGTCACGTAAGGATCCACGAGGTGCCAAGGCAGATGATCGGATTTTCTGGATGCTGTCCAAATACAATCGCCAGTATGTCATGAACCATCCTCCGCAAATCTCTCCTGCCGGGACGGAAGGAAACATTTGTTATATTAGCTTCTTTTTCCTGTTCTAAATACATTGTTTAAATATACATTGTCCTTATAAAACAGCGAGAGAGTGTTTTTTTATTAATCCACACTTCGGGGATGAACAGTTACAGTCTAACGCCATTCCTCTAAATTAACAAGTGTTCATATCCCTTTTTTATTTTAGTAATACGCGTAGTTGTGTCTCTGGACTCATTACTTGGCTATTTTTACACATGAAAACTTTGAAAATCGCTGTATCACTTATGATTAGATTTCTAGTTTGTGATAAAAATGGTGGACCCATGGATGCATTGGCGTTGCAACGACAGATCATCCGATAGGGAAATAAATTGTAATAAAGACATAATAAAAATAGAATACCTACTATTCTTTTAGCGTGGCAAAGTATTTATTCGCACAGTCCCTGTCAGTCAGTATCCTGTAATCCTCAGATGTAAACTACATCGAATGATAATGTATAACATAATAATTTAATATAATTTATGAATGAAGAAGTTAACCTGTGGAAGCGTTTTATCTTTGACAAGCATACGAATTTTTGCTAAGCTCTCATTTTTTAATGCCCGAGGGCGAACACTGGCTTAAAGCGATAACTGCCCACTAAAGGCATGAAATAATCTTTTACCATCAGTTTACAAACAATATACTTTGCTCGCTTTCATCATCACATTCATCATTTCTAATTAAAACCATGGACACTTTCTCTCAGTCCTATAGACGGCCCTGCTGTAAGTTAATGGGCCCCGAAAATAAGTAACAATTCACTCACATTGTTATGTTAATATCACTTAAATAAAAAATGATCTAATCAGCAGGTCAGTAATTTCATTCCAAGTTGAAACACCGTTCTAAAAATTGCGAATGGGTATTTGTATTTGCTATTCTAATAATTTTTTAAATTATTGTTTTATTTTTGCATAACGGACGTTTATTACCAACATCGCTTAGCTGAGGCTAACAACATACCGCAGAATGGTAGTAATCGCTATTGTCCTTCAGTATCCGATTAACATCGTCACCGTAATCGCAAGCTCTACTGTCTTTAACAACGTTTAGCTGCGACGGGAACTTCTTCCAGCCACCATAAATTGCACGCCCCCTACCCATTATGCAATTATCGTGTTCGTATCATCCAGTTTGCCAGGAACATATGCGTGATCGCCAGAAATATAGAGCGTGCTCCATTCCCGCCAAAAAGTTCATACCGACTTTGCCGGCCTATTGGAATTTGGCCCCAATGAAGCCCCTCCCGTACCAAGCGGCGCCGTGGCTTAGTTGGTTAAAGCGCCTGTCTAGTAAACAGGAGATCGGGAGTTCGAATCTCCCCGGTGCCTTTTTTTTTCTCGGCGCCAATTTACATACAACTACTATAGGAACTATAATTATTAAGGAAAATGGTTGATGCATGCCAAAAAAAAGTTTTTTCACAAATTTTATAAAATTTTAAATCTTTCTTTTTCTCTCTAACATCAGAATGGGGGAATACTGCCTCGTCCATATAATCTAGCTAAAATATATGGTTGCATAGTACGCATTTTTTTACAATTCCTCTCCAAATTAAATTACTGTTAGATTTATGCTACTTAATAATTGAAATGTAAAAACCAATGTCCACCGCATACTAATAATATTGGATGTGAATTAAATTAGGAAACCCAATTCTAAATGTTACACCTATCATGAGATCGCCCGAGTTTCGGAATAAGTTTAAGTGCTAAAATTTTTTTTTTTTAAATAACGTACCTACTCAATTTATGTTTTTTCTGCTCGAAATCGATGTTCCCCTGATGTACTCGTTTCTTAGACTTTTTGTGGACAAATTATTCGCGCGGGAGTTTTTTTGGTCATGTTCTTTGCTTGCAGTCACGTTTTCCGTCAGCACATTAGCAATTTTGAAACGCCTCTTCGTGCTCAGGGTAATTTTTCATCTTTCATGCCTCATCCGCGCTCTATCCACTTCGCATGGGTTAAGCAGGTACTTGGTTCGTCGTCATGGCTATCAAGTGGGTTACTTGAACTCCAATCATCCTTTCTCCGATTCTCTTAACTCACTCTTTCTCCTTTTCTCCGTCCCTATTTCGAGACGCTGACGTCATCCTTAATATTGAGATTCCGATATCACCACTCTCCCCACCTCTCCCGGATCGTCTCCTCGAGACATCCTTTCACTTCGGCGGGTTGAAAGGGGAGGGGTGGACGCGGGGTGGGTTTAGGTTGAGTAGGGGAAGGTTTCTTGCTGCGGCAAGCCTGGAGCCCTCCCCTCTGCCCTTCCAGCGCTTAAAAAAAATATTCTACCTCTTACAAATCACCGTCGCAACTCTTTCATCTGACCGAATTCTTTCGCGTGGCATCAACCTCAACTCACTGACGCTGTGCGATGAATCGGCAGCGATTTGCGATATGCCATAGATTTCGCATTGTGATATTGATTGTCTGAGCTATTCTCTTGATTGATTACCTGAGCGATCTTCTATGTCATGCGATATGCGATGTCATGCAATGTGCGATATCTTGCGCTGCAGAATACTATGCCAAGCGATAAGAGATACATTGCGTCATGCGTGCGAGAAGCTCACAGCCTAATGCAATATAATGCGACAGCTCTTCGTGAAACTATTGCCTGCGAAAATAGTGCCCGCTCGGCACCACTTCATCTGACAGATCCGCAGTTCAATCAAGCGGATGCGTCTACATCTAACAATTGCCCTGCGAATGGCCTCAAGGGTGTGATGCAGGGAATTTAATCTCTCTTATTTTGTATAAAGATATATATTTTGGGATATCGCGTGTGAAGGTTTAATTTGTCAGTAGAATATACAATGTAAAAGTTGAGCATTTTGGCCCCATTGATGGGGATCGGGTTTTTGAGGAACCTTAAGTGTGGAGCTGTCACTTCTTACTCACCCATCTAACGCTTTTAAAAAGATAGAAAACTTTCCATGTCCTCCGCAACTCAATGTATTCGCGTGTCATCGTCCTCGACCTTCATCTTCTTGCATGCATTCGCTAAAGCTCATCCATAAGGAGAGCTGTGGTAGGAAGGATAATATCGGAAGGTGTCCACACGTTCTTTCTTTCTCTGCCAGCGGATCAGCTAAGTTCAGCCAAGCGGGCAGCGGGTGCCGGGGACTTTTCTATCAATAACATTTTCAGAGCTGGACCAGCCTGTCCAATTCGCTCTCTTACGACAGAAAAGAACCAGACACTAATAATAAAGGGCGCGCGCGGTTATCGTCAAACGTGTATGAATGCAGAGTTGAAATAGCTGTCTTGAAACCTAGTAGACCTCGCTCAGTTTCAGAAACACGCAATGGGGATTTTATTATTACTAGAATTTATGTATGAATGCTTCTTTCAAAATCATTAATATCAAACCGGAAAAAGTATTTCCGCACCATCCAGTATTCGATGCTTAGATGTCAACTTGATCGATTGCTAAAAACTCAGCATTGAACCTCATAACGAACCATAACCCCATGCCATAACGCAAAGGAAGGGGTGCGTAAATTTCGTTGAACATTTAATCTATAAACAAAAAAAAATCCTCTTCAAAAATATTCACATATATGTTGAACTTTACTTTAAATTTTAAGTAAATTAATTTTAAATTTAGTGCCACAAACAAAATAGGTAGGTATATCTCACTGGAATCATTCCGCGCCATAAAGGCACCCGGAGTACAATAATGGAAGGCACAATGAGTGAAGAGAATTAGTGAGGCATACCAAAGAAAAAAGCATATTAAGTAAATTATGAGGGGTATCAACTTTAGGAATTAGCTGAATGAAGAATTGATTGGAGAGTTGCAGCATAACTACCATCGGATTGATTATTGCTGATGATGAGTGCCAATGTATATTCTCACTAACGGCATGATTTATTGTATGCATTTCATTGAATATCTTCGTTTACTCCTTCTCCTTCTCATCCCTCTCCTAACTTTTCCTTGTTATATTCCTCCTAACTTGGCCTAATCCACTTTCGCCCTCTTCATTAATATCGTCCGCGTCTCGCCCTAGTCTTCATTTCCCTCATCCCTCACCACGCGATCGATTTCCGAGCCTGTAGTTTCCATCATTCGCGCGTGCGAGGGCCTTTCCTCAAATCTTGCCGAAAAAATGCGGCACTCTAGCTAAGGCAAAGCCCCCTTCGTTGCGACATCGGAGTGGCGGTACCTGCGCTGAGACGCATCGAGAAGCCAAAATTATCGATTTTACTGCTCGCGCACGACATTCACGGCCTTGCGCGCTGGCGAAGTTGCAAAGATGTAGGTATTTACGTATTCCTAGCGGGACTCTCAGAGCTTTAAGAATTACATTTTTACGCATGCATTTGTCTACCCGTATGTCAAATGAGGTCGCCGTTTTTCACCCACGAGCTGATTTCGTATGCTTCCTGATGCCGGTGTCAACAGTCGTTCAGAGTTCGTCGTCTCTCTTTTGGCTCTGAAATTTGGTGCATCTCATCTACAGTCTTTTGCCTGTTACAATACGACCCCACATTCTTGCACAAAGTAATGTTGAGGTAAGTGCATTATACAGCTGGTTTTTTCATGTTATAAGAAGCTTTTTTATTCTAATGTTCTCGACGTAAAAACCAAGACTCGGGGAATTCCAAAAGTAATTATTTTATTGAAAACTTGACCGCGAAAGTTTTAAAAATCTCACGTTCTCGACGATTTTGACATTTTTGAATATTCCATCTCAAATTATCCCTGGTATGACAATTTTTGAAAATGCAATAATTTGGGCATTTCTATTCCAAATATTGCAGTAGAAGCTCTAATAAGTAACTACAAAAATACGAAAAAATTGATTTATACGATACTCTTTTATAACAAATGTCATTTTTATCCTCCTAAACGTTTGAGACAGATATTAAAAAAAATAAAATACACGATTCTTATGTCTTGGACTTCGTTATTTTTAAAATTATCTACAGTTTTCTATTTTTAGATTTTCTACGGATTATCTAGTTGTAAAAGCCTTCAAAAATATTTAGAGACCCGAACCTGACTTTATTGAAAAGTTTCGCTCTTGAAAACAAAATGATTATCCTGTATCGCTCTAGTCTTTTTTGCTTTTGAAACACAGTACGGCATTTACAACTTCAAGGTTCTTTCGTCATCCTAAAAAATTCCGTTAGCTTTAGAAACCATGATAGGAAATGAATAAATGTCAGTGTAGAAAGTAATGAAAGAGGTTCTGAAAGTACTATTACACTTGTAAATACCCTTCGTGGATTTGAGATATTTACATGTATTCAATGAGACCACGTCTGTGACATACTGTCGAGATAATTATCACAGTAACTTAGAATTTGTAACTAATTCAAGGGTGGAGAATTTTTTAGGGTGAATACAGTCTAATAATGAAAACAAATTTCTTTGACCATGTCCACTTATTTATCTAGATAGCAATTATGACATATGTTGCAACATGTTTACGCGCCATTATCATGTACGTTGTCCGCACCGTATCAGGTATGATAAATGGCGCTTAAGCGTCGAAAAACCTGTAGTAATTGTTCTCTAACTAAAGAAGTAGACAGTGCAAAGTCTCTTTTGATTATTTGAAAATTCTGCTCCACCTAGTGACGCCTATTACGGTGGAATTCATGTGGACATAATGACTTTATTTGCTAACGAACGCGTCAGGACCCCTCTTGAGTTCGCCTTCCACCTCATCCTTCGCAAATAGCTCTAAACAATTACACGGCTGTCGATCTTTTTATAAGTGGCTTCCTTCTGTTGGGGAAGTGCGCTAAATGGTTGTTCAATTGGATGAGGGACTGGATGGGTTTGGATGGAAGCAACAACGACAAAAAAGAGACCTCGTCACTTCCATGGAGTTTTGTGATCGTGGCGTTGGGTGTCTTTTTTTCTTCGCCCCGCCGCCATGACACTTCTCCACACGTCGCTGCAAGCGGCTTGCACGCTCCAGTAAACGCGGTGAGAGATGAGCGCATGCGCCAGCTTCCGGGTCCCCCACACACCGGGTTCCGGGTTGCCCTTCGCGTGAAAACTTATTGCTCTTCCGAACGTTCTGTCCCGTGGCAAGGAGGCTCTCTCCATCGTCTTTTGTTTTATTTACAGGCATGTTGAAGTCAAAACATGCATTTCGCGCTCTATGAAACGAGACCGATTCCCTCAGCCTTGGTCGTAGTTAAAGGCTGAAGTGTTAGGTACACCAGTATCTACGGCTACATTGCACGTCAATATTGACCCTTATTTAATCCCAGTGTCCTCTACATAGCGACTACTCAACTAAAACTGTGAATACTGTTTTCAGAGGCATCACTAACTTTCCTCGTAAAATCGACATATTTCTTCCACGCCATTCACCCACGCTTGACGTTGTACGCATATCGCTAAATTACTTCATCTTCAACCTAAAGACGCCGGCAGGAGTGCGGAAGCCTACGATCGAAGAAAATAATTGGCAAATGAGGTACGCATTTCCCATTAATTTCTTAACTATTCTCTCCAGTTGACATTCATCCACCAAGAATATGCAAAATACTTGTGCTTCAAAGATAATCATCCAAATGAAGGTTGGTCCATTGGTTTGACACTTCACCGGCGAGAATGGCGATAAACGCAATTCTTGTTTTTTTTGGAAATCGGCGATCTCTTTCCCAGTAGTTTTTTTAAATGTTCGTTTCTTGATGTCCCGCTTTGCATGATCGAAGAAGGAAGTTGCCAAAAACTGTCCGATTCGGTCCTCCAAGTGATAGGGTCACACGTGACTCAACTCTTTCATCTCTCTAATGTATGCGGGTGGATCGTTTGGGACACTGTTTTGCATGCGGCATGTATTCAAACTCGGCATTTTGTATGCAAACTATGCATCTGGCATGCCACCGCTCGCTGTACGCAATTCGGCATTTTCTGCCGCTGTTGAACCACGTCGATGAACGGTGAAACTCACCAAAAAGTTCCTTTCGGGGAAGATAATGCTGGCTCTCAAACGGGACCACAAGAACGAACGCACGTCGTCTATCGTTTTAGCGTTTGATTTGTAGTTTATTTTTTATTAATTTACTGTTTATAATTGGTTAGATGCAACCCGAAAAAGTAGCTCGATTGATGTCAATTCTTCGTACTAAAGATATCTTAATCGAGCAGGACTCTTGCTCATCTGTCTAAATGATGTCCCGCATGGGTAAGCATATAAAATGGTAAGGGATAGTCATTCAAAAGATTGGATATTGGCTCCCTCCGGGTGCATAAGTTATATCATTTCAGGTTTAATTCCTACTGAGCTTCGAAGTACACAGATCAGGCGGTTTACTCGTATATGCGCTGATTTTCTTGGTGCAACTCGTGTGCTTGTGGCTGTGGCTGCTCTGTTGCTCTCTTTTTGTTCATTCCACGTCGTTCAAATCGCGGTGGTATTTAACATCTCGAATTCTAAGGAGCCGAAAATGTAGTTGTACGGTGAGGAGTATGTTAGCCTAACTGATAAGGTATATCGCACCATTTAATCTAAGATCTTAATCCTCAAACAAAAACAAAACTCACGCCTAAGGCGAGATTGAAACCAACGACTTTGGGTTTCCCAGGTGGTGAGTTACAAACCGTTTCCGCGGTTGGCGACTTGGAAAAGAAAAATTATCTTTGATTAAAATTTCTTGTGACGCACTAAAATGAGCTTAAATTAAAATTTAGGCTTGAGGTGGACCGTCCTCAGCCGCAATTCGCAGCCTTGAGACGTTTGTCATGTTACATTTATCACTTGTCAATCTCTAAGTCCTAGCATAGAGACCATTCAAGTCCTGAGACCTTTATCTACCACCTAGTTGGCAAACTTTTTGGCATCCTTACATGAAATGAGATTTCTGTCGAAAGGGAATAGTTCGCGGATTCAACTCCTTTTCCACCATGCGCCGAATTTTTCTGCCACGATTGGCGGAACTTCGAAAGTCACGCGGTGAAATGTTATAAGACTTTTGGTTTCCGCGATTCGGTGATGTTTTGAGACATCTCGGTATCCTTCGAGAGAGGGGCACATCGAGAAGCACGTAGGAGTAGCACGAAGAAATCCACTCACTCTCCAAGCGAATGGGACACAGGGACATGCCCATAGCATCGCTACGCATTCAACATGAAATACCTTCATTCAAAGAATCAGTATTTGCGTTAAATCTTTACACTTAATCGTGCGAATGGTACATGAAGGTACTGATTAATTTGTTATCCAGTTCGAGGTATGATTACTATACCTAACATCAACTATTTTAAAAATACCCGAGAAAAACTCCATCAAACTGCGCCACATAAAAAATTCAAGTTCTCTGCGATTAAGGTCAAACCTTTTACTCGTAATAAAACATTTTTTAAACTATATGCTCCAGCAAGTGCTCTTTTCCTAAATTAAAGTTCAATGAAATACTAAGCCATAAAAAAGATTCCTTTCCCAGCATACCAATGGAAAAAACTCTCCCAGTCAATGGTCTCCTGGATGACCGAATTGCATGCATAGGAGTCTAATTTTCTCTGATTTTTATGGACAATTTGGATTAATTTTTAAATAAAATTTACTTGTCAATTGCCCTCTTCTTGAATTATACAAATGCTATTTCTCCAGAATTATAGTTTATCACTTATAACAACTACTGGCTGGCTTCAGGAAGGACATCCGGCTGTAAAAAAAAATACCAAATCAACATGGAATGGAAAAGGATACAGGAATGGTAATAGCTAGGGCGTGCCCCGTAAGCGACGCGCAGCAACTTCGCCCGAAAACTGCGAGAAGTGGGACAGGGCTACCGAGAAATGGACGAACTCGGTTAAAGAAGATAGTCCAATATGAGAAAGTGGTGGTGAAGAAAGCAGTGTGTAGGATCAGAACTGGAACCTTGAATTTAGGAACAATGAACGGGAAGAGCAGAGAGATCGTAGATATGATGAAGAGAAGAAAGATAAAGGTGCTGTGAGTCCAGGAGACAAGATGGAAGGGAAATAAGGCGAAGGCGTTAGCGGAAGGGTACAAGTTTTTCTGTAGTAGTGCGGATGAGAATTCTAGGAATGGGATGGGTATTATCACGAACAAAGACTTAACAGATGATGTGTGCGCAGTAAATCGAAATAGTCCCAGAATCATGAGCATCAGGGTAAATATGGAAGGAAACATTATAACAATTGTGTCTGCTTATGCCCCGCAAGTAGGGTGTGAGGAAGAGGAGAAAGAAATTTTATGGAGGGACCTAGAGGGAGTGATGATGGGAATACCCGACAATAAATGGGTAATATTGGCAGGAGACTTGAATGGACATGTAGGAAGGAGGTATGAAGAGGAAAACAGAGTCCACGGAGGATGGAGTTCTGGTGAAATAAAAGCTGAAGGAAATAAAATAATTGAACATGCTGTTTCTTTTGACCTAGCGGTTGTCAATACCTACTTCGAGAAGAAAGAGAACCAGTGTGTAACTTACAATAATGGTGAAAGGATGAGTCAGATTGACTACTTATTACCCAGAAGGAAACATCTGAATGAAGTAAGAAACATCAAGGTCATAAACGGAAAGGTGTTGCGGCGCAGCACAGATTAGTTGTAGCAGACTTAGAAATGGCAGCAGAAAAGAGAATAAAAAATATTAACAACCACAGAGAACGGAAGATTAAGTGGTGGAAATTAAAATACGAATGTGCAAGAAGTGAGTTCAAGGACAGAGTTCTGAGGGATTTGAGGCTACCAGAAGATGTGCAGGACTGGTGGGTTGTAAATAGCAATGTCATAAGGAGAACTGGAGAAGAGTTGCTTGGCGTAGCGTCAGGGAAAGGGCCGCCCGAAAATAAGGAAGCCTGGTGGTGGGACCGGGAGGTGCAGGAAAAAGTAAAAAGAAAGAAAGATGCGAAGAAGAAATGGGAGGACACTGGATCACAAGAGGTCAGAAAAACATATCGGCTGGCTAAGAAACAGGCAAAGAAAGCGGTGGCAAAAGCCAAGGCACGAGCTGTGGAGGAGGCGTATGAAGAGATACAGCGGAATCAGGGAGCAAATCAACTAATAAGAATAGCAAAAGTGAAAGATATAGCTTCTAAGGATATCACTTCGATAAAGCAGATTAAGAACGATGCAGGAGTGGTGTTACAAGACCAGGGAATGATCCTGAACAGGTGGCAAGAGTACTTTGAGAAGTTATTGAACGAGGAATACCCAAGAACAAAGCCTGAGGTTAGAGAAGTAAATGAGGGCCTCGTCCTTGAAGTCAGCAGGGTAGAAGTTGAGTCCGCATTGAGAAAGATGAAGAATGGAAAAGCTGAAGGATCAGACCAAATACCAGTGGAAGTATGAAAAAGCCTAGGTGAAGAGGGGATTGATATTCTATGGGACATGATACAGAAAATGTGGCAACAGGGAAGGATACCTATGGAATGGAGAGAGAGAGTATCATGATTCCCCTATATAAAGGTAAAGGAGATGTACAAGAGTGTGGAAATTACCGAGGTATTAAGCTGATGTCGCACACAATGAAGGTTTGGGAAAAAGTGGTGGAAGGCAGGCTGCGCCAGGAAACAGAGGTGGAAGAGGAGAAATTCGGGTTTATGCCTGGAAGGGGAACGGCAGATGCAATATTTGCGCAAAGACAGCTACTGGAGAAACATCGGGAGTTCCAGGCTAAGCTACATTTGACTTTCATATACCTAGAGAAGGCTTACAATAAAGTTCCCAGGCAGGAGGTATGGAGGTGTATGAGAGAAAAAGGAGCACCCGAAAAATTGGTAAGGTTGGTAAAAGAGATGTACGAGGGGGCAGAGACAAAAGTAAGGAGCAGTATTGGCAAAACAAAAGGTTTTCCGGTGTGAGTTGGATTACATCAGGGATCGACTCTTATTCCTTACTTTTTTCCTGGTAATGGATGTGCTTGTAAGGGACGTGAAGAGAAAAGCACCGTGGAGCATGCTGTTTGCTGACGATATCGTAATCTGCGAGTTAACCCGGGAGAAGCTGGAAGCTTGGAGAAAGGTGCTGGAGGAGAGGGGAATTAAAATTAGCAGAATCAAAACAGAGTACTTGACTTCATCAGCTGAAGGTCTCATAGTAAAGCTTCAAGGGGATCAGTTAGAATGGTTAAGAAGTTTAAGTATTTAGGGTCAACTGTTCAGAGTGATGGAGGATTAGAGGCTGAAATTTAGCACAGAGTGAATGGGGGATGGATAAATTGGAGAAGAATGAGTGGAGTGCTTTGTGATAAGGATTTAAATTGCAGGTTGAAGGGAAACATTTATAAGTCTGTGGTGAGACCTGCGTTGCTCTATGGTGCAGAGACCTGGCCAATCACAAGGGCTCAGGAAAAGAAGATGGAGATCGCAGAAATTAGGAGGATGCTGCGGTGGATGTGCTGGGTGACAAGGAAGGATAAAGTCAGGAATGAGTACATAGGAGGGTCGGTTAAAGTGTTAGATCTGTTAGCGAAGAAGATGCAAGAATGCCGATTAAGATGGTTTGGGCACTTTCAGCGCAGGAGCGAAGAATACTTGGGGAAGAGAGTAATGCAGCTGGAGGTGAGGGGGGGAATAGGAAGAGGGGCCGGCCAAAGATGAGATGGAAGGACAAGGTGCGAGAGGACCTGAGGGAGAGATAGGATGGGAAGAGGAGGAAGTGTTGGAGCGGTGGAGGAAGAGAATACAAGAAGAGAACGCCGACCCCACATGAGTGGGACAAGGCGAGGACAAACACTTATAACAAATACTGGCTTTTGATAAGATGCGGGCCCGGCATAGGAAGTCACAATTGCCATTATTTCGTCCAAGTCTCGATACTTGTGATTACCCTGCGGCTAGTTTGCCCTCTTGAATCCCGAACTGCCATATTTAGCGTCATAACAAGATTTCAAGAGATATATCGAATAAAGTTGAACCAACCATCCCTTAGGCTGTGCTCAAGCTCAACGTCTTTGTACATATGTCTTAGGTTTAGAGGGCAGGCGCTTTATTTACCAAGGTTACCCGACCGGACTACATTCTGAGGAAATTTAGCGATGCAGCTTCTAGATCCTCTTTTGTCGTAGACAGTAATGAAGTTTTTAGACTAAGATGTTTTTAGAGTCTGATCACGACGTAAGAGAAATTTCGACATGATGCACCCTTATTATGGTAGGATATGTCTCACAAGATGCGATGCGAATCGAAATAAGATGCTAAGTTTACTTCGTGGACTATTTACGGCGTGTTGCGCATACACGCCCTTGGAAAGAAATGAGAGTGCTCGTCTTGTATTGCATGTCTTCATTATCCTACTGTGAGCTCCATGCTAAATTTATGAACGCGCTCAATGCCTCGTTTGCGTCCTCTAACACTTAGTACAGATTGCACAATGTACCAGGCTGTCCATATAACGCCCTATTTGTGTACGTCACCTACTGTGAAATGAACTATACATACAGTCTTGACATCGTTATATATTTTTTCGGCAAGCATGTAATAAAAAATAATTTTCTCGAGATCCAGGGAGATACTAGGTATGTAATCAATAATAATTTTTTTCTCAATGACACCAGGAGCAAAATATGCAGTCAGGAATATGGAAGCAAGGTGCAACACCAGTGTCCGGAAATACTCCATGCACCGTATTCAAGCAAAGAGTAAGATTAAGCCTTGTTGCCAAACCTTAATGGCAGTCGGGAGAGCCGTCTTCGATTCCCTACCAATTAATATCAATTTTCTCGCGGCGAATTTCTCGTATAATTACAAATGGCTCCAACATTTTATCCCAGACTTGACTGTAGCTTCTGGAGGATAAAATATTTGGACTCATGACAAATTAATTTTTGCCCTAGGTTTTAATGGCGTAGATTGGATAGAAGGTTATGACAGTTATATTCTGGCGTTTATTTTGTCGAATCAGATTGTATTTGCTATATCTCGAGTATTTTTGTTGCGCTAACAGTTATTCCCTTCCCTTAACATCGTGAAAAAGGTCCCTCGGAGTACCTGCGTGTATGTATTTTTAAAGACGGAAAACAAGTACTTATCTTATTCTCCAAAAAACTGTCTCTCATAATGGAGTTCAGGTTTTTTGCCGGACCTCTTTTGCACCCATAGTGATTGTTCCCAGCTCGCTCTTAGCCCAAGCGCTAGATTTCTTCTTAGTTAAGGGAAAACAAAACACCACTGCGTATGCGACATGCCTTGGCCTACTTGCGATGGCGGGAGGACAACTTGTTTGAGCGCTGTTCCGTGGGACTGACGACACTTCATGCTTACAAATCGGGGGCGCCTATTATTTTCATCAGTTCTCAAAACACGGAGGTGTGACGCGATTAATGAAGTCATAGCTATTGAATATAAAATATGGGCTATAATCCTCCCACTTAGGTTTGCCTCCTTTCATGATTCTGGGAATACTTTCACCGCAATGGTAGCTTTTTCTTCCTCTTATGTTATAAGTATGTTATAATAATTCCCTTCGCTCTAACCATTAATAAAATACGCCATATTCAACTTTTTAGTGCAGAAATAGCTAATGGCTACAATTTCTTTCCAGTAAAAAGAAGCTTAATGTGTTATTCCTAAGAGATGTTTCTCAAAATCGCTAATGTTATTACTATGGATTCTTTTGTTGACATACATCATTTTGATTCTGAACTAATTTTATTATAAACATTATATATATAATCGTGATTACAATCTGGCCTACACACTTTTAATAAGACATCTTCTACCAACGCATTTGTTAATGATTCGTATCAAAACGCGCAACCCCTAATTTGAACCCACCAGCTGTGCCTCACAATCTAGCATCTACAAGAATAGCGACTTCTGAAAATTCTAGAAACTCTCATGTTACCTCGTATGCCTAGGTCACAAGTCTACACCGTGAGAGTAGTGTTTACGCTTATTATTACTGTTTGACCTCAATCGCCTGAACACCGCACCTGTTTTCAGCGCCCATTTATACTGTCATGGTTCATGAAGGCCATGGTAGAGTCCAACGAGAACAATTTACGAAACACTTATGTTGTGTACTCCTTCATGATGATTTTTATCAGTATGGGTAACTAGTAACGTCGCAAATCAACCCTAGATAATGGCATATGAGCTCTAGAATAGCATTAATGAGCTGTATTAATAAATGACGTAAAATCCGGGTTCTGCTGTTTTTAATTTTTCCTGGTCAAAATCAGAGGGATAAAATGTTTTTCATATCGCCGAGAGTTAAAAATGGCAGCCAGCATGCCATTCGCAAGTCACTTTCTGTGGACTAACGCCGCGCCGGCAGGACCACTGCCAGTCACAGCTAAAATGACATTGTAATAATCTTTACAAAGTACGATGAATTTCTATTGACGTTCCTTAGACCTGGTGTAACTAAAGTATGAATGCGAAGTAATGTGTAAATAGGGATAAATAGTCCTAATTTGGGCAAATAAGGCTCATGCGTGCTTCTGATTGCAAAATAGTATTCAGACACACTTTTATTTATATTTAAATCTACACACCTTTATTCGCATATACTTTCTAATGCCATACACTGTGTAATTATCAAAATATACATATCGCAAATCCAAGAGCAGAACCTGGATCAGAAACTTTTAATTCACGAGCTCTATGAAATACCAAGTAAGAGTCGCATTTTTTTGCTCTGTCATAAGCGAAGAGGTAGCATGAAAAACTATTAGAAGGATTATGTCGGGTCATTTCTCTTTTACATTTCCCTTACCTACTATACCTATCCTTTTGATGCCTGGTGTCCTAACACCCACTGCCACACGCCCTTGCGGGAGCTGACGGGGTAGTACGCGGATGTAGATATCGCACGAAAGCAAGGACTGGTAAAAAACAAATCGAAATGAAAATGAAGTCCAGAAAACGCTGTGCAATCGCGAGATTCCGACTTTCGCTATGCTAACGTGATCGTCAAAGCGTGAAGTTCTCCCCCACCCCAGCACCCCTCCAATTCCATGAGTTAATCTCACCGTGTAAGTTCATCGCACCGCACTTCCTCCATTTTTCCCAAAGCTCCCGAGGAAGAATAAATCGCGCAATTAATAACGGGGAAGCGGCGGAAGTATTCCCAATTTTTTCTCCCGAGGGAAGTGGGCGGTTTACGGATAAACATGCCGCGGCGTCGACGCTGACAAATTGGCAGGGGAGCGTTTGACAACAATAGAAATAAGATGGCGCCTATGTGTGCCTATTTGAATGCAGCCATGATGCCATGATTGAACGTGATTTGGGTTGCCATATTTTAAAATGAAAAAAATGGGGGAATTACCATATTTTATAAAAATAGGGTAATCCCTTCTTTTTTTATTTTAAAATACAATGAAAAGCCGGGGGATTATCATTAAACGTTTTAGTCTATTTTCTTTAACTGGAATTTTGGAGTAGAGCATGTTTTGATGCTTATTATTAGCATATCAACTTTTAAGTTGTGTTCTTGTGGGATTACGTGGTGTATATCCCAAACAATAAAGCCCGCCTGACAACTGATTCGCATGTTTGAAGCGAGTTATTGAGCATTGTTTTTGGAGCGGAGTGATATAAAAATATTATTTCGAAGTGATTGAATGAAGCGGACGTTCAGGGTGTGAGATATAGTTCAGCGAACAGCATTAATATTGATATAATATTTATGATTGCAAGAAGGGTGGTTTAATGTAGACTGAATGCGGGCTAAAATTTACAAATACGTCAGATTAAACAACCCGAAGTTTCGAGTTAAACTTCAATCAATCTTTTATTTTATCATATTTGGGTGTAGGTACAAAGATAATGGGCATCATCTCATTTTTTTCAACATTACACGATGGAAGAAAATTGAGCTTCTACCATTTTACTAGCGGGGCTGGGAAGCGATCATAAAAACCGGGGGGTTTCCCTGTTTTCTGGACATTTAATCGGGGGCTGAAGAAGGACATTAAAAACCGGGTGATTTGGTAACGCTAAACGTGATAGAGTGAGCGAGAGATGAAAAGGTAAATTGGCACTAGTCGTTATATGGGTGATATTTTTACTCTTTCCTATTGGAATAAATCTCGTGGATATTCGCGGGAAACTCCTCGCTGGCTTTCTCAAAGAGCTCCTTATCCACGCAGGAACTCCCTCATTGCTGTATTGTCGTTTCTGTTTCTCTTCCTACACAACGTACTCACGTGTGTCAGGGTTACTACAATACAAGTCATGAAGGCGTAGGCAATAGAATGGGAAAATATGATTGGGAGATGGAAGTAGTATGAGGTGTGTTTCGGCTGATTATTGGCTGAATATGCTTTTATTGTAGTCATTGATGGTGTGTGGGAAGGAATAATTCTTATTTCATTTCGGTTAGACTATGTACCCTTGTTATCTTGTCGCTTTTTTGTTACCAACAGGTGAAGTTGGGGAGGGGATAAAATAATATCCTCCGTGCCATACGTAAACGCTTTCGATTTGAAATTTCCTTTCAGTCATTTGTGAATATTCAAGTAATTTGTAAATTTGAATTTGTTCGACGTATGCCGTACACGTTATGCATTTTGCTCAATTTTATCAACTGTATCGTTTCGTACTTTTATCAGGTGTTTTTAAAAAATTATTAGCTTATTTTGAGCTTTCTTTTGTTGTTGCTCTTGCTAACATGTGGCAATATCCAATTCACACAACGTAATATGTCTCATAGTTTGAACTTCTTAACATACTATTATGCATGAGCACCTCATAATAAAGTTGATAAATCCTCTAAATGATGCATCGCCCCTTCAAAGATTAGTCTTATAGCACATATTCATTATTTTCTTAACCGGGTACAATGAATTCCTTAATCTGAAAGTTCGACGAACTTGTAACATGAAGTGAACGTTTTAATCGTCATGCTAGCCTCGAAGATAGTAATGGAAAAATATAGCTCTCAAAGATTGTTATCGAATTTGAAATAAGAGTACTCAAGTAGCCACGAGGGTTTTCTTAGGGAAGTCCTGTTGCAGTTAGGTACGTGCTGCCTTTCTATATTTAAAGTATTTTTGTCTCCATGCGTTAGGAGCCGCTACGACACTAAGGTGATTTATATATGGAAAATATAACTCTATAAGGGGTGCAATTAAAATGTGAATGGTCGCCACTTCCAAATGTAGTTTCCCTAGTAGGAGTGAAAATGTTCATAACGACAGATATGCATGGCTGCAGTAATCCAACATTCGGAATCATTTTCTGCACGTATACGCACCGAAATGTCTAAAACCAAAATGCAGCCATCCTTTAATTTTTATAAATTTAAGGATTGTCTGGCATTAAAATGAGATATCTCATCCGTTTATGATTGACCAAATGCTTTAGAGAGCCGGCATTGGCGTGGGTTCAAAATAGCTACACCTAGCGCGTGTAATTATAGCATTTAATTGAGTGTTGCCCCAAGAATTGAAGATACAAAGGCAGGATTGAATGGATGACTCCTTCCTCAAGGGCAATACGGGCAGAGACGACCGGATGGTGTCATTATTTTTCCCGCTTCAACTTCCTTCCAAGTGATTGCCAAGGTCTTTATTGAAATGAATGGGGGATGGTACTCAAGACTTATCCTGTCTAATTTGGAAAAAAATGAACGATCAGCTTCGCTACTTCTGGGTCTAAATGAATTACTTTAGTCTCCCAAAGGATTCAGTTAGCAAAGGTTAGAGAAATATTGCTCAGGTTTATTTTCTTTCTATGTAAACCACGAAGTTCTAAAAACTAATGAAGGTGATGAGATTGTCTTTAAAGTGCACGATTTGTTTTCCGTAGGAGCTTGACACCGTAGCCCTCCAAAATATTCTTCTGCAATGATTACCACAAAGTTACATAATATCTACAAATCATCATTGCTACTTTTATTCAGGGATCCATTACTCTTAAATCAAGGTGAATTGAGACCATTAAGAAGGAAAAGTTGTCGTATTAATAGTTAGAGATTTTTGAGAGAAATAATTGCTTGTTGTTCGGTCGTTGGTCACACTTACCATAATCATGTATACACCTCTTATCCTAACTTACATCGTAAAACAGGTGACAAGTCACGACTGGTGTTTGAGGAGTGCGGTCACCACCTTGAGATTTGAGAATTTCTCGCCAATGAAGTCATAGACTGTATTAAGTGAAGAGCATGATAACACTCCTCGGGAAATAAAGTACTTTCTGTTTTTCAACTTGTATTTATACTAAAACGTCAATTGGATCATTCCCTAAATGTTTGCCATCTTTTTATGAAATATTTTGTCCTATCCTTGGAAATTGACTTACCTATTCTAACGAAATAAATGTTTTGTTATTTAAATTAGGTTTTACGTTTGAAGGAAAATTAGGTTTGAAATATTCCAATGAACTGAAAATCCAGTGAAAATTAATTCAATAATTCATCAATTTATTGCGAGTTATAGAAATCATATTGATTCTCCTTTATCAGCTGGGATTACTAATGTGGGACACAATAATTCTCAGTTAATAACCGAGAGAATAAATAGGGGACTCAACATCCACTTCTTCGAGGGAAGAACATGACCCATCGTCTATTTCGGAGCTGCGTAGTCGGCCTTGGCTGGGATGTTCCTTTCCGGGTGACGTTATAGAAGGATGCTCATCCGTGAAATTCCGAGACAATTTACCGCCTGTGGGACTCTTTCGTTTTCCCTAAGGAAAAAAAATATTTCTTCCAATTCGCCTGCTTGTCCACCGCCCGCTTAATGTAAGCACGTGCCTTAACCTGACCTCAGTAATTTGTTGACGGTGATAGTAATCACTGAGCGTGCTGTGTGCTCGCGCTTTTAATGTGTGCCAATTGGTTAGTTGTATTTTCCTTGCTATTTTGAATTTTTGTGGTTTTGAATAGTTTTTATGTTATTATTTTATTACCAAAGCTGCGTAACGTGGTAGTTAGCAAAAGACGAAAAACAAGCTCTACCGCTACGTTGTGGAATTATTTTTTTCAGATTGCAGAAGTGCACATATTGCTGGAGCAAAAAGGAGCCAAAGCTGGAGTACATACTGAAGTTTTTAAGGTTTGACGCAAAAAGAAAAGTCAGTAGCCACACATTTTAGGAAAGTAGTAATGTAAATCGCAATGGTTTATTTGTGTTTTTTTCCTGACCGTGAAGTGAAGTGTGTTGTAGTTAAAACGATAGACAAACGACTCTTAAAACTCGTTTTTTTAGAATAACCAACTTGAGTAGCATTAATTTTCATAAGATATTAGAAATTCTCTAAGGTCGTTCCGCTTCGTAAATAAAATTGCCGGTAGATTTTAAATTACAATTTCTCCCGCGATATCTAGCTTCGGCTATCCTCTCCGGTAATAAGAAGCTCGATCGGTGTCCCAGCTTGTTGGTGTCAAAAACATTGATCCAGCTGTTAGCATCCAATAGCGTGAAATTACCCGGCCCCGGGCAATGCGTCCCACCTTGCATTCCATATCCGGGGCGATATATGCCCTCCGCCTTGTGTTACTTCCTGCTACCTTCCATACACGTGCGATACTCGATAATGTGACTCTCGTTTCTCCAATGATAGGTCCACCCCAATGGATCTTGTCATTATTTTTTGATGTTCCATCGATGGCCCTCTTGAGTCCTTCGCGAGTACGCTCGAAGTAAATGACAGCCTTCCAACCTTCGTCCTAATGCAAGCAATGTCCTCAGTAGTGAATTGAGTTTCTCTCTGTGGATGAATTTTAGTTTGCTACAGCTCCCATTCATTTTATTTTCAGCCAACAACTAAATTCTCTCATTATTTCTCAAGTTGATATGCTTCGTAATTTGCTTCAAGTATTTCATCCTTCATCTTTCTCGGTGATTCTTCCCATTTGTTGTCACTTCCGTTATAGTTTTCAGGAGGCCGAGGATGTTTCAGAATGTGCCTAATAAGTTTGTTTCATCTTCCACCTAGTGTTTTCATCAATAGCATTTTCTTCCCAGATCTTCGTAGGACTTCTTCAATGGTGATTTTATCTGCCAATTTGGTCTTCAGCATTCTTCGATAACTCCACATTTCCATTGCTTCCAATCACCTTTGTTCTGTAACTTTAAAATCGTCCAAGCATCATTGTCACATATCAACATGCTCCATACGTTTTAACGAAGTGTTTCCAACATTGTGGTGCCATCTGTTAATAGACTCTTCCTCCTGAAAGAATGCATTATTTTCTCGTCCAGCGTTATCAGAGCATATTTTGAGTCGATGAAGTTCCCCTTTTTCACAATACTTCAACAAACGGTGATGCGATGAGTGGGAGAAGGAGAAGCAGCTGTTACCTCTTCATTTCTCGTTCCATGATGTTCGCCCGACGTAAAATGTTTAAAGGCTCTAAAGATTACGATGTCAAGTTTTTAGGAGGAGAGGGGCGAGGGCCGATTGAGGGGGGGGGCAGGCGATGAGTCAAGGGGGAGCCTTCGGTTGGTTTGGTTTTGGGTCGTGTGGGTGGCGTGCCAAGGACGACTGCCATCCACGAAGTCTGCTTCGCGAAGGCGCAAGGCCGCCAGGGTGTGGCCACACCTCTTCCCCCACGTCCCACCCCCGGATATCCATCCCAAACCCCTCCCCCCTCTCTCCCTCACCTTCCTCCTTGTTACAGAGTCTGTTTCTTAAATAAGTAAGACTCCGCGAAATATCCTCCCTTCGAATTCCTCTTCATCCTTTCCTCGCTTCGCAAAAAAATCCACCTAGAGGTCCTCGCTTTCGATCCAGATCCCATACAATACCCACGTGGGCCTGTATCAGATGACGAAAAACTCCTTTTCTGAGATAATGAAGGCCTACATCCTCTCTTCCCTGCAATAAAAATTTCAATCGCGGGCACTGTCATTTCTCCCCTGCAATAACGTGTACAATGGTGGGTTTTAAAAGTTATAAATAATTTATGAATTTATGGGCTGAGGCCAAAATTGGCAGTCTGACGTGCATGTGTTATTACGCAACCTTAAAACTCGTATCTAATGAACATCTTGGATATTATGAAGTGGTCGCTGTGATTACGTATCTTCTTAAATAGTCTGTGTGGCTAAAACTGCGCCTCCGGGAGTGTTTGAGTGTCTTGCTGCCTTTGCAGCAGCATCGCAATCCCCAGGAATTCCTAAAGCCAATGGTTACTTCAAGATAGCAGTGTTACTTGCTTCAGATGTTTTTCCTTTCGAAACACAATATTCAAATCAATTCTATCCCCTTCCCCACTCCCTCCCTCCAATTTCCTAACCTCCCCCTCTCCCCTTATATATATACCTTGATTTACAAATTTATGTACCTGATGATGACGCAGTGCATCGAAACCCGGGTCGGATAAATTTTTATCTGTGGAAAATTGCATCTTCTAAGTTCTTATTATGTTCAAATTCCACAAAATCTCGCCCTTTTTGTTAATTCAATTCTTTGAAGGAAGGAAACAATTTGTTCTGCCACCATATCCTAGGCCTAATTGGTTCTGTTATTTTCTCCTTCACCTCTCACAGCGCTGCAATTCAGCAGTTTGGCTGTATCACTGCCATGGTCATCTTAAGGGAAACACTCGTTATCGTGTACGAAGGAATAGTACATGAAGCCCTCAATGATATTATTGAATCCATTTTTTCCTTGATAGGAAAATTTCTTTATCTGAATTCTGTATTCTCTTTTTTATTTCAGTATTTAATTCCGAAGTTGAAGTTTATAATCGGAATACCTCGCATTTCCTATCATCGGGCGAAATTGGAAGGAATCTTCTAGCTTCCTGTTTGTCGATTCACACAAAATTTGCTATGTGACCCCGAAAAACCTAGTAAAATATTTAGTTAATAGCCCCGATGTTTAATTAATCTCGGTTGGATATAAGCATATTTTGATTAACCTTAATGAGCCAATGCATTACATAATTATGCTTGGTACCTTATCATTTTCCTACAATTAACCTTTGATCGTGGTTTGAATTTCGGCTATAAATAGGCTACAACCCAAATTTATTGCCTCTGAAAGGAAAGAGAAAGTAGGAATGGTTTGGGTTAATGATATGTAATTGAGCATACATCAGGAATCTAAAAATAAATTGATAATATAAATTACTTTTATGACTTAATAAATGAGGTACATGACTTTACCGTGGCGTCACTCGCTAAAGGAAGAAACAAATGTGAGAATTTAACAATTAATGAAAAAATCGATTGTCTACCCTGGGATTTGAACCCAGATCCCCGGAAAATTAACCTTAGAAATTGAAATTTACGCGTTCGGCACCATCGCTCATGTTACACGTTTCTAAAACCATGTCTATGATGTTTTACCTTAAGTTGTTTTCTCGACGTATATAGCTTGAAAGAGGAAATTATCGTCGACTTATCTCGCCAAAAACATCTTAATGGCCAGAAACTATTATCTCTCTGCTCGTATTCTTCATTTTTCCCCAATTTCCCTCGTGGCAAAAATCTGAAAAGGCACTTTCAAGGAAAGGAACCGGGGGGGGAGGGGGGGGGAGAATAATCAATTAGCGAGCATGGCGTGAATGATATGATATTTCCCGTCGTTCGACCGTGAAAGTCATTCTACAAAACAATGGCCAGCAGAGGAGCAAACAAAACATCCTGGTAAAGACGCGATTTCGCGGCCGCAAACGCTCGAAAAACCTGTGGGTGTGTGACCCCCCAAGGTCTCGTCCTGGGCTCCCTCCCGTAATTTGAAAAAAATTGCGGCGAGGATCGTTTCCTCCTGAGGCCGCCTGGGGGAGACACAATCCCGTCGGATATGAACCGCACTTCCTCACACGCCACCTTTCTTCGCCAAGCCCACTTACTCAGTTCCAACTTCCCACTCCATCATATCAAGTGGTAGGGGCGGATTTTTTTACTTTTATTCGATATTACATGTCTTTCGAAAAATATGTTTTTCAGCCAATGGAATGTTTTTTTCCTTGCATTTTTCCCCGGAATTATTTGATGCACAATTTTGCATGGACACATCTGCTGCCCTGAGAATCAACTAAGGGCCTAAGGCTTTAAAAAAATAGTTAGTATACGTATTTGTACCATATATAAAGTAAATAATCCAATAAATCTACACCGCACTTGAATCATAACAGGTATTAATTACGCACATGGGCTTAAGTAATCAATTTAGCGCGTTGTTTGCGACTTATTCATCACATTAGATTTTAATTGTTTATTTGCGATCAGAGGATTATGATTTCCAGAAGATTAAAAAAAGAAATTCTTGGGAATAAGTGTTAGAGAAGGATATGGTTCCCCGTTATTACTTCGCTGACTTTTGCAAGCGGCGCTAGTCCGTAGTTTTACACGTTAGGTGACAATTCCCTAGACTTCAGAAAGTTTTATTTTTCATTTGTTGTTTTAGCTCATCCATTGAACAAATGATTTGTATGAAATTAGGAAAAACCATTTTCAAAATAAACCTTTTTCGCAAAATGTATTGGAAATGAAGTTAAAACTTGAGTGTTTCCGATCCGCCCATCGCTAATCTTAGCCACACAGAAAGCCGCAGGTTCTCTAACTCTCCGCCCACCTGCCCGCAAGCAAATGGCTCCGTAATCCTTTCCTCATCTTCTCCCTCATCCCATGCCATCATCTTCGCATCCATCGTTGACTCACCAAATCCCTGTAATTTCCTCTCTCCGTCCCACACTACCGGTTCCCCTCTTATACCTATCTTCCTGCCGGTATTCCACGCACATCATTTCCTCAGGATCAATTGTGTTCATCCCCTTTGTTCCACGACGAACACTCCTTCGTGCCTGATTCTTTCAATTTCCCCTTTTCATAATCTTTATGCGTTTTTCAGTGAATGATATTATTGAATTTAATATTTACATAAAATAAAGGACTTCAAATTAGCAAATGAATTCATTGTATGGTATTATTTTTATCTCTGTTTATTGTAAACCGTTGTCTGATAAATAATACAAATTATGTGGATTTAAAAAGACTGTCTGTTGATTAAAATGTTTGTTTTTACGTTTTTCACTTGAAAATATATTGAATATTTAAGAACGGGTCGTTTTTTACTAGCTGTGCCACCTTTGAATCGCGAAATATCGAAAACAGTCACTGGCATTTGTCCAAAAATTGACATTTCTCTATTTCTCCATGAGCTCTATGGTCGTGCAAGGAAAAAACGCCGGATTAATATTGGATCTAAAATGGAAGTTACGTCAATTCTTGTACAATTAAGCATAATATTGTCCATATTCTCAATGCGCCGCGGAAAGTTGTCTTCGTTCAATTCCGCTGCCCAATTATCTTTCATTTTTTTCCTTCTTTTGAAAAGGCCATTTGAAATCCACTGAATACGCGTTTACTTTTTGCCCTGATGCAATATGTCGTGGCTTTCTCAAGACTTGGAAATCTTGCCGGCGCCGCAGTTAAATCATGATCACTGCTTGTCTTCTTCCTCCCCGAGCATAATGAGGTGTCTGCCTCGGCACTGGGAAGCTGTGGACGTAGGGATGAGGATTGGAAGGAGAAAGCCCATTTCCTGGACGTTTATTGACGTGGAAAATCCTATCTTTTTTTTACCAAGCTCGAAATTTTCATTTTCCAGTTTCCGGCGGTTATTTACTTTGTAATGACTTTTTGTCCAATAATGAGTTAATTTTTCTTGAATCCCTAATTTATGGCAACACTTCCAACAGTGCTGCGAGAATATTCTGTCGAGGAATAAACACATTATGGTAAATTACATTCATATGTACCTGCATAAGTAGGTACCCTTCATTGTGTGAGAATCGGAATTGCACCAATCATTTCCCGAACATTATGTTCTACATAAATATCATTTATGCCTATATCAAACCTGAGTATAAGTGTATTAGCCTTGCATTATCAAATATATTTTCTTTAAATTTTAACCATCTGCATGCGTTTCTGAAATTCAGTATATATTACTCACTAAAATCTGCTGCATATCTCTGCTCCATAAGGTCGAGGCGGAAAAAAAACTGGTAGGTAACGCACAATGTCACCTGCACCGAAGAGCCCATCTCATAGCAAGAGCCTACTTCTGGACCTTCGCTGACTTCTCTTATCCAAAGTCAGAAATGTTATCCTCGATTGGTAAAGAGGTTGCGGATATTCAAATATGAGACAATGCATCTTGTGTTCGCCAAATCCTTTTGACGAGTATGATGGAACCGACTGACAAAAGTTGAGGCAGGGCTAAACGGATAAATGCTTGATTTTGTGAAAACAACATCACAGTAAATTAACCTTTTTGAGAAAATGCAAAGCTTTCATTTACTTGACTGTATTAGGCTAGATGGGGCTTGAATTTTTAAAACAGCCTCGGAAAACACGTTAATTATCGGAAAATGATTTGGCGTTTATTCTACGGGACATTACTTTGAAAGTTCTGGTGGAAAATAAAAATATTTAGCTAGCCCTTCGCGTTCTACTTATATGTATTTATTGAAGAAATATACATAGCAGAAACGTGAAGATAGTACCTAGTGTTTGTCGAACCATTATCATATTTCATCAATAAATATACATTAGCGGAACACAATGTCTTGTTAAATCGTGTTTCTCTCTAATGGATGAGATATTTTCCAGAATCGAGATTCGCGGTCTTCTCCACACAAGTTTCACACGGTGATGATGAAAAATGAAGGCGACCATAAATGTTGAACGTGAGATTTTCGGCAGTTTAGAGCCACAACTACTTGCTTTCTTTAAGACTCTGGGTCGAGCAAAACCATGTCGCAAAAATGCCACCAGCACAGTCCCTGCCATTCATCCTTCCTTCTTTCCCCTCCTCCACCCTCCGCTTCCTTTTTCCGGAGAAGTCCACCCCTCCCCACTGGTAACATAAGGACGCACCTGGAAGGGTCCTCTCGTAGGGAGCACGTTTTGCTTAGGGGTCGTTTGCTAAAACGTTTGCCGACGGTCACGTTAGGGGTGGTGAGAAGAATACGCGTGGAATAAGGAGTGCGGGTGAAGGGCGTTTGCAAAATGCGAGACGGGATGTCACTGCAGGACAGAGACGAATGGGGAAGGACGGGGAAAGGTGTCAAGTTGGAGGAGGATGTGTTCCACTATCACCTGCTTGACCGTTTCAGGGCGCGGGTGGGACTCGTTGCAAGAGGATAACTCAAGTAGAAGAATCTAAATCCAGCACTGAAGTGTAGAAGTTTTGCTCCATCATTGCAATGGTCATCACAACAGGAACACTCGCTATCTTGTACGAAGGAATAAAGCATGCGGCTTTAAATGATGTTACTGAATCCACTTTTTCCTTGATGGGATTACGACGTCATCAGAATCCTGTATTCTCTCTGTTATTTCAGTATTCAATTTCTAAGTTCAAGTTAATCATCGGAGTACCTCGAACTTCCTATCATCAGGAGAAATCGGAAGGTAGTTTGTAGCTTCCTGTTAGTTGATTCGAACAAAATTTGCGTTATGACCCTAAAATACCCATGCGTTAGTTCCCAAAAATGCCTATAAGGGAATCGACGCAAGCCGCGTTAGCATAGTTGGTAACGGGCCTGGCAAACCAAATGCCTAATCCTACCTCGGATACGTTGATGTCCAGTTTGTTCCAGGATTAAATGTTAACTTTATCCAGTGCGGTATAACGTTAACAGTGAGAGCACCAAAAACCCAAGTCAGTACGTGCTTGTCGACCATTTAGACTTTTAAAAGTGGTTTGAGCGGGGTATAATCATAGAGCTCAATGAATTTGGTTTCATTTACAAGAAAAATATTATTTTTGACGATATCAAAATTGCTGCACTTATTGCTCTAATTTACGATATATTCGCCACGCAAGTGGTTTTACTTGTATCCAAAAAAAAGTAGAAGCCGTTTTACATTTACATGGGAAGCCAGCCATGTGCTACCGAGAGGCATTGTTAATAAATGTTAAAGTCCTCACGCAAAGATAGAGACAGAAATGTTACGATGCGTAGTTTGTATGTTTTATCGACGGTATTATAAAATAAATTTATTTTTTTTCGTAATAATTTTTATAAAAACACAAATGATATTCGACTGGGAAAGCGATTTCAACGTACGGAGTGGAAGAATAAAGTCAATTTAAAGCCTCAAATTTGTACTTTTAGTTAATTATTGAGATGTCCAGTCAGAAAGACGAAGTTTTTGCGCCATTAGTATTGCTATATTTTCTTCGTGCTTCTTATAATTGCTTAAATTTTAAAATGACGTTCGAATATATCGAATCCAGTATGACTAGAGAAAAAGCTCGCTTACGCTTCCTGAAGTTACTTTTCTTTCTCTTTATCTGTGCCATTCGGAGAACTATTCACCGAAAGATTCCGAGAGGTAGTTTTAAAAATAAATAGAATTTTATAAAACCTGGGCGGAGGAGAAGTGATTACGGTTGGCTGGATACAGTGTGGGAGGGTTGAAGGAAGAACTTAGAAATTTTCGCGAAAAGTTGACTTCGCCGTCCGAAGAGGTAGTGTGGGCGTTGCCGGTGGTTGGGGGAGGAGGCTGAATGGAAGGGGAGAGGGTGGCATTAATGGGAGGAGGGGAAGTAAGAAGAGGAAAAGGCGAAGGTCGCGATGATTCAGGATTAGCTCAGTGACCTCCCCTGCCCATTATCCCATGCGTGCCCACGCACCGCTGCTGTCTTTTCACGGAGGGAGGAAAGGGGGGAGGTGAATAAGGGAGGGAGGCAACTTCCGAGGAATGCTTGCGGAACGAGAAAAAGCCTCGTTCGACTCGAAGCAATGGCGGGGCAGGTGACAAAACGTTCCGGATGCCAATGACACCACGGGACCTTGGCTTCCAAATCATTGAAGGCGGACGGATTCCCACTCCCTGTGGATCTTCTCCTTCGGCTTCCGACGACGCAGAAACGACCGTCAATTATTTTAGGGGTCACATCGGTGAATACGCTATCCCCGTTTAAGATTGCCATCGTTATTATAGTGTTAGTGAAACATGGTGGCAGTTGCGCAGAAGTACCTTTCCAGCGAAAGGGTTATTTGTCTGTTCACCACCATGTTGTTCATGGGTGAGTAAGGCAGTCGACGCATTCAACTTCCAGGGTTTCTGAGGCCAGAAACCATCCCTGCCTACTTCCTAACACTCAATCTGTAATTCACATCAACGATAATGGTCTTAGTTGCTCTTCTTCCATTTTTTATAAACGAGCTTCTCTAATGGGTGACGGACACTATTAATGTATTTTGTTGCAGCCTCTTTTGAGTAGTAAACATAGTTATTTAACCCGCTGACATTTCCCCGCACTCTCTGGCCAAATGCAGTAATGTTGGCAGCGTTGCGTGCAATGTACTGTCCTCTCCCCTCCGCTCCTTTGCCGAACCTACGACGTGGGCCTTGACACCACTCTTCGTGAAGGTGACTGCCAGCAAGTTTCGCCACCATTATACGTGGTGCTTTAATTTTCTCAATTAGTAATGCTCGTAGCAACTTGCTACTAATTGGAAAATATTATCCTATCGTAGAGATAGTCATGCATTAGCCTCGGACGTTAGGGAAGAGAATTCACTCTAGCCCTTTAAGCCCGAATTCATGTGGCTTAGGAACTTCCTAGCTATAGATTTGACACGTTTGCAGGAGCACTGTCTTCTGCCTAAGGGTAGTGATTTTGTCGTTTAGTGGTAGCCACTTTATTTGTTGTTTAATCATATGAGACACGTCTTCCACAGAAATAATCAACGGGTGTACCTACACTGCACACTGACGGATCTCAGTTTCCGTATGTTTTTTATTACATCTGATTAGCCCCCAATGTTTGGTCATTTTCTCTCTCTCGGTAGATCTTATATTATGTATTATTATTAATCCTCAGGAAGGTCTACCGATCAAGGCACATAAGAGTAGCATGTTTGTAGTTCGCAAAGCAATCGATTTTTGGCAGTAGATGGAATTCAGTACTGCGACCCTTCAAAATGTACAGTAGGAGAGGTTTTTTTCCCCCCAGTATTAACCCGAAAGATACCTTATAGAGATATGTTTTCCCATTTTATGCCTTCCGTATCCGTGTGGTATATCCGCTGCGTTGCTTGGCTAATCGTTGTGGTCGAGAATTCAAAGGTCTTTCTGCGTTGTGTTCAGAAGACAGGCCAGATGTTAATCGGCAACGTATATTGTGCTTGTCCAGTGGAAGGCACACACATTATATATATTTTCGTCATCGCATTGTCGGCGAAAAATAAAACACTTAAAAAGGGCCAACGAGGCAGGACGCAATAACGCGTTTCCGTTAGCATTGATGATTGAAAGAGCACAAATGAGTTCTTCGCGGTTGGTCTCATGTGTGTATTTGTGAAAAAACGAGCTATCGCGACCGCGGCCTGGGCATCTCTCTCATCTCTACTCGACCGTTTCCAGTGTGTTTTTCCTCATTCATGTCTTGGAGAATGAATCCACGGTGGACCTTCCAGCGCAATCCAACCGTGTCTAATGGTTACAACGTTATTAATGTCACAATGGTTATGACAGAAACAATTTTCGCGTGTTTGCCAACTAAACTATCGCCTATCTTCAAAATTAATTGTACGTGCCTACTAAGGGGAGTTAAAATTCCACTGTGTCAGTGAGGTTGGTGAAGAATGAAATTCCACTCGACGACCAGCTGCCCAGGCAGAATCTCACTCCAGAAGGCAGCCGCAAGAGTAAATCAATTAGGCAAAAAATCTCCAGCTTCTCTTTGTTCTTGCTCTTGAGCAAGCGATGGTAATTTTAGCAAACGGTAATAATCTGCCATTATATTCGTAATCTCACTCTCCTCCTTACTTAAGTTGAGCGTGACATCTTTTTTCTGATTGTATTGCATCCTTGAAAAGTGCCCACCTTAAGCTTTTGTTTCATCGTGGTAAGCTCATCTTGATGCAAGGTTATGACTGTGATATAATTTAGTCCATAGTGCAGTCAGAATGAAAATTGTTCTATTTTTCTGCTAGTTTGATGTAGCTTACTTTATCTATTAAAGTCTGAACTGAAATACTGTGCTCTTATATACAGCGGTTAATAACAACACCGGCTCTATAAGTTATTGATCCCTGGCATCTTTGTTAAAGGAACATAGCTTTAGCAGCATTGGAACATAGAGGAACATTGTTTTAGTTTGTGAGGCGGGCCGGGATTGCAACAGGTGATTCAGTTCTCTCTATCGCTCTGCAAGTACCGATAATTAAGATGATTTTAAACTATTCGGTATCTAATGGAGCCAACCTTTCACAATAACGCAAGGCCAGTATCGATTACTGCAGAATTGCACGTAATGGCACTAAAGCCTTAATTTCAAGTGTGGTTTGTGTAGTGTGTTGTGCAAAAAGGCATTATCATGTGGACCTTAACATTCGAGGTCATTTTTTCTTGAAGCACAACAAGAACGAAAAAATATTGGAATATTAATGATATTACAATGTTTCGGGTTTCTCTTTCGTGAATTATTTACATTTGCTGCCCCGCGGGTGAATGCACCCCATTTATTTCTAGTGATAATCTTGAGTACATGCTACCTTCTGAATTACGACCACCATATCCATAACTTCTCGTCTTGGAAAAACAAAAAAAGCGCTATCATTTAGCAAACACAGAGGCAAATTGATTGATACATTGTTTTTTCTCTATATATACATACCTTCATGGAACATTGTTTTATTTCTTTGTAAAGGAGGTCGTCTCAGCCTTTATTAGATTGAACCTTTCCATCCTGAAGACATAAAATATTCGTACAACACTGCAATTCCATATTA
The DNA here is from genome assembly GCA_963573305.1 of Pyrrhosoma nymphula. NCBI lineage: Eukaryota > Metazoa > Arthropoda > Insecta > Odonata > Coenagrionidae > Pyrrhosoma > Pyrrhosoma nymphula. The sequence goes on from OY754336.1 coordinate 8,377,217, forward strand.
AAAGATTTATTGCGCAATCTAGGTTTCACCGCTTTGCAGCATCATCAGGTGACATTACTGCCTTCCTGACTGTCTTCCTTATTTATTACTTGATGATGTTGCAAAGTGGCTAAACCTAGGCCGTGTAATGAATTTTTTACCATGAAATTGCAGAATTGTATCTTCTCGGACTTCATTATTTCTTTTTCGTCATTTGAATTCTGTCCCAGAGCAGTTGAGTTACTTCTTTTCGTATTATTTTATTTATTTATTTATAAATAAAAATGTTTGTTTATTTATTTACTTGTCAATTTACTTATTATGACATCCATTCATTATGAAGTCCACTATGATCACTAATGTCTCCTTTTCTCTCCTCCACAGCGGTGAGCGATGTCGACAGCGACGGCGGTGGCGGAGGTCGTCGGTTGCACTATCGGACGCCGACGTCCCCGTTCCCCGATCACCGAGAAGACGAGATCGAATTCGAGGGACTCCCGGACCGGGACGAGGGCCCGGCGACCCAAGCGCCCCCGCCCCAGGAGGTGCGCATAGAGTGCAACAACGACGAGATCAACGTGGCGATCCGACCGGCGGCCGGCAGGAAGTTCGACGGCATGGTCTACCCGAAGGGGCTCTCCAAGAACTCCAGCTGCCTCGCCGAGTTCCTGGCCGAGACGCCCCCCATCAAATACGTGCTTCCCCTCAGGTCATGCAACACCATGAGCACGGATCTGGTGAGTTGGTGTAAAGATTTTCAAATTAATCGCTTCGGAGCATCGTGGCTTTTGATTCCTTCACTTTTCCACTGTTGTAGCTCTATCTAAAGTGGCTGAGGGACTAACCATATCAGTTTTTACTAAGATGGCTCTCAATGGCTTCTGCTGTTATTTTTACCATAAATTCCTGAGTTTCTAACATAGTTTTGCGCAGTTTTTGGGTTAGAACTTCAATGCAACCGGTCATGTTAATGTCTAGAACATTTCAACTAGTCCATTCCTAATGTAACAGGAACCACCCCTGCCACTTGCCCCTGAGGTGGAGCTAATAGGGTACTATGTAGGTGTAGCAGTCGTAAGGCAAAAACGCTTGCCGAATTTTGCTTCACACTTCAGGGGGCAATGGGACCCAACCATTGAGATACACACCTCAATGGACTCAACTGCCGATTACGGCGTAAATATGGCTACTATGGAAGCTAAGGACTGAAGTTCTTTCCTATACGTTCGAACGATGAGTTATTGCATCGATGCCCTGACAATTTCATATGTGTTAGCTAGGTGGGTTGTGCGTCCGGCTACGAATGTACATGAGAGAACCACTGTCGAAAACCAGTGAAATTATCCCTTCTCGTTATTTAACGTTCAAGAGTTGCAATTTACTGGATATTAATTAAGGACCCTTTTCTCAAGAATGCCAGTCAATTCACGAGTATTTTTTAAAATTCTAATTTAAACAGTATTAGATTCAAGTCGATATTTCACTTTGATCCAAGGTAATGGTAAAAATTGTTAAATTAAGTTTTCACTCATTACACCCAATTCAAAAGAAGAGGTGAAAAAATCATCTCTTTATGAATGTCCATGTCTCTAAAGGAAAATATCGTCAACATTTTGTGTTTATAACTTAAATCGCTTGATGGCTGGTGAGTAAGAAATTCTATCGGATAGTAATCGGCTTTGATAATGGTTAATTTATGTATTCATGATGAAACGATAAGACTTAGTAAAATCCTCACTAATTTATTAAATTAGTACCGACCCGTGTTTCTGCAACTGAGTGCCATTTTCAATAGTTCCAATTTAATAAATTAGTGAGGAGTTTACCAAGTTTTATCATTTCATCATGAATATCCAAAACTTCCACCAAGTATCGTCTGAAACAGTTTCGTTTGATATGTGTATTTATCAAATAGTTCACTAATTTCAGTCGTGCCAAAACATTTATGCATATGCCTACTTAGGATTTTGATAGTTTCAATTTTCAATGTCATGAATTGGTTTCAATGACTTTCAACTGAAATCTTAGGAATTAAGAGACGAGGAACTTCTTGCTCCACAGCCGACCGATAACCTTTCCACCAACTCCATCTTGAATTTAGTTATCACACGGCATCTTTTCATCATCTTTCACGTCTCACCGATTTTGTTCGGGTGGGCGCCGTGAAATAGGCATTCAACGACCCGCCATGGCGTGCTCTCAACGTGTGAAGCATCGCTGCGGATTTCGTGGGCATTTCCTGAAATTAGACGACTCCATTTTCGTGCTATTAAAAGCCGTCATTCGAGAGGAGACTTTTAAAGTATGAAGCCTTGGCACGCGACGACCATTTCGACTTCCTTGATGGGCAGTGACCTTAAAGGGGTGACCGTGTACCGTACGCTGGAATCCGAGATATAAGATGATACCTGAAACTTGCTTATAATGATCACGCTCCCACGACATAACCTGCTCGAAGTACGTAACCATCTCCGAGAGTCGACCACCCACAAGTCCACGTTAAGAATTGCCCTGAATTCCACTTCTCTCACCGAGCTTAAGAGCGAAAAAGTTTACGCTTCGCCAGGTGGGAACCCGGTGCATGCTTTACGTGTCATCTGTTCGCGGAAGTTGGTACCGAATCGTTTGTCCCCTGCGCCCTAGATTGCTTAGAGATTATATTGCAGTCTAGGAGAGCCAGGAAATTTAGGAAACGTCACGTGATTGTAGTCGATGATCTAATCATCTCTCTTTTCAGTATCAAAGCACATTTTGTTTGCTCGTCGTGGGTACTTTTCATGCTCACTCCAGAAAAATAACATTTTCATTTATCTTTTTTGTTTCCTTTTGATCATATATGTGGTAAACTTCTTTTGCCTCATGGCAATTATTTTTAAACATTGCATTCCACTTTCGACGCCGTGGTGGACCAGGGTCTGAAACGTTGGTGAACTAACCAGAGTATCTGGGTCCAATCCCACGTTTTCCCAGATGTGTGAATTTCACAGGCCACTAGGTTTAAAACTTGCTGACATGAGATTTACTCTCGCCCATTAAACTAACCGTTATGTTTAAATGTTGTGGTTTTTAATTATTTATCATTTTTCATCCTTGTTTCGTTCAATGGGTTGCTAAGCTATTAAAATTCTTCATATCTCATCGCCATCATTTCGGAATGTAATTATTAGATACTTGTTAAGAGTTAGTTAAAATTACTAAAACTTTCTTGCGTCGATGGGCTGAATATTGCAATTAATATTTCAATAGATAATAGTAGTTATTCCTATCTTGATTCACGCTCATTGAGATATTATGTTTAGTCTTTGGCTATTATCTCTTCCACGGCGGCATGTTATTCTATCGTAAGATACTTTAAGACTTCTTAACAAGGTTAGTTACAACGGGTAAGAATTACTGCTCTCATCTACTTTACGCTTCTTTACAATATTTTGTATTCCATTATACTTTTTTTGTGATTTTATTCACGTTCAGAATATAGAAGAATTTCGAATGTTTCGAAATGTTTTTGCATGACTGGCAAACTAAGGTATAGCGATGAATAGCATTCAAATGGCGGAGCAGAATACTTGCTGATGCTATGTGACGCATTCCTGAACGTGCGGTGCGTAGTGCCATCTAAATTTAGCGACAGAAGTGAAAACAGTGACATGTTGGTGTATAGCCATCATCGCCGGAGGGAACAGGGATGGCAAACGTTTCTTTTCTAGAAACGGACTCTTTGCTGAAGTTACCACTTGAAATTTTCTCATTTGGTGTCATCATATCTACATCTACATCTACATCTACAAAATACCCTGCAAGCCACCTCAGGTGTGTGTGGCAGGGGGTGAGTAATCACCAACATAAATTACACTATATCCTAAAGTTAGTGTAACTACGACTAATTATGCATCAGCACAAATCGCTAATGCTTGTCACGAGGCGAAGCCTCACTATCTTTTATAATATCTCATATCTTCCCACTAACATTATATCTTTGATGTCATTCCGTGGATTTCGTTTTGCAAATAAGATTTGCAATCACACATGAGCCGATTGTTGAAACCGATGTGAGACTAACCCTTGAGGCAGTTGTTAAGTACCTGTCAGTACCATGTTTGTATTGTCTGCCAGCTCACCGCAAAGACGGAAGTATGTGCATATATAATTCGTATTCGATGACATTCTCAAATCTTTAGTGAAAATTAAAGGTACAGGAAAGTTATTCAGCTTGATGGCATGCATATGTGTAGATGGCTGAAGATGATTTGCCCGTGGCTCTTAACTCAATTTTGTGCAGATGTTTCTGTCAACACTGTTGGTTTGAACTGGAATAAAATTCAGTTATCACTTTTTTTTGTTACAAATTATGACATTTATAAATTGCGAAAAGATTTAAATTATGAGTGGTTTCCACGGTAGACAAAATGGGTTTCGTAATTTCCCAACAGAAATTGCGTTTAAAGTACCCACTAAATCCGGAGCACACTTATGCAGGTTTTCGAGCTCTCGGCCTTCGTGTAATCCACCCAGTTCATCATTCACAAAAAAACTGGGTGGCCAATTTCTGATCACGCTCTTTTCCCAAATGCCTCATTGTGCAGTTCCTTTTTCCAGTCGTCAAAATGCGATGGGAGGAGAAGGGAATTCTTAGCAACTGGCTCGGCTGAATTGCATCTCGCAAACCTAGAGTGTATCTGTAACCTACGGATCGTGGAAGTGGTTTTCGATTTCCGAGTCGTTGGTCTTGCATACCTTTCCAGCTCACGCGTGATTGCAGCCGGAGACGTCGAATACATTCACACGCGAGTCGAATAATCAAGAAAAGGTTGGCCATCCCACGTCCCAGAAACTTCCTTCCAATGGTGACCACAAAGGAATTCCGAATGGAATCTGATGTTCCACAAAATACAAGAAAAATTCTCATTAAATACGATTTTGTATATCTACTAAGTACCTTGAAGACCACCTCCTGGATGTGTGGCAGCGTGGCACGGGGTAATTCTATGCCAGGCTCGTAAAACCCGTCCCAACTTAAGGTCGGACCCGGCATACTCCCTTGGCCGTAAAGGGCCAAAAATAGAATAGTAATGCACGGCTAGATCATAAACTAGAAGAGTGCTTCGTTATTAATCGTTCAAACATTCCATACACGCGTTAAAATACGGTTGATGATTAAAAAAAGGATTCTAATTCATCCGGGAACACGAATCATGGTTCAATCAAAATTACATAGGTTCAAGATTTCTATCTTCCCGCGCACCGGTAAATAACAGATCGAAACAGTAATCCGCTTAAGTACACTGCACTTTTAGTCCTTTACCTCTCCCAATTCTCTTCTTTATACCCTTCCTTTTACGGGTGGTTTCCCATCAAACCCTGCTACACTCCCAAGGGGCGACTCGCGGGCTAATACGTAGCTGTAGAAGTTATGGTGATCTCCAGTAGACGGGGAAAATAGTAATCTACTGTACGAGGGTCATCGACTGCGCCGAAAATTCCGAAAGCGTTTCTTTCTCTGTCTCTTTCCCTGAAATGACCACAAGGGAGGACGGGAGGAGGAGATGTGAGCGTGAGCGAGCTATTTCACACGAAGACGCGATGAGTGAGAGAGGATAGATGAGATGAAAGGAGAGGATAGTGTAAGATGGGGGAAAGTACGGCACCGAATTCGAGATGAAGTTTAGATCGTTGAGTGCGTGAGAACGAAGACTTAGAGGGAAGAGAACCCGGGGAGAGGTTGGGGAAAGCAAAAAGCTGCCCATTGTTCGTCACTTAAGTTCATTAGGCGGGTTGTGGTGAAATGCAATAAGAGTCGGAGAAACAAGTCATTTTACACTATTCAGGCCGCACTTAAAATGCACAGGGAGTATTTTGGAACAACCAGAGAGATAATTGGACGTGTTTTGTGATTGGACACAAGATGAAGTTCATGGAAGATCAGCCGTATCGACATATTTATTAAAAATAATTCAATGAAGTGTAAGTCTTTGGGAGAACTAGGATGAGAGTAACTGTAAACAGGGAACAAGCAATCAAGATTAAGACATCTAGAAAGGTACAGGTCATACACCTCTGACATTCGTGAGCTTATCTGGCTATCTATCTACCTGAATTAGGAGACTGTCCACTCAGAATTAGGAGGATAGACGCTAGGAATGATAGGTAAAAATTTGCCTTTTTTCCCTTGTGCAGTTCGTGACGACTTGAAAGCCACATAAAAAGCCAAAAAATAATATGAAAGTCTTGAAGCTTTAATTTTGTGAAAGGTCATCTGGTTGAACGTTAAAATCAATCTTTGTGACCTGAATCAGGTACACTGATTCAGTATGAATTCCGATTTAAGGTATCAGATCATACCTTAGTGGCCGAAACCGGCATACAATAGAAGGTGCAGGCTGCAAAGTTTCCTTTCAATGCTTCCATCAAAGTAAATCACCTACTAATTCAAAGTTATCTTTACTACATCGAGTTCATCAAAAGTTTCTTAGTCATTCATTATTACTCGAAAGACAAGAGGAAGAGTAGTGCTAGCAAAAGAAGCGTTTAACAATTGGAGGGAACTGATAACGGGGACCTTGACAGAGGCTGGCTAAGAGTTTAATATGGACTGCAGAATTGTATGGTGCAAAAACGTTGACTCTGAGAAAAGAGGATGACAAAATACTGCAGGCATTTGAGATGTGGGTGTGGAGGAGAATGGAGAAAGTGCAGTGGATGGAAAGGAAGAAAAACGAAGAAGCACTTGATGTGGTGGGTGAGAAGAGGAAAAAGTCCGTGGTTATGGGTAAGCGGGGAAGGAGAAGGAAGAGAATAGGAAGTGAATGTTGGGCGGGATGAAGAGAGGTAGGACGTATGCTAAGATGAAGAAAAGAGATCTGTAGTAAGGAAGAAGTTTGCGCCTGTAAAAGTGTAGAGAATATTTACTTACTTCCATATATCGTACACATATGCCTACCATAACCGGTAGATTACCAGAATAATAAAATAATTATAGCACGAAAATCATCGGTTTCCTAGCACCTTCTACCGCACGCTGGCGGCTCGTAGGGTACAACATAGACGTAGATGGAAGCAGAATACGCTTGTGGGAAAGCTCCTCAGATACTCTTCCCCCCCATCTCTCGTCGCCGTTACATTAGTGTGTTTCACCCATCCTCCTCCCTTAATCCCCCAGAGGGCGGAGCGGAGAGACATAATGGAATTCGGCATTCTTTTCGAGTGATCCCATTCTCTCCTCTCTTGTTCTCATCCTCCCCTCCCACTTTCCCTCCGTAGCTCTCGTCTCAGTGTGGTTCACATTTCACTTCTCCCCTCTGCTCTCCTTATGGAGATGGTCTACGAAACAATAGTCCTCTGCGCAATCCCTTTCTTGAATTGGATGACGGAAAGACGATAGCCCTCTCATTTGAGCCCGTGTGCGCCGTTGGAGGAAAGTCGTGTCATTTTTGCAGTGACAGGATTTCAGGAAACTAAAGCAAGTTGTGAGCAAATATAGATATCTTCATTAGCTCACTACTTAAAGGAACGTCCCCTGTTGAAATGTGGTGTTTAACAAAGGTCATCGAAATTTTCCACCACTTGGAATCGAAGCCATAGGTAGAGGTGATCGGAGAGGATGCCTCAAATATACCCAGGTAGAAATTTTGCTCTGTAACTGTGATGGAACTGGGGTGTAACTGGTCTGTATTAAGACCTCTGTAACTGGGTGTGTAACTGAGAATGAATTGAAACAAGCTCCACCCGAGTTGCACTCCAACTACAGACCAGCTGGGATGGAACTGGGGTATCTTGCCTTTGTCAAAATTTTGCCTTACTTCAAAACGTTGATCATCAATCCAGAAAATCCTTTTGTCTTTGGCTATGAAATTTTTATTGACGTGGGCAAAATTATAAACATCGAAATAATTTCCTTTTTTGGATCCTAAAACAAAATTGTTATTTATTATGCTAAAAAAATGCAGAATCACATTATCAACATATATTATTTTGATTCATATTGCCAATTATCAGTATCAACATGTGATAATATCTACCTACCCGACCCGACCGACTTGTTCGAATTACATCTCATATCTACCTATCTCATGCCTACCTATATCATGTTTAACTTGAGATTAAAATTCACGTTTCTAGAAAGTCGTATATATCTGGCTATTCCCGTGCGTAAAAGTAACTGCGAGAACTAATTTTTAGATTTCAATGCCGTGATAGTTACCATATGAGTACCATCCAATCGCGATAATAGTTATCAGGTATTAAATAATTGAAACCTATGTTACCACATAGGATGAATGTTAAGCCAATATTAATGAGAATAAACAAGATTATTTCCAATTACCATATGTTTTTGCTTGTCGCTGTGGCTGTGACAGCTATGACTACAATGCAGCAGCTAGAGGGAATTGTCAGCCGAGCAGCAGAGTATGGCTGGGGAGACCAGAGTGACACGGTGTGGGCGAAGGGACAATAACTCTAGCTGATGCAGCCATATTGCTCGTAGCAATGCACTATGGTCGTCACAGCCATAGCGTCTAGCAGCTGCACCACAGCATATTGTTCTGACATCACTTATCTTTGCTACTGCACCAATTCTGACACTATCAATAGTACTATGGCTCCCCAAACCATAGCTTTTTTCCATGTAAGAGTATATGAATTACTATTAATAGGTGGTCATCAACAGAAATAATATAAATTCTCTTTCAGGTTTTGTTGAGCACTTTGTTGGCCACCCTATTTTACCAACAATTAAATATTTAAATACTCTTATTTTTACTTTTTATACTTTAAATAGTTTTTTCTTCTTGAAGCAGGCTAGCTGCCAGTTTTTAACTGGAAATTAGTCCTGATCTTTGGAGGTGGATTGCCAGCAGTTTTTCCATCTTTTTGGTGGTCTTCCATTCGGTGTCCTGCCATGGGGGATATCTCTTCCAAAGAGGGGAATTTCAATATGAAATGAACAAATATGGACTACCATTTATTGATAGTTAGGGGTCAGGTGTTCTTCAAAGAAGGTCATGGAATCGTCGAGCCACGACGATGACGTAATCTTGACGTCACAATCTCTAATAATTCATTAAAAGTTTTATATTTGTTGAGGCTGTAACACCACGTACACGGCGTTGTTGAAGTTGAGGTATCGGATTCCACGAAATAATCAGAACATTCAAGTACTAAAGCTGGTTAGCAATTTTCGCAAGTACCTACGCAAGCCAACACACCAACCTGATCGCCTCTATCTGAAATCATAGTGCCCGACAACGTTAGCATAGGGGGCACGAACAAGGAGAGAAAGCTACAAGCAGAGGCATAGAGGGCGCATATCCTGAGCTCCTCCCAAATCATTTCCACGAATTATTGGAGGAGCAGGTGTTTCTAAATCCACTTATCCATTCCAAGTTGGCTCAATATTTTATGATGGGTTGAAAAGACGTTTCGGTGAGCAAGAGAGTCGAGAGGTCGATTGAACCTACCCTCTTTAATCACTTGGGGCATGATTCCTCTTACTAAACGTATTTAGGTTAATCGGTTATCTGTATACGACCGAAAACTGTGGTAATTTGTGCCACAGGTTGGATGTTTGGTTAGGGAAGGATTGGGTTGGGGAAAGGACTGGAGAGAAACCTGGCTTCGGAATTCGAATGCTCTTAACCAAAGGCACCTTGGGAACCATGGTTTTACGTCACTTCCGATGGTCAGAGTATCACTCCAAAATTACTCCTAAGTAGGGATCGGAGTTCCACTGAATGATATTCGCCTTTACAGAGATTCGAACCCGGGCACTCGGGATAAGAAGTCAGTACTCTAGCCACCACACCTTCCCCCGGAGACATTTCATTCTTCTTTCTTCAACTGCATCCGGTGGTGGTGGTTAGCCCAATACATCTTTTACCTGGAATTTTGATCGTGTCTTATGCATCCACCTTGGAATTAACCTTAACTCAAACGACAAGGCTCTTTTCGTTGGGTCGACTGGTTTTATTGGGGAGGCCAACGTCAACTGAGATCATTTGAGAATGAGTAGGCAGGACGGTAAGAGGAGGATTTGGGGAATGGATAAAGGATGGAGAGAAACCCGGCGTTGGCATTAGCCTACTCTATAGCAAAAGGCGCAAATGGGTCCACATTTTTACGTCTGGCGGACGGAGTGCCGCATTTTAATTGCTCTTCTCGTTGTACTCAAGTGGGATTGGATCTTCGCTTAAAAACCACTAGCACTCACAGAATCTGATCCCCAGGCCTCGGGATAGGAAGCCGTTGCTCCTGTCACCATCCTAGCCCGATTTCCAAGAGTTATACACTCGAGCAGTGAGGTTATTTTTTATAAACGATTCCTCTTCGTGACCTCTTTTATTTATTTATTTTTTTTCTTTCAGGAGATAGGGGTCCATTTATTGTTAAATTATTTTATTTATCTTTACCAACGTTTTGAATTTTAATTTATGCTACTTCAGGGCTCAGAGAGAGGTCCTTCTGAATTAAAAAACCTAACAAAAATTAAAAATGAGAGTTTCTTTTGAATTGAAAAGGAATTCGCTCTGAGCCCTGAAGAAGAATATATAAAAATGTGAAATGTTGGTATCGATAAATGAATTAGTTTAACAATTAATGGACCTATATCTCCTGAAAGAAAAAAAAATTATAATTTTTTTCGTGTCAGTTTAATTAATGTAGATTGAACAACGCCCTCAACTTCATATCGCTACGAAATATGCTGATGACGCAGCTCTTTTTATGGCCATCTTTTGTCCGATCATGACGATTTATTTTCGGAGTGTTCATTTTCACTATCTGGTTCACGTGTGCCTCTTGCAGAGTTTTTGTCGTAGACCATGAGGGACTCAAGGACATAGTTCCTTAATTCCTGCCCGCGGGCGAAGTCTGGCCATCAAGACATTAGCTAGGTATTCCGCCTCCGGTATCAGCAGAAATCACGTCCTCTCCCAATTTTCATTGTGTTTCTGCTTTGTTGGATGCTACTGTCTGCGGATCGGTGCATCGAGGTGAGACTCCTAATCTTTACCTTTTTGAAACTTTGAGGATTCCAGGCAGGGAAGTTGTAATCGCTGCATATTTTTAAGAATTCCAACAATCATATTTAATTTTCATTGTTCAACAGTAAATATTACAACTATAGCAACTTTTAATAAGTAAAAAAAGCCGAGGCACCTGGCCTGGGTGCGCCTAGTTTTTCTGTGCGGTGGATTATGGTCCTTATATAAAAGGTTGACGCAAAATTGAAAGTAACTAGTCATAAATTCCATGACTAATTAGTGCACCACTCGTCCAGTACGCGAGCAGGATCACGTTGGCTCCGATAAACCATATCATTTTGGCATATGTTACACTGGAGGTTTTCTTAACCCTTTCAATACTATCGGGATACATTTTTCCTAGCGAATATCTCTGTTTCAAATGATTGATACAGTAGGTACGAAAATTCCGAGAAAATATATTTGTGATATTTCAAACATGCAAAGAAAAAATTAGGTATTGAAAGAGTTAAAATATGAACAATTTTAATATAATTATTGGGCTCGAGGAGCAATTTTATCATTGTCCAGACCAACGTTTATCGTGAACTAGGAATGTGGACGCATAGTTGCAGAGGCTAACTATTATTGAGCCCTCAAGTTTTCAACTAGATAAATATGGAGAGTCCTTGATATATAGTTTGTACTCGTCAGATTCAGTGTATTCCTTGGAACCTCCTTTTGCTTCCGGTAGGCCGATATGAATATGTATTCAATATTTATATATTTTTAGTTTCAAAGAGGTATCATTCCGATTTTCCCACCAAATTTTCTAGGGATTCGGGAACGCGAGATCATGAAAATTTACAGGAATGGGAGGGGAAGATATTTCCGCCCCGAAGCGCTGGGTGAGAGGGACGGTCAACGTCTACGGGAAGATACAAAGCTTCCCATTTTCATTTGAACTACCCACGCCCATTAAAATCTACTGAATAATTATTCCCTCGAATTGGCATCCGATGCCGATAAGGTCATACAAATCGGAAACAACCTTAATTAATTCCCAGTCGTCTCCTGTTAATTGCTCTCCTCAAGGGCAGGTAATTCATCCGTAAACACTCTTCGAATGAAGCTTAAGGAGAGAAAACCGTTGGCCAGGTACTCTTGAGATAATTTATGTAATTTTAACAATTGAGCGTAGATTCGTCTTAATTAGCCCAGTCGACTGTCGAATCATCTTTTTATTTGGAATGAGAACTCGTACAGTTGCGGGTGCAACTGTACCTTGGAGAAGTAGAAAGGGAATGAATCCATCAGCACAGGTGGCGTTTAACTAGGAAAGATTAAATTGATCAAACTCGAAAGCTGAATAAATTGGTGAATGTAAAGAGGTTTACTCCATAGGTTTTGTTATTGATTGAGGACTGTTGATGATGATAGGAAGGTGATCTCCATGGACATATTGTTGTGAAGCAGAGCAAATTTGCTGAAAATTAAGGCTGTAAATTGAATTTTAGCGTAAATTACTCAGTCAAGTGCAATTTAAAATTAAACAAAACGGACTTTGCATCACTAGGAAGTATTAGATCTTTGCGTTAATGTACGTTTTTAACCACCGAGACACGATTTTTCCCGTCAAAGAGCATAGCAATCAAAGCCAAAGTGTCCTCGTGATTTATTACGGTGGAGTGTCAAAATATTTCCTTATAAAGTGCTTGATAGCTAACTTAACGTTTTAAATGGTAGACAGATAGATAGATACAAATTTTATTGATCTAGGGCATGCCCTGTAAGACCAAGTGCATTTAGGGCAAATCTGCGCTCGGTTTTTATTAAATTTGTTACCTAGTAAAATACAACAAAATTGCAAGTCAGTATTGACTAATGCCATTTAATATACATATTTTTGATTTATTGATTACAGACATAATTTTGATTGACTTTATTGCGCATTTTTGCATAATTTATTTTACATTGATAACTAATATTTAGGTTTAATATCTAGATACCCAGTTTCAAGTGTTCTGTTGTTGCATTAGATATTCGTATAGTTTGGTTTTAAAAGAGGTAACTGATGAACTTTGATTCAAGGATATAGGGAGGGAGTTCCAAAATTTTGTTGAGGTTATTTGGAGTGAGTTCTGAAAGGTGGTGGTGGTGTGGTGACTGGGGAAATAGAAAAGGTCTGGATTCGATCGGGTGAAGTGAATCAGGTTCTGAGGTTTTTTATTCAACATTTTTAGCAGATTATGAGGATTTTTTTATTTCAAAAAGTTTATATAGAAATCAGTGACATTATAAGTATTATATTAGTATTAAGTTAATCACTTACATTTATTTTTCGACTTGAACTCTCGATTACAAAAAAATAAAAAAATCGGTACCAACCCTTAGTTCGGGTTGCTTCCTCCTCCGTCGAAGCAAAAGGAGGGGAGGATTTAACGAGCAGGGGAAGGAAGGCGGTGTCAAGCCAATGGTGAGATTCCTTCTCGTGACGGATTCAAACGCCCGTGGTGTAATTGTGGGAACGGCGGCTCATTTGAGATCATCAAGGTCGCGGGACGATTCCTCTCCGAGTGGAGACCCCTTGATTTCTGTCAAGGTCATGTCCCACCTTCCGGTCGTCAGGATAATTTAGACAACCCTTCCCACCTCTGTCGCGAGAACAAAATGGACGTGAAATCAAACTTGAGAGATCTCCCTTTCTTCCTTAGCCCTGTTGGACTATAACTCTTCTACAAATTCTCGCGGCCCTAATCTTGGCATCCCAGTAAGTAAAGTTTAGATTACTCAGATACTACAAATATTTCAAATTTAGTTATATTATTCCTTTCCTTGTAATATCCTCTTCACTAAATTTCGTTAGTTTTAATCAGTGCTGATTATTCGCTTTACAATCACATAAAGCGTGAAATTAAACAAAAAAAATGCTTCTTCGATTGTCTCGTAGAGGAATGGAATGATGTGTCGATGTCACATGTCATAGGCAAAAAATAGATCTTTCGCCCAACTGATTTCAAATTAAATGAAATTTGGACTAATTACATTAAGTTTTTCTTTCAAAATTTTCAGGCTGAGACTGGCACAAACATGTTGGCAATATCAAGTTTAAAAAATTGGAAGTGGGATTTCAGATTTATAAAAAAGTTCTAATTGCCTTCACTTCATTTGTCTTATACTGTATTTTACGGTGTTCCTCAGAATGTGACTCTTGAATTCGACTTGGAGATACAGAAAAGTACGAGCAGGTACTGGTCATTGAGTTGATGTCGCTTTCCGTAGAAGTTGAAAGAGCTGGAGTAATTGGCCTTACCTCGAAATTTGTCCCCCATCCTTGCAATAAAACTTCCAGTGTTGCAACGCAATGAAATGAGCATTGGTCCTCGTTTCCGCGAATTCCGATGCTCACTCGATGAGAGGGACGAGCTTCGAGCCAGAAGGCAATCAAGATGTGGAGAAGGACCGAGTCTTGTCTTTCAAGGAGAAAGTCCCTTATGAGACCGCGATGATGGTTCTTCAAAATTCGGACAATTGTGTTTCAGCGACGGCCAATTGCCGTTGGGCAATGCTTGGATTTGAATTCCCGAAGAGGATGACGTGCGCAAGGGAATCTTCGGCTTTTTCTGGCTCGGACGGATGAGATTCTTGTCCTCAACGACGGATGGTAAAAGCATTTGAATGCGCAATGAGATGGCTGGTATCGCCCATTCCCGTAGGAAAGGCATATTACGTCCGTGGAGTCATTCGGGTTCTTGGCAAAGATTTGCGATACATCCTTTGATGGGTATAAGCGTGTGGTGGTGGCAAGGCTTGTTATGTCATGATTCAAGCCAGATTTTGAATGCTTGCCAATTATCAACATTTGAAATCGGTTTTGTGTTGATTTTTGTTGAAAAATCATTCTTTTCTTTGGCCGAAGTCGTAATATTCCTTAAAAGTGGTAATTTTTGCAATAGGACATACGTTAATCTAATTTTAATCTCTTTGTGAGCCAAATTACAAATTCGTAAATGATATATTTCGTATATCGTAGAGTTGTATCGTATATGTTTCGTATATTCGTATAAATTTATCATTAAATAAGATAGGAATGAGGGTTACTTGCGTTGCGATTGGTCTCCTTGCTGGTGAGCAAATTCTTCAGAGTTAGTGATTTTGGGCCCAATCAAGAAACATGTAGGGCATGCTTTAAGCCCACCTTCGTTATCTTTACCTTGGAACTGGCAAATTTTGGAGTTATTACTTGTCTGTCATGTACTTTCATATGTTACGATCTATTTACTTATGCTTTACCTCTTGGGTTTCTGAGACATATCTTTTCGATATTTAATGCAATTTCAAAATCTTTTGACGAGTTCATATGCAACCATAGCTTATTTGGCATGGCAAGGAAATCGGATGAATCGGTAACCAATGTGCCACTGCATCGTGAGCGCCAGAAATGTATTCATCGGCTTTTAGACATTGAAGAAGACGATGAAGTTTTCAAGCACATTACTAGAGGTTTTCCACGATGTGTGTCCCGAATGATAACTGACGGCAAGGCATGCGAGCCATGCAATATGATTTAATGGAAAGCACATTGGAAATTTGTGAAAATATGGAAATTTTCACTTCCTTTCCCTTTTTTCATTTAGGAATAATGCTGGCAAAAAAATTTAACCAAGTTGTAGCGTCTTCCGAACGCATATGCTGTAACGTTGAATGTAATAAGGAAACGTATCCTAATTAAAGACTAGCCTGCATGGGAATGACTAACCACTTTTGGTATGGGCCTACCCCCAACATAATTTTACGTTATCCAGTACTGGTCCAGTCCACTTTTAAACGTAATTCTTAACGTTTATCTCACATTTGCATAAAACTTTCTCCTCACATTATATATTCGACCCACGGATAATCACACAAAGTGCCTATAGCGCAATACATCATTGGAAAGTCTTCCATGCATCAATAAATTAAAAGATATCAACCTCGGGCGGCCAGGATCGGATTTGAAACGGATGAAATTATATACGTTACTATCAAAGTTAAAAACGTAAACGTGGCGTTGATAAATTAAGAATAAGAAAAAATAATAGCATTAATTTTCGGAGCCGTGAGCTACGATCATTTTGACCAATTCGTTACTCATTTGTGTACTATTACCTCCTCGTGAGCTAAAAATTATTAATCACTTTTAACTCGGAAAAAATAAACTGATTAGTTTTCCATGTCTTGACTCTATTTTTTCAATGACATTTTTAAAGGAAATTCTCACGTGAGTCCTACTTTTTGAAACTCCGTGATGTCATCATCAGTAATCATCATTCCGAAGATAGGTTTTCTGCAGATATATACACTTCATTCTCCTCTCAGCTAACCGCTTTATTCCTCCATCACCAAATGGAAAAACAGATGACAAAATAGAAATCATGATCAAATTTTTTAGCCCTATTCTACTTACGTGTGTCATATTCCCCGCTGATATCCTAGCTCGGTGAAATAACGAAAGTGTATTAAATATCGTTCAATATTAAATTGCTCGTAGTTGAATGGTTGACTGTTTTGGTAAGGGGGGAGGGTGGAGATGATATTATCCTTTACTCTTGGCGAAATACGTCAAAAGGGCCACAGTTGAACTGACCATCCTTGGGAAGGGGGGGGGGGTATTTACGTAGGAGGTATTTACGTAGCACGCGTGCAGAGATCGAAATTCCACCGGGAAACCCCCACCTCTGGCCCTCAACTACATTAGTATTCGAACTCAGGCCCTCGGGATGGTAAGCTTGAACTTTAGCCACTACGCACAACCCAGTGGATTCAGCGATGTCTGGCGAGATGTGGTGGAGCAGCATTATGAACTTTAAATAAATGAGAACTCAGTTATATTCACTGGAATTTGTATCGTACAACGTGTTTCAACGTTTAGGCGTGATCCTCAGGTACAGGTGATTGTACGTGAGGATGACGCTTAATGTTGAAATTCGTTGTGCAATAAAACTTCCAGTGGACAGAACTACGTTTTCATGTATTTAAAGTTAATAACATAACCCATGGTCGTTCGGTATTTAACGTGTTTCTCGTGTGGCATCAAATTTTCGGCCCTCATCCTAAAAACAACTTCACAAATGGAAGGGGTAACCATTTTTAGCGCCAGGTGGTAACAACTATATCATTATTGAAGATCGGGTGTTTTTCCGGTGGATAGCAAATGTAAGGTAAAATGTTAC
This sequence comes from Pyrrhosoma nymphula, assembly GCA_963573305.1. Taxonomy (NCBI): domain Eukaryota; kingdom Metazoa; phylum Arthropoda; class Insecta; order Odonata; family Coenagrionidae; genus Pyrrhosoma; species Pyrrhosoma nymphula. The sequence continues at coordinate 8,394,363 of OY754336.1, forward strand.
ACAGCAGCCAATTACCTAACCCGGTGTGAATCCCGAGAACACCTAACAACTAATAATAATACATTTATTCTCCAGTAGATCATACAATTATTTAATATAGGATTCGTCAGATTAAACAAATATATTACAAGAGTTCACAGGGTTTGTAAAACGTATAACATATTATGTCGAACAAGTATCAATTAGAAAGTCATTAACAGAGTAATATAACTTGCTAGCTAATAAATGTCTCAATTTTACTTTAAATGTACTAAAAGTTTTTTAATCCTTTAATCTTCCTGGTAGTATATTATAGAGACGAATCCCCATTTCATGTGGACTAAGTTTCAGAACCCTTGTCCTTATCGTGTTATAATGGATACTGTGTTTTGTCCTGGTATGGTAACTATGGTACGAAAGTAATGAGATTTTCAAGAAGTAAGAAGGCGGGGCTGAATATATGGGTGGGAGGGCAGAAGATAGAGCAGGTCGAGCAGTTTACGTATATGGGTAGTATTTTGGAGGAGAATGGGTTTAGTGGTAAGGACATTAGATGCAGAATTGCGCTAGCTAAAGAAGCATTTTCGAAGAGAAGGGAATTGATGAGGGGGGGTCTGAGAAGAGACGTAAAGAAGAGAATGGTGAAATCTTTAATATGGAGCGTGGCGTTATATGGGTCGGAAACTTGGTCATTGCGAAGGGAGGATGTACGTAGACTTGAGGCGTTTGAGATGTGGGTTTGGAGAAGGATGGAGAAGGTTAGCTGGATGGCGAGAAAGACGAACGGATATAGTCGGAGAGGAGAGGAAGCTTATGGCAGAGGTTCGGAGAAGACAGAAGAGATGGATGTAGGATGTTTTGAGAGGAGAGGGCATGTTGAAGAGAGTGATGGAGGGGAGAACACTGGGGAAGCGTGGAAGAGGAAGGAAGAGGATAGGAATTCTGGACGAAATAAGAGGAGGTAAGAGATATGAAGAATTGAAGAGGGATCTAAGAACGGGCCATCCTTAGGAGGGAAAGCGAGACAGTGTCTATGAGGTTGGGCTGCAGAATGGGGACTGTCCAAGAACCTACCAATCAGCTGGTAGAATACTTGAATGAATGGTAACTATGGGAGTTAGTATTTTTGGGAATTGATTAATGTTATATTTTACGAAAAGAATCTGGGAATAGATATAAATGCATGGAAGTGGTAGTATTTTTTTAGCGGTATCATTATTCCCCGATTTATTTTTCACGTGAAGGAAAAAAGGACTAAAACATAAGGAAATTCTTGTAACTTGGGCGAATCCGACGAATCTCTCAATTCACGTCACGGATGTGACGCATTTCTCTCTCTCTCGCCATATCTTCACTGCCCACCTCCCTCCCAGCCCATTCCGAATTTGCAATTCCCATTTCGGTACATGGGCGTCACACCCGTTTCCCCCGTGCGCCAGACTCTTGCGTGGGCCTCTTGCTCAGTTGGCCGATGGCCACCGCATGACGGGCGCCGACGCTCCGCCCGCCATCTCCACCTACCGCTCACATGCTCTTGGTGACTGCCGCAACCACTCGAACAGGTCCTTAAAGAGACGTCGCGTGGGACTCTTGGTGCGTGGGCACACAGGCACCATTCTGCTAAAAGTCATACGCAGAAAAGAGCCCGTGAGGAAACACTTTTAACTCATCAGCAACGCAATGTACAATAAACAGGGTAATTATCCCTTAGGAGATGGATACTCACTCTTGAAAATATAATAGTTGTCATTCTTGGAAAGGTTGATTTACTACCAACAAGTGCGGATCGTTACCTTAGCAAACCTAAGATAATATATCCAGGTAAAAATATTTGGTCTGTAACTCCACTGTGACTGGTCTGTAACTGGTGTGGATCTAGGTCTGAAACTGGTCTGTAGATAGATAGATTTTTTGTAGGGGGGGGGAACTTCGACAGGAGTCCGGGCTCTTACTTCTTCTTGGTCCATTATGCCAACCCCATGCCTGTCTGCCACATGCAGACGGGACAAGGTGACGCGCCACGGTGAAGGTATGTATGGTCACCCATCCAACCACCGTCCGGGCCCAACATTGCTTAACTTCGGTGATCTTACGGGAACCGGTGTGCCAATGTGGCTGGGCCCTTGCCCACAAACTGGTTTGTAACTGGGAAGAAATTGAAACAACGTTCCAGACCAGCCTGGTCAAACTACGAGAAGAACTTCTGGATCAGCACCCTGATTTCCTAGATTTCCCACCCTTTGGCCAGTTGCAAAGTGCCTTTTGATGTAAGCATCACCCAGGATCTTTTTTACAAAAGCTTCGCTAAAAAAGTTACATTCGGAATTCAGGCCAGTGACAGACCAACGAGTATAACAGTGCAGTTCCAGACCAGTTCCTTTCACTTCTTTAAATTCCAGACCAGACTAGCTACAGACCACTTACAGACTAGAAAATGCCCTTTCAGAGCCGTTGCAGACCAGTTCCAAATTAGTTACAGACCAAATATTTTTACCAATGTGTACTCCTGAGATATGAAATAAATATGTATTACTGACGGATATTGATTGCAAAATGACTTAAAGAGAATTTTGCAATCATTGTGTACCTACCTTCACAAAATCTCTAATACCGACATCAGAACATTTTTCTTCACTTCTATAAATAATCTCATGTTATGATTGAGCGTAAATTTCATCATTGGTAAAATATGAGCGACAATATCATTGAGCCGGCAGATGGAATCATAATGATATATCGCTGATATTAGAAGTTTTATCAAAGTGTCTTCCAAAATCTTGGGCCTCTAAGTAGTAAAACATCTGGTACGGAGGCTTCCGCGGTGATTAATTGGAAAAGTATTTTCCGGGTTAAGGCCGCGTTGGTCCATTTGGGCGGACGAAAGTTTCGGGCGCATTCCAGCTCCCGTCTTCAGGTCCAACTGATCTGCAGAGCATCATTTTCTTCTATATATATATATCTAGTCAGGTGCGCGCTGATACGTTCGGTTTGAATCCCATTGTTGGAAAAGCCGTTTGAAAGATGCAGGGAGAGGATAACCGTCTTCCCTGTTGAAGTTCTTTTCGTGGTTCACTATTTCTATTGCCTCCCTTATCAGCCGAGGGAAATATTTATTTTCTCTGGCAATGATTTTGGATTCGTGGAATTTAATCACGTGTCCGGGTTCTGACCATGCATGCTCTGCAACCGCGGAAAGGCGAAAATTTTTCTTTTCGGTTGCCTTACGATGTTCTTCTATTCTGATTTTTAGGGATCTAGATGTTTGACCGATGTATGATTTACCACAGGTACACGACACTTCATACACTCCTTCGTATATGTCACATGGGTGACGATCTTTTTCGCTCCGAAGGAGGTCAGAGGTCTTCTTAACGCTTTTAAATCTCGTCAAGACGTCGTGTTTGGCGAGAACTCTTGCGATCCTCTCTGAAGTTCCTGCGACGTATGGTAAGATAGCATGTGCCTTTGCCTTCTGATGGTCTTCTCTTTCAGTCTCCAAGGTCGCATGACGTTTCTCTTCTTCCTTACGCGCGATTTTTCGAATTAATTCTCGGTTATAGCCATTCCCTTGGAGTGCGGCGAGGAGGTGTTGTTTTTCTTTCGCGAGCGAATCGGCATCCGAGATGGCATATGCCCTGTGATATAAAGTTTTGATAACTGATGCTTTTTGGCCAGGATGATGGTGGGATTTGGAATTTAAATAGCGGTCAGTATGCGTTTTCTTACGATAAACTGAATGTCCTAACGTGCCATTAGCTTTCTTTGTGACGAGAACGTCTAGGAAGGGGAGCCGATTATTTTCCTCCATTTCCATTGTGAATTGAATGGAAGTATTATGGCTGTTGAGATGTTCTAGGAATTTATTCAATTCATCAGTCCCGTGAGGCCATATGACGAAAAGGTTATCCTCTCCCTGCATCTTTCAAACGGCTTTTCCAACAATGGGATTCAAACCGAACGTATCAGCGCGCACCTGACTAGATATATATATAGAAGAAAATGATGCTCTGCAGATCAGTTGGACCTGAAGACGGGAGCTGGAATGCGCCCGAAACTGTCGTCCGCCCAAATGGACCAACGCGGCCTTAACCCGGAAAATACTTTTCCAGTAAAACATCTATTCCGCTTCCGAGAATGCCGTTTGCAGTGCAAGCGTCTTCTTCCGTTGATGAAATGTGTAGTAATGAAGGAGATCACTGTAATGTCGTCTTATATAATGACTCTTTATGAAGGTTCCAACGTGGTTTTATCCCCTATTGGATAATGGTTTTCATTCCTTTTTCTTGTTTCAAGATGTGTCCTCTGTACGTTAGCTTTAGAGAATGCTATCATTATTGCGCAATTTTTTCTGAGACTTAAAAATTAGCATGACTTTAAGGTGAGAACTGGTGAAAAACTATATTATTTTTGCCATGCACAAGTGTCAGTGTTACGAGAAACTTTTATAACAAGTGGATTCTTCTTGGATATTCTTTCTTTTTTTACTTGCGCGCCCCTTGGTAGTCCATTTCTCCGTGGCGTACCTATTGGTTTTCTAATCATTTGGGCCTCTTGCAGGAAAGGAACCATGGAGTACAGAAATTTTACAATATCTGTAAGATGAACCCTCAAATTTTTTGCCACAATTCTGCGATTATTCAACTTTTACACGCATCCCAAACCGCAAAACGTATTCCCTAAAGGGACAGTCTAAATAAAGCACAATACCAAAGGTTGGGAACTACTTTTATAATGCAGTACATTAAAATTTGAAAAATATGCTGCAAATTGTATTAAAATTATGGCACCTACACGTCCTAGAATTGTTTGGATTGGGAGTAATTATCGTATGTTGTTACTGTGGCAAAACGCTTTACTTCATTAGGAATGGTGTTGCGTTCGGCGCCATGGTTTGGAATAAGTTTTCTTAAAACATATTTTCGTCGACTAATCTATATATTTTACTTTACTTACTTACTACTTTTGTTTATAATAGCTCAGGCATGTTTCGATTAAATGGCAGTATTTATTACATACGATGAAAACGGAAATGTGGAATCTCTCAATTGCTTTTCACTCAGTCGGGAGCGGGCCTCTTTAGAAGAAAGGTGGAGCGAACATATTATAGGCGAGAAAGTGTTTTTCGCTAAAAAAAAACGAAAGAAATCATTTTGTTCCTCTTGTTTTTTTTTGTCTCCTTTTTTGCATCTGTGCGTGAGCGTTCGTCCTTTCGCGTCCGCCCAAGATCTCTCTGGTACCCACCGGCTTGAATCTGCACGATGTTTTCGCGCGTGGGCTAGTTCAAGTCGGTGTTCGGCGGGCGTGGTCCGCAGCAGTGAAAGTGGAAACCATGGGTGGGAATGGAGATTCGACGATTGCGAGCAACGCGAGAACAGTCGCCTTTGTTGAACCGGGGGCTGAGTCCTTATTTTTTTATTAGTTCAGCTATTTTTTCATTTGCTCTCACTTTTTGTGTCAATGAAGCTTGAACCACAGCAGCTGAAGAACATATAAGACTGTAAGTTAATGGAAATGTGGCGTTGAGGGAGAATATTTTGTCAGTGTCGATTTTCTGGGGGCCCAGCGATAGCCGGACAGCAATAAATGGGATCCGCCCTCGCGGCCTTACTATAAATCTGAACCCTCGTTGAGTATTAGTCTACTTATACTATTCGGATTGTAAGGGAGCATTTAATTAAAACTTATGTTCGGTACACGTCTCTAAGTCCAGGGAAAGAGAGAGGGCTGTAGATAAAATAAATTTATGGTAGTAGAAGAATGGAGAAGAACAAATGGTCGGAGGGATTCGTCGATGAAGAAGTTCCTCAAAAAATTGGAGTTGCAAAATGTTTTCTGTAATACTGCGAAGTTGAAAGAAGCATCGCAACAAAACATTCGAGTCAACGATGTAGAGTACAAGTAGAGAATGATTTATTATACAGAATGATTGATATCTAGCAGAAGGAGATAAAGATCGTTAGAGCATATGTAGTTTCTTAGAAATTAGCTTTAATAATTTTCACAGAACCAATCGGCATTGAAGTCTCCAATAATAATGATAACGATTATATTTTTGATAATATAACGATTTTGTGAACATATTTTCAATGTCGGACAGGTACCCTGTTTTAGGAATCCGATGAACAACAAATAATAAAAGTTTCGAGATTTTTAACCCCGATTCTCCAATTAACATAGATTCCGGGCGAGCTTAATATACCAGGAAGGAGGTTGGCGGAACAGTTAAATGAACAAAATTAGTAAGCGAATTGCATACACTCTACCATCGGAAATTCTGTCGTAGCAGTTTCAATTCAAAGTACTGGAGCATAATGCATGTAATTAACTTCAACGGAAACACCCTCTGAGGAAATACACAAAAGAAAATTTTGAAATTATAAAAATCAATAGCTTGGACTGGGATTCGAATCCAGATCCTCTACAATTCCGCCGCATGCTTTCCAAATCAAGTTTGCTGCCTTGGTAAGCGTAATCGCATATAAAGTCAACGAGCTTTGACGGCAAATGTCTTTTTGCACATACTGTATGCCACTTGCAGAAGACCAGGGGAAAAGCGCTCTGAAAGAACAGGAGGATTCTTCGACCTTCGCGCCCAACGATGCTTATATTCGTTCGTCGCGCGGGAACTGATGTTTCAATCGCAACAAGCCGCTGCCCAATTTGCTGGAAAAGTACTCGGCGCTGATTCGAGAGAACTGGGCTCCAATCCCAGTCCATGCGATTTTTTTGTTCATGGAGAATGTTTTCACATTTGTACGTACATTTTCGCACTCGTAACTTAAATTTTCTTTCCTTCTCCCACCAATTCACTAATTCAATGTTAGCACTTACACCGAATTTCGAGGACAAATTTCCATTAATTGTAAAGAAATTCTCATCATACTTATTAATCCATAAATCTCCTTTGATGTAAAAGAGATTGGCGACGCCCAGTCCTACGAGAGTAGGAATCCCTTAATAATTGACGATCCAGGTTGTAATTAAAAAAATGCTGGTGCCTCGATATCCGAACCCGCCCCGACATCATTTACCTACCAAAGTTATGGCTTATTATTATTACCACTAACACTCAGTAAAGTCCACCTACCCTTACATGCTATCCTGTGAGCTGCTGTATGGGAGTGCCAGAGCAGGGGGTGTTAGGACACCAATAATTAACAAGAGAGGAAAAAGGGATTGGGAGAGTGAATCAAGGATAGTTGAAGGGCATAGTTGTCGGTGTCTGTTGGTGCATTTATGTCTTGCTCAGCTTTTGTTAGATTCGTGAATGGGGCGAAGGGAGATGGAATTCTCACACATAGCAGCTCAACAGTGTGTCTGTCTTGTGCCTATTCTATGTATGTAGCTTGGGTTTAAAATGCTAACCTCCATTCCTACCTAAAACTTGTTTGTTCTTAATTTTCTAGTAGCCTTAGAATAAAATATAAACTGCTTTGTGGTGGACCTGGTGGAAGTTTTTGATATCCATGATGAATAAAACACTGGTATTATTTATTTCACCGGCATGACTCATTTCACCCCACTGTGGCATATGTAATTGTGTGTGGGGTGTGCTATCTTAGACCATAGATATATAGGTACAGCTCAAGATTGAAGTAGGGAAAGAGGGCTAAACAGAAGACTATTGTTAGAGAACGAAATTTTTTATTCCTCACGTTAGTGTGTGTGTGTGTGTATGTAATCTCAGAGTCTCTAATCGCTCCCAACTCAGACTGAAAAGAAAGTTCAACTACCCTTGTGGGTAGGCAACCATCAATGCGCGTTTAGCCTTTACACAGATCTCTGGCTGCTCATATGGTACCTATCTAAATATTCACAAAGGGAATTGATAAATCATCGCATATTACCTGGCAATTTGTCAGTGATAGTTGTTCATGAATGAGCACAATTATTTTGCCTGAGGAAGTGGACAGACAATAAAAACTGACCAAGATGTGTATTATTAAAATATCCACTCTGAAGTGGACACATTGAGACTTTGTCAAATATAATGTTTTTCAAGTTAGTACCTATTTTATTACTTTTAAGAGAAATTTTTACTATACCAACATAGTTAATGTATATTTTTATTTGTTTCAGACTGACGGTGGAGTCGAGTATTTCAACACCATAGTTGTCCAGCCTCACAGGAAGCTTGTGACAAATCAAGGTCGAGGATATCACATTAGATGTCGCTATCAGACAAAGGACAAAACCATACTATCCCACTTCAATGTGAGGTAAGCTCAAAAATTATTGCTCAGCTAAAAATCATGGCAATTATTCCTTCTTACTCCAAAATCTTTAAATCTTGATATAGGGGAAAATAAGTAGAAAATACTCTGAATAAGCAAGGATGGAACTAGAAGTGCTGTGAGAGGACCACAAAAGGGTCTCACAAGTCACCTACACTTCTGTCTTAGCTGTTTGATTTTTTATTCTCTAAATCCTTCTATGAGAAACAAATTTTATGTGTGTAGATGACATGTACCATAGACTAAGCATACTGTATGCATGTACATCATTTTTCTTACCTTACTACTCAAGGAGGCTTTCTGCTTTGGATAAAAACTTAATTGTTGAGTGCGATATTTCACAAAGAAAAAATCATTCACCTTGACCGGGGTGAATTTTCCTCTGTGGAATATTGCACTTATGTGCACTTGGGGGTGACTCTGTAAAGGTAAATACCACGGCTAGTCCAGGTATCCTCAAAATTGCTGAGCTAAATTATGTAAATTGAATGCAATCTTCTGTTTTTCTGCTTAATTCTTTATGAAGCGTGTGCGGCTAATTGAATAAATTTGTATATGATAAATTATTTAGAATACTTACTTGAAAAAGATTGCACTGAGCTTGATTTCTGTTTACAAGATGAAAGACTATATTTTTCAGAATTTTGAAACATTTGAGATAAAAATCCACTCAGTGCACCAATCTAGCTCTCTAAGATCCTCATGCCTAGTGCTTCTTCTCTATAAGTCCATTTCCTGGGATAGTAATCTTTCCTAATCTCCCTTTTTCTTATTTCCCAAGTTTCTGACCCATAAGTGCAGATACTTTCCATTATAGTAATGAGCTTAATGTGCATATTGCATAATTAACCAGTCGAAATAAACACATGCATTAATCCCCCTTTGCATCAGTAAAATTTGCTTTCAGCTCTCATTCAAATGATACAACAGAATTGGCAAATATAAAAGACTTAGCCTATGTTTTTCATTGACTCAGTTTCACTAGTTTTCCTCAAGTTTTATGGTCGTACGATAGCTAATCTTGTCTTTTTCCATTTAGCATGCTAGGCACAACCCCAATATCTGCAACAGCACCCATGCCAGGATGCAGCATGAAGATATTTTCTGGTGATCCAGATTTGAGAAGGATAGCCGAAAATGTGAGGATTGGTGACCCATTATCACTGGTCATCAGCATTGAGGACGACGAAGAGGAGCAGGAGCAAGAATCGGGGGAAGAAGATACCACGAATATGGCATTGAAAGGGAACGATGTTGGATTAGAAGAAGAAGACTTGTCGATTCCCGCTTATGGCATTTGGGTGACTGACTGCTTGGTCCGAGATGGTCTCGGCTGGGGTGAGCAGAAGCTCATCGATTCAAATGGGTGAGTTGATTTGTGATTTTCTAGGAGTATCTACAAGAATATCAATTCCTGCGGGAGTATCATGTAGCACCTTCTGCATGATTCTCTCTTGTGAAAACCTGGTTTAAATTAGTGGTGAGGGACTTGTTTGTATTTCAGTTATTTGGTTGTTTAGGTCTATATGTACTCCTTGAAAACTCTCCACTGATGGTTCATAGATGCATACCCAATAATTTCTTACTAAGTGTTTGCTTGACCTGGAGTAAATGAAATACATGTTGTTGAAGGTTGTTCGCATCCCACCAGGTTAAACTCTCCATCTCTGCCCATACAGTTCTTCCTACAGATACCTTTAATGACTTAGAAACCTCATATTAATCAGAATGATTAATCAATTGCTGATCATCCTATTTCTTTATTTGATAATGTAAATTATAATAGCTCTTCATTAATGCCAACAAAATAAAAATATCGGAATGGATCTATAAGCTGTGCATTGATTAATGTTAATACATATCCAGTATTTGTTTCCCTTGCAAATCCTCAGAAGTTCCTGAGTGAGTGTTAGACTATGGTTGCTGTACATATTCATAATTTTGTTTGACTAGTTAAGCCTGCTGCAGGTTTGATTAAATTCATGTGACAATTCTGTTAAAACCAATATTTATAGCACCATTTAATCACTAGCTGACATTTTTTCAGGCAGCTTAAGTGAACAAAGGAAATTGAGCCTACGACATAATTAATTAGCATTAGCTGGGTTAATGGATTGAATTTGAACTGCCTGAAATACAAATTATTCACTCCATTCGAAACCTCACTTGTTGTTAGCCTAGAACTAAGTCAAATCTCCTAAAACTACATAGCAAATCTAGAAAGTGCCAGTCAAATTTTGGAATCACTCACAAGTCATGTTTATTGCTAACCTTCTGTTTCCTCATCTACCTTCGCAGGTGCCCATTGGATGGAGAAATTATGGGGCATTTCAAGTACAATGCTGCCAAGACCACTGCCTCCGTACGATTTCAAGCCCATAAATTTCCTTACACAGCATCTGTGTACTATCAGTGTAATGTGAGGCTGTGTGTCAAGTCTGGAGGAGGCTGCGATGATGTGGTAAGGAGAGTCATTCTATTTTAAGAAACTATTCTCATTACCGTATGATTTCATAGCACAAAGATTTAAAAAAATCTAATGTAGTGATAAAATAAAACGTAGGTGTCTTATGCCAAGTTTTATGATACATATGGAAAGCTTACTATTTAAACAAATTGTCATTTTTAATTTCTTCGTATAAATTATGTTTCATTACATAACAACAATTGAACATCAGATTTAAGCAGAATTCTTAACCATTGAGACAAGATCTGAGTCAATTGCATGTCTTAACTAGATTTAATGATATGAGTATTTATAGTTTGCCATGGATTTGAAGTCCTGGTCATTTGGACGAGTTTTAATTGACTAAAGCTCAACATTACATGATGGAAAAGTTACAAAAGTATTCATGCTTGTGGTTCTTTTTACAAGTTTGTTCATCATGCCAAATTTGACAAAAATTAAAAATGATCTGGTTGAGAAAGTCATTTTTTTGATGATTTGACAGGGAATGACCCATATGGGCCATATGTCAATTACACTGCATGGTAAACCTCCTTATTTTCAGCCTCCTAAGTGTGATACGAGCAGGAATCGTCGTGAAGCTGTGCCGCAGGTTGACGGGGCTAGTGGCACTACATTGGAAGTGGGGAAAGATGATGGAAGCAGCCCTGCAACAATAGAAGTCTACAGCGGGCTGTATGTCAATGAAGCAACAGATGCCGGTGGTCGTGGAGGACTCGACCCATCTGCTACAGATTCCGGAGTTGCCAAGGAAAAAGTTAGTTCAAAGACTTTCGCCCTCTTTCTAACCTTTGTTAATGTATACACCACTATTTTGATGGCTCTTATCTATCTAAACTATCTAAATCTTCTGGGAAAACAGTGGTTATGCTGAGGAAAAAGCTCCTAATTTGTGTTACTTTTAATTTTCTGGTAGATTATTAATTATCCCTTACTCCACATACTTAAATTGCCTTTAGTGGGATGTGATTTTTTACCATGGTGAATAATTTTAACTTCAAGCACTATTGTTTACAAACTACTTTTGAAAATCATTTTGGTCCTCAAAATCACCAAATTTTATAAATCTTTCAATTCTCAAGAAAATACCACGTAATGAATTAGAGAGGCTACACTCTGAGCTGAAATTTATTTTATTATAATCATAAATTAGACTGCTAGCTTAATTGATGCATTGTATTCATTTAAACAGTCTCCTGATGACCCAGACAGCTTTTGCATCTCGCAGAGGTCTTTTGCAATCGGAATAGCCATAGCTGGTCTACTCTTGATGTTGGCAGTCCTTGCCGCAGTTCTCATCATCGTGACCCGTCGTAGGAGGCGAGGAAGGAGGCGAGGAAAGGCAGGAGAGTCCACGATAGGCGGCAGTGGAAGCTCCATCTACAGTGGCCCATACACCAACACTGCATACAGCCACAGCAGTTAATAGAGCCGCTCAGTCTTGAGTGAAAAAGTGAACAAGAAATGGACTGAAGAGAGAGATGAGGTTGATGAGAAATACCATTTCTGGTTGAAAGACATCACAAAGTTTGGTGAACGTTAAAAGGTCCCAACAATATGGTGATGTGATATTGCCACATTGTTTATCACACCTCCTCACTTGCCCAAAAGTAATTTGGGAGACAGCGCCAATATAGGAACTTCTTTATGAGTCGCTAAAAAATGAAAGTCTGCCACTTGCAGAAGTATCCTGCAACATAATCCGAGAGACTGATTAGTCACTTTTTAGAAATGTTGTGGATAATTCTTAATTTTTGTCCTCCTCTAGTCCAGGAAAAATGAAAAAATCAAGAGAGTTTAAGAAATGGTGACTGAATTTACAGGACCTCAAAAAATCTTGTTTACAGGAGATAAATTGATGATGGTAGGCAAAAATGGTAAGAAAAATAATGGGAGCTAATTTCATGGTTTGAACTTAGCTTATTAACTTGAAACATGCAGATATCCCCGATTTGGGGATGTCATGAGTGCATTCCTTGTAATCTACATGACTTAAAAGGAGCTTCCATTTTGTCATTCAAAATGTTTCCAGGGGCATCCATAATGTGTGACACTATAATGCCAGGGCTCCAATTAAGACTCAAGATTTTGTATTTTAAAGATTGGGGGAGAAAACCAATCGAATTGTGTATGCCTTTTCTGAGGCCTTATTGTTTACTTCTCTTTTAGTAACGTTCTTATGGATAGCATTTTGTATTAGCTAATCGTAGCGATATATCACCCCACCCTGTTCGGCCCTGAAATTATTTGACAAATGTCATCTTACTGGGCCATCAGGCTTCTCACATTCTGTTCATTGAGAGAGAACAGCCAATTCATTCTACTTCATCATACATAACTAGACCTTATCATTCGCATCTGTACTCGTACATGTGCAGTGCAGATTCAAGTTTTAAAAAGCCATTTTCCTTAATTACATGGAAACTATTTTACCTCTACTTAGGATAGAAGCCTAGCAAAGGTGTAACAAAAATCCATTAAGGAGTACACATTATTTAATATTTTGGCATGCTTTTCAAGTGCCAAAATATCATGTTCCTAGAATTCAGCTTTCTCTATGGTTCTGAATGCATCTAATTTTTTCCATCCTGTAATATGTAAATATTATATCTTCTTGTGTCTTGAGGAACTTTGTCCATGAATTGCTATATTTTATTATTAAATACGAGCAAGACAAAATCAGGAAAATACCTTCAAAATTTTAAGATTTTAGGGCAGTTTATTATCTCAACACACTCTTATATGGTGCTAAAAGAATAAGAATAGAAACTCCCCTTCGCCACAATTTGCAAGCATAGGTATACCAGTATAATATACGTTGTCTTTTTGCTCACGTGTGATGCTTAATAGGTGCAATAACCATTGAAAATGTTCATTTGAAATATCAATATCACACTAAGTTATGTCATATTGACAATACCAACCGAATCTCACATTTTTACTTTTAATGAATCAGGCCTTTTTTGTGCTTACTTTGAGGATTTGCCCCAGGCAACTGACTTGAAGGTAGCCATGATACACCATCAGCTAATTCCTGGCATTTGATTGACAATGAAATTCCCGGTGGTGTATCATGTCTAGATTTTCATCAGTTCCTAAAACCTGATTACAGCATGCACACTAGACTGAGGACTTAAGTCGGAGGAGATTGAACTGTTCTTGAACCTTCCAGTTCTCAACTAGATACATATCGAGAGCCCGTCAAGTATAGTTTGTACTTTTCAAATAGGACTATCACACTCTGTATTTGTTGGTACTCCGTATTATCCCTTTCGCAGCCAATTGGCCTATTGACCTTTGTTGCCACTCCAGAAAATGCATGGGTCTGATATACCAGCCAACATTTTATACATTTAAGCATATATTTGTCTATTTTTGATTACCTTAAAAATCCAATGGAAAAAGCACAGCCTTTTCCATGACAATTAAATTTACCAAAATAAATTCATATGCATACATGAAATTTAAAAATTTGATGACTGCAACATGTAAAACTGAAAATATATGGCTTTGCAGTCTCAGCACACACTATGTGGAATTTTCTGGCTGCATCAAAGGGTTAATACTAGTGATATAAGTGATAATAATGGAAAAAAAATTGAAGTGACGTAAACATTAACTTCAGAGATGTTGTTTTGTTTGAGTTCATGTATGGCAATCACTGAGCATTAAGAGTCCCACAGATTGAGATTGGATATCATCATAGCTAATAGAAATAACCTGTTAATATTTTACAAATAAGATGACTGTCAGGCTTGAAAAAATAGACTGCAAAACATGCACTTACCAACTGTGAAAATACAGAGGTTTTTTTATTGCCACCTTGTCTTAGCTGTGCATTTTGTGATAAATTATTAGATGATTACTTTTTCAAAAACTAATTGAAAAAAAGTCTGGTATTTTGCCTGACAAAATTATAACTTTCTGCAATTGCTCATTCCTGCTGGTCATAGGAAATACAATGAGTACAAAAATACAAATTCAGTAGATCTAATCTCAAGTCACACATGGGGAATGTTCCAATGAACTAGGTACTTATAAAATCTGAAGTTGTTTACAAATTGACTCCAGGCTAGAGTTTTAAAAGTACCTACATGTAAAATATCCACTTATAGAAGATGAGAATTTCTAGGATCAATGTCACTCAAAACTCTTAGCGAAACTTAGCCGATTATTAGAGCCGAATTATATACTAAGTAAAGATCTTAAGTATATTTATGTCCCGATTCAAAAGTTTTAACATATGACAGACGTTTCACTTTGATATTTTTAGCATGAAACATATATGCAATCTTTAGTCTTCCATGTACAATAGGAAATATTTTGCATGAATTATTACTGAAACTTACTCTATTGTATTATAGAATTTAACATTATTTTCTCTGATTCAAATGGAAAAAACTCCAAAAAGTGAACATTAAATGCTAATAAGGTTTCCAAGTTTGTTGGGAATATTTGTTTAATGCTAATAACAAAAGAAGCAATTGGTACATTGCTTTAATGTGGGTTCCAGCACTACGGATGTTTCTTAAGGCTGATGATGAATCAGTTTGTTGTATATGGACTATTGGGTGGCACTGGTTTACAGTCTCATTGACCATGTACAGTTATTGCCCACAAATACCTAATGAGTTGGAATTAAAAAATTGTTGTTCAACTTAATTTAGTTGGAAGCTCACTAAATGAGGCTCTGAACCTTTGCCACAGTCATTTGGGAAAACAGTCCGTGAGTGAGGAAAGGGGGTTTAGTCATAGTTGGCATAATTTGTGCAAGTTATTGTTTTAATATTATCGATGTATGACTTGTGTGCTGCACTAAACATGGCACAAAATAGGGTGCCAGAAAATCATCATTACTTCTTACAATCAAGACTATCACTCCAAAATGAACATCTAGCCCTTTTGCTACAAGTGATCCAATTTATTGGTATCTTTGTGAAAACTGCCATCTGCCTCTACATAGTCCAGAATTTTTATTCTATGTAGTCTGAGCACACCCTCTCTGGAGTAGTTTTCTGGAAGTGAAAAGTTTTAGTGCTATGAAAAAATGTGCTAATATGGTTGAAAAACCATGAGCCACAACCTGTAAAATTGTTTGACCTGGATGTACCTCTTTTCTATAATTCTCATGTTCATGGTTCAAGATTATACACTTTGGAGTGCTTACTGTTCATGGCACAGTCTTCCTTAGCATATCCTAATCCTTACTATTGACCAATTCCATTAAGTATCCCTCCACAAGTATATTTGTTAAATGATGGCAGGAAATGTTTTGCATACATAATTATATTTTTTGTGATGCAATATTTTTTCTGTCAAGAATGTTTGTTTTTTATACTGGCTGATGAACAAAGTTCTCAAAGCCAATGTGATACCATGTCCTCTATTTTATAATAGTAACAAATTAATTATGTCATTAGTAATATTAATAAAATTGGTGCTTTTTAATGTACATCTATATTAATTAATTCTACTACTTGCATTATGCAGTATAATTAGACTCTTCCATCAAAACTACAAAAATTAATTCAGTTTATATGAAATCAATACAAAATCACTACACCACCACTGCAAATTTCTTTGCCTTGCGTTTTTTTCTTCTTTGGTGTCCATCAATACACACGATAATAAATATGTATGTACATATATATATCTCAAATGAAAATTATCCTTCAGTGGAGGTATTGTGTCTTTCATGCAACAATGCCACAGCATGCATGTTAAGAGGTAAAACACACAAGTACACCTGCATCTTTGTTTGTTCCCCTGCTTAACAAAGACCAACTCTAAAGGCCTGGTTGTACGATACATTAACATGCACAAGTCCAAGTACATTTGCGTGAATGGGCTTCTTCCCAGGGGCCAATTTTGAATCAATTCGCTAGGCAATTGTTTAATCTATTTCTTTACCAATTCATCTAGATTCAGAACCATCACTATAAAAATTATAATTGGTTAAGAATAAATCTTTTGATTAAAGTATTAACTGTAATAAAAGTATAGACATAGTATAGGTATTATTCCAGAGGTATAACTTCAATAATTCGGATTGAATTCAATAAATATTTTAATGAAAAAACATCTGACCTGGACTAGAAGTGAACCTGTACATAAGTATTAAACAATAATGTATGTATAGACATGATAGTCAGTAATGGATGATGGCTACAAAAATTTAATATCAGAAAGAGAAAAAACAATCATAATGATCAATTTCTTTGTGCAGATTTGAAAATAACAGTTTCAAAGGCATCCAGAATTTCATTTGAAATACAGCTGGAAAAACTTGAAGGTCAATTGATTTTTGTTTTTAGCTTTTCAGTGGAAATACTGCCTGGCTTTGAGGCCAGAACTAATTTTCAGCAAAGAACACATTAGATTTAAAGACCCAGAAGGAATACTTGGTTCACAAAAGAAGAACATACATACATTAACATGCTCACATAAATTTTTCAGAGATAACAAAGTGAAGGGCCAATTCCTTCAAATGTATAACACACCTGACCTTGCACAAACATTTGGCAAGTTGTACAATACCATGATCACTATATATATATATGGAGCTAAAGATGCCAGTAAGGCATCATCTTCCACTGTGAATTTACTGTCTACATGATGCACCTTTAACCACTTCAAAATTTTATAAGTCACTACTCTTGATTGGTCTCATCTGGATTAGCTTCTGCCTCATTGGAAGGCGAATTTGACAGGCTGTTTGCAAAGAATTCTTTGTCAATACGATTGGAGAGTTTTGTTAGCTGAGAGTAATTATGGACAATTGATGCTAATCGGTTATCAGGAAGAGGGGTGCTCAGCAGTGTGTGAACGTGACCAAACACCAAGGCATCCAGTTCCGTAGGCCTGTAAAAGAAAACCAACTCTTAAGAACAAATATTCATAGCCATAAGTACGTACCTGTTCAGTATTTCCATTTCATTGATTAATGTGATTAATGGGCAAATTCTTAATTCTAAAAAATCATTAGTTTCCTCAACTACTTAATGTCGGATTTTTATTATGGATACTTGAGTATAGGCTTTAATTATAAACAAACCATCAGACAAATTGCAAAACGAGTTACACCAATGTTTTTCTGTTTTAATTTTGTGTAAAGCCGGTGTCCCACAGTAATTTTTTTCATAAATTTATTCATGAATAGAGTTTCGTGAACTGTTGGACCCCACGTCACACAAGTAGGAAAAATTCATGATTTGGGCGCTGATCGGCTGACGGCCGAGAAGAGAACTTTATGTGCTGCCATCAATAGTGTATTCTCTGTACGAAGAGAACAAGCAGAGAAGATATTTTTGCGGATCTACGAGCCACGATATGGAATAGCACACTCCTATTGCTGTAATCACCCGGGAAGTACTTTAGCCATACGTATAAACTGAAGGAATTGCAAGAACAAGCATGTTTTCTCACGATGGAACACGTCAGAATCCCTTTGTAGCAGTTCCCCAGCCCAGAGTCACCATAGAAACAGTCCGAAACTAGAGATAGAAATAACAATCTGATAAGACTATCCATCACTGTGTATGAAAATATTACTATTTCTGAGTTTTTAAAAAAATGTTGAGACGTAAAAAATTCATTCACCAAAAAGTACTCCAATGGAGAATTGAAACCACGATCCTTCACACGCAAGGCGAGCGCGCTCCTCACCAGAAAGAGAGAAAGACTCATTAAGAAAGAGTTGGCAAAACATGGCATGAGGTTCCCAACGCATGGTATGGCCTAATGATACTTTCCTCAGATTCTAGTTATTTTTACACATGTTATTCTTTATATTACTCCTAATGGTCAAATTTATACACGAAAAATATTATAATTTACTTGTAACTGGTTGAGCTTCATATTTTTGGAGGTAGTTCGTATAGATATCGTAAATTATGAAAAAATTAGGTGTAATCCTCTCGATTTGAAAGTCTCTTGAGTGAATCAATGAATGTAATGAGCAAACAATTCACACTTGCTAAATATCAATCATGGTACCAATCATACTAATATATAAAAATTGAATGGTGTCTGTCTGTTGCTCAATCACGCAAACACTACTGAACCGATTGAGCTGAAATTTTGTATGTAGTTAGAAAATGTACCGGGATGTAACATAGACTACATTAAAAATCTGTCAGGGCCCCCAAAAGCCCCCCCTGGGGGTCCCTTGTGGTCCATGCTAAGCATTGGGTTTGGTGCAGTGGTTTTATTTTTTGCTTTTAAAAATTACTTTCACTTAAGATAGAGGGCTGGAATTTTTTTTATCGGATGGCTGAATAAATGAAGTTTCTAACTCTTTCAATCGATTTTCTATTACGCTTCGTAATTCTCTGAAAATTATGTTTATAGCTGAAAAATCTCACATTTTGCTCTGAAATCAACAATAGCATATTTCCTTGACAACCAGAGATTTGAATTTCAAAGGATATTCACGCATCTGGCATTTAAGTTTTCCTGCCGGCCCATGATATCACGTAGAAAGAAAATTTGTATAAGAAGGGCCCAGAGGCCCAAGGGCCCCATGATAGATTGCTTCGGGGGGTAATCGATAAATTCAATGCATATTTACAGGTATACTCTTCAATGTCTATTCTCAAAGTAGCTCTCATAAAGGAACTGCATACGTGAGAAAACTTATGTAGTAAAAGATACACATAAAGGAATTAAACATGGAAGAATATTTACGTGCGGCAAATAATAATGTTAATAATGGCTCTGTTGCTACAACAAATACGGCGTCGTTTATTATAGTTTAATACTCAGATGAATTTCACGTAGTGGAACCGTCTGCCTCTCATTACGATTGCGAACTTTTTTTTGAGACTAATTCTCACATAAACTTTACGAGTTATTTATATATACTTAAACGTGTTAAAATGCAGATTACTTACATTGACTCAATCATCGAGTTGCCTATTTGAGTCTCTCACTTGCCTCTGTGTTTCCCCTCCTTGGACTTAAAATATATCCATAAACATGCCTTATAGAATAAAGGGTAACCTTTTGAAAAAATCTTCTAAAGCATGAGGAATGTCTTCTTTGCGAGAAAATGAGTCCTTGCATGAAAAACGACAAAGGTAAGCCTTGGATGCTCAAAGACATGCCTACCAGCAATCTCATGATAATCTCCCCGTGGTGTTTCTCGGATTACACTAAGGACCGCACAAATTTCATCCTAACCAAAACTTCTGACGGGTAACCAGTTAAAAATCTGGTTCAAATATTGAGCCATTTGTTTCAAAACTTCAATCTGTTTTAAGATGGCGGAAATTATAATTACGTCACTACATGCTTCTTACCCATAAGAAGAACGTTTATTCTGCACAATGGACGTCATCCGTGCATGAAAATTGGCAAGTGCACTATGACTGATCACCATAGATTTTTAATTTTGTAACCAATGATTATGA
Organism: Pyrrhosoma nymphula; assembly: GCA_963573305.1. Taxonomy (NCBI): domain Eukaryota; kingdom Metazoa; phylum Arthropoda; class Insecta; order Odonata; family Coenagrionidae; genus Pyrrhosoma; species Pyrrhosoma nymphula. The sequence goes on from OY754336.1 coordinate 8,414,453, forward strand.
TTTAGTAAACAATGAATATAGCCACCCTTTATGCCAAAAGCATAGTCCGGGTATTGAAGGATTCATAGGACAAATAAACATCGCTGCTATTGAAAATGCTCCTTTTGACGTTGTCAACCGCTGGATTATACTCTACCCTCCTATCCTGATTACGATACTCAATGCACATATCAACGTTGAATGGCGGAACTCAATTCATTGAATGCAAATATATTTATGTACACAAGGGAAGTGCTCAAGCTGTTATTCAACCAGAAGACGGCTCAAGAGAACTTGAGGGACGAGGTCACCATCTATCAACCTAGGTGCTATTTATTAAGTAGTAATGAGTCTTCGTGGCCCATTATTGGGTTTCCCGTGCATTAAAGAGGACAAACAATCACTCAACTCTCCGTGCACAAAATGGATAACGAACGAATCACAACAAACAAGATATGATACGAACACCTCAAATGATCACGCTGACAGTATTCTTCAGGTTTTGTGGTTTTCTTATAAAATAAGTTCAATGTTTTTCACATCCATTGAAGTTCAACGGGTACCTTCAGCTAGTTAAATATATTAATACATAAATCATCAATCTATGTCAAAGTAACTTCAAATGAAGTTATTTAGAAAAACATAAGTGAGGGATTTCCCTCTCGTCGATAAAAAATATTTTACCGCTAATTTTGACTATAATTGATTTTTCATAGTATATAAATCCCCTTCTTAATTTAAAGCAAAATGGCAAGAGTATGTCGAGAAGCGGAGTTCCAACGTCAAACAATTACCTATTTAGTAAATAACAGTATAATATTCTAAGTGTGAGATACTGTAAGAACGTGATGGTGGTGGTCGAAGCACATGCACGCAGAAAAGCCAATCAGTGACTGAGTTTCATGAAGAATTTACAGGGTTTTCGAATTTACAGAAATTTACCGAATATTGGCATACGCATGCACAATGTAACTCTGAGAGTACTCATGAATTATTCATAAATAAATCTACAAAAACATTTACCATGGGACACCGGCTTTAGGCTAAAAAAAGAATTTTTTTTATTCAATAATAATTTTTTGTGTGGTTGTAGTAAAAAATGTCCTGGTTTTTGGCTTCTTTTCTAGGAACTTTTCATTTTAAAAAATTTATAGCAGAAAAAGTTTTTGTCTAATCTTGGAGATGTCAGTTGTGGCCAAAGAAAGTCCTTGAACGCGTTGAGTAAGATTTTCAAATTTTTCATTCTGAGCTATTTCATATCCTAGTCGAAGCTTTGATAACCTATCAATTTCATCTTCATACATTATTTAAGTATGTATCTTCAATCTGCCGTGAAATTTTATGTGGATATCCAATGACTTCCCATTTGGCCTAGGAATAATCCTCTGGAATACTCTTCCGAGCTTCTTCTACATTTTTTGCATTCAGTAGTATGGTTTCCATCCAGTCTTTAATACCAGATAGTCATACAATAGACAGTGTTTTTTCAGTCAACATTCTCAAAGTATTCTTGAATTCTGATGAAATGTCTTTGATTTTCTCATTTAATGGGGTAGATAGATATTCAAGTAGTGATTCATAGATGCTCCATCTTTTCTCAATACAATTTTCTTTTACATTTTCATGGTAAACTTCAAAAGGGCCAATTCTTATTGTTTCGGGAATCCTTTCCTCTAGTTCTTGGATTACATTTTTCTGTATATTTTCCTCTTTAATTTCAACAGCGTTAGGGTTCCTTGAAGTGAAATTCCTCATATAATATTCCACTTTTGTTGTGTACCACAGAACAAATTTCTGATACTCATTGACATATGCCCTCCTTATTGCAGGAAGAATCCTTTCTCTGCGATTGACTATTCCTTCATCAGCCAACTCTACTTAATACAGCAACCGTTCATCGGAAAAATTTTAATTCCTCAATAAAAATGGATGCACTTGTTTGATTATTTTTACCATGTCTGCTCCGGATCGCTGGTACATCTTCCCGTATTCTTTTACTTCTTTGATGTCCCGTATTGGTCTCGAGCTCCTTCGTCCATCGAAACTAGGCACCTTCAATTGAACCATGGATGTTGGTGTTCCCGTTGATCCTCGATCTTCTTGCTTGAATTTTTCCGTCACTTCTTTTAGCGTCTTTTCATGGATGAATTGTCCCATTTTCGATTCTTCCTCGCTGATTTTGGACGACAGCTACTTCACCATTTCTTCATTCTTGTCTATATGTTCGTGGATTCGGTGCATCATTCCCTTATTTACGTTGTCGTTCTCTTTTATTTCTTCTGTCAACTTCTCGATCTCCTCTCGAACTTGTTTCTGCCACTCCTCAGTCTCTATCTTATGGGTTTCAAGGTCCTCTCTCCACTCTACCCTCATGCTATTGACATTTTCCTTTATACTTGCTATCATCTCTCTCAGCCATTCCTGCTATTCCATATTCAATCAGTGAATGTCAACGACAAACAAAACATTTATTAATATGAACAAGAGTATTGTGAGACTCAGAAACTTTGAAGCTAACTCAGACAAGGATGAGCATATACACTTTAATTTTTTTTAGAGCTGGGCATAGAGGATGGTAAGATTAAGCTGGGTGGTGAGGAAAACAAATGAAACAAAGTTAGATATGGTAATAAGCTGCCAAAAGACATCCAAAAGGAGGTATGAGAGAAAGTAAGATGGAATGTTGCAGATGCTGATAGAAGAAAGAATGTGACAAAAAATATGGAGAGTTTAATTGGGATTCAAAAGTTGAAAAATAGTTAATTTCAGCAAAGAAATCCTTCCTTATACTCTCAACTTAGGCAAACATAACATTAAATATTGTTGATGGACAAACCGTTCCTTTCGTGGGATAAGCATGATGATTGTTATAACGGTTCTTGGCATAGCTATTATGGGCATAAACTATGGGTTGACATCAAGCAGAATAACTTTAATGCCACTATCAGAATAGATATCCATAATTTAAATAAGAAAACAGAATCAAAGATGTACAATTATTACAAAGGTGAATGCACGTCAGGGTGGTCCAAAAAATTGAAAGTCTTCAAATTTTTCACGCCACCCCCAATTCGATGCCAAATGACTGGAAAACAACATTCAAAACATTGGGTCAATTTGTCCACAGGCGGTCGTGTACCATGCATTTTTATATTGAGTCTAACCTAAGCCTAGCGTGTAGCCTTTGAGTCTCTAGCGATTCCCAGCCTAATCCCTCTAAAAGCAGTGAAACTCTTTGTTCGCTCATATCAGTTATTAACGAAGCGCACAGATTTCCTTTTTATTTATTTTTGAAACTAAATTTTTCTGCACAGGGACCCAAATGCTCGCAGCATATTCAAGACGTGGCCTAACCAGAGCGAAGTAGCACCTCTCTTTCACTTTTTCATCCGAGGACCTTCCTACTGCACGCTTAATAAATCCAAGTTTCTTTAAGGCTGAGGCGTATATGTTTAATATGTGTGTTCTCCACAATAGCTTTGAAGTTAAGGTAAAGCCCCTAAGTGGTAAGCAAAATGAGAGAGGCCCGTTGGTTTTTTGCCTCTTCCAAGGATCCCTATGTGGATTAGGATACCGTGGAGCAATTGTGAAGACATTCTTTATTTGTTACTTGCCTCATCAATGAGAATCATTGCTGAGGTAGTACGGAAAAGTATGAAGATACCGTTAATAAATGCATATGAAAGTCCAGCGTTATTAGAGGGCACAGTGCTGAGAGAGAAATTCTCACAGCCATCTTAAGTAGTGTGATTGTTGAGATGACAAATTAATGGAAGAGTGGTGAGTTTAACATCTGCCAATAATAGTGTCTGGCAAAGGGGTCACGCAGGTACTTCAGATACCCACAGCATCTATAGGCTTGAGGCATAGGGAAAGCCCAGGCTAATTCACGAATTATGATGCATTTTGAGAGTGATGGATAATACTATGGAAATGCATTTTGATACAATCTGCCTATAGTTCTTCACCCTCTTCGCTGCTCTTTTTCAGACTTCATAACCTTGAGATGTCTATAATGAATTCTTAGAGCTTGACTTACTTTCTTTCGGCGAGTTACTTACACTTGGACTGCACACATGGGCCCTGGAGCCCAACTTACTTTAAGGTTCACGTCAAGAGTTCTGTATTCATTGAAAATCAGAATGTCTACTGATGACTTGCGTGAAATAAATTTTGAATTCTCTCATTAGGAGGAGTAAGGCTTTAAAATAGAGGGTATCTATATTTCAGTAATTTACACTTTATTGAGAATCAATGTTCTTGCTGTTATGTCCACTGCTAAAACCATATGAAATAACCAGAAAAATAGCTGTTACGAATTTCTTAAATTCAGAAATCAACAAAGCCATTGACAACAATTTTATAGGGCATTTTTGGTATATAATTGAGGAGATAGTCGCTTTGGCATTCTTTGACCTTCAGATCCCAGTTGATCCTCATGATTTCCCATGTTTTTTTTTAATTATGGCCATCAAGGAAGGAATGCAACAAGAAGTTAGGAAAAGGAGATCACTAGAAGTTTATGGTTGCCTTTTAGTAAGTGAGGCAGAGGAGGCGAAAAGCAAACTGTCCTTATCCATGTTACCCACCATAAAGGGGTGCCTCTTTGCCAGACACCCTGACTACCCACTCTCTACCCTCTTCCATTGTCTTTTCATATCAACAGACAATCAGAGAATTAGAGTTAATCAAAAACATAACTTAAGTTGGCTGTGAGAATTTCTAAAATAAGAATAACAAAAAGGCTGTATGTAGAAGTGTAAGCAGAATACATATATGGAAAACATCCCCATAATATTATCCATCACTAATTTTGAGGGTACCGGGACAAGCCACGGTAGTTACCTTTATGGAGTCACCCGCTGGTACACATATGTGAGATATTCCACAGAGGAAAAATCATTCATATCCCGGTCAAGGCGAATAATTTTTCCTCTGTGGAATATTGCTCTTATTATCCATCACTCTCAACTCACAAAATACATCATAATTCACAATAGCCTGGGCTTTTCCTATGCCTCAAGCCTATAGATGCTGTAGGTATCTGAAGTACCTGCACAACCCCTTTGCCAGACACTGTTATTGGCAGATGTTAAACTCACCACTCTTCCATTAATTTGTCATCTAAACAATCATATTACTTAAGTTGGCTGTGAGAATTTCTCTCTCAGCACTGCGCCCCTCTAATAATGCTGGACTTTCATATGCATTTATTAATGGTATCTTCATACTTTTCCGTACTACCTCAGCAATGATTCTCATTGATGAGGCAAGTAACAAATAAAGAATGCCTTCACAATAGCCCCACTGTATCCTAATCCACATAGGGATCCTTGGAAGAGGCAAAAAACCAACGGGCCTCACTCATGTCGCCTATCACATAGTGGTGCTGATGCAAAAAAACATAAAAATATGTAGTGCATGACCACTTGTATACAAATCGAGCTAATACTTTTCACAGGGCATTTTCTAACCATTTGGCATCGAATTGGGCGGCGGTGTGAAAAATTTAAAGACTTTCGATTTTTTAGTACCACCCTAATGTAGATACATACATATATGCATTAATAACTAGGGAAAATACAAGAAATTGACTAAAAAATGGAAGCCACCCTTTTTGAGTCCCAAGGGACTAGTCCATAATCAGTCCCATAGCCAAGTTCCTGCTCTGTATTATATACATACAGGGACTAGTCCCTTTTGAGGGTCAATATGTGTCATTTTAGACCCTAATGGGTACTAATCCCACATAACTGTGAATGGTACTGATCGAAAATGGGTTCCCAATTGATGAGGTAGGTACTGGTCCCGCAGGAGTCCAAAAATAAAAACTGTACTAATCCCGCACAGGCCTTAGTTTCAGGGACTGGTCCAGTGCCAGTACCTATCAACTACCTTACCGAGCGCATAGTCTCATGCCTACCTATGTCATATGGAGTGGGAATATATACAGTTTATTTTTACTCTATGATACAATTGCTCTGGTTTAATAGACTACCTCAATCTTTATGAGGAAAAGTTTCCGTAGACTGGATATATTCCATTAAAGAACTTCTAATATTTTTCATGTGCTCTCAGGGTTTCCAGTTATCCAAAATGTATTTTTCACAAGCTGTAAGGAAAAAATTGCCATTTCTGTGATTTGTAAGGGACAAAGTTTATAATACACTTCTGGGCATTTGGCTGACAAATTGTCTGACACATCATCGAGAGAACCTATGTCTGTTTTTCAGGATATTTCTATGCGCCAGGGACCATCAAGAAGGGTTTGTTTACCAATAATGAGCAATTTTCTAACGTATTGGGGAAATTTTACGATACCCCATAAATGTTCAGGTCTAATAAACTATTCCTACAATGGACTGGTCCAGAATGGTTCCAAAATATGGCAAGAATTTCTGCGGCACTGGTGGGGACTGGTACATACCAGGAGGATTCAAATTTTGTGAAATTATAGATCATCTCTTGCAGTGTGGGGAGACTATGGAAAGGGGGATACCCAGTGGGTAGCAAACAGTACTGGTGTGTGAGAGTGCCACGGCCACTGGGACTGATCCGGGGAAGTCCGTGGCCATGGGACTGATGGGACCCAACACATAGGAGTCCCAACCAACTCCTATCACCTGTTAGCATAAAATTAAAGACTCGAAAGGGACTAAAAAATTTTGTAAGGGCAAGTATTTTCAAAACATTTGTATTTATGACATCAACCATCATCAACTTCTTTCAAAGCAAATCAACAAAGAAATTAGATTGCAATGGTGTTATGTAACCTCCCTCATTCTCAAGACAGCAGAGTGGTCAATCCCTCACTTCACACTACTTAGACCACATCTCCATTCACTTTTAATGTGTGTATAAACTTACTTGCCCCCGAAGAAGTACGGTCCCTCTCCAAGTCGACTGGCCAAGGAGTGGCAACATCTGTCGACATCTTCATAAACCTATACATATAAAATAAACACCAATTAAAATTCGTCAAGTTCACCTGAAGGGAGTTTAGGATTCCAACGGAGAAAAAACAGTAAAATTTCTATTGATGCATACTTCCTCCAAGGATTTAGAAGACCATCCATATACTTTAAGACGTGACCGACATTGCGACTGTTTACGCCAACACATGAAATAATCTAACGGCCAAGGGTATGCAGAGCCATATCGACTTTTAGTCACATTATTGAGGACTTCTGGAACATTCCACAGAACATATTGCTGTAAGGGAGACCAAAAACGTACAGTTGAACAGCCTAGCACTAGGCATGATTCTGTAATCACCATAAAGCTATTGAATTTTGTAAATACGTAATGATCTCAGCAAGAATAAGCTTACCTCGGCGTTGGTTATCACATTATTCACTAAGGACATATAAGCTCTCATATCACTTTTGTCTTTGTCACTCATGCTGCTGGAAAGGCCAACATCCTTATGGGCGAAAAATGCAACGATTGGGTCAAGCTCCGACACAACGAATGATCCACACTTGATGAAGGGCACTTGACCTATTCAGAAAACCGTAATGTTGTCAATTTCAAATAGAAGGTAATGAATTACAAAGAATAAACTACTATGCGCATCCAAGCTAACCTGAAGGTGACATAAACTCAGCATTACTCCTCATTTCCACAGTAAAATTTAATTTGCACATTTTCAAGTATGCCTGCACCGACAGGCAATTGGCAAAGTCGGTTGGTAAAGCTTGCTCAACTTCATATGGTACATACAAGTGAATGTCATCCTGCCACGACTCTTCATCTGAAAGTCAATTCACACAACATTAACACATTTACTAACTTCAAACCATAGTTAAAATGAGATAACAAACAATAACACTCATTACCGCCTAGCCCCGATATTATAGAATCCTGCAGCCTCACGGAAGGCATTATTTGGTATAATATACTCTATACAGATAAGGGACGTGGACTTAGCTTATTTACCTATTTTATAGCTAAAAATACCGAATTTCTACATTCATTTGGCATGCTAATTTCAGGCGTTTTTTGTTTCCATTGCTGATGGCATGTGGTGTTTCTTTCAAAAACTAAATTTTAGGGGCAACATTGAATTGGATGGAAGTTGATAGACGTTGATGCTATAATCGCAATGTTTCTTATCGTGTATTTTTAATCAAAAGTTTAGAGTTAAATAATCATTACAATGAAAACAGACTGGTTGATCTCCGTTTACAGCAATATTTGTGCATTCCCAAGAGTTCGAATCGGTGTCATCCTCTTCTTTTGGGGGTGTATCCTCTTCTTGTGCGGGACTTGACTCCTCCTTCGGTGGCTGAGGTAGTTCATCAGTTGTCCCATTTTCCGGCGCGTCTTCTTCCATTCTCAATTTCTAAATCATTAGATTTGAATATGAACTCTTATTAAAGTAATTCACTCGCTATTCTTGATTTTGTTAATGTATCCAAACGCATATTGACGCGGACAGTCGCGTAAATACTTCCAAGGCTTTTTAGAAGCTTGAATGTATTTATTATTGATCTGAATGGAACAGTTTCCACGGAAACTAGGCTGACCAGTAGAGAATTACTTAATAAGGATAATTTTTTAGCTATTGAATTATTTTGAACGTCAGTGATATTTCTTTGCCCCGAGCTTGTGATGTAGTAATTACCTATGTGTTTTCAATGTTGCTCTCGGTAAAGGTGAGTCGCCGATACGTCAGAAGTGGGTGAATATCGCTTTTTCGCTGGTGCAGCGAAATTTCACCTTTACCTTGGCCTCTTTTTTTTCTGTAAGGCGCTAGTATTCTAGTGCTTGATCAAGATGAGCTTCTGTAGGTGAAATATATTTCACCAAACTTGTTTGGTTAAAAGTTATCCAGACTGTCAATAGTCATGAAATAAAGAGGTTCAAACTCACCAATATTGATAAAAGCTGCAGGGGAGACTATTTATGTTTATTGATAGGTAACAAAAGTTTCTGATTGGACCCCAGGTAATCTTTCGATTTCATTTCACCATTTTATCTGGCTAATTTATTTACATCTAGGTCTTTCTAGCTCCTATTTACCTTCCCATAGTGATCCATAGGAGTTTATAACCTCTAAGGTGTGACCAATCCATCTGTATCATCTCTCCCTCAGAGTGCAATTGGAAAGATAAGCATTTAACAGATTGCAATAATATACTCCCATATTAATATTGAGAAATTACTAGCTTTGTAAAAAAATAGAGCATAAAATACCCATGGTTCACAAACTTGGTCCTTGAGGAATGAGCACAGATTGATAACGGGTAAGGAGTACAAATAAAATGAGCAAATGAGTCACACAAGTAATTGGTTGGTTAGTTATTCGGGGAGGTGGCCGACATCTTGTGCCAGTAGGATAGGAGGAGGGAAATGGGAGAAAGTTTGGAGAGAAACCCAGCATTGGCATAAGCCTGCTCTTAGCAAAAGGTGCCAAGGGGTCCATAGTTAAATTCCTATCCGATGGACACAGCACTACTCTTGACGTGCACTTCACATAGCACCCAAATAGGGATCAGGATTCCACTGAAAAATATCTGTCTTGGTCAGGTTTGAACCTTGGGATGGAAAGCCATTAGCCACCACATCAACCCAATCACCTATTAGATAGTATGAGAATAAGAAATTGGGGAGGGCTATTTGAGTGCACTTAGCTTTCATGAGAAACATGAATAAATAAGAGACAATGAGAAATAGAAGTCAGGACGATATATAAAGATGAAGGCAAGTAGGTTTCAATGTCATTGGGTATGTGGAATAGATCTATCAACAATAGAATCTGGAAGTCCTCTTTTTGGATGGCCACTGGATTTCAATTTTGAAAATCTTTAGTATTCCAGGGAGAAAATTAAGTCATTCTAGATATATTTTTGCACTGGGTTCTCTCATAGAAAATCACACTCCTATTTAGCTGTGCACCTGAAACTTACTTTGCATGAAGTTCTAACAAAATCAATGTAATTAAAGTATTTGAGCAATAGAAATAATGGCCTAAGGGTGCTGGTGTGATGGAAGCTCATATTTACTGACCTAACATAAGTTTACCTAAAAAAATCAAAGCAGTTTTTATAATTCCACCGAGTTGGCAATTATGGATGTTGTGGCATTAAAGTAGCCCCTGCACAGAAGATTCCACCTTTTACCTAACAGCAGCAGCAAAGCTAAGCAGCTGTGACGTGCTCACATTCAAAATCTAGGAGTGACAAAAAATACATATAGGGATGTATTGGGGCAATTGATCGCATATCAGCCAAAATAGCTATTTCATTATGTGGTGAGAAAGATTATGGTGCTAAAAAATGTATGTATGTACGTGGATCAAGTTTATTTGCATAATAACCCCATTGTTCCATGACAGAAACACTTGGGAAACACATGGATGGATTCCCTAATTACTTTTTAAGTCAAAGAGAATTCCCAGATTTTTCAAGATGGTAGTAATTACAAGGAGTGGTGGCAACATTGTTTTGGAAAGTAGAATTCTAGGTTTGATAAACAAAGAAAGAATGCAAGAAAGTATAAGTATACTGACAAGTCACAGTAAATAAGGTTTTTCATTACGAATCTCATCCGAAGAACATCATATTGTACCCAGTGACAATGCCACCAGACTGATAACTACCCGATCAGAGGCAGAACACATGTTGGTTGCAAAACTGCATTTTCTCAGTGTACTTCAAAACGTAGTGTTACCTACCATACCATTTAGTACATTAGTTTACCTCCATACGATTTAGTGCATTACCCACAGAAACTTCTTTAAAGTGGCTCAGATAAGCAGATGCTTGCTTTCCAATTAGAAAACTATGGGCACTGTGAATATTTCTCGCATTTATTAGCAGCACTGCATTTTCTCAGCGGCAAGATAAATACTATTGAATACCATATATCTACTTGCATATTACAAAAAATAAGCCTAAAAAATTGTAAACCTAAATTCACAAAAAATAAGTGATTTTATTGAAAAATATTAGTCATGAAATAAGATGGGCAACAAAAGATTATCACTTTTTTCTTTCCAATTTCCACTTATAAACAGGAGGTAGATCCTTAGTACCTGGTTTAATTCGCACAGGAGGTTGTTCCTTTTTATTTTGCAAATGTCTTTTCATTTCCAGTTTCTGTTGAATGATAGTTAGCTCCTTTTCCCTGTCTATTCTCTTCTTTAGTTCTTTGTAACGTATATTCCGCTCCTTTTCTAGATTTCTTATAGTGTCTGGGTCAACATCAGGAAGTTTCATTGTTCGTAGATCAGACATTTTAGGACGATTAGTTCTCCTACCTACAAGTAGCGGATGGGTATCCAACCTTTCTGCCACATCAAAGTCCTTTGCTTCCTTCTTGGTATCCACAAAAAAAATATGCTTGTTGCTCGTCTCGTTAGCAACATTAATTAAATGTAACTGAGATTGCATTCTTTCGATTTTGTTTGATTCTATTTTGCATTTTAATTTCACGTACTTTAAATCTTGGGTTTGCATCAATTTTATTTGGCCCGGTGTATGCTCATCTTCCTTATCCAACTCATTGTGCACTCCATCTTGAACTTTGGAATTGATCATATGGAAATAAAATTCATCTGGATTGCGGGAGAGGGCTTTCTTCTTTAATGCTTTTAGCCTTGCCTGTTTTGAATGAAAATCTTTGGCTCTCTGACGGTAGTCCTTCTTCTTCTCTAACAGTCCAAGATGAGATCGACTTTCTGGCTGATGACGTTCACGATGAGTTCTTTGATTGACTTTGGCAGCCTTTTTCCAAGACGACATTTTTTCCTATACGGAAGAAAATGAATAGCATAATGAAACATTACCTGAAGTACGCTGACACTTAAGGTTGATAACATTAAATCGTAACTACAAGTAAACATACCGATGACTTTTCTCCAACAAAACCGATTCAATACTTCCAGAAGTTAGGATAATGTTTGGGGTAATTCCAAAAATTTTTGTCCGAAAAGCAACTCCACTGCCGTCAACTCTGATTGAACACAATTTTTAGAGGCATGGGAAGATAATCATGCTCTAAAATACTAAATACGCTCATGTGGGAATCCTCAGCCCCAAACCATGCCTCAGCCCGACACACGCGATCCGCGATGTACGACAAGTGAATACCGAAATAAGAAATGTAAACATGTGATTGCATGGCGGCGCAAGGATTTTCTTAAGGTCCGATTTTCTTTTTCGGAATGGTCCGATTAGGTTTGACGAGGAATGCCGTCCTTCGGTGTTAGCTTGGCTTACTAGAATAAAAACGATACGTTTTTCTAGTAGTACAGACTGAAAGATTATGTTCATCCGGAAACCTCGGGGAATAGGATTTGCCGAAATTGCCCTTGTTACAATCGTAGGATTCTTTGGTGGTGTCTACATTTGGAAACCTGCTTTTCAAAAGTTCCTTTTAGATAAAAAGGAGGCCGAGTCAGACACCCCGAAAGATAAAGAAGATCAAGTGGAGAAACCTAATTGAACTTCTGAGGTATGTATGTTGGCGTTCGCGCGGCTTGCAGGTTTTACCTCACCTGATGTGGAAGTGGGTTCTTAATGATTTACTCGGAATCCCAGTCGTCCCTTTTTGTGTACAAGAATGGTAGGTTGAAAGGCAAAATATCTATAGTTTTCTGAAGGAAACATCGGAGAAAACTACCCACGGGTCTACCATTTATTTGGTGTGTATGCTTGTGATTATATGATGGGAAGCCGTTTTACTTTTGTATGAAGGGACATTTCGTTTAAGAAGGATGCTTGTTAAAATTTTTGAGTAATCTTTGTTCAGTTGCTGGTATCATCCAAACTTCAATGCCAGACTACTACTACTAGACTAGAATAGACTACTTCAGATAGATTTCGTTTTTTCCTTGCTATTTTTCATGCTCAGGATAATTCTTACTGAACTCAAGTATCTTATACTAAACTGTCGCATCAACTGATTCTCCATTTTTTCCCTTTCCATATATAACATTACATTTGTTGAAAAATTTTCGACTGGTAGTAAGATCTATTGAAGCATAGTTTTTAACTACTCTATAAATATTCCTCGCCAGGTATAGCGTTTGACTAGACAATATTGTCTTCATTAACAGTCCTGCATTATTTGCCTGTTTGACACAACTAACCATTCAGCATACTGCACAATTACCTGTTAACTGAGATTGAAATGATAATAGCAGTAGAAAAAGCTGTTCATTTTATTGAATTGTTAATTATCCCATTCTACCCAGATAGGCATTTGAATTGTCTTGGCGTTAAGGCTACCATCTGTTTTCACCTTCCAGGACATATCCTCGTTTGTTATTCATCATGGGCTTTTTGAGAGAAATCTATTTCGTTTAATTTCTGGAATTTTTGCTCTTACAATTTTGAAATCTCAGTCTTATCATTGAGTGCATTCAGTAGAGGGAGCTGCTTCTTCTGGAGTGGAAAGAGCTTCTAGCTGAGTACTTAGGTGAGAAGTTGGAAGCTCAGGGAGAGCCCTCAGTCATTTATGAGTGAGAAAGAAATCATGCTGACTGAGATGTGAAATATGGCTGAAATTCCATAGCCTGATTGCACTAAGGTGAAATTGAGGAATAAAAAGGCCACATTCGCAAGCAATATCCCCTATGATTATTGCTTATTTTGCCAAATTGTCAATCTGCTGGCATTGCATGCCTCATCTGAATCATCCAGGATTTAAATCCATGTACACCCATTAATGTTGCTTCCAAGAATGATTGACATACGATTGTCATTTAGCTCACCAGTAATGTGATTATGGGCATCATAGTAGTAATTAATTAACGTGCTTCGAGGACACAAGGTTTTGTACGTTATGCCTGCAACTATCTGGCAGGGGCAGCAACACTCAGATCAAATTGTAGGATCAGCCCTTCGAATTCAAGCTAAGCCCAACAGTGTTTGACTTCGGAGATCAAGTGGAAAATTGTGTTCCCATCATGGCAGTTTGTTGCCCTGTAGACATCATGCGATAGTTATGAAAATAAACTGCTCCTGAATATTATATCACTTTTTAAAAACTGAAGATAGTTGAAGCTGTATCATGGTATTACTGGGAAAAAAAGTACTTGGTGCCATGTGTGGGCATATGTACATCACACACACTCATGTAGAGATCAGGGAAATGTACTCAATGGTGTGCTACAATGGCGTAACCAGCGATAAGGGTGATCCCCCCTCCCCCCACCGATGAAGAAAATGCTCAATTTTATTATCCTACATTTAAATTTTGATAAATGAAATTACCATAGGTTTTCTATTTTGAATTGTATTAACTATAATAAAGTGTAAAAGCTTTAATTATGAGGCTTGTTTTGAAATAAAACTGTTGTAAACGCTGTCAATTTTTCTGTTATTTTACATGCCCATAGGTGCACAAATACTAATTGCCCCCTCAAGAGTTTTCCCTGGTTACGTCCTTGTGCTACCATTTGCAATGATGCTCACTCCTCCATGCCAAAAGAGCAGTGCATCATGATTCTATAGTTGACGATGCACATGTTTATTCAATGCTAACAGTCGTATTGGCCATAGCATGCTAAATATGGCACAGTGACATCCGCATCTATTAGGTAGTCGGATGATGAGCTGTTGAAGATAGATCAATGGAGAAGATGATTTTCGGTAAGAGGTGGAAGAATAGGAGATTTTGGATGCCATGGAAGAGGACAATAGGTATGAAAAGATTAGGATGAGGATATTAGTGGGACATATGGATTCATTGGAAACAGAACTGAATTTAAGTGGACAGAGTTATCTGAAGGTTGAGACTCCATGAACCTACCAATGTTTAACTAATAGCTCTTATTGTTAGTCAGAGATTTTGTTCTATGGTAATTTCTAAGTAACTGTTGCCATTCATTGCTCAAGTGGAAATTACCATATTTTCTGCCTTATTAGATGCATGGACATACATACGAGGTCTGTTCAAAAAATATGCGGACTGTTTGAATTGCGCGGCTCCAGTAGGTTCCAGGGAATCTGCTTGGGGTCGCTAGATTTGTACAGGTCAGCTGATGATAACACCGTTTCCCGACTGAAGATATCTTCATTTTTTGATTAGTTTTTAGTGAAGTGCAATTTTTTCCTTTGTCGGATTTCAAAATGAATGACCTGAAGAAGCAATGACTTGCTGTGAACTTTTGTGTTAAACTTGGAAAATCTGCGACTGAAACATTTACTACGCTCAACACGGCTTACGGTGATGTTACTATGAAGCATAGGGCTTGTTTCAAGTGGCATTCGAGGGTCATTCCATGTCAAATCACCCAGAAATTTTTGAAAATGTAACCCACCGACTCAGATTTTTATGAAATTTTCGTGACTAGCAGCTATCACCAATTTAATGAGCCATGCAAATTATTTCCTCTCTCAATCTCATAGTTTGTCAGATATGAGGGCTCAAAGTTTGGGAAATTAGCTAAGAAGTGCCGGTTGGGGGATTCGACTTTCAGAGCACAGGGCACAAGGTAAAAATTCATTTCTCAGTAACCATTTAACATATCACCATGACATTTTTACCTCTTGCATATCAAAGTACATCAATTCCATAGAAATATTTTCTACCACCCTGGCATTTCTATGTTGGCCACCATAATGTCATTAGTCATTAGTTAAACAAGTTTTTGAACTCAAAAACATGACTTCATATTTTCACAATTATCACCCTAAGGCAGAGTAGTAAACTCATCCAATTTTTTTTTAATTGGACCTAAATATGTGCTCTAATAGACTATGAAATAAAAATGGTGGTGTTTTGACTGCCACTGTGAGTATTTCAGGTTTCACTCTTTTTTTCTATCTCGGAGAGAGGGATTTCGGACAAATACTGTACACTTACTAAGGATAACTGTATGGAAATGCCTGTGATCATGTGGAAATATTTGAAATAATGGTCAGTAAATGATAGGCCTAACATCTAATTTTATTGAATATGCCTCTTGTTCATGCAAATATAAAAAAAAATTTATACTGGGCTTGTGGTAGCCGAGGGGAAAAATGTTTCAGTGACTGTGAAATGCTGTACTTTATCTAGCATTTTATATTTTTTACAAATGTTAATTGAAAAAGTTTCAGAACTAATAATTATTTCTCACATTATGCAATATGTGATAATTTATTTAAATTATACACTTAAATTATTTTCATGGATAGAATGAAGGATAGTAGACCTTTTGTAGAATTGAAGAGGGAAATTCAATGTAGATACAAGGGATAGAATCCAAGTTCATTATAAAAGGCTCCATGTAAACCTACCTTAACCGGTAGATTACCTTGAAGATACTTATAAATAGTATAACCTCCCTTTAAACTGCAGTGAAATGTGTGTGACTGTTCTGGCGTTGCATGAAGTCAGCCTCATTTTTACTCAAGTAGTACATCCCTCCAGAATCCTTGGAGATAGGAGGACTGACAGAGTAAATGTTACTATGCAAGTATAGTTATGTAGCAGATGTCTCCATTAGCCCCATACTTTAGTGATTGCTGAGTATAAATATCTCCTTCACTGAGAGGGTGGTGACGTTATAGGCTACATTGTATTTTCCCTTACCTGGGATATGTTACATGCATTGAATCATATGAAAAAATAAAGAATGTTACACACTCCCACCCATTCTACTTCACCTGTCAAGGTTATACTGGCTCCCCAATGAATGAGAATATCAAGTAAATTTTATCTATCGCCATTGTACCTAGTAGTGACTTATAGGTTACAATGTAATTTCCCTTACCAGGGACATGTTACATACATTTAAGCATATGAAAAACTTGAGAAGGTAACACAATCCCACCCATTCCACATCACATATCTGTGTTATACTACCTCCCCAAGTATTAAGAGAAAGAGAGAAAACTTACTACATTGTACCTATCAACTTCCATGTTGAAAAAAAATCGAATTGAATCACTGTGAGGACATTATAAATCACAAAAGGCTCTAGGGAAGGCCTTTTAGTCTTCTGCCATCACTTCTTGGGAGAAAATGTGCTCCATGTGTATCCAAGTTAGTGTTGTATGTGTGTGAATAGTGGAATTTTATTAGAAAATATTCGTATGCTGAGTGCTGGACCAAACTTCTCATTGTGGACTTCAATTAAGGAAAAAGAATAGTGTTTTCAGAATGTTCCTAACTGAGAAAATTGTTGAATTGTGCAGCATTGGAAAAGAAACAGGACCTGACTGCCACGAAAAAAGCTACACACCAGTGGTGAGACTGAACGAAATTGAGACTGTGAGTACGCCTGATAAACAACTTTTATCCCTCAGAAGTGGGGTAAGGTGTGAAGTCATATTTAATGTCTGCGAACATCACAAAATTTACTACCTGAAAAAGTATGAAACTTATCAAATATACTGTCTTGATCCATTTAAGAACCACAAGAAGAAAATACAAAAATCAGTGAGAAATGTAAGTCTTGAATTTGCAGAAAAGGCTTGTAAAATCCCTGCACTCCAAAAATTAGTTCCAGGAATGAAAATCTGCCAGCCATGTAGAGAGAAAGTTCAGAACCACCCCAAATTTGGAAATGAGCTTTCTGATGTTGAAGCAGTGGATAGTGACAGTGATAGGAGTGTTTCAAGCTATGAAACAGCAATATCCAAAGAAGAAACAACCAAGCAACTTAAAAGGACACTACAAGAGATGGGGGAGTCACTGTTGAAATTCTATTGTATTTCATCTACTAGAAGATTAACCTATGCCAAAAGAAAAGGAGAGTCAGCCTGCTCTAATTTGAAAAGTAAGGTTAATAGAGTTCTTGATAAAGAGTTATCTGCTGAGAAAAATGACCAAAAACTGCCAAAGGAATTACAGCAGAAAATCCATGATATGGATGTGCTTGTAGACTTAGTGAAAGAAAAAATCACTGTTGCAAACACACACCGAGAAAAGGTACAACTGTTAACATTGGTGCCTACATCATGGAGCAGGAAGAAAGTAATGGAGGAGTTCCACGTCAGTGAATACACTGCCCGCCAGGCAAGAGAACTTTTCAGAGACAAAGGAATATTAGCTGTACCTGAATTGAGAAAAGGAAAGGCAATCACTGATGAAACAGTAGAATTAGTGAGGAATTTCTATGAAAGTGATGAATACTCCAGAATTATGCCAGGAAAAAAAGATGCAGTCAGTGTCTCTAAAAATGTACATGTTCAGAAGAGATTATTACTAGCTAACTTGAAAGAACTGTATTCAGCTTTTAAATTTGACTTTCCCAGGATTAAAATTGGGTTTTCAAAATTCTGCACACTGCATCCAAAGTGGTATGTACTAGCAGGATCTCCTGGAACCCATTCTGTGTGTGTTTGCACAATACATAAAAATGTCAACCTACTTCTTCATGCCTGTAATATAGAGGAATCGTGCCAGATCCTGGTTAGTTACTGAGTGTGTTCTACTAAAAATAGAGACTGTATGCTGTGACACTGCTCTCAGTGTCCATCACATGAAAATTTGAAAATATCTCTTCTGAAAATGTTTGATGAATGTGACCCTGGAGAGGAAGTGTCATACAGTCAGTGGGTTTCTAGTGACAGAACACAACTGGTGAATAATATCTCAGTTCATTAAAGAAAAATTTCCGTCAATTAAAAAAGTGAACTGTTTTAGTGATGGCTGTGCTGGACAGTATAAAAACTGCAAAAATTTTCTCAACTTTTGTAACCACAACCAGGAATTCTCCTTAATGGCTTCATGGACATTTTTTGCTACAAGCCATGGAAAATCCCCTTGTGATGGCATTGGTGGCACAGTTAAACGTTTGGTGGCCCGAGAGTCTCTCCAAAGATGTTCAGGAGACATCTTAAACTCTGTGGAGAAAATAATGGAGTTCTGCATGTCTAGAATTGAAAACATTAAATTCTGGCTTTTCAAGAAGGAAGCTATTTCAGAACTCATCAACAGCTACAGCACAGATTCCTCAAGGCAAAAACTATACCTGGCACACGTGGCTTTCACCATTTCACCCCTTTGTCTAAAAATTCTTTAGGAGCAGAGGGGGTCAGCTCAGATGAAAATTTCTGCATTACATTCCACTTCACCAATGACAAAACACCAACTGCAGTTATACTGTCACAAATCTTAATTAACTCATACATTGCATGCGCATATGATGATCATTGGTTTTTTGGATTAGTGATGTCTAAGCATGAGGACGAAGGTGATGTGAAAGTCAAATTCATGCACCCCTATGGCCCAGCAAGATCATTTCAATGGCCTCCACAGGAGATAGAAGACATCTGTTATGTACCTGTAAGTAGTATCATTTGTTCTGTCAACCCTCCCATCACCACGGCTTCTGGAAGGATGTAATACTTTAGTGAAAATGAGGCAGACTTTGTGCAATGCCAGTACAGCCGGACACACTTCACTGCAGTTTAAAGGTAGGTTATACAATTTAAGTGTATAATTTAAATAAATTATCACATATTGCATAATGTGAGAAATAATTATTAGTTCTGAAACTTTTTCAATTAACATTTGTAAAAAATATAAAATGCTAGATAAAGTGCAGCATTTCACAGTCACTGAAACATTTTTCCCCTCGGCTACCACAAGCCCAGTATAATTTTTTTTTATATTTGCATGAACAAGAGGCATATTCAATAAAATTAGATGTTAGGCCTATCATTTACTGACCATTATTTCAAATATTTCCACATGATCACAGGCATTTCCATACAGTTATCCTTAGTAAGTGTACAGTATTTGTCCGAAATCCCTCTCTCCGAGATAGAAAAAAAGAGTGAAACCTGAAATACTCACAGTGGCAGTCAAAACACCACCATTTTTATTTCACAGTCTATTAGAGCACATATTTAGGTCCAATTAAAAAAAAATTGGATGAGTTTACTACTCTGCCTTAGGGTGATAATTGTGAAAATATGAAGTCATGTTTTTGAGTTCAAAAACTTGTTTAACTAATGACTAATGACATTATGGTGGCCAACATAGAAATGCCAGGGTGGTAGAAAATATTTCTATGGAATTGATGTACTTTGATATGCAAGAGGTAAAAATGTCATGGTGATATGTTAAATGGTTACTGAGAAATGAATTTTTACCTTGTGCCCTGTGCTCTGAAAGTCGAATCCCCCAACCGGCACTTCTTAGCTAATTTCCCAAACTTTGAGCCCTCATATCTGACAAACTATGAGATTGAGAGAGGAAATAATTTGCATGGCTCATTAAATTGGTGATAGCTGCTAGTGACAAAAATTTTACAAAAATCCGAGTCGGTGGGTTACATGGGCTGGGTGAACTGACATGGAATGACCCATGAACGTTTTAAGGGTGGTCGACAGAAGATTGAAGATGATGAGCGTCCTGGACATCCTTTCACGTCAACTGACGACCCACATGTCGACAAAGTCAGCACCCTGGTGTGGGAAAATCGACATCTGACCATCAGGGAGCTTGTTCAAGAGTGTGGGATATCAGTTGGATCTTGTTGTGAGATTTTGACCGAAAAATTGAAGATGCACTGTGTTGCTGCGAAATTTGTGCCACGCATGATGATGGATGACCAAACCGGTTTTTCCGTCACAACAATGCTCCAGCCCATTCAACCCTCAGAACTCGTGAGTTTTTGACCAAACACTCGATCACTGTTCTTCCCCACCCCCTTACTCACCTGACCTTGCCCCTTGTGACTTTTTCTTGTTCCCCAAACTCAAAAGACCCTTGAAAGGAAGAAGATTTGAGATGATCCCTGAGATTAAGTCAAATGCGACGAAGGAGCTAAAGGATATTACAAAAGAAGTGTACCAGGACTGTTTCAACAAGTGGAAACACCATTGGGATAAGTGTGTGCGTTGAGGAGGAGAGTACTTTGAAGGGAACCCAGACATGTAACTTCTAAATAAAGTACATTTTGTTTTATGACGTCAGTCCGCGTATATTTTTTTAACAGACCTCATATAAGGCATGCCATAGCTATGGCTGCGTATAGCAGGGAGAGATAATTAACATTTTTAATACCCTTTGATTAATTTTCCTGTGGAAGTTTCAATGAGTAGCCATCATTCACGAAATGATGTGAACAAAGATGGTGGTATAGCAAGATCCAGGGTGTCTTCATGATTTTTTTATTGATATTCTAATTGTGAGAATTGTATCACCCAGATGTCAACAAATCTCTATGTAAAAAAAAAAGATAACTGGAATGTATTGTTGTCTGGGACTGAAATGTTATGATTGTTTGAAGCAGCTGTCATTATATTGAGCCATATCTCAATGAAATAGACATGGCAGCGACCAAGATGCCGGGGGTGAGCTGAAAACGGAGCCCAGGTGCCGGCTGGCGGCAGGAGGTGGGGGCCGAAAGCAGTGGAGGGAGAAGTGGGAAATATATAAGGGGGGACACGGCACAAAGCTGAGCTATAGTATCTTACCTCGCGAAATAAAGTGTTGACATCGAGAGTACCTCTTTTCTTTACGGCTCAACAGTGGTAGCAGAGCATGGTTTTTAGTGAGTTGAGATTCTACGATGGCGAGCAAAGCAGGGAATTCGTGGATATAAGCCCTGAGGAAAGAGGAAATACTAGTTGAAGAAATGAGGGCCAAAGGGTTTCAGGAAGATCAGCTGGACAAGATACTGGACTCCCTGCGATCCACCTTCAGGGACTTTCTGCTAGAAGAAGGAGGGCCACCAGTAACTGCCGTGGAAGAAGGCCGCAGCCAATTACCAGAACTTGGACAACGTGCGGGAAGACCTACTGAGTTGAGTAAGTCGGAAAGAAACGTCCTCTTACATTTTATCAAGGATCTTCCGATGTGCAATGGGAGTGACCCGGATATAGTTGTGAGTGTTCTGACCTCAAGCTACCAGGTCATTAAGTTGGGAATGTTCCCATTAAGGGATACATTAATCGATTTCCTGCCAAAGACAAAGGGGCCTTTTTTGACAATATTGGTGGAATCAGTTGACCATGGGTCATGGTTCATTGACAAGGTTAGAACCGCAGCAGAGGTACTTTGATGGGGGAAGTACTGTACGAAGGATGGAAGGTACGAAGTCTTTTCATTTTTTTAAGTAAACCTGGATCATTTTCAGAACTCTATCAGGTCGTAAGAGAAGCCGCAGACCTCAAGGTGGTGGCCATTCAGCGGGCACAATGGATGCAATCAACATATGAGGACGCCCGGTTTCCCTTGGAAATGGATGACCGAAGACAGAGCGTAGCGACGGATCACCGGCAGGACAATGTGGACTGACCAGGGGCGAGCTCTGGAATAGAATGCTGGATGTGCCGCAGCATAGGACATATATCTGGAGCGTGCCCTGGAAGGGGAAGAAGAAACCACGAGGGAAATGAAGCAGGCAGTCACTGAAGGGCCAACAGGGGCCGCCGAATATAAAAAGGGCTTCGCGGAAGAAAGTAATTGGTCTAGGTCTCATGTTAAAGAGGGGAATGTTGCAAACCCCTCAAATTCCTTGCCTCATCGATGGGGTCGAGCACATGGCATTATTAGACTAGAGATTTTTTGAGGTCTTTCATGCAGCCTGCCAGCATTGAAGTCTTTAGGGTGCAAGAAATTAAAGTCGCATGTGAAATGGCCACGGGATCAACTTTCGAGATCCTCGAAAAGGCCGTACTACAGGTGAAAGTGGGAAAATTCACCTGGAAGCATAAATTTATAATTTCACCGCAGTTGAGTGTTCCAGTGGTGTTAGGGGTGGATTTCATGGATAAAAGTGGTTTAGTGTTGAACTTCGTGCAGAGGTGCCATTTTAATTTCGATAAAACGGAAAATCTTCTGCCTCAAACACTTTACCGGAGAGGCCCAGACGGTTGAACCTGAGGACTGTAGTTTAAATTCTAAGGTGAAATATCTAATGTTCCTTTTCCCGGATGTGTTGATGCCAAAGCTAGGGTCGGCCAGGCATTTTTCATGCTCCATATCCCTAAAGGACAATGTGCTGGTACGAGGTCCTTCATATCCATTACTCCCACCAAAAAAGGAGTACCTAAAAAGGCGTCTCAACGAGTTATTATGTAAAAGAGTAATAACCAGACCAGAGTCAAGTTACACGAACCCAGCATTTTTAGTTCTGAAAAAAGATGGCAGTTATTGTATGGTAGTGGATTACCGAAGATTGAACGAAAATTGTAAATGAAAAGTATACCTTAGTTATTCCACATAGAGTTATTAAAACAATACTACCTAGGTTTAGACGAAGCTCATCATCATCATGTGCCAAAAGGTTGTTTTTGATTGTTTCCCTCTTCCTTCTGTTTAAAACGCCTTTAAACATTTCAAAGGAACTATGATTTTTTCAGTTATTGACTTGAACTCTGCGTATTATCAGATCCACAAGTGTCAGATGCGATATTTTACGATGTAAAATTTGAATAAGTCTTTAACTACTTGGATGATTTCTTAGTGTATAGCAAAAATGAAGAAGAGCACGTCCTGCATATACAGGAAGTATTATCAAGATTACGCGCGAATATACTGACAGTGAACCCAGGGAAAATTTATCTGTTCTTAAAAGAGATCGCCTTTCTGGGTCTCCTTGTCTCTGGGAATGGAATTAGAATTAATCCTGAGCAAGTGAGGCCAGTGATAAATTTTCCAGCCCCTAAGAATTTAAAGGGAGTTAGGAGATTTTTAGGCATGTGCAGTTTTTATTCCCGATTTATTCCTAAGTTTTCTGAAATCTGCCTACCTCTGAACCATCTCATGAAGAAGGGTGCCGGCTTCCACTGGGGACAAGAGCAAGAAAATGACTTCCAGAGACTTAAAGACTGCTTGGGGACTGTACCAACCCTCCACATACCTGACTACAATAGGGAATTTGTACTGCATACAGATGCATTGGATACGGGAATATGAATGGTATTAAACCAGGAGGTGAATGGACTTCTGGCTTCCATTGCCTTTGCTTCTCAGAGCTTCTCTGCTGCGGAGAAAAATTACCCCGTGTATGAAGAGTGCCTGGCCTGCGTTTTTGGCTGCAAGAAATTCTGCCTATACCTGGATTAGGTATCAATCGAATCTTTTTAGGCTCTGGAAAAATAAACTATTGTACTAAGGGTGTTCTAATCATAGATTTTTTAGGGTATTTTAGATAAGGTTGATATGGTCTGGGAAACTATTCCAAGGCAACGGCCTGCCACGATGGAAACACCGGTTCCCGATCAGTCACCGAAGTTAAGCATCGTTGGGCCCGGCTCGAGTTTGGAGGGGTGATCTTCCAATTCGTCCGAGTGCTGTTGCCCCTGTCTGCACGTGGCAGACAGTATGTGCAAAATGACCTTAGCCGTCGAAGCACGTTTTAACAAAAATAATACTACTAACTATTCCAAAAATTGAATAGGACCCCAGCCCTGAAACCATTAGAGCGTGTTTGAAAGTTGTTGCCCCATGTGCTGAAATCCATTTTTGACCTGGGTGAGTCCATGCTGTGCTCATATGTGGTGTTAATGAAACTAAGCGTTATCCATTGGGGAAGTGAAGGTTTCCAACTTACTTGCCTCTCAATAAATGAGTAGGTACCTTGTATTTTCCATGCAAACCGTGGTTGGGAATAAAAGAGCGGCTATACTATTGGTAAAAGCATACATTTATTGAGTTAATTACCTTGATGATGACAATTACTGTTGATACCATGGCCAAGAATTATGTATGGGTGAAAATACAATGTATTAATCATGGAGTTTTTAAAAAGGAGACGAAAGTCCCGTTTCGCGGGCAAGACCCTATGCGTCGTAAGCCTAGCTAGTTATTCCGTTCACCACTTGTGGCACTGGTGTACCCTTTCTTTCACCCGGAGCATCTGATTACATTAGCTAAATGTAATTTTCCGATCGTAATCAGGCTTATCGATCTTAAGTACATATATTAATAGTGAATTCTGCAAAAATATTTGATGAAGAACTACTTAAAGGTTAAGACGCTATTTGTCTACAGTTGCTTTGGAAAAAAATCACGATAGTGGGACAAATTCGATGCCAATATCAAGGAATTTATTGAGACTCATCCTCCTAGACCAATAAGTGGCCGTCAAATTAAATTCTGTAATGAAAAATATGAATGCGTTCACGATCAAACCTATGGATTACTTGGAATAATAAAACCAAGAGGTTGCAGCAAATTTCATTCAATTGATATCAGTCCTCTTTATGCGACCTGGAATATCTTGAATCACCATCGAGGTATCAAGGAAGATCTCGAAATGTAAATTCGGTGACCAAATTACAGGTAAATAATATCGTACATGCGAAAATAAAACAATCCATAGAAGTCAATTAATTGGTTCATTTGGCATTGACATTCAATAAGGAAGTAAGGGTAGATACTAATATTAATCTCTTAGTGAAGGGTCCAGGATACGATAACATTGCAAGGAAAAATCTGAAAAATTGCCCAGTATTATTAGTAATAGTTTTATTCATACTGGGCCAGACTCCCATGTTATATAGGTCCAGTTATATAGACTCCATGCGCAAGAAATCATCAGGAGCGAAGTGTGCCTCACACAGAGAATCTTTTAGGCACATTTCCCTATCTTTCCAAGACACGGCTCTCTTTCAAAGCTCAAGCTGAACTTCATCCTGAAATAATTTTTAATATCACAATTCCATGCCTTGAGGGCAGAGTAAATGGCATTTGCAGTTCCTGTCTTGAGTACGTACCTTTGGCACAGTCTAAACTAGATATTGTCTTTGGTCTGAAGCGTCTGAATACATTTGGGTTTTTTATTCCCAATGTCTTGTAGTTTTTCCTCGTAGAGGAGTATCCCGAAGAACACCCAGGTGCATAACATGATCCAACCATTTCAGCAACCCCGTAAAGTCAATATTATGAACTTAAAGTGAGAGTTTTTCTTCAATAGACACAACAGAAAACCTGTTCTCAACGTAACCCAAGGAGTTATATGGCAAAAACCAGCTCTTGCGCGCTACCTGGTGGCCGTCGGAACGTCATAAGGTAGCGATGCCTGGGGGCACGTGTTTTCCTTGTAAAATGCTGGGACTTTCATCTCCTTTATATAGACTCCTTGGTATTAATATATCGAGTGATCCTTAGGGACTTCACAGAGTCCACTGGCATTTGCTGCCAGCCTTGCTACTTTTGCTGCTCCAGGGTTGCCACATGCCAGGAAATCTTGGAGACGAAAGTCATGGGAAATGAGAAATTAGCCTGGAAGTATGCTTTTCCTAGTCAAACTCAGATTGTTTTCAATAACCCAGGGGTGCCATTTTAGGCAGTGTGTGTGGACTATAGTGGTTTAAAAAAACACATTCTAGCGCCTAGCCGGAATGAGGCATTGGAGCTTTTAATTGGTGTTTAGCGACTTATTATGCCCCTAAAATAAACTTTCAGGTCCTATTCTTCACACTCATGTAGAGGAAGATGGAATATTTGTTTATCCTCAGATTTGGTGTAAGTATCCAAACTAAATAATGAACTTTGTACTTTTCCACTGAATTAACTTTATGGTACATACAATGCATTTTGCTGATATATGTTACATCATCAGGTACAAATACAGTGTAAGTTTCGTTTGTTGTCAGACAGGTAGAAACTTCATAGTAGTATTTTTGTTTAATGTGCTTCGATGGCTAAGGTCTTTTCACACATACTGTCTGCCACGTGAATACACGGGCAACAGCACTCGAATGAATCGGAGGATCACCCATCCAAACTCAAGTTGAATCCAACGATGCTTAACTTCGGTGACTGATCAGGAACCGGTGTTTCCATCGTGGCAGGCAGTCTCCTTGAAACTTCATGATATGCTCCAAGGATTAGGTATCACAAAAATAAGGATTCCAGCTCCCTCTTTTGCTAGGATTGCCACCTGTAAAGGAATTTTTGTCCCCGAAATTTTATACATCCTCTCCAAGGGATTTAAAATGGCCGCTCTTGAGCAAATCGAGGTAAGAAGGCACTTGATAACCCTATCATGACCCTTTGTAATGAGCAATTGTTCCCGCAGCCCGCCCCACTCCTTACCAAGAAACTAACCTTAAGAAAAACCAATCATTCAAACCACCTGATCGCACCCATACTTCCAAGCTTTGTGATAAGCCAGGGTATAACCACCCTTACCCAAACCAACCCTGTAACTACGACAACAAACAACAGTCAATAAACAAAACTTTTGTACCTGATGATGCCATAGATCGGCAAAACATGTACTGTAAGATAAATTCTTTGGAAAAGTAGAAAGTTTATTATTTAGTATGGATACTAAACACTTCCAAGAAGTGAAGCCTGAAACTATTGAGTGTATTTGTGCCAGTAATTTGTGGGTAGTTAGCTAATTAGCCTGATAAATGCATTCCCCATCCTTTTGGCTGCCCTACCAAACTTTGCCTTTAGCTTGCCCTCAAATGACCCACCTAGTGTACCACCCACCCACCCAAAGTTTCCTACCCTTGAAGTTTCCTACCCTTGAGGTACTCCTCCTCATCTCTCATTGTCATTTTGCTTATTTAGGGGCCATTAGATTTCCAACTAGCTCTACAAGGTGTTGAAATTGGAAAGTTTTTGAGAGTTTTCACTGCAAACAATTTTTCTTGATGGCGATCTAATTTTTAATGGACATCTTCTTTTCCTTTTAGCTGATTTCTGGAAGCCATTATACAAAGATGGCTATTCCATTCAACAGTCCTATGGTGCTATACATGAGTGCAATGTTTGCCACTGTAGGTATTATCGCTGGATATAGGTTGGTAGTACAACCTTACTTGGAGAAAAGAAGATACCAAGAATCAGAAACATTTGCAAACCTATTACTAGAAGGACGAAATGTTAAAGCAGACTAATGAAGTGTAATTGTAGTTCAGAAAATAGGTGTGTTGACGAATTAATGCTAGAGATGAAATCTCTTGGCCAGTTTAGATCACTTTGTTATGAAATGTTCTAATAAAATAAATCGTTTTATGTTTTTTTATTTTGTGGGGTTATTATTTGAATTTTGATTGCAGTAAATCTTAATGTGTTGAGTATTCTTGTGGGTATCACCATTTTCTTATGTCCATCTGTTCAATTTGGTTGTATCATATACCTATATCAGTGTGACTGATCGTTTTGTGAGTTAGGAGGAAGAGAGGAGGGGCAGTTGTGGGAAATAGACCTTCGACTGAACACTTACCTTGTACTAAACCCTCCTTTATCTAAATAAATAAGCACTTCATTGATGGGCAACGGCCTGCCACAAACGAAACACCAGTTCCTGCTCAATCTCTGAAGTCCTATATCCTAGGGCTCAGCTTGAATGCAGAGGGGTGATGGTCCAATTTGTTCTGAGTGCTATTGTCCTTGTCTGTATGTAACAGAGACCAATTTTAAATGAACCTAGCTTAACAGGATGGTGGTTGCAGTATGTGTGGAATATCAACACATTAAAGAAATCACAACTTGGTAATATGTATTCCACATTATGTTTTATTCACTGATCAGTTTTGATGTTCATAACATCATCATCGTAGTACAAATACAAGTGGGGTCTATGAATCATTTTGAAAACACAGTTCAGTTCCACTAAGTTTTATTGCTGTTGACTAGTAATGAAACTATAGTCGTTGAAACTGGTCGACAGCATTTAAACTTATGGGAACTGTACTGTGTTTTTAAAATGATTCATATCTCCTTGTTCCACTACGTAACGCCAAGATCAATCAACTTGAAGTGGGGTATAATTTATAGGGTATACATTTTTTATATATTTTTATAACTCTGTAACTACTTATGTATTGGTAAACATATTTTTACTTTGAAAGACACATTAGACAATTTTGAAATAAGTGGGGCAGATTTGCATAAATATGATTCTCTCAACTTAATTTTTTCTACATTGCCAGAAATTCAAGACCAAAATGGCTAAAAATTCTAATTGTTTTGAAAATCTTGACTAAGTCTGTATTTACTAAATACCCTGTCGATTTATGTAACAATAATGGCTGTTCATTGTCTGTTCAGTTGGCTGTTGGTTCCCTGTTCCTTGTCCGAGAGACAATAGGCAAGCGTTGGTTGGTAGAATATAAATTCGAACACCTTGTCTGTGAGAAGAGGGTGACTTGTCTGTTCTCTCCCTGTTGTGGGTAGAGGCATACTCTGTTCCTTGCTTGTTGGACCACAGCCAGTCAACTCAGCCAGTCAACAGCTAGGGGACTGTGCACTGCCAGTTCACTATCACTGCCTGTTCGAACACTGTCAATAAACAGGTAGGAGCCTGTGCACTGCCTGTTCACTGTTGGTAATTTGTCATCAGACGGTTCTTTCCTGGTTATATTCTGTTGCCTTTTGTTAGCTGTTGGTATATATTGTTTGCAGCCTGTTCTTGAGGTACTAGATAATGATTCCCTCCCCTCTCAAAATAAAAAATGATAACTTACACTTAAATACTATACTATGAAAGTATTACATGCAAGGCGCTGGCATAGTATTATATCCTACCTTGTATCTACCTAACGACATTGTACCTATCTTGCATGATCATCTACCCTATGGCTCAATATGCATATTCTTGCACCCAAAATCAAAACACCCACGTCAAGAAAGTCTTAGATATATGTGGCCACTTCTGAGGGTTAATGTAACTTCGAGAAATAATTTTTTATTGGCAATTCCGTGATAGTTTGAGGAAATACCATCCAATCACAATATTAGTTATCAGGCATTAATTAATTGAAACCTATATTGCCACACAGTATAAATATAAATGCAATATTACTGAGAATAAACTAGATTTTTTCCAATTCCCTCATGTACGTTCCAGGGCCATAGCCAGGTCATGTCTTTCGGAGGGGCAACCAATTTCCTAGGAGGGGCCAACATATTATAGTTTTATAATAAAGACTTGGGAAAGTTAACGTTGTAAATGTATTTGATATTTTCAAGGTTACTATTTGTAGTCTTAATTTAATATGGATTATTTCAGGTTATTGTTCGACTCTTAAAGCTCGCCTCTGCAATGCAAAGTACTAAAAGGAGGCGTTAAACTCTTAAAGCTAGGTCGGGCAAAAGAAATTCCAGAAGGGGTGGCCCCTCCTGCCCCCCCCCCTAGTTTGTTCACATTTCAATCAAGACGAAACTAACTTGCGGAAGTGTTGAAAGGAGAAAACTGCTGAATGTACCGGTACACCAATAAACACAGAAATAATATAATGTAAAACGGAAATTAACACTATACATAAATAAAAATTTGAATTAAAAAAACACTGATACATTGAGCCGCAATGTACGGGTCGAACAACCAACCAGTGCCTGCATGTTGAGAGTCTGTTCACTGTTGTCTTGTTCGTTCGTGGTTGGTAGAAGCGGATAACCAACCAGCCCCTATCTACCTGTTGAGAGTCTGTTCACTGTTGTCTGTTCGTTCATTGTTTGGTGAAGTGCACAACCAACAGGTCCCTGCCTGTTGCAAATCTGTTCACTGTTGTTTGTTCATTCCCTGTTGTGTGAAACAGGCGATCAACCAGCCTCTGCCTGTTGAGTGCCTGTTCACTGTTGTCTGTTCGTTCCCTGTCCGGGGAAACAGACAACCAACCGACCCCTGACTGTTAAGAGTCTGTTCACTATCGTCACCAAAATGCTTGTTGTCTGCCGGTTAGGGAACAATCTGCTAACAGAGTACAAAGTGTTGGAAGGCTGTTTCCATTTGTGTGTGGCACGAGATTGTACATAGGCTGTTCATATTCTGTTCACTAAAACTCCAACAGGCTTCAAAATGATGGTGAGCATATACAGTTGTTACCAAAATTGACAGGGTATACCCTGCCGATTTTGAGTATACTTAATAGATTATTTGCACTCAGTTGATTTAATCCTTCAATTTTAGAAGAAGGGCTTAGGTTGGGAGAAGGAATGAAAGAATTTTCTAGAAGGATTTTTTTATATTCCAAACTTAAGGTAAGAGCAAATTATTAAATCATAGAGAGCAGCAACTAAACCTGCTTTATTTCCTCTCCTGTGATTTTGAGAACTTCTTCACTTGTCTCTCACCATCCTTTGAACTTTCTACATATTTCTCCATACCAACATCTTGAATGCCTCCTGTCTGTTATTGTTCTCTTTCTATTATCCTCCATGAATTATCAGACTGCCCAAAAACATATTCTTCATGTCCTTACTCAAAGAGTTCATCTGTACCTTGGAATTTTTATTTATTCTCTCTAGGGTTTGGTCACAAGGTGGAATGCAAATTCTTTTGTGTGTGGAACCGGCTACTGTGATGTCATCATTCGAGAGGTTTAGAGGATGACATTGGTGTTGAATAAGAGGGGATTTGATGCCAAGATGGTTGGTAATTCTTACATCTGAACTGCAATTGATTTGGACATTGGGTAGGTTGGGAATACAAAACTATGTAACAGTCATCACATTTATGCTCATTTATTCAACCTGGTAGGGGAGTGGATCATGGATCTTTGTGCATAAAGTGGTGGTTTATTTATATTTATGTAATTCACTCACTGACATAAAATGCAGGCATAGTTGAATGTAAATCAGGTTGGGGATGTTAAACTAAGTGGTGCTTTGATAGCATACAGAGTTCCTGCATTTATGGGCTGTAGGAAGAGGATACTGGACAAAACCCTTCGCAAGTTTTGCAACAAAACTTTGGGCAGGTTGTTGGACAGCAAGATGTTTGCTAATCTGGGACCCTAGGCGGAGGACGTCTTCGATATTCTGCTCAAGAGGAGAATTACAGCAGAGAAGGTTGGCTAGGCTGGGAGAACATTGCTCTTTCTTCCAATTAATTAATAAAAAACAATATTCTTATCATCTATTTTATTAATCTTCAACAATTTAATGAGTTCCTTCACAGTGTATCCATCCATCAATATTATCATTGAATGAGATTTTATTAGCTGCAATTACCAAGTTCCCATTTTAGATCATATTTATACAACCAAAAATCATTAAGAATAATCATACCTTAAAAAATATAGATAATGAACAATCACAGATTTAGAATACAATGAACCGTGGTAACCATGATGAGATGCATACGACACAAATTCTCTAAAAAAATTAAAAACTTTAACTCCTTCCAGTCGTCAATGAAAACTACCAGTAAATCACATCCCCATTAGACAGTTAATCTTTCCCAGCGACTGATGGAGCTGGACAATATTTTTTAAGGGTGCAATCAAATATATGTGAAATAAATATAACCCTAAACTTGTCTTTCCAATCAAATAAGAATCCATAGCATGTTCATTTTTTAAACATTAATCATAATTGCTACATATTGCCTTTATTTTTCACTCATGGCCCATTTTCTTGGCATATGAAAACATTGAAATTCATAAACCAGTACACAATATGTACTCAGTTTACTCCAACTATAAAAATATAAATCTAGGGTAAACATACTCCAAATACTGTATAATAAATTTATTTTCTTAGTTTAAAAATCGATTCACTACTTATTAATGATGCATTGAAATCGGGAACGAACCCAGGAATTTACTTGAGGGGGAGACACTACCATTTAAATATATATTATTAACTGCAATTTTCAGGCATCCTAAAAAAAACTATAAAACTGCAGCAAAAATTTAATAGACAAAGAAAAATTAGGATGACATCTAATTGTTAATATTGTTTCGTAAAACCCAAAATTTTGGCGGGGGGGGGGGATGTTTCCCTTTATTCGCCCATGATTGAAATTTATTGCTTTTAATTTCAATAGCAACAAGAACGATCACACCAGTTCCTAAAAGGAATGGTTTACTATTGCTTGAGACACCGGAATGGTGCAACATCACACTTTTTGGAATCCTAAGTATCCCAAAAATTTATTGCTCACTATGTTATAATGTACTATGGGGGAAAAAATTTTCCCAACAAACGGAGCATCGCCACTATTGCTCTCGGAGGAAAATCACTTTCCTTTCTGATGGCATATTATTCTTAGGTCTCGGCCACGATGAGGGAAATTCAAACACCCGCGAAATTCAAGTGTTTCGCGCTGGCCCCGAGAACAGAGGCTCATTAGATAACCTTGAATGCATTTTAAACGTTCCTTTGAATTCTCTCGTACGGCTTAACTAAAACCAGGTAGTGATAAACAGTTTTCCTCTAGCTAAACTCCGTATGTAAGCCCACAGGCAGCTTATCGTTAAAAGACTAATGGCAGTTGATCGGTAGGTAATGTGGATTTGAATGCATTTGCTTTTGAAGACACTATTTCTGTGATAATTTCCAGGGATATTCAAAACATTCCATTAAGTCCCTGGAGAGAGGAGATAAATCGAAGAGACAGTTGAGATAGTCTCAACTTTGCTCAAATATCAAGGCCAATGGATTTAAATAGAAAGACAGTATATTGCTGGCTAAAATGCTAGAGGGAGGGGATGAGATGATGACAACACAACAAAGAAGCGAAGACCAAGATGCACGTCTCGAGATGATGAGGGCAGCATTCGTTAGCATCCTGCTGACAACTCTCTTACTGTTGGCGGGGTGGCCGTGATAAAGAGGATATTAAACTTAAAAGCACCTGTATGGTGAGAAGCCGCCTCCATGAAGCCGGTTTGAGAAGTTTCAGTCCAGCAAGAAAGCCAGAAATTATCAAAACTAATTAAACGGCGAGATTAGAATTCGGTCATTCATAACGGGATCATATTAGAATATCGCAACTTTCATCAATGATCAAACATTAGAATTGTTGATTATGGACATATTTAGCAATTGAGAACATGCAATTGTTGGTAAATATAACTTTATTAATTGATGGTACTTTTAAGAACATTTCCCTTTTTAGAAAAAAGTTATATTTCTCCTGCTTGTCACGTATCACCCAAAAAACAACTAGGAAAAATAGATCTGGGCATATATGTCTGCGTTTTTGGAGAGCTATTTTTGCAGTCGGGCCGGGACTGCTGTTGAGAACACCACCTCGAGTGACGTCTAAGGATTACCTACGCCCGAATCTTTTGTATTTTCATCACTTCATTACATAAACGACATAGTACCAGAATGTGAAGAAATAATATATGTTCAGGACACCTGTCCCATCCACAGTGCACAAAACTCAGGAGATTTTTCTAGGAGCATTCGCACAGTACAGCGTAACCCTTCCCTCCAAACTCACAGTAACTGAATCCAATACAAAATATTTGCAACTTAATGGTCAAGGAATGGCAGAATGCCAAAGGAAAGAGACACTGAAAGGTCACCTCTAGGAGGTATGGTCATCTTTGGGTTGGCACCCTACATTATTTCAATATTAAATAGGGCCAATGAGACAAAGACTTCAAGGAGTCATTGATTGTGATAGGGGTGAAATTAAATACTGTTTAATAGTAAAGTATGAGTTTAACCGTTCGTCAGGACTTCTGCTATGTATCTCCATTTTGAGTGTCCGGAAAATTTGTTTCCTTTGTATTTCTTCATGAAGTTGACATAATTTGACCAACAGTGCATCTACCAAGAATTTAAATATTCTCTTTGCGTTTATTTAAAATGAGTTACTTTAAAATACTGTAAAAATATTAATTTACGAATACTACGGTATTTAAAAAAAGTAACTCTTCCATCTTAAATAAATGCCTTCAATATTTTTTTTAATACAGTGAAACCTCGGTTAGCGAACGCCTCTGATAACGAACAATTCGGATAACGACCAAAAATTTTGCTAAAAATTTGCCTCGGATAGCGAACAAAATTTCGGTTAGCGAACAGATGTGTAGCGGCCATGTTTATGTTCGGTGCTGAGCGGCCAAGTGCTTCTCATCTGTCTTTGTGCTGGAGACACGGTTAAGAACACACGTTCATTATCCTAATTGTTGTGCATCCTTCCTCTTTAGTGATTTTTTTACTTTATTTTAATAATCATCAAGCCTTCAATCATGGCACCAAAGAAGTTTAAGAGAGATGGTAGCAGTTCAGTGAGAAGGCAGCGGCCAACAATTGAATTGAAGAAGGAAATGATTGCCAAGTATAAATGAGGCATGCGTGTATTGGATATCGCAAGAGAATACGGCATGTCAAAGTCGACAATCTCGACGATTTTAAAGAAAAAAGTGCAGCTTGAAGAAGCTAATGTGTCAAAAGGAGTAAGTATTATAACAAAGCAAAGGCCTAAAATAATAGACGAAGTAGAAAAGTTGTTGCTTTTGTATATAAATGAAAAACAGAAGGTGCTAGCATCAGTGAGGCATTTATTGGTGAGAAGGCGCTGCAAATCTACGAAGATTTGAAGAAGAAAACCCCAGGGACAAGTGCTTCGAGTGATTTTGTTTTCAAAGCCAGTCGAGGCCAGCGGGGATTTTAAGCTTAAGCCACTGTTAGTCTACCATTTGGACAATCCAAGAGTATTCAAGAAGCACAATGTAATAAAACAGAAATTGCCTGTTATGTGGAGGTGTAATTCTAAGGCTTGGGTGACCCGCCAATTTTTCGTCGAGTGGGTGACCGAAGTGTTTGCCCCGACTGTGAAAGAATATCTACAGAAGAACAAACTTCCCCTCAAATGCTTTCTACTGCTGGATAATGCTCCAGCACACCCTCCAAACATCAGCAAGTACTTAGAAGAAGAGTTCGACTTTGTTCAAGTTTGTTATCTGCCACCGAACACAACCCCCTTGCTGCAGCCCATGGATCAACAGATCATTTCAAACTTCAAGAAATTGTACACGAAAGCCTTATTCAAAAAGTGTTTCGATATAACGAATGATACCAACTTAACTCTGAAGGAATTTTGGAAGAATCACTTCAACATTTTTAATTGTGTTCATCTTAAATAGATAATGCATGGAACCAAGTGACCGACCATACTATGAATGCAGGATGGAGGAAACTGTGGCCAGACTGTGTTCCAGAGTGAGATTTTGAAGGAATCGAACCAGAAATTGTTGATGAAATCGTTTCCCTAGGCCAAAACATGGGGTTGGAGGTGGATAATGACGATGTTGAAGAGCTTGTTGAGGAGCACAGCAATGAACTCACTACTGAAGAGTTGCAGTACCTTCAGGCTGAGGAAGAAAAGAATTTGGCTGAGGATATGTCTTCGGATGGGGAGGGGGAAGGGAAAGAGGAAGTCCCAAGTTCGGTGATTAAAGAAATGTGTGCTAAGTGGGGGGATTAAAGAAATGTGTGCTAATTGTTTATAGAAAACTCTTTCCCAAACAGTGCGATAGGCAATAGGAGCCTAAACATGTTCAATGACAATGTGATGTCGTATTATCGAAAAGTGTTACAAAAAAGGCAGAAGCAACAGACACTGGATAAGTTTTTTCCTTCAACCTCAAAGCAACGGAGGACTTCCTCCGAAGTTCTCACAGAGGGCCCCCTCCAAGCAGTAATTCCACCCCTTCCACCCCACACCTCCATCCACTCACGCCATCACATGGCAGTAAATACGGTTAGTTTTCCTATTTTTCCTTATGTTTTAATGCTTTCTTTAATGTTTTTATTTATATTTAACTCAATTTGTACTGTATTTTAACTATTCTCATTTAAAAAAGCATAGCTATATAGCCTGTAACTTTCATATAATAGCGAGTCAATAGGAGCTAGGAACCAATTATTCCTATTTCCTTTATTTCTTATGGGGAAAATTGTTTCGGATAGCGAACATTTCGGATAACGACCAGCTTTCTGGAACGGATTGTGGTCGTTATCCGAGGTTCTACTGTATGCTGGAATATAATATGATAACTCCAGTAACATAATTGAAAGCAGTTTCGTGCTCCACCTATAAGCTTAAATAGTTCATCATTTCAAAAAGTCAATCAATCATAAGGAAAATGTAATATCTATCTTACTTACTGTTTTGTCTTTTTTATTTGTGTATTTATTAATTCATTAGTACATATTTGCACATAAAAAGCTTATTTATTTGCCTATTCATTGAAAATCTACTGCCATGCTTGAAATTTGCATTGAACATGCATTTGTATTCATGATTAAAAGAAGAAACTCTTATTCACTGCTGTGTTCTTTAAATTTCGCAGGTTATAAGGATAGTAGACAGCGAGTGAATCCCAGGACCTTGCTATAGAGCAAGAATTGGAGTGGAGCCAAGAAGAAAAGGAGAGGAAAGAGAAAGAGTGCAGAGGAAGCTACGGCAATAACGAGAGCGTTCAATGATACATTTGAAATGGATACATGGCTGTCTAATGCGCCTCAATTTGGAAGGCAGCACGAATAACACTCAGGGAAGGCAAACGGCCAGTAATCCGTCACTGGCTTCAACAATGAGTCAATCACCTTACTGCGTTCGAATTTCCCTCATCGTTGCCTAGGAATAGTATGCCATAAGAGAGAAAGCCGTTTTTTCTCCAGAGTGATAGTGGCGACGCTCCCGTTTGTTGGGAAAGTTTTTTCCCCCATAGTACATGCAATAGTTATTAATACTTAGGTCATTACATTAAATCGGAAATGTTCAATTATTTCAGCAAACTTATTACAGAGATACCGAAATCAAAATTACCACCTATAAAATTTTTAACTAATTAAACATCACATATTCTCATTCATCAAAAACAGACTTATTTCCAAGTTTATTCATCTCTGAATCCCATATTGAGTGGAGTGATTCCAACGGTGTGGACCACAAGTGCCTAAGCTGCTTCCATCCAAGTTTTGCTGTGGTCATTACATAGTCATTAGTTGGATTCAGAGAGTATGAATAAGCGCCTAAAATTAAGCTCTGTGCATATCTGGCTGCTATGCATGTCTGAAAAAGATAGTTGAACAAGGAATTATACCATGCATTACAATCGACATTGGTAATACCTAATGATAATCTCCACACAATATCCAATTTTGTTACATGGATATCCATACTATGTCGGAAGTTGACTGGTTGTTATCCTTCATTATCTAACCTGGATATTATCCCCACTCATCTCTTTGTTTTATTTTCTCAACAGTTGCTTTGAATTTAACACCCTCCACTGTCATCAGTTCCCTGAGCTGATATGCCTACATAATTGAGATAATTTTTTTTCTTTACGGGAAAACTACCTGAGAAAAATATTGTTCCAGTGAGTATACAAGTAGGGCAAGGGCCAGGCCACGTTGAAACACCAGTTACTGTCAGATCACCGAAGTTAAGCAACATTGGGCCCGGACGGCGGTTGGATGGGTGACCCTCCTCCATACCTCTACCGGGGTGGATGGGGAGGTGACACTCCCTCCAGACCTATACCGGGAGGCCGGAGGGTAGACCCAGACCGGAAAGTTTGGAGGGAGGTTGGTTCACTCCATACCTGTACCGGGAAGGTTGGGGGTGGCCCCTCCTTCATACCTCTACCATGGTGCTCTTGTCCCCTGTCTGCAAGTGGCAGGAAGGTTAAATGTGGGATGACACCATGGAGGTCTGAGTGCCAGGAGGGATCCAGAAGGCCCTCGCTCACCCTTACAGTCAATCAAGTATACATGCACTCATTGGAATCTGAGTGAATGAAACATATTTGTAACAGCTTGATAATAATATTTCCAGTGCATTGTAGACACTTCACTGATTAATGCAAAGGTATAATGCTAGGGTTGTCATCCATCCTCATTTTTCTCTCCACATCCTCATTTTTTTCTTATCAACCTTGGAGGAATATTTATGTCCAGCAGTATTGGCTCTTAAAATTGGAAATCTCTGTATTCTTATCCCTGGTTCAAGTGGGAAGTAATGCAATCCATGGCAGTCAGATGGCATGATGGGAAGGCTGCAGTAGATAGAATGTGTATCAACCAAAATGCCATGGATATGAAACCCTCCTCGGCCATGAATGTTGCTTTGTCTTAGCATTTTAAGGCCTTTGGGACAGACTGTGTAATATAACCATTGGAGTTATTTCCAGAAAAACCGAAACCTACATGGAAATCTGTACACCAAAGAATCGAAAATCATTAGCTACCAAGAACAAAGACGTTTGGAAATGTTATGGCATTTTAGAGAAGTGCATCCTTCTGAAGAGCAGTGCAAGTCAACCTTTTTAAATGCAAATACCCTCATTTATAGAGAAAAAGAGTGAGTTGGCAATCCAATATAAAGCCTAACATATGGAGGTCTGGTTGGTTTGGCGATAATAGCTCTGGCTTCTCAATTAAAGTGCCCCTGTTTGAACCTCAGCAGTAAGTAGAGATTTTTTGTGGAATCCCAGTCCCTTGACAGGTGCCATGTGATGTCACTTCAAGGACTCGCAATAAAGTACATACCTACCAGGTAATGTTAAATTCAGAAAACACTAATTTGGGATAATGGTGGACCTATTTGGATGTTGTGTGGGTATAAGTTGCTACAATAGGGTTGTTAAGGCAAACAGAAAACTATTTAATTTCAATGAAAGAATTACCCTCAAAATATTCATCTCTGATTTTGGGAGTTGCCGAATCATAGTGTAGCCTGCTAAAAAACAGGCACCTGCTTCAAGTTGATCCATATCTTTACACTGGAGCATCATGTAGCACATGGCTATAGCCAGTTCAAAAATGTAACAGGAAAAGTGGGTGTCGCCAAAATCCAGTATTCCCGAAACTTTCCATTCTCCCTCGGGTGTCTTGGCACATAGTATATTCTGTTCATTAAAGTCTCCATGCAGCATGCCTGAAATTTGAAATGCTTACATATTAAAACATTTCCAGGAATTAAAAAGTCAAATGATTGAAAAATATCCCATGAAAGCATGTCATTTTAAGGTTTAACACTTTGAACACCATGAGTTTATTTACTCTTTGAGCCAAGAAAGTAGAAAATTAGGTGGTTTTGGGTGTTGATACGCCACAGACAAATCATCAAAAAATTATTCTATTAGGCACAAGGTATTAGCTTCACTCAAAAAGAGAAAGGCAGATTAAGGTAGGTAGCCTAGGCAACGGCCTTGGGAGCCCAAGCTCAAGAAAAAAAGCTGGCTATTATGCATAAGCTCTTAACATTAAGAGCCCAAGTTGCACTCAGGCTTGGGATGTCATGTGTAATCATACAACCACAGGTACACCCAGGTATGGGCTTTGAAGAAAACATCATTGCTCGGTCAGCTCGAGAATTACCAAATTGGCTAGAGCATAGGCAGAGGCAGCACTAGCCTGCTCCCATCGGCACACCCACTGAGCTTGGCTGATCAGCCAAGTCCCACTCTGTGCTTGTGCCTCCTTTTTGACTTTCAAATGCTTGCAGCTTTTAATTTGGCCAAGATTTCATGACATTACAACTTGGGCATTGAGTGAGAGTAAACCAAGTTTTGCTCCTCACCTCTACTCTTCCTTCACAAGGGGATAAGCTCATCAGATCTACGACCGGGGGTTAGTCAACTGAAGATGGGAAGAACAAAAGAGGAAGGCCACTGAGGATATATGTATACAGTTGCGCAATGCCTACCTTAGAAACAACCATAGTGGTAGTTAAATAAAATATTTCATTAACACGTCGTAATGCGTGGAAAATAACGTTGTGAGTTCAATAAATAAATTAATTCATCACCAAGAGTTTTGTGGATTAGTCAGGAATGCATTCCGTGCACTGCAAGTATCTTTTGTCAATCTGTGACGTCCTCACGGGTCTTTAGCCGCGTTAAATTCTCCATCTCCTACAACGTTTCGACGAATGTCTCGTTCATCATCTTCAGAGCCATTATGTGTCACAACTCAAGGTCTGTCCCTCCTTAGAGACTTCATGCAATCCCCGAGAGAAAAGTAGAGCTGTTTCCAAAGAAACTCTTGACTCCGGTGCTAAATGACCTTAGTTGTTGATGCACCCTTACAAACGAATAGAATAACCCCTGACTGTGTTTGTAGTCACATTATTCCGTTTGTAGCCTGTACTGCTACTACTGTTGGCACCAAAAAAATGCAACCCTGAATTTGAGACTTATTATCTGTAAAACGGCTGGGCTGATTTTTATGACACTGACATCAGAATTTAGCTTGTTTCAATCCAAGTGAAGTAATTAAAAGCAATTTAAAAAAACATTATTAGATGTTTGTTTCTTGGGAGAAAAGGAAAAAAGAGCCCATTTTGCAACCCGGAAAAATAAATGTCCAACTTTCAGGGATTACTACACAAATATTAACTTGAACAAGATATTGCACAAATCTTGGTTAGTTTTTGTCAAATTTCAGAGTTGTAACTTCATTTGATCGAATGTTGTTATCATTTTTGCGGAAAAAATTTATCTCCGTTCTCATGGCACATAGAGATTTCTGAAACACCACTGGTGCTGTCGCTAAAGCTTATTTCATTGTGCATTTACTTGATATCAACCACATCAGAGAAAAAAATAGCCTTGTAACCTTACCCCAGTGGTAGCGGTGAGGTAGATTTCGCACTTCCTCGTGATTTTTCCACAATCAGAAATTATGTTACGTAGATCCCGAGAGAGCTTTGAAACGCAACGTCACATCAATAGGATAAGTAACGTACCTAGAGCATTGGCACAAGCGAAGAGAGAATCGGAACTCTGATAACAAATTAGGAACATTTTCTTTTCAAGGTGATACATTGCCGCAAAGTAATTTCTGTTTGAATAACTTTCTCGCTCATAGCAGAAGGTGCCCATAAATTTTGCAACCTTGATGACATAAATGAAAACTCGTACTCGTTATGGCGATACGAGAGAAATAACCACTCGCTACAACCGTCCAACTTCGTATGTTATTACCATGAGACCAACCATTAGTAAAACATCACTCGCTACAGCCAAATTCTCGCTATATACCGCACTCGTAATGACGGACTTTACTGTATACAAGCAAAAAAGGTGTAAGTACTAAGTCAGTTTTTGCTCCACTTTAGTCAGGTGCACAGAGGCATTCCCCTATCTGTATTCCATTTTGTGAATGAGTGGTGTTAGTCTACCTTCAGTGTTTTTTCACAAGAAAGCTGCACTAAGGGTTTTATTTTTTATTTATTTCACTTTGAGCCCCATTAAAAAAAAAGTGGCTATTTTGACGCACACCATTCTTGCTCCCAACAGCTCATATGTATAAAGAGATATAGAAAGATCTAAAAATTTACGATGTCAACATGAGGCCAAATAGAAATTAGAGTGGAGATCTGTGAACAGCTATCTTTTTACCATACTTGCACGAATCTAAGACAATGTTTTTTTTCCCTTCCAGGCTTCCGAAGAAAAGTGGGTTTGTCTTACAATCAGAAGCAAAATCCATGACTTTTTTCCCATTGTGGATTTACAAAAAAAGGGGGTCGTCTTAGAATCGGGTTTGTCTTAGATTCATGCAAATACAGTAAATAAAAATTACCATTGAGAAAAGAAACGAAAGGTTGATAATCATTATCCACTGAGGAGAAGCTAAGTTGGAGAATTCCAGAGTGTGCGCGGAAGAATTTAATGTCTGAAGAGAAAAATAATTATTCATCCAATAAATTAATAGCTGAGTGCATATCTGTATTACTCCCATTTAGCATGCTTTGATGGCTATGGTCATTTTGCACTTACTGTGTCCCACTTGTGGATAGGTACTTGGGATGAATTTGACAATGACCAATCTAAATTCAAGCAGAGTCCAATAATTTAAATGAAATGAAAACTTAGTACATACTTCCTCTGTAACTTAAATAGTATGTATGTACTATTTAAGTTCCAGTGGAAGTAGGTACTAAGTTTTAATTTCATTTAAATTACTGGCCTCATCCCAAATTTGGGTGTGTGTACAATGCCATGTACAACAGTTAAAATTCCAGTGGACAGCACTGAGTTTCCATTTCCCCCCCCTGACCCGTGTTCTTGCTAAGTCTGTGAAAGTTTCCACTCTTTAAGTACCAAATACGTATAAATAAATCTGTATAATACGTTGTCAATTGTCATGTTTTGTACAAACCCATCTGCCAATTGCATCACCCAAATTTTTAAAGTTTAGTAAACTGGTTAATTTATGAGTCAGCGACCCCTGAAAATTTTCTGACCCCCCTAGACCCAAAACCTGGCAACGCCTTGGGGAATTGGTGATTAGGTACATCATAGCTGGCTGTTGCTCAAAAACATCCCTAGTGGCATCGCTGCTTGGCCCAATGCTGGCCCGACGTCGTTTTGACGTCGCGTCGCCGAAACGACATCGGGCCAACATTGGCCCAATTGGCGGTGCTACTAGGGATTAATGACTGAGCCATTATTTTGATTCATCCCCAGAAGTAAATTTATCTTTGCAAAGGGACAAAGAAGGGATATTTTACCCTTGCAAAATGCAAAAAAAATTAAATTACCTTTCTCCAAATTATCTATGCATGGTGAGACATCACTCTCAAAACTATTAATTATTTGATCTACCAGCTCTCTATCATCAAGATTCTTAACAGCAAATATAAACTTCTTCAGATCAGGAACTGATGATAAACTCCACAAGGACTTATGAGATGCATACACTGGATGGCTGAAGCCCTGTATGAAAGTAATGACCTCCATCACTTAAAAAATAAAAAAAAGGCCTTGTATTTTTTAGCAATCAAAACTTTCAGATACCTTGAGGATATTGTCCAAGTAGGCTATGTACTTCCCAGCATCAACAAATAATTCTTTAGAAGTTGGTACATTGCACAGCAGAGCCCCTGGCTGGTATTCCAAAAGTCTAACAAGATGCTTGCCAGGTGGATGGCCAGGAGGAGCTTCATGGTGGGAATAATAATAATAATTCTTTATTACGGGCAGTTGCCCAATTTCCAGAAGTGACATGAATCATGTAGCATATGATAAATATGATTATGTATAATAATGCATAATATGATAATACACAACAGTGAGGGGAAAAAATACAAGATAAACATAAAATTGCATCTATGTCCTACTCTGGTGAAAGCAATAGAAGTCAAAAACTTAAACGTACAGACACTCCTCACTTAATGGCCTACAACAGGACTGTTAAGAAAATTGGTTACTTATGCAAGGAGTTTAATCATGATTATTTTAAAGGAATAAATAAATTACGTTGATACAATGAAGACAAGATCATTTGTGCAAAAGAGGCCACTGAGGTGATAGTAAAAACTATGGCAAAAATGAGATTCACATTACATATGTACTCAGACTGAGAAAGTGGACTTCCAAGATAGGATGTCGGAACATTAAGTGCCACAAGTAATGAGAAGCAAATTAATAAAACATATGTATGTACATTTGAAAGTGAGATATGAATGAGGAAATAGAAGTGGTGGCATAACCTGAAGATTAAAATATATAAATAAATAAAACAAATGCAATTTCAAGATGCCACTC
Source organism: Pyrrhosoma nymphula (assembly GCA_963573305.1). Classification (NCBI taxonomy): domain Eukaryota; kingdom Metazoa; phylum Arthropoda; class Insecta; order Odonata; family Coenagrionidae; genus Pyrrhosoma; species Pyrrhosoma nymphula. The sequence goes on from OY754336.1 coordinate 8,458,543, forward strand.
AAAAAGATAAATATCAATGATTGAAGTAAGTTACCTGCAGACACTGGTAGTTCTATGATCGAATGATATGAATTTTGAATATTTGGCACAGGGTTTGGACACATTATGTGATGTTTCACTGTAAATTGAAAATAAATGTTAAAATTAATACAGAGTTGTAGGCTTGATATGACTAATTGTAAGATCACAAGATCATCTTAATTTCCAAACCTTCATCATGCTTTTTTTACTCAGATTTAATACCAATATTTCTCACCTAGAAAAAGCATTAGTTCCTTCTGTCCGTCGATTAGTGATAGGTTCTTAGAATCCAAGGAGTTCATTACTTTAAATACATATCCATGATCAGACGCCTTAAGTATGTTAGGGTTTACAATATTTTCTGCCTGCAAGCAGTGAAAGTAGCAAGAAAGTGTCAAATAGTAATAAAATGCTAAGCATCTTCAAATGTATACCTTTATCTTTTTACTTCCTTACCAGAATATGGAAGTTTTTGTCATCATAGGCATTGAGTTCATATATCTCTTTTGCTTTAACACCATAAAGATTTTTCACTAAGTCCTTAGCCAAATCCATGCTAATAACAGGGGTTATTTGTTGTCCAGGCTGAAGGATATTGTCGTTACTGTCGCCTCCACCATTATCATTCATTTTAATGCTATTTTTTACCTTCAAAGAAGTAAAAGAAACAACGTAAGCATGTTATGAGAATCATGGAACAGGGAAGAAATGAGGAACTCAAAACAGTTCATGTTCAGAGTAGTACAAAACTGGTAGTGACCCCACCCATATGGAAGATATTGACTTCATTTCTATCCGTTGGCCTCAATGTACATTGCATTTATCAAAGGGATCCTTTGCCTCTGCTGATAACAGGAGAGATATTATTCTCCTCAAATTCACATGTCAGTGCCAACTGGATTATCAAATTACTGTTCTTTATCTCCGTATTTTCCATATTAACTAGTATTCATTGAGGATTTTGAGTTGCTGCTGTTTTTTTATAGCTGAACCCAAAGGTCAATTGCACCATTGAGGATAGGCATGGTTTTAGTTAGGTATAGATATGATATTTTGGGTAACTGAGGCAGTAGCGTAGCCAAGGGGGCGAATGTACCCCCTATGTTCTGGTGCCCCTAAGCCTGTGAATGTTTCCATTCTAAAGTCCCAAATACATACGAGAATCAATGTCATAACTTAATTATCAACAATAAATTCTACAAGGTCTACAAGTTTGGATCATAGTATATTAGGAGCAAAATAATACTGTAAAAGTATATAACAGTAAGTTAAGTTAAGTAAACAGGTTAATTTATAAGTCGGCGCCCCCTAAAAATGTTGCCTCCCCCCTCTCCCCCCCCCCTCCCTCCGCACCCCCTAGACCCAAAACCTGGCTATGCCACGAGCGGAGGATAGGGGGAGAAAACTGTGCATCAGCATTTGTACCCATCACAGTACAAACTATGGCAAAAATACCCAAATATGTAGAGAGAATAATGAGGACCATATAATGAGACACTTCTCTAAGTTGTTGTACTTGTTCTGAAAGCTAATTTAATACACATAAAAACATCATAGTTACCTCATTTTTCAGTTGAAAATGTTTTCAAATAAAAGACTTAATTTAATTTAACTATTGTTTCATAATTTTTGTACACAAATGCATAAATCACATTTTAAATGGTAACAGGGTTTATTATCCAATAAAAAACATTAAAAACTTCAAATGGGGTTTGTCTGTCTGTCAGCAATGAAATAGTGAACCGTCCACTTAGCCTTGATGTAGACCCCATATTATTCAAATTAGAGATTCTTATCGGCCACGGGTAAATTAATCTTAGGTGATGATTAATATTTTCAGCAACCATTGGGAGAACACAGTTGTGGTGTGCATATACCCCATTTTATTCAAATTAAAAGATTCATATCGGCCACGGATTAATCATTCAATCTTTGGTGATGATTACGATATTTAGCAACAATTGCGAGACGGAGAAAACATTTGTGTTGTGGACAGTTGCATACGATAAAGGATAAGAATAAAACTAAGTTAAGTGGGTTGCATACCCTACGGGATATGGAGCGCATTCATTCGCACGGAGAGTTCTGCCTGTTGATATCATTAACTGTACAATTTCAAAACGAACTGAAGAACAATGAAGGAGAGAACTACACCAAATGGCTCTGGAAAAGGATTTTTACTCACGTCGCCCTTTAAAGATGCTATTCAAATGATTCCATTTTACTTTCTGCCCCGTTTCGGATGAAAGGCCTTATGATCTATCACAGACGTTTCCAAACACTTTTACTCGCTAGTATCCACTTTATGATTAATATTTTCTCGTGTATCACCTCATCCAAGTAGTCATATTAGGGTATCTTTGTACCTTTGAATAATATTCAATAACATAATTAGAAGGAGGCCATAAACAAAGCGGTGCGAAATAACTCTATCTTGTGGAAGAAACTGAAAATTCAAGTCCATTACGATCCCTTTACCCCACCAAAATCTAGGCCAGAAAATATGCATACTACGTCCAAGATAATAGCGCAGTTAACAGTTAGAAATGCAGCCAATTTGTAACCACGTCCAATGACGTTTGGGGAAGGGAATCACGTGACCTAAGAAACGATGGTGGTGGCCTTTGTTTAAATCATACGACCGTGAGAAAATTGTTAACTTTTCATTTCTTCCTAAGCCAAATCAGAACATTTCAACTGCGTTATTACCTTGGACGGACTCAAGTAACTACCAAATAATAAATATGCTTAAAACGAACTCAGACTTACTGCCGACATAAGTCGAGTACTTAATCTCTGTATCTCATGAAATTTTAGCGTCAGTAATGATAAAGTCTTTTAGATTAATCCATTTGTTTTGAGAGCGTAAGATATTGATTCAAAAATTTTATGATGCATGTTTAAGAAGTGTGGGTGGGAAGAAGTCTTTTTCGAATCGCTTAATATATCTTAATTAAAAAAGGAAAAAAAAAGAAAATTAAATCAGTTATTTAAATAATGTGAAAACACATCCTTACCCGATGCTTTTGAGACATTTTCATTCGACAATTCAGATGGTGTTGTCTTCGCAAGTTAGCGGCTCAGAGAAACGCGACATGGTCACCCTCCTCTCTGAATTGATGTCGGTCAGTCTCAGCCCGTGAGTTGACCGACAGGGGACGAAGTGGGTCTGCCCATCTGAGGAGTGATGCGACCAGTTATCATTTCCTTCTTATGTCGAACGAATGGGTCAGGCCGCGAGAGTGCCGTTGGTGTGACGCAAGTAAGCGGCGCCTTCTCCTATTAATAATTAGGGCTGGCCCAACACACATCGGCCGATTCAATATTTTATCGAACATACGGCCGATATATCGACATTTAGAATACTTGTACATTTACGAGGGGCGTTCAAAAATAATGAAATACATTTTTCTCCTTTGTCAATGTTCTTTAAAAACGCTGTAAATTTTTAGAGACCAACTTAAACATTTCTAAATTATCTCATGTGATTTCATTGATTTACAAAGGATGACAGCGTAAAATCGGCTTCCGAAATGGTATCTGTAGCTGAAGTACTTTCCACACAAAGAGCAGCGATGAATTCATTTCGGCAGAAAACGAGCCAATCGCAATTATTCAATGGCGCTTGCAGGATGCCTACAAAGATATGGCATTGGATAAAAGCAGTAAATAAATATACCGCAACGAAGAGGAATTTATTGATGAAGTAATTTAGCGTGGTACTATGAACCCCACCCCCTGCCACACACACTTATGGTGGCTTGCAGGGTATTATGTAGATGTATGAAGGTATAAACAGGCTCTAAGACGTGGGTGGCGAAAATCCGTAGGCCTGAAGGGAGATTACGTAGAAAAACAGGTTTTTTTTAACAGCCCCAGTTTCCTCAAGGGCGTGCGGCAGGGGGTGTTAGGACACCAGCCATGAATAAGGGACGGTATTGGGGAAATGAGTTCGAAGAAGGAACCAGTGATAGATTACGTCTCTTTAGACGGATAAGTGCACTGAGTGGTAGAGCGATGTTTGGCTTCTGCGCATTAGGATTCTGGCTTCTAGTATTAGGATTTTTTTTCAGGGAAATATTTATTCATATAATTTAGAGGAATGTTAGTGAAAATGTCAGGGAATTTCAAATTTTAAATCTGTGGCCACCCTGTGTACGAAGTATTGTTTTGTGTATTGTTTCATAGAGTTATTTCTTGTGGAATATGCTATTGTTACTTTGGGTTTTCTTTTCCATGATAAATAAAATCTGCTACCAACTACGTCTATTTCAACTAATTTTTTATTATATTTAGTGAGTTCCTGAGCCAAAAAAGTTAGCGCAAGTCAAGGCTGTTGATGTGGACATGACATCAATGGTTTGTATTGCATGTACATCTTAAACAGACTTCGTCAAAGATCTATACTTATTTTAGAAGTTTAAGTGTAGCATAATTACTGATGTGTCCTGACGACAGGTTCAAGTTGCTGCTGTCCTCATTCCCTGTAACGATTAAGTTTATATTATGAATTAATTTTTTTCAATGAATGCACTTGCCCAAATCTATATTGTAACCATTGTGGTCGTAAATGTTTATGAATTTCATATAAAAAGTCTATCGACGAAGACTATTGCAATTTGTATTTGTTTAATGCCCAATACATATTATTATTATATTCTCAGCCATGGGCTCGGTGTCGTAACTTAAAAATTTTGCCTTGTTAAAAAACTTTAGGTGCTGCCTTTTTTCTCCATTAAAATTCAATTATTTACGTGAATTTTTGCGTCTTAGAATTTCCCTTGTGAAAATGAGAAACTTCATTCCTTCACGCAATATTCTGCCCAAGTCCCACGATCATAAGACGTATTAAAATACTTAAATAATTGCATTTTAGGTCAATTATAAGTATAGATTGTACAGCATATCGATGGGTTATTATCAAATATCTCGTTTCCGCTTTCAAACTAACCGCTCTTTTTCCTGGACTCACGTGACCTCAATGTTTGCGACCGCTCCTCCAGGCTCCTGCGCATTCTCTTCCGGCGCTCTAGTCCATACTTGCTCTGTGGATATGTGTCTCGCCATCTTTTTATTGCAGTCATTAATGGTTCGTTGGAAAAAGGAATTATGAGTAATTCTTTACGACAAAGCATCTCTATTCTACTCCGTCTGGGAGAAAGAGAGGGGCCCAAATGGATCCATCAGTGTAAGCGCGCCGAATTCTATCGCTTTGACTTCACGGAGGTTTCCAACTTAAAACTGGAATTCACGTATGAGTATTGGATAGTTGAAGATTTAATGAGGAACAAAATAAGTGTTATAAATATTTAAAAATACCTTGGTGAGGACATTATTTAGTTACCAAGAGTCACGATAAACTCAGTACTATGAAAAAACTGTTAGATGACTGCCCCGTTCAGTCTCCGCCACCGACCTATGAAGGCACCCCACGGTGTGATTCTCTCTGGGAAAAATATAGCTTTAATCTGTTTCGTAAGTTCGGAACATACTATTTCTCTGAACGTTCAACAAATTTTACAAGCTCTAAATTACTACGGCAGGAACGATCTCGCAAACATAATGTAACGGGGTTAGATCGCAGAACGGATAGATTTAAAATTTACATTTTCCAGGAAAAATAGTGGACCATAAGAGCTGCGTTAGATATCGACTATAAATTTGGTAGGTACTCACACTAGATAGACTAGATGAGGCACTTATGGCAAATGACCTATTATTATTACTAACAACCCACCTCGCGTAAATTAGCATCCAGTAATAAGTAGTACTAGTATCTTAAGTTGTGTATTGCATGCGTACATGTTTCATAACCACTCTCCGAGTTCATGGTCGAGACTTGCATTGCTCTCATAACCGCTTTGTGGTCGGAACCTTTACTGCGTCCGTCGGTTACTTCTCTACGACCGTGGTCGGCACTGATCAGTCGGGGGAGAGACGTTGGGTTCGACCTTGAATAGGGACAAATTTCGCTTGCCTGGCGTAGAATCACCTAGTGCTACACACCATAGAGATGTATTGCATGATAATTGTTACTTTTAGAAGTTGGACGACCAGCTGATGAGGTAATTTTAAGTCAACAAGGCATGGTAGGAAGAGGATCCCAAGCCGAGGGGAACAATTCGCTAACCATCACCCCAAAAACTACGCGCTTCAAGTCTCAATTACAGCGAATAGTTCACAATTATTAGACACCACTCAAATTAAAGGCTTGAAGAACATCAAGAGGAGGAGGCATGGCTAAGAGAAACCATTACCTAGTTTACCCTAACCAAAGGCTACAATTTAACGTTTGGTTCATGACCAATTTAGAGGATCCTGGTCAAGGTGAATGATTTTTCCTTAGTGGAATATCGCACTTTTGTTTAATGGGTGGGGCACTGCATCAGATACTCAAGGGTGGAGGGTCAAGGGGTAGAAAATGCCAGGCGAGCTCGAGTCAGACCGGGTGCCACCGGTCTCGGCTCGGGTGAGCTCAACCCAGGGTGGGAAAAAATCTAGTTAGTGACCCAGGGAATTGATAGGAACGTGTTCCAATTTCATTCCTTTATAATCGCATTTACTATCCAATAATCTGGTGATAACTGTTTTCCGAACTTATAAAGTTATTATAAATAGTCCAATTTGAAGAGATAGGTGTCAGACGCATCACAAAAACTATGGCACCAAATAGCGGTCTTAAACCCGACCCATCCGATCCCCTTGGCACATGGTTTCAGCAAGTCAAGAATTCGGAACTTACCAACCATCACAGGCGGCCGCTTATCTCAGACTTTAGCGTTCCTTTCATCTGAATGCACCGCATATGACGCATTTTCCACATTATTACAAGCACGAAAAATACTGCCGCACTTAGACCTGCTTCCTTTGATAATCCCACCCGAGACTTCGAAGATGATTTCAACCCCGTAAGTGAGTAGCCTACCACCTGTTTTGCCACGGGACGTACTGCCCATTTCCTAACCACATCCACATAGCATTACATACACCGCTTCACCCTGTTACTTTAGCAGGTTCATATATTTTTTAAATTATTTCGTAGAAATATTTTATCATTCATGATCAAAAAAATATGGTCATGAAGAGTATCTGCTTTTGGGCGTTCCTCCGCGTGCTGATGGACAGGTCTGAAGACTTCAGACCTAAAGAGCAGTTGAAGAGACCCTTTCACTCCAGGTCTGAAGGCTTTAGACTTGAAGACGTCAACAGGATAGCTAGAGGAACTGTTGTCGTTAAAACACACCAAACAGAAGAACGCCTGAAAGCAGATTCTCTTCATGCTAAACACCGTGGAAACCTCCGTATCAAAATGTGAACACTTTTACACAATCGAAGACGAAAAGTTGGAAAAAATAAATATGGAGAGGGTCTAAAAGCTTGAAAGGCTGGACGAAAACTTTCTTCGAGTTATACGAGCAGGAGATGAGCTGCCCATTATCGTCATTTCCCATGGTGTTCTGGTCTCCTCAACCTAAGAAACACTCGTCCCTTTCCCACTAGCGTCGACAATATTCTTATTTCTTGTCACCCCTCCCCCTTCACTCAATTCCTTTTTCCCTTCTGTATTTATCATCATCTGTGGTCATCAATCTGAAGTTTAATTAGAATTAGTACGTAATTCCTACATAATTATTCACTTTGGCGTCCTTCATGACTTGCCTGATGCATTCCACTCTTGGTCTTCCTCCGCAATTCTTCCCATTTATTTCTCCTTCCAATATTGTTTCCATTATGGTCTTGTGTCACAAAAAGGGTCAATAAGTTTGTCTCTCCTCTTCGCAGAGTGCATATTACACTTATTTCGAGACCACTTAGTATGTACCTTTCGTAGAACTTCTTGGTTGGTGATTCTCTCCGTCCATTTGATCTTCATCGTTCTTCGGTTACACCACATCTCCATTACTTAGAATCTCTTTAGCTCTGCAGGTGCTATTGGATATGCCTCACTGCCATTTAAGAGCATACTCCAAATATATTTTTTTAAATCAAGTGCTTTGTTACTTTCAGGCTTTTGTTTATAGCTGTCAGAAGACTCTTTTTCTGGTGGAATGGTTTCTTTGCCAGGGATATTCTGTTCACAATATCTTTCTTGCTTCTTCCATCGCTGGTGACTCTGCTTACAAAATCACAAAATTCTTCCACTGGCGCAAGTACTTGTTGCCCCTTTTATGAACCAAATATTCTTAAATGCCAAAAATGGTCGTAGAATATGCACGCCTAAAACAAAGCATGTTCCCCACACACCATTCATGACTGTGACACGAAAGGAGAGAAATACTAATATATCAAAATATTCCTCCTTTTCCTTCCTGGTCCCTTTTTCTTCTTCATTCTTTAAACCTACTGAAGAAGTCCAATAAGTAGAAGGGGAGAAAAAATCTTTCATGAATGAGAAGTAGAAGAAACGTTCTTACTGGACGCATCATGAGGTACAATAGCATCACCATTAAAAATCAGTGGTAAAAAAATCGAAAATTGGTTTGCTGCAGCTCTCCGCTCGATTCTTTTTCCAGCTTACCGCTTGATTCTTTCATAACATCACATGTTGACATGTTTCACAAGATGCTTCATGTATTCTATCGTTGGTCTTCCCACTATCAAGAAAATGACATAAGAAGGAAACATCCAGGTGGAGAATTGCAGAGGGAGACCAAGAAATGGAATAAATCAGTCGAACAATAATAAACGAGGAATATTAGAATAAGACATAATGAAGGACTGAAGCCGTTAGTTGATAGAAGAAAGGAGTGGAAAGCTTCAAAAAATCACTCTTCGGGCTGATGATGGTGATCCACGGATAGTGGATGGTGACTTGACATCCCCTATCACCTGGGAGTCCTTGCTACGGCTTGCAGGGTGACACGAATGTAAGAAACCCACGGTGAAAAAATCGTCCGCCGAGACTTGGTTTCCTTTTTTCGAATACATAAACCTCAATGTCGCGCCGACTGGTTCAACCAATTAAGCTAACTGTGCGTCCTCCTCCACTGAGAATATGTATTTGTTTTATAAAATTTCCTTACAATTAGGCAATTAACCTGGTGGAAATCGTCTAATTTTGTTTCATCCAAACGTTAACGTAAAATTGAAACTAATTTAGAGAAATAGAAGGAGGAAATAGGAGGATAGAAAATAAAATATGAGAAAAGAGAAAAAAGGAATAAAAAATAATCTACAATTATTTCCAAATATTTTTATATTTCCAGGAAAGATCTTTAAAGTATCTCCAGATAACACATTCTCTTCTTTAATTCCTCGATCCTAGGAGTTTTATAAAAGGCTGGTTTTTGTTGCCTACATTATATTTTACAGTATAAATCCCACATAGTCTATTTACCATCCTGTCTTTCTGGAGATTTCCACCTCAGGGACCATACATCTCAGGGGATTGTAAGGAACGAGATGTTCTTTCAAGGTATAACCGCACATACAACACTTCGAAATACTCGCACAAGTACGCTTTGTGCTACAGTCCACGAAGTCTAGGTTTCTTTTTTGCAATTGTTTGCCATGGACAAATTCTAAGAATCGAGAAACTAGCCGCGACAGTAACTTAAGCTTCGGCCTTGCGTCTCGTAAGAATATCTTGTTCCTTTAAAGCCTCCTGAAATCCTTAGTGGAAGATGACGCCAGGCCACGCCAGCGACGCCAGGACAGCTTAATTGGCCACACGGCGCGAAATAGGTGGTTTTTTGATCTGGATGAACTCCTGGTTTGTTTAATTGGTAGAAGCAGCGGGTGCCGTCTAAGTTACTGCCGTGGCTACTCCCGCAGTACTTTGAATTGTTGTGTATAAAGAATACCCACTCATCTGATGCCAGCGAGGTAGGTATTAAAGGTTTAGCTGTTCAGTGAAAACATAAATACACATTTTCTTCAACGGAGCCTTTGCCGAGATATTTATCAGCAAACTGATAACTAATTCTATATGACACCCAATCCAAGACAAACATTGGAACGGGAGCAGTAAACCGAGATAAATTTAGGCTTCACAAATTATGGAAATAATCTGCGGTCTCTGACGGTGTGAGCGCGTATAATACATTAAAACTTAGAGACAGGCTATGCTGCATTCATTACTGTTTCCATAAGTTATCGCCTTTAAGAAGCTAAGAAGCTCCTTTTGTCAATTTGAGGCCGCCTTTTATGGCCATGTCAAGGGCAACCCGTATCATATATATATAACCCGTATCAGGAAATCATAGGGAACTTGGTTAGGCAGATTCACCAGCAGAATGTCATTAAATACAAATAAAATGTTTAATATCAACAAATTATTATGATTAAACCCATATTGACACAAGACGGTCGTCACCTAAGATTTGGAAAAGACGATTCATTGAATTGAAGTGGTGACGCGAAGATGTTCTACGACTCAATCAGTTTTTTTCTGCGATGTCTCTCTCAGAAATGTTTTCACCCGAATCTCAATCTGAATAAATCCACCTTGGCCTGGAATAGCAGGGATGCAAATGTCTCGAACTGAGTAAAATGCAATTATCGATAGAGACTACAGGGCGTAATGGGATCGCTTCAACTCAGTCTAGGTTGTTTTGCTAGAAGTATCAATCAAATACAGAAGGCCGTTATTAATTTTGTCACAACTATTACTGCGCAACATTTTTACCTAAACATAGCTCCCTGCCCTCCAACCTCAAGCTTTAAATCACAACTTAAATTTCTAAAAAAAAATTGATGGACCAGAAAAAGGGTTCAAAGCTCCATCAAATTGAATTTCTCGTTTATTTTAGAAGAGTATGAAGAACGTTAAGTTATCAGTTATGTATATTTTTACGTAACTACCCGCACAATCGTGTATCCTAAATGGATGACTATGAATTTTTGAGCTGAAATGAAGCAAGAAAACTGCATTTATGGTTGAATATACACCTTCATCTTTGCCCCTACATTTTTTTTACAATTCATAGCTCTGCCCTCAAAGCCTGAGCTTCGAAGGAGCAGTAAAATACTACGAAGAATTTGGGTTCAGAAAACGGAGTAAGCACCTCGAAAATGCAATGGCCTAATTGTGACAAGTTAAATGAAAAAGCATTGAATGAGAGCATTAGAGGACAGAGCTACGACGAAGTGAAGAGTCAAAATACAGTTTTGGAAGAGCTCTTTGGAAAAAATAAACAAAAGTAACGGAACACTTACTTGAATGGTATGGAAACAACGGCGATTGTAGCTAGCCTCGACGACGGTTGAAAACGTACTGATGAGGCTTCGGGCTAGAGATTTAGTTAAGAGAGTTTGAGTAGCGGGTGTTCGTGGATAGTAGTTAATATCTCCGCATCAAGATGGAGCGAGAGACTTGAATCAGATAAGGTTCGTACGTATTGAGGATGCGTCGAGATGGAGTGCCTTCATAACTGTCCCACAGGCAATAGGAATATCATGGGAATTCAAGTATTCATGGAGGGTCGGGGCAGTTCTTATCTGACCTAAGCTCGTACTCATCGCAAACAGCTGACGAAGCCACATCAAATATGCGCTTCATGAAATACGAAGACGACAAAACAATTCAGTCAGGGGTTTCAACACCTTAACGACAATTCCCGACGGGAGCGTGCGCTATGAAAAACTTGAACTAACTTAAAAAAGGTTGGAAAGATCGATGTTAAATCACGATAGGGCGATCTTGCAGTCACTCCGGCTCTTATTAGAAGGAATCCGGGTGATGCCTTCAGCGACCCTTAAGTATGTCCTACCTTTCCTGCCGATCTTAAGAGCCTATAGTGCTTGGCGGGCTCGAAACAACACCATATTATCGATGATCTCGGTGTACAAAAACACTTTTGGGCATTCAAAATTCCAGGCCAGAGGAAAAACGCAGAATCAAGCACTGAAGAACAACAAGGGAAAAAAGAATTCCACAACAGCTCAGGGAACAAATACTAATCACATTTATTGGTTAAAAAACAACTATCATTTATTAAATAGCATTAATTATTAGTCGTTATTTTTTGCATGGGGAAGCTGCATTATTTTTTTAAACTCTTAGTGCATGAACACCATATTCTTAAATATAGAGGGTAAAATAATAGCTGAAAAAAAACGATGTTTTATGGGAATATTTCTCGCTAAAAATAACACGCGCTTGTCAGTGCCAAAACGCTAGGTCACGGAGAAAACGTAATGTGACGTCACGGAACGGTATCGTTTCCAGCTATACGACACATTTTTATGTTACATTGAACCGGTTTATCCTAATTTGACGAAAAAAATATTTTTTGATTCATCTGTGGAAAACAATGGTCTTTCATCATTTATCCTTGCTGTTGAAATACATGGAATAGCAGAGAGGCGACACCGTGCGGTGACATCAAGCCATTGAGATGCAGTTTTGGATATATAGTGACCTTTTCAAATTTTAATACCCATAAAGACGATGATTAATGTCTGCAGTTGAGGCATAGAGTACATATGAATTATATATTTTAGGCAATTAAACTATTTGCTGTCATGTACGCTACTCAAATATACCTGAGGAATAAATGGGAGCTGTCCATTCAAGGCGTTGAAGTAAGCGCAGATCAAAACACACCAGCGTATGCAAACGAAGATGAATGGAATGATGAGTAGGTACAGACGAAACGTTCGGTAACTTGTCGATAGATAGCATTCATAGGTTCATAGTAGTTTGTTTGTAATGCTTTCCTTATACATAATTGAATCCGTTAAAAATACGTTAGCTTTCTATAATTTAGAAATAAACTTTGCAATATCCATATTTGACGCCTTTACTGAAAACCAACATAAAAACAGCAATCGTAGACACAATTATCGAAGGGTGGCAACCAAAACATAATGGCATAATATTTCCTGTTGTCGATTCCAGGAGCGTTGTCATCCAAGCTTCCGCGTCCCTAGCAGGCCGCATCATGAGGGAATAAAAAAGAAATTGATTGTCAATTATTCCTTTTTATTCTCCGATGATGCGGCCTGCGATGGACGCAAAAGCTTGGATGACAACGCTCCACACGCAGAGGTTCCCGGAATGGACAACAGGGAATTAGAGCAAACCTACTTATACGTTCAGCCAATAGTATTAAAACATTTCAATAATAAATAAAATTGTCAAAAAAAGTAGGTATAACTTATTACCTACAGCTAAATAAATGATAACGCTAAATGGTTCCAGAGTTTTACTCGGTTTGAGATAGTTTATGCTCGTATCATGTTGGGTAGGTACACTCAAAAATCCCAGTATTTTAACACATATATACGATCACGTATCGTAAATATACATTTTGAACGTTCATCCTTAGAATAATGCGTGAGCTCGAGGCTCCCCAAGTTCGGACCTTGAGGAATTTCATGATGAGCGTAAAATAAAAAGAAACTCGCCAAAAACCATAGGAATCTCACCACAATCAGAGGTGAGTAAGTTACCCACTTACGATAAATTAAACGTTTGGAATTGGGAGATTTGCCAGATATTAGTTTCTCCGCTAGTCCGTCGATGGATACCTCAAATTAATAAGAGGCTAATCTAATCTTCACGAGAAGAGGTACCCGATGGGGTACCCGAGGACAGTTTCTGCATCTAATTCGCCAGGAAAGCACCATACTACGTCTACACAGGGCCGCCCAAAGGGGCGGGGGGTTCGCCCCGGGCCCCCACTTCCAGGGGGGCCCAAAGGGACCCTTAAAAATGTTCTCAGCGTTCTAAAAGGTTGAGTAGGGGTGGGGGGAAGACAAAATTGCCTCGGGCTCCCAAATGTCTCTCGGCATGTCATGCGTCTGGAAATGTGTCAACCTACGGCTCTATTTCGTCTTTGACGTTCGAGAGAAAAATAAGTCGCACGGGAACCAAGCGTATCGCGTCCCCTTATCGAGCTTTTGACACCCGTCGCAGCAATAGGTAACGTCTACAATGCGGTGGCGCGGTGGATTGATACCGACATTCGCGAAGTTTGTCAAACTTCGATTTCTACGAACATAATGTTTGATGCAGGTACCAAATAAATCTGCGAGGCTGAACGTGCGGAGGTCGGCACTGCGTTAACTGATAACAACCCAATAAGATGAATGTTCATAAATCTAAATTTTTTTTTAAATCTTTAAAACGATTTCGTCGTTGACTCGAACTGATATGATCAGCGAAGTATCTCGTTCCCGCCTATTGCGCTCGTACAATTGTAACTTCGTCCGCGACTCCGCGTGCTAAAGTGAAATGGCTTATCAGTCCCACCAAAACAAATTCAACCGGATTAGGCACTTATAATATTTATTTCCACAATCCTGAAAACAGTTCAACTTTCCCCATATTTATATCGAGTGAGTCGGGAGAATACAAGTAACAACGGACGAACGTAATCACTTGTCCTGAGTGGGAGAAAATCCACTCAAGCGGGACTCGAAACCGCGACCCCCGGATTAGCAGGCGAGGATTTTACCCCACCGACTCCGGGATAGTCAAATACGTGAAATTAATATTGATATACATCATGAAAACCTGTCTCGCTTGCAAATATACAGACGGAGAAGTAATACCGAAGACGTGCGGAATAGAAGTGAGTTAACGAAGTTACAATTGCGTGATAATGAAAACCAATGAAAACTAACTTCGGTTCAATTTGTACTGGCATCCTCTATAAAAGCCGTTTTAAACGATTACGTGAGATTGCACGTTTGTCTCAACGAAATTAGAACAGGTTCTATTTCCCGTGCAGGCATCGAGACATTCGCACAAGCGTTCATGCAATTTGCCGCTTTACACGATACATTTTGTCTCATGCAAGAGTTCACGGAAGAGTTTGTACAAACAAATGTACCGCGTAAAACGGCCTTAAGTGAAAGTAGACTTTCCGAAACATAATCGTTAATCGTTCGCTAACATCGGCAATAGAACATTTACTTCGTGATGTTGGTAAACGATAGAAGTTACCATTTCTAGTCATACGTCATAAATGCTATTCCCCTCAGATAACGTGTAACCGAAGTATCACTGCACCAGTGTAAAGTGAGATTTAGATTGAGGTCATACCTACCTATCAATTAAGTCAACACGAAAAAGATTTAACGATTATTAAAAACCTATTCTGTGCATAGAAAAATGAGGAAGTGCTTGGCGGGTGAGGAGAGGAAGATGCTGGTGAAGGACATCACGAGGTAGAGCAGGGGATGAAGCCGGTTAGGAGGTACGGCCCTGCATAAAATAAATTGTATGGGTGGGCGAGGGCCTTCTGAAGCCCTACTGGCGCTCAGACCTTGCAGACAGGTGACAAGAGCACCACGGTAGATGTACGGAGGAGGGTCACCCATCCAGCCTCCGTCCCGGCCCAACGTTGCTTAACTTTAGTGATGTTACGGGAACTGGTGTTTCAACGAGGCTAATCCCTTGCCCGGCCCTCGCATAAGTTCCTGCAACAGAACTGTGCGGCAAGGAGGGGAGGTAGAAGTAGAGGGGGTCAAGGGAAAGGAGAAGAGAGGGAGGCAACGAGAGAGTTGGAGGCAGGGGAACCAAACTACTTCACGAAAATGGTACGAGGCATACACACACAAGGCTAATATACGAGGGGTAAAAATCACCCATCGCTGACTTTACCAGGAACCCAATCTTGAGGTCCAATTGTGAAACGAGTTGAAACTGGACGGCAAGTAGTGGTGAGTCATTTCACTTCTAAAAACGCTAATATTGGCAGCCATTAGAAAGGATTTCTGACTGACCCTCCACACTAAACAACCTTCCTCCCCCATTTTGCAGAATTTTCAAAGTTCCATAGCCCATGTTCCCAAAAGCATCCATTGCGCAGAGCCTGGAACTTTTGCACGAGCTATAAAAGGGCTGGGATAAAGGGGAGCA
Source organism: Pyrrhosoma nymphula (assembly GCA_963573305.1). Lineage (NCBI taxonomy): Eukaryota > Metazoa > Arthropoda > Insecta > Odonata > Coenagrionidae > Pyrrhosoma > Pyrrhosoma nymphula. The sequence continues at coordinate 8,474,375 of OY754336.1, forward strand.
TTTAGGAAATCAGGGGAGTAAGGAGACAGGTATCTATGATGGGATGAAGAGAGGTGGGGCATATTCTCAACAGAAGAAAGATATCATGTAAGAAAGTAAATAACCTGCAGTTTTAAAAGATCAGTCGAGTTCATATTATCTCCACCTAATCCTACTAATCAGTAGACAGCCTCTAATAATTATAATTCCATTTTGTTTTCACCCAGAAGGAGCCTATAGTCCTAACAGCCAGTAGTTCCAACCTAGGGTAAGCACATGTTTATGGGTATGTGATTTGGTGGTTGAAGAGTACACCAAAAGCGGTAACAGAAGTGTGGTAGCATAGAGTAAATACATAATGCAAGTATGGGCTCCATGAGTAAAGAATCACAGGCTAAAGCAAACTTGTATCCGTAATATATTTTAACAATGCATATTTCCATGCCTCAAGGGGTTCCACAGACTGAAGTTTGACTGAGGGAGATGTGCCACGAAGGGGAATGCAAGTCGGAAAATGTTGAGCATTACTGCTATTCTTTAGAAGACTCTGGGAAAAAAAACATAAGAAAAGATTACATCAAACTCTGATATGGAGCACGGTGCTGAATGACTAGGAAAACTGGTCTTCATGGGAAGAAGAAGGACGTAGACTAGAAGATTTTGAGATACGGGATTGGAGAAGAATGGTGACGGTGAGCAGAGTAACAAGGATGACCATTGAGGAAGAACTGGAGATAGTGGAATAGAACAGAGTTGGTGGAAGTAATAAGGTAGATGCAGCAACCTGGATGGGGGAATACTGAGAGGTGATGACATGCAGAAGAGGGTGATGGATGGGAGAATTGAGGGAAAATGGAGAAGGGGAAGGAAAAGAATAGGAATTTTGGACAAAATATGGAGAAGCAGGTATGAGTGGCTGAAGAGTCTCAGAAAAGGAAAAATACTTAGCAATACATACTTAGAAAAGGTTAGAGACAACCCTGCCATTGAGTAATATGCGTTGGCAATACCATTTTTACCATAAGGGCACATGGGGCCCGAGCCCAGGGCCCCTACCTCACGGGGGCCCCGAAATGGGATATATTTGCTTAGACAAAAAAAGGGAGCTAAATTTTTTGTCGGTTTTCAAGTGGATACGTACTAAAATTACCGTCAGATTTTCAATTTTTTCCAGAGAGAGAACAGTGAAAATTTTATCAATAATAAATACTTATTATTTGCTATTTGTCGAAACTGATTAACTGTGCCATAAGCATAATAAATATAAAATTACAACAGAAAGAGATTTTTTCTTGTCATTCCCTTTTTTTACTTTCCAACGGGGCCCCAAATCTTTGTGTGCCCAGGGGCCCTGGCATGTCTTAAGACGGCCCTGTATGTAGGGCCAGTTCAAAGACCTATTAATCAATAAGTATAAGACCAAATTAATACAATAGCTCCCTTGTAGGAAATCTTCCCAAAGGACTGGTACGAGATAATTCTAATCAATATTAAACAAATGGCGTTTTTTATTGAATTATATATGCATGGGAACTAAGAAGATCATTCTTCCACAATCCTTAAGGATTGGGATGACAGCAAATGTACTTCCTACTTATTTCTTAGCTTCGACTCCGGCCTGTCTATCCTTATTGGTAAATGTCAAGCAGATTAGGGTGTACTTCAATTCTGGCTTTTTCTGTATTTCTTTGAAGTTTACTTTCACTAAATTTTTCTAGTTCTTTCAAAATTCCTGAACGGGTGGCCACGATGATCAACTATTTCAGTGCTAATACTTTATCGGTCTCACACTATATTTCATATTTTTTACAGCAAAATAAAATGCAAAACCACCATCATCTTGGATATACAGTAAAACCCCGCTTTTACGTCCCCGGAATATACGTTTTCCCGTGATTTACAACATTTTCTCCCGGTCCCAAAAATGTTTGCATCATTATAATGTATTTTCATCCCGCTATTTACACTTTCAAAACCCGCCATTTACGACATTTGAAGGCAAGAAAGATGGCGGCTGGCGAACTTCAACTGGCGGCCCTTCGAGCGTGATTAATGTTAAATGTGGATAAAATACATGCTTAAACATGACGAATGAATGCCGATTTATTTGGTTTTCTTTAAAAACACAATTATTTGTTTGATGGTAGCACATTACATCGATAGCATTGCTCAAAAGTATTTATGCCGGATATTGTAATGCTTGCGATCGGGATTCTCGAATTGGTACTAAGGAGCCATACCAGGGAATAGAATTATCTTCCCTGGCCGTACTAGCTGTTTAAACAGTACATTTAAATGGTAGCGGATGCCATAAATATATATTTAATTAGATATTATTTGGCCAACTATTTCTGTCATTGTGGCGAAAAGTTAAAACGTATGTTAACTCTTGTTCTCATACTTCGCAGCGATCTTTTTCTTATTTCTCGTAACTCCCGCACTAATGCCATTCATCTTGTGTTTTTAGGTTTTTAGTTACTTCACCTTTAGTTTTATTTAATGTGCAATTACTTACGGCAATCGTGAGGAAACGTATTTTAAAATGGCAAACAAGCGTGCGAGATAATCGCTATCATTGGAAGAAAAAATCAACATTTTGCAAAGAGAATTGACTCTAATACGGGCACTCGCGTGTCCCTGACCGAAGAACGTGATATACCAGGTTCAACGTGGAACACAACTGTAAAAACCCGTAAATGTATAGAGAAAAGTGCTAAGGACTGCGGCCCTATTGGTAAAAGGCGTAATTACATTAAATACTCCAAGTACGATGAACTTGAAGAAATATTGAAGACATTGTTTAAATCTTCCCCCGAAATAAGGCCGCATAACCGCTGCTAGAGGCGCTCGGCGCACTAATGTCTTCAAAGAATCAAATGGATGTTTACACCATTTCAAAAGTCGATATAAAGTCTATAAAATCATTTTTGGTGAATCTAAAAGTGTATACTACATTGATCCTGAAACAGTTTCTCACTGGAAGTGCACAACTTTGCATAATTATGTTGATGGCAATGCCTATGCGCTTAAAGACATTTTTTATGTGGACGACTAAGGTCTTTTTTTTAAATAACGCCACACAAGACCCTATAGACTTCAAAGGGGACCCTTGTCATGGGGCCAAGCTCAGCAAAGGTCGCCTTACTGTTTTATCAGGAGCTAATCCAGATGGCAGTGAGAGACTGAAGCCCTTTGTTGTTGAAAAGTCCAAAAATCCACGTTGCTTTAAAAATATTAAGAAAGACCTTGGCTACAACCTATGAGCCAACACAAAGGCATGTGTGGCGGAGCTTCTAGTTCGAAGTTCCGCCACTCGAGAACGCCACCTGCCTGAGGCCACAGCCTGAGGGTCCCTGGCGCTCCCGCCAGGGTTCAGAAGGCCCCTGGAGAGGAGAAAGCGCCACCTACTCGGGAAGTTAAGGAAGAGAGTTACCGTTACGACCGCGACTGAGAGAGAGAGTCTGCAACGTACTTCCGCTGCCGCCGTACAAGAGACTTGCTAATTATATACGCCCTTGTACATCTGAGCATTAATAAACGTGGTCCGCTGTATTCGCTTATATTATTTGAAGAGTGGTTCAATATCACCCATTACCCCTTCAGTGGTGACCCAGCGACGTGATTTCTTTTCGCGAAATAATTTTTCGGACCATGCGAGCACCCACGCCGTCTTAATGTCCCGTTAGGATAACCACGCCGCCTGTATCCGCGACATCCGTTTGCATCGTGACGCGCAGTTTATTTTTTTCAAGTGATATGTTGTTTTTGTGAGTGTAAATATCGGTTTCATTTAGTGCGTGTGTATATTTGTTCAAAAATGCCTGATCCTGTCCCAGCGTCACCCGCGGTGCAAGGCATCGCGGTACGAGCACCTCCATTTTGGCCAGAAGAACCTGCTCTTTGGTTCTCGCAATTAGAGGGACAGTTTTATCTGGCGGGAATAACTGAAGACATTAACAAATTCTGGTTTGTGGTTACACAGTTGGAGCACAGATATGCTCAGGAGGTGAAGGACATAATATCTTGCCCCCCCGCCACAGATAAGTATGGCGCCCTCAAAGGCGAGTTAATTAAAAGACTATCTGCCTCGCAGCAGCAGAAGTTAAAGCTCCTTTTAGAGCACGAGGAGATGGGGGATAGAAAACCCTCCCAGTTTATGCGTCATTTGAAGGATTTGGCCGGGGCCTCAGTGACGGACGATTTTTTAAGATCGTTGTGGCTTTCGCGTCTGCCTACCCATTTGCACGCCATTTTGGCAGCGCACGACGCCACAGACTTGAACGCCCTCGCGTCCCTAGCAGACGTTATTCATGAAGTGATCCCCCGTGCTGCGACTTCCCATGCCCCCACTGTGAGTGAGGTTGCCCCCGGCGCCCGAGCATGCACCGCTGGTTGCTCGGAGATGATGAGCTCAATCATCGCTAGGATGGACGATCTTACCCGGCAAGTTGGCGCCCTTTCCGTCGACCACCCCTACCGAAGACCCAGATCTCACTCCCGCCATCGAAGCAGCTCCGGAGGTTCCCGCAATGCATCGCCAACCCAGCGGGAATCCGGCCAGTGTTGGTACCACTGGCGGTTCGGTGACAAGGCGCGCAAGTGTGTCCCCCCTTGCTCTTACGTCCAGGGAAACTCCACGGGCAGTCGGTGAGTGCGGCTACCGACTCTTGCCCTCCTTCCAGCCGCCTTTTTATGAAAGACGTGTGCACCAAGGTGCAATTCCTGGTGGACACCGGAGCGGATCTCTCTGTTTATCCCCGCTCACTCATAAAGGGCCCAAAAACGCGGAGCAACTACCAGCTTTTTGCCGCGAATGACTCGGTAATTCATACCTATGGCTGGGAAACGCTCAACCTAAATTTCAATTTACGCCGAGATTTCACTTGGCGATTTGTAGTGGCTGACGTGTCTAAGCCAATCATTGGCGTCGACTTCCTCACCCACTTCGGACTTCTGGTGGACGTGAGAAACGCCAAACTCATTGACGGCGCCACCTCTCTACACGCCATCGGCAGCGTCGCCATCCACTCCGGGGACCAGATAAAAGCGGTAGTCGGTGAATCCCGTTTCCACACCCTTTTGTCTCGTTTCCCGGAGATTACCCGCCCTGCAGGTACGCCCGGGAAGACAAGGCACTCGACGGTGCACTTTATACGCACCACCCCCGGCCAGCCAGTATCCTGCAAGCCTCGACGCCTGGCCCCCGATAAACTCGAAGCGGCAAAGCGGGAGTTTGAACTGATGGTGCGGATGGGAACAGCCCGCCGTTCGGACAGCAGCTGGTCGTCGGCCCTCCACCTCGTCCCAAAGAAAGGTAATGAGTGGCGCCCTTGCGGCGACTATCGTGCGTTAAACGCGCGCACTATACCCGACTGCTACCCCGTCCCCCACATTGAAGACTTTGCCTCCTCCCTAAGTGGTGCCCGAGTTTTCACGACGATCGATCTTGTCCGGGCCTATAATCAGATACCCGTGAACCCTGATGACATCGCGAAAACAGCAATCACCACGCCATTTGGACTCTTCGAGTTTCCGTATATGTCTTATGGACTCCGAAATGCGGCGCAGACATTTCAACGATTCATCGATGAAGCACTACGAGGTCTTCCTTTCGCATACGCGTACCTGGACGATATTTTGGTCGCCTCCAGTGACGAGGACGAACATGAGCGCCACCTTACCGCTCTTTTCACTAGATTGAGTGAGTTTGGTGTGCTCATTAACCCTTCTAAGTGTGTTTTTGGTGCGTCTGAAGTGAAGTTTTTAGGGTACTATGTGAATTCTGAAGGCACAACGCCTTTAAACGATAAAGTGTCTGCCATTCTCGACTTTCCCGTGCCACAGACAGTTAAACAACTGCGTCAGTTCTTGGGCATGATCAACTTTTATCGACGTTTCCTGCCCAAAGCTGCGTCATTGCAGGCGCCTTTAAATGACTTGTTACGTGGTGGTGTTCGTGGAAGTGATCAAATAACATGGACGCCCGAGCTGCGCCTGTCTTTCCATAAATGCAAAGACGCTCTCTCAAACTTCACCCTCCTCGCCCACCCCGTAACCTCCCTCCCTCTAGGCCTCTTCACTGACGCCTCCGATTTCACCCTGGGTGCGGTTCTCCAGCAGCTGACCGACTCAGGGTGGAAACCGTTGGGTTTCTTTTCTAAAAAATTGAGTGCCACGGAAAGGAATTATAGCCCCTATGATCGCGAGCTGTTGGCGATGTATCGTGCAGTTCGTCACTTCCGCCACATGCTGGAAGGACGAACTTTCGCCATCTTCACCGACCACAAACCTCTGACTTTCGCCTTCAACCAAAAACCTGATAAGTGCTCTCCTCGCCAATTTCGCTACCTTGACCTGATAGGTCAGTATAGCACTGACATCCGTCATGTAGTGGGGGCAGAGAATGTGGTTGCTGATGCATTGTCCCGCATCGAGGAAGTTTCATCATCGGTTGATTTTGAAGCGTTAGGCCGTTCCCAGGAGACTGATGAGGAACTGGCCTCCCTCATTAACTCGGGAACCTCCCTCAACCTCAAGAAAATGCCAATCCCCGGGTGTAGTGTGCAACTCATGTGTGATACTTCCACCTCTGACGTGAGACCATATGTCACTCCAGCCTTTCGTCGCCAAGCGTTCAACTCACTGCACAACCTTGCCCATCCCGGAGTGAGAGCCACCACTAAATTAGTAACATCTCGATTTGTGTGGCCGTCCATTAAAAAAGATTGTCGGCAGTGGGCTCGTTCCTGCATCCCCTGCCAGCGATCTAAGATTTCACGGCACGTCTCCTCACCCCTCAAAGACTTCACCTTGCCCAGTAGGAGATTTGAGCATGTGCATATCGACCTGGTTGGCCCCCTCCCCATCTGTAATGGCTACCGCTACTGCCTCACTTGCGTAGACCGCTTCACGCGATGGCCAGAGGCTATCCCAGTGGTGGACATCTCCGCCGAAACCGTGGCACGTGCCTTCCTTCGGGATTGGTTGTCACGCTTCGGCATGCCTCAGCGGATAACCACCGACCAGGGCAGGCAATTTGAGAGCTCCCTTTTCCGCCAGCTCTCCAACATGACAGGAGCAATTCATCTGCGGACATCGGCCTACCACCCAGCAGCGAATGGCATGGTGGAGCGTTTCCACCGTCAGCTGAAGTCTGCCATCCGTTGCCACGATAAGCAGCAGTGGGTAGACATGCTGCCAGTCATCCTCATGGGTTTCCGATCGGTGCTGAAGGAGGATATCCAGGCCACCCCAGCAGAGCTCGTGTACGGTGAGCCCCTACGCCTCCCAGGCGAGTTCCTCTCCCCCACCAGCGGCCCCTCCCCAAACGCTACTGCTTTCGTCTCCCAGCTCAGGGAGCACTTTCGAGGCCTGAGTCCTCAACCAGCAGCTCGGCATGGCACCCAACATGCCTTCATTTTCAAGGACCTGCCGTCTGCTACCCATGTATTTGTGCGGCACGACGCATGCCACGGTGCTCTACAGGCACCTTATGATGGACCATACAAGGTCCTGCGGCGGGATGGCAAAACCTTTAAGGTTCGTTTCCCTAATCGTGATGCCAATATCACGATCGACCGCCTAAAACCAGCCTACATCATCTCAGAAGAGCCCATCACCCCTGTGGAAAGGAACGAGACTATCATTCCCATCACCAGGGTGCAGCCATCAGCCCAGGAGTTGCCACCAGCAGCTGTTCTGCCTGCCAGTGGTCCCATGACTGCCGCTGCTGCTCCAGCTGCAGAGGGCACACTGTCCAGAAGCCGCCCTAGGAGACACGTCCACTTCCCCCGACACCTGTTGGACTACCAATTATAAACCCTCCTTCATACCTATTACCCTTTTCACACCCATAACCTTTTTTTTAAAGCCTTTTTTTTTCTTTCAAGCCCAATTGCCATTTTTTGTTGTTCTTTTTGTTTTATTCTTTTCTCACTAGGGTATATTACTGCCAGGGGGGTGATGTGGCGGAGCTTCTAGTTCGAAGTTCCGCCACTCGAGAACGCCACCTGCCTGAGGCCACAGCCTGAGGGTCCCTGGCGCTCCCGCCAGGGTTCAGAAGGCCCCTGGAGAGGAGAAAGCGCCACCTACTCGGGAAGTTAAGGAAGAGAGTTACCGTTACGACCGCGACTGAGAGAGAGAGTCTGCAACGTACTTCCGCTGCCGCCGTACAAGAGACTTGCTAATTATATACGCCCTTGTACATCTGAGCATTAATAAACGTGGTCCGCTGTATTCGCTTATATTATTTGAAGAGTGGTTCAATATCACCCATTACCCCTTCAGCATGGATGACATAGACTATTGTTGAAGAAAAAATTGATGCCCTTGATGCAAAGATAAATATATGTAGGTAGACACCACCTCAAATCAAGTTCAGTTAAAATATGAGAATACGTTTATTTTTTGTTAACTTTTGTTTATTAATTTATTTATGTCTATTTGGTGACCCATCAAATATTAAACATCACCTGTTAATTTAAATAAAATTATTTAACATTAGGCTATGATTTTGCTTCTATTTCCTACAAATTACGATTACCCTCGATTTACATTTTCCCGCGATTTACACTTTTTTCCTTCATCCCCGTCAAAAGTGTAAAAGAGAGGTTTTACTGTAAGTGAAAACTTGAAACCGAAGGGGTGGAATGAGGGTCCGCGGAGGCATTGCCTACAAAACAGCTGCCAGCAACAGAAAAATAAAAAAATTCATATTCTTCACTTACATGCTACCCCGGAAGCCACCAAAAAGCATTTGTTAAGGGATGTTAGGACGCAAGCCATGCTTTATGATACCTTATACCTACCTGAATGGTAAATATTGGATTCATTTAGAATTGATTACCACTAAATACATATTTAAAGAGTGTTAACTGAATAGATGTTAGGATTCAAAAGGAGAATTTTACACTCACGCTGTGCTAAAGAAATTTTGGAAAGCAACATCAGACCAACTTCAATTTCCTCTCACCAAAATCATATTCATGAGAATATCCATTAAATTGAGAGCAACAAAATGATATACCAAACTACAGTGATCAAGCAGCAAACGTTATGTGACTAATTCTAAATAATGTACCTGCTATAGTAAAACTCACAACATATACATCAATTAAGTAGCAATACACCCTTTTAACCCTCAAAAGATCATACAGAGTCCACATCTAAATAATGACAAATAGACATAAGGTAGAAGTGAAGGCCCAATGGGAGAGATGATTGGCAAAAGAAATATGAGACCAGTAAGACCAAAAACTAAACACAAAGGGAAATCCAGATGATGCTTAAAATTTTAAGTCTATGTGTCAAAACTTTTCTTCAAACTCTCTTTTCTAAATTGGACTCTAAATAGTTCATTTTTTATTGGATTTCAAAGGCACACTGAGAATAAAATGAGGATTTGAATGCACTGTACATATCATCTTTTGCAGCCAGTGTTGACCAAAGTAAATGGTATTGATATAAGTAATAATTTCTGTATAAAATAGGGATATGCAAGATAAGAATAAAAAGCACTTGGTTATTATTCCACACTTTACTTTAAAGAACACGACCCGGGTTTCAGCATCTCATGCCATCATCAAGTGGTCTGGTTTCAGCATCTCATGCCATCATCAGGTGGCCTGGTTTCAGCATCTCATTCCTGATGATGGCATGAGATGCTGAAACCTGGGAGATGTTCTTTAAATAAAGTGTAGAATAATAACCAAGTGCTTTTTATTATTAAAATGAAGGAGTTCCACCGAGTTACGATGGAGACAGTGTCTTATATGCAAGATACTTTGTGACCCATGTATTATAAAATGACCAGCAGGGTCTATGAAATATTGAGAACCTCCTCATTTAATCTGAAAACACCCCATAAACCTCATCTCCATTAATTGATTTGAATGTAATGTAATGTCATGCTCACTGAGCATTTTTTTTTCAGCCTACCTCATTCCAGAAAAGATAAACTAGCTAAAAATATGACATTTTAATGAAGAAAAGGATTTTTAAATAGAATGAATATCTTTTGTCAAGCATCCACCATTTTTGGCTCATTTTAGAGATTATTTACATGCTACTCTCCATTGTTTAAGAAGAAAAAGATAACAATTACTGGCCATAGATAGCTATTAGGTGGGGAGAGATTGCAACTCTTGAGTCCTATCTTCAACCTATCCTATTGAGAGTAGCTGAATGGGATTCCAATCACGACAATCTGCAGAGGAAGAATATGGGTTAACTCCAAGAGCAGATCTCAAGGGAGGAGGGGGGAGCCACTCCCCCATAATTCCTGTGTAAATTCCGACCCAGACCCCCTACTTTGTGGAAGGGTATTCTGTATTCCTCAGAAAGTAGCCAGCCAGCCCTCCCCAAAATAATGACCTTAATCCACTCCTGGTTAACTCTAATATTTTCAGGTGCAGGGATACTGCCTCAATGGGACAATCAGTTCCTCTCAATCACTAAAGAAATCCTTGTGCTCTACTCAAAGTTGGAGGGGTTATCCTCCCATTCATTCTAGTGCTGTTGGTTTTGTCTGCAAGTGGCAGACAGTAAGTGCGATATGACCTCAGCCATACTTGTTGGTGGTATGTAAATGCTAGAAATCAAATGGAGGATATTTTTAAACTATTAGGAATACATTTTTTAAATAAAATAAATAAAAAGAAGTAGTAGTACTTTCACATGCTTTATTTACTTTCACAGTTTAACATGCTATTATTAGTAGTACTACTATGCTAGTATTACTATGCTACTCACAGTTTAACATGCTTGGATAGCTAGGGTGATGCTCATAGGCATCTGCAGACTTTATTAGGTGGTGCCTAGAATTGTTTTCATTATCAAAACTAGATGTTTAAAATGGTATAAAAGAAATTTGGAACATATGTATTTGCAAATATTAATAATAAATGTTGAACAAATAACATTAGGGTAATAAAAAAATTGTTTATGTACGCACTATGTATGTTTATGTACATATGTTTCACAAAGAAATTTATCATCCTGAAATTTTTGTAAGTATGGAACAAAACACACTATCAATCTTTACCTAATTGCTATAAAGTAAAACTATATAAACTTACAACATTGAGCAACATTATCCACTCACCAGGAATAAGAATTTTTAACTCTTCAATGACATCCATATAGTTAACATTTATTTCAGTTTCTTGCTCTGTGAATGGTAAAATCAGGCACTCCGCACAATTTTGAGACATTGTCGTTCTTAGTTTACTCTTCACAATTGATAGCTCTGAATGATGCCTTTCACAACTGGCACTGGTTACAGCTATTATTGAGAACATTTTCAAACCACATCGGAATTCACTGAACAATTATGATCTGTTGTCAAGGAGTAACCACTCCGACCACTTATTTAAAACGGTTTTTGTAGTGCCTAAAAATAAATGCGAGGAAAAAACTTATTCTGACTCGCCATTGTATAACCTATTTAAATGTCTATTTAATAATTAACTCTTAACATGCCACTGCAAATGCACTCCTCAGTTGTTTACGTCTATGCATGCTCCGTACAATGTACAAAATGCAAATCTTTATTTGCACTGTCAGTCAACCAGATACAAAGAATTTTAAATGCTGGTTGTCAATAAGACAGAGGAAAAAAACATTTAAGTATTTAATTTATTCAACAGTTTATCATTCATCTAATTTATGAGAAAAATTATAAACAATCATGCTACCATTTTCACGAATTTTGAGGTTATTAAATTATTTTACTTTTCGCCATTAGGTGCAGTACACCACCCATGCGCATGCCTATGGTGATGCAAACCCAAAAATGCTTAACTTGGGTAATTGAGAGGGAACCAGTATAATTAAATGAATAGTAATAATTATTTTGTACTCTACCAATCAGGCTTTGATGGATCTTTGCAACTCATCTTTTTGCGGAGCACTCTATAAAATTGTTGATAGTCTAAAAGATTTCAGGCTGCCTTATTTTAAGAATTCAACCAGCAAAACACCATGAACATGAATGTTGTATTTGCATTGACCACTTTTGTGAATTCCAATATTTGTAAAATTAGAAGTCCAAATATGTCAGACTGCACAAAGACCTTTGTGCAATCTCTTGATGTGTTCAGACCAAAAAGGACCACTCTTCACCACTCCCCCAAACATATTTCAGCAATGACATAGACAATGGAATGGAATGTCCTTTTCAACCAACTTTTCACTTTAATGAAGCACTAGATTATATGGGTACCCAGCATTTGAAAAATAAGGCTTATCAAACTTTTTTCACAAGTTACAATTTTATGCTTATGCAGGAATTAATTTGGATTTGACGAGGAATATGGCTGATGCTTAAACTATATTTTCATTTGCCTGGACTTGGTCATTGAAAGAACATTAAGTGGGGCAGTGACACCCACAAGAGGGGGTCATGACACGACGTATGTCAAAAAATAATTCTAGGAAGGTAGGGGGAAAATCTGGGCTTTCAGAATATTGGATATTAAAAAAATATGGTACATACATGGGGGGATGAGTCATTGCACCTGGGAGGGTTTCCACCACTGAATTGGGGAGAATATGAATGACAAATCAATAATCTGTTTATGAATGACAAGGAAAATAACAGAAAATACAGATTTCACAAGAAATGTACAGTAACAGAAGACATGAATGAAGAAGATGGGGGAGGGAAAAAGTTGGAAAATGTACGCACAGAAGAGAGCAGACAGAATTTTAGGAATCAAAATAATGAGCTCAGACTATAAACTGATAAGGCCATACACAAATAGAAATAATTAATAGCGGAATAGAGGAATGTGAAATGGAATAACTTTTTATGTGGTTTTTTAAGGAGACACGTCATATTATTTTTTTTCTTCAGGTGGGGAAGAAGGATGGTCAGGAAGAGAAACTGCATGGAGGTTATGAAGAGGTAGGGTGCCAAGTAACAAGGGAGAGAGGTTAGGGATTGTCTTGTCATTGAGGGGGAGGTAAGAATTTTCTTGAAGGGTGATTGTCCACTGTTTCATTTTTGAATCCCTTGCCTCCCTCACACACTATACCCTCAAGATCCTATTACTTTGCTGTTTTATGACATCTCCAACAATATGCCTGATGATGGCTAACCATCTAAACCAGTTGTACATTCACAATAAATAGTGAGGCTTCAACATTTGATTTTATACTGTAGGGGTCAGGCTCCTCCATACTGTGGCTCATGAGTCTCCCAAAAATAAGGAGTGGGAAGGGGAAGGTAACAATATCATTTAAAATTAACTTCATTTCTATAATGTTTTAAAATCTCACCCTGTCATTAAAATATCATGCCTGGGTCCAATTTCATTATGAAGTAGTTCTACGAAGTTACACCATAAAAAAATTAAGTTTATTCAAGGAGGTTGAAATTCATTGTATGGTTAGCGATTAGCAAATTTAAACAACTTTCTTATTTACTTAACTGCCCTCCTAAAACATCCTAGGCTTAGTGTTCCATTCAATTTCAACCAAATAATAATTGCAGATATTTAAAAGAGAGAAGACCTGGGTAAAGCACAAATTCAGAAAATTAAAAGCAGTTTTTATAATACTGATGACTTGGTAACTGCATGATGTTGTGACAAGTAGTGCTGCCTATGAATGGAACACACTTAAAAAAATATCTTACAAGCAGCTGAGATGCTTTGATGTGATTAAGAGCAAAAATACATAAAATAAAATGATGTAGTAAAAAATCTAAACCTTCATATATGAAAAACCATGCAAGCCACGGCCACATGTGGCATGGAGTGACCCCACACCAGGAATACACCACTCGTCCCAGGTTAAGGTCAAACCTCACATGCCCCATTGACCCCTAGGCGATGACTAAAAGCAGTCAGGAGAGCAATGCATGACGAGACCAGAAATAGGAGAAGGTTATGTTGACAAACATGCTACATATAATGCAGTAGACGGGTTAGAATACTACTTCTGATTTACATTACTATACTAATTCATGGATACTATGAGATAGTACCTAATTCATGCAGGAAACAAAATTATCCTGGAAATGTCAAGTTCAAAGTATGAGTGATCATATAATGGCCAAAGTATTACAAAGATTTATAATGTGATGTGAAAAAGAATGATGCAATTAAGACCTTAACACAGGGCAAAGAATTCACGAGTTCTCATTATTACTCCAGCAATATTCTGCACTACAGTTAGAAAAAGTAAAGGAGATATTCCCAAACTATGTTAAAATTAAGGAAAATAACCAGACTTTTTTAGATTTCTCCTTTCTTCAAGGAGGACCATCCACCCTTTAGCTGCCATGTCTGGACCAGCCTGAAGGCAGAACTTAAATTGATTGACATTATAAAACTCATGACATACCTAGTCTAGGACTATTAGTTCTTATCCTGACAAATATTCTTTAATGCAGTGTTGTGCATTGTTAACAAACATCTTTAATATTTCTCTAAATACTTCTCTTTGCAGCACATTTCTTGAGGATCATCAGTTTGTAAAGAAAAAACCAAATTCGGAGCATTCAAGGGTTTTTTGTGAGGTTGATAACCTACACTGGTTATTTAAGAGATTGCTATTACCTACAAATGGTGTCATACGCGGAATAAGGATGGAGATACATTACAGGAAAATGAAAGAAATTAGATCCACAACTATAGTTACATAGAAAGATATATTCATTAAGTCAATCATTATTGCTGCTAATAAGGGTAGCAGTAGATGTATTCCCATCAAATTCCATCATGATTGTTTCAGCAAACAAAAAGGTGCGATGTGGTAAGTAATGCCAAAAAAAGGTATGATATTTCAAAACTTGTTGGCGTTTCCGAATCATCTTCACTATCAGTGTAGTTATCTTCCCCACACCTTCAATGCAGCGCAACATTTAGCACCATGACTAGCGAGCAATCAGCGTAGGACCTTAGGTCCTTACCAGTGGTGGATTAAGGTCGTTGTTTTGTGGGGATTGCAACTTCCGGCAGTTTGGGGGATATGGAATACCTAATAATCACCATTTTTCCTATTGTACCAGGAATTACAAGGGGGGGCTTAATCGCTTAATTCCCCCGCTTAATCCACCACTGGTCCTTGCACAATCAAGACCCAAGTACAAAGCAATATTTAATCAAGCCAGCTTAAAATTTTGTGGGTGTTTCAGAATCTCACTTCAGAAAAGAAAGCTGAAATCTGTAGCCTGATACCACAGCCTGAAGAAGCTCAAATTATTACATTTTTGGTGTGAAAGAGAGACAAAAAAATCACTGGAAACCTGAATTAAATTTATGTTTGCCCACCACATAAAAATATAATATTTTACATAAAGAAGTAAAACTCTAATTTCACAAACGAGTCAATGGAAATGGTCAGACACGACTAAGAGAAGATAACTCTTTGACTTTTACGCTACTTGCAACTTCTAAAGGGATGGGTCATCTAGGATCAAACTCATCCGCTCATAAACATAGTATTTAAGTGAGAATGGCTTTAGAATGAGCTCATACCAAAATTCAACCGCTGCCAAGAGAAATATCTAATATAAAGAGTAATACTAATATAAAGAGACACGCATATTTAATGAAGAACTGACTTAACACAGAAGTATTTGAAAACAATAACATGCCAAAAAATACAAGAGTATGACTTCTCTAGTGTGACTTATTAAAGAGTGGGTCCAAAAAAAGTAAAATTCAAAGTAATAAAGAAGCATTGTTTATACGATTTGAAAGTATAAAGAGTCTACACAACATTAAAATCGGTAAATGTGAGCATAGTTTATGACCAATCTTCAACAAATTCTAATTTAGTAAAATGGTATCTGTAAAATCACAACTAACGACGCTGCACAAAGTTATCTCAGCCCACATTATGCTCATAGTTACGTTCTAGTTATCGTGAAAGTAATGTACTTCCATCAATTCCATTAACTGCTAGAATTTATGAGGCTGAAGACAGTGAATGGATGCAATTAATGATTTCTTGATCAAACATGTTCTTGTTACAAATAATATTACCTTTGAACACGAATACAGAGAGCCACGCTGTTGAAAGAACTTCATTCACTTAAGTCACGTCTTATCGCATCCATTGGCTCGAACTATAGTCCATAAACACAACGTATTTACATGAAAACACTTACTAAATACAATTTTCCGCCGTTCATCGTCCCGCGTGTAATACATTAGTCAAAACAATGATATGAGTGCTAGTCGGTGGCTCTTTTTAATTTTTTTTCGTAATTATTACCTTTTATAATTAATTTAGATGCACATTTTTTGAAATCCCTTCACTAATAGCTCGTTAAACTGAAATTAAAAATAATTAATTACCGATATGGTTCTTGTCACGTGATCATGATGTCACATCCAGGATATCTCCATACTTGTCTGTGTTTCACAAATGATAACCTAGAGGCGCGAGTCTCCTACAGTTGAAGAATATGGCGGAGTTGTTACGAAGTTGATACATGTACTGCGGTCTCGTTTCGTGAAGTGAATGCCTCTCTTAGGGGTTATTTGGAGATTATAAGAGGTTAGTGACATTTAATTTACCTTATTTTCACCTTGCCATTTAAAAAACGGGTCTGTGTTGCTGTTTACAGAGCGTTTACCATTCGGTAGCGTATCGACCCTCGGATCACATTCAAAATCAACGTGAAAGTGTTTCGAACAGTACGTTGGATTGTTTTCATGGTGCAGTTGTCAACGGTGTATACTTGAATTAGTTTTGGATCCTTGGTGCTTGGAATTTTTGGTACACATTCGTTTCGAAAAGACTTCAATTCTTGAGTGTGTGGCCATCGTGTTATTTCAATTCATCTGCATAGGTGTTGGAAAAGGAAATGAAACACACGAGGCATATCAACCGATTTTCTGTCTGCATCAAATGCGACAAGAGTTTATACAGATTCTCTGCTCAACAAATTTCGATCGTATCCGTTAAAATCCTAACATTTTTGAAATACACCTTTTTGTACTCTGAAGCTGTTTTAAAAAGATATGTTTTGTTTTCTTTCCTGTCAGCTGAAATACACTTTCAGGAGAATTAGACAGTGTAGGTAGTGGATTTTTACAATATTTTTACTTCGGTAATTGATTATTCTCGAAAATGGTGTTCTGTAGTATATTTTGATTTGAAATTGCATATCAAGAGATGTCTCGAGTAGTTAGTAAGTAAACAGTTTTTTCAGTTGTGTCACATTGACAGTGCCTAGAGGTTGAAATAGTTATTATTCTATAATGTTTACTCTAATGACGGGGGACAAGTTTTATGCATTGATTCGTCGCAAAAGGTAGTTCATTTACGTTCTTCTGTTCTAATGCCAATGCAAGGAGTGTTCATAGCAAAGATTATATATACAGGTTCATAGTGTGCTGGTTTATCAATCCATTGTTGTTGAGATCAGCCGGCGTCTGTCATGGAATTAAGTTGTGAAGTGATTATGAAGAATGATATTTGCTTATATAATTTTTCTGAATAACACATTGTTCCATCATCAGCAGTCATCAATCCGAAGTTTGGTTTTCTGCAGGTCTCTATTCTCCTCACAGCTAACAGTGTCATTGCTACGTAAGTCTTCTTTTTGACGTTCTTCACAATCTGCTGATGTATTTCATCCTTGGTATTCCTCAGCTTTTCATCTAATGCATTTCTCGATCCGTTATTTTTTTCAAGAAGCTATTGTGACGCAAAATGTGTCCAATGACTTTTCGTTATTCTCTCCGTCCAATTGATCTTCCTAATTCTTCGGTAATACCCCAATTATTGAAGTGCTTCCTTACTTCTAAGCTTACAGTCAGGAAAAAGTGATCTATCAGTTGTGCTGATTCTATTGTCATTTAAAATGCCAGAAATTTAGTATGTGACCGTGGATTTAATTATCCTGATTTGTATGTTTACATGTATTTTGCAGTTATTTAGTTTTGTATGTTGTGTTTCTTAGTTAGCATATGGTCAATATATGCAGTTCATGGTTAAATCTGGTTATTAAATGTATTTTTATTTATTCTGGCAGTGTTTTTATCATCCCCACGATGGCATCTGCATCCCAAACTACCCTACGCCATTTGGCTGTGTCCATTGGAATATCCCCAGGAAGTCCTATTACTTTGGATTTATTAATGCCTATGCTGTCTACTACCGACACGAAGAAGAAACTTGCTATAGGAACTGCTGTCATAACTGTCTTGGGAAATCCTGATCAGCCCATCGAATGCTCGGATATTGGACAGTTCATTGATGGTTTAATACCTTGGGTGCAGAGCTGCAACTTCAAGGTAGGTGAATCAGTCGTGTGTTATTCGGATTTAGCATTATGTTGGTGGAAAGCAAGAGTGCTACTTGCTTCGGTGCTCAACCACAGAGTATGGCAATTTTTGTCTAGTTTCGGTGTTAAGTTGATGCTATACGTTACATGAAGCCAGTTGTGTTACTCCTAACCCTTCTCGTGCACGAAATGGAATATATCAGGAAGGCGTCGGCATCTGGCGCCTCAGTGTACCAGAAGAAGTCATGACCGTAGTGCTTGTTACGGGGCGTGTGGGCTGTGTTGGGATTTTCTTCCCATGTGTGCGTGTGAAGAATATGGGGGAGAATCCTTGCCTCGTAAAAAGAATGGTTCCTCTCATTTTTATAGTCATTGCGATAGCTTGCAAACCTGATACCTGATGTGTAACTAGGGGGATGTTACCAGGGCTCATATGTAAGCTTTGGCATTCTGAAGTGCGTGGGTACCAGCTCATAATCCGGCAGCTAGTACTGGCGATTTTGCATTCGTTGCATCTGGTATTGATAAATATCTTGAGCATTATAATTTAGGCACATTCCTTGTGATTCACTTAACTATGTTCGAATGTATGAAGTCGTACGTATGTATTCTTAAATGTGTATTCACGGATGAAATTACTTGAGAACATATGTTTCTTCATTGGTTTAATGTACAGCTTTTATGTGACTTACACTTAAATGCCCTAAGTCCATGCATTCCGAGAATGCAGACTTAATGTCTAAAGTCATATTTTGGATTAATATTATCCTGTTACTCATATTGTAGACGTTACAGTTAGTTCGGTAAATTTTTTATTAAGGCCGTTGACGTGCAGCCATTTTTATCGCAATTTAAGTGAATTGGTTTCGGTTTTGACGTTCTCACGAATGGTGTTATTTGTTGGGATTCGACTGCTATTTGTGTTTCCAGAAGTAGGTTACTAGCTTTCCATATCCCTTCTTTCTTTTGTTGATTTTTTACTTTTGAGTACCCCCTATTGCCATTATTATACAATTTCGCGGTGTCATTACGAAGAATTTGCTCGGGTAAATTACTAAACACTGCATAATGCACTTCTTGCCCTTATAATTATGAGGAATTGTAATTATTCGTTTTTCCTATCAATCTGAATGTGATAATCGGTAATGCCAATATTTTTCTGAGGGTTTATGAACTATGGGTTGTCTAACTTTTTGTCTATGAAATAAGTTATTAATTACTTGCTATGGCCCAGGAGCAGATTTTTTATGGGACCCTTTGGCTTGTTATTTAGGGGTTTATCGAAAATAGATTAACATCCTAATGCATAGATCTTCGGTAGTGGTACCCTTAAAACGCTACCCAGAGTTCATAAAATGGTTTTCACCTCCATGGGCCATATCATATACCTTTTAATTGCTAGTACAAGCTCTATTTCTTCTCCTCGAATGATATTCGCGATATAATGACTAGTATAATGCCTTATAGTGCATAGTAATGAAAGGGCATGTCAGAATCCTTGTGCGGTTTCATTCAGGCAATATTCATTTCTATTTTCAATATTTTCAACCACTGAAGTCGTGTTAAAAAGGCAAATTCCTGCCCACACCTTTTCACGCATCCTACCGGCCCACTGCGATCGCAGTATTCCTGTCTATGTCTGGTCTGCATCACGCCTTCTTATTGTTTTTTTCTTTTTTATCGTCTCTTTCCATCCCACTCACTGCCCCTATCCTACCGATGCTGTGCAGTGCTCAGCTCGTTAGCTCATGGTCGATGAGGTTCGTGAGATCCAGCGAGGGTCCCTTAGTTCGTAAACTTATTCTCCCCTGTCACACACCATTGAGGTGGCTCACAGGGTACTGTGTCAATGAACCCTGTCGCCTGGAGTTAGTGTTAGTCAGCCATGTTTGCGGATGAGCCCCAAATTTTCGACTTTATGGACTCTCAAATCGTGTTTTAGTGCATTGTTACCATTGAAATTTTAAAAAACCTCGAAATCGGTATTTATAATTATCGGACAAGGGGGCGATGTCTATTGTGGCTCCTAGCGTATTCATCAAGGGATGGACTTTCACGCACCCATGGAATATAAGGAATCGTCACGTGTATCAAATATAAACACATTCGCCTCTAACTTCCCTACAGAAATGCTTTCTAATAACCGTCTATGGAGTATTTTTCCCCTGTGTGGTAAGAGACGTGGGGTATCTTGTGGTGGATAACGATTTATTTTTTCCTACATATATTATCGAATACGGGTGCTCTTTAGGGATAAGTCTTTTTTGATTATGAATGTGCTCGTAGAAGTCAGCTACAGAACTACTCGTCCATTTGCGGACTTGAGGTCGAAGTCGAGTTTCTTGGGTCTAAAGTGACCGCGAATTCAATACGATAGAGCCAATTAATGGGTTCCTTTCGATAATGTGTTTGAAAAATTAGGCTGGGAATTTCAAACCGTATTAGCCGCAGAGTAGCCTAGTTATAATGCGCATTACAATCCGAATTGTGAAATTGACGGCATTATCTTTGAAGAAGGTTAGGGTTTGGCGCAGCCTGTAAATAATGTTGGTCATTTAATTTTTATGAGCTATAATTTGGAATGCTAAGTTGAAGCGTACATACATTAGTAGATATATGTGGGCAAGCTCTGTCATGCCAATTGTGGCCATGCAGTGAACTGAAAATTTATGTTGGTACCACATGGCTGTTAAGGAAAGAAGGGATATGTTAATAGGGAAAAAAGTTAACGCCGTACCGAAGGTATCAATATGTGTGAGAAGTATTTGTGGAAAGCGTTGACCAGAGATAAAAGAAGGAAACAGGCTCGTAGACAGGAACCTAAACGAACACAAAGAAATAGAGAACTGAGAGAAGTTGGAATAGTAAAAAAATGGAATATTCAGAAAAGTAGAAAAAACCTTAAGAAGTTAAATATGGAAGAGGAATTAAGAGCCATGATTAAGATCGAGGAAAACAGGTAACGGTAGAAATCATTGGAAATATCCAGGAAAAAAGAAGGGAGAAAAACGTCAACCATGTATTTTGTGAGTAGGAAGAATGAAATACCATAGTAAAAAACTTAGCCGACAAACGAAAAAGGCAGACGAAAGTTGGCAGATTAGACAAAGCGAAGTAATGGAGTACTACAATGATACCCATAATTAAGGGCATGATAGGGAAAGTGATTATCTTAACTGAAGAAAATCTGGTGAATAATGAGTAGAAGAGCTCCTAAATCTAACTTATTGTTAGAGATAATGTATGTGTACTCATAAATGGAATACGCTTAAAATGACGCAGAGAACGATAACTTCGGCCCAAGATACGAGTTGACGAGAAAGAGAAAGCAGTACGAGAAAGGAAGTCTATAAAAGCAGTAAAGGTAATGAAATAGTCCATTGGAGTTCCCGAAGAAAAGTGAAATGAAGGAAGATGATTGTGAAGTACGACAAGTAACACGAACATTTTTCCAACTCTTACCGGGTGCAGTTTAACACCATTACCCGGCTGGAAACCCGAGAACTATTCATCCTATGTTGATAATTTACCCAATCGACGAGCCTCCAATTAGGGTAGCTTTTCATACACGCCCATTTACCGATTTCATTATTTTCACGGTATATAGGTGCTACACACTTGGTACTTTTAGCTTGACGCTATACCTGTGGAAATGAGATGTGGACATAATATCATGTCGCTTTTTTCGTTGATTTACCATCATTTTCTGAGCGTTCAGGAAAGAGCTAGAAAGAAAGAACTTCGCTCAGCCCCCCTCACTTTTAACTACCAAAAAGGCGCTCTTATTCACTTAAGCTGTCCACGTTACTTTTTAAGTCTTGTCTCGTCTCTAATTTAGCCAGTGTTGATTCCACTTTGCCGTACTGTCTGTGCTCGACCTTGGGCTCCTAAGGTCACGAAGGCCCTCCACCATCTCTGCTCCCCCTCCCGAATCCACTGCTTCACGCGAGTCAACCCACTCCGGTGGCCCTCCCACTCCTCAGCATTTTGTTGGTCACCTTCGCGAACGAGTTATGTTGTTGTGATCTTCGCGTTACCTCACTCTTTCCTCTTCCACAACATCTTCGCCTGACCGTCCCGTGTTTTAAATGCATTTTTACGCTTTCTCCATTGTTATGATAACATTGGGACAGCGAACGAATGAACAATAGGTGATTTCGATTTCGGCTTATTGTTCAGAGGAATGTTCTTTTTTCGTAATTTAAGTATTCAACTTGAAGGTCGTTGTATCTGCCTGTTCGTCCTGCCCTATCGCCCTGGCGAGTAACATTGGAGACGGAAAATTCTGATTAACTCTAGCCGTTTTGTAAATAAAAGCATTAAAAGGGTTGTGTTTTGGGTTAGATAAACAGTAGCGATCACCCAGATGAAATAAGGGAGATATGTACAAGTTCTGGAAGTTTTAAACACTCATCTCTGTTGCTCAATTCGTGACGCTTACGGAACCACGGCCAGGCATCCAAAACTATAAATGGGACGTATTTTAGAATATAAATGACATTTCCTCCATTCGCCGTTGACTGGTGCTGTGACACACTGTGCAAAACGTGCTTATAGCCAATATTGGGTCCAAATGTAGTGATAGAGTATGTGCGTTTTAAATGGTGAACATAGTTAGCTGGGAGGCAGCAATACCTAATCGTATTCTCCATCTTCTAGCGCTGGCGGTGGATTAAAAGACAGAAGATATCGGTTAGTATGGGCTGTTGTAAAAGGGAGCTTCTTGAGGTTCCACTTTTCACGGATTTTAATGTTTTTTTCTTTCTGGTCGTGGTACTTATTACGTGAGAAGCTCAGCAAAATTCTTCTTTCCTCACAATTTCTCACAAATCAATGTTGAACTTTTGGAAAAGAACATTTCCTTCCATATGAACATGTTATTAAAAAACTCGTAAGAGAATAGAATGTTACCAGTTAATGAAATATCATAAGTGAAGGAACACAGAATAATAATTACCGTTGAAGTGCAAAAGTTCATTAGATGAGATGCAGTCTGTTCCTACAACTGAAAATCTATTAACAAATAAAAAATTCGTTATGTATTCTGTTCAGTTGTCTAACTTTTCCTTCCCAGTAGCTGGAGCATGTTACCCATGAAAGCAGTACATTATTAACGGCATAAACGATGATGCTGGAATTTTAATTGGTTTTGCCTCCCGGGGGAACACTTTCGTTGCGTCGCACATAAGATAACTCGGTGTGGTGCCCCTAATTCAAACGGTCGAAGTGTCCCTCTTGTCCCTTTATCCTCTCTACAAGTCTCGACGATCCAACCTTTCATTCCGTCTCCCCGAGCGAAAAGATTGCGCGTCTCGTTCTCAAATAGCTTCGGATGCAGCAGTTTTGAATTTGATAGCCGTTCGCATGGGGGTGGGGCGGGAGGGGTCAATCTGCCATCGTTTTATGTAATGCCGGCAATCTT
This sequence comes from Pyrrhosoma nymphula, assembly GCA_963573305.1. Classification (NCBI taxonomy): domain Eukaryota; kingdom Metazoa; phylum Arthropoda; class Insecta; order Odonata; family Coenagrionidae; genus Pyrrhosoma; species Pyrrhosoma nymphula. The sequence goes on from OY754336.1 coordinate 8,498,020, forward strand.
CGGAACCCCTCCATCTTCGGTTATAGGATGCGCCCCACCGGCGACGGATATAAGCGCCGCCTTGCAAGCCCCCTTCATTCCGTTATACGTCTTCTGCTCCATCCTTCCTCCCACTCCTCTTCCTCCCTCTCTGCTCTCGGTTCTCTTAAAAGGGCCGGTTCTCCGGAGCCTCCTTCCGCGATAGCGTAACGATGGTCCGTGGGACGTCGGCTTCGCTCGCGAGCCTGCGTGGGACGCTCTTGGTGCGTAATTCGTCGTGGCTCTACCCGGCCGTGGCCCCGCGCTAACCCACCACCACCGTCCTCGGCTGTTGGTTAGGGCCGTCGTCGTGGCGGACGAGAGAGCAGAGTGGGCGTGGGCTGGCTGCTTTTTGGGTGTGGCCTAACGCTTTGTGCCGGATGGACGTGTTCGCACCCCTCACGGTTGCCGTTAGGCTTGTGCGATGAGTCGATTAATCGAAGTCATCGACGATGATTTTAGTCATCGCGGTGCAATGACTGTAATCGATGACGATGAATGTCATCGACCATCGATGTCGATGAGTCGATGAGAATCATCGATGTCGATGAGTCGATGAATCATCGATGTCGATGAGTCGATGGATCATCGATGTCGATGAGAATCATCGATGTCGATGAGTCGATGAGTTGATGCGAATCATTGATGTCGATGAGTCGATGAGAACCATCGATGGGGATGATCGATGGGACGATGAAAATTATAGGTTTTGTGTCGCCCGTCCGTCCCGTGCCGCCGCCGGTGACCGCTATGACGTTTCCTCCTTTGTCTCCCCCTCCCCGGCACCTTCCTTGTTCTATTGCGCAACGCCTACTTACTGAAAAAAGCCGGCGGCGTTGAGATCCAGCCCACGTGGGCCGCACAGGGATTGGAGTACGTCGACTCTAGCAGACGATATCTCGGGGAAGGTAGGTGAGGGGACGGAGTTTCTGCCCATGAGCACCTTGGCGCTCCACCACTTGGCCTCGATGTTGTCGCCTGCTACTAGAATGTCGCCGTTTTATAACATTGAGTGTCGAAACTGTGGTCCAGTCTAGACGTGTTGTAGCTTGTTTCCCAGTGTCAGTCTCCCTACGCTGCATTCAGTTGATCCCGGCTAGGAAAATCGCAGTCATGTTTTCCGCCAAATCCAAGGCGAAGGAGCACAGGCTGAAGCGCGGAAATCTTTAGACGGGCTATTTGCGAAGAGGCGCCGCACCAGTGATGGTGTTGTTCGTGCTGCTGACACGAGAAACGAGCTCTATCCAAATCTTTGGACTCCCTACATTGGTATAGGGACAGGAAGGATGTCTATCCCCGCCTTCAGAAGTACGCGAGGAAATACCTCTGTATTCCTGCCACTTCAACAGCATCAGAGCGGTTCTTCAGCGATGCAGGAAACGTTGTGTTGGACGCCCGACATCTACTCACCGACGAAAATGCGGAAATAAGAATTGTTTTATACCACAATAAAGAGTTGTTGCTAAAATTGTAACTTGGAGATTGTTTCTCTCTTTCGTAAATAGGCCTTGTTTTACTCAATTACGGTTGACCCAATTCAATCTTCACTTAATAGCCACACCAAACTGCCAACCGAGACATCTGCACAGTAGGGATGGCCTTAACTGTGACTTTATTGTCACCGCCTTAAATGTGACTGTTTCGTTACAATAACTGTGATTATAAAATGTAATTGCGATCACATTTTAGAATTGACACGGCATGGAAATGACAATCGCGATCACATATTAGGGGACTGGCCATGTCGGTACGTCAGCATTCCAGTACTCCAACTGCACAATAAAAGAGAAAGACTCTTCAATCAAGTGATAAAAAATACTGTTTATTATAAACTTTTGGAGATATATATGGCTGAGAAATGCAACCCTTCTCCTTAAATGGTAACTTGAAATGAAATTATAAAAATGATAAACTTATTTCACATTAGTTTTCAAGAAATGCCTCAAACTGTATACACAATTTAACATTTACATATAGAGGGTCTACTGGCAAAAAATAAAAATTTTAAGTAGGTAATTGCACAAAACTTTGGTATATAAATAAATGTTACTTTTGGTTTGAGACTAGAAGATTTCCGTTTCTTACGTAATATCACAAAGTAATAAAGAATTAAACAAACAATTAAGGAAGAAAACATGCCAAACGCCAATGTCACTCTTTTTCCATGTATATGGAATTCGCATTTAAAAAGTGAATGGCTTTCACTTTATCATCACCCTATTTCTTCTTGAGGATGACCGACAGTCTGTGGTTACACACACTTTTGGCTGCCTTGAGTAATTGGCTTACGCAAAATTCGCATTCCTCATACATGACAGGGATCATGGTGATCGAAATGCGATGCCTACCAGGAATTTCATAATTCGGCAACGCCACTTCCATTAATTCTTTAAACCCAACATCTTCCACAATGCTGAATGGCTGCAAATCAATTATGAATAATCCAAGTAGCTTCTGTTCAATGTACTGCTTTCTTTCGAAAGAGAGCATTTAGGAACCAAAAGAAGGAATTGTTAATTGGCGTTGAACTGTGGTCGAAGAAGACGGACGTGGGACGGCGGCTGGCATTTGAAGGGAGCTATCATTACCATCATTACTCGTTGATGGAGTAGCTCTATCCATCGAAGTTACACAATCTCCGACATCTTCTGCCGGTGGATCGTCTTCACAGGATAGTGTAACATTCTGCAATAAGCATATTGAAATTTAGCAATATCTACGTACTTCGACTCACGGAGAATAGGACAATTTAAATACAGTAGATATTAGGAAAAATAAATGGAAAGTATCTCAAATGAGATGCAAATTGTTTTAAATAGATGCATGATGGAAATCAATCAGAACATTTTAGTCAACTACCCCGTCAAATGATTTCAGAATTATTCCACATTTCAAATCAATGTTTACGGTAGATTATATGAGTCAAGGTACGAATTATTATACGAGTATGTCACGAACATGTAATTATGCTTCACGTACAGTTCCATATATCACTAATTTTTCTTCTTTTTTTCCATTCATTTGAACGCCTTATCTCAAATGTATATATAAAGTATAAACACCCCAGCTATTGCGCCTTGAGTACGATGGCAGGGCCACAGTGGGATGTTTGGAATTCATGTTTTTCGTCAAGTTTGTGGTAGACGATACAGAAGTAGCGATCACGTTCAATCACAGTTAATACGCAGTAGCAGTGGTAGCATTGTATTCGTTGGTTGCACTGGTGCAGTTGGTAGCAGCGGTAGCAGCCTGAGCTAAATCGGCTAAATTCACCGAATTCACAGTCACAGTGATTTCGATTATTTAGTCACAGGCTGTGATTGCTAATTTTCAGTATCGGTGATTCAATCACAGCGATATATCGCTCATCACTACTGCACAGTTCATCGTAATTCATCGATCATCGGCATTCATCGATCATCGACATTCATCGATCATCGGCATTCATCGATCATCGAAATTCATCGATCATCGAAATTCATCGATCATCGATATTCATCGATCATCGAAATTCATCGATCACCGAAATTCATCGATCATCGAAATTCATCGATCACCGAAATTCATCGATCATCGAAATTCATCGATCATCGAAATTCATCGATCATCGATGAATCGATGATCGATGACAGCCATCGTCATCGAAACATTTCGATGAATTTTTTTCATCGAAAATCGATGACCAAAATCGGTCATCGCACAAGCCTAGTTGCCGTGGTTACCGGCGATGTTCTCGGATCCCTTAAGGGTCTTCATTAGGCTTCAGGTATTTCCCCCTTTCAGAGTTCCCTTAGGAGTCGTGTGTCTTCCTCTTTTGTGGTGAGCCGGCCGCTGTTGCCTAGTTGGTAGCTCGTGTGTAAGGCGCGAATTCGAATCTCACATCGGTCGTGGATTTTGCGTGTGCCTCCTTGTTAATGTTCTAATCCTCGTTACGCGAATGATGTTCTTCCACGAGTCGTTTCCGCAGGTTTGAACACACCCCTTCTTGTGTGGGTGTTTTCCTGCTGTGGGTTTTTTTTAGCTAAGGATTAGAGCCAAATCCTTAATTTTTTCCCCGCCAAAGTAAATAGCTTTCGTAATTTAGTTTGTTTTATTTACCATCTTGCTTAAACTGTAGTGAATGTAATTTATGACGTGTATATTTTTATTTGCAAATTTTTGTTTCCTGATTGTAATTGTTTCTACTGACAAACGTTAGACTGCTGAACTCCTTACTATGCGAAAATGGTGATATTCTTTTCCTTGCATTAACATTTTGTCTATATTTTATGGTTATGTTCATTTCCCCTATCTTGGTTCACCATATGACAAGGGGAGCCTCTAGAGTCTGCCTTGGATACAATATAAATTCATAGGTCTTGTTATTTAGTTGCTAGAAAAAACGTTCTCCGAAATTGCATCGTGTAAACATGTCAACCTTTGAGTAGGCGCGAACACGCTCATGAAATATTCAGCGTTCAACTGCTACTGCTTCAATGCTTACAGTGTGTTTTCGCATATTATCCGTTATTAGTTATTTGTGCTGAGGTTTTCTTCGCTGGGAGTAGGCTTTTTTGTCATTTGTTCTCAAACTATTTATCTTTGTTAATTCTTATCCGTTCGCTCTGTCGAAGTTTCCTGTATGTAACTATGTAAGTAATTAATAAATATGTAATTCATGGTCGGCTAACTGCATTTCCACTAGGGAGAATGAGTTGCCGGTCGCGAAAGCCAGGTTGTTAACGCGTGGTTCAGACTACCCCTAGGTCTCGAGTGTCCCACCTCGGACGTGGATTTTGTATTTATTTTGGATTTAGTTATTAAGTTTGAATATAGAACAACTTTCGAAGATGCATAGCCTAGTAATCCAGGTCCAAGGCAACGAACAGTTGAACTGCCTATGCACGGGCCATTCTTCGATTTACAGGCCTATTGTTTCTGCTAAGCTAGAGGCTTTCGATGATCTTAGTCGATGGACGAGGACTTTTTTTAAAAAAGGGGCTTATTATTGCATGCATATTTTCTTTCAGGTTAATTTTTATTCTGTATACCCGCGTTTGTGATCAGAACGAGTGTCGTAGTCTAACCGATTCATAAGCTATGTGTATATTATTACAGGTCGAGCGTTCCACTGATAAACTATTCTACATCTACAAAATACCCTGCAAGCCACCTCTGGGGTGTGTGGCAGGGGGTTAGTATTCACCAACATACATTACACTATACCCTAAAGTTAGTGTAACTACGACTAATTATGCATTAGCATAAATCGCTAATGCTTGTCACGAGGCGAAGTCTCACAAGCATGCACTACTACACTACAGATATTATCACAGTGGAGAGGGACCATTATAATATATATGTATTTTGCAACTACACAAATGGACAGATACTCAAGACTTATGTAGAAAACATGCACGGCGTGCTGTTAGTACTAGGTAACAGATAAGGATTCAAGTATTAGGGAGTACAAATACTACTAAGAGCTACACTACCTATCGACAAACCTAGATAAAAGTCTCATTGCCAGCTGGTATGGTCCCTTATCGTTCGTGGGAAAAATGACATTTTAAATCTGTCCGTTCTGCAGTCTAGTTCCCTAATTTTATTCTCATTATCTTATCTACCGTAGTATGTAGGATTTCGTAAAATATTATCAACGTCGTCAGAGAATAGACCGGTTTAGAACTTACATAATTGATTGAGTCTAAATTTTAATCGACGGTCTGAAAGCGTTTCCCATCCCAGTTGCTGCAAAAGGTCAGTAACACTAACGAGATTATCATAACGGCCTTTAACGTATCTTGCCGATCTTCGCTGCACGCGTTCTAACTCAATTTCCACGCATATGTCATAAGGATCCCAAATACTGGCAGCATATTCCAAGTGGGGTCTGACGAGGGAGAAGTAGCTGATTTCTCTAACTTTATCGTCGCACTTGCCAAGTACTCTTTTAGCAAATCCCAATTTACGATTAGCTTGACCGGTAATTTCTCGAATATGTTTACTCCACGAGAGATCATTAGTCAGTTTAACTCAAACTATTCCTTCGGGACTGGTCGAGGTAATGAGTGGGCAGGTAGATGCGTGGACTGGATTTCTGTCAAAACGCCTATTACTTGTTTAATAGCCGATTGCGAGAAACAAATCTGACGAAACTGGTTCTGAATCCGATCATTATTCTCTTAAGGACGGACGAAAGTCGGCACTTTTTCATAGTTTTCGAAATTTGTGAAAATTACGTTTTTTTACGCGTGCGTGAGGCCTTACAGAATTTCCTGCCGCTAATCATTACGTCTACCGATGAAGAATAATTGGTTGAGAGAAGGATGACATCGTAGTATGTCGGAAAATGGGTGAGGGTCTTGGGTAAATGATCCTTTCATTATAAGTAGTGAAAGCGGTGGATTTTATTGTTGTTTTTTTGCACTTTGTACGCTGATAACGTTACGATGATCAGTTATTCCGCTGCCCTAGTTTAAATTGTGATGGATTGCGATTTTTGTGTTGTATTCTAGTGTAACAGTCGATTTTCATGTATGGACTTTAAGATAGCGGTTCAGCCAACGTCGGATAGGGAGTTAAACAGCGTCACTAGCCATGCGTGACGAAAAAAAAGATTAATAGTGTCGGGGATTCCTTTCACACTTCCCCGTATCCGTAATCATTTCCGCACTTAAATGGCTCTTCTATCCCTATTTAAAGCGAAAGAACGAGTTTATTCTGGGAGTCTACCAGTTACTACAGTGTGCCTGGTCCTCATAGTACTTGCTGTCACTTCATTATTGGTAATTTATATTTGGCGTTTTCAAGAAACTATTGACTGTCACTCATGTTTATGTTTCCCCTTCTTTTTGGGTGGCACTCTTGATTTGCGGGAGATGGAGCACATTCAAATTATCCCATTCATTTGATCGCGATTATTGGTGAATTAGTTTCTTGTCAAGTTGATTTTGTCAAAATTTTATATTTTGAATATTGAAGTGATTTCCGTCATCACTGCACTCAGTGAATTCACGAACAAGTTCTAATTATTGAATAAAATCTCTGGTAAATTTATATTTCATTCCTTTTGGAAAAAATATACGCGTCTTCATCAGGCAAAGATCTTTACAAGCTAACATGTTGGTACTTTGCAAATTAATAAGTGATTCGTTGAATTATAATAATTGATTGATCTCTTCTGTTCGCCCTCATGGACCTGGAGAACTAGTGTTTTTTCATCAATTTTTTATCGGTAAGTAGTATCTTGTGCTGAGAAATCCCCAGAGGCTATTTTAGTTTACTTCTCGCATCGTATTTTGTTTCAGTTTACATTCAAGTTTCGTTTCATTTTTCCATGAATCAATTTTAGTAACCCGATTTTTTTTCTTGGCTTTTCTTAAGTTTCAGCTTTGTTGGTGGACTCCTGATCTGTTTACTCGTCCATTGCATCTGCTGACTATACTTCCTTCATATGTCTTTCCGGTACATCGTTCCTTTCGATTCGTTATGATCTGTTTCATCCATTATTTTGTGGCAAAAACGATGCGGAGTCTTATTCTTTCTCTGGGTCACGAGTTACTTTTCACAATCTTGAGATAGATGTCTTAAAATCGATTTTTTCCCCTCAGATTCCAAGTAAGTCACGAAGCTATGCGGCTCCGCGATGATGAAATATTTCAATACTTCGGATTGATATATTTCCCCGGAAATGCGTATTGCAATGCACGATTATTAATTTTGGTTGATAAGCTCTTCCCCAGACCTTATTTGTATGGACTGCCTCAATAGCGTACGTGCAGTTGTTAACAGTCCTTCGGAAAAGCTTCCAAGAAGCTGTTAGTCTCCGCCATTACCTTGATCCGAGAGTAGGCCAATGCCTTAACCATTCATCGCTATTGACTCTCTCTCCCTCGTGTTTTACTGGTTGGCTATGCTTGCATCAGAGAATCAATCAGGTTTGGAATTTTCAGTCAATGATATTGTCGTTTTATTCTTGGGATTTCGACGCATTTTTACTAAATATCCTGTTGTTTGGGTTGTTGTAAAAAACGTAATTTTACACCCTGAAAAGGGTTTATTGTGGAGGAATCCTTGAAATTTTGCTGAACTCTGAAAAATTAACGGACTTCACTAAGATTTTCATCAAATTGCCGGTAACTCTCCGCGATACTAGTTCAACCCGGCCTCAAGCCGATATACCACAAAATCATTGAAAAATATATGATCGAATGGGTTGAAGTATCGCGTGAAAGGCAGAATTGTAAAAAAATGCAATTTAATGTAATAAAGTCAGCAATCAAGTAAAATTCTTGGAATGGAATAACATTTTATTCAAAATCTGCCGCCCGTGTTATACCGAAACCCGTTCACACCTCTGGTCATCGGCTTCAAGTATAATACAAAGGGTCAGGGAAAAGTCATAGGGGAAGGAATATGCAGGAATATGTATGCCCTCGTTTGGAGGACTATTCTTTCTCTGATTTGTATCTCTCTTTCTGACTTTTTCTTTGAAGCATTATACCTGAAGGTGGCACTTATGCTTTGAACATTATGGATGTCATTCAATAATTTTTTTCAAAATTAACGTAGATCGTAATACATCAACACACTTAGGCACACACAAACGGCGATGAATGGAGCGATGTGCGCCGACGAAATGTCCGGTAACCTATCTATAGGTGGGAAGGTTCTGTCGGTTCACAACAGTTACGGCCTCATGTTTAATTAACGTAGTAAACTAGTTGGTTAAAAGTGCACACTGACCAACGTGAGTTATTTGTGACACAGTGAATGAAAAACTATTAATTATTCAATTTTTACGCCTATACTGGAAATCAACTCAAAAACAACAATCGCATATGCTATTATCGAGCTCCTATCCTCTTAATGTGCAAGGTCGGAAACGAATGGAAGGCAATTGCGCTGTTATAAAGGAAAGCGTCCTTACTTATTGTTAGTGTCCCTTTATGATGTCGCTATTTCGTGGCGGCCTGCAACAGCTCCTCCTCCAACATCTTTTGTGCCATTTTCAGCGGTTTAAACCGGCCAGGGGGGTGTGCGACAAAGCTAAAAGAGGTTTCTGTATCGACCCGTCCTCGAAAAAGACCGGGGTTGACGGCACCTGCTCAGTGAACCCGCGTGTGGAGTTTTTTATTTCGTGGGCACATGTGGTTGTGTGGAGCCTTTGTATTCTCGAGTGATTAGCGGCTTAAAAATCGATCAATTGCGGACAATATCCGCCACAACTCTCAGATTTAGGCGTGCGATGTGAGCGAATGGTTAAAAAAAACGATCGTCTTTATCTCGCCTGCCTTTTCTGGTTCTCGAAAAGGATACACCTGTTTCTTCGAATTGGGGCTTAGGAAAGCCCTTCCCTGAAGAAGGTTTTAGCGTGAATGTGTGAGTCAAAACAAGTACATACTAAATTCCGCCTCCTCCTTTGTATTGTTTAAAAAAATGCGTTCACTGATGACATGTCTTAGCTATTATAAGCGAAATGAATATTCAAAATATGCCGATTATTCCACGAATATATTTTAAAGGAACACTCATTTCCAGGCATAGCGGCCACTACGGTGCCATTTCCGTTGAAATACCGCTTTTGGAATTGTTATATTGAATTATTGTATTGAAGAGCAAATAACTGAAAAAATGTGATGTCCTGGTGATTACATCTGATTACAATTGAATTACCTGAGAGAATTCGATTCTTATGAACAGTTTTTCGCAAAAATGGAATCTATATTTTATAGAAAAATACTATTTTCCCCCTCGTGTCATCCTCTCTCGAATTAAACACAATGCGATTTCAAGTTCATTTTGAGAAAATAATAGCGTGGAAAGGTATGGCTTTGTTGTTCAATCAAACTTGGAAATGTTTTTCTGTGTTACTGTAGTTATATTATTAAATGACACGTTAGTCATTGTGCGATGCAATTACCTCTATTTTACCCTTGGTCGCCGAATCTATGCAGTGTGGGAAGTAGATGAAAGTGTATCGGGGTGTCTCCTAAATTCCAGACCGATCGTGGGTAAAACACATTCGCTAAATTTATGGCTCTTCATAGGAGAGAATGGGATTAACTAAGCAAGCAAATAGTAGAAATGTCCTCGAGTGTAAGGGTGAATTGGCGTTGCTACTTCACTCCTTCAGTCGGGTCGTTGTGGTTTGATATGACAGAAGGCGACGGCGGCATTCGCAGAATTCCTTGCCGGGTTTACCGAAGAAAAAGGAGTGTGGCCGTGGTTGTTGGTAAAATTATGTCAAGGATTACAGTTAAATTCGGCGTAAATAATTTTCATGAAGATATAAGCGGAAATAATTTCAGTAGTGAACGCCTAGCCTATGCAAACATCGATAAAGATGACGCAGATTGGCCATTTGTATCTGGCGCCGTAACTAAGTCGTATCTCTTTCACGGAAGTGAAGATACCTCCACGGTGTAGCGACGGCAACTCTCCTCTCGCTGTGGGACAACTCCCGATGGAGTGCGATAGAAACAGGGAAGTATGCAACAGGCGAAATATAAGGGGCAACCCCGACATCCTTAGCCGTATCTCAACATTTTAAAAAGAAACTGGACTTTTCAATATAGTACTTTGATTTTTATAGTTTTTATTTAATGATACGGCTAATGTTACGGTAAACATTAAATGTTGGCCCTGGTTTATAAAGAATGTCTATTGTACTGGTTGTTTGTGAGGCTGATACCCTTTGCTTTCGATACACCCTGAAACTCCATACCTACCCATCGTTACCTCAGCATAAAATTACCCCGCAGATTATTTTAATGCCCTGCAGTAATGGAAATGAGATTCCCTCGCCCTCCGAATCAGCGCGAAGAAACCTCTGTATTTGTTGCATCTCGATTACGCCGTTGTAGTCCTCGCCTGCCAATTCTACCTGAAGGTCGCGGGTTCGAGTCCCGGCTGGGTGGAAATTTCACGTCAGGCGATGGATGCTAGTGTGATGATAAAGCGTTTATGGTAAGAGACCCATTTGCGCTAATTAAAGACGCCATTTATTTATTTTATTTATCCACGGAAACCACATCCCTGTTCGTCCCATCTTTCCCTCAATCCTCCTTCCTGTCGTCTTCTTTTTTCACGGCTGTTGCCCCAACTACCCCTGCATACACCCCAGTAGCGGGCCCAGTATGTCTCGCAGGGCAGTACGTAGATATGGATGTAGGTATTATTATAATTTCATTTTACAATTGGGCTAATATTGTCAGGTAATAACAAAGTAAAAAGAAACAATTTATAACCACTGTTCCGAAAGTATATCTCAAAATTAAAATATGATTAACCAAATTAGATACAATTTACAGTATGAAATAAATCAGTAATACAATCAACAATTTTAAAATGCATGTACATAAACATATTATCATAACATACTAATGTGAGATCGACTTCACCATATAATGAATGATTGACTGTGCTATGAACTTCTTGACATTTTCAATAAATGATGTGGAACTTAGGGCTCAAGACTAAGAAAGGGATGTTAAAATGTATGTACACGAAAGATTTCTTTCTTGTCGTGTGGCCGGCGCTTCGGGAGTGAGTGCATGGCGCATAGCCGGCGTGTTCCGTGGCGACGGGCGGCGACTCGCTCGGTTTACTGCCACGGTGAAGAGGTTCATCGACCGAGCGAGCGTAAAGAGAGAGGGGGCTCCACTCTACGTACTGTACTTGGGTCCCCATCCCTCGCCTTGCACTTCCACAGTGCCCCTGCAAGTACAATCTCTCTCACACACAGCCAGCCATGAATCTCCTCATCCCTTCTCCTTAAAGGCGCAACAGGTGTCTGCAGTGGTCACGGAAAAGAACATTTTTTTGAAAGGTCCGTGAAGTTTGCGCGAGGGTAAAGGGATTCGACTTCGTGCGTCCGCGTGATGCATCGACTCTTACATCACTTCGTCATTTCTCACTTACGGAGTAGTGCCTTCTCGCCCTCTTAGTGTTAGGGGGCGAGAATGCGGAGGTTTGTTTCGGCTGGAGGGGTGGTTTTAGTTGGCTTAAAGCTCTAGATTCGGAAAGTACGGACAATGCAAACATAACAGACCTATCCTATACACGGGGAATATAGTGAGTAAAGATATACACCAAATAGTGCCCGTAGTAAATATTGGAAAAAAATAGTGAGTGGAAAAAAAATTGCCTGAAGATGGCATGATATGCTGAAACCTGGGTCGTTTCCTTAAAATAAAGTATGGAATAACAACCAAGTGCTTTTTTATTATTAAAATTGTAGTGTAGAAAAATAATTCTACTGGAAAAAATTATTTCCAAGCACTCAAGCGAGTTTGAGCCGTGTGATGCCATCAATTGTGATGTTTTAAATAATACTACAATGTTTGATTGCCACATACCTTCCCTAATTGCCTCGGTTGTCGGCATCGGTCGAGGACAAACGTTGTTCATACTTCTCTTTTATAGAGCTTTAAGGTGTCCGAACGCTGTCCGGCGTGTCCACTCGTGCTCTAGTAATCGTGGGAAAAACATTTTTATCCGTGGGCGTTTCAAAATGTCAATATAAAGTTTTTCATGATAGAAATATATTTTTAATGTTTCTATCACGATAGCACCAGATCCTGTCAAACTTTAATTTTTTCCCTTTGTTTCTACTCGAGAAAATAAACGCTCAAATCCTTCATTATGGAGAAAGCATTTACGAAAGTAGGGAATTGGCAATACGAAGAAAAAATAAGTGATAACTGTAGGTAATTGTAAGCGTAGGTATCGTTGTATGGGTTGTAAACCTGGTCCTGACAGAAAAAAGATGTGTGCAGATTGCAGGCTTTTGAGATGTGGGTGTGGTCAAGATTGGAATGGGTTGGACAGTGAGGAAGACGTCCGAGAAAATGCTGAGCGTGGTAGGGGGATGAAAGGAAATCAGTGGCGAAGATTCGGAGAAGGGGGAAAAAGTGGATGTTGGATGTATTGAGTGCTGAGGGCGTGTCAAAGAGAGAAAGGATCTTGGCAGGTGCGGAAAAAATGAGGAAAAGGATAGGAATTTTTGATGACACAATGAGAGGAGGAGGGTATGACGGGCTTTAGAGAAATTTAATGTCGGACAAATATATTAATATTAAGGAAATTTAAAAGAGGATGCCGAAAATGGGGATTTTGAGTTTTATGAGCGATTGGACTTGTTATTCTTGGAAAGACTTAACGAAAACTGCTACACTTTTAAGTATGTTTTACCTATATTCTCCATTTTTAAGCGCCATCACAGTGTATAATAACCCTAAAGTTTCAAACACATGTAGCGTATATATTGTAAAAAGGAGATTTTTTAAAATTTTAGTCCTACCTATTACATAGCTCTTATGATATTTTATTTCCTCATGTGTCATTTGCATCGTCAAAGTTAAATACATGATTTAAGCGTGTTCGGCAGTTGAACATGCATTGTTTTCATTGATATCATATTTTTGTTATTTTGACCCTATCTGCTGAAATCTGAAAGCTGTAACTTTTAACTGAACGTTTTCATTATTCGCATAATTTAATTTTTTCTCCAACTTTTTGGGCTCTAGATGACAGCATTTTGAATTCTTCTTTTCGTTTGTACACGCTGTTCATCAGCAAAATATGATTAATTTGCATTTCCCTTTTTATTTATTTTTCATAAGTAGGTTGTTAGATGTCAGTCTTTCCTTTGTTTAGATGTAAATGAATCAATTGTTTCTCTCTTTGTATTCATCTCGCCGCAGATTCCCGTTTTTCGTCCCATTTGCTAAATGCGCTGTCATATCGGTCAAGCCTTTCGCTTCGCGCCCGATAAAATGGGAAAACGTGCGCCCTTGAGTGGAGGGAGGTTGTGCAAAAGAACGAAGGCCTCCCCAGTTTAGCGGCCCGGGTTCTTGTTGATGTGTTTACACGGCCGGTGACATTTCTTGTCGAAATGTGTTTGTCGTATTGTGTAATGCCATGTGGCCGCATCTTTGACGACTGACTGATGAAGGGCGGCCGTTAAGTGGTTTTACGGATTGTTGAGGCCTAACCTCAAACAGTACATTCGCGAGTGTTTTACTGCCTTTGCGGCCATTCTCGCGCTTTGATATCCATTTCCCCTTTAGTTTGTCATCTCTATATTTTTAGAGGTAATCCCTCCTCCTCCATTCTGAGCAAGTGTCCGTATCATATTAAATATTTCTGGTCGATCCTCATCTATATTTTCTTATTTATTCATATTACTTCTGATATATTTTAAAAAAATTATCGGTAATGGTAATTAACAACTTCCTTGCCAGAATTCCATTTCAGCTGATTCATAATTTCTTCCGTTGCTTTATTAATAACCCAGGTTTCCGCTCCATATGTTACGCTTTATTCGAAGATAGTCTTTATGTACCAACGTTACATTTCGTTTTATAATTTTAATCGATATTGAGGAGGATAATTTCCTTGTATTTCATTTACCCTTTGATATTTTGTTTAAAATTTAATTTTCTCTTCCATCCACATTCTTTGATAGTCCTATAGTATCCTTAGGCTTTTAAATATAGATCGAGTTGCAGCTATTCACGGACTTTAATTACTCCATGAGTTTTATGCGTGCCTCAATGATCGGGTGATTTTTTTCTTCTTTTTCACTGGAATTTGACATTGTTGAGGTGTTTATGAAAAGGTTCGGTATTTTCTTGTTATTAATGCAAGTTGCCGTTATTTCGTGAGAGTTCGTCATTATGTATCACTGGCCCTTGCGATTATTGTGCCGGTCACTTGATTTTTTCTATCAGCATTTTTTGTAGTATTTGCTTTAATAATTATATTATACATTCGAAATGACTTGTTAAATGAGCATTCAATCGATTATAGGAAATTTTACTTATACACTGTAAACTGCACGTAACGCGCATTTATCGTTTCAATCCGATTTATTTGCAGCTATCGTAAATTCAACGGGAAAAGATTCTAGTTGTAGAGGAGGTACACCTGTATATGTACATTTCATTGCAGTTGAATGCCCTAGCGCTAGTGCTGCTCTCTCTGTATTCTCTATCTATCTGTATTCATTTCCATGTACGTGCTTTTGCTTTCTTCTTTCCCTCATTGCACATTCTTGTATTGCTTCATGAGGGCTCATTTCACACGTGAATGCGTGAAATAAATAAAATGCACCCGGATAGGGCAGTATGGAATAAAATTGACTAGTGTCCGTGTCCATGGCTGTTCATGCAAGACAATTATAATAATAAGAACATAGTACAAAACGGTAACGATGAAGAAGAGACATTTTGAACTTATCCCTGGATAGGTTTTTGTCTGCATGCTTTCATGCTCGAGATTTTGCTTCGAAGGAATGGAGGCATCAGTGTATGCATGTTGCCAATTATTCTGCCTCAATATTGAAAAATAAAATTGGAAGGTATCCCTACCGTTAGCAGAATTTGTAATCTTCTGGCTCTGGTGGAGTTCTCAGGGAAATGCGCTCAGAAAGCCTTAATTTATTTAGCTGAGTTTACATCAGATTCCGTGACTTGCGATTCAATAAGCTCCAATATATAGCCTTTTGTCCTTCCTCTTGAAGGTAGTGAATGTTAAACGAATCGGGTGTGCTAGATTCGGATTTGTAATGTAACGTGGTGGGGTTAAGGACCATTTGCATCATTGTTGCTGAATAATGTAATAATGACCGTCTCAAATTCATTGTTTTTGTTTTTTAAATTAAAAGACGTGGATATTGTCGCCGCAATATGTTTTTTGTTGAGGTTGCTCCATGTGGTCTCGTTCTCGGCGCCTATTTGCTTGGACCTAAATTGAATTCAAGGTCGGAAGACGGTAACTGTCCCCCTCAGCATTTCCTTGAAAATTTATTATGACGTTCTTATGGAGTAATTGTTTCCATACGTTAATTTTTTAGTCCCATAAACCGCAACAATTGGCCTTAAAGTGTGTGAGGTTTGTTGGCCAATGTTGGATTTAACTTGCGGCGGCTTATACGTAAGACCCTGACGTTTTATGTGTTTACCTTCATTTGAGAAACCGTCTGTGATTATCAATCGAAGATTGATTTACCTTCTGCTGCTCCTCACTTCACTATCTTTTCATCTTACCGCTATATTCCAATATATATCCCTAGTTCAACATCCCTGTTAATTCCTTAACTATTTACCTTCTTTGGTATTACTCGGCCATATTCCTTCCGGTATCTCCATCCAAATATTCCTGTCTCGGTATCGGTCTAAGAGTATTGTCTTTTCTCCTTCGCAGGTTTGTCATCTAAATCCTTTCCCTTCCCCTTCCCGTGTAAATTTTTTAGCGGCGATTTCACTGTCCATTTAATCTCAATCATTCAGCTGTAACACTAAATTTCCAATTCTTTCAATCTTCTGTGTTCTGCCATTGGTTACCTCCGTATCCGAATATAAGAGCATACTCCCAATCAGGCGTGTCCTTCCTTACAAGAATATTTGGTTGCTCTTAGTAAAATGCCGTCTTATCTTGGGCAAATCCACTCGCCAAATTCTGTTTGCTTGCTCCATCATTGTATGGGGTCTAACTTACCATGCATAAATATTCTTACAGTTTCAGTTTTTGCTGTCTAATGATGTCTTTTTCTTCTTGGTTTTATTCTCAATTTATTTGCGTGATAATCTTGAATTTTTATTTCTTTCTTCATCGTAATTTTTTCATTCAGTTCCGCACACTTGTCAGACCTTCATTTGAAAAATGCGAACAGAAATGAACGCCATTGACTTAGGTCGTTCAATTCATTTGTTTTTAGAATACGGTGCGCCGGAATAAGGTCGTTTTGAGCTCTCCGGTTCTCCATCTCCCTTCTCTCGGTGTAGTGGGTTGCCAGAAGTTAAAAGTAAACGACTCCTCTGCTTGTGAGGGGGGAAAGGGGTACCTGCTGTTGCCGATCCCCCCCCCTCATGCACGGTCACATCGTATGACTGTCGTTCCTTCGAAGACTGCATTAGTCTAGCCTACGCTCTCTAGTTTATCCATGCTCGACCTGCCGGCAATTTAATTTTACATAATTTTCGGAAGATTGGCATAGAAATCGCTCTTCGTTAGAGTCAATGAGATTCCCTCGCTTTGGCGTAGTCTATAAACGAGTGAGTAACTGCAGTAATTATCTGTGTAGTTTCTGAAATAACTATTTCCTCTTGTAACTTGCTTAATATATTGAAGTTATGAGAAAATTGCTAAAAATGCCTATTATTCATTGAATATATTAATTAGCAATCGTTAAACCGTGCACCAGGTGCCGACAGCAGCTCCATTTCTTCTGAAGTTATACATTTTGATTTTGCCTCTGACTATCGTAGTAATACGCTAATTACATGAAGACATAAATATAGAGCAAATTATAGGTACACTTTCCTGGAAATGTGATTAATTTTTTTCTCGTTTTTTTTTGTTAAAGTTTTATTTTGTGTTTCACCAATGTTTGCTTTCAAGTCCGTGTGTAATTTCAATTGGATTTGTGGATCAAATATTGTATAATGGTTTGAATTCTATTGGCTTTTAACAGCTACATGTTTTTTTAAGTTACATCAAAAATAAAAAAAAATGCTATTCGGTTAGCTGACGCTGAGTACTACGTCGGTTTCGTTTTGTTTTTTTTCGCCGTTCAGCCGTATCTCATCGAATAAATAGACGCGATGATGTCACTCTTGTTTGCCTCATTACGGGTTTGTGGACGAAGTCTTATCAGTAAATATGTCGCTAGCCGTCCGCGTCAAGTCCCGCATTTTTTGCATTCGTACTATCGGAGTCGGACGGGTTTCTATTTTAAATCGCTCTTTTTTGCTGCGACTTTTTTCCGATCGGACGTAATAAGTCGTGGAAAATGGAGAAGAGAACATTTTTTACGATTTGCTCCTTTCCACGTAGAAATTCGCGGACTTAGAATGTTTTGTTGGTCATTCGGTGGAGGTGACCTATACTATTAGGAATACTTTAGTGAATATCGCCATTCATGATTGGTGGTTTGGGGGGTTGGAGTAGAATTACTGGGGAATAGGGAAAGGTTGGAGAGAAACCCGAAGTTAACCCACTCTTAGCGAAAGGCAACAAGAAATTCATAGTTCAACGTCCCATCCGACGGTCGAAGTATTACGCTTCAAGTGCCTTCCACATAGCACCCAAGCAGGGCACGGATTCCAAAGATACATATCCGCCGATTCCGTGATGCAAACCCCAGCTCTCGGGGAGTGCATGCGGTACTCAAGCCACCGTGCCAACTTGATCCCCAGCGAACTGTAATTTTTAGGGTTTTGATCTCTGCTTCCGTAACATTGTGACACGCTCTCGAATGTAAGACTGGCTGCGGTTTGATGAATCCGGTTGTTTACCAGTGAGGTTACTGGCTGAACGGGAAGTTTTGTCGTGAATTTATTGGACAGGTCTCGGCGGGTAAGATGGTCGGATTGTTCTGGCAGGAAGGATCCTGAGAAAGTACCGAAGACAATTTGGAAAAAGAGTCATTCAAGAAGGGTGTAGAGAGAAGGGCCAGCCGAAAGAAGTATTGATGGATGATGTGGTGGAAGATCTCAAAGCGATGAATATTAGAAATTGGAAGGAGATGACGCGTGACTGAGTTGACGAAGCGAAGTTGACAATGTAGCCTTGGGGTGTGGGAGACCATAATCCATTCTATTATTGTAATGCCTTCTGCCCAGATGTTGTGAGATGAAGAAAGACAAATTCATTTTAAATCGGATGCACTGCTTGTGGAATTCATCATATCCGTTCCTCCACTATTTGTAGGTTCTTGGATTCGTGGCCATCTCGGTCCATCCTAAGCCAAACCTGTCAAGAATTTATATTTATGCCTTGAATTATCCTCATTTTATGTAGTCAAGAATATATTTCTACTACTTTTCTCGCCTCGTCCAATAATCCCTCTTCTTCTCGTATTCCTACTCCTCTTGCACAACGTTCTCTCCTCCTCCACCCCCTTCAACAATCCGTTACCTTACAGTATGCCTTCCAAGCACATCGAATGGACTCTTTTGAATTTGACCATTGTTCATTCCTCTTCGTTCGCTTTCTTCTCTGTTCTATTTATTCTCGTTAGTAGTCACCTGTTTTTGACAAAAAAACACGAGAAGATAGCCAGACAATTATTTACATATACGTACTACCCTGCGAGCCACCACAAGGGTGTGCGTGTTAGATACACCAGTCGTGAAAAAGGGAGAGAAGGAATTGGGAAAGTGAAGGAAAGTATATTTTTTCTTTTTTTTTAGTATAATAGTGCCATCCATTTTTTTATTTTGTTTTTTTGTACGATTGGTAGAATGAACAAATTCTTTCGTTCGAAATGGCATCACTTCTACTATTCGATTTTGTTGTCCTACAAATAAATGTAGCTTTGGGCTCTAATAATTTTAACCACGTCAAAACTGATACTTATGTGAGGTTTGAATTTTTCTAGTTGTATTACCTCAGGGTGAAATCTCCTGGTCTGTAGAGGCTCTCATTTCAATCCTTTAGCTTATTACTATAGCTTATTGGTATTTGATGTGGATTGTCTTCGTATTTTGTTTGTTCTGTGGTTTAAAACCTTCAGTCGTGAGGGTTCGCAGTGTCCCGGACTTGATTTTTGTGATGCATTATGTGTAATTTACGTTCGATGTATCGTCTACGCCTGTCATTTTTAATGTCCACGTTGACGCCAAATTTCGACGTGCTCACCCGCTGTGCTATTCAATTATTCCGCAACATTTTTCGCGTTTCTATCGCCCTCCCCCCGGCCCTTCGAACATCCGTCATAGGCTCTCACCGACTCGGTCGCCTCTTCATGCTTGGGATTCGCACCACGTTTGGGTCCTCGGTGCCGCGCCCGCAGCTCGCTAGCTAGCTCGACCCTCCGCCACCCCTTCACATCACATACTCCCCCCGTTCCTCACGCCATTCTGTTCCTCTCTCCTACCCCCCTCTCCCTCCCACCCTCATACTTTTAACCCCCCCCCCCCAATCCCTTCTTCCAACCCTTTCCTCCTCTCCCTCCACCCGAACCTAACACACTCATGCATTCCCGACGATCACGTCACGGCCAAGTCTTTTTACCCGACGCTAGGAGTCCACGCGTACAATCGCAGGAAGGAAAGTCTGCTCTCCCTCCTCCCCTTCTACCTCCTCCCCCTTCTTCACACTCTCTCTCTCTCTCGCCGACCTCTCCTCCTCCCCCTCCACAAATTTCTCCCCGGTCTCCTCGTCATTCTAAGCCCGCATCTCGCATCAGGTCTTTAAATCCCTCCAACACACGACCCCTCCCTCTTGTGGGGTTTGGAGTAAGCGTAGCGGATGAAGTCAAATACCTGAGTGTTACCTCGGCGTTGGACCTGTCATGGGGAGAACAGGCGAAACATTGTATAGCTTCGTTCGTGGGATGTTCACCGTAAATTTTTATGTATGTAATTTATTTTTCATAATCGTGTTACCTTTCGAGGAGAACTTGCTCTCTCTTATCGAATGGAATCTTCTCAGGTTTCCCACAGGTAATGGGCTTCCGATGCGATCTTTCGATAGCTGACTCATTGTCACCAGGGAGACTTAAAGTATCGAAATGTCGGGAGCCTATTACAAGACAAGTGGTAAACTTGTGAAAACATTTCTCAAATCTTAATCCGAGAAAAACGAAATTGTTCATTGCTCTCTGTAGAATATCGTCTACAGCGTTGTAGATGCCTAGCTTTTTCTGCAAATAAAAAAACCTTGGGATAATTTCGGCTGTGCGCTCCATGGGGAGAATATTGAAAACATTAGGAATTTATAACTCCTAAATTTCGTCAAAATAACTAACGGTGTGTAGTTTGTATGTTTTCTCAACTATTTATGAAAATTAAACAATTACCGCAGTAGATTTTACAGAATTGCAAAAAAAAACATTCCGTTGTGAATGCGTTTTTTCTGTGCGGTGTGAAAAAATGAGTCAAGTGAGAGACTTTTGCATTTATAATTATTTAATTACTGGTAATTTTTGTCGTGTATAAACATTTTTGCGCCATTAGTATTACAATATTTACTTCATACTTATTAGAGACGCTGAAATAAAAAAATGAAATTCGAATATGCTATCCATTGTGACTAGGGAACTACCTCGCTCAAACTACTTTAAGACAAAAGTCGGTGATAAAATGAGGAATGTTATTTTGAAGGGTATTTATGGTGTGTGAACGTCCCGGTCTCCCCTACCCTACCCTTCTATTCGAAGCGCAGTGCGCGCTGTAATGAGCTGGTTTCACTCCGCGGTCCTCCTCTTAGCGAATCCCCTCCTTCCCACCCCCTGCACTCCCTCCTTTGGTTGTTTACCTTGTTCAGCGCGTCTTTCGGGTTTCGTGCGGGATCCGGCTGGTGAAATTTTCGCCCAGCCCCGTTGGTTCGGTAACCTTTCGAGTGCGATCACGAAGATATCCGCGGAGGGAAGAATGTCGTCTCATTTGCGTTGGAAGATGCGCGGCTCGGGAACGATGCTCGGTGCTTCGCCGACGTCATCAAGGCTTTTGAGAGATGACTTGCAATGCACGTAAACCATTCAAGACTTTTCTCGATTCCATACTATGATTTCAATTTTTTCTCACAGTGATGGAGCCGGAGTTCTTTACATGCCGAATTTTGTTCCATGGAATCAAAATATATGAACTTCTCTCCATGCTGGATATTTAATTACGAGTATCTGCCAAAGTTTCGAGAGGTCGGTTTCATTTTCTAGTTTCTGTTTTCAAAAGTTCGCTACACTCTGCCAGAAACTATTGTATACACTTATTTTGCATTTGAAACTGTTCGTAACACGTCTCTTTCGCGATTTTTATGTAATCGCCGTTTTATCCTCTGAAACGCTTAGTATCCATGCCAGATAGCTTACTGCACATGTAATTATAATTTTAGTAAAATCTTCTCGGGTTTGCCACCGGGTAAAGCTTTTAAAGGCCAACGTTTCGACGAGTGACTCCCTCATCGTCATCATGGCTGAAGCTTTACCCGGTGGCAAACCCGAGAAGATTTTACTAATAATATTCGCCTGGAAAGCCTAAGATCATCCAATTATAATTTTGCCCTTAGATTAAAAGACGCTGTTGCCAATACTTACGGGACGCCATTAAATGTTAGCTTTAGCTTTAACTTAAAGACGGTTCGTCGACTATTAGAATGAAGGCCTTAATTTGATAATTATTACACTTGAGAATATTTCTGGAGCTCATACTTTTTAATGGAATGGAATTGAAGATAGATCTTCTTGTAACTTAACGAGTAATATTCACGCGGGTATGCGCACGGGTGCAAGATGTAACATCAATATGTGGATTTTCCATGAAATAATATTTTGAGTTGATCCGACATGTATCCCGTATCTTTTTTTTGTCCCGTGATTTGTTAGTCAAATGTGTTTGCTTGTTATGTCCCCAAACTAAGGTGATTTTTTTTCTCGATGAATTCTTTCGGATTGGTGTCAATGTGGTAAAAACAAAACCGTGGGGTTCCCGTCTTATCGAATGCTATGGCCTTTTGAACTCTTTTCATTTTTTTTCAAAATCAATCGTTTTACCTTGCTAATTGGTACTATTTTACATCCTCTTTATACTGTAAATATAAATCCGTCTTGTCGCCAACGATTGCCTTAGGAGTTAGGTTAAGATGAATAAACTTCAGATTTTTAAAGCGCCTTCAGACAACGCTGAGAATGCCTGTTGGGGATTGCAATCCTCAGGAGCAGCTCTAATCTCACGTTTGGAAGACAGGCGAATACTGCTCCGTGTTCGGTTTTATGACATTTTTCCTGGCATTGTTTATCTCCGAGCGATAGCGGTGCTTATTTGAAGGTGAAATTCTTTTGTCCTCCCTCGAGTCTCGTCTGTGGGATAGCGGGTTTTATTTCGGCATTTCATCCAAACACCCGTATCTGAACAGATCTTTCAAGGATTTAAATGCCTCAAGCTTCCTAGGGTTTTTAAACAACGAATATTTTTTTATTATATTTTATTGCTTCTTTTGTTGGCGTGACCATGACTAAGCGTTGTGGATAAATTAAAGGACCGTAAAGGTGATGAATGTGTAATCTTCGTGTTTTTTTGTCCGTGCCGATTTTTTCCTGGTGATGTCACTGAAGTCCACGGAGTGGTCAAAGGTATAGTGACTCGTGTGAGGTCATCAGCTCTTAAAAGAGTTTTTAAAGACATCCTGGTTATCATGATCCTCATTCCTCTTATACTTTGTCCCCTTGCGTACAGTACCTTAATCTGGCAGCTGTTTCTTGTCCTTGGTTTGTGAATTAAAGTCCAGTTTTTAAGGAATGGAAATCTACATAAGTGTTCACCTGTAGCTAAATGAATGGATTAGGTTTTTATGACATTAATCTACGTCGTCATTGGCCTGTAAATTATAAATAATGTTGGTAATGAATCGAAATGCACATGTACAGTGATCGCGTGTAGGGAATAGAATGGTTCTTTATGGGAATAATCTGCGTTAAACCTTATGAAGCAATAACAAGGTCGGTGCTGCCTAAGAAGGTTAGATTTTCTCTCTTGCGTTATGCTTAATTTCCATGCATTGATTGAGGTTGATTAGCGCTGAAGGTTATCCCACAATATGAATGACTCATCTTTGTTTTTACTTTTACCGGGAGTAGATTTATGACCGTGTTAAAAATGTGTCGTGGATGCCACTAGGCACACGCCCAAGGCAGTTTTATCCTCGCTCCTCCTGTAATGTATGTTAACCTTCAAACGCTCCTCAAGCACTCTTTCCCTACTGCTGCTTTTATCCGCTCTTTTTTTCCTTCTGACCCCCCGCTCTCAAGCACCTCAGGCCATCCGTCTCTCTTCGGTCATCGTTTATATCGTCATCCTGCTTCCTCTGCATCGCAGCCTTCACTGCGACACAGTGGCTTTTCATCTATGCCTCGCCATTGCTTGGCGCTGCCTCGGTGTCGTGAATACCGACTCATTTATACAATGTGTTTGTGGTATCGATTCTTTCTTGCAGCAAGGTTGATTTTGCTGTTTTCCTTTTTTATGATAAATGAGTTTTTCATCGAAATTTGCTGTGATGGATTGGACGTGTAATCTTAAACAGCCTTAAAATTTGATGGTTAAAAGGTTCTATGATCAATTTAAGTGATGTGAGCTTGTAATGATCATTTTTATAGGTCTCCGAGGTTGAGGGGGAAATTCTCATTGTCGACGGCCCCTTTGGAGGATTAAAACTATCAAGCATGTCGTTTGATTTATGTGTTGTTAGGTCCCAATTCAGGGAGTGTGACGTGACTCGCAGGGGTTAACCCTTTAACCCTTTGCCATGAGAACCTGGACCGGGAATCGAGCCAGCGACCTTTGGCTTGTCGGTCTAGCGGGCAGACCACCGCGTTACCCAGACTTATTGTTAGTGATTCTCGTGAAAAGTTTTGTAGGATTTTTAGGAACGAGATTCTAGATAGGAAGCCTGGGTAGCGTTTGCCCTGCGCATTGGTCCACCAATAGTCCTTGGTTTGATTCCCACTCCAGGTGAATTTTTCTCATTTTTTCTACGTATTTCATGGCGATAATTTTCGGCAGAGGCTAGCACCTTCACTTTTTATTGGCATTTTACACAACTACTGTTAAATTAATCATTGGCGCACCTTGGCCTGCTTGAAGGGATAACATGAAATAAAGACGTGCGTGTGAGGGCCTGTTTACCGCAACAGGCATTACTAATGTATGAGTCTCTAGATATCTCCAATTCTATTCCCAATTTAGCTGAAAACGCATAGCTGGAAAAAAGTGGAATATATTCGCGGTGCTCATTACCGTTTTAATGACGAAAGTCAAAAATTTATAATTGGGGTAATTGATGGTTCGTATATCAAGTCTGTATGTTCAGTGCTCCCAGAATTTCCTCCATAGTGAAAATATTTCGTATTTCTAAAACGTAACAACAAAAAAACTCCATTTAATACGCCACTTTAATTTCCTCGGGCATATCACGAACGGCTAATAAGTTCTTATTTCACAGCATTTCAGGTTTTGCTGGGAGTAATACATGTTACCAGTGGGGACCAATTGGGAAATAATAATTTCAATTTTTATGGCCTTATTCACTTGATTGTTTTCATATACTTTTAATGATAATGTACGTCTCTTATGGAACCTATTAAGTCATGCTTCTTGATTGTCTGCGCTCAAGAGCTGCCTTTCTAGTTCTCCATCATCTTAGCCATGCGTGTGGTCCTGTTAGTCGGTTTTCTTTTATCCTTGATAAGATAATAAGGCTGGAGTCATAGTTGGGATAATAGTATTAGACGAGTAAGCCCAGATTTCCGTCACACGCCTACCTTAAGCATTATAAACATGTATTGAATATAGTTTTAAAACTTCTAACTTCATTGAACACAACTATTTGAACACCGTTATAACGCCAAACTTCCTTTTGCTGGGTCAATCAGCAATCTGCTTTTCTCCATGAAAAATCCTTAATGAAGGCTATTGTAAAACTTTATTGGCTTCACAGTGTTAAAACAAGCCTGTTAAGATAACCGAATACTTATTATATGATCCCCAACATTCATAAATACCTTCAATCCGGAGTGACCCTCTTGGAACATCACACATGTCATTATGCCGCAATTCCGTTCGATAACGACAACTCATTCCCTTCATTATTCTAAATATTGTCTGATGGGATCCGATTTTTGTCATTTCTACATCTACGAAGAACTGTGCAAGCCGCCACTAGGGTGGTGGCTTGCACGTGTGGCACGGGGTTATTCAACACCAGGCATGCAGCACTCGTCCCAGTTCAAATCAGGACCTTGCACGTTCCCCCAGCCGCTAGGCGCAAACCAAAAAGCAGTCAGGAGGAGTGAGCAGTCAAACCTGAAACTGGAAAAGTGATGCGTAGACGAACATGCAGAACACTGGAGAAGAGAAAGCTACTGGTTAGCATTACTGATGCTATAAATTTATGAATGCTACGAGATACTATTCATGCAGAAAACAAAATAATGCCGGACATTTCAATCAGGGTGTGGTGTCCACAATGATATGGTATTAAACAAAAGTAAAAAGTCCTCTCTAACTACTGCTGGGGGGAGTTTCATAGAATTGATCTATTGCAACTATTATGATCCCTTATTGTAGGCACGCGGAAAAGATGACAATTTAAATCTATCGGTTATGCAGTTTATTTATTTTATCTTATTCCTGTGATCGTTAATACCGTAATACGTTGGCTCCAGCAAAATATATCGAACGTCCGGTAAAGAATTGTCTGCTTCGAACTTGCGCAAAAGATTTAACCTATATTTTTACCCTTCGTTCAGTTAGAGATTCCCTCCATAATTCCTTTAGCAATTCGGTAGCACTGCTAAGTTTATCTTAACAACGTTTTACAAATCTTGCTGCTCTCCGCTGTATTCGATCTATTTCTGAGACTAGTCCTACTTCGCAAGGGTCCCATATGCTAGCGGTATACTCCAAGTGTGGTCTCACGAGAGAAAAGTAACATCGTTCTTTAACCTTATCGTCACACTTTCCTAGTTTTCTTCTAATTAATTCCAGTTTGCGACTAGCCTGTCCGCAGATTTCCGGTACGTGTTTCTCCAAAGACAGGTCCTGTGTAAGGGTCACACATAAGTATTTAGCTGACTCTACATTTAAGAAACTGTTTCGGGCGTAACTTTGTGGAAGTCTTTCATAGTAGGAAAGTTCACAATGAATTTTCAGCTCAGCTTAAAAAAAACTGTTGTGGAAAAAGTTGTACTGAAGATCCATCTAACCTTCCGACTCTACATTTAATTATTTCGTTTGATAGTGTACGTTTCATTGACCGAGTTATTCTTTTTCCTAAAATCTATAACAGCGCACTATTTTAAATCAAAAATATTTTATTGTCCAAAGTCGTATGAACACGAAATGTCGATTGATATCCTTACCCGAAGCCATGTTTGAAAAATATATAGGACGTGGACGTAAATAGACGAAAATATGTCTTTGTGAGCATTGTCCCTTGATATAAATATGAATTTCGAATAGTGCCTTACCTATAATATTCAGTGTATGGCCTTCTTCGTGTACTGATTTACTTTGAAAATGCTTCTACCCTTGTTCCCCTTTTCTGGAAGTCGTAATCAGCGTTTCGCGATGACTTCGCGCTAGAGTATAATGGCTGACTGCTCCTCAATAGTGACATTGCACTTGTTTTCAATCATTCGTGCATCAAAGGGTCGTGCGTTAAGCTTCAGTTGATTTCAGGTTCGTAATTTCAGCCTGATAAATTACCAGAAGCATTCCGGTGTTTGTGTTTTCTCGTGTACAAGTTATTTTCTTCAGTTCCACCTTTGTGGCAGTTAGGCCTTTCTTGTCTGTGTGAGCCAATGGTTAGCACGAAAGTACTCCACATGTGTATTTCAGGTATTATTTTAAAAGTCACACCGTTGCAACGCGTTGGATCTGTGGAATGTCTCTATTTTATATGGGAATACACAAGCAGAATTTGTATCGTGCTTCCTAGGTTGTTCGTTAGTTAACTCACTTGCTGGTGTATGAGGGTTGCGAATATCTCCCCAATACTATAATGTAATATTGCGATGATTTACCAGGTAGTGAATAACTATATTGAAGCACCAGACAAGACTAATTTCTGCCCTTGGTCAATAGAACTATGGTTCTGCTCTGAACAGTTACCATACCTACCATTTATATTTTTTTGAAATTCTGAACCTTTACCTTCCATTTGATTGGCTGTGGTTGACTATTAAAGGTCGCCTGTCGCTTTTAATTGATAATGATTGAGTAATTTGCTCACAGTACAGACATGTGGTTCTTGGTTTTATCTGTAATTAGGTTCAACAGTGTATGCAAGTGGAAACTGTCGCTCATATTTTGGCAGTTCGCTTTATGAAATTTCTGTGTGCTACATGTTATCGCCATTTGTTTTATAATTGCGTGAAGTTCACAGTGAAAAAAGTCATTCAAATGGGCTGGGATTCGAACTCAGACCCCTTGATATCGCGCTGACCGCTCCTGCCAGTTAATCTTAAGAATTTTTACGGTTTTAATTTTTTTTTTCAGATTTCTACGGCCGTACTCTTAGATATTATTGGTGATCGTTGTGAAATTAAGTACAAAAGTGTAAGGGTTATCAGAGCAGCACCGATTATTTTTTACCGAAAAAACCGTTGCATTCTTTACCTCGAGGGGTCTATGGCAATGCGGACTGATCTTTCTATGTAAAATTCAGTAGTGTGCTTCTAGGTGTTATGATTATTGAAAAATGTAATGTAGTGAAGGAATAACCGAAATTTGTGGATTACATTTTCTCTTTGATAAAAATATCGTTTATAATTATATTATATAATTCTCGTTTATATGTTGCCAAGGTCAGTGATGCTATAGTGCTGTAGTCGGGGTGTCGCGCAAATTGGTTTGATTTCGGCCTAATTTCCGTCGGCCCCTTCGTGAATTCTAATTCAAATGAAAGTTCAATGGGCTTTTCAAAAGCCAATTTTATCTTGACTAATAATCACTTCTCGTAAGATGCTAGTTAAAAGTAATATTTTCCCAATTTACTATTTTCCTCTTTTTAATTGCTTCTTGCAGAATTTATGAATATTTACAGAAGTTTCACTGCATTTAATAGAGCCAGTTGAGCTTAGTTTGGTTTCGTCTCGTCATATTGTTCAGTTGAATGGTATTCATTTCATAAGATACCTTTTTTTTGGCTGTGGAGACCAGTCATGGAAATTATTAGGAACATTTTCTGAGCTTTAAAATCTGCATGTTACCTCAGTTATGCATAAGGGATGGTTAATAAGGGTTACCTATTTCTTGTTAAATGCTGTGAAATTCAGGTAAATGAAAAATTATATTTTGTAAGTATGCACGATGAAGGTAACTGTACTATGAATGCGTGGAGCTTAGGAAAATGCATTGCTTTACCGAGTTACAGTGAGCAATTATTGGTTCCGATTCTTTACGAGACGTTTTCTTTCTTATTTTATTTCAAACCCTGATGTTTATTTATTAACATAACATTTTATCATGGCATTCATGTTAAGGATTTTGGAGACTTACTTTTTGAAATGCCTTGTTTTAGCGTTAGCTAAGTTTCGCAGCTTCTAACCTTCTTGCATGACGCAGGGCTTTGTAGGCGTTGTATTCGCGTCTTTGGAAAGGTATTTTAGAAAGGAATTTGTGTTGGGCTACGCTCCAAAGCCCCTTCTTGCTGCGTTCCCATGGATATGATGCCTTGAGAACAAAAGCTCCTCTTAAATTTCCCGCAAAGGTGATCGCTCCTATAATATGGAGGGAGTAGGTATGTATTAGTTTTCGTAAGTTAACGGGGATATTAATTGTCTACCTTATTATACTTCACTATTTCTAATGTCCTCTTCCTACCAGTCTTAATCCATTGTTTTACCTCGTGTTATGAGCTTGTGATATATGGAATTACCGGCCTCCAAATTTTACTAATTGTTACCAAGAATTTTAGCTCATTATGCTGGATTTCCACCTGTGTAGGTTGGCGATCCAGTTATAATTTATTACTTATAAAGTGTTGTAGTTGTACTGGATGTCCACAAATGTAGTTTGGCTTTTCATCTTACTTTGCATCGGTGAACAGAAAATCTCGTGGCATTTCGGGGCGGAAGATATGACTTTTATGTTTGGATGTTGAATACTTCATTTTGAATAACCTGGTAATCCGAATTTATTCCATGGTGTAGGGTTGCTTCAGTTTGTCGTAACTGCGATGATGTTAATTAGAGTTATTTAATGAGGTTCTTTGGACTTGTATTGTTCACGCTAAGAATGTTGATATCTTTTATTTGTTAAGGGTGTAGATCATTGATTTATTAGCTATAAACGACATTCGTTTTAGTTTATAACTTTATCCTTTTATGTGGTTGTTATTCATGCTTTCTTTGTCCGTTGATTCTCAGACCTGGGCTAGTCAGACCATCGTAAGGTTATTGAGCACATCTCATTCTCTTTGCTACAGTTTTTTTTGCGAAATATCCTCTTTTTGTGCTACCTTGTTATTTTTAATGTTCTAGCGGCTCGTGTATTCTTTTAAGTCATGATGTTAGAAAATTTTTAATTCATTGTGCGAAAGGCGTAGCAGCAGGCTTTGATTATTTCGGCTTGAATTTTCTGAACACTAAGACTCATTCTTTGCGAACTTATGGCATTGCAGCACATTTGCTTTTTCATGGTTAAAAATTATTTTGTTTTAATCCGCATTTTTTTATTCAAAATAGCCGACCGAGGTTTCAGCAACTATGTGCCATTATCAAGCCCTTATAAACAAAATAATTTTTAATCATGAATGCTTCTGACTTCCACGAAGTTAAGCCTAATACAATTTATTACATTGCTTTTTGGCTACTTTATCCATCACGGTCACAAGCACTCGACGAAGCGGGATCCAATACATAATCAGCTCATTCGAATCATCCTTAACTCGAATGAGTTTACTTATGCATTCTGGTTATGATACCCATGTCTTGTATCAGTTTGTCTCTTTGGGGGGTGTACAAGATTTCAGCTGCCAATAAATTAGGAAATTTTTTTAAAATTGGTACTGGTTGGGAACTTTTTTATATCTTTAAGACAGAAAAACACTGGTAAAATTTCCATACTTAAATTTACCACCGACAAAGGTTTGATCACGTTAGTCCCTGGTTATGTCATAACGTGCCGAAACCTTGGTCGGTGGTCAATTGAAGTGTGAATAATTTACCAGTGCTTCTATGTCTTGAAGACGGATATTTATCGTTCCCACAAAGTTAGTTCCAATACTATTTCATGTATTAACATTATGTTTTATCATATTTAAGCTTGTAACTTTTTATTTTAAGACGACGAGAATACTGCACGTTGTTATTCTTCTGCACTCTCGCCGTTTTTTTCACCGAACTCGTCGTCTCGCCATAATCTTTATCATGGAAATCAGGTCTCAGCGTGAGTAATATTCTTCTGGTTTTTATATTCTCGGACGGTGGGTGTGTTCTTAAAAGTTTCCCAGAATCGTCGCGCCTCTTCCCCCTCGACACATTCCGTTCTCTCGTCTCTCTCAGTTGAGCTGTTTCCGCTCACTCATTCCATCTCTACTTGCTCTCGCGGAAAGCCTTAATTTGAAGCGTCAAATGCTGTGAGCAAGTTAACGCTCTGTAGACGCCGACATCTCCGCGGGAGGGAGCGCAGTGAAGCGGCTCAATTCTGTCGATCGGGGATACCTTCTTCTTTTTCCTTTCTCCTTTCATTTTTTTTTGTTTAAAAAAACAATTTGCATCATTTCGTCCTCCCCTACCGCGAGGTGTTTAGACGTCAGCTGCCTGTTTAATTTGCTCTTCGAATGGTTTTTATGGCCCGTTCAGATATCTCTTACACTTTTCAAGATATTAAGAAATGTTAGATATGTACAGTTTTTTGCCTCGCTCGTGGTCATAGGTACCCGTCATCCGTACCGAATTATGAGACATCATGTAAAAAATAATCCCAAACAGAAGGGGCCACCAACCCGCCCTGTCCGTGACTCCCGTCTCATCGTCGTAGTACATCTTTTGACGGACTGCCTGAAGAATTAGGAGCTACGGGTCCGTTTCAAAGTATCTGGATATTTAGCATTATATTGGGTGATAGCGATAAGTGCATCGACTACGTTCTTATGTTCCTACGCACGGCCAATATTTATGACGTTATAGATTTTACCAATATGTACAACGTCTGCATCAAGTGGAGGAAAAGTTGTGATAAATAATATACCAATGTGTGTGGAATTATCCTTGTTAAGGTTATGCATGACCGTATGTGTCGATGCACCTTATAACTACACAACCCACCTAATAATCTCAACATCGCTGTCTGTCATTGGTCACTTTCTTCTTCTACGCCTCCTTTCACTTTCCCTGTTTTGAGGGCGTCGTATCATCCATCCTACCTTCCTTTATTACACGCCCACGCGTCTCATAGTGAGACCCAATTTCCCCTCCTCACGTCGCATCGCCGCGTTGCACGGGGATATCCGCAGAGCATCCAGCCTTCCCAGTCTCTCCTTTTCGGTCTCGCGGATCGGTGCCAAAGCAGGTAATTGGGGTGCTCAAACTCTCTCAACCCCTCCTCTCTTTTTTTGGTACTCATCCTCTTTGCGCGGCGAGAGCCTCTCCTCGGAGTCCCTCATCGGCTGCCACATTCACGCTAGTCCGGAAGCGTCTTGATGTAGTTCCGTCAGTTGCCGGTACGGAACCACCCGCTTCACAGACTATTCCAGACGTCCGTTTATCTTTATTTATCCTTCCCTGGTCATATACTCAAATTATAATGTAATATTGGCGAATTTGTCATCGTGTTTGAGTGCGAGTATTACTTGTGTTTTTGCCTTTGGAACACCACTAGCTGTTAGGATTAGTTTTAGGCGACTTAACTTAGTAGAATTTTCTCCAAATAATACCTGTGATTTTGCGTTAGACTAGAGGTTGCCAACCTTTTAAGCTCGCAATACCAAAACTATGGGTCACGATCACTCGCGATCCTTATACATTGTAGCAACTGCAATATCTAGCGATAATTTCTCACTACCTTGCAACCCCTCGAACCTCTTCCGCGACCCCAAATGGGTTCAGTATTTTTATCCTCCTTACCGAAAGTGTGACGCACTGCTTCATCTTCATTTCGAACATGTTCTAACGTATTTTCTCAAGGCCATATGATAGGACCCATCCCATGAGAAAATAACGCGAATGTGGCTAAATTTACTTATTGGACTTGACGACATGCTTGTTAGACTATACAAAATTACAACGTGACGAAGGCAGTTGAAAGCAGTATGCTGGGTCATATCCTTCGCTTCATTAACTTTTCCGGGCGTATTTCACTGAAGTTTTTCCACCAGGGCATATGATGTCACTGAAGTTATGACGTAGCATCACTCTTTATAGCACAATTCGTAATTGTATTGGAGCTCAACGACACGATGAATATATATGTCTTAGAAATTAAATCCACCGAAATGAAGTTTTCCTCGTGAAAACAAACTCTACAAAAAGAGAACCCATGTGAATTTGGTTCCACTTCATTTGCTCCGAAATCACATGCATCTTGCAATGGATTCGATGCATCCATCAAAGTGAATCTAGTACATGTTAATTTGCAGGATGTTAAGGATGGAGGTTGAAATTCAGCTATCAGATTCTCATGTTAACGTTCTTTAAAATGTATGAAGCATTTCGTGTGCCATAAAAAATGTTCGTTTCGTAAAATTTGAAGCCTCCCTAAACGGGTTTTGCGTCTTCAGGAAGTATCTTGTCTATTTTGTAGGTACATTTACATTTTCAGCGAGGAAGCTATGATGTTTACTGCCATGTGACGTCACGAGCAAAGTCAATGTAACCGAGCCATTTTTTGCGCATTTTCAAAATATCTGAAGTAATAATATAGATAATTTAACATAGTTAATACTAATTCTGATTATCATTAGTATTTCTCTTTAAACTTTCGATTGCAAAAAAATTGTAAAAGCAAATAATCGCTTTAACGGTGTACAAATTCAGCTGGACGACCCGAAAACCAGTGGCATTCTGTTCGTGAATTGGCCTGAGATTTAAATAATGCACGCGGGACTTATCAAATTATTTTACTCATGACGTAGGTTGTTATTCCGTCAGTATTTTTTTTTCGCCTGGAGATATTACTAGAGCGCTATGTCATCCTACCACCACCTTCTCATGCTCTCCCTGTGCCTCGCTCAAGTTGCCGTCCCAGTTTTTAGCATCTCTCGCCCGTTCGTGCCCCCTAGGTTCCCATCTCATTTTCATATTGTCCGAGGCGCCCAAAGCCTCGACCGTCGTCTGTATCCGCTCAACATTTGAACCACTTCACGTGGGAGAACTTCGGCCCGGCCGGCCGTGAATGCTCGGTGAGTAGGATGCCCCAGTTGGAGAGCCGTGATGACAAGAGCGTTGCGAACGTTTCTGTATTTTAATTGGAGGGAAGATGTCTTTTGTTTTCAGTTGATTGCTCTCCTCGCGGTTGGGTGAAGACAATTGGGAGTTGTTCTATTGCTAGGTCTCCCTCGTTATATCGCCGAGCCCTTCCAATGATGCGAAAATGACTGCAATGGTTCGTTGTTTTCATTTTCGCTTGGTCACCCCGAAAGCTGGAAATATCCAAGTTATGTCCTTTTTTATTTCCTGAGAAATTTGTTATTCTTTTAATGCAGTTTGATTTGGTTGCACGGAGATGAATATTAGTTAAATAACATCGACTGTGGTGGCCTCGAATTGGCGAAATACCTTATCACGCATGACTTCTGAAACTCACGGCACATGTTTAAACACTGCTATCACTTTTCTTTATCAGCAATACGTCGGTCTGCGTGGCGGATGATAAATAATGAATCTCTTCTAGAAATATTTTTGAAATTATTTCACTGAGCTTCCAATAACTATCCTGACACTTGTAATTACCAATTAAACTGGATGTGGCCCTTAGAAACATTTCTTTTTATTTATTGTTTTAGATATTAATCTATTTTTTTTTTTTAAACTATAATAATACATTTTTGTGTTTATCTCGCAATAGGATTAGTGATGCAAATGAAAAATTATACATTTCGGTTTGTGATTATTTGAAGTATCGCCAAATACTTGCGAGGAGAAGAACCTTAGTTCACTTCTGATTGTTACCGCAAAAATATTATCACTCGCAAGCGTAGATCTTGAGGTCGGCGAGGTTGAATGAATGGGTAAAACAGCCGAAAGTCTCTCCCGAGAATCTCAGGAGCGAATGTCGGCCCTTTTTCCCTACCTGGCTTCCTAACCCTAGGGCTCGAGTTTGTATCCCGGCAGTGGCGGAGATTGTCCAGTGGAAATCTGGATTCCGGCTTGAGGTGGTTGGAGCGTTTTTTGTTTATGTACATACATACATGCGTGAAACTCAGCATAATTGTTCTTATCAGCGATATTTATATATATACCTAATTGAAAAAATTGCATTGTACCTATTTAGTCTTTTTTGGCAACTCTGTGCTAGTTTAACACGTAGTTTTATGGCTCATGAAATATATTTCGTACTAATGCGATTACATATGTGCAGATTTTCTTCTTAACGCAAATTGATACATCTTATACTATAATAATGGTTGCGAACGTATATCAAGGTGTCACGCCGAGTCAAAGATTAAAAAAACATTTAAACAATATTTTCGCCTAAATTTAGAATACTGGGCCGAAAACTCGACTCATACACGTTTAATTAACGCAAAAAATGTAAAATATTATTCTTTTATCATTTTAATTGCTGCATATATGGTAAGCTCCACTGTATAAACAGATATACTTAAATGAAATGAGGTCCTAAAATATATTTCGTCTCTAAAAATTATAACAATGTGTAGGTACTCAATGACACATGATTACAGCTCCGGCCACCTTAAGTTCAGTACTCCGCCCGTCGGATGGTACGTTACACTCTGGTGCCTTTGACGCCTTTCGTTAAGAATGGGCTTATTCACACGCTAGATTTCTCTCCACCCTTCGTATAATCCCCTTATAACTCTACCCATAACAAACTACCAAATGGTCTCGGGTGTCAGTCGCCTTTCCAAATGACGTCACAAACTTCTTCATTCTACTCTTGCAAAATTTCCTCTGCTCCACGTCACTCTCTACGGAAGCAAGGTCAACTAACTTTGAGTTCTTCGATACTTACGTTTACAAGAAGCAAGCTCACGCTTTGAATGTTCTCTACGGATGATCGAGTTTCCCCTTCTTCGGTCGACCATGTAATTTTTTGTCATGCCGATGCATTATCTCATTTCAATGTCAGGCGTTCTGCGTGAGTGGTGATTAACTGCCGAAGTTCTGTAAGGTCTTAATCGAAGGCATAATTTAAGAGCTCTCCTCTCCATGGGTATTTCTCAATTTTTTCTTCCCTTCTGGCCAACGCTGGCAAAAACGTGAGCCCCGATGGCGCTCTTTTCCTGCGAAGCGAGCCCCCTTGTCTCTCGTGAATGGATGAACGCCTCCCGCACGCTTCCATGGATCTAAGGGGGGAGGGAGGGAGGCGTTAATTCCGCTGCGTGTTTGTTTGTATTGAAAAAGGGAATGTTAGGTGGAGGGAGTGGAACGGCGGCGGAGTCAGTCAAAATCCTCGCTGCCAAAACAAATCCTGCCATCGCGCACTTTTCCGCGAGCTGTTTGTCTCGGGCGAGTCTTTTTCACTTTTTTTTCGCTACGGAGTCCCTGGCCGAGGGAAAACGATTGGAGGTCTCGTGGCACCAGTGCGATATTGCGATCTATCGACTGCGATTTGCGAAAGTCGTGAGGCGTGATACGTTATGAAGGGAACACCATGTGGATGTAGCACTTTAGTATATTTATGAACACGTAACTGTGTTTATTCTTGGAGGTTTTGTTAAAGGAGAGGCAATACGTTAGCAGGAGAACCCCCTGTGGATAGGTACTGCTCGAGTATTTGTGCTTCGAACGCTTGCTGTGGAAGTCTATCGATCTTGTATCGTGAAAAGAGAGGTGCATTAATCCTTATTTAATCCATGACACCGTTGCTGGCTTGTAATGTTGGGATTATTTCATGTTGAATTGTGAAATGATAGTTTTCCGCTAAGAAATTTTATTCGCCTTAAAAATACTGAGCCACTTGAGCTCTGCAGTGTGTAATTATGCGAAATCGTGAAATGTATGTTATAGATCATCTTTTGCGATTCATAATTTACATGCTGCGTCATTCTATAAGCTGATTATCGAATATCCTGGGGAACTGAGCGATGTTTCAGATCGTTACCTATTCCAAATTTATATCACAATTGAAGTTAGAATATCGCACGATACTACGTACTATACGTTATATTGTATTTTTGCGATGCAAATATTATATCGAATACCAGTATTGCGGTTTCCCATTACCAAAAAGAATTTACTGTGACGATTGTAATGTATTACCAGTTGCTATTTTTATGAACTTTCTGGGGATGGGTTGATGTGGTGTTGCAATTTATCGTCTGGGATATGCCATATCTATGTGATCGTATTGCTAAAGTAAACCAATGAGCTATGCAATTAGTTATATTGTATATAAAACTGATGATATCATGCCTGACATCGCGAAAATTATGAATATCCATGCTGAGATAAACCAACTTTGTAATTTCCACAAACCTTCCAAAAAAGTTGGTGGAAATTACAAAGTTGATTTTTCTCAACATAGTTATATTATGTTCTGTTATCTTAAAAAATTATGCATAGCATGGATATCAAGTGACAACTGGTAAGGTTCTTGAATGGAAAACCGTGTTTCAGCACCCTCGTCAATGATCCATTTTTCGGCATTACGATCTCTGCACAGAAATGTACTAATGTACGTACGAAGGAAAGCCGAGCTCTTGCATCCTCTACAAGCGAACATAAACTACAGCTATAGGAAGGTCTGGGTTTGGAGCAGAAAGCGTCACGGACATGATTGACCAAGTTGACGTGGAAAATTTTGGCGCAAGAGTTTCAGGCAGGTGAGTAAGAGATATTTTAAACCCACGAATGCGGTTAAACTCGTGTTAGTTGGCAGTTAGTGACATCCGTTTTCTTATTAACTGGTTTCTACTAATGAAGAAAGATCCTCAGAAAAGAAGTGAAAGGGAGATGTTACTTCGCTCTCCCCTATAGAGTACTCCGAGAGCATTTGACACCCGGCGCAAAATATTTGATACAAGAACTGAATAAAAGACAAAGGGATGCTGCACGCTTTGTTAAAAAACTGCTACGAGCGAATTGAATGCGTAGCTCGGTTCTGGAAGGGCATTTTCTCCAAAGTAAAAGAGATTATCATTATGTGTCAATCGAAAGGTTGGTGTGCTGCAGCACTCCAATCCCCTATCTGTTTTATTGCTTCAAAAAGAAGAGGGGGGTACACTCGCGAAAGATAATAATTAGAATTCCCTCTTCTTTTCACGACGAACGGCGTGATACTAATCTGAAAAACACATCAAATTTTGTTCAAGCCCTCTACCAATACTTTTTTTCCTAATCTGTCACCTTTTCGTCGTCGTTAGTCGCCGCGCCGAAGGCGCAAAATCGTGATGCCATACCGGAGAGTGAAACTCTCCTCCGCTGGTTAAGTGGCAGTGGATATGCGCAATCACAGATGTGTATTTTGGCGTGTGTAGCCTGTCTTTTTGCGAAGTGGAGAAACTTCGTCCTAAGAAGAATGCACGTGGAACATTCTTGACGTAAGTAGGAAAAAATACCATGTAAAGGAAAGGGGATTTGGAGATTGATAACTTACTGCTTGAAGCTAAAGAGTACACACTATTGAACAATGTTCTTGGATGCGTTCGTATGCTTGGCATTATTTATACCCAAGTGCGACGCTGAACTTCGTGTGTTTCGATCCTCTAGGGGGTTAGGAGTTACCTTCTTCGGCCGGTCGACCTCCATCTATCTCCTCTACAAAAATGTTGTAAGTGATGCGCGCGGGGGGCAGTCGTCTGCTAGGCTGCCTAGAGAGACTCCCGTGCATTCGGGGGAGAGAATAGGCGCAGGATGGCGGCGGAGCCTTGCTTGGATAGGGCACGGGATCGATACCAATGCGGCGGGCAAGACCGTGAGCTTGTGTTGAAACACCACCAACCGCCCTTTCTCCCTCAGGCCTTGTGTTCCCTCAACTCCTCCGCTCTGTGCTCTCGCTCCATCTCGTCCTCATCATCATCGTATAATTCAAGGCGTTCCCGCAGGAATCTGCGTCTCAGGCGGCGGGGTAAGGTATTAGGATAGGGGTGGAAGATGGGGCGGAAGGGAGGACAAAAGCCCGTTGTCGGACAGCAAGGATGTCGTGTACGAAGGATGAGTTACTGCTCTTCATATTTTATGATCATTAAGTCCTTGTTGGGATAGGACTACTTGCAGTACTTCCAATAGGAAAGGTAGATTTGTCAGACTGGGTAGGAAGGAGAAGAAAAGCCATGCACCGTCTTTAGCCTGCTCTTATCAAACGACGGGTATGTAATGGCGGTTTTACGTCTTACAGACGAAGTAATGCACTTGAAGTGTTCTCATTATTATGTCCGTTTAGGTATCGAGCTAATTGTCTGATTTCCACTCGGAATGACTTTAGGATAGGATAAGGTCGAATCGAAGGGAAAGGGAAGAACAGAAGCCCACCGTAGCCCTTGTCTTATCGAAAGACGGCAAGGTTATCCCGGTTTTATGTCGCACCCGACGGGCGGAGTAGAGTACTTGAAGTGTCCTCCTTTTAAAACCCAAGTGGGGATCGGATAACCTAGTGGAAATGTGTTGAGATAGAGGTCGTGGAAGGGAGGGTATACGCCTGCCGCTGGATGGCAAGGAGGACTCGGTTGAACACCCTATCCGACGGACGGAGTGTGGTACTTGAGGTGTTCTACTCGTCATATCCATGTAGGGTCTGGTTACCTATCTAATTTTCAATCGGGGAGGTATTTGGATAGGAGTGTAAGGTTGGGTGGGACGGAGGAGAAAATCCCGCCTCCCCGCTCTTATCTAAAGAGTGCAAGGGGGTCTCGGGTCGACGCCCTCTGCGATTGACGGGGTACTGTACTTGACGTATTCGATTTTTCACCGTAGTGGGGATCAGTTTACTTATCTAAGTACCAATCGGAAAGGTCTTAGGGTGGGAGTGAAAGGTTGGATAAAAGGGTGGAGAGAAGCCCGCGCTTCATTCTACTTTTAACGAATGATGACAAGGGAATCACGTATTTATGTCCTATCGAACTAACGTCTGCACTTGGAAGTGTTCTCCCCACTGAAGTGCTCCTTCTGGGGGGGTTATACTGTGTTACTTTTCGGAAGCGAATCGAAAAAAAGATTCTGTTGCTAAGGGCTAGGATTTCGAAAATTCAGGTGGAAACAATTGAAAGTTAATCGGTATAAATTTACACAATAGCACGGATTGAACATTCCGCTTGATTGTGGCGTAGATATTGATTCATAACTTCGGAACGATCGGTACGAAATGTTCTCTAGAACCCCCTTGATCCTAAGCAATTGGAGATCATTATTTCTGCGAAAAATCTGTGCCACCGCCGGAATTCAATCCCGGGCTCGCTGCATCGGAAATCAGGGCTGGTGCTACTGAGACAACCAGACTCCGAGCTCATCCCGGGCTCGCTTCAACCGCCCACCCGGTTCCTCCCCCCTGCTTCCACCCCCCACACCCTTGGTCCGCCTTTCCCATCCGCTCCGCGAGCTGACCATTTCCTGGTGGGCCGTTATACAACCGTCCGTTCGTCCCACGCACTCCAGATCGGCGGCGGCCTCTCGTTATACGTGCCTGTTCGGCTCGATGAGCCTTTCTTTTCGGTGGGAGGGGTGTTGGGATTGGATTCGTAGGAATCGGGACTCGTTCTCGAAGGGATGGGGGTGATCTGGCTGGTAAGAGGCCCCTGGCGCGAGTAAGCCTTCTGCCGAGGGTTAAATCCCCTGCCACACACCCGTGAGGTGGCTTGCATGGTATTATATAGATGTAAATCCTTGTGAGATTACCACGTTACTATAGCTCCTCGCAGCATGAGTGTCCAGTTTTTGTTTCTATGAATTCATTTTAATTAACGAAAAATTAAATAATGATTTCTCTTTGAGGAGCGAAAGTGTGCTGATGGCCGCGATGGAGGGGATGATGTTGGGTAAGGGGGGAAGGGGAAAGAAGAGAATAGGGTTTATGGATGGGATGAAGAGAGGTAGGACATATGCTGAGACGAAGAGTGAAATTGTGTCGGTAGATAGAGGTCTGCGCCTGTAGAAATCTATAGGATTTTTACGGGCGCTGAAAAAATGTAGAGGATATTTTATCTCTTCCATTTAAACCTACCTTTATCGGTAGATTACCCTCAATGAAAATGTGAAACGTATGCCTTATCCCTGGTTTTCGCGGTAAATGTTTACGGAAAAGATTATTATCGTAGGTGTTTCCACGAAGTAAATGGTCCATGAACAGTCCTGACCGTATGTTTTCCGACCGCGGGGGGTTTCCTGCGAGTCTCCTTCATAAATATATCCATTTTTGAATAAAAAACTTTGTACTTTTCTACTCTTAATTGAAATACTACTACCCGTTTCACCTTAAAAATGCATCTTCTGACACATTCTGAAGCTTAGGGCATTCTATATATACCCAGAGAAAGTTTAAAAAATGGTGGGGGTTGGTTTGAAATGAGGGAGAGAGGAGCTGGGCGGTTAGGGCATGGCAGAGTGAGGACAAAACAGGGAGGAAGAGCATTTTTTAAATGTACATACATGGCAAGGCTGAGGCCAAAAACTATTGGGAGTTGGGCAAAGATTAACCACTCATCCCCTTAAAAAAAGCTGTGTAACTTGGAGACCGTATGCTCCTCCCACTGTCTTCCCCCGATTCACTTTACTTCCTCTACTCTCGCAATTTTCCACCACCCCTTCTCCACATTCTGTAAGTGAGGGGTCGGTGTACTTCAAATCTTTGCCCAACTCACAATAGTTCTCGGCCTCAGCCTTGCTATGTGCATAAAAAAATGCTCTTCCTCCCTGTTTTGTCCTGACTCTCCCATTACCCCTAACCCTGCCCTGCTCCTCTCTCCCTCATTTCAAACCAACCCCCACCATTTTTTAAACTTTCTCTGGGTATATATAGAATGCCCTAAGCTTCAGAATGTGCCAGAAGATGCATTTTTAAGGTGAAACTGGTCGCAGTTTTTAAATAAAGTGTGGAAAAGTACAGTTTTTTAATTAAAAA
This sequence comes from Pyrrhosoma nymphula, assembly GCA_963573305.1. Lineage (NCBI taxonomy): Eukaryota > Metazoa > Arthropoda > Insecta > Odonata > Coenagrionidae > Pyrrhosoma > Pyrrhosoma nymphula. The sequence continues at coordinate 8,539,704 of OY754336.1, forward strand.
ATGGATATCTATCACTTCCACGAATTCAAGCCTGAAACAACCAAATTTATTTCTTCGTAAAATTATATTTTCAAATATTAACTCACTTTAAAACTTAATCTTTTGCCTCTCTGTGAATCGTAAAGTATTCCTATTCTCCTCCCTCTTCCACTTTTAACCTCTCATCACTCTTTTCCGCTCGTCCTTGCCCCCGAATTGAATGAAAATTACGGTTTTTCTGGAAATCTGCTCTCTTCAATATAAATTTTTACAAAATTAAGTTTTACGAAAGGGCACAATCCTTTGGTAGCCTGCTTAATGGAGTTAGTAAATTCACAATTGATTTTGTCTGGAGATTCACTGTAAATCTTACGAAATTTGTTTTTTTTTATAACTACCATTTATTTTGAAACTTTTCTTGCTCGTGATTAAAGATTGCCGTGAATCATGCTTTAATAAATCGCGTTTTGGGATAGGTCTTGTTCTTTTTCCATAATATCGTTTATTAAATTTAAAAGGGTTGAACTATTTTACGAAAACTTTTCCCTTTAGCAACAGCTATAAGATAAAATCTTCGTCCATCTTTCAAAAAAAAAACAGTTAATGAATAGCTTACTATTATGGGTTGCGAAAAAAAGAGTACTGTTCTTTGGAGTCACTCTTCGCTTTTCTGGGCTCTGGCACCCGGAAGGGAGGCATGACACTGAAAGGGTTACTGTTTCAACCCACCCTATATGCCGGCGTTTTGGAGCCGGCCACGTTTCGCTGGTTTCCACGGCCCGACCGTCCTCGCACGACCAAGACGTGAGAGAGCTGTGCGTCTGGCATCGGACCAAGCCCGCGGATCAATCCTTTTGCCCGACCACTTGTGCGGATTTCCCTCGGGTGGATTTACGTGTTATCCTCCTTTTGCAAGTCATTGCCCCGTTTCGCAGTAGTCGGTCGAATTTTTAGCCTACTTTGCGTCAAAGGCCCGTTTCACACGATACTTGATCCAGCACAAGTTCGAGGATACTCGCTAGTATGATAGTTTTCCAGTACCGTGTGATATAGAATCAGCTTGCTGGATAACAAGCATAATCACTATCATACTGGCTGAGCTACTTGATTTAATAATTGACGTGGTACTAGTTTGCTACTAGCTCCCAGTAGGACCTAGTAGCCTTCGACCAATCACGTTAGCTTTTACAGACGCTATGTGATCTTCACTTTCTAAAATCATCGTCTTCTAGACCTCCTTTTGGCTTTCAGTATTTTTCAGGCAACGAAATCAACAATAAATAAAAATGGCCCAACTGCTGTTTTGGTCGCCTGCTGTCGTTGGTTGGTTAATTGAAATATTTTAGTAGACATGTGTTAAGATAAAAATGAAATTATTGTTTCCCGGCCAGTACATGTTCTATGGTCGTGTGAAACCTTCTAGGGCGGCACCAATCATACTGGTTTGAGTTCTCCATATCTAGTACCGGCTAGAACTCTAGGTCTTGTGCTGAATCATGTATCGTGTGAAACAGGCTGCAGTTTCAGAGTATTTAAATTTGTATCGGGGCATTTAAATTATTTTACATTGTCTTCCATGCATTGATGTGAATATACTTCTGCACATTTTTTCTTATAACGCTCATAGCAGACCTCGATGTCATAATTTTTACCGTATGGTGATATAAAAATGGCGGCGAAGTATTGTCGGAATCGGAGTATAGCAGTGAAAGTGGAATTTTATTTCGTAAGGTATTATAAAGCATATTTTATATTTCGACTAAGTCACAGCATGCCGCTGCCACGGCAGTACCTAGCTGTCGTATAGATGAACGCCTCCTAATCGGAATTCAGCGGTGGCTAGAGTGTTAGATTCCCAGCCTCTGGGTCCGGGTTCGGATCCCGGCATTGGCAGTGTTCTTGCTATGGAATCTCGATGAATAAATTAGTGCCCTGTGGAGATAACTCTTTATAAGCAGTGTTTCGTCCGTCGGATGGGACGTATGATGGACACTGTCGCCTTTTGATTAGAGCAACTGCGACGGTTTTTCCGTCACCCTTCTATTCCATTTCCCAAATAATTCAATTCTTACCAACCGACCCATCAGTCCTTCATGGTGCAAATTACCTCATTTGTCGGTCACCGCTGCGAATAGAAAAAATAACCCTGGATTAATGCTCGAAAACGCAGTGGTAGTCATAAAATGCGAATATAAACTATCGCATGGTTTTGTTGTAGTAGTATTACATAGTGTACACCCTCTAGATGTTAGCATGCGATAATTATGGCAGGTTGCCAGGATTTAGGTAGTTATCGCGCGGTTCTGGCACCTCCAGAAACCTTTTTTTTATTGCACTGCTCAAGTTGTCACTAGCTTTTTTCTCTGGAATTCCTCTTGAACAGGAACGATAAGGCTGGTAAGAAATCCCGAAATGACGAAGTTGCGCACTCGAAGAGTCCGTTTCATTCGAACTTTCACTTGTATATCTCTTATATTTCGACGAAATAAATTACTTGGGCTGCTCTCGAATTGGTCACGTTCGTCTCTGGTGGTGGCCATAATTTTCCATTACGGCGGCACAATGCGTCTTTTCACCCTCGAGTCCTTCGCCTCTGGCTATTTACCCTGCGTGCGCATGATATATATCAAGTTCGTGCATTCTTTTTATGCTGTTGATCACGTTTACGGCGACGTAACTCACTTTCAACGTAACCTTTTCAGGTGGATGATGTTCCCTCTGACCTATAATCTGCGTTGAAACTTGACCGTCCTGCCGAAGAGTTCCGTAAAATATATTTATGAACAGATCTCTCTGTTCTTGGGTGTTTTTTTCTCTATAGAGTTTATTTGAATTAATTATAATTTCCAGAAAGTCCGGTGTTTTAATTCTAATTCCGCGAAGAAATTAGTTGTTCTGATTTACTCCCGTGGCCTATCTTACATGTTGCTGAATTTTAATCCGTAAATAATCCACGATCTGGTCACTATGGTAGTGCTTTCAAAATTCCATTTTTAATTCGCATGTCATTTCATATCCCTTAATTATTCCACGTCTAAAGGCTGTTATATATTCGGGATTATTCAAGATATTATTTCTGTTGGTTTATTTCGTTGTCATTTTGATTCAGCCCCCAGGTGCCTTGTGGCATGCTAAATATTCAGCCAATAGTACATCGCGCCCCAATTTCAGGTGTATTTCGACCTCGCTCTAGATATAAAAATTGTATTGATTACCATTTGTCTGTATTCTATTTTCTTATCTTGCGAGATTGGATGGTTAAAGATATGGGCGGTCCTTTGGTTTCATTTTCTTATCGAAAAATATTTTGGGGCATTCACAGCCATCGCTATTGTATTTCACGTCGCTAGTTCTCTTTGATTGGTTGATGAATCCCTTGCCGATCAATAGATGACTACCTTGTTTCTTCGATGGAAAGTATTATAGATTTTCGTGTTGATGGTAGTAGGCTTTTCTCTCTCGGTAAATGCCACCGTTTTCTCGGGTCCTCTTTTATTTAGTTCTCGAAATAAATATTCCTTGATTAGACTTATCTATCATCATCTCTATACGTCAATCCAAGGAGAGGTTTGTTCCAAGGGTGATCTTTTGTGCCAACCACTTTTCCACGAACCCCTTCATTATTCTTCATTTTGACATCCCGATTGATTTGCTGAGACTGTTTATCCTAATGTACTTTGCGGAATGGAATGTTGTGGGAAATGCTTCAGTAATTATGTCGCGTGATTTCCGATAAACTTCCAGAAATCCAGTTACTTCTCCGAGCCTTGCTATGCCGAGGAAAGTAATTTTTTTCGTTAGTCTCATCGCATTTTTATTGTTTTTTAATGTAATGTACGCAGCTTAACTAGCAATATGTTTGCTTTAAAATGTTTTTCTCATCAGCGTCGGTCCTCGTTTTCTCTGCTATTCAGCATTTCCAGGTGCTTCAATCCGTTGCATCCAAAGTAATATTTTACGCTCAGAAGTTTTTATTAATCGGGTTGTCGTATTCCGTTGAGCGAATTGAAGCGTGAAACCTCGTAGGCAGTCACCGTATCGCTTATGCTTTAACTCGGTCGAGTTTCTCCAGCGATTTGTCAATTTTTTTATTCTATCCCATTAGGGGAGTGCGCATCTCCGTTAGTTCAAACGCGCGGAACGTAGAGCTTGGTGGTTCAGGTTGTTGTGGTGACCCGAGTGTTGGCTTTCCACTCGTAGAGGCTGGATTCGAATCTAGGCACTGGTGGGAAATTTTCTGAGTAATAACAATCTCTACTTGATTGTTGTGCTCATTTCAGTTGATTACATCAACATCAGCACTTCATCCTTTGGGTGATAGGCTCGGATTCCCGGAACCATTCGTCAAGAGTATGTTCGTGACCGGCACTGGGTTTCTCTCCCCTGATCTTCCATTCCCGAAATACTCCTTTCTATACCAGTCTAACCACCTGACCTAGGCAATTGGCCCTAGTTGTCGGTAGCCTCACTTTGGTTCTGCTACTACTTCCTTATCTGTGGTATTAAGTTATTTACGGTATTAAAATTGAAAGTAAAATATGCGCGAGTGGTAAACCGTATCCAATTCTGAGAGTGAGAACACTTCAAACATCACAACTTATCTCTAAGTTACAGAATTTTTATTTAGACGCTTAAATAATTATATAAATGTGTCCTAGGGCAAACTCTCTGGAACCAATGGGCATCAAGAAAAATTACGAAATGATATAAGGAAGTACGTTTTCGTCTGTTACAAAACTCCTTGTCGAGTCACTCATTCGTCTCTTAAGAAAATGATTCCTCTATTTTCCGACGCGGAAATTAGGCGTGCATAATTTGGATTGTTGGTAAAAGTCAGCTGGACTTCTACCAACAGACGCAGATCATCCGGCAAAATGAGAAGTCAGGCAGCATCGTGGATTTTTGGAAATTGTCTGCACCTCAGCAACGATCGGCGCGAATATAGGGTATCTGGGTTTATATCTCGGTCCAGTTGATTCCTTTTTTTCGTTGTGAATTTTGCACATTCGTATCTTCTCGTCAGATAAATCTTGCTTCTTTTTCTGTCTCGGCTATTCCCGTTGTACTTTGAATGCTTTCAAAGTAAATACCAATCTAGATCTACCTTGTACCCTACAAGCTTGGTAGTGTGTGTGGTAGGGGGTGAATTTTCACCGAAAATACATCTCCTAACACCATGTACTACGCAATTTAATGAGACTACGAGTGTTTGGAAAATGCACACATGCACAGAAAGATAAGAGTTATACAGCAAGCATACGATACATGCTCTTAGGTCTACTTAGCATATTAATAAAAAAGCATTAGATAGCAACTATTTAGCTACTCTATATTTCGAACAACCTAATTATGAAGTGCCAATGGCAGCTATAATAGTCTCTTATCGCTCGTGGAAAAAGATGACATTTTAAATCTCTACGTTATGAAGTCTATTTCTCATGTGTTTGACCTTGTTGACAAAGGCAGTAAGCCACTGAATAATAGCACTTTGTGATAACGCGTCCTGATCTCATTCCCTTATAGTCTCGATCGAATTCCCTTTTAGATTAGGACGCTTAGGAAGCACTCCGCGCGAATTTGGGGAAATCAGGGTAAGATTCCCTCTCCATATTTTTTACTTTCATTTTGTTCTTAGCGCATTTTTTAATCGGGCTGGATAAGGTTATGAAATACTTTTTCCCGCGCTCCATTGGTGATCACAACAAACACAGAGCGAGACACTTGACTCTTCAAAACACGTTTCGCTTTTTGTCCTTCCCTCTTTCAACTCCTATTCCCTATTCCTTCCCTTTGCGGCGGTTAGCATGGTGATTTAGATGAATGTCCTCGGGGGGCGACGCCCGGTAAAACGACTGTTGATTCTAGTCCCGCCGCGACAGTAGCTTGTTGCGACCGGGGACGCAGTGCCGCGTCCTTGCCGGCAGACCCTCGCGAATCCCCCACTAGCCAGCCTTCCAGGGGGTGCGTGGACCAGCGTGAAATTAATCTCATGAATCAACGCTCGCATCGCTTGGGTTGGCGGAGCAAACGTTTTTCCGGGGAAGAGGCTCTGGGTGCCGCGTTGTGGGTTTATGAGCAAACGAAAGCCCTCGACAACACTCCTCGTTGGGGGGGGGAGTAGGGATGGATGGAGGGGAGCGGGGTTTCGGGGTGGAGGAGAGGCAGCCGGATGGAAGTGGGGTCTGGGGGGGGGCGGGCAGGGGGGTGACGGGAAGTGGGGATTTCTGAACACCACCCTCCTCCTCCCACCTCTTCATACCCTCCTCCCCCTCTTCATATCCTCCTCCCCGACAGCTATATCCCAATGCCTTCACCCCGATGCCCGTGTTCTACTCGCCTTCAAGGAGGTTCCAATGCTGTGACATCGAAACGTGAGTTAACGACGGAAGCAGAGACAAACAATATTACTCGCTCAGAAATATTAATAGGCACTCTCGTTTCTTTCGATGTTGAATGCACTTTACGCATTTCTTGATCTTCGTCTTGCCTTGAGGGGATATACACCGATTGAGGTGAATATGTGATTTTAAACATTCAGGTAAAACCTTGCCGCAATTGTTCGCTCTAATTTATTCAGTCTACATTCATACATTCGGAATTGATTTAATGTTGATATAGCTGTTTATTGAGAAAGCATAGAAGATTATTGAGAAAGTTATGATTTATTGGTTGTTGAAGTTGTTGAAATGACGAGTGTCACAGCTGCCCCCTTTGAAAAATTCCTCCCCAAGAGATCACACCATCAATTAATTTTTTTGAGACCCCTTGGCACAATGAATAATCGTGCCGTAGAGATATTTACCAAGATATTGAAAGCGCTAAGTCGCAGCGGGAGAGGTAATACTCCACATCAGGAATGAGCTTAATCATACCAATACGTATTTTATCAAGTAACTTAAAATTGCACAAATGCTTACTACATGAATCGAAGTTGACATTAAATAGATATTCCGTGTGACAGATATTTACCTTATCTTTACGACTAACTTCACTGTACTTAGTACCAAGCTAATACGAATGCGAAAGACCTGGGATAAGGAAGCGCTAAAATTAGCTAAAGTACTAAAATTATTATTCTGAAGCTGTCACATTTGGTTTTGTTGACCGGTAACCGACTATATTGTACTTTGTCCATTATAAATCGCAGTTGACAGAAATGCAGCCAATCAGTAAACACCCTCATTTCCGGCTGGGTAGGTGAATCACGTGATCGAAGATTCCAAAATGGTGGTCTTTGTTTACGTCGTATGATCGTGACAACATTGTTTACTCTTCATTACTTCCTTTGCCGAATCAGTAGGTTCATCAAATTGTGGTATGTAATATTTTGTTTATTGTTGCCGTAAGTACTAGACGTATTTTTGCCGCCATTATGAGGCTGTTTTAATGCATATTTTAATGTACAGTAGTACATAATGGTGGAACTGGAATTTCATTCCTGACACAAAGTTTTTCTGAGCTTGTTCTCTTTCTTGATCACTTTTCTAACCTCTCTCGATAATTACTCGATCCCGCGCTGTTTTCATTGACCTCTGTTTCTTTTTCTTTTTATTTTCTTAAGTAGTAACAAGAAGTCTTACTTTGCCATTTATATCATAACATTTTTGATAACCTTCGCCTTTACTGTCGGCATTGTAAAATAATGCATGCATTAGTTATGTAGACATTGTGTGACGATACTTAGCTTTTTATGTATAATCATGGGAACTGGGTAACACTTCGTGCGTTAAAAAAATAAGCCTGCAGCGAGATAAAACACCGTGTAGTTAATCGTCGAAGAGATGTTGGTGAATCTGTGCTGGACGAAGTATAACTGATCGGAATGCGGGTATTTTACACCGCTGTATGGTTTCGCTTCGTACCGCTCGACACTCTCCACTACCACCCACTCTCTCTCTCGAATCTAAACCTTCTTCTCTGCCTCCCATTGCTCCCCTCCGGCCTCAACCCTACGACTGCGGGCTGCGTTCGTTTTTTTGTCTCTCGTGTATTTTGGTTCGGCGGCGGGGTTTAAAAGCGCGGCGCCTTACTTCCGTAGGGCGTTTAAGGAAAGCTTCCCTTCCGCCCTTGACATTTTTTCTTCCCCCTCTTCATCCTCTTTCGTCTTGAGGCTGAGATTTCAAGGGGGGCCGAGATTGTGGAGTTGCCTGAATATATACCTACAGGTCCAGACCGTTATGACTATGCTGTTGTCTACGAGAATGAGAGTCCATTCTCGCCAGCGCAGACCGTGCATCTTAAACCCCGGTAGGTCCGTCAGATAAGGGAAATATTTCGAGAGGAGCGTCGGCCCCGTAGATCATAAGCCTCTTCGACCGCTTCACGGTACATCGTAAAACTGGTCAGGTGAATGGGCGCTTTATTTTCGAAGCATTAAGGGGTTTAGAGTCTATAATTTAGCATATGTTGAAGGCGATCATATGGATAACTCTCGACCGCTCGCTAATGGATGGAAAGCTTATGTTTCAAGTTCGATGGTGAGGCATTGCCCCATCTTTCACAGCCTTAGCATTGGTTGGGTGGTGACCTGCGAGTTGAGGGTTTCGACCTAAAAGCGTTCGTGCTCCCTAAGTCGAGTCGGTTATGATATTCTATTCTGCTTACATGTGCACTTCTCGTGGAAACAATACGGGGGCGAAGGATGTGGAGGAAATATCTGTAGGAGTAGTTGGACCTTCTTAATAGAATCCTTAGAGCCTGATGAATTTCAGAATTGGATGAACCATTCATATTCCTGTTCCATGTAGCATGTCTTCATTTGCTCCCCGAGAACCATTATACGTGAGTCATTGTGAAAGGAGTGAGTCTGTCGCAAAAGGATATCAAGGAGTACATAAATTTCTCTATCTTTACTGTTGAGGCGCTTAGCTTTGGTTGTGTTATCATTTGTGCTAAGAGGTAACAGTATTTATATATATATATGTAACTTGATTTCTATTTTTCTCAATTAGCCGATTTGCTCGAATTGCGGAATCAAGTGTGTGAGACTACGAATATTTTCTGTTTCGGAAAGAAATTGGGGCCTCCATAACGTTTCTTTATTCCTTCATGTACTCCCTTTATTTGGACAGACTGCCATAGTATTTTGTTTCTTACCTTTAAACCTAGTCAATATATTTCTGCTTTTAAAGGCTAAATCTTAATCAACTTACAATTATCGTTATACACATATCGTTATGCATCGTTAAAATGCTATGTTCAAATTTAGACTTAAGTGGATAAAAATAAGCCTGCAAAAGCACGGTGTTGTTCACACTCACTGTACACTTAGTGGCGTGTTCTTACTAATTAAACTTAAATGGCTTCTGGTTTAACTTTGTCGAACTCTTTCTCTATGAAATAATGGTAAATGACTCAGTATATCCACATAAATTTAATTATTCACGACTTAGGTTTCGTTTTTGTACAACATCAGATGTCGCTGTTGTTCAACGTCATCACCCGGTGATAATGTACAGAAACGAAGCCTAAGTCGTGAATAATAAAATTTACACCAGATTAATTATTTTTTTTTGGTATTCCTACTTGTTAAGTGTACAATTGATTGGCCACTTACGTCTTTCTTGTACACCTCCTGAAGGGCCGTCTAATGTACCCTGAGCGAGTGTTGATTGCCGCCGAGTACTCGTCAAGCTCTTTTCATGTCCAGCTATGTCACTAGTTACTGTCTCTCGATTACGTGATGTATAGGTACGTGTCTTTTAGTTGATCGTGTCCTGGATTCATTTCTTAATTCACATAAGCTGCGAATCTCCGGTGACCTTCATCGAATTTCAGTTCAGAGTGAGATGTGGTGAGCACATACGGGTTTCACTGCGAGTAGTGGACGTGTGGGATTGTCCGTTACGGTTGCTCCTTCGTGGTCCCGAAGAAAAATTCGCCCCCGGCGGCGTGGCGTCCGAGAGCCTTTCTTTTCTCCTTCCGCGATCGCCCTGCCTCCCATCCCACCCCCTCCTCATTTCCCACGCAAAACCATTCCTAGGGCATTTTTCCGGATCCGTAGAAGCGAAGACAATAGACGGGCGACCTCCTGCGGGTGGAGTTTTTAATCTGCGTCGGATACCTGGAGGGGGTGGAGGGCAATTTTCCTCGACTATTTTCGGTCGAACGGTTACGATTTTATTTTCTTACGTCTTTTGTTTCTCTTCTTTCCGTTCGTTGTGGCGTCGTCGCTCACGGTTGTCAGGCGTGCCTCGTATGTTACTACATGCATCGCGGGTTTTGGGAGTGTTTCAGAACGGTTGTGGCTGGAAAGTTCTGGTAGTTGCACCGGTTTCGTATTTTTTCCTTTTTAAGTTTTCTGTTTACTCCGCCGTGAATACAGTGTCGTGTCTTCAGTGAATAATTGATTACCCTTACGCCTTGATGATAATTAGGTATTTCTCTCCTGAAAATTTTCCGCTTGCCATTTTTGTTAGTAGTGCAGCGCCTAGTTTTGGTTCTTCCGATCTTAGTCCAATGTTATGTTACCCGTGATATTAATCGCTAGTAATTAATTATTTTTATAGCTATTTATAATTTTATGGTATGAATTAATCGTGATTTTTCTACAATTTCCGCATCCTCATTTTTCCGTCTATAAATGTCATCCAATGGTCTTGTGAAATTAATATTAATTTGGTCCGACATGAAAAATTGAATTGTGGAGAGAGCGGGTACATAGCGGTTCAAGATAACGTGGAAGATAATTTTGGATTGTTTCAAACGCCACTATAAACTGACCTTAGCAGTAAAATAATCTGAAAATGAAAGAAAACAGTATTGGGCTGTGGCGGCTAGATTCTAGCTTCACATCCCTAATTCCTGAATCGTACCATCTTTTACGTATGTGTTCAGCGATGTGTTCAGATACAGATTTTTAGGGGCCGCGAAAATGACAGCTCAATCTATCATTTCGCCGATCACTGGGTCATTTTCGCCGTCTCTTCTCGCATTATTTCCTTCCACGGGATATAATTATTTCTCATATCGTTTTAATACCGTTTGATTGAAAGCAAGACGTGGCATCACTTTCCTTCTTGGCGGCCGTGAGCTCTGATTGGCTTAATAAACGGACGCGTCGGTGCCTCCGTCGCGGCATCTTCAGGGACGGTAAAAAGGACATGCTGCTCAAACGACGGAGGAAGGGATACGGATCCCCCAATCGTTGGTTCTATCCCTTAAAGTGATCGCGTCATTGGCGCGTCGTGTCATACGTTTTTTATGCCATCATTTGAGCTGTCATTGGTGCTATTCCTGAAAAGGGACGGGAAAATTGATAGTGTGATTCAGGCTTATGTTCCGGTTGCGAATCCCGTCAGTGGCCAAGATTTTTCAGCTAAAACCCGTTTTATTCTCAGGTGCCATGTGGACAGCCCTTCGTGCTAGGGCCGTCGGAATGAACGTCAATCTGTTTTTCTATTGGCGCTTTCATTTAAGATTTGACTACTGCCTACGCTAGGTCTCTTTTCACCCTCCCACCATTGTCATGGCAATCCTTTCCTTATCACCCTACCCACGTACCTGTAATGGCGCAAATTAGATCAGCTGTCGGTCGTCTCCTCAAATAAATTACCTAGCAGGAAATGGCAATATTAAATAAATATTCTGTACTTCATCATCATCATTTTAATAGTATAAATTCATTTTTTTCCCTTCATGAAAACACGGGTTCATCGTAAGTAGTGATTTGATGGTCTCTCTTTAGCCCGAAATATAGTGGAATTCTTTCCCATGACTAGTAGTAAAAAAACTGGTATTGTGATACACTAAGCGTTGACAAAGCTTGGACTGGAGATTCACATAGAGGATAAAGCTGGTGATAAAGGTGCCAAAGATGCATGATCCAGTTCCAAGTTTTCGACGCGTTACGGAAACCGTTGGTAGTGACTTTTGTGGCTTCCTTTAAGTTGACTGTTCTTTTTCTCTGCTCCCCTGAATGGGTATTGAACGCGGTCAAATCAATTAAGGTTAATGAGTTGGCGCCGTTCGATACTTTGTCGCGTTAGCCTTTTAATTATGGTTCCCAAGGCGGAAAGCCACGATTTCGTGACGGAGAAAAATGGGCGATCGGCGCGGATAGTTTTTTTTCGACCGTGGGCCATTCTGTTTAATTTTTCTGTTACTTTTCCAGAAAACAAACTTTCCCAGGCTCTACTTTCCCCTGAAAACGTCCGAACTCATTCCTTGTTCGGAAGTGTATGGTCTTCATTGCCGTTTAATGTTGAAGTTTATCTATCTAAAAACGTTGTTGCTTGTTCGTAATTGCTTTCAATGGTAAGAGCCGTGCATTAACAAGTGCCTCTTGTAAGATGAGATGAAAATGCATGGATTTGTGATCCATTAAGTTTCGTCATATAGTCGTCTGTCATATTGTGCTAAATATTAGTGTGTCCACTGTTAACTTCTTTTTTCGGCATAAATTCAATATTGGGATTTACTTAAGTGCAGATATGAATTAGTGTAGATAGGGTTCCCTGCGTTGGAAGTCTCCAAATGTGGATAATAAATAATTTTATGGGCTAGATATAAAAATACTGCACTGACTAATGCAGTACATTTTTTTAAACAATTACTTAACTATTATGATTTTTACCTCAAGTGTAAATGGAAAGTATAACTTGGTTATGCCACATAGATTTATTCAAACAAGACGACCTAGGTTTCGACGTAGGTAGCTTGTCACCTGATGATGACGAGCTTCGTCCAAACCTTGGTCGTCTTGTTTTAATAAATCTATGTGGAAAAAGTAAGTCTACTTTTCATTTACAATGTTAAGCAAATTCCACGAAATCACGCCTGGGTCAACGGAGTTCATCTCAAGCTGGAAATTGTTTGTTTGTCGTTTGTTATTATTATTAGATAATACAGTTACAAGTTGACCCTATGGCCAGGTGGTAACATAAAATACATAAAAAGGTATTATATAATACATATTCATTAAAAAAACAATACAATTACATGTCATGGATTAGTCTTTTTGTGAAGCACCTGCCATTATTCGGGAATGGATTAAAATCATTTGTTTTTAATCCATTCCCGAATCATTCATCCGTTTAATCATTCAGTGCATTAGTAAAGACATAGTGAATAAGCAGCGGCGTACCCAAATACTTCCTCTGCACAAAGATCCATTCGAAGTTCTCGGTGGAAATAATAATTACCATTGTCATATTAGTTCCTTTTTTTAATTTGTTTTTTCGAATAGGAAAATATATGCTTCAATTAACGTGCGTAAGTTCTGCATACGTCCAGAGAGAAAAGGTTTATCGGCACAGAAACGAGTTATTTAATCATAATGACCAAGAAGGCTGGATCGACTGCGGTTCTCAAACTGTGGAAACTGAGAATGTGAAGGTGGATTCCACACACTCCACAGCTGGAATCAAATCGTTGTGTAGTGATTTGTAAACAGCAGTGGTCGGCTAGAAGCTTCCGTACTGAGGAGTTTTTGTGGGATATTTCCCTTGGTGGGATCGTGACATAATAGAAGCAGAGGAAATCCTTGTAATATTTCGCGTTGAAATTTATTGGCAGACCGGTTTTGATGTAGCCTTCATTATCAAGGCACGCCTCTTAGAAACTAACGGGGGAGAGGTTTTCTTTAGTAGGCATTGGAAGAGGTTTGGGGAGTGAATCATGTTGTGAGTTGTTTGAGGCTAGAGGGAAGCTGGAATCAACATATTTAGGTGCCAGGTGTTAATTGTTACATTGTACAAAGTTTCCTGCCATTATTTTAGGTAATGGGTTTCGGTTTGATTGATTTTTGACGTATCTGTTTAAGATGGATTCGCATTCGGAGATCGGCTTGGTTTAATATGTCTTTGAGTACAGGGTTCCCATGCTGGGATCCCGAGATCACGTCTCGGCAGTGGCGGAGGTTTTTCGGTGGAATTACGATCGTTTCTTGGATGCTCTCTCTCGGGCACTTGAGGTATAATACTCCGTCGTCGGATGTGGTGTTAAAGCGTTAAAGGCGTTAAAGCGTGGCCGCTTTCGCGCCTTTCGTTGTGAGTTGGTGATTGGAGACGCCGGGTTTCTCTCCACCCGCCTTACATCCTCCAAATAATTTTCTCCTTACCAGCCTACCCACCTATCCCTAATGGCGCCAGTGACCAGTTGTCTGTCTCCTCAAATAGCCCGCTGTTTTCTTTTTCAAAGAGATCATCTCAACTCCTCTTGCAATTGAATCTTGTCGTAGATTGCCGTGTACAGCTTTCACGCAAGCTGGTGACAAACGGATGTTCAGAATGTTGCGTTGCCAAGAGAGTTAGTCAAATGGAATGGGCTGTGGGAAGAGAGGGAGAGGAAGGTGAGTAGGGAGTGTTAAAATATCTTAACCTCTAAAAGTGAGATTTTCCATGTAGCGAGAATAGTGGGCGCAATACAAGCCGTGTAGACTAAGGTAAGCGGAGCCAAACAACCGCTGTCCATTCACCCGCGGTGAAAGGTTTTCTGAAAATTGACCCAATCCCAAAAATCATCTGCCCGACACAGTTTCAGGCAATATTTTGTGGAAGTCAATCATACTGGGAGTAAAGGATTGAACACTGCAGCTTCCACTTAGATATTTATTAAAGACGACCATGGTTTCGTAGCGGTGCTACATCATCAACACTCGTGTTTAATCAACGAAACCATGGTCGTGTTTAATAAATATCTAAGTGGAAGCTGCAGTGTTCAATCCTTTACTCCCAGGAATCACCTGCCCGTCTACCACGAGCTTTTGCGACGGTTGTAAATTAGTCGAAATTGGTATCCATCTCAATAAATCATGTTCTAACGTCTAATTACAGAATCAACACTCTGTGGCTGAAAGTACTTTCATGGTGCAGCAGATTCAAACTTCCCGTAGAAGCATCCCTGTTCTTTGTTGTCAGCCCTTATATACGTTTTCTTGGCGATGATCCGTGTTTTTCACACCGTTGCGTGCTTTTTGAAGGGTGCTTGTTGCTCGCATTTCTCTAATTAGCCCTTTTCTTTCCATGTCGAGACGTATTTTTTCGTTTCCTGCCGCGGTGAGGTTCATGATGTTCACAAAAACAATATATGTGTTACCGTCATTCTTATGACATTAAGACCTCGATCACAGCCGTGGCTGTTCTTTTTATGGCTCCTACTCCTTTCTTTGTGATGATAGGGTCTTCAGATTACCCGGCCACTAATGATGTCTCGACGCGATACTTCGTTAAGGGCGGCAGGTTTTTATAGGTTTTCCTTCGTCGCGTGATGCACCGATTTTGTCCGAGACGTGGTTTTCTACCCTTGTACAAGTGTGAATACGATTCCACTGATAATTTTAGTAAGCTGTCTCTCTGATGAAGTTGCCATTGTAAGCCACCATTTCGTCGCTCTCTGTCAGCAATAGTAATTTGGCGAAAGTAATTTTCATTTATCAGTTGACTGTAATTTTTTCTACTGCCATTTTTTTTGGCGAAATAACGATATTTTTCATATTTTTCGCTGGACGTATCTGCTGCTATTTTCCATTGAGAACAAATCGAAATCTTCGGGTGCCCCCTCAGGAGAAACCACTCTTATTTATTTTATGCAGTAGTTTATCAGCAACGTTATGTTCACTGATCTTTTGGACCGGTGAATTCTTCCCTCCAGAACTGCAAGGTTCCTGGGGAGTAACTTCTCAATGTACTCGTATCTTAGGACTTCGTGTTTAAGTGATCCGAGAAAAGAAAAACCTCTACAAAATACCCGTGTGCTGTTTTACTACCTCATATTTCGTCGTCAGTGAACTTGCAACTACAAACACTCGTAAAGAAGGTCATTTCCTATTCATTTGCTGCTATTCGGGCCTATTGTTTCAATTGTCAGATGATCAGGTACCATATTATATTTAGCATAAAAATTGATAAGCTCCAGTATGATATGTTTTGAACTTGTGTTAATTGTTACGTTAATCCTCTTGCCCTGCTACTCTCCTGTCATTAACAGTGCTACCTCCGTTGTCGGTCGCCTCCTAGTTCGAAGTTTTTAGCATGCGCACTCGTGGTTAAACTATATGAAAAATTCCGATCGCCGATCCATTTTTATGTAATTTGCATCAGCATTTAGCTTGTTTCTCTTCTCCGTTTAGTGATCCTTGAGAAAAGTTGAAAAAAACTTTTATCTTGTGCGTGCTGTTAAGGTGGGAGTTCAAAAAGTGCTTTTTTCTTCACCTCTCCCAGCCATAGTGCTATGTTGGGCTAATGCAGAGGCTCACTCGCTTATTACGTCTACGGTAAATTTTAGTGCTACGTAGATTTTCATAGTTCTTAACTGTGGCACGATATTTGTATACTTTATTGTTTTGGCAAAAAAGGTTGTTATCCAAAACATGAACTACTTTTTCTCATCTTTTAGAGGTCCAATAAAAATGATTTCATTTTCGTTCGAAACCCCATATTTATGTTTAGCAAGTACTAGCTACTTCACGGAGAAATGAAAAATAAATTTGTGAAATTCACATTGTGAATTTTTTGAAATTGACCTAGTGTTAAAACCCGGGTCGTTTTAATAAAATCATAAAGGAGTTCACAAAGCTATTTTTCATTTTCTCCGTGAGGGATAACTTTCACAGTATATAGCTCGAAACCGTTTCCTCTGTTAAGACAAACTACTTCTGTGATTTGTTCTTGTCTAAGCTGGCGAAAGACGATATGATGACTTTTACTCACTGTAAGCTACCGTCTCGTCGCTCTCCTCGTCTAATTACCGCTCCCCTTCTCCCTCATATCCTCATCCGCCCGCAAGTCACTTCCGGCTCTCCTTCATAACCAGTCCATTCATTGACCCGCCGGCGGTCTATCGGGATGCGAACTTAACCGGCGTCGCAGCCAGCCGTGTGTAGAAGGTCGTATTTTCGGTGAGGCTGGAAGGCGTCGGTCTTAAGTCTCGTATTTTTTATCTTGTGGTCCGCCGTCGGCGGCCGTCACCCCCGGCGAGCAGGTATGCGGTGGGCGGGTCGGGAACCGCGCGTCATCTCGTGAGGTCAGTTACGCTCCCTGGCAAGAGACTCTCCGTGTGGTTTGATGCCCAACACGCACGCACGCCCATCCATCCTCTCAAAGAGGTCCCATTTCTTCCAGTCGCCCTCGCCGCCACCCACGTCCATGCCCCGACGCGTTCCGCCCCACCTGGTCCCGCCCCCCCCTATACTTGAATACTCGATAGTTTTCTTGTTTTTCTATTTTGTATGAGAATGGGTTTCGTAGGAAGGGTGTTGAAGAAGAGAAGGGAATTACGTTGGTTTGGTGGCTGGAACATTGGCTTTTTATCCCGAGGGTCCGTGCTCGACAGCCTGTTTGCGACATGGCTGTACGTGGGCATTACGTCTTTATCTTCGCGGTACCCTGGAAGCACGTCAAGGGTGTATGACATGTTACTATTGCTTGGCTGCATTGCTGTTGGTGAAGGTTCAGTTCAAGTACCTAGCAGTTATCCCTTGGTTTTGAATAAGAACTCTGAAAAATAGAATTATTTGTGGTGAGATATTATACTTTATTTAATTTTGAGGATACCGGGACTAGCCACGGTAGTTACCTTTACGGAGTCACCCGCAAGTGCTTTACTTTATTTACGTTTGATGTGGCCATTACAAAATTATGGCTCTCCTTGGATGGCTTACTGTATATTTTGATTCATATTGCAAGCATAAAATTTGGTAGATCTTGCTTGAAAATAATGCATCGCATTATGTAATTTAATTTATTGAGGGGTTAGGGTTTGTTCTGATGGTTGGTGGAGTAGGTTCTGGCTGTTCTGGGAGTTCATGCTGGATTGCTTGGCTGTGATGGAGGTATTTTAGTAGAATCCAATTGCCTGCTTGGGTGCTATGTGGAGAGCGCTTCAAGGGTATCAATCCGTTCGTCTTGTGGGACGCAGAACTGTGCACCCATTGTCGTCTGTTTTGTGCTAGCTGACTGACATGGATGCCATTTTCACTCCAACCTCATTTAATTTCCCTAATAATCCCTTTGTTGCTAACATAACCACCCATCCTTTATGTCATAAATTACCTCAGTTTTCGGTCTCCTCCCCTAAATAACTAACCAACCAACTTATAGAAAAGGATTGTTTTAGCGTAGGAAGTATTCACGTTTTTACATTAGCATACGGCTACTCTCGCGACGCTGGCATGTGCGCTGATGACATTTTCGCTGTCGCCTGCAGCTGTCCCGTTTGCACCCCGGCAGCAGCGGCGTAGGTAGGCATAGCCAGCGTAGACCTACAGAAAGGAACCTTTCACGTGTTCAGGACTTGAAAATTAGAATTTATATCATAAGTTTTTGGAGCCTTGTAAATTCATTAAATAAGATGTGATAATTTATGACAACCTCTTGACAATATTAATTACAATGGTTTGGAACGTAGTAACGTTACGTAGTAATTAAAGACCTGGGTGTTAAGTTTGAGTATGTTCATTTCTGGGAGAGTGTGAGATCGGATGATGTTCAACATAACGGCGATGCCTACACTGCAATGACCCACGCCACTTCACGGCGGCAAGCAACGCTTCAGGCCGCAAAAATAACAATATACGCGTCGATTCCGCGCCGACGAGGATATCGGCGGCGACGGCATGCCGAAAAAGCACTGCGGTTGCGCCGACCTCTACCGTGCAGCCGCCTCGAGTAGCTATTCTCAATGAATTTGTTTTGAATGGGCGCAAACATTTGCGGAAATGTTGGGGAAATTAAGGCGATGACTGTCCAAGAGCCTCAACCATTCATTCGGTGGGGAACCCATGGCGATGATCTCACATCGGGAGTGGAAGAGTGAAGGAAAACGAAAAGAAAGAAATGCCTTTACGAGAAGCCCCACAGCTCCAAGTCGTCTCACCTCCTCCTTTCAATCCTCCCCTTCTGTCCCCTTAACTTTTTCTGGGTCTCTCGCCGTGAGATTGGGGGAGCAGCAGTTGCTCTGCCCCTGAGGGTTTCTTATTTTAGATGTATTTTTTACATTTACTTCCCCCTTTTAAAGATCGTCTACTCGGAAGATCTAGGGAGTGGCTCAGTTGTTTTTTCACCAAATGCCCGTTCATCACCCGCTCGCTCCCCAAGTGCCCCCTCCCGCCGTCTCCCCTTCTCTCCCGTAGTGCCACATCCTTCCGAAGAGCCTTAAGAATGCCAGCGCTAAAGGGATTAATATGGGAAGGTATTGATTGGCTCTCGAAGTACCCCTCGGCTTAAACATATGTTGTCTCGAAATCATTAGTTCAAGGATGTTATTTAAAATGAGGCTAGAAGTTTTTGTCAAGTTCATACGCGTTTTGTCAGATTTTTATGTTTCAGGACTTGTTTTTTTTTGTGAGTTTAAATTGATGTTAGTGACCATTTTCTTATAAATGGCCGTTGGCCGTTGACTGAGCAGAGTTTTCGGGAACTGTCTCGCCTATATTTATCAATATGCTTGCCTTATCACGCGGAACCGTATTTTGCTAAGGAGTGTCTATGTTTGTTGGATTTATTCCTGATAATTTTTTTCTCGCTGTTAGTTCCTCTGTAAATTGTGATATGCGGAAGCAAATATAGGGTGAATATAAGTTCCCAGAATTCTTTCTTTGAAAATGGCATTATAGAAATAAATAGTGATAAAACCAAATCCATGATAATTGGTCACTCCAGGGTCATGCCAAGACTTAATATGGCTGAACTGCCTATGGTTGAGGTCCAGGGAAATTATAAACCTTACTCCAAGACGGCCAAAAACTTAGGGGTCATCTTCAGCTATACTCTATCTTGGAAAGAACATATTTTGTATGTTTCAAATAAAGTTAATGGTACCTTACATCAACTGAAAATTCATAAAAAATTGCTGCCTATCCATGTAAGAAAGCAACTTGTCTCCACCTTAATTTTTCCTAATTTCTATTACTGCTGTCGTGTATTCTATGATCTCACAGTAGAACTTAATACTAAGCTTCAGCGCCTAGTGAATTCCTCTGCCAGATTCATTTATGACTTGCGGAAAGATGAGCACATAACCCCATATTTTAACAAGCTTTCCTGGATGGACATAAAAACAAGAAGGAAATTCAAATTAGCATGTTTCATGTATTCCCTACTCAAACACGATGACCCACAGTACATAATTGACTTTTATCCCAAGAGTACCATATTGCCAAATATAGTTACTAGAGCCGACCTTAACTACCTACATGTCTCACATTATCGGTCCTCCACATTTCATAAATCAATTACCGTTGCCGCCTCTCAAACTTGGAACTACCTACCTAAATCAATCAAAGATTCCTCATCGCTGCCCCAATTTAAAAAGAAATTATATTCGTACCTAACATGTCCCCCATAAGCCGTATTTACTCATTTCAATGCTTTATAATCATGTATATTGTGGTATATTTTCCATTGTTATTTATTTAAAAATTACTATATCAAAATATTTAATCCTGTTGATATTTAAATCATTGTGTGAACTTGCTTTTTATTCCATAATTTCTATTGTGTTTTGTTTCTGAGATTCATTCTATTCATATGGCATGTCGATTTTTTGTTGTTCACTTCATGGTAACATGTTTTTCTCAAATTCGTGCTTTGCGCACTAAATTTATATGTATTTTTGAGCTCAAATGTGATTAATGCAAATTGTTCTGATCGGATGTAAACCTGAGAACAATAAAACTTTATTATTATTATTATTATGAGGTGCGCGGCTTCCTGTAGCTTGTCGGGAGCTCACTTGAATCGTCTAAATTGGTTTTGGGAATTCTATTATGTGGGCATTGCTAAAATATGGAAATATTTACTTAATCCTGGAACGGAAAGCCCCACTGCTTAGGATGCTGGACAAGATGAAGTCAGAATAATTCGGCTGATGCCGCTATGACTGATGTGAATTCCAGACGTCCACATAGACTTGTCAATATTGTAAGAAATCGCCCATCGACCCAGGCAGGTTAATGTAGTCTACGCCGCTTATTAGGTTCTTAAAACATGAGTGTGTTTGAATATTAAGTTGAAACATTCTTGTTGGAGTTGATTACACAAGGGTAAGTCCAAATAAAATCAGTTATCGCCTATCCTATACCAAGCTGATATCGTCAAGCAATATCCTTCGTATCGCTGTCTTTTTAGAAAGTGTGAGGTATCTTTTCCAGACTTGATGCTGGAAAGTCCTTCGCGTTGAATGCCGCATTTATACACTTCAGCAGCTGTTCTAAACCCTTTTCGGCTTTCTTATCACTTGGTAGCCCATTTCCCTTGTACCCCAATCTGTCCGGGAATGTGCTTGGCACACCTCAGGCATCGTTTATTATTACGTTTCAACTGATGTCAAACTACCAAATGTGTGGGAATCGCGCTACTCCATTAAAACGGTAGTTGCCATTTGGTAGTAAATGACGTGATGAGGTGTAGTGTAGTTTGTTTCCCCGCGGCATTACATTCGTGATCTCAGCATCCTTGGGGTAAAGGTGGGTTGTATAAGTATTGGTGGGTCAAGGTAACATTCATAAACCCTCTCACCTTTTTGCCATGATCTTTCATATCTCCGTTTTCCGTAGCTTTCTCAGCTCGCCTTTCCCCATTTTTCTATTTCGGAGGCTTTCCCCTTCGGTTGCCTTCGCCCTTTCATCGGAGTAATTGATTCACCTCTCAATCCCTCGCTCTCTCAAAGCGTCCTTTCTCTGGGTGAAGGATGGGATGGATTGCAAGGGGGCAGCAGCTTGGGAAAGCGCTTCCGGTGGGATGCCGCGGGGTGTCCCTGAAGGTCACCCTTTGCGATTCGTGGGGACATTCGCCGTTCTGTCATCGGCATGATGAATGTCACGGCTAAGTGTCAACCAGGGCTGGGCGGTTTTCCAATATATTGGTACCAGTATCAATATTTTTAAATATTGGGATTCCAAAATCACAATTTTTGAACGACCAATACCAATATCCTGTAATGGATATTGGTGATCGGAAAAAACAATATTTTTAATTGGAATATTGTATATTGAAGAACCAATATTTTCAATTGGAATATTGAATATTGGATTACCAATGTTAAAAATTCAAATTCAAGCAAGGTTTCCACCAGTATTCATAGCAATAACTGGGGAAAAGAAGCTTACATTGCTTTTCTTGTTTTATTAACAGGCTGTTACATAGTTAACGCAGGCAGCATTTGCAAACCATTGCAAGAAAGATAATTTTACGTGTTAATATTGCTATGCTCAATAATTTCCAATAGTATACCAATATTTAATTTTTTCATAATTTACACTATTCCAATATGCCAATATTTTCCAATATTCAGTAGTCCAATACAGGTTATTGATATTGGTCCATTTTCAATATTTAAGATATTGGATATTGATGTTGGGATTCAAATACCGCTCAGCCCTAGTGTCAACGGTGCCTCGAGTCTTTGAGATGAGGTCGCTAAAGGTTTTTCCTTAAGGTGAAACAGGACCTTAAAAATATTTTGAAGTCGTCCACTCTCGAAAGCGGAATGGATGTTGAGAGCAGAGGAAATGTGCTGTTGTCGGAGAACGTTGAAGATATAATGGATGGAGAAAATTTCCAATGAAAAAGTCCTAATTCATATGCGAAGACAAAGTATTTTTCATTGTCCAATAGTAATTTAATCTCGAGAAGAACCTGTAAAATTATTGTGTAATATGACCAAAAAAGAAGCGTTTGGGATAAAAGATGTTCCATGAAAACTCTCCGAAATAGCCGTGGCGAACTTATTGCACACATTTTTAAGTACAACAGCCTCTTAAAAACAGTAGTGGAAGGAGAAAAGTTGTGTAAATCATTGCTTAGCTCACATGTACATACATAATTCATATACGAAGGCATTAAAGTACTTTTATTGGCCCACTAGTAATTTAATCTAGAGATGCACCAGGAAAATGACAGTGTAACGTTTGAAATCATTGTCGATATTAAATTGTTTTGTCATTATTATAATTGTTTTAATGTTTTCCTAAATAAATTCAGAATAAGACTTGATTCTCATAATTTACAATTCCAATGATTCGTAGAATCGAAATAGAGCTCAGAAGCGGACCTTTTTGTCCAGTTTTAATTTCATCTGGTACCTATGCAGTTCCACCATGGTTACAATAAGCCCCAAAACGTCCACTAGAATTAACATACGTTTGCCACCTAAAACATTGTTCCTATCGAGTGAACGTCGCAATAAAGTCAAAATGTTTTTCTTTACATCATTCCTTATGTGTTACGCTTATATGCTCTTAAACGAAACGCATTGTTGAATAAAAGGAGACATGTTAAGCATTCTACCAACTTGCTTTGCTCCGTAAATGACAAGGACGTGCGTTTCTTAGCAATGAAGAAAGTCATAAAAACTATAGAACATTCAAGCCCTCGACACACTTTTGGCGACTTCTGAGGTTTAATTATGCTCAGAGTAAAATTTAAATCATCTTCGCTTGCTTCCGTCTTTGCTTGCTGAGATTGGTAGATTGCTGGCAGTGAGTTTCCATTATCCGTTATGGAGCGAGGAGAAAATGGCAACATTTATCCTCCGTATGGTGGGTTGTTTTAACTCGATCAACGGCCGTGGGTTGGATTAATCATTCCCGGATTCGTTTTCTCCTGTCATTAGGGGCATTAGTGGAGGAGTGGAAATTATATTGGCCTGTCAGGGTCACTGTATCGAGCCCGGGACCCGGTGTTCGCTTCGTAAAAATCGCTATAATTATAGAATATTCCAACTTCAAATGTGTTTTTTTACTCTTGGTGTGCCATTTACTTGAAGATTAGTGGCGAAAGAGTTTCATGTTAACCACCAGTGAATTTAAAATTTCTATTTCTAAGTCGCGTCACTAACGAGTGAACAATGGTAGACTGTCAAACTTTTTATTTTGGGAGTGCAGGTGAATTTAATACTAATGATTTTTCAATGCGGGAAAAAACATCGTTAGTTGATATTGTGGGAAATCTACTAGTTTGTTTTTCACGGGTACTGAACAATTTAATCAAGGGTTTTACGAATAATGATTACTAGAAATTAGTTTTTGTAAACTATAGACGGAACCTATCCATATTCTTGAAAAATTAATTTTCTGCTGCTCCCAGGATATGAAATGTTTGAACTATAAATCGGTGGTTTCTTGCTGTACTGGACGATGAAGTCATGGTAACAATGAGCTACTTGTAATATTAACACCAGTGTGTGTCAGTTCGCCATGATAAAAAACATTTGCTTGACCGGGATTTGAAACTGGATATACCAATTACCGGTCATATATGTTGACCATTTACGCGAATTCGATGGATATTTGTGGAATGAGCCGAGTGTAATAAGTTTTTTAATTCATTTAACTGCTTCAATAATACGCCCACATGTTGAATTAAATATTATTGCTTGGTTATAATGGGTAACTTGTGGTAATTGCTTATTTACTCAAGATGACCTCGCGCAAAAGGCGGTTGCTTATTCGGCCCGTCGTCTTTATTGCTTCATATTTTCTCCCTTACCATCCGACATGCCGTCACGGCAACTCGCCTTTTCCTTTAAAGAAATACGCTTTCTTGGAGGAGATGCTATATTTATTTCTTCTTCCACCTGGCCGCATCATCGTTGTAGGCCATCAATCCTTATACCGAGTTTTCGCAGCTCCTCGAACTATTCTGTTGCCTTTCCCTCTCAGCGTTTCTTCACATTCACTTCTGCTGATGATCTCCGTCGCGTGCTTCTCCTTTGTGCATCGTATTCCGTTCTGCCCCCCCCCCCCCCTGCCATGCCCCCCCCCCCTGCCATGCCCCCCCCCTGCCATGCCCCCCCCCTGCCATGCCCCCCCCTGCCATGCCCCCCGTGTGGAATTCTTCAAGTCTCTTTGAGTGCACCGCTATTCTTTATCTCGCATTCCTGCTATCGTATCTCGTACTCCTCTATCTGTCCTTTGCTCTTCATTGATTTATTTTTACCATTGTTTCGTCCTGCCTCTTTTACACGCTTCCATTTTTTCGTCAGCTGCGGGTTTAATTTTTATCTGCTCTATTTATGTAATTTTTATAATTAAATCTGATTTAATTTCCACACGGGAGGCTGCGATGTGAAATGTTCCTCGCAATGGTAGAGAGAGGCTGGGTAAAATATCATGTTTTAGTGGACCGTTTTTTTATTTCTGGGACATTGTCATTGGACGTTCTATATCTTTGGATAGAATGCTGTCTTCGCTTGAGATTTTATTTGCTATCTTCAACTTACTGATTCCATCTCTCTTGGTTTACTGTATGAAGGAATTACTTAGCGGAAATATGCTTGTTTGTCCTTGTATTGTTTTATTTTCAAGGATTCGTCGTCTACTGACAGTCATTTCGTAACATTACTCATTGAAGGGGACTGCTTAGATATATTTTTTGTTAATAGTCTGAAAATGTACATAGTTTACACGAGAAGGTTAATTATGCATACGATTGTCTAATAAGTAGTAGTAATTTATTCAGGTCAGTAGGAGAAGATTTATGATTCACCTCCGTCGGGTCGTAGTTTAAGCATTTTTATGGGTCTGTCCTCGTTCCATTGTTCATCCTTTGCATTAGTTTTATCTCTAAATTCCCTGTCTTAATGTAGATGTAATAAATTTAAAACAATGGCCTGGTTTAATTTTAAAGTGCGATTTTTATTAAGTATCACGTGTCTATTGCTTGACGTAACCGTCTAGCTTTTGTCTGTGGTCACAATTTTGAGACACAATAAAGGGCTCGCTAAAAGATATTCAAGCTAAAATGTGACCGTGGGATGTCAGCTTTACGTTACTTAGCTGCAGCTAAACGTACTCTTTAAAAGCTCAGCCACCTCTGTGTGGAGAGGACTTCCACGGGACTTATGTCGTAGATTTAGAAAGTCCACGGTATGTGAACAGATCTTCCTGCTTTTTTTGTCTCCGTCTCTCCAAACTCGTTCCTTCGCATACGTTAGCATATCCACGTGACTCGTTTCAATTACTTGGTAGTGAGAAAGGAATTTCTAATACGCAGCACCGCATTTGGGTGAAAAATTGCATTAACCCGTTTTCATTTGACTTTGCGATGGTCCATGTTGCTAATAATGAATCTGACGACATGAACCTCCTCCTCGCTTCACTATAAGCCCGTTTGGGAATCGTGGTAAAAGGAAAACACCACGGGCATCCGATTTCGCTTCCGGCACTCAACAGCGTCCACGGTAGAAAGTGGGCCCATTAAAGGTGTTGACGAAAATGGTAGTCATGCTCAAATCGAGTTGCGAATACCTTATACGTGTTTAAATGGATAGCGCTGAGCAGTTCTCTTCACCTTTAGAGAATACGGATGTGGGCTGGCAGTTAGGTTCAGTTTTTTAAATCTTTTAAATAAGAAATTTCAACCCTTGTTATGGAGTTAAAGGTGGTCCAAGTGCCTCCCAGCTCATAATGCAGTGTTACCCCTATCATTTGCTGTTGTCAAAGACCATCCGATAAAATTTTATTTAAACGTAAAATTTTTCTTATAATTGTTACGTGATAAATAAAATTAGGGGCACTCAAGATATTATGAAAGCATATACTGCTACTAATCGGTGCTGATGCCCGTATCGTGTGAATTGAAGTGTTTCTTAAATATTCACCGTCATCGTAACAATTTTTAAATGCACATGCTTTCTAATTGCATGTGTGCATTTTCTGAGTATGCAATAATTATTTTTACCAGAGGTTGATGTGGGAGTCCCCAGTCAGCCAGCCAAAGCGTGGCCTATGCGATCCCATAACTTATTAGTCATTGCTTCTGGTATACATTAAGTGGATACTTATATCGAAAATGGCCGCGTAATTTATTTTTGTGTTCTAATAAACATTAAATAAATTCCTTGTGTGTGCTGTAAAAATCCTTGATGCATAATTCACAAACTATTCGCCTAAAGTTACCTAAACCCCCTGCGTGAGTTCTTCAATAGTATCTTTCCTAATTGAGTCGATTAATTTCCTTAGTATTGCTTTTATAATGCTTTGAGGCTTATATTTTATTTTATGTATGCACCTTTATATGCTGCGTACCTTTTGCGCAAGGGTCGTGTACGATCATCCATTTGTTTTTACGTTGGTTGATGCCATTATATTTTTACGTGTTCAACAAATGTGTATTGCCGCAATATCATTACGTCGAAATGAGGTATGCCTTATTATGCCTTTAAGATTGTTCCTTAACTTGCTTGAATGCATGCACCTGCATGAGTAACAATTTTCGAAATCCAAGCAAGGAAATTGCTTCTTAAAAGTGTCCAATTCCAGTTTAAGTGATTAATAAAAATTATGTTACCATGTTCTTTCGAAGTTATTACCTTTTATCATCTCTTAATGCAATATTTGGATTGCTAGGACGACCAGGAGGGGAATGGAGTTGATTGTGGAAGAAAAATGGGATTTTCTCTAAATTAAATTACACTTATTGATCTTGCGATACCGTATCCCAATCGCGTAATTAATTGTAGTTTTATGCGGTGAAACGTTTTCTATTCTTGCCGTGGCTGTGATAAAATCTTGACATTGTCTCGTGGAAAAGAACACGGCCTTGTTTATTGATTATTCAAGGCAAAGTCTCACCTAGTTTCTATTACCCGTGGTGTTTTTGCTATTTATAGACAGCTTCTTGATTTTAACGCCGCATAGTTTTATTCTTTGAGCTAGGCGATGCTAGGGATCATATGTAGGTCTCCTGTACACGTGCTTATACCCGTCCATGTTTGAATCCTGAGCTTACTTGCATGTTTAAAAGCTACGGGCTTATGTGTTGCCTTGATCCCGCTGTAATGAAATGCAAGCGAAAACAATATTTCATCGTTGTCAATCAGGCTTCATACTCTAGCCAACTCCGATGTCCCGGTGCGTTTCAGCCATCTTATAAATATTGGCTGTCTCTCTCCACTTTCCTGATACTCTGCGTCGCTTTGCATCACTAAACACCCTTTGATTGATCACTTCATTGGATTGGAATCACGTTCGAGCTTCATGATATTACTTAACTATTTACGGGTCTGCTTTAATGGTGTAATGAATTCCATTTGGGAGCTTATGAATATTATGCCCGAAAAGGCATTCGTATTACTTTTTTATGTTTATTTTGGTAATATTAAACGAAAGGCTATCTAATATCTTAAGTTATTGCGAAAGAAAATTATGCGCGCTAAGTTGGAAAGGTACGATGCTAGGCAAAATTATCAGCCGCCCAAGTGTTGAAATTTTACTGCCTTTTTTTATTTTTGTTTAAAATGAAATGTTTGCTTGTCGTAATATTTGTGATGCATTTTAAGTAGATGTGGTGGCGTATGTTAATTTTTTTCCCTTTCTATTTGAAGTAATAATTAGTCAAGTTTTTATTTTTTTGATTAAATTCAATAACATAAAAATTAGATATGCTCACTGAGACATTACTCCCGAGTAATATTTTCTCTTAAAAATCCATGTTCTCTCGCTGTTCAACACTACTTAATTATCTGCTAGCCAGGATGAAACTTACTAATAAATTGGCGGATTTCGCCGGCAATTTTGACAGCCAGTGTCGTTTTGGCCTCTTTGTAAGTACTCTATAAGTCTATAGTACAGGTCACCGTCATTCGGCGTTTTCATGGCAACTGCAAATTGTACTGGATGAAACGTTTGCATTGCAATATCTCCGTAAGTTAAAAGTTGCGACTTCAATGTAAAATGCTTAGGAAATGCCAAACATTCCACCCACTATCACTTTCAAATGTTGCGTAGATTCCTTCTTGAATACCGTGTAAATACCATAAAGGCGTGAATGTGTAATTTCTTATTTTTTTTAACTGGAATCAGTCGCTACATACTCCTGTAAAAATCAAATGCTCCTAAAACGCTTGAAATAATTTAGAGTTCATATTTTTCAGTGAACCGGGTTGAAAGCTCCCAAAATTTCACTTAAAATGCATTGTATTTTAAGTGCTGGAGTAATCAACATTTATTTTATTATTCTATTCCATACTCCCTAGTCTCTTATTGTGAATTACACCTCCACCGTTAGCGGTGCGTTGGGTGGATGGTGGCGCCATAGTGCTCTCGATGAGGTCGCTGGCCTTTCCCCATCCCCCTCGCCTGCTTTTCACTCCTTTTCGGGCCTCATCTTTCACTTCCTAGCGACCCTCGCCATGCGATTTCCCTCCACTCCGTTGAGAGTAGGAATTACGTAGCCCGATGTGTATCACATTAATCACCAGACGATTCAAATACACGACGTCGGAATTTCCGACGCAAATCAGCCGAGTAGACTTCAATCAGAAGCCGAGAGCGCACTTGCGTCTCCTGACCAAAGGGATATGGGAAGACGACGATAGGGAAAGTCATACTTTTTTCCCTCTGAAGTTTTTCCCTCGGCATTGTCATCCTTTTCAATCAAACGGCGTGCATGTTTGGGTCCTTTTATGTGCTTAGCTCCCTGTCATCCACAAGTGAAAGCCTTGCTTCAGTAGATTTCCTTGCTGTGCTATAAGTGTCGAGTTAATGGTTTCATGAACCTCAACGTTTGATTTTCCATTAGTCACTCGAAGTCCCATCTGATTTCTCATTGCCTTTCAAGAGTAGTTACATATTTTACCCGCGGGATCGTATTGATGTGGGGGCTATAGAGTGCTGGCTTGCGTGCAATAAATGTAATATATTACCTGAACTGTCATCTTGTTCCCTGATTAACAGATTATCCTAAGCATTCGATTTAATTGTCAATTATTCTTTGCGTTGACTGAAGTCTTCGGTTTCGGATTTGTGTGTTGGCTAGAGTACTGGATTCCCATCATTATTTCGGGTTGGTGTCCAGGCAGTGATATTAAATTCTGACTCCTACGTACTTACCTACTTAACTACTTACCTACCTACTTCACTACCTTTTAGTAGAATCCGCGTGGAGAGAACATCTAATGCAGTACTACCTCTGTGGGATGGAACTTTAAAGTGTGAACCTCAATGCGCCTTTCATTAAGAGAAGGCTAACGCGTCACTCTCCAATCTTCCTCCAATCCCCTTATAATCCTTTCCATATTTAATGAATTCGCAATTTATCTCCGATTCCTGGCTCCATTTATCGTTAAGTTTACCTTTGTTCTTTCCCCCATATTTTCCTTCGTAATTTGTATCTGTTTAATATAAGATCTGGCGCTTCCCTGCGTTTTTTATGTAGAAATTCCCCTGGGGTCCTCCACCGGTTTAAGTATGCTGGCCGTTTCGGTGTCCCACTCGGGCATCGCCTTAAGGGCAGTTGAGCGTTAAGTCGGATATTTTGGTCGTCAGCAGGAAATTATATATAAGGCGACCAAACACTGGAAGACCCGAGATAAATTTCTGTATCATCTCTGCATAATTATAGTTGTGCTTTAACTTCACTGCGTCCTTGAAATTATCAATATCCAGGCTGTGGATAGTTATGATCATTGGTTTGCGTCAGTATAACGGCATATCTACTGAGACTTCTTTGTCTGCATAAAAACTTGACTATCAGTGTATAATATTCTTTTGCAGCCTTATGTTCTCTTTGTTGGTGCACTGAATTATTCACCTAGCAGAATAATGAATGGATATCTACCATAGGCATCAATATCTTTTAGAGCAGTTGTTTGTCCCACGTAATGGGCGTTGTAGGTCACGAACGGAACCAAGGAGATCTCGGGTCTTTGATTC
This sequence comes from Pyrrhosoma nymphula, assembly GCA_963573305.1. Lineage (NCBI taxonomy): Eukaryota > Metazoa > Arthropoda > Insecta > Odonata > Coenagrionidae > Pyrrhosoma > Pyrrhosoma nymphula. Next base: position 8,570,275 of record OY754336.1, read on the forward strand.
TTGCGAAAGAGACTCCCATGCATATTCTAGGCTCTCATTGCTACCAAGTCGGTGCACATTTGTCTCCTACTGGGGACTTTTCTATGCCGTTCAGGCCATGCAGTAAGGAAATTTTGTCACTGCGCTTTGTGGGCACGAAAATTTACACTATATTCGTGTTGACTGATCTCGTATAATTATTTTGCGAACGCCGGCACAATACGACCGATTAGATAAGTAGCAAGTATGGACTTTTAAAAGGGCAGGCTTTAAGCTTAATTTTTTCGCTGACGAGGGGTAGTCATAATCGCTGCCTTCACTATTTAACGCTTTAAACTTTCTTACATGCAACGTGGTCCATTTATGGTATAAACTATACATCTTTGATAAAGCTTTCAGGGTACTTTGCAGATATAACCTAAAGAGAAACGTATACATATCACTAGTCCTTGCGATGACTTTTGCGGATGTGATGTTGGATGCGGAGTCAGAATGCGTGAGAAAATTGGGTGAGAAAGTGAGGAAAAATTAATAGCAATCACTTGGAATGGGGTAAAGCAGCCATTGATATACTTGTAATTAAACTTCAAGTAATTACGCATTTCTGTCAACATTTTATTCATTGGTTATTCATTGTGTATTATTGATGTGCAATAAGATCATAATCGTTGCAAGTTTAGAAGATGCCCTCACCCGATTGGGCATGTGGATGACACCTGAAGCCAACGCTCTAAATAAGATCAAGCCTTAGTGCTTGATCTTATTTCGTGCGAGGACATTACCTGGCATTACTGCGTGAAAGGATCATGTAATGCGTATTCCGCATGCCCTCGCGGAAAATCACTAGCTTGCTTGTTATGATTCTTGATGCATATTTTGTTTCGGTCCTAGTTTAGTACTTGTAAAGGCAGTGTACTTGGTGGTCAGTACCGTTAAAGTAGCTTTTGATCGGTAATCAGGAATTCTGTCATTTCCGGATGCGCCATGGCTCCTCGCTCTTAAATGTGCAATGATAATTTGGATATTTTGAGCACGATTCCATTCTTTCTGGGCTTTGTCCTCGGTATCTAGCTTTGACTAGCTTGCACAGAAGCAATTATCGTGCTTTAGAAAGAAAAATAACCTAACCTTCCGTAAACGGTCGGTTCAGGTAACTTGCCCTCAACTCGACAAGCTTGAAATATAGGTATCTTATTCAGGAAACGCGTCCGAGTCCACCGTCACGATTTACTTCATTTATCCTTACATTTTCCACTTTCCAGAATTAAGCAAGTGCAGCGTCTCTTTGCGAGAACTCCCCGAACGCTTCCTGCTGTTCTTTTTTTTTATATTGCCATGCCGGCCTTCGTTTCCTTTCTCCCGGCATGTGTGTTCTTACCTTTCCCCCCTTCCCACGACCCACACCCGCTCTCGCACGCACACACGTCTTTGCGTTTTCTGCCTATTCCCCTTTCTCCCCTTCTTTCCCGCCCCCGAACGCCTTCCCCCTCCCCTCTTACTCCTTGCATTTTTTCAGTCCCTCCCCCTCAGTTTCCTCTCTTTCTCACACCGCCTTCTTCACCACCTGTCCTTCGTCGCGAACAATCCTGCTGTGTTGAAGTGGTTGAGTTTCGGGCGTCAAAATATCGTTTCGATATTCAATATAGGGTGTTATGAGGCTCGTATCAAAATGATTTTAAAAAATTAAAATGATTTTTTAATAGATAAAATTATTTCGCGACAATATCGTGTAGTTTCGTTGCGATACGATATGATGACGTGAAATACCGGCGATAACCACAAGCAAACGAGAAATGAATATGAATCCGAAACCATGACATATGGCAGTGCAATAATATGACGCGAAGTTTCGACGATACCATCCGATCGAAAGAAGCCGAGAAAAAATTACTAAATTAAATCATCCGGGCCTGAAAATTATTGCAGCACGATATTAGGACGATACGATATTATTACGATGCGGTACCTAATATGAGGGATAATACCTGCGATACCCACCGATCGAAAGAGGCCGAGAATGGAATACAAGCCTCCGAAACCTTATAAGTATGACGGTAAGATATGAGGACCTGAAATACCGGTGATACCCACCGATCGAAAGCCGAAAAGAAAAAAAAATATTTTCCTTCGAAAACTGGATTTGGAGAAAAATACTAAAGATAAAATAAGGGAATAAAGCAGATGGGATCTGCCGTGACATGGTGGAAACGATTGACATCGATATCGAAAAACACAAACTTAGTCATTTCCACAGTAACAACAGTAACGCTCGTTCTGACTTGGGAACAGCATAGTTTGCTGTTTTCAATATGGACAAAATAGACCGAGAAAATGGGAATCGAGAAAAATCATTCTCGCCTTAATCGTTACTCACTAACACAACTCAAGCGACCGCAGTGGATAGGCAGACTCAAGAGTAAGGTCTACCGCGTCCGGCGAGATGTGGTGGAACAGTATTTTCGAAAATGAATCTCAATAGATATGGTACTGTCCACTTTATTTTAGGTTAACGACACGTGTTTCGGCGTATTGCACAGCCGTCATCGAGTTCAATATTCAACATTCGGTTATGCAATACGCCGAAGTACGTGTCTTAATGTAAAATAACGTGGAAAGTACTAGATCTCAGCCATTCCATTGGTTCCAGGTGTGGCTTATGAGCGTTTAATTTTAAATTTTCACATCTAATACTTCAACTAAAATATACTGGTGTACATATTTAGTTAGCCATAGGATAAGGTAATTTACAACTTAAATTGCAATTTTAAAAAATTAACCAGCACCGTTGTAATTGGAATAAAACTGTGGTTCCGGGTGTGACTCACACAAGTGACACCCATAATAACATAAATTTCTTTAACCTGTTAACTCTGTGAACAGCTTAAACATTAAATATTTATATTAATATCAATAAGGTAAGAGTAATTGTTCTTTATTTTAAAATAATGGAGAAGTATCCAAAAGCATTATTTTTCTAGTTATGAATTTTTTAATAAATTCCGGGTGTGATATGGTAAATTTCTGGGTGTGACCTAATTACTCTTTCTGCTTTCAATAACGAGTAAAATTCAATTTTTCTATCAAATTTTGGTAATGGCTCTGTATATTTGATTAATTAAGCTCAATATAACCTGGCTAAGTCGAAATTTAAAATTTGTAGAACAAAAGCACTTTTTTTTATTTTTTCCATATTTGGGCTCACTTTAAATGGAATGGCTGATCTATTAATTTTTGCATGCCTAATACTTCTACTGTTTATCGCAGAGCGAAAGCGCGTACATGCGCTTAGCTCGGCTATCATCGGCAACCCTCATTTCGAGGGGACATCACCAACTCCTGCTTCAGCCAGCGTCGGAGGCGCGGGTCGAGATAGAATAGAAGGGTCCCGAAATCGTGCGGCAGAATCGTGAGAATCGATCGAGGGAACGCAATTAGGCGGGGGCAAGGGGGAAAATTCTCGTGCCGGCGTGGTCGATTCAAACGAGGTGGTGCGGTCGGGTTTATTTTCCTTCCTGGTCGTTGCGGGGGCTGGATTGAGGTGTTTTGATCCGAGGCTGGGAAAACAATCAGTGTTAACTCCAAAATTGAATGGTGCTGGGGTTGTCTCTTTCACGCAGGCAAAATTTTCACAATATTTCGCTCTAAAGACTTATATTATGTATTTGTGATTGAACGTAGGACGTTTACGTCTGCCGCTATGAACGGCGATGAATGTGCTGGAAATGGCCTGATGAATAATGGTTCCCTGGTGTCCAATTCGGGGAGTTCTCGGAATTTTGAAGATATAACCTCACTTATTGAATTTAATGTCGTTTAAAAGTCTAGATATTTTGTTATGGCTATGACATCTTGTCCACGGTATTGTCGAGGCCGTGTACTTCGTGAATGAAGCCTCTAGACGGTGAATCGCACTTCAGGCTATCCCTGTCAATGCGCAGACTACTGTGCTACCCAGGATTTCTGATTCCTAAGACAATATTTTAAGATCCCTGGAACCTTCCTGTCTTGTGTCATTGCGAACCCAGGGTGCCTGTGGAAGGCGTTCTCATGTTTCCAAGGAACCACCATCCACAAGGATAGATACTGTAATATATCACTGTGAATAAAACGTTTTCCTATGCTAGCTTTTTTCGTCTGCCGTGATGAACAATGCGTTGGAAATTGCAGAAGGTAAAAGGTATCTATCACCCTTAAAAGTTCTGAAGTCGAACTTGAAGTTAAACTGACGCTATAACCGCAGCCATGTATAACTTCAGACTGTCAGTTTCCGTTCTTCTCTTTTTGAACTTGCTCCAAAATTTCTTGTATACATAATGTTCTTGAATGGTAATACCCAGTCACAGTCCTTAAAAATAACAACATATATGATCTATTCACAGTTATACCAAGGACAAGGCCGCAAGCTTACTTGCCTCCTCAGTTGAGGAAAATAATGAACGATGGTGACTTGGGAAAACTAGTATTCGTGTTAATTTTTCTTTTCCCGCGTGAAAGTATCATCGAAGTAGTGAATTAAGTCGTAAAGTTGGATTGCGTAAACCCTATTCCTGCATTCAAGAAATTCCGTCGGTTCTTTCTTGTCCGAGTGTCGTTGAATCGTTCACGAAGGTGCTTAACCTGCGTCACTTCCTCCGTGTACGCATTAACTTGTACGCACTTGCACTTTGAAAGAGATTTTCATTTTGCATATACACAGCCTGAACGGAGGGTCTCAACCGTCTTCTGTTCACTGTGTTAATTTTGATATGCTCTAGCTACTCGTGTAACTCTCATTGTGCCCCTCCTGAGATATCACAAGTAGTACCTACCTATATCTGACGCTTGCGTTTTAATTATACATCTTTTAGTTTCTGTTGATTGTGTCCCAACATTAAACGGTTCAGCCAACCTGGGAATCGTCTTATTTCATAATCTTTTGAATGTCTCTCTCAGCGTCCTTCCGCGAGAAAATCGCTCGTGTCCGCCTCACCTTGGGAAGCACTTAAGTTCGTGAGAAAGCGCTCATTCTCCGTCTTTAAATCTCTATTTTGTCGGCTCCTAACCTCTTCTCCCTTCTCTTTCATCCACACTTTCGCTCTCTCTCGCTTCTTTTCGACTTTGAACTGCCCTGCCAACGGTTTCTAAGCATAATCTTTTCACGATCAATGGATGTGCTCGGAGTACTACAGTTCCCATTTTGGTAGTTTTGAGGTGTTTAGATGGCTCTTATTATTATAAAGGTAGTCTACCGGTTTAGGTAGCTTTAAATGAGATGAAAACAACAAATCTAGATTCTTACATGTGCTGGGCCTTATCCATGTATTGATGGCGTAGATGGTATATTATATTTATTACTTGTATTTAAAAAAATATTTTTTTCCAAGTATTCTTAATTTTAAACTCAAGAGAAGTTTAATTGTATGCAGGAATGAAATTGGAATTAAATATCCGCATTTATTCAATAATATTGTAAAAAACGCGAGAACGATAATGATGATGGTTGGCACATACTTACCCCTACCTCTTCAGCTATGGATCATGATTGTGATTTTGATAGGGTAGATAAGTTGTTCAGCTGGTGGGCTATTTTGACGAATTTATTTATAAAGTTTTATTTGCAAGCAAATCCCTTTTTATGATTAAGTGTATTAGTGTGTGGAAAAGGATAGGAATGGAATGGAACTCTGCAGTGGAAAGAAGGGCCAAATTGGATTACAAAAACTCCAAATACTTGAAGTTTTTGTAATTCGTTTGAAATATAATTAAAGTAGAACCAGAAGACTAGGACCCACAAGGAAGATAGAGAAGACTTAGACCAAGTCAAGAGGGAAGAAGGAGGACAATACCAGGTTGAGAGTTTCGATTGCCTAAGGTGGTAACTGAGAGGGCGGCAGTAAACCAGTCTGCCGACTCAACATCTGACGATTATAAACCAATATCAACAAAGTCTCATATTCCCACGCTGTCAGGATGCGCTCGGTTAGAAAAACGGATGGGGTTGAACCACTGCTCAAAGAATGAACAGGATATCTCGCGTACCGCCGTTACTTCTCTTAATGATGTAATTTATGCATGTGAAAACGTAAAATATCATGTAATGTAGAGCATGTTATGATGAAGATACACCCCCTGCCGCGCACGCTTTTGGTGGCTTTCAGGATACTGTTCGGATGTGGAGGCCTAACCTGAGTGCCCCTTTCTGCTGCGATTCCTGAGTTCCCGAGAGTGTGCAGGAGATATCAACCTTGACTGGCGATGACTGTTTCCACAGTGGAAAGCTTTTATATCGGCTGTTTCGTCGTAATCTGCTTTTGTCCTTTCGCTTCGAGGTTGGAGGAAGAGAGAGGAACGAGGTTCAGAGAGGAACGTGGTTCGGAGAGGAAGGGCTCATTTTTCTTGCCAGGCTTTCGCGTCGGAAGCGTCGGGGTAGTAAAACTTCTTCCAACGCATTTCTCTCCCTACTGGGCAACTTGCCCCACTCCCCATTCCGTGCCTCTGCATTCTCCTCCAGCCTCTTCACTTGGCTGACGGCCCCTCCCCCCTCTCCACTCTTTTGTCGCTCGGATGTTTTCGATGCGTCTTTGTTCTTATTTTCCGGATTCGCGTGCTCTCGTCCCAAATCCTCCCGTCTACGTGCGGAAGTGTACGAATGCTATAGATTGCTATTATGGTGTGGAAGTAGCGTCTGTAGGAGAGACCATAGTTTAGTGTGGGTTAGACCCCTATTTAAGAGTTATTTGTAGCGATCTTGTTTGTGTGTATGGAGGAAGGCGTTAAGGTATTATGGAAACCACGAAGTGCGTTGTTCCCGATGATGTACGACTCAATTGACCTTGCGAAATTCATGTTTTTCTACATGTTTATACGCGAGGAGAATTTTCCCAACGAAGTGGGCAACGAAGTGGCATCACGGAAGCACTTAGAGCACTTTCTCGGAGCAAAAAAACATCTTGGGACTTACATGCCACAAATTAGTGTCTGTTTTCAAGTATAGAGCAATATGTAACTGATATTCGGTGAAGAGGTAGCGTTAGGATGCCGGAGCAAGCGGCAAAAACGCTTGTAGATTGTCTCATATACCTATACCTACGAGGTATTAGTGCGTGATTTTGGCGTTGGAAGTGATGTCGTCGTGGTGTTAAGTTTCATTGGTCAGAACATTAAGAGGTATTTAAATACATATATATCAAACTTTATTATATATCTGTGGGTTATTCATTGAAAAAATTTACATAATGTGAATAAAATGGTATTTTTTCACATCCGTACAGTCAAGCATATGTCCTTAATTTCTCATAAACCCTCTACTCGGGATACGCGAATTTAATCACCTTAAAGTATCTACATTAAATATGAAAATTAAAGTGGTTAAGGTAGGTTATGTGGCCAGAAGGTGAGCAAGCTGAGCGTATGTTTGGCAACAGCGCTCTCCATAGGGGCTATTTTGTCTTCTAAATGTGGAGGGTCTTGAAGTAGTGTTCCTCATTTATGGCATTATTGTGTTAGCGCAGGGACTAGAGTAATGAAGCCTCAAGTGAACTTGAAACGTCACTTTTAAGGTGTTAACTTAATGGCTAGCTAATTAATCCAAGATTCCGAGTTAGTGACAAATTAATTAGATCTATGACGATGAACAAAGTAAACTGGCAGCTCTTTGTCCCCACTCATCAGGCACGTAGCCAGGGGGGCGCTTGAGGGTCTTAAGCCCCCCTGAAATTTCAAATCATATTGTTAGTTTAGTTTTACCATGCATTATATTGGATGAAAAATACAAGGGTTCGAGAGGGGAAAAAAGTAAGAACAAAGCAGTTTTCTATAAAGAAGAAGAAGCCATAAATAAACTGCAATTACGAATAAAATTGTACCAAGAGAGGACCCCCCACGCTTCAGATTAAGCTCCCACCCAAACCAAAATCCTGGCTACGTCACTGCCACTCATTATTTCGACGCTCGGATGTTTTAGATTCGTCTTAGTTCGTATTTCCCGGTTTTGCATGCTCTCGTATCAGGGGGAGAGGAGGCTGCGATGCCACTCCGTCCCTTAGCGGCAAACGAGCCAATGTTACGGTCAGACCACGGTTTAGTTACCCCATCCTCCACAGTCCAATTACCCCTCATTCCCTCCTGTGTGAGCGGTCGGAATTGATTGACGTGCACTTTTTTTCTGCCGTAACCGGTAGTTGGTAAGCGTGTCATGTCGGAGGAAATAGTTATTTTTTTGTCATCGTACATATGTGTATGTGTTGTCGCCGTCTCTGGAGCGAATCTCAATTAATGAGAAATGCGGAAAGCGCTCCTAATCTTAAAGAACGATTCTTCCCTCACAAACCGTGTCGAGGCCGCCGGGAACGGATAACTACCTTAGCCTCTTTTTGGTTCTTCGTTTTAGCCGCGACCTTTTGGGTTTTGATGCACTTTCATTGTTCTTGGAAACGTATATGTTCGGCAGCGCATGTCTTTTGCTGTGGCTCAAGGCTCCCTCCCATTTTTAGGAGCCTCTCCATTTCTTTGAGAAAATGTTTTGATGTGTAAGTATGTCTTGAAAGTTTGCACCATAAATTAAAGAAAGGATTGGAATCACATGTTGTGCTCGCTTAGGAGGATATTGAAGTCATGACATTGCACAATCGGCCATGTTGAATGGATCAATTTTATACGCCTGATAATGCCGGTATTAGTTGTATAATTGTCGCATAGCCACCATTATTTTCTCGAACTCAATGTAAATCACGTTGGTGACTACTCACCCCCTGCCACACACCCCTAAGGTGGCTTGCAGGGTATTTTGTAGATGTAGATTTAAAATGATAATATAATTTAAAAAAATGCATTTTGTGCTAACTTTATGCAAACTTCTGGACTATTTGCAAAAAAAGTAGCTTTCACTTCCATGCGCCAAGACTAGATCTATATTCTTTTTTACCAATTGTTCGGAGTACTGAGGTTATGTGCCGATTATTCATGATTTCATTTGCGCAATCGTTGATTTGTTCCAACAGTAATGGCCCAGCTCTTTCCTTCACTCATGCTTCCTGTTGGAAGAGTGGGAATCGCTTTAATTTTTGCTTCTTCTTATGTATTCCACTTACTTAGCCATTGAAAAGGAGAGGACTGTGAATGCAAAAGGACTGACATGATGATCAATGATAATATGACCAGTCTACAAAAATTAGCTCATTGACTTTTTTATCTTAAATTAGTTACCCGTGCCCACGGCCATAGATAGCAATATGCCCGTTCCTAACTGATGGACCTATTCTTGTTGCAACTGTTGCTGTTGATTAAGGCCCATCCATTTTCAGGAGCCCTTTTATTTGTTAAAGTATTTTGATGCATTTTCGGTCCGAATACTTGACGTGGTTGTCGCTTGGTATTTGGTTTTATCTATTCGCTTGGTCCGTGATACCGAGAATAATGGTCTAGCGCTGAGGTCGGCAAACTACGACTTGCTTGCCGCATTCGGCTCTTTGGTTGACTACCCTGGCTTTGAAGTAAAAGTGAAAATGATTATCTGACCATAGTTTCACATTTGAACTTCTAAAGAATTTTTGTCTCATGAGGGTGTTTTTTCTTCGTTTACTGAAGTTATAAGTAATATTATGTATAAATTGTTGTTACAGTACTTCATTTTCCCCTCATTTGTGAAAACATATTTATGGCTCAATTAATTTTTAATTTCTTGAGAGGGCAGGTTTGGGCCTTCCGTCTCAAATGTTTGTCGGCCCCTGTTGTAGCTGTTACAAAACTTTAGTTTTCCCTTATTTGTGAAAACATATTCATGGCTCTCAATTAATTTTTTGTGAGGGACAGGTTTAGGTCTTCCGTCTGAAACGTTTTTCGATCCCTGTTATAGCTCTTTTATTCATTCATGCTACCTGTTTGAGAGTGCAGATACGTGCGCATTTCTTCTTTTTATCTGATTGAACTTAAGGAGTCACTAACTGAAATTTTCAAGGGCACTCACCGTTTTGTCTTGAAATATTCACCCGTTTCTTCTTTAATAATTATATTAATAAAAATTTTTATCGATATAAATCAGTTCATTAGTTAAGGTGCATCTGTTAAAACTAAGAAATTAATTATGTTCTCTTTTTATTTGCAGGTATGATATGGACCGCAAAGGCGATTTCAGGTTGAATGTGGGATTTGATCCTCTTCAGTTGTCCAACGTGTAATTTCTGATAAGATTACAAGTATGTATTGGAAATAATATTGGCCCAAGCGATTGTTTAAAAAATAGTATTTTGATACGAATACGAAGTATACCTTCTACAGCGGACGTTCGCCATTCCTAATCTTACCTAGGTTTTTCCCCCATTCTCGTTTATACTAATATGAATTTCCCCTCCAATGTCACGTTTTCTCTGAGTAAATTTCATATTCTTAAAGAAATTCTTTTTTTCGTCAAATAATCCTATTTGGATTAACACATTTTCCCTTAGTTTTTAGTTGCTAAAATGTTAACCATTTACAGCTTATCGCAATGACCTACATTGATGGTAATTTAATGTATATTTTTATAGATCATTGCTGGAAGTTCGTTTACTTCAATGAAGCGGGAATTAGTAAAATTTTAACGATTTCAGCATATCTGGAATACCTGTGAAGGTGAATCGTGACTATACGCCTTTGTCGTATCTGAATCCGTGCGATCCAATCATGTGCGAAGTAATTTTCCCTGAATGGTTCCTGTAAAATGTTTATAATTAACAGGTTATCTTTGATGCCTGTATAGGTGGCAAATTTTGCTTTATAAATGTATGCTGGAAGTTCGTCCGCTTCAATTAAGTGGTCAGTTAGTGAAATTTTATAGCTGTCTAAGTACCTTGAATTCCTGCTTAGGTGACAAAATTTTATGTAGTTTTTATGGATATCGTTCATGGCCGTAAGCTCACCTGCGTCCGTCATGCTTAATGTCTTTAACAAAGCCGAGCCGCACAGATGGTCGTTTAGGAATGCCGTTTTTCTCCATTATTACGTCACCATATGCGCCAAACCGACCGTGTTTCGGTCAGCCCCATATTTCCTTCCTCACTACCATCGTACGATGTCCCACTTGGATTTTTTTTGTAGGCCCTGCGGTTTTGCAGTTAGCTCTATGCCCTCCGGCGCGAAATTAGGGCTACCGGTCAAATTTTTTTTTTAATATGGGAACTTTCCCTTCGGATTAATAATTCGCCCTTGTTGAAAAAGAACAAAGGCTCTTGCATAATAGCCTTAGTTCCTCATATTTTAAGCCATTTGTCTTGTTAGAACTTAATTATTAATAGTCGATTTGGTTTCTGTTTTCATTAGATTAAGGCGTGTTAAAGACTTTCGGCGCATTATATTAACCATGAATTGACCACTCTTGTTGGTTAATTTTACGTTATTGGCGTCTTAATTTTTCATTTTACCAGTGCTTTAAATATGCTTGATCTATACTTACTTCCCTCACTTCGTGAAAAATGGACTAGTTTTATGGAAAATTCATTTTTTATGCACAATGAAAGTTACATACTAGGATAATCATTTCCACATCACTGATCTCTGTTCACAAATCCTCGCCGGTCTTTAACCGTCGGGTGTTCAGCTACTGCCGACGTTTCGTTAGCTTAGCTCCTGTTTTCTCCTCGGGGTGCTGGATGAACTGTTGGCCTGAAATGGAGGAAAACTTGATAAGTCGTTACACTGGGAAACACCAAAGTGTCGTCATATATTATAAAGAATTGGAGGAGAAAAGATGCGATTACAATATAGCTATAAAATTATAGCCACTCCCAGATACAGCTTTTCAAGGATAATGAGAATTTATTACACACTGTTTGTGCAAAATTGAATGCATTGTTATTTAATTTTTTATTTGCAGCGTACGTCGAAGATATTCATTTGAGACAAGGAGCCGGACGAGATTACTTTCTGTCGTCCCCGACCTTTATATATCGTGTTTCTTATACTGTTCTTAGACTTAGAAGTTCTGTCTTAAATTATACTGTCATTTCGTTAATTTATTCCGAGATAGCTCCAGTGGCGCGCGGTACTTTATTGAAAACACCGTTTGCTATTGCTTTACGGCGAAGGTTAAGTAGCGCCAGCGTCGACTGGAAGACGCGGCCTGAAGTTGCTCTTCTGCGATTCCAGTTTTTCAGGTGTGCCTCTATGGCGACCGAGGAAGAGTGGCCATCGCTGCCAGAGTGACCTAACGAACCGCAACGTGGTCATTCATTTGGCTGTCTCCCCCTCATCCCGCCTCCCCCCCCCCCCCCAGCCGTCCATTCCTTCAGCCGGTGCATTCCTTTTTGCCACTGTCCGTCGCCACAGAAGAGGTCAAGAATTTCGATTCTTTAAGCCGGTTCCAATCGAATGTTAGAACGCAGCTCAAGGTAGTTTGAGTGGGATAACATTTCATGTACAATTCAATGAATTTGGCTTAGTTATTCATAAAAAGATCTCATATTTCTAATGATACAAAAATATCAGATATCATCACATAACTTTTCTGAATATTTGCCAAAAAATACATGCCAGTTTTCCATGGGATATGGTATGGCTAAGCGCTCAGAAGACAAATTATTAGGATAATAAGGAAGTTCTGACGCACAGATGGATTCAGAAAATTAACGATGGATTGTTCGTGTATTTTCTCAATTATGTCAAAGAAATAATTCATTATTTACCGCATTAATTATTATAAAATAGCAAAGAAAACCTTTTGTTGTGAAGGAATTTTCAGCGTATGGCGAGAAAAATTTGAGTCGAGTTAAAGTCTTATGTATGTATATGACTGCTGACTAATGAGAAGTTCAGTAAAATACAACAAATTTGTAGAATTTATTTTCCCAAATTCATTTCATGCTCTTTACAACAGCCTTAATTTTAAATTAAAATTAGAATATGGTCTCTATTATGACTCTCGCTCTAACTACCGTGGCTCTGGCCGGGGTTGTAGTTATTTTATGTCTGGAATTCACAATACACAATCTTTTCCTGTAAGTTTCATATGTAGAAATTATTAAAATATCGCACTCAATTTACCGAAACTTGCGCTTTGCCACAAAACGTCTTTATTAAACCTACGACGCGTTTCAGCTTAATCAACAGGAACAGACTTGCCGAATGTCGCGGTTACATTTATTAAATTATCGGCTTTCCATGGTACTTATTTTCGTTATGCTTCCATGAAATGAGAGCTTTCAGCATGTGCTCTAATAGTTGATGCTCATCTTCCAGAGAAAATATCGTTCAATTGAATTTGAAAGTGTAGGTATTTATGATTTTCAGGAAAACTGCATGTCATTAATTCATCATTGGTATTGGTATCGATTCATAAACATCTACATCTTCCGCACCTGATTTAACAAAAATTTTTGTTTCAAAATTAGATCTTAAAATTAAATTCTTAGAATTAGATTTAAATCCACGGTCGACCCGCTTATTAACACCATGCTCCATGTTCGATTCGCAAAGTCACACAGTCTTTAGCTTCCATATGTTAACTGTTGTTTACGCCTTTTTACAATAAGAAAAATACATGCAAATTCTTGTTCTTTTAGAAAATGTTATGTATTTTATAATTACCAATTTTACCATAACGCTCTGATACTGCTTTTTTGCCACCTGTTTATCTGGGAAATCGAGGAAAAATGTTGCCCTTGTCTGGTACTATTTCTCTAATTATTACCTGATATTGTCAATTTATTAGTAAAATATCATGCTACAATATGTATATATTGTATAAATAATCATACATTCAAGCAAAACTTATCCCGAATGTATTGTTGCTTGTGTTGAATACAACCATTAGTCAACGTCCTTAATATTGAGATAGTAATAAATTAGAGTTTTTAAGTTAAGTGGAGACAATGAATTTTGAAATCTGGGTTGTGGTGCGCTGTTAAGATGAGGAGGTAATTTTAAAACACCGACTCCTGTTGCCTCTGGAAATGGGTAGAAAGTACACGAATTCAGGACAGAGGCATCTGAATTGCGTTAACGGTAGTGTCCCATTCGTTCGAAACGCGCACATGGTGACCTTCCGTATGACTGAAAGCGTGTGCCTGAGATTGAACTCTTTGTTCTGTGCTTATCGGTTAGAAGGAATTAGGGCGACGTTGTTTTATTTCCCCTTTCGGTCGTCGAGATCATTAGCCAACTTGTCCATTGCGGTCACGGCCTGCTTGTCATCTTCGTCCGGCTTGTATTTAGTTTTTTTTTGCTTCTTAGGAACTTGTCCTACTCTTCGGCCTTCATCGAAGGTTGTGCCTTATTTAGTCGAAGCTTTTCCCTCTGTTTTCCGCACATTCTTCTCTTTGCGCTCCTCATTCATCATCCCTGGCTCGATTGCGTTACGTGTGTTATTCAGCAAAAGCTATATATACCTTCCATCATGAATTGTTTGTAATCGCCGATGATTCCGTCTCGAGAGAGAGAGTCCTTTCTCGGGCTATAAAATGTGTTTCGAATGGAGACCCTCGCCTACTATCGATTCAATTCATGTATCGCCAAGTTACTCTCACTGTAGACTTGCAATGGGGGCCGTGATGATAGTTTTTAAAAAGACATTCCTTAAGGTATTGGCGTGGAGTTAAGAATGCACTCTCTTCTCTATGGTAGTGATTTAAAAGAGTTATTAAGGAGGCGACTAAGAACCGAGTTCATTTGCACCTTGAAGGAAAGATGGATAGGTAGGTAAGTAAATGATTTTATGGGTAATTTAGTTGGGTGGAGAGAAACCCAGTGTCGGCATTAGCCCACTCTGAACGAAAGAAGCCAAGCGGATCACAGTTTAAGAATATTATCCGATGGGCGTAGTAATACTACACTTAAAACTTTAACCCATTTGGGAGGTTGTTAAAAATAAAAAGGACAGAGAAAATCGCTTATGTTGAAGTCCTGTTCTGGCGAGAAGAGATGTCGAATGAAAACGCATCGAAGGGGAGCAGTGAAAAACTCCTCAAAAAGTTAACAGTCTCGTAATAAAATTATTAAAGGGAGCACGAAAAGGAATGAGAGGATGGAATTGCCATAATCATCGAGAAAAACCATATATGGGATACACGAAGCAAATTTTACTGGATATTAAAATTAGAAATCATGTAGGAAACAAGTGCGCTCCGATAATAAGATAATAAGGTGTAGAGCTGCAACTAAGTAGTCGTTAGTCTGATGACTGCCAATGATAAAGAAACAAACCCAAAAATATTTTTTTACAAAAGTCGTCTTTTACCTAACCCCAATTAATCCTCCACTAATTGCAACTATTCCATCCAATCAATAAGAAAACAATCAAGAGTAGTTCTTTTAGAAAGTACTGAGGACCCGAGTTTAATTCAAAGGAGAATATTATACTCCCCCACTTCGTCGGTAAATTCGACCAACCAGTTAAAATGAAGGAAAACTTAGGTGTTTGGGCAATATTTTTCCCCTCGCATAATTCTAGCTACCAATGTGCTACAAACATTTTTATTCGCTAATTTGGCTTATTTCCTGACACCATCTGCCATATACCCTTAGGGCGGATCGCGAACAACGCTTAGCATTAGATTTCTCTTTTCAAGTTCACATTTTTCGACTTGTTCTTCCATGCCCATAGACATTCTGTACATTTTCTTACCTGATTTGTAGAAATTCTTCATTTAAATGGGCGAAATAATATTCATTTATTGCTGTTGGAATAGAAGGACCGGCAAAACTTCCATACTATTTTAGACACGAAACAATGGTTTCAGCATTTACTTATCATTTTCCATTTTTAGTTCCGAAACCATATTTAGTGTGAAAAATATTTTCTAAAAATTTTCCATGTTCCTGTTGCAAATACATGGATTTCAACTTTACCATCAAGTCAGCCCGGAAAGTATTTCCAATGCCATTTTATCGAAGATCGCTAATGTCTTTTGCTTCAATCATCAGACGAAACAATTGAGATCTGATGGTTATGATTCTATAAGGCAATTTCATATGTGAATAAACGGTGTGGGCCAGTGGAAATTATCGCCCTCGGAGCGTTGAAATTAACGTTCATGTATTTTGTTGATTTTCCTTTTTTTCTTTGCAATGCCGTGTTCACCCTTCTCCAATATTCTCCTCCCAGAAGAATTAACAATGGGATCCGGGATGCTTTTATCCCGTGCAACACATTTTTTTGCGCCTTCCATTTTTTTAATGTGCAGTTATTTTTATTTTAACATCGCCGTTGAAATTGTTCCCTCGGATAAAATCTGCATTGTGTCCTCCTCCTCCTACTGTGTTTTATGCATCTTTTTTTCCGAGTGTCTCATTCGTTAGATGTCTTTGCTCCGGGCGATTTGTTATCTTCTCTCCATTTCCTCCTCTCTCCCGCCCTGAACTTCACCCTCGCCGACGCGGCACACTCCCTTCGCCTCACCCCCTCCACCCTATTTCCCCTTCTCTATTCTCATCCCGGTCCTCTCCTCCCTTTTTCCCCTCCCAGTCCTTATTTTATCCCTCCACACGCCCCTCCCCCCGCCCACCTTCATCCCCCGGAAGAGAAGGGGGCATTCCCATTCACTCGTCTTCCCTCCCTATGTTGTCACTCCTCCCTTCCCCACCCATTCCCATCTCCCCTCCTTTCCCCCTCCCAACTCGCCTCCCGCGATGTATTCCATTTCCAGTCTCCAAAATGTTTTTGAACGCTTTGGTTTCGCCTTTTGTTTTCCTTCGAAGTAGGTGAATAGATAAGGCTGCTTTGTGAATATATAAGACTGCTTTATTGGAGCGAGATTGAGACATGGTATAGACCCTTATCCACCTACCCCTCGTCAAGTACATCCGTTCTTACAAGTTTCATAGCTAATTTAGATGAATGTGGTGCATAAAAAATGTTTACATTCATACAAAAATAATTTTTGTGCGATTGGTGTAAATGTGAGAAAAACGTAAGGATGGTATTTTTTGGCGAAAAAAGCCCTCTGCGGGGAAACACCTGCGCAGGAATGGGGGTGTGAACAACCTGCGAGATCTTCCTGCTGTAATTTAGTTAATATATTTTCACAAAATCAGCATAGAACATTTCGTCAAGAGCAATTAAGAGGGAACAAAAAAAGAAAAGTTAAAAAATATATGCCGATGATAGTTGTAAATGGAAAAAGTGAAAGAAATAAAAAGTAAACAAACAATAACTAGCTGCCAATCTGTGTGTTAAAACTCTAGAAGATGCATCGGTACTAGTGCATCATCGGTCTTTCGGTACGAAGTTACAGCTTTATATCGGGAGACGTGGACATGATTACATGATGAAATTCTTAGTAAGCCCCCTCAAATTTAATACATACCGGATTTAGCTGTTACAGTCATCTTTAAGGTTGAAAATGATTGTATAGCCTTGGATGTGACCGTGCATTTTCGGGTCGAAATCAAACTTTTCACGGGTTAAAATAGGTATTTTCATTTCAATCAGGCCG
Organism: Pyrrhosoma nymphula; assembly: GCA_963573305.1. Lineage (NCBI taxonomy): Eukaryota > Metazoa > Arthropoda > Insecta > Odonata > Coenagrionidae > Pyrrhosoma > Pyrrhosoma nymphula. The sequence goes on from OY754336.1 coordinate 8,587,635, forward strand.
ATGTTTGGTCTACTGAAATTCCACTCTTTCCTATTTTCTTGTTAAGTCCTTGAATATGATGGCGTAAAGGTTGAATGTCGCGACTGAATTGAAGTTTGCGTTGCTTATAAGAAGTATTTCCATTGCCTCAGTTCGATGTTGGCTGGAGGGATGGATGTGTTGCTAGTGGGGCGTAAGCATTAAAGTCATTAGTATGACCGTGGCTGGCTTCACTTTGTAGAAGTTAATTATATTAGTACTCATGATTAAAGACAAACTTACTACTTTTCTACATTTATTTTATTGTAGAACGCGTTTAACCGCTTGACGGTTCGTTAGGTTGCCTGACGATACCGTAAAGCGTTGAAACGCGTTCTACAATAATCATTTGTGTAGAAAAGTACTAAGTTTGTCTTAAATCATGAGTACTGAAGTTATTAACGCCCGTTCAAGGAATAAATGTTACGCAATTTTATACTCTTAGTGAAAAATGCCGAACCGAGTTTTGCTTGTTATACCCTCTTCAAATTTACGAAACAGTCAGATGTGTCTATGCTAGGTGAACTGAAATTCTCCATTCTTTCCTATTGTCTTGCTAATTCTTTCACGTCCCTGTACTTTCCCTTCCCTGCTGTATTTTCGCCCCTTTTTACTACCTATTCCACAAACGGCCAATCTTGTATACTCGAGCCAGGGTTGCCGTTTGGATTTATGTTTCCAAAATCAAGAAGTATTTCTGGTTTTCCATGTGGGAATTAGCGTTTTCTAAGGGGTAATAATTCATTTCTGACTTGGTTGACGTTTACTTTAATTGTTTACTAAATTGATTACTTTATTATTTGGCTGGAAATTGTGCTCAGATCATAGTTAGTCTTTCAATCCAAGCTGGTCAACTGCAGTCCTCTATTCTTCCCTATCCAAAACTTAACTTCACTTTAGTTTTTTCCCACTACCGTGTTTTCTAGTTCCGTGTTCTAACACTTTCTAGCAGTTCTACTTAGCCTTCCATTGTATTTCCTACTTCATTGTTTTTTTTAACGAACTGGTTTTGTCTCAGGTTGCGCTTAATCCAACGTGTTCCCCTATACTTAGGGTATGTTGCTCTATTAGGTCATTTCTTCATCGATTCTCTTGTCACCCTCTTTTCTCAATATTTTTCTGTCCTTTGGATCTTTGGCGACACGTAATCTAATCTACTGACTGCAAATTACAGCTCACTGCATCAAGTATTGCCTCGACCGAAATATTCGCTTCGTTTTCAGCCGAGAAATCTACGCTAGTAAGGCTGTACCTATATCCTGAGAAATACGTTTAGCACATTACCACAAACATTGTTTCTTGCAACACTAGTACAGGTACGCGGTCTCAAAAACCTCCTGTCATAAATCGCATATATTTCGCTAAATGAGCATATATTTCCCGTTTTTAAGCAGATACTTGTAAAATAACCCCTTATTTGTTTATATGCAAAGATTTAAAGATACTTGCTTACAATTTGTGATATTTCATCGATTTTAAATAATGTTGGCAGATTTGCTGAATTGGAAGTACCAAAGTGTGATTTTCAAAGGTTCCTAATTATTAAATGAAATATTCATAGAAAGATTTACGGTCGTTAGAAGCATTAAGCCCCATTTAAATAAAAGAAGTGGAAAGGTAAATAAAAAAGAATTCATCGACAAAAGACACAGGCTGCTGTATGATTTAAAACACTTAATATAAACAGACATGCGGCCTGACCGACTGCGGGTGAACGTTTGACTGATTTATTTTGAAAACTGTCAAAGAAAATATGTGAAGTAGATGATGTATTTGTGAAATTGTCTATAATTTTAAAGTACTGAATTTTTGACCATTAAGAAAAGAGGCTAATATAGATGAACCATATTTTCAAAATGGCGTCTGTCTTTTAGACTTCAGTTTTTTTAACTTTGGTAATGTTGTCTGTGGCTACGGGTTATCATTAACCACTACGTATGATGCGCGGTGACTATATGTATTTTATTTGTAAGCTATTATTATTCTGTTAGTTGGATTAGTACTTCTTAAGTGGCATATCGTCAATTCAAAGTAGTTAAACTGGACGAGTTTAGTTTAGCCGCGGTCTTTTTTGTTGCTCTTTTGGAAACCGCATCAATATAGAATTAACTTCAACTTAAGAAATCAACTAGTAAAGACCCTTGTATATAGCATTATGCTGAATCGAAGTGAAATTTGGAGACTCGGGGTAGATGAGAAGAGGAGAGTAGTAGCGTTTGAATTATGGTGCTACCGGAGGATGTTAAAAATACCCTGGCTGGACCGGGTAGATAAAGAGCTGCTACAGAGAGAGAGAGAGAGAGGGAGACTGTACTTGCATGTTGTGATGAAGAAACGGAATGAACTCTTATCGGACATATTTTGAGGCACGAAGACCTTGTAAAGAACATATTGGAGGGCTCAGTTGAGGGGAAAAAGCTGCAGAGGAAGGCCTAGGTTGTCCTATGTGGAGCAGATCGTGAAGGAGACAGGCTGTCCTTCCTATGTAGAGTTGAAGAGGCTGGCCCAGTACCGAAAAAATGGAGGACTGCTGCAAACTAATCCCAGGATTGTGACCGAGAGAAAGAGAGACTGGAGACTTTCAATTCGCAGTGATCCGCAGCTGTTGGTAGTGGTGTGGAACCCGCTTGCTCCCGAAGGAATGGAGATCATCCCCATACACTTCCCTTACCCACGCTATCTCTCGCTATTCCATCTCTCCGTTTCCCCTCCATTCCCCTCCATTTCCACTCCCAATTTTACCGAACGCTTTCATTTTACCTTTCATTTTTCCCCCCGAGGCAATAAGGCGCTCCCTTTTAGCCCTGTTGCGTGTGCATGAAAATGCGGGATTTTGTGGTATTTAGTCACTGTAGGTGGCCGTGGAGCATTATGTTCTTCCGTGTCTCTATCCCGGGTAATCTCCCTCCATTTAATCCTTGGAAAGTGGGTATTATCCTAGATTTTTCTAGATTTTCTTTCTGCAGGGAATAATGCCGGTTTATTTTCCATAGCTACGTTCGAAGTCCCGTATAAATTTCTTTCTTATATAAAATTGTTTTTCTTCCAATTAATACTTAATGAAATATCATTTTACTTCAAATAAATACTTTTTGCGTTATTTGATCACTTGTATTTTATCTCATTTATTTCTTACCACACGATGTTATTTTGCCTATACTTACATCAAAGTATAGAAGCTGCTTTTTAGATGAAAATTCTTCACAATAATTTCCATACCTAGGCACCCAAAGAAGCGTGTATAGTTTTTCTGTCAGAAGATATCTGTCCATATTATATGAAACTACTTTCAATCTATGAAGTATCTACTTACGCAGAACTTTTTTTTCTGCATCTCACCTCTGCATCATATTCAGTCGAATAGGAGCTAAGCACCCACCCCTTGATATTGTGAGTTAGGAATTTAGTAAAACAAGAAAATTATTAACATGTATGTATGTATAACCGAACTCGCTTTTCAGTACACTCTCCATGGAAAATTGGATTTTTTAATCCTTTATTTTGAAAATAGGAATCCTTCGGCTTCCATAGTAATGTTCCCTTTAGCCACCTCTCTTTGTGTTTTTCTCTTCTCTTTGGTTGCCGAGAGAGAAAATGAGGTTCGCGTATTTTGCTTCGAGTATGCGAACAGATATTTGATAAGCGAGGCATTTTTCGAAGTTGAGTGTATTATCCGAGGCGAAACAAATGGTCCTCTTATCCTCTCCACCTCTTTCCTCACCTTGCTCAGTTGTTTGGGTTGGAAGATAATGTCAATAAATATTTCATGTCGGAATCCACTCACTCAACGAATCCGGGACCCATAAGTTCGTATCCATTTGCTTTCCCCCTTAAGCTACCACTCGCCGTTCAATGGAATTGAGCGACTCACATTTACTTTACTCCCGCGGTAATGTAGCCATGATTGGCTGGAATTCTTTTTTCCAGGAAATAGTGACCATGAGCATGGGATTTTTATGTTTTACTTCCGATTGGAGTATTACTCGTATTTTATAAACGCATTTACTCACTCAGTGATACTGGGGCTCTACGGGGGGGTATCGAATTACCAAAGTTTTTAGTTTAGGAAACGTAATAGGTTGGAAAAGTTGCCTTTTTGGTTCAATAATAAGTGTGCAGAAGCACGGCTCTGAGAAAGTTCATCTTCAGCCTGACCAAGTAGCTCAAAAATACGAAATTTTAGTGAAAATTGCGTTTCTTTTAGGTAAGTTAATTTTTTGACGGAGCGTACATACTTTTGGTTAAATGGCTGTTTTAATGTGTTTGGATTGAGGAACAATTATATGTATTGAGCCATTAAAACCGATTAGGACGAGATATTATACTTTTAAAAGTGTAGGAAACACTATTGAATGTAACAGTTCTATGGTAGTGAAGTTGCTGGAAATGACTTGGTAGGATGCGTAATTTAGTCGGCCGACGGCTCGTCTTTCCCGTATGCTACTGCATCTCTGTTGATCATAGGTGTTGTTGACAGTGCTGTGACGAATAAAATTAGTACGAAAATAATGAAGAAAACCCGAAGGCAGAAAAACGGCTGTAGCAGATCAGAAAGGTGGAAATCAAGGGAAAAGGAGTCTCATGAAGCTTTGAAAATTCAAGAAGATTCGGAAAACGCTCAAGATCTATCAGAGGACGACGAAGGAGATGAAGACTAGGTGCCGACAGCAGAAGCCTTCAAGAACTCAGGCTTTCGTTGACTAAATTTTCTCTCGCTGCAGATAGAGTTGGTATCGGTCACGGATCTGCGGCTTTGCTCGCTCCTTCATTAGCAAGTGATATTCAAGAGTCTACATCTGATGGAGAAAAGTAAGCAGTGTTGTAACCAATAGCCAAGCTTTACGAGAAAGGAAAAAAATCCAGATCTGCGCTTCAGGAACAAACCGGCAAAGATTTAAAAATTCCGGCAGTCTACTTTTATGGTAGACAGGACTTAACCAAGGTTAATGAAGTTGATCAAGATGGAAAGAGCCACCAACAACTGAAAAATGAAGAGCACATTAGCCTAGTGGGATAACCTGGTTGTATTTACATTGACCACGTTACGAGCGACAGTAAAATAGCTGTGGATATAACAGAAGCAATATGGTCATCGCTGACGAAAAAACTAGGCCTTAATGTTACCTGTGTTGGTACCGACGGCGAGAACACAAACATGGGAAAAATAGCGGTGTTATTAGACGCCTGGAAATTTTGCTTAAGAAACCGCTGTTTTGGGCAGTATGTCAGCTCCATTCGAATGAATTGCTACTGAGACACTTTGTGAAGGTTCTGGACGGAGGTACCAGTGGGCCATCAACATTTTCCGGACCAGTAGGGAGGAATTTAGCCACCGTTGAGACCTTGCTTGACACCCAATTCGCTGCAGTACCTAGTCCGGACTTACCTACATATGAAGACGACATCGTTGAAAACTTGTCTACCGATCAACAGTATCTTTACAAGATATGCCATGCTGTTGTTGCTGGGCATTGTCCCACTTCCTTAGCGATCTTACACTGGTCACTTACATCATGCGCGCTGGATAACAATGGCTGTCCGTATCCTGCGCCTTTAGATCTCAACCCCGCAGCCCTGTGCTTCTTTGATTCATCTGGCAAAGTTTGTCATGCGTGTCTACGCTCCAATGTGGTTTGTCATTGAAAGAAATCACACAGTGAAAGATGGAGCCGCGAACCTATGGAGGACCATGGCTGCTACACGGTACCTTCCTTCGCGAACACGAAAACTTGTTGAAGATGTAATTCAACAAAACGCCTTCTACGCTCACCCAGAAAGCGTTTTGGTTGCCATGCTCGCTGGTGAGCGACCTGAAATAAGAACGCTGCAGCGCTACGAATCATAAATGCAAGAAACCATCAAACGGAAGAAATTCGTCAATTCATCATCCCGCAACTCAAGTTCGACGCGCCATCTTATGAGGAGATGATAGATTGGGACAAATTCACTGTCACCGAGCCACCACTTACTGTTAGTCTCTCCCCCGAGGATCTTCAAAACATTAAGGATGGCTCCAATGAACCTATAAAGCAGCTTGCTACATTATTTGCCCTACCAAATAATACTCAAGCAGTCGAACGAATCGTAAAAGAGTCACAGAAGCCTCACGGCAAGTCTACGGCCACGATGTAAGAGACGGGTTGAGACGAGCGAGGATCCTCTCGCGACAGCAATTACCACAAACAGGAACAAAAGCAGACTTCAAAGATATCAGTTAGTTAGCTGGTAATGCGTCCACGGGTGGGTAGGCGGGTGGGTCTCGATTAGCAGCCACCTCCTCGTGGTGAGTCCTGGGTAGTTCACTGCAACTGAACTATCGAGGAACTGCTACTTCCATGGTGTTGCCTAAAATTTTTAAAGTATGTTATCTCGTCGCAATCGGTTTTAATGCCTCAATATAGTTGTTACTCAATCCAATTACATTAAAACAGCCATTTTATCAAATGTGTGTACGCTCCGTCAAAAAATTAACTTACCTATAAGAAACGCGATTTTCACTAAAATTTCGTATTTTTGAGCTACTTGGTCAGGCTGAAGATGAACTTTGTCAGAGCCATGCTTTTGCACACTTATTATTGGACCTAAAAGGCAACTTTTCCAACCTATTACGTTTCCTAAACTAAAAACTTTGGTAATTCGATACCCCCTACTCTACGGTCCCTACCCAAATACTAAGTCAACCCACAGAGGCTACTTGCCATAAGAATTTTAGCGTCTGCTTTGCCGTGAAAAGTTTGGCTTGCATTTTCATTAATTGCTGGATGCGATACTTAAAGTATATGTCACACTTGCTGAAATCTACTGTGATGCTTTTGAAATGAATATTCGTTTATTATTCTCCTTTTGACACCTCACTCATCAAATATAATTATTCTTGCACTCTTGAGTGTAGTGATCACGTTTAATATAAATACAGAGTATTTGATTGATTTTGTTCCTGATTTTGCACCTGTTTAGGAATGCAGGAATTATTTTGCGTAGTGGAGAAGTTAAGCAATATATATTGGTATAAATTCGAGAAAAATTTCAAATTAATCCGTAAAAAGGGGGGAAAACCTGAAGTGAGAAAACGTGTTATGGCTGGATAATGCGGTTATATGGCCGAAGAAGCATAATGTTCTCTCGTCGTACATTTTACTTTGCTTTGGTTTGTGGAGAGGAGGCTCGAATTTCTCGTGGTGGCTTGGCGAAAAGATTTTTCGAGGAGCGAGGGAGTTGTATTTTCCGTGGCAAAAAAATGGTCCTCCCTGATCCTTTCCATCTCCTTGTTCCCCATTGTGTCTCTTTTGTGTGCTCGGGAGTAAAACGCTCAAGTGATTATTTTTTCTTCTTCTTCGTCGGCATTCGAAGCACGAGTTTATTGGTCTCGCGAAAAGAACGCATGCGGCATCGATTTGTGTAACTCCTTTTGTTATTCCGTTCCAAAAGTCGGGGATATCTCCCCCGAGTGACTAGAACCCTCTTCTTCTTAAATAAAAAAATCACCCTTGTTTTATACAAATCCGTATTCTGCTGGCGGTCCTGCTGCATTCTCCGCAATTGATTTTCGCTTATACCAAAAGAAAAAAAATTAATCTGGCTTCACGGTGGAGAATCGGAGATAACTCTTTCGGCATCAAAGTTGGGGATTGCTCTTAAGTGCCTCTTTTGGAATTCAGCTTTCTCTTGTCACAATGTCTTGTCTCCGTATCAATGGAAAATATTGCGACGTAAACAAGCTTGGAAAAACCTCGTTGATTTTTCGCGGGAATTCTGCGTTTCCTCGGCCGAGAATTTGAAATTTATCGTTTATAATTATAATTTATAGTCCATTTAATTCTTGCGTAAATCCTAATTACCTTCATTTTGTCATCTCATTGTTAATATTTATCGTCTCATCCCATCGTTAATGTTTATGGCCAGAGTTATTTATTTAATAAAAACCGTGCGGAAAAAAGGGATACCTAGTGAAATTGCATTATTAATACGTTTGTAAATCAGTTTGAAACTTTTTCTAAAACTACTCATAGATATTAATTGCTAACCGTGTTTTTCTCTAGGTGTTTTTGTCGAATTTAATAATTGTGATAAATATATTTCCTAAAATCACCACATAACTATACTGGTTAAAGGTAATCTGGTTATTTTTTGCGGGAATAGCATTTTATACCCGGAGAAATTAAGATTTTTCTTCTTTCTTTTAAAAGATTTCTGAAATTTCTACTTTCTTAAAAATAATAACTGAAACTTAAAAAAATCATACAGTTGGCCAAGTCTTGGATATTGGCTGAGGAAGATATTGTTAATTGTTTATAATATATATTAATCTTTATTTCTATTAGTGCATTTTTATAAAGGTATGGTACCATCATTAATGTATTATTAACTATTTCACTTATTTCTTAATATATTTGATGACTATGTAAAATAATATATACCTATACTATTATTTTATTTGTTAGCAATATAAAAGCTTTTGGTGAGTTGTGCGTCTGCACAGGTTTTCCTTAGAGGCAACCTTGCTTTCATGTAAATAAAATGTAATTTAACGTATCAATGTTATTGCTGAAAGCAATAAATTTACTTAATTCCTTTTACCTAACAGTTTTTTTAAGTGATGTATTTAATCCTTAGAATGATGAAGTAAATCCTTTTCCCACGTTCACTGGACTTTATCATACAACATAGTGTGGTGGAACACTGTGTATCTCGGCACGACCTATGGACCGATCGCAATTCTTCGAAACTCCATTAAGTTGTTGCCTCTGAAGGTAGTATAGGTATCTCTTTTACGTCAATTCCTGGTTTTGGACTTTTCATCAAATATGCCCTGCATTTCATCTTAGAATTATTATTAATGAGATCTTGTCTGATGAGAACTGAATAGGATTCACGAATGTCCCATAAGTGTTGGTAGTGCTCTCTTCACCTCTGGCTATTGTTCCACCAGTAGTTCTAATTGGAAAAAGATGAACGGATTGTGAAGCTACGAATGATTTTTGCGCGTGTTAATTGAATGAAATATTTTCGATGGGCAATTATTTTTAGGAGACATTTCTTTTTCATCCCCTTATTACCAAATAAAACGACCCAGCGTAACGATATTATTTTGGAAATTTTGTCATGTTTCTTCAAGATAACTATTTGTTTGCAACACCTTAGGGCTCATTTTTTCTTTCTCGTGGCGACCCCGTTTGAATTAGTTTTCAACTTACATTTTCATTTTTTTTTACTAAATGCTATTTAGAATTTTTCATCATTCGTTCATATTTCCTCGTTCTCCAGTATCTCGATCAGTTTTCTATGATGGAATTAGTTTTACGTGTCTTGCCTTATATTAATTTATTTCCATGCACTTATAATAAGTAATCGTCTTTTGATTCCAAGTAATTTCTTGTCCGAACTCCTCATATTTCCTTATTCCTTTCGTTCAATGGAAAGTTTGTCGCATATTTGTCATAATGCAGTCATCCCTAACAGCCGACTCTTTATTCGTATTCTTGAAATAGGTCTGTCTCAAGTGTAAACAGTTCAGCGCTGGCATGTTACCAAGTGTGAATCGTTATCTGGTATGTGTACTCGTGTCTTTTCAGCTTGGTGTGGCTCAGCGATGAGCTCATAGGGAGTATTTTGCTCGGGAGTATTTTGCTCGGATGCTTGAATCTATCGACTATGGAGCAGACGGCCGCTTATGCCTACAGATTGTGATGCGGAGCGATCCAGTTGTTATTCGCCAACTCAAGTGGTTTCTACTTTTCACTGTCGTTGCCATGTGGGTCTCCTTACGATTCCATTGAAAGGATTCGTTTTTCCTTGATCAGTGCTCCTTATAAGTTGGTACTTCTTCCCTGAGTAGTTTGCGCCGCGTGACATTACCTTGGTAGTCGTCAAGTCGATATTGTTCTTCGTTCCAGCGTGCCCTTGTTATTCTTCGCATTACATAAATGTATTTTTCTTATTCTATCAAATCCGCGTGATTACATCGAATGCTTGTAATTACAATGTGTCCAGGTGATTTCTTTGGTTTATTAAATACCCAATGTTTTAAACATGGTGTGCCTCGTTCAAAGTTCCTGTGTGAATAAATTATCTCCCGCGTGATGCATGATATCCACGGCGAACAAATTATTGATATCTGCGGTATTTCGTAAATGTATAAGTCTCTTATATGCAGAGTGACTTCATCTCTGTACTTACTTCAAACGTTGGCCTCTTAGCCTACGCTATTAATTTACGCCGTTAATATTCTAATGCGGCTGTTATTTACCGTAAATGTTTCGTAGTTATTGAAGCTGTTGGTATAAGGATGCCGTCCTATTTGTTTTAGTGATTTCTGTTAAATTTGGTGACAATAACTTCTTTATCGTCATGTGGCTCCCTGTGGTACTTGTTATTTTTCCAAGTTTCATTTTGCGGAATGGGTTTTGATTTTATCCCTTGTCCCATCATTCATCAGCTGATTCATTAAGTGTATTGCAGTTTAAGTATAAAATCTGGGGACCGATCGATCGGTTGATTGATCGCAATCTTCGACCGGATTTCATTTTCTCTGTGCGAATTCATGAATAAATCATGCGTGGTGATCTAATTAATTTTTTGAGCATCGCTGAAAATCACGTCACCAGTTGCTCACTTCTCTGAACCTCAATTTAATCCAAGTTTCTTTGTCTTTAAGTTTATTTTATCTGATTTTAAATGCGTAAAACAAAGTACTTTACCATAAAGTCCCCTACTAACTTTCCCGAAGATTGAGTTGGAGTTGTTTCCGAAATAAATTTTACACCCATACAATCATTGCTAATTTAAGAGCATTGTTTATAATGCGTAAATTCAAACGCACTCATCAAAGGTTAATTAAATATTTTAATCTATTAATCTGTTAATTATAATTTTAAGTCATTTCATTATTTTTAAAATATTGAATCCACGGGTTTAGGGGGCCACTCTGGATTCATTCGATTTTATGATCGTAAGCGTGAATGCCTGGTAAACTATTTTAAGTTTTGACATTCACTGCGTCACTGTCGGGACCTCTGTAATTGTGCTAGTGATTTTTCTCTCGTCTTTTCTGTTCCATCTCCCGCAACGCCTGGGAAGTCGTTACGGGTGATTTCGTCTTGCCTTGGGGACATCCTGAGGAAATTCAAGGCTAGTGCGGCGTTAGGCGGCTAAGGAAAACTCATCGTCCTCGTTGAACCATCATTTAAGAGCCCATATGTTTAAATCCAGTGCTCTCGCATTCATCAGCGGTGACACCGCGAAGATCGAGTTAGCGTTATATCCTTTTCCGTATTCTAGTCATGTTCTTTGTGAGAAATACCGTCAATTGCTTGCACCGTTAGTTTTATAAATTAATATTTGACTTTTGGGGAAGAAATATTCATAGTTCAAAAATGTTCTCTGCTGTATCTCACCAGCTTGCTGGGTCTCTCGGGACACCCTTTGCCAGTAGTAAAACCTCTGTGAAGCTTGTGCAGCTTTTTTCTTGGGTAGGTCATTCAGCGTATTCATTGGTGTGCCCATAAATATTCCTTCCCGTTTTATAGCGGAAATTTTCAGTTTTCTTTTGGGTGTTCAAAATTATCTCAATTTTTGAAACCCGCGGTGGGAAGTGGTGTGGCATGCTAAAGGTTATGCAGAAGGGGCTAAACATTCCCAGATGTCCAATAAGACCACATTGTGTGGAGGTTCCTTAATTTAAAAGGTGATTATGAATAGTATGAATTGAATCAGTATTTATCAGCAGCTCTTGCTGAATGAATGATTGTATTGAATCCTTACTTCGGCTTAATTTTTATTTGTAGTGTATCTACCAAAGTATATTTTTCTCCTCTTATGGAAATGTTTTCCATGGTAACGAAACTACTTTACATAGTTTGAGTTATGTACATGTGTTACATGGGCATGAAACTGATTAATGAGTTATTATAACAATTTTAAAGGCAAAAACATTACTTAAGAGGGTACTAAATGGCGCTGCGTTGATCTCGACTTCGTCGATATTTTGGTATTTTTCAAAGTTTAATATCTTTATAAATAGATGAGTCCACGAAACAAAGGTTTTACTGTTAATTCCTCATAAGGATTGAAGGACTATAAATTGGCTAAATTTTAATTTTTTATTTTCATGCCCAACAAAGGTAATGGACATTGAACTTTGAATATTTTGAAAAATCAAGAACTATAAAAATGTTTAATTAAAAAACCACTTATATCCACTGCTTAAAATTCTGCAAACTTAAAGCATGTACCTATCTTTTTCAAATAAAAAAATTACAAACATTAAATCTCTTGCCTTCCTAAATTAAAAAATTGTAAAAATTGATATTTTTTAGTTAAGTGATGAAAACTTTGAAGCAATATTTGGACCCTTAAGACTTAATTTTAGGTGGACATATCTCCATACCTATATTTAAGTTCATTATTTACTGAATCGATTGGTTTTTGTTGATTGTTCTAGGATACACAGAATCGGAGATACATATTTGCTTAAATGCAGAGCACTGAAATAACCTAAAATCAGTGTTTCGTTAACATAAAAATGGCCACTAACAGGGAAATAAAAAAAAATAAAATAATGACATCTTTGTATTCTCAATAAATGGTAGTTTGTATGGTAAAAATATTAAAAAACATCAAGCAACCAATTTAACTTTTTCTGGACCACTTAATAGATATAGATTGACCCCTCTATCCTAGTCATTAATTATATTTTTATTTATTTTTATTTATATCAATAACCTGAATACAGCCTCGAGGACCATTTTACATCAGGCGTTGTAACAAAGGACAACACATACAGCCATGTCCTGGGAGGAGAAAAATCCTCCCCTGGCGGGATTCGAACCCGCGACCTTATATCTGTGAATGACAATACAAATGAGCGAGAAATATCCATGAGCCAGCGATTGAGAGGTTAGCTATAGCGAAATTGGTGATTGTCGTCAGCTATGCGTCTTTTGGCTACTACCATGACTGTTGAGATTGAAGCAGTGGTGGAGTAGTGATATATAGTTTCCGCCAAGGCTATATGAAGCTTATTTACCGTATTCTCAGAAATCTTCATTATAATTAACCCAGGAAACTCACTGGCGTTTTTTCCATGGTCATTCTTTTCCCGATTCAGTCTAGGAACGAAGAACAATGGTGAATTTTACAGTTGAGTTTGAAGGTGCTCTCGATTTTTGATTGGCTTTTAGAAACTTTTAAACAATAAAATTATATGTTAGACTTATTTTGACTGTGTCACTCAGCTATCACTCCGGTGTCCGAGGTGTGCAACTTAAGTTTCATATATTTCGTCTGAATTTTGTGAAATACATTAGCCTTCTATTTATGATATCAGCGATAACTCGGCAATGGTTTCAGGAAAGTCAGAAGAATAGGTTGTGAATTTTACCTCGGACATGAGTCGATTAGCTGATGGGAGTGTGGCCGCATTAACCTCAAGGCTATCATATTGAACCGCTTGTATCATACGTCGGCTACATGGGTCTTAAAAGACGTCACTTCGAAGGACGTGTAATGTGAGATATGGCTAAAGTCTTCGATGAATGGGAAAGGCAAGTCCTGATGATAATTAATCGACTCCGTATTTATGCTCGACAATAGTATTGCCCTTAATAACTGTCTTCATTGCCTTGCTGGTCAAAGGGTTAAAGGCATGAGCATTAAAGGAGATCGCTCAAGGCAGCGGCGTTGTTATAATTCACCTATTTCATTGCGGAGCTGTAGTGTACTGGTCGATTCTATTTTTTGAGCGCACGTAAATATTTCTTGTTGACCCAGTTTGGAGCTAGCCTCATCATTCTGGCTGCATAAACGAGTGAAAATAGGCAGGTCATTCGCGCGAAAGCTACCCTCCCACATTATATTCATACACTTGTATGTACATACATAACTAAAAAGAGCGTGCGTTCGGTCTGAGGGGCAGCCGAGCGTTGACGTAAAAAACAGGAATTCCGCTGGAAACGTTGGGACTACCTGCTGTGGGAGTTTTTTTTTCTCATCAATTCGTTCCAGTGGCCGGCGGTGGGCAGCGATATCTCGGAGGTTAAAATTATGCAAAAGGCTTTGCTGGATTCATTTCCGTGGCGCATCTAGGGGATGAATTTTTCTATCGGGCTGTGAATGAGGTATTTGAAGGGGGGTTAACGGTTTTTTGAACGCAATGCGCCGGATAAATGCCTGTCGATACGGCTAAATGCGTGCAGTTGTGTGGCGTGCCTCACGAGTTGCATGTCTCTCTTTCCGAAATACGTGGCAATCCTCCCCACGGTAACCGCTGAGTGACGTCCTAATTTTACAGTAATGATAGAATAATCCAGTCCCCTGCTCAGTGGACTGGAGAAAAGTTAAAATACTGGAGTATTTGAAGGATGATCTAAATTATAGTTTCGCATAAATGAGTACACTGTTTGTGGCTGTATTAGTGGAATTGTTACATAGTGGTATTAGAAAATGTCTTTGGTGCTACCGTCAACAAAATATTTTTGTTCGGAATGCTACCAACTATTTTCTGTTAGCATTTTATTAATCCAGGTCTGAAGTTTTGAGGTGTAAAAATTTGTGTGAAGTTTTTACATAGCATGGGACTCATTATCACCGAAAAGTGCATAGCCAATTTTTAATTGAAGGATTTTTCGATATTTATTTTTTAATTAGCCTAGCCAATTAGTTCCTTATAGTAGTTTCTTCTGCCAATTGGTGTGTGGAACGAACTGCATTGACTATGAGTAAAATTAATTATCTGGATATAGCTTATCAAGCCTTTTTAAAATGCCCCTGGTGTCGGAAAACGCAATTTTATACGGTCTGTCAAGACCAATAAGCCATCTTAATGATTTCGGCAATATGCGTACAGTCGTGAGCCTTTCGTTGGAAATAATCACACATCTCTTCTTCTAAGCATTCACCTATGTGGCCACCGCTTTTGTGAGATTTTAATTTCAATGTAATGAATCCACAATTTATTCCTCATTAGTTAGGCAGAAAAAAGTGGCGATAAGTAGTTCTTAAGTGGAGAATCATTTGACCGTTTAAAAGAGAACAATATGTTAATTGAGGGCTTTTTTCGGCAATGTTTATTTATTATAATCACCATTTTGTGCATTTTTCTAGCCAATTATCTTCTTAAATTTATCCTGCGAGAATGAAAGGCGAAAGATACCACACTTAAAATGAAACCAATTAAAAGGCCTTATTTAGCGAATCAAACTTTGTTTCTATGGAAGTGGACAATGAAAACGCATGAGGTGTATCGGCGACACATGGATAAGGTTTTATTAGATAAGTTTGAAAATTGGAATGCTACTGTAAATGATGCGAGCAGATATTTATCTAGCATTCATAAGGAAATATGTGCCAAGCGTTCGTGGACTGCAGGTCGCTAGTCCCACCACCTGTTCTCATTGAGGTTGATTGTTAGCTCTTTTGCAACGGAGCGCTGGGTGTCCGGTGGGTGGGTGGGGGGGTCATTTCCATGAGAGGTCCAATCTGAATGATGCTCAATTCACTCTCGTCCCGAGTCTGGATTTCGGGTGCGGTCAATAGGCTCCTGACCTTAACTTGTTTGGAGGTACAATCGGTGAGCCCCGAATTTCGTGCACTTGGCTTCGTGCGGTGAACTTGATAAGGACTGCCATCGTGCCGAGGAGAAAAAACGTGCGGCCCCATTCCTAGAACTATCGGTGAGGCCTTCCTGGCGCAAATGAACGTAGTTAATGACGTGAAGTTAATTGGATGTGGCGACAGGGCATCTTGCTCATTCCGAGCCTTTTGTTTGGTGTCCTAAAACCCTTCATCCTTCGAAGGAGTGCTGCTGCGGACATCGGCGGCGTTAGGAACTGCGTCACCTTTAGGAGGCTCGCCGTGACTGCTCGAGTTGTAATTAGAGTGGAATCCCGCATTTTCCTATGTGTATTTTAGAAAAATACTACTTCCAGTGATGACATGCATTAGCTTATGGAACGGTCAATTTAGGTACTAAAATGCATTCTGATGGAACTTTATTTTTTAAATGAATACTTTACCCAGCCCAGAATCCGACGTAATATAACTAGCGCTTACTAGCACTACAGAGTATATTGCATTAATATGCGCATTTGGCCGTATTATAGGAATATGTAACGCAGTTAATTAGCAGTGATGACATTAACAAAACATGAGAGAGAGGAGTTAAAAAAAGAAAGTGCGACCAACAAAAATAATAATAGCTATTTCACGGTTTTGTATGCGAGCTTACTCATTTTGTCTGCAATTAATGGAGTAATCTTCCGATTACTGAAAAACTAAGATGCTTTGTTGCCTTCATTTATTTGCCATTGGATTTCATGGGAAAATTCGCGTCTTGTTTGTTTTTTCCTCAAACAGATTTTGTACGTGGCCGGAAATACCATTTTTCCTGTTTAACAAATTTTTTCCCTTTAGCTCAGGAAATTTCAAGCTTAATCTGTGGGAGAAATAGTGAGCCATGATTGGATTTTGTTGATATTCTTGGATAAACCTTAAGTAATAAGTGTACGAAATAAATTGCATACGTTTCATTTGACTTCGTATATTAATGCGGATTATTGTTGTCGCCATAAGGTTAAGAAAACGTTAATTGGTTTGAATGTCGCTGCCCGAATTAAGAAAATTTTGTTCGTAATTGGTTTCCCGCATCGTAATTTAAAAGTGTCACTTTTTGTCGCCACTGCTGAAGGCATCGTCGGACTTCCAGTTCTGGCACTATGGCGAAGTTGTCAGTTGCGTAGAAGAAACTTTAGTGACAATATTATGGTATCATGTTGGTGTGGGGGCTAGAGTGCTGGCTTCTTATCACGTAGGCCCGGGTTAGAAACCCGGCAGTGGGGTGTATTTTTCCCGGTGGAATCCCGATCCTAACTTGAGTACTCTGTGGAGAGCGCACTAAGCTCCGTACACCGTCCATCTGATGGGACGTAAATCTGTGCGGTCCCCTGGCGTCTTTCGTTAATAGTAGACATTTGAACGCCGGGTTTCGCTCCTCCCTTCATCCGTCACCCAAATAATCCTTCCCTTACCATCCTACCTACCTCTCCTCAATGGAGCAACTGCCCTCGTGTTGTCAGTCGCATCCCCCAAATAATCCACCAATCAGCCTTCGAAATGAAAGTACGAAGCGGGCACCCCAGAATGTGCCATTTTTTAGAAAGAGGACACGTTTTTCTATTATTAATGCAAATATGAAAAAATCGACATCAATTTCGTTCTACTGCGGTGGAGCCACCTTCCCTGGGCGTGATATAATCCTTGTGGACCTTCAAAGCGTTCGAGAGGGAGAGAGAGGTCGGCAAAGGCGTTTGTGTGGGCGTCCGGAGTGTGAGGGAAGGGCTTTAAATTCGAATGCTTCCACGTGACCGCCCGTTTATTGGCGGAGGATTTATTATTTTTTAGAGAAACCGGCGATCCCAGCGGTGCCGGCCGCTGCGGCACCTCGCTCCTATGCCCGCATAGAACCCGTTCATCCTTCTGTCCCATAGAATAAAGAATGCAATAGATGATAGAATGAGGAACGACAGTGGGTTGGCCACCCTCCCAGAAACATTTGAAAGCCGGAGGTGAACCATTGAAACTGATTCCTCCTTGAAGAATCAGGGTGTAATAATAGTTTTATTTAAATTGCGAACTTCTCATTGGGATATCAATACTTTATCACTTCATGTTCAGGGGTTCAAAATGTCCAGGCTAACTTTGTTAAAGCAAAAATTAGTTTTAAAATCCAGTGTAATGTATTTTGAGGGAATCATACTCTTTCTCTTCGTTTAATGAAATCGATCTCATAGAATGCATGTGTTTACTCCTGATTTACACTCATTTATTATTTATTTCGCCCTTAATTAATTTTTGCTTATGCTTGGAACTGAGGAACTAAGCTACATGCAGGAGAAAATTTCTTCGCAACATTTTTCCGTTTGCTACAGTCTTAATTGCCACTACCACATGTTTAGTGACCAAGTCAAGGTGTAATGAAAATTATGTACAAATGTGTGAAGGAAAAATCCCTCATGTTGGTATCTTTCCAAACCACATTCTTTTGAATTGAAAAGGTAGAAAATGCACAGGATGGGAGGTTGTTAAGTAAATAAGGGCGGGATGTAGTGGCCATCCTGGTTAGGTCAGGAGAATATGAAAATGATTATAATGCGCAATTTGCCTTGTTCTGTAAATTAGGATACTATATTACGCTATGGTCTTGTTTAGTAAATCAGTCATTCATGTGATATGCTTGATACACAGTTTTTAAACAATTTTGGTACCATGATGATTTATTTAAACTCTCGCTTACCGAAAGTAATTTACCAAAGCGTAGCGTGTTACATATCGTTGTTGGATAAACTTCGCGCGATGGCCATGTTGTGTGGATCATTTTTCGCAAGAATACAGGCATTCTCTATCGTGCGCCAAGAATTTTATGCGTTTCAAATGTTTCTTTCTCGAATCGATCAATCGTATAGGAAAGAAATAAATTGATTGGAGTGGGGGGTAGAGGAGAAAAACCGGTATTAATAAACCGTAGGCAGCCACCATCATAGTTGCTGAGTTATTTGCAATTACTGAAACTGTTGAAGTCAAAGTGCGTTAATTGAATAGCATTGTCGCTGCAGTCTGCTTCTTGGCCTGGAAAAACGGTTCGTTAAAAATAAAAAGGTGCCGACTTCTCTGTATGTTTAGACTCTTTAATTTTGTGGCACCGAAGTGGAAGAGGCGTATTACCAGCGAGCGTAGTATTTTCTGAATGACAGAAAAGAAAAGGTGGCCGTTAGTATTTGTTTTGACTTGAATAGTTGCGTTAAAACTTCCGTTTCCGACCTCCACGGCCGTTCACCCTGCGCGTCCAGGTTCTTTTCCCCCTTCATTTCTTTGGGAATCGGAAGACATAAGGGATATTCCTCATCCTCCTTTGTTTTATCTCCCCGTCCACACTTGTTTTCGTGTTAACCTCTCCTCTTTCGACTGTGGGAGACTGTTCACTCCTATATCCCTCTCATCTAGTGCAGGACTGCGTTCCTTACGGGCGAAGGAAATTCCCTGCTCCTTCCTACCCCGGCCTCGTGAGAGTGTCAGCGGAATCGGCGTGGGAGATCTGGCGAAGAAAGGGAAAATTCTTAGCACTTCGCGTGGGGATAACGGCTGGGGCAAGGAAGAGTTCCAAGGAATGGCGGGGTTGGTGCCGCCTTATCGGAGCACCTTGTGGAGGCGAATGAGAGTTCAAGGCTCAAAGAGGTCGGTTTTTAAGTGAACTAATTGCGGACCCATTGCGAGATCGGGTTGGTACTTCCTATCTCGAGGGCTTGCGTTGGAATCTTTTAATCGGCGTAGATTTTTCAGTAGAATCTCGTTCCTCTTACTGTAGCACTGTTGATGCCACTATTCCCACTTCATGATTATTCTTGTTGTACTTTAGACTATACATTTTCAAAGTAGTATTAAAAATGTATTTAATAGTGTGTTGATTGGTGTAAACGTTTTGGTGTTTCGAAACGTTCTACACTTAATTAGCTTCTTGAATGTTTATCTGAATTTAAATTTAAATATTTCCTTGAAAAAGTCAGATTTGATGGATTTTCAAGGTCTTTATATTGTTGCACTGGATATCAAATCGGGGATTAGGTTTGTGTTGTGGTCATAGGTTGTCTGGAGTAGGCTATTAATGATGCTGGGTTACTCTCAACACTTCCATATTCTTAATATCCTCCCCTACCAACTCAACCTACATATATATTTAATAGCGAAAATGACCTCAGAGTTGTTTGACTGTGGAGTAATTGCGACGGTATATGTGAGTGAAACGGAGGCATGTCTCCTAAGGCTTATCATTATAACGTTTTTGTGTAACATAAATTTTCGCCGCGATGGCTTTTAATTATATTGGTTCCAAAAGTTGTGGATCTTTGCGTAGGATGTGAGATGTTAGAAGGATGGTGTTTGAGCCGATCGTCTCCGTCCGGAAGTTTTAATGGAATATTCATTCCGGGCCCGATATTGAATTGGGGTCACATTTGAAATTGGCGTGGGCAGAAATCTCGTAGGAGGTTATTCAAGAGTTAGAATTTTTGGTCGTTGACTGAATACGCTGATTTGATAATTATATAAATTAGACCTTTCATGCTCCATGGTTATTTTCAGTGATAAACTAATTGCTAATTCCGAAGCAAATATATTTTTCTCGAGGTGATGGTATGTACCCTTTGTCAATCAGTCATGCGACGTATCTACTTAATCTCGTTCCTTTTGTCTTGTCCTCTGGATTCTCCTACGCGTTGAGTGACGGAAAATTGAATCTCAACGTTAATTGGCCGAAGGTGAAAAGAGCCGGAGTTGAGTTACCGGAGAACGAAGGGCTCTTAAATTCTCAAGACATACATACATATAATCATTGTACAATGGAAAAATGGTGGGAGTCATAACGGTCTGTTCATCGCTTTTTAATTCGTGGGACCCTCGTGTTCACTTCGTACCCCAATGGATTTGCTTTCCTGGAGTTCTTTACTGTGATAGCGGGGATCGCGTTGACGACGTGGCTTGAGTACTGGCTTCCCGTTGCAAGGTCCTGGGTTCGAACCATAGCAGAGGCGGAGAATTTTCATTGGATTTCCAATCCCTATTTGAGTGCTATGTGGTGGACACTTCAATTATAGTACTCCGCCGACTCGGATGGGACGTATAGCTCATGGCAGCTTTCGTCTTGATAAGGATACAGCCGTCGCCGGGTTTCTCACCGCTCTTTCCCTTTCCATTCCCAAAATAATTCTTCCCTTACCAACCCACCCAGCTATCCTTAATGACCTCAGTTGGTGGTCGTTTATCCAATTACCCAACTAACCAGCCAGCCGTAATCACTGAAACAGTGGACCCTCATACCCATTTTATACTTCTGGGATTGAATAATGGTTAAAATGTTGGCTTCAGCTGAATTTCGTTCACACTGGACCCCGTTTACCGCCATTAAGAAACTGCTGATCTCTGGTGGATAGCAAATAAACAATAGACTTTATAAAGTTCGGAGTTTTTTTTCCTAAGAGCAAGAGTACATCCAGCCTGGAGGTACAATCCGCCTTCAGGACCCTAGGACATAGTTGTTTATATCCTCTGATCCATCCGCCGTTTACTCTTTCACCTGCAATCCTAGGTAAGAAGTTCGGAGCCCTAACAGGGTGCTATAATACAAGCCAGATGAAGCCCGTTTTTAGCGTAAATATTACTTTCCCCCCGCGCGCTGCCTTTCTCTTCAAGGTTTGGGTCTGATAATGGCGTGGTTCAGAGAGAAGTATTTACAAGCGTTGGTAATTCTATAGTCTAGTATTTGGTATTGCATTATATTTGTTTGAGGATGGTGTACAATGTAGCTGTGTTTCCGGGTTTCTCTCCACCTTGCCTCCATTCCCCATGTAGTCCTTCCGTAACCAAACTACCCACACATCCTAAACGGCGCAAATGACCTTAGTTGTCGTTCGCCTCCCCCAGTTCATCAACCAACTAACCTGCTGAGATAGAAGGGTGCGTAAAAATCGTTGACGCATCACGATGGCTGTTTGTCCATCCGTCGTTGGTGCTTGACACGATAATGGAGGACGACTTGACGGTTGAAATTGCTGAGTGGTTGACGAGGAGGGAAGGAAGAAATCTGCATTCTTGGCAGGAAGAGTTAAACCGTGACTCTAATCGTTCGTCATCGGCTATTAATTTTGTCACCTCGCCAGCACTGCTAGTCGATGTACTTAAGGAGTGTTCCCAAGTCCGTATGGTGCCGCGTCTGTCAGAGGACTGATTGAATCTTCGTCTACATCTGCGTTAATCCCGCGATCTGCCGCAAGGGCGTGTGGTAGGGGGTGTCGGGGCACCTGCAAATTTTTAATAACTGACTGAAAAAGGTGTTAAGACATTAATAGTTTTTTTCTGTCGTGAATGAAAATGTTTTTCATGTGTATTTAATTGTGTTATATTTAGATTTATGAGAACTCTTCCGCTGTTCTGTTGTATTTGCAAATAGTGCCAGGGTAAAAGTCACAAGTCCTGCTGTCTATCTCTCTTATTTCCTATCAGTGGTCGAATCTACCTGTGTAAGGCAAGGCTTAATAACCTCTTTTTCGCCAGAAAAAACTCGTCCCTTGTATATTTCTACAAGTCTTAATCCTGCGTACTTTTGTTCGTGTTTGGAGGTATTCTTAATTTTTTAACTAACTTATTTTACTTTTTTTCTCAGCAATGTTTCTTTTCAAATACTGTTGATATTATTTGAACTTTATCTTAAATCCTCCGCCTGTGGATCACTAATTTTTTATTTGTATACCGCTGCTTTACTAATGTAAAATTTTGTCTTTCTCCTTTCTTCTTATTACTTCTACTGAGAGCTGTGCGAATCAGGAAATTTCACTTCCAATTGAATCCACGTAACCAGATTCGTTTGCGAAACGAGCATGTTAGCTTTTTTAGGTATGAAGTGTTCAGTGTTTTATAGCCCAATATCACAATTCAGAGAAGAATCTCGCAGATTAAAGTGTCGCTCAAATACTTCGTTCGCGAACCACCCATGTGGCGACGAATCTACATCTACAAATTACTCTTCAAGTTGCCGCAAGGGTGTGTGGCAGGGTTTGTTGGGTTACCAGTAATGTAAAAGGGAGGAAATAGGGAAACGGCATTGGGAGAGGGAAAGGACGAATGTTAACGGAATGTCTTAGTGTCTCGATTTCATTTATTTATGTTCGGCCGTCTATCGCTCTTAATTCGTCGCCTCAGTCAGTTTTGTGGATTTAATTCGATTTGAAAACAATACCTATTCACGCTGCCACACTGAAACTCGTGTATTATTATTCTCTCAAGCGATATTAGGTTCGCGTGTAACCCTCCAGTCTGGCGGCTCCAAGCAGTTCGGCTTTTCTTTGTGTTTTATTTTTCGCATTGAAACTTTTTGTCTGAGGCCCCAAATGCTTGCGACCTATTCGAGATGTGGCCTTGCGAGTGTTAGATAGCATCTCTTTTTCACCAGTCGATTCGATTTAGATACGTTGGCACTCTTCTGCATTGCTCCTCCCGTATCTGTAAAGAGCTCCCTTGTATTCCCCTAGTCCGAGTGGCGCCGTTTTGCTCTGCAGACTGATTGGTTGATTAGCATGGGAGGGTGGAGAGCGGTGGACACTTGAACTAATCGAGTTGCGTCGATTGGAAGAATTCAGGGAAAGGGTTTTCGGTCTGTCGTGCGGATGCACTGCCGTTTGTAGCTTCCCGTTTTTGCGTGCGAATGCCTCGTGTGTGTGGGGCGAGGTCGTTGACTCTTCGGGGTCCAATCTGCGTTCGGTCGTATCCGCAGGGGCGGGGGAGGTAGGTCGGCGGTGGCCGGGGGCCGGGGGGGGGGGGCATACTTGGCACCTTTCTCCCCCAAGTAAGGCTGAGGGGGGAGGGAGTGGCGTATAAGGGATCGAAGGTTCGTCGTCTGCAGGGGGAAGGGCGTAGGTCAAGATCAGTTGGAATCGGAGCCAAAGATGCTTCTCATCACTTCTTCCTCTCTTCCGTCCCCTATCATCCTCATGGGAAGGGTATATATTTTTATATGAAGCTGCAACGATATTGGTTACGGCCTGTCACGATGGAAACGCCCGTTCTCGCTTAATCACCGAATCAAAGCATCGTTGGGCCTAAGCAAAGTATCGAATTCGGAATAGTTATCATTTGTTCGTCCCAAGTGCTGTTGATCCTGTCTGAAAGCGGCAGATAGTAAGTGCGAAATGACCTAAGCCATCGAAGCACGTTTAAGTGAAGTATAGCGAGAAAATGGTATTTTTCATTCGATAACCATGGGTAACTGTTGTATGGTACGTTTTAAAATCTTAAAGCATATCTGTAACATTGTTTAATTAACGCTGTGTAATTTAGGGTCGTGGCATCGAACGCGAAGTTGGGAGGTCCGAGTTGGGATTCCCCTAGCCGATTTTTATCGTTTTGAATTGGCTAGTTTACTTTTCTCAAACCACTGTTGTGATGCTGTAATTTATGAACCTATTTTCTATCTCTTCTTTCTCTATGTCGACGATAATATTGTGTCAATGTTTGATTTAATATGAAACTTTTAAGAACTCGTTCGAGAAATATTTTGTCTCCGTCAACAAGAATGTTCAATGTCTTCAAGAATGAAAAACCTTCGCTGCGTGACCGTCAGTTGAGGTGATTTCAAAATTCCCGAAGATTCAGTATTACTACAGTTTACATTTTTTAAATTAAAAACAGAACGGTCCCCATTTCTCTCATTGGTATTCTAGCGCGATGATGTACACCTATAAGTAAATACCTACTATCCCACGGGGAGTGTGACAGGGGATGGTAGAACAGCAGCCGTAAATTGAATGAATATAGGGATAAGATTTTAGGGTAAAGAAAGCGATTAGTGTTAGTGGTCCACAGGAAAAAAACAATTGCTTATCCTCTGTTTTCGGCATTATATCTCTCATATTTTTTTCGCGTGTCAGTTTTAGAATAGAATATATATTTATTATTATCTGGGCGTCACCCTTAGAGAAAATGCTTTTACAGAATTGGATTTGCCTCAGCAAAATAGTTAAATGCAAAGACGATTGTAAATATATAAAGCCACTAGGCTTGGCGCCGTGAAAAAGAACATAAAAAAGGTCATGTATAAAATTTAGAATTTTTTTCGGAAATATGTGATTCTTCTGCGAACTAGTTCATCAATGTGATAATTAATATAGAAACAAGGCTCAAAGATCTGGGTACAAAGCGTAGATGGATTGTTAAATTAAAATGATATCCTCAATCTCACCCTGAACTAGACTCGCTGTATTTCAATTTGTCTTATGAAGTCTTCCTGGTATGTGACCTCCCGAGTCACTATCTGCCTAGTCCGTATATTAGTTTCATCATACTTTCTATGTTACTTGTGGAGGTGACCGACATCTGAGGTAATTAACGCCATAAAGGATAGGAGGATCGAATGGTAAGGGAAAGGATAATTTGAGGAATCGCGGAAGAGTGCGTCAGCATTAGCCTACTCTTTGCAAAAGGCACCTGCGGGACCACTTTTAAACGTCCTATCCGGAATACGGAGTACTACAGACGCCACTTGGCCCCCAAGTAGGGGCAAAACTTCCACTGAAAAATCCCCTCCAATGAGGTGATGGAACCCGGGCACGCGGAATGGGAACCTGGTACTCAAACCACTCCACCAACTCGATCCCCTCTATGATTCCGCTATAGCGATGATTTTGATTTGATGGCACATCCCTACCTCATGGGTATTCCAAGGCGATGTTGCGGGTGTTCTCCCGCGGATCGATTTAAAACGTGAAATTTTTATTCTAATCCATCGATCGCGAATATGGACTTGCAAGTTGGCGTGTCGCGGAGACATTCTTATCGTCGGTTCCTTGAAAGAATCAAGCCCAGAAAGTTTTTCCTGCGGAGGGAAATTCTAGGTATTACGTTATTTTTCCGGCTCGTGATGTTCTTTTGAATTAATCAGTTCAGTTCGTTCGCTTATGCGATGCCATGCTTATTTAGCGGGAGTGCAAATAACATTTTTTCGCTGCCTCGCTTGCATAACACTTAGGAGCTAAACGGAGTATCATCGGCAATTAAGCGCTCCACCATATTGGGTAAGAAAATACACGAAGGAGTGATTGTTGGAAAAAAATGTTTGAAAACGTGTCCTGTTATGATTATTTCGGATGTGTGATGACGTCGAAGAAGTCTTTGGATGCGTTCGGGAGGAAAGACGCTTTTTGAAAACTGCGAATTAAAAGAGACTTAAGTCGTTTGAGACAGTCTAACACGTAACAGCCTCCTGGAAACAATATTGGAAGAAGCAGTGAATAGTGAAGAGTTACTGAGGAAAAGCAAGATTTTTTTTACGAATGTACGTTTTTACGAAAGATAGTACGAAATTTATTTAGCAAACTGAGGGATGTTTAAATGTAGAGTTATCTAGGAATAAAGTGGCTAGCTGAAAAGAGAATGGAATTGAGAGATACAGCAAGCCAATCTTCGCATTAGTGACTGCTGATGATATTGATGGAGAAACTGACCGAATTGGCAGCATGTCATTTGCCATGCATAAGTGTATACGTCTCATAAACATGTATCTAATGAGTTAAAACCATAATTTTAATTGTATTTTTGGGCTATTGTTCTCTGCATTTTCGCGCCTTGGGAGGCCTTCTAGCTGGTTAGTACGTAATCCGTCCATTCTTATACAGTGGCCGATGGTAGGCCGATGCGATTGGACCTACTGCGTACATCCTACCGAAGCGAGCGAAGTTTTAATTAGTAGGGTAGGGGTGAGATTGTTTTTGCCGGAGGAGACAAAAAGGTTTAAAAACCCAATTCGGAAAGGGAATGTTGTGAAAGAAAGGGATAATATCCGGGGATGGGATGTTTCTGGAGTTCGTTGCAAGGCAAATTATCTTCATACGACTGATGCACGTTTCTTTTTTTTTTCTGCCGGGAGTAATTTCTCAATCATCTCTCCGAAGCGGCTTAAATTTGAATGCGTCAGCTAACCCTCCCAGGGGAGCCCCGCATTTTCCCCGCCACCGCTATCCTCCATTCTCTCATTTCTGATTTCATGGTGAAGTGCTGCCCAATGGGATGCCCCTTCTATATAACCCTTTGTTTGCCTTCCCCCCCCCCCCCCCTCAACGATGCACGTCTCCTCGCCTCCGTCTCCCCTCCCCCAGTCCATTCATACTCTTGCTACCCCACCTCCATCCTCTCTTCCCATGCAATCTGCAGTCCTTGCCTCCTTTCGGCTGCAGAGACGATGTGGCATCGCTGCTTCTGAGACCTCATCCTCGTGGTCGGTGCCTCCATCAATACACTCTTTCTGACCTCAATCTCCTCTTCCTTCAGTGTGTTCCACCCATCGGGCCATCTTTGTGTCTCCTCCCTTGTCGTGCTGAGGTCTAGTGGGGTGTGGAGTGGAGATGGAAAGGGGGATGTGCCTTACCCCTTCCCCGCCATCCTTCAAAGCCACTCCACTCCCTACCTTCTTCCTGCTCTGAATTCTGCTACTCCATCAACCGCGTCCTCCATTGTTCTGCCAAACTTCTCTAGAACCTCCTTCGGTTCTGGAGTGATGGGCTAATCACAGGAACCACTGGAGGATTGGGATGCTTTTTGGGCGTTTTATTTTTGGTGGGACTGTCAACTTACCAGAGTGTTTTTTTTATGAGTCTAGCTCCTGTGCTTTTGGAGCAGACCCTGCAAGGTGAAAGTTGTTTAATTAAAGATCCTCCTGGTTATTACACGCTCCAATTCCCTTTTCCCAAAGATTTGTATGGGCAATATCATATTTTTATACAAAACTGCTCCACATTGGCGAAGAAAGAGATCTAGTTTTCCCTTCAATGGGATTAATTTTGTGGACTCGTTTGTATGGATTTCAGAATTTTGAAATCATTTATAAAAACATAAGAAGTTATACTATTAATGTAAAAATATTTATAAATCAATATTAGAAAGTGCAATGCTTTACAGAGCCAAAACATGGGCTCCAAATGAGAGACTAAAAGATAAATACAGAAATGGATGATTATAGGATATCAGATTAGAGGAGGATAGTGATGGTTTCGGCATGATCTAAGGATGAGTGACTAGAGAATCCCCGAGGCCGTCCTAAAACGGGAACCTTAAGGACGAAGACCAGATGGGTCTTGGTCAAATGGAGTTAGAAAAAACATGCTTAGGAGAGAGTTTAATGTTTAGGATAGTATGATAGTTATAGATAATACTGGATAGAGACAGAGTAATGGTCCTGTGACAAACTTTGGCTGATGGAAACCGCTTTTAATGGAGAATCCCTAATAGAACAAGTAAACCATGGATGTTACAAGTCAGGGAAATCAGGGAAATGTCAGGGAATTTTAAAACCGTCAGGGAAATGTCAGGGAAAATCGTCGAGCCGTCAGGGAAAAATTGGATGAGGGCTAAGGTAGATGAATTGGTCAGTGGCCAACGCACCCCAACTATACGTTCGTTCCCTGTTGCCGGAGTTATGTTCCATCTTCTGATTTAGTCTTCGTTTCATAAATTTGTCAATAAATTTGATGAGTAAAATTAACATTGGTTTGTTTTCTCAACATTCATCGGCACTTGAAATTTTGGAAAATGTCATTTGGAAAATGACAATTTTTGTCAGGGAAATGTCACGGAGTTTCTTTTCCCTAATTTTGTAACAACAACATTGCAAATGATATAATGCATCATAACCAGTGGAATGAACCAAATTAAGTGGCTAGGTGTTATCCAGTTTCACCATTAAGTAAGCCATGTTATATTACATGGCTGATTTCCATCCATTTCATCTTGTACACGGAAACCACATTGGAAAACTACTTACAAGTACGGCTCGATGGAGTATCTAACTAACACACATTCCAGCATTCGTAAGGCACGGACCCGGTCTAGTCTACGGTTTTTAATGGTGATTTTCCTCAAACTGGTGTTAAATTAAGGAACGCTACTGGGTAGTTCTTTTATTTTAGTTTTTCATCTCCACAAAGTTAGCTCGCCAACTATCACCATTCTCGATGTGAAATTACAGACAAGTGGTTAGCGACGTGTGTGTTCATATTAGTCAGATCCAGTCAGCTTTGAGATCTTAATCTTAATTTATTCGTCACAATGCGACGTTTTCGTTCTCAGGAAGTCGCTGCTTTTTTTACTTTCACATTATTAGCTCTGGGCTTAATGAAGCGCTTATGCTCGATGAAACTTCCGTTTTTAGCAGCGACTCCCTTTGCTAAGGAATATTTTTCCATGGCTTGCCAATGAAGAAATCCAAGGCCTCCAAATCAATGATTTGGAAAATTAATTGTTGAGAGATTACTGGAAGATCCCTAGATGGCCACTTATTCGGTCCCATTTCGCTTGCGTTTGTTGAATCGTACTTTTTCCAATCCTGGAAAGGTTTTGAGATTTCAAGCTTTAGGTACAATCAAATCATCATCGTCATAATCTAAAGCCTAGAGCAGTTCTTACACAATTATTGTATTTCCCTTACTTTCAATTCCCAAGAAAACACGAACTCCTCAAAGGGAAGCGCGGTTTGTTGTAAACTATTGTGGTTATTTCTCTAGCCCTTGCATTCAGGGCTTTTCCCTGAAGTAGGAATTTCTTGGTGGAATGAACGCGTTAATATTTTAGTGCCTTGAGATAAAGTTTGAATGGGATTATCATATCTGTTTATCGGGTGAAATGAGAAAAGATACGGTTTTTAGTATGTAATCCGCCTGCTTGTGAAGTTAAAGGGCGTATAACATTATTTTTAGGGCCACATACCAACCAATTTATTATTTTGAATGAAATAAATGAAATTTGGTCGTAATATAATTTATAATTAACTTTGCGTCCGTGTATAAACTTTTTTCATGATCTCCTTGGACGATAAGTCATTCTAGCCGTTATGGCAGAAGGGGTAGGCTTCACTCCAGGATATTTTCTATCTCAAATTTGTCTCTCTAAAAGTTGTGTGGATGAATGTACTTGGTGATCGCAATCATTTTTTACCACTCAGCATTCGAGGATGAGCTGGTAATATTAGTATCAAATGTTTAATTACATATTTGTTTAAATTAGACTACGTATTTTGATAATCTGTTGATTGCAAAATAATGTAAATCATAGAAACTATCTTGAAATTAAATATAATTAAGTTGGAAGCCTGCAATTACTTCCTTCATCACAATAACAGTTACTTCCCAATTCCCTTTTCAACTCGTATTTTTTGTCATTTGCCTATATGTCATCGCCAATGCTTTTGCGCTCCTTTTGAGAAACCATTGCCGCATCCGATTGCTCTCGCGGTCGGATCTTCCTTCTTAGGAATTTCTCCTTCGAGCCTTTTCATTCAGACCTTTTTCGCAGTTTCCTCGCCTTCATTTTGTCCAAATAGCCCTCTGGAGCGCTGAATACCGTTTCTCATCTTTTATGTAGTAAGGAGCGTAATGGACACCGTTATGAATTTTGAATGATCTGGAGGGGAATATTCCCGTAGTCTTGGGAGTGTTAGTGGGACTCCGAGGGTGTTGCCTCGAGAGAAAGATCGTCTGGTCCACGCTGCGCATTCGTCACGCTGACCTCTGCCTTTGCCCCACATGTATTTTGCATACCTTTCCCGTAGCCGTTGGATTCCTCCATTTTTTTAAGCGAATGCGTGTTTTCTCATTAAAACGTAAAAAGTCATAGAGCGGCATTCGAGCTATTGAGATAACATTCGGAGGTTAGATGTCAGTAGTCTTATTATCTGCTTGCTACTCCTGGACTGGGGTAGTGGGCTACAGTAGCGGTTCCCAACACGCGCACACGTATCCGTAGGGTTACAGTCTTGGTGTTTATGGGGCACGGCAATAATAGCGGAATGTCAGTGAAGTTGTGGCAAAAATACTAACTCAGGGGTCCAAATGACTTAGGTATTATCCTGGAGACTACAAAGGGGTACACATGTCGAGAAAGGTTGGTAACTGGTGGCCTAAAAAGTCTGTGGTAAACCATAGCATAGTGATCACATTTTCGAATCATCAATTAAAAGAACGTGATACGTAGAATAACGATTTATTTATTTTTTATTGTTTTATCTGAGAACTAATTGTGAATACTTAACGGAGTACCCTCTGGTCAGTGAACTAACAGTTTCGATGATTAGGAATAGTGTTGCTCGCAGAATTCTTGTGCATCTTTCGTTTCACTGGAAGTAAATTTTTTTGGGTAATTTTTATCACAACATCCTTTCTCTTAGATCGAATTTACCGTTAATTGAATGGAATGATAAACTTCTTTTTTCCTGACTTTGATGAACTGACTTTTTCGTTCGTAGAGGACTTTGTTCAAATTTGATTATAACTCTCCGCCCTTATTTCTGTCCATTCCCTGAAATCTTCACCTTTCACAGGTGCAGCAAATAACCACGACAACATATAGACTCCCACTCAATCCAATGCCTTTTTAACATTCTAGTAGCAAGCTTGGAAGGTAGCCATAATTTAAAAAAATCTTTCCGTGGAAGAAAATGGGCTTCCAGTTACTTGGCATCTGAACATTATTCCTCACTAACTATAGTTGCGGTGAATTCCCGGTCGTATAAATGTTTAGTCTGGCCCATAATATCGTCAGGGTTTCGAGTTTAGTGTCTCATGGCGAACTCTAAAATAGATCGTTTTTCC
The DNA here is from genome assembly GCA_963573305.1 of Pyrrhosoma nymphula. Lineage (NCBI taxonomy): Eukaryota > Metazoa > Arthropoda > Insecta > Odonata > Coenagrionidae > Pyrrhosoma > Pyrrhosoma nymphula. The sequence goes on from OY754336.1 coordinate 8,618,822, forward strand.
TCGACGCTTTTACCTCAGATGTTTTATCCCATCCGTTTGTCAACATTTTTCCTTTGTTTCAGCTCCAGTGCCCCGTAATATTCATGCCCTTTCTAGCGCTGTTTTTTACTCCCACGTGTTCCTTGCATCCTTGATGTCTTTCCTCTGAAGGTCACATGCAACTCCTCAGTTCTGTATGTACACCCGTTTTCGTGCCTTTGGAGTGTCAAAACGTCATTCTTTTACCCAGGAGAAGATAATTCTTTACTGTTGTACGTTTTGGCAGCAATATATACGTGATGTAGAACTTTTTTGGGTGTGGTAACTTTGGAGTGCACGTCAACTCTACGTTTTGTAGTTTTACACAAAGCCAGGTTTGTTGAATCACGCGGAGCTGTTCTCTTGGGAATGTAGGTGCCTAATTGAAATTAGCTGTGGATGTTGAAGGTGCTAATGGCAAAACTTAGCTTGCCCAAAAGCTATGCATACCTTCATATTTTTGTACTTGAATTCTTTAGTACTGCGTCATTTAATTTTGCGGTCGGAGTAAAAGTTTTGGATAATAATTTTGGGTAAGCATGTAGTTCGTCTCTCTTTTGCGAAAATCTTATTCTTGAATTTAACATGTTATGTTGGTCACGACTTTGTCAGTTAGCACTAGCTCTGACAGACCTGTCATTGATTGCAGCAAACCGCCGAATGACTGTCACTCGGCAAAGTTCTTGGAAATCGTCGTTTAATTTCAGCGCGACTGATTAACATTCTGGTTTTTTCCGTGACTTCGCTTGCGGTTTTAGCCGTTCCGTGAATGCCGTCATTGACGTAACGACTGTGACATCATTCGTAACTATAAATTCTCAATTTTGTGCTTTATTTTTTTTCTTGAACCCCGCTTCATGCTGTTATGATGTAACGATTTAACATTTCCTTGCCCGTCCCTCGGTACTTGCAGTCGCTTTGCGGGGCATGTATTCTAGTGTCAATTTTAACTTCTACTTATTGTTGCGTCTGTTTTGGTCGAATCTCTTAAATACTCCGAGAAATACCGATATATGCGGCGACGGAAATTTTACTAATGGAATGTTGGCCATGGAACGCATGGATGGATGTTATCTGAAAAAAAATTCTTTGTTGATAAGCATTAGTTGATAACAAAGAGGCTTATTTTTTCTGTGTCGCCTTTGTCTTTTTCTTTTTAATCCCTCCTTATAGTTAATGTTTATTTAAAAAAAACTCATAGGCTTGTTTTTTCTGTGTCGCCTTGGTCACTCAAAACTTAAAAAGTGTCAGTTCTACTACTGGTAAATATGGTTCTGTTAATCATTGTTGACTTAGGAAGCCAACAAATTATTACAAGATCCAGTGTTTCATTTATGCTAAGTTTTAAATAAAGGTATAGTAATATTACAGTAAGGCAAGCCTTGCAAGGTGTACTACATATCTTGTTTATTTGAAAGTCGAAGATGTTGGAAAGGTCTCTAACTACCTAAATTCGCTGGAAAATAAAGACGAAATTATTATTATTATTATTCATCGTACCATGTTTTTTAGGCTCCATTTGTGTATCAAATGAGATCAATCGTGGGAGCCTCTATTAACTTTGCTGAACTCATGCTTTTTCTTTTTAATCCCTCCTTATAGTTAACGTTTGTTTAAAAAAAACTCAATTTGAGGATTGAAATTGTGGTAATAGTCTGAATTCTAAAAAAATCAAGCTTCTGGATCTCTGGTTTTAGAGCCTATTACCTTAGATCATGTATAATTGAAAACGAGTGAAACCTTGTAGTGGTGGATTAGCCTCAATTAGTGGCAGTTTTCCCATCCTTGTCCTAAAGAGATTGAGAAAGTATTATGAGAAAGTGTGTAATAATAAATTACAGTTCATTGGATATGTAAATTAATTGCTTTGCCAATTGTGATTATCATGTTGTGTTTAGCTGCAAAAATATAGCTGTGGTACTCTGCCAAATTTATTTTTAAATCCGTTACCATTAAATTGTGCAAGTTTGCAATTGTTATGAATCCGAAGTAGCTCAAATGTCTGTTTACATTTTGTTTTTTGTGGTTTTTGTGAAATAAGTCTAAATTTATTATTTCTCTTCTTGATTTAGGTTGTCCAGAATGGCCTGGAGGCGATTGGGTTCCTAGTGGATAAAATGAGGCATGATTTTAAACCTTATATACCTACTGTGTTGCCCCTCATAGCTGATAGATTAGGTAAGTAAATATATTCATAAGACTAGATTGTTCTAGCTTATAAAGTGATGTTTTACCATCAAGTGCCTTTATTTCATTGTTGCAAATCAATTTACGAATCCTCTACATATATCAAAGTATTGATGTTATATGACATGCTACATAAGAAAGTGGTGGATTTTGCATATTTTGCCATCGAAATATTTCTATACGAATAAACTAGATAAAGGATTTGTTGGTTGGTGAAGTGAAATGTAGTAATAAATTGCTGATAGATTACTACAATGATCTAATGGCATTTAATGTTATTTTTATTTATACATATACCATAACCCATAGATGTGTATGACACCCCTGAAAAGTTAAAAAGTTAAATTTAAATACTGCCCATTTTGGGATGCCGTTTATTCACCCTGCAATGGTTGAACTTAATTTTTTTACTTGATGCTGAGGTTATTGAAGAGAATGGTTTTTCGGGTTTCCATCCATGTTTATCCATTTTTGGTGGACAATATTTCGCCAGCGTTCCAGCTAGCTTCCTGAGGTAATTGTCCATCGCACGCCCTGGCTTTAGCATTTCATAATTTTATTTTCAAGTTTTAACCAAATGATTCTGATGATATTAGGCCTGAGTTTTTATCAACATGGCAAATGATTCTTTTTATTAGCTCCATGCTATGAAGCAGTTTGAAAATCTTTTTTCTGATGATGTAGTTATAGTTTAACTCGTTCACTCTCCTAAGTTATACCTATTACAGCATACTAAATGCCTGCAATTGAAGTGCAACATTCTAGTTGAAAATAAAGTTTGAAACATCATTTTGTATTGAAGCAATGCCATGGGAACAAAAGCTGTTTTTGAGTGAATTAACTTTGCAGGATAATGTGTGACACGTTTTATTTTGAATTCATTGTAACTGCTTGAATGCTTGATCAAATATATTAGCTGGTATTTTTTAAAACCTAGTATTGTAAATTTGTTAATGCATACTAAATGCCTGCATATACTAAATGCCTGCAATTGAAGTGCAACATTCTAGTTGAAAATAAAGGTTGAAACATCATTTTGTATTGAAGCAATGCCATGGGAACAAAAGCTGTTTTTGAGTGAATTAACTTTGCAGGATAATGTGTGACACGTTTTATTTTGAATTCATTGTAACTGCTTGAATGCTTGATCAAATATATTAGCTGGTATTTTTTAAAACCTAGTATTGTAAATTTGTTAATTTTCATACCTTGAAATTCATTTAGAATGCATTACGTTTCATCATTCAATTCCAAAATATATGCCCAACTTTTGAAATACTAACCTAAGTTTAATAAATAAAGTAATGATTTTCAAATATCTAAGAACTACAGCATTACAAACTAACGTAACTTAACTAATGTAAACGTAAAATTGACTATATAGTCTTAGTTCATCTCACCTGGAATTTGCTGCCAGTTGAAAATCTACTTTTTGTTTCTTGGGTTGGAAGGTTGAAAAAGGGTTGAAAATCTACTTTTCTCTTGTAAAATATAAATAATAAATTTAAAATATAAGTCAGTGAAAAATAAAGTATAAATTTCTCTACATGAAACAAACTGCCAAAAATATTCTTAATACAGCCCTATTCTTGGCTGATTTTATTTCAAGTGCGAATGAACTGAGCCTTGACCTAGCATTAATTGCGGTCTCTATTTTGATTGCTAGTCATGCATTGCACACTCGCCTTTTTCTCCTATTTATGTCTATATAAATAAATTATTTTTTTATTTTAATTCAAGGTGATAGCAAAGACCAAGTAAGAGAGAAGTCTCAGCAGCTGATTTTACGGGTAATGGACTGTGTGCTGACCCCTCAACAAACATTTGATCGCCTCATGCCTTGTTTTACTCACAAAAATGGCAAAGTTAGAGAAGAAGCCATGATATGCCTTCAGAATACTTTAGATGAGTAAGTGGTTTTAAGATATTTTTTGTCAATAGATTTTTATTCAATTATCTCAATTATGTTGTTGTTTCATTCTGTAATTTTTGGTTAAGAATTATTTTCTACATTTAATATAATGGAAGTAGACTCAAGTGATGAACTGCATTTGTATGGTATTTAATGTAATCCCAATATTCTCTATTTTTCTATGGTATTATTCTCATTTATTAATATTTTCAAAAATAAGGTAGAAAATTAACCCTTTCCTGCCGGCGACTACGAAAGGAAAATGTTTTCCGTGCTACGGGTAGCTTGCGAAATTTTTAAACTCTGCTCTGCGAAGCACTTTTTGGGGTGGAGTGGCCCAGGTACTCTTGTCCCTCCGATTTGGGACCCTACTTAACGGGGCGCCCGGCTATTACCCCGGCCACTGGACTCGACCCTCCAACCCTTTCTTAGCGGGAGTCCACGGTCAACTCATTGCATTTGCAGTGTTTTTTAAAATTAAATATTGTCTATGATTTTTAACAGTTTACACTTGTATAAGAATAACTTACATTTTTTTAAGCATTGTAGAATTTTAAACGGATTTCTAGCGTTATTAGTAACAAAGTTAGGACTTTTCCATTTTTACAGCTAGATAGGACGTCTCAAAATTTTCTTTGAATAAACCTCCAAATAATACTTCCCATCCTTCTTTTTCATTCTGGCTTTGGACCAACGTAAGCGAAGTTAAAAGTATGTTTTTACAATAAATATTACCTAAAAATACCGGAATATGAGTAATTACTAAGGGGATCAATGAAGGAATCGGAAAATAGAGGACATATAGTGAAAATAGGCATTCAGATTGTAACAAACACATACGATATGGACAATAAAACGACAACATTTCTCTTTTTGCGTACTTTTCATCGCACATGAACACACAAAGCTTTCACACAAGTCCGTTAATAATAACACTAAAATTTCGTTTAAAAATTGCTTATGCACAGAAAAAAAACGAAGAATTCATTTCAAGGCATAAAAAATTGGAGTTTACAATAAATTTTTCTTTGCAAAAATCATTGACAATTCAATCACTTCAACGCGGATTCCTGCTATTATGAGGATCGTAAATGAGTAGGAGGGTCGGGCCAAATGGCCGAGGATTAGCTCTAAGGACTCGCTAAGCTGGGTCTCAGGCAGGGCTTGAATACCTCCGACCATTGCTACCTCAGCGGTCACTTCCCATCCCCCGCGACAGCTATAGCCGACGTCCGTTCGCTTGCGTTGAAAAACCCACGCCAGCTATAGCCGACGTTCGGTCGTTTGCGTATGAAAATGCTCGTCGGCTATGGCCGACGTCCGGCGCGAAAGGGTTAATATGATATAGATGTATTTTCAGTGTATATTGTGTGATTCATCATATGGATCATCTTTGTTTCATAAGTCCATGCCATACTATCATTTAAGTATATGGAAATATGCTCTGAAAACTTCCATCACTAATCATTCCAGTTAATGAGGCTTGATTTTAGCTCCTGGAAGAATCATTTTTAAGCTCTTCTTTTATTTTGAATTCTTCTTGCCGCTTCACTTAGAGATGTTTAATATTGCTTCAATGTAATAGCTAGATCATGCAACGGCTAATGTTCACCTAAGGTTTTAAAACTGGGCCTTAGAGAAATATCTAGTCAATGAAACACTTGAACTTTGATCTTTATTCTTCTTTCAAAGCAATTACAGCTGGATAAATGTCGAAAGACTTATGTTCTTTTCAACTCCTTCCTTTTGCTGTATTGTGCACTTATCTCAAGTAACCCTAAAATGACTTTCTTCATTTGATGTTATTTTAAATAATTATGACCTTGCTAGCCTGAAGGTGAATATCGTGGATGAGATTCTCCTTATTCTAGCTTGGCACATTGAGATTAATCTGCTCCATAGGGATCGGGTTGATGTGGTGGCTTGAGTTCTGGCTTCCCTTCCCAAGGCTCTGGGTTCAAGACCTGGTGGTGGAGGAGATTTTTCAGAGGAATCCTGATCCCCACTTAGGTGCCATGTGGAGAGTTCTTCTAGTACAGTAATTCATCTGTCGGATGGGATTTTACACTAGTGTCCCCTTGGTACCTTTCGTTAAAACAGGTTAATGCAGATGCCAGTTTTCCATCCGCTCTTCCTCAATTAACTCTTCCCTCACCATCCCACCCATCCTCAATGCTTCATCCCACCCATCCTCAATCCACCCGAAATGCCGAAAATCACCTCATTTGTCAGTAGCCTCCCCAGATAACCTAACCAGCCAACCAAATCTACTCATGCATAGCACAAAAATAGAAAATTTCAAGTTTTATTTTGACAAACCTTGACTCAATCCAAGACATGCTCAACTTAGTAGAGATATTATCCCTCCAATATTTGCTATAATTTAAATATTAACGGTTTTCAGAGACCCCTTAAGGAGATGCCTAACAATCCTTCATTCCATGCATTTGAAGTTTCAGTATCCATCCAAGGTTATATGTGCTTGTTTTTATGTCTAATTGTACTGTCAATCCGTCTTAAGTTGGACAGGGGGTGTGGAGTCAGACACTGAGCAGAGCTGTCATAAAAATGTTGTGAAATCGCTACAGTTCTTGCCACGTAAACCCATTGTATAGTATCGCGTAGCATACAATGTATGCTACCCGATACTATGTAATCGGATTATGTGGCATGAGCTGTAATTATTTGACAACATTTTTATGACAGCTCTGCTCAGTGTCCGACTCCACACACCCTGTTCAACTTAAGACAGATTGACGGTAGCTTAAAATTCCTATACATCCCCTTGATCAGTAGTTCCCAAACTGTGGTACATTTACCCTTTGCGCTTGGTGGTTTAAGGGTATGTGAGTAATGTCGAGCAATGACATAAGTTTGATGAGCATATCCCTTACAGCGAGAAGTTTAATTGATAGGGATCTGAAGGGGCATACAAGTGAAAAAAGATTAGGAACTGCTGTCCTAGATATTTAGTAACTTATAAAATTGAATTCCTTTATTTTGTGACTGTTTATGCATACATTTCACTGTTTTTTTTGGTAGAAGCTGTGATTAAGTGCTTTTTTCATTCAGTTGCATTATTTTACAATAGTGATGAATGGGTATTTTTTCCTGAAGTGAAAATTTTAAAATTTCACTGCCTTTTTAAAATAAATTGTAGACTGTATACTTTTATTATGTATCTAATTAATCATTTGTGGAGGAACTGAAGTATTTATTTCAAAGTATTATTTATTAATTTTCAGAGCTTCTCTTTTTAGGCTTCATTTTATTATTTCCCTTTCAACCTCTTAACTTGCTCGTTATTGTTTTTATATGTCACTTAACATGCTTTTAATGATCTTTCAGGTATGGCGCCCATTCCATAGCAGTTAATCGTGTTGTACCCCATATTGTTCGACTCCTTAGTGATCCTACGTCATCAGTACGTGACGCTGCCTTCAATACCTTAGTTTCTGCCTACCGTCATGTTGGAGACCGTTTAAGAATGGATCTTCAGAAAAAGCAGCATGCGGCAGTACCTCCTACCAAGTGAGTTTACTGTATAAATTTTCTAAAGCTCTTGCATTTTCTTTTGGTTAAGATAAGTTTCTCTAGTGCAGTCAGAGTTCAAACTGTTTGAGGGGGTGGTGAGGATGGGCTGGGAAGTCAGTTAACTTGGAGAAATGAAAATATGACTGTTGAGTGTTGCAACCACAGGACTGGATACATAACTTTGTCATTAGCTGTTTTTTGAGTTTCACTGCCTATATCAAGTAGTCATTATTTGTCACCTCTTTGCATCTTTTTTACCTGTATCCATACATCGTAGATGTTTCTTGCTTAGAATTATGTCTGCGAGTCGTAGTATGGAATTATGTTGAATAATCATCTGCTTAGCCAAAACTCAGTTTTTGTTGGCAAGCTAACACACTAATGTGAGTCCCTGGGGTAGATCCTTAACTTGTGCAATTTTATCTTTGTGTTTGTGGTCCAAAGAAAACATTTGGGCTTCTATTTATGTGCATCAAAAGTGTTGTTATTTTATGGCCTACTTTCTCTGTTAACTCGTTGAGTGCCAGCCGAAATTCCATAAAGGTACCTTAAAAGTGCCAAGGGATTTTCATGAAAATTGCAGAACTTCAATAAAATGTCATTTAAAAGAATAATTTTTATGATAAATTAATGAAATTTGAAGTGTATTGATAACATATCCCTATATTATATTGTAGACAGTTTTTTTAATTTTTTAGCAATGGAAACAATATTCAGTTAGTTGAACATTATAATTGTTATCGCAAAATTTATTGCCATTATTTAAAAGTAATATTGTAAAATTTCACTGGTACGATGTAATAAGCTTTATACATATTTTCAAAGAATACTTATTGATTTTATCAAAGACAAAATTTTTTAACTGCTTTGTCACTGTTATTTGTTGAAAACAATGATTATCAAAAGAGCAAAATTTATGATTCCTTCAAGATTCAATCCCAAACTTTTGAAAAATGAATATCATAAATCAGACAAATGGTAATCAGACATTGAATACTTTCTAGCTGAAATATATAAATTAAATGTTCAGAAAAATTTTTGATAACATAAATTATGAATCCAAATTCACACGTAGAAATCATGTCAAATTTACAAGTACAAAGAGAGAGAGAGAGAAAATCTTCGTCTGCTGATAGCATACATTTTTTTATATTTTACAATGATTCGTTCCACTCAAAAGTAATTTACAATGTATATTCAACAAATTATGCTTGCTAATGCATTTAGATTGCAAGCCATTTTCACATTTTACACTTAAGTGTGATACAGAGTCACACATCATCAAAAACTTAATCCCCCAACGATGATGACGCTTATTGAGATAAGTACTGCAATAACCTGTTGTGGGATTTGGTCTCAACTGAACTTTCATCTATATGCAGTTACTGGTGAGGGATGTAGTAATGCCTAAATATTTTATTGGCATGGTCCACAGTGGGCTGGAACTTAGAGCATGGGTCACACTACGAGGAACTTTCGAATTGTCAACAGGATAGAAAAATTTGAGCAAAATTTGAAATCAGTTACGGGAAAACATGTTTCTGAGCATGGTGTCTCTAAGCATTTACTGTTGGACTAGTAACTAGTAATGCTGGGCTTAGTAGCTATCCCCATATTCAAAATTCAAGCAAGAAATGCTTTCATTTCATGCCACAGTTGCCGGTTTCCGAAGTCTTGCTCTTGAATTCAGGGAGACTGTCTTGTGGGAGTGGAGATACTGCTCTGCATATCTGTTTATTTCCGTGACCATTATACTCAGGAGAGTATCGGAGAAAAAAATAAGAAAGTACACTATTGGTGCAGAATCATAGAGTGGAGCGTGCTTCGAACCTTGAAATCAGCATACTTATGACGCAGCGCAGTCTTCCTCATCTGCTTCTCTTTCACTCCAGTCGTCTTCACTCTCATCGGTTTTCGATGACAAAGTTTCGACATCACTAGTGTTCTTCCTCCACTGATTCACTATAATCAGATGAACTTATTTGGAACACAGCCACTTGATATTTCACTGTTCTAATCATCAATATTTTTCTTTAGTTTCCGCACTTCACTCATCATAGAGAAAAAAAACTTTCGTTCGTATCACAAGGAAATAAGAAACAGTAATGGTGAGTTTTTGTCTCACCAGCAAAATTTTTTAAATGAAAAAGCTATGTATATGGCGAAATAGACTATGATACCTAAAGGTATATGAAAGAATGTGCAATTGTAAAATGTATGAGGTTTGAATTATAAGTGAGGTGATTTTGGTGTCGATACGTCTGTTAAAAGTGGGTGAAAATCGCGTCCTCGGTGGCGAGACAAAAGCTCACCTTTTCAATATTTGTTGATGTTTTTATTTCTTTACCGCACTTCACTCATTATAGAAAAAAAAACTTTTGTAGTTTTTTTTTTTTAAAACTTTCGTTCGTATCACACGCAAATTTCAGTAGGAAATAAGAAACCTAGTTAGCATGCATCTCTTGCTCTCTCCTAAATGCAACTGCTTTCTATTGCCGTCACTGAAAGAGCTTTCGTTGTAATTATTAACCGAAATGCATGACTCAGATGAGATCGCCGTGCTCAGACACTCCAAGTCATAAATAAATCTCCCAAATGGAACCCTCTACTTTGCCTGTCACCTAAATCACTATCTATGCGACTGTCGACTAAAAGGCATGACTAAGACCCTCCAAGTCCTAAACAAAGTAGCCGCTGGCCTAATCTTTCTGGGTCAGGCCGGTGGCAACTTTGTTTACGCCTGCAGTGCCTCTCATTGTCTGAATCCTTTGCGTTGCAAAAGATTCAAGAGTGGCACCATCTCAGTTTTACGAATGCAGGGAATGCACGCCCGGGAAGAAAGCATTCCTCTCAAAAAACACCACGTATCCAGGACTGATTACCTATCTATTTTTTCACAGTTTCCCGTAAAATAATGTTGTGGAGATCCTTGTAGAAGATAATACAAAGAGAAAAAGATATTGACACATAACATGCATGAACTATGAGCATTTTCCCATGAACAGAAATCCCAAAGAAAAACACTAAGCAAATAAGAGCGCGGTGAAAGTGCCATTTAACGTGAGACCACAGTATTTAAAAGAGATTTGAATCGCCACTTGTGTTATAAAAGTGAATTTGAGTAGTATTAGGTTCGTAGAACATTACAAAGCTAAAATATAAAAAAAGTTACGCCAAGGAATTGTGTTCACGATGAATAAAAAAACTCTGAACTTAGCGTTGCTATAGGCGACGCTGACACTTTTGGGACAGATTTCGATAGTCATCTATTGGGTCGCTGGCACTTTAAGGTTTAATAGCTGTCATATTCATGAAGTCTGTCTGTGTACATGAATCTAATCGGTGGAAGAATTCATATGAGACTATTGTAAACATAAGATCTTTTAAAATAAGGGAATGACCAGACTGTGATAGCCAAACTCATCCTAGAAATCAATCTGTGTTTTTCTGCAACAAAAAAAGCCTACACTTGGAGGAGAAAGGCAAAAACTATGCTTCCTTGAACAATTAGAGATTTTACAGCATGAAATGAACAATATTCCACTTCTGAATGAAATTGGATTCTCTTTCCACTTTGAACTCCTAATTCAGAGACAAACTTTTCTCCTCTTTCACATTTACCTTAAAACCCACCATACCCTCATGAACCCTACACAGCCTTAAGTGTGGCCATTTTTATAGCCGGTTTTCATGTCTCTCAGGTGCTGAAATGATTAGGGATGGCTTCTTTTACGTAGATGATCTGGCAAGTAAGTAACCTGTGGTTAGTAAAAAATGACTTGAGCTCGAATATAGTCCTCCCCATTACTTTTACTACGAAGATTTTGAGCAAAAAAGGGGGGACTATATTCGGAGATATACAGTATGTATTGATGATATCTTAATGACATAACAGACTGCTCTCATATCTCTTGGACCCTTTCCCCATGGGACACCAGGGAAGGGGAGAATTCAGGAAATTTGCGGTCACCACAAGACACCCCCACAAGTGAAATAGGGCCGTCATCACGTGGCATACAAATATTTCTCTGAAGATTGCCATTTTACATGCTTAGGCTGGCCACTCTTTCTTGATATCCATGCAACCAGGGAAAACTCCATGAAGTGGCTACCTTGGTGAAAAATTCTGGAATTATCCTTGCTATTGCCATAATTCTGCTATTGGGTGGTTTACTAGTATATTTTATCAATGCAATCGGCAGTTCATAAAAAAATACTGATGATAATCAGTGGTAAAATTTTTAACGTTTAGTTTGTTATAAAATACTTCAGATGGATGTATTTTGACACTGCGCTGAAAAGGCATGCTGCCATATTGGCTATGATTTTGACGTCACTAGGCAGTAAACAACACTATACATTAACACTTTGAGTGCTGGGCTCTTAAATTGGAGGCACTCCCAGAAAAACTGAATATTTTTTAGCACTTAAGGAATTTTTTTAAGATGACTCTCTTCAATCTAGGTTTAAAAAGTCTCTCTTCAATTTTGGACTTATGTGCCATCTAGTGGATTATTTAGGCACTGCCTGGTCATGAGCACATCTACCAGAAAGACTGCAGCCGTATCTTTACATCCAGCTGCCGTTCAATAGATGATAATTCATGGGCGTCCGAGTACGTCCATTGTCCTTCTCGGAAAAAATTTGAGGACGTACCATTACATCCATAGCACTCAATAGTGCTAAAATTACATTACATACATTAAAATATTCAACCTCTACTTTTTGCATATGCAGATAGACTATGTACAGCAGACTCATTAGGACATTCTTGAAGGGACCTGGGATTCTGAAGATGGTAACCAGGAAAACGTGCAAAACAGAGTAGGTATTCCATGGAAAGTCAAATACGTACTGATTGGTTGCATTACTTGCAGGGGAATGCTATCCTGCTGCTCATTTTAGCTCAAGCCATAGATAACTGGTGATCATTTATTGTAAAAATAGTTTATTTTCCACCTATTCCACCTCCCAAGAAAATACATATGATACATAACCCTGATGCGTACTCCATTATTAATGATGACGACAATTGTTGTCATAATTAATAACCAAGCAGCACTTTTAGTTTACAGATGCTGCTTTCACAAAGTTCAGCGGCAAAGTTAGCAAAGCCACCTAGCGATATTTTTCTCTTCGCACTTCCTGTGAAATAATTAGGTTGGAGGACAGATGAATCCGTGGCGCAAATGCCCACTTCTCACTTAATAGCACTTTATGTTTATATTGCTTGTTGTAAATTACGATGATTGCACCAAAAATGCAATATTTGTGTTTACCATGATGAACATTTTAATTTCATGAGCAAATATCATAGTATTATAAGGATTGTGAGAACTCCAAGAACACATGAACAAATTGAGCTCCCGGCCCAAAAACATGGTCTTTCCTGTGCATAATGGCGTAAACTTGATTGCTTGTAACAAAATAAAAATGGAACTTCCCACGTGTTCTCCACAAATATTGCAAACAAAAATGCATAATTTAAAGGAAATACATATAAATTTATGGTGGCTGGAAGAATCTGTCCAAGATGCTTTGTTTTTTTTTTGAGCTCTAATTCTTTGATGGTACAGTCCATTTTTATTTAAGTATTCATCACACTTTCATCGACTTCGTGACTGCTGATGAACTGTCGCCATCACTTCCACTGTTTTTGCTAATGTTGGAGGATATTCGGGCTCTGCTTAAGTCTTTCCCGGTGTCTTCTTCTTCCTTTCTGTTCATAGACGTCATCAATTGACTTCAATCTACTGATAAAAATATGCGATAATGAGATTCACCAACTTTTTCAATTACATTTAGGAAGATGAAAGATTATGTTTGGAATAGTTATTATTCATTTGTTACGTAATTATCTCCATAAATAAAGCTTCATTTCTTGTATTCACAAGTTCCAACAACCAACCTGCAGACTTCGATATCGCCGTTACAGGCGACGCACTCGTCGAAGGGAGCCTCCCCTTCTCCAAACAGCTGAAAGGGAAACCCTAACCCGAAAGGGAAACATACCCTCCCCTTCTCTGAAAAGCTGATCCCAGCCCTCAAGGGTGTGCTCATGTGCTGCCTCGTCACTCAGCAACAGGGAATCGTCCTCATTTGTGCTGCGATGAAATCCAGAGGTCCAAAAGCTATTTCTTAAGCTCTTGGCTTCGACAGAGTCGCAGGCGTGCTTCACAAAATGCATCGCTTTCAGGGTATTTACTATTCTTCCTGACTCGAGAAGGCTTGCCAACCTCTCATTGACAAGTAGTTTCCTGTACTTATGCTTCATACATTGTATGATGCTTTGATCGAGGGACTGAAGAACACTCGTGTAATATGGAGGAAAAAACACCACTTTAACATTTCTTGAAAATGCTGTGTCTTGGATGTGCTGTGTAGTTATCAATGAGCAACAAAATTTTACGATTTTGTCCACCCATCTTTGCATCCAGTGCTCGCAGGAACTTTTCAAAAATTGTGGTGGTCATGCAGGCATTAGAGTTGCAATCATATGTCCAAGGTAATGTTTGAACATGTTTGAAGCATCTGGGGCATTTATATTTCCCGATCACTTACGGAATCAGTTTTTCCGTTGCAACATAGGACATTCAACATTCAAATCATTGCAACATAGGACAGTCAGCCTCTCCTTACTCATTTTACCTCCATGGCACTTATCTCCTCTAAATGCCAGTGTTTTATCAGGACGCAAATTAAAAAATAAACTCGTCTCATCGGCATTAAAAATGCTATTCGGGCTGTAGTTTTTGATTATGACATAGATGATAATCACATGGGCTGTTGCTCACACAGTTTTGATTCCATAGGTGACAATGGTGACAGCCGGGACAGCAATAATACAAACGAATATCGCAATAAAATGCACTGCTTGTGGGGACCTTGTCAAGCATTGAATAGGTGATTCTAATGTTTGAGATTGCTTTTTTCTTGCTTCATAAACATTTTTTTAACCATTATATGACTTTTGGAACATCAACATTAGGAAAAGATTTGCAAAATGCTTTATATGGAGCATTGTGTTGTATGGATGCGAAACGTGGACGTTAAAGAAGAGAGAAGAAAAGTACTTAGAAAGCTTTGAAATGTGGCTATGGCGAAGAATGGAAAAGATTGGATGGAAAGATAAGATCACGAATGAAGAAGTGCTAAGGAGGATTGGAGAAGAAAGAAGTATACTGAGAGAAATTAAAAAGAGAAAGGCAAAATGGATAGGACATATTTTAAGGAATAACTGCCTACAGAAAATAATAATAGAAGGGAAAATAGAAGGGAAGAGAGGAAGAGGAAGGAGGAGGTACGGAATGCTGAGGGATATAAAAGAAGGAAGGAGTTATGCGGAGATGAAGAGAGAGGCCCAGGACAGAATGCTGTGGAGACAACGCTACCGTTGAAACCTGTCTACGGACAGATGCACCAATGATGATGATGATGACTATCAAAATAGTATTGTAAGCAATAACGATCTTTTTTAATGCGAGAAGTAAACCTCTTGAGATTTATCCATCATCTGATTAACCTATGAGGTGGTTATTTCCGCAGGACAAATTTGGCTTGGCCCTCCTCCAAACGTGCTAAAGAGGTAACCAAAATGTGCTAACCATAGTTATTTACATGCACTTTGACGAAACACCAGTTTCATGTGTGAGGAAATGAACGTCCAAATGAGGAAAACGTGCTATTAAGGAACGTCCAAACGAGAGTCTGCGGCATGTGTATTTACTATTCATTTCTTACAAGCTTCCCTTCATTCCTTTTCCCTTTGTGTAATGCTCAATATTTCAAATTTATTAATGAACTGTCTCCATGTATCTAATTTTGGAAGTTTTTATATTGACCTTTTTGCAGCCATAGTTAATTCTCTTGCAAACATTTCCTGAAAGATTAGTGAAATTAATTGCTTTTTGCATGTTTATACAAGTCCCAGCAGTTCCTTTTCTGATGATTCAAGCAAACGATTAAATGCAATACTGCCTAGTGGCGTCATTGAGCATGGCAACCCATTGAAACATTTTACAAATTTGATATTATGCTTAATTGAGGAATTAAATGATAAATTTTAATTTACAGCTTCATTTTCCTGCATATTAATAACTGGTTCACAACCCTATTTCTCCTTGATTTTTCCCATATTTTCTTATGGTATGGACTAGTGTTGGGGTAACACTGCAATATTTTGAGCATGCTCCTGGTAACCTCCATGTGGTTTTATCAGTCTTGGAGGGATGAAATCTCACTTTTCCAAACAAAACCCAGGGTCCCGTGGGAAAAGTAGGTGGAGGGAGTTTGGTGAAACATGAGCCATGGAAGTTATAGATATAATTAAAGAAGTATAAATCCATTTCTTTGTTGAAAATAACAAATATTTCATTTTATCCTCTTAATATGGTGCAATTCAAAACAATGAGTTGGTCAAACCAAACTGCAACTGTATGACAGCATTCGGATCCAAAACACCAGTTGTCAATTTGGACATACGTTGGCAATTCATAATTTTGTGGTAGATGTTGATAGAAATACAGTAGAGAGCCGATTATCCGTGCTAATGGAGGGGGGAAGCCTAATCGTAATGCAGAAAGTGAATGATAATCCATTCATGTTCAATTTTGAGGTAGTTGTGGCCTTGGTTTCAGCACCATGCTTTCTCAAAGTCTTTCAAATAAATACTCATTTTTTCTTACCATTTCCTTGATCGGGCAATGGTTCATTCCATTAGCTACTCAAAAGTATTTCACCTACTAAAATTAGTATCTGTTGATTGGTGAATTTTATTCTCAGATGTGCAAATATTTTTATTCATGATCACAATGTAATACAATCATTGCAAGGATTCTAGGGCTATGCTGTTTGGTAAAATTAGTCTCGCATTTAAACTTCTCAGACTCTGGTCAAGGTAGATGATGCACACTTTCATGACTACATCTCGTCGGAGTCCAATTCCACATCCCAAGCTATAGCTAATCTAGGCATGTGTTCGACAGGGATTAGATGTTTCTTCTAGGAGTTCTGAGTCCCATAAGCATTCTTACTTACTCAGCCTGCTCTCGAAGTAAACAAGTCAAGGACACTGGCCAACCAATTCCCAAATGCCACTGATGGTATAACCTCCTCTTTGCTCGCTGTGACACACACATTGATTCTTTACCTTAATGTTTTTACAGCTTCTGTTACCTTCTGTAATAAAGTAGGTAATGAATAATAATATTCTTCATAAATGCAATGAAGTTTTCTCACTGGGCATAGCCAGTAACTTAAATACATTTTAAGGTACAAATAATCCTGACTTCACTCAATCATCTACAAAACCTTTAGAAAAATCTGTCACTTACTTTTGCATTTTTGCTTTGGTTATTTTATTTTTAAATTGCCATCCTAATTTTTAGGTGGGTAGGATGATGCTGAGATGAAGTAAGAAATTGTGTTGGGAGATAGGGCCCAGCACCTGTTAGAAGTTTGAGAATTTTAACTCTCTTCCTCTCTAAATTACTTCAACTAGTAGATTAACCTAATAATAATGATAAAGTTTAAATACAACAGGAGATCATTGTCAAATGAGAAGGATCCACGTGGAGGCGAATGAACGAGTATCTAGGGCAGAACTTCCTAACAAATTTCGAGAACATTTTCACACGCTATGAAATGGATGATGGTAATCATGGAGGGGTTGATAAGTATGAAGTGGGACTAATGCAAACCCCAATGACGTTCATCCAGAATGCTTGTATGTCAATTTTGGGTCCTCATATTGGTGGCCAGCCTTTCTCAAAAACTTATTAACTATGTGGAGACAGGCTGAAGTTCTAATACTTCTGAATGTGGATTTCATTTTACCCATTTAATTCTTGATCTAATAATTTTTTTGAACCTTGCCTCCATGTAAAGTGGTAGCTTTTTTGTTCATGCTAGTCCACTTTGTTGTATGTGGAAGCATTCAGCTTTTTTCACTTTGTGCCGATCTAACTCTTAAGATGAGGGATCTGATTCCTCAGTGTTAGCCTGATGAGTGAAGTGCATCCACATGACTGCTTATTGGTCAGTCATGTGGACTGGTAGTATTCACAAGCAACTTTTAGATCCATCTGAGTATGCCTGGTAAATAATTCAGATTTGATTTGATTTGATTTATTTTAAACATTCAAAAACAGCCGATGTCGGCCTTTACATTGAACATTTGCAACTTAAAATCTGCAGCATTAACAGAATAAAATAAGAAAAAAAACATTGTTGGCAAATAGCATCAAATGAAAACAAAGAGACAATAACATAAACAATACATTACAACAACATGGAAAGTTAGGGAATCAGGGGGAAAGCGCTTTTCTAAGCTGGCGCTTGAATGATCCGAAAGGAGCAGAGAGACCGAGGGAAGGGCAGGCAGATGAAATATTAGATGCCATGCATCTAATATAATCCAAAAGAAACACCAATGCTGAGTTGAAACCTCCTCTCCCATAACTGTGTCCCTAGACTTAGCATTGTTTACATCCAATGATAAAAGGGTTTTATCAAAGAGTCACTCCCAAAGATATTTTGATTGGAAAAGTCCAGGATTTTATAAAAAATACCTTCAATGCCTGCCTTTTTAACATGTGTAATTGAATGCGTAGAATTTTACTAGTAATAATAATAATAGCTTTATTCTCTGTTGGCAAAAATATATTTGTGTGAAATTCACAGTGAAAAAATCATTCGCCTGGACTGGGATTTGAACCCAGACCCCCCGATTTTGATTTTGCCCCGAGTGCTCTCCCTGTTAAGCTATCCAGGCATCATCTCTCAATGTGAATTAGGCCACTGGGTTCGAATCCCAGTCCAGGCGAATGATTTTTTCACTGTGAATTTCACACAATTGTGTGACCACCAGCGGGTGACTCTGTTAAAGTTACTGCGTGGCCAGTTCCTCAGTTCTTTGAAAAATACATTTGCATCTGTGCCTGTGTCCATGAAGAAAAATATCCTTGTCCTAAAGAAAATTAGTCTAACTACTTCCTGATATGATATATATTTACACAATTTGTCTTTTGTGTGCAAATTAGGACCTTATTCAGTAAACTGCAATCTCATTTTGGACTTTATTACTAGAAGGTGACTGTTCATAGAACTACTCTCGTGTTTGCCCTATTTCCCATTCTTGGAGCACTTAAATCACCTCTGATATTAACTTACTCTGCCTAAGTATGTTTTATCACCAGTATTTAGGTTTCATACTGGTGCTGTAGTTGAGTCTTCTATTGCTAGCATGGAATGTCTGGATTTGGTCTCTGTCCTAATGAAACCCCCCCATTTTCAAATCAACAATGAACATCAGATTCATTGGAATCCAACTTAACATGTCATTTAATTCTTTGTGGCATGGGTAGGATACATAGTTATGCTCTTATGGAATACTCTTTAGTCAAAGTTCTAATTCATCATTAAGGTTTTATGGGATTGGTGGTCCAGATATTTTCCATTCTCCCATGGTGACTTTCATCTGTAATTGTTCATTGGGTCATTAGGAGCTTCATATTTGTAGAAAGAAGAAGTTCTCCAAATTCCTAGTCCTGTGGTAGGTTTTCCAGCAAGGTTGATTCATCTTAAAGATTTGTTCCATATTATGGATGTGAATGAACGTTATGAATGACTTTTTATTTTATTCTACATGGGTGTGTACTCATGGGAGATGTGCAGGTCTGATTTAAATATTGGATTTGGCTTTTAGTTCTGATGTAGTAACAGTGCATTTTCTTTGACTTTTGGATACATGTAGAAAGTATTCCTGAGACCATGGTTTGCTTTATCATTTGAACACACTGCTATTCTCCTTTTTTTAGTTAAAAATTGGAATGCACTGCAGCAGCCCTCTGCCTCTTATTACACGCTTTTACCACCTACTCTACCTTCTCCTTATCTATTCCCAAATTTTACCTTTCTCACCTACCATACCTAGGTTTGTCTTCCTCTCTGTCCACCACAATTTTTCCATCCTCCTCCACACCCACATCTCAGATGACTGCAATCTATTCACATCCTCTTTTTTCAGAGTCCCACATTTCTGTACCATGCTATGCCACACTCCATATTAAACTCTTGGTCAACTTTTGCTTTACATTCTTACCCAAGGCCCCATCATAAGCTCCCTCATATCACTGAATGCTTCTTTCTCTGGCACAATTCTCCATCTAATGCCTCGGCTGGGCAAGGGCCTAGCCACGTTGACACACCGGTTCCCGTCAGATCACCGAAGTTAACCAACATTGGGCCCGGATGGGGGTTGGATGGGTAGCCCATCTCTATGCCTCTACCGGGGTGGATGGAGAGGTAATACTCCCTACAGACCTATATCGGGAGGCCGGAGGGAGATATACCCAGACTGGGAAGGTTGGAGGGAGGACTCCCACCATTCCTGTACCGGAAAGGTTGGGGGAGGCCCCTGCTTTATACCTCTACCGTGGTGCTCTTGTCCCCTGTCTGCAAGTGGCAGGAAGGTTAAATGTGGGATGACACAATGGACCAAGAAGTCTTAAGTGCCTGGAGGGCTCCAGAAGGCCCTGGTCCACTCCTTACAATCATCTTGTCTTTGCTACTGTGCCCATTTTCTTCTTATGTACTACTCAAGTAATTAAATTGCTCTATTTGCTCCAGTTTGTGCCCTCCTACTTCATCACCAGCCTTGCTTTCTTTGTCCTAGAAAATCTCATTACTTTTGTTTTCTTATGATTAATTTTTGTCTACCAATTCCTTGGATGATGGACTAACCAATGTCCGGTCATTCATGAATTTACTCGACTATATCAGCTATCATCTTACTTTTATTCACACATATAGCTCTTCTCATTCCTCTTTTACCATTTCCTCAGCATGAATGTTGAAAAGCAAAGACAACTGGCATTCTTGCCTTACCCCACAACCCATAACTACCCACCCCGATTCTCCATCTGCCGCCCTCACGTATGCCATCCGGGCCATATACAAGTTTTATGAAAATTTTCTATTTCTCCATTGTACTCCTATTTCCATGAGTATCTTCGTTAGTTTTTTCCAATTAACTCTATGAAACTCCATTTCAACATCTAAAAATCAAGTAAAAACATCCTAATTATAGAGTAGATTCTTTTCTATCAGTGTTCTTATCACCGCAATTGCATCCTGAGTTGCTAAACCCAAACTGATTCTTATTGTCTTGTCATTGATTCTTATCGTCTTATCGATTGGTATCACCATCAAAACCTTATCGTCTAGTGTGAGCCACTCCACCCAGTGAAGGGATGATGTCTATTCCACATAGAGTAACAAGAGATAGTAGGAAAGGGATTGCCTTTTTACGTACCACTCATGTAGCTCCCATTTTATCCATGACCGTTTGGCTCTTTCCACCGCATACAATCCCACTGAAGATCTTTTATGGCAGCTGATGTTGACGTATTTTGGGATGATTCTCCTGAAGAGGCATTGAGCGTTGAAATAAATATTCAACGAATGTGATATTTGATGCTGAGTTTCCGGTGTAAACTGGTCTGTGAAGTGGAAGTGAAGTGGTACCTGAAGGATTACTAAATTTCCTGGGCTTATGAATTGAAATTATTAATGGAAAGTTTGATTTTCAATCTATAGAAAACCGTGCTATTCTGATCAAGTGATACCCTACAATTAGCAACATCACATAACACAAGTTGGCTGCTTTCCATAGTTTTTGAATAGACTGTGCCACATTCCAGTGACAGAATCAAACAGAAACAAAGAATCAAACGTTATAAAACAGATTGCTTTAAATAATGGTTATCCTGAGGAATTAATAGGCAAAATACATAGATGAAAATGCACCCAGATAGCCATAAAAGAGATTTACAGTGCAACACCCAAGGAAAAAGATGCACCAAAGTGGAGAAGGATGCCCTTCCTCGGAAATATTTCATTGAAAGTCCAATGGTTATTGCCCAAAGAAGAAGTGAGAGCACCTTTCTACGACAGGTACCCACTAAGGAACCTGATAGGCAGCAACAAGGACAAGATGGAAGTAATGGAAAAGAGTGGTGTGTACAAACTCCGGTGTAACGATTGTCAGGCGGTGTATGTAATGAGAAATGGGCAGGAAATTACAAACAAGAGGGAAAGAACATAGAGCCTGCTATACAAACAATAACAATAACTCTCAGTTTGCGAAACATTTACTAGAACATGGACACTTCAGCGATTTTACGCTTATAATCCTACACATTCAAGGAACAGGACGGAAGCTGGATACCTTGGAGGAATTAGAAATTTTGTACAGAGTTAGTTCAAACGGATTTAATATTGTTAGTGAATTTTTGTATCCCTCTCGTTCCCCCCTCCTTTAACACTTCCTGACTCCTGTCCATAACAACCTTAGTCATCCTAAAACCCCAACCCTCACTCAACCTCTAACCAACCAGTTGCCATTGCCAGTACCTCCTCCCACGACGCCCTAGCCAGCATTCGCTTCCCGGATTATCTTCAAGACCCTCACCCTCCACCCATCTAACCTCTTTCCTGCCTCCACCCTCCTTAGCCTGTGATGTAGCCACATCCCCCTCCCCCACCCCATACACATTCATGTATAAAGGCTTGTCCATTATTCAGGTTCCCACCATATTCATTGTTGACTTAAGACAACAGTTTCGCCCGGTATCCTCCGAGCGTCTTCAGGTCGAAGTGCCTGGACACCAATTTCGTTGACTTAAATGCACATTCATTCTCCCGCCAAGTGTTATGATAGGTCTGTGTCTACCCACCAAATCCTCTTCCATGGGCCTGCTAGGTGGTATCCATCTTCCCTATTGTAATTGTCATTTTATATGATCTCTATTGATTCTCTTAGTGGAGAATCTAGGATCAGAATCTCAGAATCAGAATATAGTTGTATGCACATTCTGGGATGCTTCAATAGTTCTCTGAGATGAATAAAATTTTACCCTTGTCATGGAGTAGTATTAGTTCTACAGCCCAACAGGCCCTCACATTTGTTTGGAAAAATCTTTTAGTGCTTCTTTTTGGGAATATGCTGTGAGTCAAAAATGTATCAACTATCAACCCTCTTTGTGTTTATGTATGTCATATAAACCTCAGAATAATACATGGCAATGAATTATGGCTTCTGGGTAATGGTTTGTAAAAGCCTAATTTTTTGTCTAACAAGTGACCGCCCTGATTGAGCATATTTAACTTCTGCTAACTGTGGTTTTATAACTAACGATAGCATAATGTATTTTAGAGTTTCTGAATCAGCATTGGGGGAGTTTGAGCAATGTTTAGTGTTCTCAAGTTATTTCATGAGAGACCATACTAAACAAGAGTCAATTTTAAGGGGGTTAGCTATCTTCCTGCTAGATGTTTTAGGGGCTCTTAATCAGCTCTCCACTTGTAATTTTATTTATAAGATTCGGCACGGGTCCCTAAGGAATAGTATGCTCTAGTAGTGTGGATCATTCCTTCTACACACCTTTCTCTTCTTGGCTAACTGCTACAATATAAAAAAAAATGGGTGGAGACAAAACATACTCTCAAGCAAAAAGGGCTTTGAGTTTGCTACTGTGCTATTTGTCCAGATCTCATGTTAATCTTCAAATGCCTAGCGTGGCCAAAAAGTCCCTTTAAATGTTTGCTCTGCGTTCCGTGAGTGCCCAAAACATCCCAGCTCCGGGCATGCATCGATTTAAATCTGGCAGCCAGGACAAAACACCGGGATTTAAATCTGGTAGATTAAGGTTAATTATGTAGTAAAATGATTATCAATGCATGACAAGCCTCATTACCCTTACTGAATTAGTTTTTTGTGCTTAAAGAATGGTAACGTATGGAAGCAACTTGTGTTTTAATGATTGTATATTAAGCTTACCTTACCTTATGGGCCAAGTTTCTGTATCCCAATGTAATCAATGACAAGGGGAATTCATGGTAACCTTTCCATAAAATGGTTACAAGTTTTTAGAATGATTACCAATGAAAGTATTTATTTGCTTAATTACCTCAATGAAAGTATTTATTTGCTTAATTACCTCTTTCTTTTATTTATTTTTAATTTTCAATTACTTATTTCATTGACATTTTTTTCAGGATGCAAGCTTTAATGGCAAAATTTGACGAGCTGAAGGAAAGTGGAGATCTGCTGGAATCGGCAACTACAGAAGCTCCTCTTGCTGGTGAGTAACTAAAAATGTTATCCATTTCTCATTTCAAGTTTCCTTTTGCTATTTTCTTTCCCCATCTCGTTATCACATATTGTCTGTTGATATGCGGTTCTTGTTGCTCTTATTTAGTGTTTTATGATAATATCCCCTTTGCATAACTATAGTAGCCACTCTTAAAGTAATCAGCATCAGTTAGGGCAAATTGCCAGTGGTATAGAGACACCAGCCATGAAGAATGTAGGAAGTCGGAATTCGGAGAAGGGAAAAAATTGAATTGTAATTTGGTGGATCAATCTCTCAATGTATTTTTGTTTTAGTCATTATTGGTGTAGGAAGAAGGAATACTTAACTGTTCGAAGGTGGATCCGTCTACTTTTTTTCCACCGTTGTCTGTTTTAAAGGTGTGGTGTTTGGGTGAAATAATAACCTCCTTTACTACTTCACGTGATTTGAATTTATGTAGTAACCTTCTTGAGTGTTACTCCTGTACGTCTCAAGAAGTTCTCATCTCAAGTCTATAGAGCAGCTCGGTTACGCACTGTTCGCTCATGGCAGTTTTTAAGAAAATGCGCAGCTTTGTTTTGTTCAGTTTTTTCATGAGAGAATTATTCTCCTCTTTGGTTTACGAATTCCATTCTCATGAATGTATGGAATTTACAGTCAAGAAATCATTTGATTTGACTAGTTTGCCCTAATTCACAAAAATTGCTTTAACCAGCCATGCAGGCATACACTTCCTCTGTGAATTTAATGGAGACCTCAAAAGGAACTAGATGTTCTAAAAAGGTTAATATAGTTCATTGATTGAAATTATTATTTTTCATGTTATAATGTAGGCTATATCTCTAAATTAAACCTGTACCTATTGTCAATTGGAGGCTAATTGATGTTAATGTGCTCCATAGTGGCCATCCTCTTTTGTATTACTAATGTGTGTGTTCAAAGCCAGTTTTTAAGGTGGTTCCACCGTAAAATGACTTTAATGTCACTTTATTCATATTCTGTCTACTTGTAAAAAAACTTGTCCTCTATCTGATATGAACAACAAAATAATTCCTTTCCACGCTATTTTATTCTATAATTGAACTTGAAATTACATTGTGTTCAGTGGGGGAATGAGAGAAACATGGGGAAAAATAGTATTTTTCCATAAAATATAAATGCTATTTTCCTGGAAAACTGTCTCTAAGAAGAAAATAATCCAGAGAAATTGAATAAAAATAAAATATATGCATCTTACCACCTTATGTTTTTAGTTATTAGGGAATCACTGCCGTAATTGAAGTCAAAATGCTGTAATTCATAGGAAATGGCACTGCAGTCGTCTCCTTTGGCTGGAAAAAAGTGCTCATTTAAAATACATTCGTGGAGTTATCTGCATTTTTTCTACTTTACTTTTGGTTTTCTGTAGGTAACGCATTTCATAAGCGAAAGCAGGATTTTTTGGACAAAATATAAAAAAATGTGGAATTCAGTATTTGTTTTGACTCACGCAGTCGCGGCGGAACCTCCTTCAATCATGGATGCATGTTTATGAAGAATGGTAGGATGATGGAGGAATTACAAGGCAGGAGTATGCTGGAAGGTACCGTTGATAGTGTGTGTAGAGTATCAAGAAAAGAATGTTTGCTTACAGAACTGAAGATATTGGCGTTAAGAGAGTTTTTCCTATCTTATGGCATGTATTCTTTTGCCAGGATAACATAAATTCCTAGTATGCTTGAACTACTATACTAAGTGCCAAGGTATGAGGTAATTCATTAGTGCTCACAGAAAACATATGAGAGAAAGGGTAAGGATTTTGTTGGTCATGATAGAATGGACATGCTTGTCATGTATATGTTTGGTCATGTTGAGGAACTGAATGGGAGTCTTCAAGTCACCAAATTTGACGCTTGATGTGAAATAGATGAAAGTATTTGATAGACTTAAGGTGAAAGTGGTCGACGATTAACTTTTGAGTGAAGGTATTTGTGAGTTTATGGAACAAGAGTGCATGTATGGAATGATGCATAAATGTGAAAGGTAAAGTAAGCGTGCTAAAATGGGGGTTCAAGAAGCAGTTAGTAAAATGGAGGCTAGAACTAAATAAATAATTTTCAGAAGCCTGTCGTAATGTTTACAAGAGTTACATTTCTATGACTTTGGAGGTCTCTGTTGGTGAATCATTGCCGTTTTAATAGCCTTCCTGTGGAGTATCTGAGATCATAGTAATATAAATATTCGTCATGTATAACGCTTGTGAAAGCTCATATTAGAATAATTAAACCTCTTGGAATTTACTTACTCCAGAAGGGAATAGTGTGAGATAATGTATGCTAATTTAAGTACATGCAGTAGTGAAAGTCATCGAGTCATCTACCCTTTAAAAAGAGTTTAAAATCAATTCAAAGACGTGGGAAGTCAAACAGTGCACAGCACGGAATCTAATTTAAGTACCACTCCATTGGAATCCGAGCGTCGATGCTTTTTTGCCCTGTCGATTGAGCGCCAATTTCCGCCCAAATTATACCGTACGTAATCTTCTTTATTGAGAGTCAATGGTAGTGTGCCGGGCACTCCTTTTACTCCTGTTGGGCAAGATGTGTAATCATTTCCACTCCTCGCCGTTCTTGGCTCTACCGTCACTTGTTCCTTTGCCCCCCTCCCCCTTTGTTTCTCTCCCCGTCAATTACTCCGCGCGCTAAGAGGTAGACGTCGTTCTAAGCTTTTATTCCCCATCAGCCTTTACCGGTACTCGGATACACGTCGAAACTCGTGGAAGCGCTGCAATGGATGTTATCCACTCCCAGTTTTACTCAGGTCTCGACTCCAGTTTCTACCCGTTACACTTGGCCTTGCTACCATACATTGGGGAAAGCAGGATGATCCCGCGTCTACTTTTGCTATTTTAATAATAAATATATGTCGTTCTCTAATCCAAGCGCCATCATCTGATCATCCATTTTTCTTTCTATCCTTTGACTGATTATTTATCAAAATGTCTACTCAAATGCCAATTGGAAGTGGACGGCAATATTGTTAAACAGGTTATGACGTTTAATTACTTACGGAGTGGTGTGTCCAGGCATGGGATCTAAGAAAATGAAGTTCGACAACAAGAATAATACAAATTTGCCGACTGCCTGAACGGAAATATCTGAAAACAAACACATATCTACATCTACATACTACCCCGCAAGCCGCCTCAATAGGCGTGTGGCGGGGGGTGTTAGGACACCAGCCGTTTACATATATGAAAAGGAAACGCTCTAATGAAATTACGCCTTGCATTTATTAAAGTCCCTTATTGTTCGGGGAAAAAACGAATTCCCATACCTATCCGTTCGGCAAAATATCTCTCTCAATTTATCGTTTCTGTCGGACCTGGAAATATAGTGGGGTTCTAATATGATGTTCTCCGTGTCGCTCTGAAAGATATCTATTCTCAATTGCTCAAGTAATCTAAGCCTAGCGCGCAGCCTCCGAGTATCTAGCGGCTCCCAGCCTAATTCGTTTAACATCTGCGTAACGCTGTCTGTGCGCCCGTAGCAGTTTTTGACGAATCACGCAGCTTTACTTTGTATTTTATTAAGTTCCCGAATTAAGTCTTTCTGCACCGGATCCCATATGCTTGCTGCATATTCAAGGTGTGGCCGGACGAGTGCGAAATAGCACCTCTCTTTTACTTTTTCATCTGAAAATCTTCCCACAATACGCTTTACGAATCCTAGCTTCTTCAGAGCTCTGCCACAAATATTTCTTATATGTGTTCCCCACGATAGGTTTGAGGTAATCGTAACTCCTAGATACTTAACTTCATCTGTCGCCTTTATCTTAACGCCATCCACAGCATATACATGGGGATAGTTGGACGACCTCCGCAAGAAATGTACCGCCGTACATTTGCTCAGATTAAGTTCGAGTCCCCACTCTTGGCTCCACACATGAACGTTGTTTAAATCCGATGATAGAATTTCAAAGTCAGAGTGATCATTAATTTCGCGATAGATGACAGCGTCGTCAGCAAATAAGCGTATTTTACTGCTAATTCGAGAGCATAGGTCATGTATGTATATAATGAACAAAAGAGGGCCGATTACGCTTCCTTGTGGGACACCTGATGTCACTTTAACTACATCAGAGCTAATTCCGTCAAGAACTACTTTTTGCTTACGATCACTCAGAAAGTCGCGTATCCAGTTAACTACTGTTTCGTTTAGGCCGCATGACTGTAATTTGTATAAAAGTTTGTTATGAGGTACCATGTCGAAAGCTTTCTTAAAATCTAGGAATAATGCGTCCACTTGTGTTTTCGATTCACCAGATTTGAGAACGTCATGAAGAAAGAGTGCGAGCTGTTTTTCACATGATCTACCTTTCCGAAAGCCGTGCTGACAGCCATGAAGGAAGTTACGACTGTCCAGGAACGTCATGATATTGCTAACGACGATATGTTCGAGTATCTTGCCTATAATCGACGTTAATTAAATTGGTCGATAGTTCCCTGGGTCATGTCTGTTTCTCTTTTTGAATATCGGTGTAACGTTTGCAATTTTCCAGTCTATTGGTATCTTTCCTTCAGACAATGACTTCTTGAATATTATGTCTAAGAACGGTGCGATCTTTGGCGCTAATTCCTTGAGGACACGCGCGGGTATTCCCTCCGGACCCAGTGATTTACTATTTTTTATCGACTGTAGCTGTTTAGTTATCCCATCACATTGAATAGTGATTTCTTTCATCGGTTCCTCAGTGAATGAAATGCCAAAATTACATGCAGTATCGTCTGTAGTGTATACACTTTCGAAGTGGGAATTTAACGTGTTAGCTTTGTCAATATTATCGGTGACAAGTTTGCCATCTTTATCAAATAACGAATCTACGGTTGAAGATTTTCCGTGAAGCTCTCTCGCGTATGACCAAAAAGATTACGGATTTTCTTCGAGTAATTCACCAAGTACTTTTTTCTTGAAATTTCGCAATGCAGTACGCATTGATTTCTTGGTTCTTGAGCGTTGCGCAGCGTAACTTTCTTTTGTTTCAAGTTCCTTCGATTTGTCACCTAACGTAATGGACTTTTTGAATAAGTTGTCCAGTTTTCTCTGTCTCTTAAGGTCCGTCCTAACCTCATTGTTATACCAGCGAGGTTCTTTACTATCACATTTCAATTTTCGCGGAATATATTCGTTGATTCCCTGTCGTAGAATTTATAAGAAATATTTCCATGATGCATCAGTGCTTTTGTCCTCTGTTTTAGCTACGAAGTCAGTGTACGAATCATTAAGCATCTCGCCAAATTTTATGAAGTTGAATATATATTTGAGTAGAAACTAAAACCAGAATTTATAAAGCCGCCATTATGCCTATCATCACATATACAGCCGAAACAAGACCAGTAACTTCAAAAAACGAAGCGGCTAGTGAAGACAAAAGAGAGGAGAGTAGTCCGTAGAATGACCTACCTTGAGCATGAAAGAAGTGACGACATACGAAGGTAATGCTAGATCCAAACTTTTGTTGGCGGATTGAGAAAAATAAATGGAACGGCAATGTGAGTAGGGTGAACAGTAATAGAACTGTAAAGATTACTCAAGACAATTTACCAATTGGTAAATTACTATACTATACACGGATTTGAAACCTAGCTCAGGGTTCGGTGATTTAATTAGAAAAATTTGCTTACCAGAAAATATGTGGAAGAATAAAAGGGATTCGTAAGCTCTTAAAGTTTTCGTTTCTCTCCTTCGCCCGGGGACTGGTGGCCTTGTGAGAAGCACGTGCCGCAGTCTGTCGGGCAAAACGGAGCAGGGAAGGTGTGTGAACGGTGAAAGGGTGGTACCTGATCAGTCCGATTTTATTTTATTCTTTCATGTGTGACATGTAAGCCCACTGTAACCATAGGAATAAATATTCCGTAGTCCGAGTCGTAATTTACTTTAATAAACAGTTCCTCCGGTAAACTCGGCACGACGTAGGCAGTGCGAATACCGCCAATAACATATATATTCGGTATTGCGTATCGTAATCTCTGTTTTATAAATTTCTTTGAGGTCTTGTTTTATTTACTATTTCTACGTAGGTGCTATTCTCTAAGTCTCCGGAAACAGCCGTGTTTTTTCGCAGTCAATATTTGTGTGTAGAGTTCATCATTCATTTTATACCTTAGAGCCATGGTAATATCTCCCTTGAATCGGTCTTGTTCTTACGTCTAATTTTTATTTAAATATCCCACTGATATATGTTGTACGCATTTCAAAATTCATGGACCCCTGTTGTCCTAATTCACAATGATCCTCTCTATTCGTCTTCGAATGCTTTTGGTCAATGATGTAATTATTTTGTGTTATTTCCATAATTCCTACGACTTCATACTATATGAGTGATTACTTTTTGCATTTATGATTAGCTAATTTAATGAATATTAGCTCCGTGATGTCTTGGTGTAGGTA
The DNA here is from genome assembly GCA_963573305.1 of Pyrrhosoma nymphula. Taxonomy (NCBI): domain Eukaryota; kingdom Metazoa; phylum Arthropoda; class Insecta; order Odonata; family Coenagrionidae; genus Pyrrhosoma; species Pyrrhosoma nymphula. The sequence goes on from OY754336.1 coordinate 8,649,034, forward strand.
TGGGGGGAGTTAGTGTCTACCTCGCGATGTGATATCACTTAAAAATCAAAGGAAAGCGTTATGTGGCTGTTTGTAGTTGCTCCTTCCTGCTGCTTCCTCCTCCCTTCTCAAGCTCCGCAATACCTCAGCTCCTCCAGTCACCACTTGTGCCTCCTTTCGCAAGCCTTCCCGTTCGCCGCTTTGCCTTTCGAAACGAGGGGGGACCCCGCGTGCCGCAAACCATAAAATATGCTAATTGGTGCTTTTTCCCGCCTTTAGATCGTCCCGCGCGCCACTGTCTCCGGGGCATTCCTCTGATTTAATTTCAGGGAGAAATTCAAACTCTGCTGCGGGGTTGGTGACCCACAAGGGGGCGTTTTCCCTAGCTCTTTTCACTGTGTAGCCACCCCCCCTCCTCCCAAGTCATTTTGGGATCACATCCTTTGGTCCTCGTGGGAGTGACTGTGCATTTTCACGGCCTGCAATTATTTTGTAAAAACAGCGGGGATTCGGGCTTGATGTGGTGGAATTTCCGCGCCATGAAAAAATCGAAGTGCACTTTTCATATGGTTCAATGGATTTTTACGACCTAGGTTTCGACGCTGTGCATCTAAATCAAGGCAGCATCGAATTTATTAAAGCAATGGGGTAGTGCATATTTTATTTTTGGTTGTTGTGGTATTATGAGCGAGATTTTTCTCTTGTCATAATAGAGGCTACATTCGAATTTCATTTTAAAATTTAAGCTGTTGTAAGAAGAATTAAGTAAGCTCATATATTAATGACGTAAAAGCGTCATTTTTATGCCTGCACTTCTAAGTATGTATTTAACGAAACAAACGTGATGCTTTAACTAATTTCTCGTCGTTCGTAGAGAACGCTTTCGCAACCGAAGGTTTTTTTGCGATGTTAAAACAAGTGTTACTGAGAGTTGTATTTTTTATATAATCGAGGAAACTTACGAATCAATGTTGCATGTTGCTTACAAATCATCAACTGTTGCATTTCTGACGCTGAACTGTGCGTTGGTACATCATTATTTTTTTGTTTTAATATTAAATTAATATATCTGTAAAGATCACAGATGTGTACCGTACCTATCCCATGGCAAACAAAATCCATCTTTTGACAAGTATCTTTTAAAGTTGTGCGATGTGTGGCTGATATTTGATATCATTAGAAAGGTGCGGCATTTTTCTTTATAATGAGACGAAATTTATTGAATTTTATGTGTAGCGATATCTTGCTCAAATTTCCTTTAGCGGTTATTAAGTCAGGAGAAAATGTTAGCAGGAGTGGTAGTTTCACTTCATATCTTCTCTAATCGGTTTCATTCATTTGTGCGAATAATGAAAACTTTTGTGATGCTATATCGGTGATAACTGCTGCGTGGGGTCGTTCTTTGTCTCCATATGGATATAGTTGGAAAACTACTACTTGTTAGCGGTCTAGAAATCGTACCCGATTGGACTTAAAACATAAAATTGAAGTCCACAGTTGTTCATTTACCCAGCCGTGCCTGGCTCTTGAACATATCTGTTGTGCTGGTGCTGCTTCTACGAAATACATTTGGAATTCCGTTACTTCTTTGAGTTGAAGTTTTGATAATTGAAGAGTAATTCGATTTACGTTGGTGTTATGTGCATTTTACGCTCAGTTTTACGAAATTTTGTCTCCAACTTGAAATATCCATGCCTCCAAGGGGTTATCAATTTCCGAGGCACATCGACTTATGGAATTGCTACCCTTCGACTGTAGAATATCGTCCCCGATAGGACCTAAAATGGAAGTCTACAGTTGTCCTTATACCCAACTGTTCCTTGCTCTTGAGCGCTCCTGGTGCTGGTTCTGCGAAGTACTAACTTCTGTGAGTCTTTTTTTTTACGATGGATTGATTAAAAAATTCATCCGATTTACATTGATGTTCTGTAGTTCCATGTTATTCCTCTCTTTTTACGCTCAGTTGTACGTAAACTTTTCATCAACTCAAAATAACTAACACTCCCAAGCGTTTTTAATTTTTGCGAGGCACCTCGGCTTATCTAAGTTTGGCGCCTCGACTTATCGAAGTGTGGTACCTCGACTTATGGAAGTATGGCACCTCGACTTATGGAAATGTGGCACCTCGACTCACTGTCAGTGAAGTTTTGCACCTCGACTTAACGAAGTTTGTCACCTCGACATATTGAAGTTCGACACTTCGACCGATCGAATTTCGACTATTCACCGCCGCGAGCGACCCCATTCCGCCGCCTGCGGTCCCGCATGCGTCCCTCTTGATGTGCTCCTATTCCCTGGAAACGGTGTTCCTCCTTTTACCCGCGTCATCCCCGCAGCCGCAGCTCTCTCGCACACGCGCCTAACTCCAGTCATAGTCGCATGCACGCATACCCTCCTTCCCTCCTTCCCTCCTCCGCCTCCCTCCACCTACTTCTCACCATCTCCTCGGAGAAGAATTTTTTTGTCTATTCCGCGATCTAAACCACAACGGCGCACCTATCCTCGCCGCACCTATTGTGTTATATTTTTTTCCTGTCGCGTGTTTTTTCTTCTCCTCTCATCCTTGCCAGTCGTATATTTCAACATTTAACGTCCCTGTGAGATGACTCACCACATCTCCCGGAGTGGGAGAGGAGGGATGGGAGACGTAGGTCCGTCTGTATGTTTGTGTCTGTGGGAAGGGGGTGAGGGACCTGGGAGGGGGGGGGGTGAAAAGGGGAAATGATACGCCGTAGTGACTGTATTTACGTTTCTCGCTAATTACGTCGACCGTCCTCCCCCCCTGCGGTCGAGTCGGTAAATTATGCTCTCGTTAAGGGAGCTTCGCTAGCGACCGCGTGAAGCGAAAGGAAGTCCCACCTTCGCGTTTGTGGAGCTTAAAGCAAAACTTCCTACGCTGTCGACATGCCTTGGCCATTGGAAAGCGAACATTAAAGAGCTACAAGTTCAGATCAGTTTATCCATACATTTGTTATTATATTTATAATAAATACTTTTATCCACCCCACAGATACGAACGTGGTGCAGATAATTTCAGTACTCACAAGGAGAGTATCCTGTTACATGGTCTATGATTTTTACGAATTTATTATTGCTAATAAAGCATTATGAATCATAGAAGTGAGCCTATGTAGCCATGAAGAAGTGGTTTTGAGGTGCAAGTGCAATGGTTCGACGTTTAAATACCGGGGCTAAATATTTTTTTCATATGCTGTATTGTTTTTTATGGTATTTGTAACGGGAAATATTTTTAATTAGTATCTTTCACTTTTAAAATTTCACTTGCAGCGTCTTAGGTTTTCCCGAGGTTTTCGCAGCGCCAAAAATGAAAGGTCAGCTTTTTGTGTGAGAAAAATGATGTGATATAGTTTAAACACATTTCGGATGGATAAAGTAAAAGATTTTACCGTTTGGATAGGTCAAATTATAAAACTGCGTATGAAAAAATGACGTCGAGATCTGGGACTTGAATCTGGAGCCAAAGCATTTCTTGTCGACCTCCTCTTATGGATTACGGCTCAATATGGTCTATCATGACAGTTAAAATATTTAATCAAAAGGGAGACAATTCGTAAATCACTATCCTAGGACTACCTGCCTGCTAACTGTCGACGAAATCGAAGACCCGGTAATTGGATAACTTTTTAACTAATTAATCAGACAGAAATATGGGTTGGTGCCTACGTTTAATTTCTGGGAAAATCTCTCTTTACGTCAATTTTAGCAAAATAGCGACTAGTACACGACATAAAAATAAAATTTCTTCCATTATTTCGCTACTTCAGGCCTTTAAATCTGTATGATTTCCTGGTTCATTTGTGAATAAGAATCGAATGGGTGTGTTGGATTTTCTTGACGTTTTCAGGTAGAAGACGCATTGTTATTGTTATATTATGAGTATCGCAATTGTGAAAATAACAGGGATGTAATTTCCATTTTGCTGAGGAACCTTCGTAAGCTTGATGGCGAAATTCATCTTAGTTTTTGATTATTCCCCAATGTTCTGGTTCCCGCCGCGTACGTTGATAACTTTGACGGCAGTCTCAGAAGCCTATCGTATTCGAAATGTAAAAGACGTGATGTCAACGCAACGGTGCCGACACCATCGCATGAAAGCTGCCGAAACCTACGATTTATTATTGCCGTTTTACATTAAATAAATTTTACTTGCTGGAATAGTTTCAGCGTGTTATATTGTTTCTCTAATAGCGACTCGGAAGTGCACGCTAGGTGAAGATGACTTGAAAAATTCATTCATTAGGTACAGGGTGGCACGCAGGGTATTACTTTAAATCCGCATTATATTTCAAGGGCTGATAGAAGCGACAAATTTAGAGAGATACGCTGCAGCGAAAACAGATGGAGACACTAAGACACTCCGTTGAAATTCAATTCACCTTCCTCATTTTCCTCTTCCATTTCCTTTTTTCTATACTCTCACTTATTCATGGCTGGTGCCCTAATACCCCCTGCCACTTGCTCCTTCTGCGGCTCAAAGGGTTAATACATAGATGTAGATGTCCATGCACAAACCATTCACAAAATAATTACTAAATTATGACTAGTTCTAATATTTGACATCATTTTCATTAATTAAAGCAGGTTCCTCCATAAAAGATATTTACCGAACGTCTAATATCGATACTTTGCACCTGTTAGTTGATCGAATGACGGAAATTAGTGGTGCAATAAATCTTACTAAAAACTGCTCTGTTTATTTATGTGGAACAATTCCTTCTTACCAACCTTGAGACTAGTTCATGTATCCCAGTTCAAGCGAATATGTAGCAGATATTCCAGTGCATTCGAATGCTTTGTTTTCTCTGTGATCTCACACATTCCTTGGTCTTTCACTCCATAAGCTAATTTCAAGTCCCCGTGCGTTTTTGCGTGATAGGAGTCGTGTTTGCTCTCGCTCACCATTTTACCCAGTCGCCTTGGTTTCTTCTCCTCTGTGCGTGCGTTGCGGCCCGCGGAATCATTTCCAAAGCTCACGCGAGGGGTGGCTCTCCCATTCGCTTTACGTTTCTTTTTCTTCCTCGCTCCCTTTCTCCAGGGAAATTACACGTTTTTAAAGCAATTGGACCACCGCGGAGGAAGCGATCATCATAGGCGCTGCATTTTTCTCCTCGAGGCGTACCGGAACTGTAGAGGCTCTTGGTGGGAGGTAAAGAGGCCATGTTGTCGTGGTTGCAGGGTGGAGTTTCGAGAATTCGGAAGCTGCACGTTCTGTCTGCGGATCACTTAGCTGTTTTCTAACATCATACGATGAACCATTCCTTTCATGTTTTTAAATACCCGGCCTTACATTGTATTCGTTCACATTTTTTCTTTCGCTTTTTTCTTTGTTCAGTTACTTTATCCCTTCCTTTATTACTTTCTTCGTTCACGTATTACTCCCTTCTTTCCCTCGTACTTTTTTCGTACGTTAATGATTTTCTTCGTATGTTCATTTTATTTTTCGTTTGCTCATAATTTTCATACATAAGTTCTACGAAGCACGCTTCTTCCACAATATTTTTCCTTTTTTGTAATTCCTTCGTTACTCTACAATGTTTACGTTTGCTTGTGCGTTTTTTCGGTATGGCGTTTATTTATTGGCAAATACTTCCGGTTTCTGTGATCAATTTTCTTTGGTGTAAAAATAACGCTGAAGTATTAATATTTATCCCATGAAAATGGCTATGTAGGATTGAAACCTAATGCAATATTTTTTCATGATTAGTTCTCGCGGCAATATTTAAAAATTGACTTCCCCCGTCAGCGCTTAAGACTTCTTCATGGATTATTAGTTACCCGTGAATAAATTTCCGGAACTGGAGAAACTTTTTTGCATTAGTGAAAAGGATCACGGTAGATATAACGTTTGGAAAGAAGTTTTAATTATTTATCTTATTTTAAAACACTGAAAATTACCAGTAAATTACGTCGTGCACCTTGAATTGTACGTGATCAGATTTATCACGCTTTTTAACAGCATCGTAACTTCAACAGGAATTTGCAAATTTAAGAGATCAGGGTCCGAAACTAGTTCTGGCGAATGACGTTTTCTATGTGAATTTCGCACATTCGTATTTCCGGCTACGTAGTGGTGGGTGGAGATATTAACGTATTATAAAGGGTGCCATTTTTTTAAAAGTCCGAGTGAAAGCCTCTTTTAATTGTCCAGCTATTTGCTAGCCTTGTGGTTTTCTTGGTACGAAATCTTTCTGGGAAACCATAGACCCCTAGGGGAAAGGAACTGACTCCGTGCCTAGATGTATGAATTTCACTCGCCGTCGGAGTCCGTACCAGGCACCCGGTAATGAGCACCGGTCTCGCACACAAACTGTCGGGTTAAAGACGGTGGTTGAAACGAAGGCTATGATCACGGATATCATCTACTCACACTATCCTTGATGAGCCAAGTAATGGTATTCGTAATGCCATCAAAATAAAATGTGAGTTTGCATGAGTGCGCGTAATTCATTTCGTCCTCGCTGCACCGTAGTATTAATCAAGGAATGCTCTGCGTTGCACGTTGAATCAAAATATGGCTTGGGTATTCAAAAATGGTGTAATTTTTTTACGTTTAATATTCCGATGTCCTTGAGCCGTGATCGATTGCCGCTATCCTTCCATGCGTATTTTCGTCGTGCAATCAATTTTTACGCTTATTTTCGCCCGTACGCATTGTTATCCCGGCGGAACTAAGCGTGGGCCGTAAGGTCAATCCGTGAATATAACCCCTGCCTCAGTGATGTCATCCGCACCATGAATAATTAGGGAGTGTTTCGATGACATAACATTAACTCACGGCTATCCGCCTTGACTCCATGATTTGTTCTCAATGAATTATGTATGCATTGTTTCGGATTATAGATTTTGTAATGAGGCCTGGGATATCTATCATGGCGGAAGTGTAAAGATTAGGAGTGTTGAGACGTGCAAATATTAGATTTCTTGTTACTTCATATGTATTTAGAAAGTTTTAAATATATATTTGGCGACCAAATTTTCATGATTTCTGTAACTGTTTTGTAGCGAATGTTTTGGGTGGATTTTTAAAATTCATTTTATCTCATAATTGTGAGGCTTTCGAATTGTCGCTTACTTATTTGTCTTCTACTTTCTTGGCTAAATTTACCTCTTTCGAATATAGTTTTTAGTTTCTTTCCAGCATATTGCCTAGGAATTTCTTGGGAAAATGTTAATGGTCTCAGTTAATTGTCGTGTATTAATCGAGAAAACTACTCGTACTAATGAAGTCATATATTGAAGTATCAAATTCGTGCAACACGTTTCGCAGATAAATCAATTTGTTATGTATTTGAACTGAATGTTGCCTGTTTCATCCTTCAATCGACAATAAAATGATATTCGCTGCTTTCAGTAGCATCCGAATTTTTAGTGAAGCATTCGCTCTTGGTGTAGTGTCATTAGGGGATTTAAATATCTAACGAAAATCGTGGAACACTTTTCTTTTGCCATTTCCTTTTTGTAAGTTGCTACCTTGCATGAAATGCTTTTACCACGGTAAATTTTATTGCCAAAGTTCATTACTTATTGGTTGTAGGTTTATTTGCAGAGTATTTCCCAAAGTTGCATGAACTTTTAATCACGGGTATCGAAAAAAATAATTTATTTAGCGTGGTTTCCCAGTTATTCGTTCGCGAGTATTCTAATCAGATAGCACCGAATCCATGAGAATCCCTTAACTGCATTGATAAATGCTAATTGGATTCATCCATAAACATCCCGTTTGGGTGGAGTGTATGAAAGGCTCGGTAATCGTTGGGTTCAGACGCTCTCTTGAGCTCTTTGACGCGGGCACTCGTCATAATCGGGGCCGAATAACAGTCGGTTCGACTCACATAATTTCCACGAAATGTGAGGTGGAAACAACTGAAATCGATTGGTGATAATCTTAGCCATCTAATCTCCTACGGATTGAAAGCACGATTTATGTACCCGAGGTTCATTTGAATAATTTCTTGGAAGCGGTTTTGTGGCCATTTGTCTCCCGCGCGTTTGTCTGTAAACTCCATTATCGAAGCGGTCGAGGCGATACATCAGCTCGGGACTTCATCCGCGATTCTATCTGTCGACGCTTAAATGCAGCCCGTGCTGCCCTAACTCAGTTCCCGCCTCCTCTCTAGACTTCCCGGACCACTTAGTGGAAGTTTCTTGGGTGGATTTGAGTACAACTAACGTTGTGAGAAGAATAACGGAATCTATACGAGGTATATCGGATGAAGATAATTCACAAGAGCACTAAACTAATTACACATAATAGAAATAAAGCTAAACGTGAAGGAGGATTGGCGTGAACCAGAGACGATAGAAATACATCGTTGTTTCGGTAGTTTTTCGGAAGAAATCTGGCCGATTACTGAGGGTATAAGGCAGTGGTTCTCAGCCTTTTTGATCACTTTCCCCCTTTTCGCTATAGATCAGAATATCAATCCCACTTCACAATTCTGTCGTCCTCAAGGTAGTTTGAGCGAGATAATTCCCTAGTCATAATGGAAACCACGTTCGAATTTTCATTTTTGATTTCATCGTATGCAAAAAGTAGGAAGTAAATATTTTAATATCAATGGCACAAAAATATAGTTACATATGACAAAAGTTCTCAGTAATTAAATACATTTTTCCACATAAGTCTTTTACCTGACTAATTTTTTCACGTCGTACGGTGATAACATCTTCACATCAGAAGGTTTTTTTTTCGATTCTGTATAAATTACTGCGGTGAGTAATTGATTAATTTTTATAAATAATTGAGAAAACATACAACATACACAACGTTAGTTTTTGACGAAATCTAGGTGCTAGAAGTTCCTATTTCCTTCAATATTCTCCCTCTGGAGCGCACAGCCGTAATCTATCCCATGTAAAACAGCTTATATTTTCAGCCAAATTGCTCGAAAAGTAGTCCGGCAAATGGTTGATATTTTAATATCATTGGAACGATGGGAGTTTTATCTTTAAAATGAAGTCAAGTTCTAGGTGAATTGATATTTCGCTCAAACTATCTAAAATTAATTAAATAACTCAATTCCATTAATAAAATCAATGCGCATATTTCAGAATCCATTTTAATCTGTGGCATTCAATTGTTTATTGAACACCAGAGAATAAATGAAAACAGTACAATTTTTACATAAACTACAGAACATCTCATTTTGCTGGTGTCCCAATTCCCCCTTAAATTCTCCCCAAGGGAAATTCCACACAAGGGTGAAAACCCTTGGTGTGTAAGGAAAGTGAAAACAGCATTTTCTATCGTGGGGAATTTAAGTCGCGAATCCAGTATGCGTCTAAGGAGACAACAGTTTCCATCTCGGCAATGTGGGGAAACCCACTTTGGTGGCGGTACGAAATCTCGTCAAAATAGAGACCGTCCATCCAGACTAGAGTGGGCGGTATTTGAATCCCAACATCAATATCCAATATCTTAAAATATTGAAAATGGACCCATACCGATAACCTGTATTGGACTATTGAATATTGGAAAATAATGGAATATTGGAAATATTGTAATGTTGGAATAAATGAAAAAATGAAATGTTGGTATATTGGAAAATATTAAACCTTGCAATATTAACAGGTAAAATTATCTTGCTTACAATGGTTTGCAAATGCTGCATGTGTTAATTATGTAAAAGTCTGTTAATAAAACAAAAGAAATGTAAGCTTCTTTTCCCCAGTTATTGCTTTGAGTAATGGTGGAAAAGGAAGTGCTGCACTGAGTTCCACGCGCGCCGTTAGTTTTCAAAGATTAGGCAGCTCTACGACCACCCTCCTCACCAGGCTCCAATATTTATTCAATACTTGAATTTTTAACACTGGTAATCCAATATTCAGTATACCAATTACAAATAATGGTTTTTCCGACCACCAATATCAATACAGGATATTGATATTGGTCGTTCGAAAATTGGAATTTTGGAATACCAATAATTAAAAATATTGATATTGGAACCAATATGTTGGAAAACCGCCCAGCCCTAATCCAGACGCCATCTAATTCGGAGGCGCGCATTGGCACTGCCCGTATAGTGTAAATACCTGACAATTTCATGTCTCAACACTCCCTGACGATGATGGCAGACTCAGCCCTCGAAGCGTCTGTGACAACCAACCAGTGTACTAGGTGAGATACCAAGTGTGGAAACGACAAATGACCCTCAAGTCTCTCCCAAAATAACCAGAGACACAACATTGGGTTTCTCTCCACCGTTCCTTTATTCCCCAAATGATCCTCTTTACTCTCTTACGTGCCTAACTCTCCGTTGTGGCGCAAATTGCCGATTGTCGATTACATTTTTATTGTACCGCGACTTGCTCGCGGTACCCTAAAAATTACTCATAATTTGTTGTATGTACTTTATGTATTTGTCGTACATAACTTTGTTTAAAGTTTGCCTTAAACCTGTTGGACAGTGTCGCTGTACGAATGATTCGACTGCTTCGTGACACTATTTCCGACAGTTATGAACCTGTGACTACTTCGAAGCCCACACATATCCACTGGGGAGAAGTTCGGTAGCTTAACTGGCCAAAGCAGTCGGAGCGATTTTGAGGAATCCGGGTTCGAGTCCTGGTCAAGTCGGATGCTTTTTTTCCTCTGTAATTTTCGCATGCAGTTGTCGGTCGCCTCCCCAGTTGACCAACTTTCTAGTCGCAGGCACCGATCGCTACAATGGGAGAGTTTCCACTTCTGCCTTGAGAACATTATATAGTTCGCAGCCGGTGTCACTCCTTGGTCTCCCCACGGTCGCAGAGCACATTTTCGCCTCTCTCTACCCACGTCCTCGTCCAAGTCGTGCCATGGAGAGGCAGGACGTGCCACTCCGATCACCGGCTCACCTCGGTCTCTGGCGTAATGCGAGTGACGTCACCTGTACCCCCGCCACTCCCTCAACTCCGGACTTCTCTCGACTTTCACGATGTCCGCCTGTCCACTTTCGTTCCCATCCACCTTTTCCTATTCCCTTTCGGTCGACTTCGTCAGCGTCCTCTCATCACCTACTTCGTCTTTCAAGTTCCCGCCCTTCCCAATTCCGGCCTAAGATCCTCGTCTTCTCCCCGGATCTCATTCATGTTTCCATCTCTCGTCTGCCTTAGGGTGTGACTACTTATACACCTTGTCATATTCTCCTTGGGCATTCCCCGAATCTTGAATTCTTAACCATTCACCCTGCTGGGACTTGACAAGTATTCAACGCAGTATTCCAATCACAGTCCCTCATTGCGAGAAGTGATTCACCGTATTTCCCGGTCCAATAGACGAACTTTTTTACTCGATAATGTCATCTGCAATCAATCCGCGTCTTGTGAACCAGAGATTTGTACTCGTATATTTCATAAGGTGGGAATCGCCACAGATTGAAGTGCCGGGATATTGATTGAGCATTTTCATCCGGAAATCACAATAGACATCATATAACCGGGCCTTAATTCATTTATGAAGTGTTCAAGCCTAGTTCCGCTGTAATAAAAAAATGGAAATTGAGGTAAGTGACGTTTGCCAATTTTAATTACTTTTTTATAAAAACTTTTTTTGTGTGAGCAGTGGCGAGGCTGGAATTTTGTTCCATGAAAATATACAATATTTTAAAAAATGCGAAAATAGCTCTTTTTGTCGCTGGCCTTTTTGCCGCTCTGGGCTCAACAAAGTTTCATTAGAATATTCGCATCACATTTCGTTTTTTTTTGCAAGAGTAGTCTGAATTTAATTTCAGCGCCCGTTGTTATTTCTATTTTTTTTCGCCGTTCACAGAAAGTTCCTCGCCCCGAACTTTTATCACGGGATGTTTTTCCCTTGTTAAATTGTTATCGCTTTAAATTAATAAATTGGGTGTAGTTCCTCTCTTACAGGACTTAAAGGTGACGCGATATGACTGAAGAGAATTCATAGTTGATGAAGTAATGAATATCCTCTGTCATTTTGGGTGGGTGTTCGCAACCGCAGTTTAATAATCCTGAGACTAGTGGTTTGTTTCCAGTAATTTTGGTTGAGAAATGAAGCAAAAGGAAATTTTGCTTTAGTTGCCCACAATTTTGTAAGCGGTACTGAAATATTTTTCTGGGAGCGCAAAGTCATGAATTTAAAAATATCCCTTGGTGACGATTCGTTTGTATTTTTAATAGTCATTAGTGTCAACTAACTGTAGGAGTTTCTTTGTACCCATTTAATTTGAATTAGTGTTGCCGTAGTATAAATGTAGTCAAATATTTCGCTGGCTTGTTCTCAATCACTGTTCAAAATTTGTTTGTATCTCGCTGAAGATGGTGTTAGTTAGCATTTTTAATTCCCTCGTGATTGACTTACGGGATGTTATCCTTGTTGACGTATGGAATGTTAATGACTTAATGCAGGCGTTTTTATTCCCTGGGGAGTATGTTATCTTGGAACCTATTTCGTTTGTTTTGGTGCTCATGACTTTTGTTGCGTTTAAATCCTTTTACTTTGTTGAGTGGTTAAATTTCTTTTGAAAGTTCTACTTTTACGTTTGCCTAATGGTTTAGTTTTCACACACAGAACAAAAATCTTGGGTTGATGTGAGGGAATGGTAGCTTTTTGCCTTTTGGAGATGATTACACGTTTTGATTTTTCTTTGTTTTACAACTTGGGAGTAGTGATCGGGGGTTCGGGAACAACAAATGAAAATACCTACGTTAAACTTTTATCCGGGGGTTTCTCTCCCAGATAGACGTTAATATCTGATTTTTATCTTTTATTCGACACAGACCTGATGATGTAGCACCGCTACGAAACCATGGTCGTGTTTAATAAATATCTAAGTGGAAGCTGCAGTGTTCAATCCTTTACTCCCAGTTTTATCTTTTATTGTTTTTGGCTGATTGTCGAAACAGAATGGTAATTGAATTAGAAAGTAAATTCACGAGGACCAACCAAGCTATTCTGTACTTGCCAATCGCAGAATTTCGCTTATGTTTTATATCTCTTTCATATATCTACTCCTAATAATTCCATTTCCTTCGGTGTGGCACAGGTTACAGAGTCCTTTGAATTTCCGAAGATTATCCACTCCTTGTGCCACTCAACGATCGATTTGAGCGCCGGGTACCTACGTGAATTGCGTCCGGTAGCGTTGATGGGAACGGTAGCCAAGTACTGCTTGAGTGTTCATTCAAGTGCGTCAGCGGAGTGCCACTTTCCTATCGCGCGTCTTCGTCTTCAATTGTAGAAGACGCTCGGAGCGTTGGAATTATTCTTTCCGCGGGCGAAATGTCCTCCCGCTGGCGTGCTGGCCGCTTGGTCGCGAGATCTCGAGTCCCGATAGGCTGAGCGTGAGAGGTGGCCAGCAGTCATGGCTTTGCGATAAAGAATTGACACTCGTAGACACGAGGAGTGGCTCCCCTCTCTGAATCTCAAACACATGCATGTATAGAAGGTGGGAGTCAGGCGGGCGACAATAAGTGCCCAGTTATTGCTGTGTGATGGCTATTTTTAATCTCACCCGGTCGTAATAGTTGCCGTAAGAGGAATTTAGCTGACTTTATTGTGGCGGAATTTTGAACGTACATCCACGTTGCACACCTCAAGGTTGCTACAAGGGCATGTGAGGCAGGATGTGCTAGAAAACCAGCAAGTTTCGTTTTATGTGGATGGAAGAAAGCGTTACATGTGTATTTTATGTTTTACGTATGTTTATGAGCGCTTTGCCGTGGTTCTGTTGTGTTCATGAGAAAAAGTGTGTTGGTACCTACCAGTTCTCAAATCTATTTCCCCTAATTACCTAGATGGTCGAATCTGCGTTAGTAGTGAGCGAGCCGAATAATCTCGTCAGGGTCCTCTGCACCTTTCTACGAGTCTTAATCTTGCTTGTTTTCTTCTTGTTTGGAAGTAAACCCATCTTTGTTCTTCCAATACCCCAGATACATGTTTATTTTCCATGTAAACTTTTTTTCTACAAATCTGATGAATCTCCGTTAAAATTTCCTTATCAGTATTTTCTCCGATGGGTCCTATGTACTTGATGCGTATTCTGAGTGCGCTCTCGAATAGAATGGCAGATTTTCTCTTTCATTTCCCCAACACCTGTATTATTTCACTCAAATTTTGCATTGCGAACCCTCGTATTCCTTTTAGGCAACGGTTCCCACCCTTCGTCTTCTTGTGTGTATCATACTGTTTTTGCCTTGGCTTACACCTTATTGGTACCCCAATCAGTTGGACCCCTCGTAGTTACGGAATAATCTTCCCACGCTTCCGCCATTATATTTTTCCTCGCGTACCCCTATACAGCGATGCGCCCCTATACCCATAGGTACTGTACCCCTTGGGGGTAGAGTATACGTACGCCAGGTTGGAAACCTCTGCTCCTGTGCATGCGCCCAAGGAGAGGTTTGAAGTTAAAGTGACTCTGACTCCTAAATACATCACTGATTCTGATTTCTAACTAAGATAGTTTCGTCTATTTGGTACGCCGTGTTATTTTTTCCGTCACCCTAGCTTCTGAAGTTCTTGACTGAGTCCTGTGGTGCAGTTCCTGTTAGCGACATTAGTCGGCTGTCTCTAATGCTGTCGCCTAGTTTGGAAGGCTGTAGATGCGGCATTTAAAATCTCTGACATATGGTTTCGTTATTGCTATTTTACGACGGCGTGTTTTTTCATCTTTTTATCTCGGGTTATTGGCCGCTCGAGGGCGGGGAAGATACATCCTTCTTGATAACTGCCGGTAGCTCGGTCGATTTGCTGCGGCTTTCTTTATTGCACGTGACACAAAATTTACTGCCCGCTCTCATTTTTTGAAGTGCCTTTAAATATGAGATTCGGTGTGACTGAATGCTCACCAATATAGGCGAAAGAAATTGTGAAATACCTATTCTACAAGCCGTTTCTCATTGGCTTCGATAAAGAAAGTCAATTTGGTCATAATCACATAACTTCATACCATTTATGAGTACGCGGATGTGATTACGTGTGTGGATAGATACGAATTTTGTTCTTGTTTGCGATATTAAGTTGTCCTTGTAATTATAATCGCTGGAGTGTTTGTGGAATGCTGAATTGAGCAAGTCAGAGAAGTTATTCGCCGTGTTTATCAGTTGTCGTGAAATGCTATTCGCATTACGGCAAGAATGGATGTGAATTAATCAACTTGGAATTATCTGAACATTTAAAACTTAACATTCGTGAACCTAGGACTAGTGTCTGAGTGTATGGAATTACACTGGAAATGAATCGTTTGACTTGACAGGATTAGAAACATCATCTCCCAGTTTGCGGTCAGTTATTTAGGTGTAAACGTAATTACCTACTTTGTGTTGTTCTAGCTACACCTCAAACCATGTTATGTTTTTGTTCAAGACTTAGTATCTGCACCCATGTTCGTGATTGATTACGTATTTCAATGGTTCAATTTCGTTGTGTATATTGTGTAATATTCAATTTTGGTAAATATTGTTATTGATATAGTATTTTGTGTTATGGATACGACTGGTTAACTTTTACTTCTAAAAACCTCTACTAAGGTGGATGGCCAAGAAGTTTATTGCGTTCGTCTTCACCACGCTAGGCAGATGGAATGGGAGATTACGGATTCATTAAAGCTGTCATTCTCAGTTGAATTATTGCTTGTTATTATGTTTTTTAATTAAGTGTTCCCTTTCTTTCAAACTTGTTTGTTTTCTGCGCCCAAGCGCTTCTTTATCTCGCGGATTCCCCGTAGAAAGTTGATGCGCCTCATTCCTCGTGCTCGGTGAAGGAGGTGGGCTTTTCTAGAAGTCGATGGGCACGGCGCGCAGCGCTGTCGGAGTTTCCTCGGCACGAAAATTCCGCCTCAATCTCTCTAGAGTGCGTAAATTCGCACGTCTGTCATGGTTGGGAGAAGGCCCGTGATGTGATGGTGGTTGGGGTTGTTAGCAAAGTCGCCGGCGCGTCTGCTTTACAGTTGACCTCGTGCATTCCAAAACTCGCTGGCTCTCTCTTCCTCCTCTCCTGCCCCACCCCTGCGTGCCACCACCTCCTGCACAAGGACCTACGAACACGCGCTACGGTCTTGTCACGCGTTTTAATTTCACGCCGCTGCTCATTCTCCTCTCACGGTGTTGCGCGAGCCCGTCCGCCTAAACCGCGCGCGCGTTCCGGGGATGAATTCGCTTATGGTGACTCTGGTTCGTCAACGCGAGTTTTCTATTTTCTTTGACATCCGGGGCATTTTTAAAATGAAAGCTTTGTTAGAAATAACGCCATAAAATATGCGTGCAAGAAATCCTTCTTCCCACGCACCGCGATGACTGAAACAAAAACAGCGAGAAACTGATAAATAGTCGAAATACGTAATAGTTTTCGTCCTTTCGATCTTCCTATTCCCTATCTGATTCATGACTGATGACTGGTGTCCTAATGACACACCCTTGAGGTGACTCACTGACTAGTCGATAGATGCATGTGAAAGCTACAGATTGTGGAAAAAATAATGGAAAATCTATATTGAGTAGTTCCTTATTTATAACCAAGGTACAATTAGTTTATAATCCATTGCCATCTTAGTATTAGGGGCGTTGACTAAAAGCTGACTGGTGGTAACTCTCCCGTGGGAAATGTGGTATCATAGCAGTATCAGGGGCTTCTTAGGGCATCCTTATTTTTTTTTTGCGAGGTCTTTTCCAGAAATATTGAAATGTATACATTCTGATACCAGCACTTAACCGTATCGAGTATATTTTTAATAGTGATATTGGGCAAAAAGAAGTAAAGATGTGGAAACGACCTACTGTTCAACGTAATTAGCTTTCAATATAGAAATAATAAGGTCTAATTAGCATTAGGTTTATCACTAGTTGAAGCTCAATTGTTAATTATATATTGAAAGATAATTAGTAGTCTACTTTAAAAAAATTATGACTATAGGCTTTGTCTCTGAAAGTGTTTTATCTAAATATTGTCGTCTAAGTACTTCCACGGGAGACGTCTGAAGTGCGGCGAGTGGTGTTAGAGCACCATCACTGCATGAAAAGAAAGGGTGTAGAAAGGGATGAAGGTGTTTTGATTGAATTGGCACTACGATCTGGGGACATTTTGACATCTCAACCTCGAAAAAACTCGATTGCTGTATGACAAAATTTAACTTCTATCGAGGATTTGAAGAATCGATCATTTAGATTCTCAAACTTATCGATTCTTGAAATGTATTCTCCTATGTATTTATTGTAGTCGTAAATCGTGCGCAGGAAGAAAGTGTTCATGAATCTGATCTTTTGACATTCTCGTGATTTTATCGCACTTATCTTTTCTACAGATTTTGTTGGGAGGAAAAATGTCATCCGCTGTCTCTACATGAAACTCAAGACATGAATGTTTTTAGCAACCTTTGCCCAACCTTCGAGTCTCGGGTGGCTCTCAACATAATCCGCCCAGTAGGTTTGTCACACTTCATGTCCGCTCAAAGCTTTTTTTTAACAAAACGCGCGCGGCTTTCCTTTGTATTTGGTATGTATGCGCGGGTCCGCCAAAACCCCGCACGTTCTGCGGATGAAATCGCTTCGGAAGATTCCGGAGTTTCGCAGGACGTTTTAAACTCTCGTGTTGAGGTCGCCACTCGTGCCGAATTTACACTCCTTTGTTCCCTTACGAGTGCCTCGGCGTTATTCAAGCTCTTGGTCGGCAATTTATTTCACGATTTGAATCTGGCGTGACTGATTTCGTCAATACGTTTTTCGCATTGCTTGGTCAAATGTTTAGCGATATCGAAACTAGAACGTTGGAAGTAAGCCTGTCGTTTATTTCATTGATATTTCCGTGATTCAAGGAAGATGGTATAATGTTTGCTGAAAAGAAAAGTGTATTATGAAATTCTGGGAAACGATCTCCAATTTGTGTAGCCGTTAATTTTAATTCCATTATTAAAATCAAAGAGTTAGTGACAAATGCGAGTTATAGATAGTCGTGATGGTAAAGTTGGCCTCCGCGCAAAAATTTGTGGCGCATGGGAATACGTGGTGCTACCCAAAAGTTCCCGAAATTCGTACGCCGCGGGTGAACGAGTGCTAATACGGCAAAACGCCGCCAGCTTTATACATCCTTTGTGTACTTGTGAGCCAAGTGGCTTGATTCTAGGTGAACGTTTTAATTATTTGTGATAAATTTTTCTTTGTTGCGTGTTGTTTCCATTGCGATTTCGCAATGACGGATGTGAGAAAGCAGAGAGTCTGCGTAAAAGTACTTCAAGCACGGGAAAACAGTTGCAGAAACACATCAAATGTCGAGGTAGGCATTTGAGGACAATGCATGAGGTCAGAACCAAAACTGCGAGTGGTTTAAACGTTTTAAACATGATCGAACATCGGTTTAAGATGATTAACGTATAGGACGGCCATTAGCCAGCATTACGCCTGAAAATGTCACTGCTGTCCAGGCTGCGGTCATGGAAGATCGTAGGTGATGACGTCTGGAGCCAGCATTACTCCATCTTCAAGTTCTCCAATTTCCCGCACACCCCCAGTGATCTCACATTCCATGTCCCTATCCTGCATCTGACGCCTTGGACTGGTGTACCCTTCCCAGTAGTCCCCACTCCCCACCCGGAGATCCGATTGGGGGACTATTTACCTCCGGAATTTTTTACCGGGAAGGATGCCATCACGTCATTCTTGAATGCAAGGCTGCATTTTCTAGGGAGGTTAATGTGGTGGTTTCCCGTTGCCTTCCACATCGCAGTACTTGAAAAAAAGGCCATTTTTCTGAATTTTCCTTGAAAATCTCTATGCATCCTTGAAATTATGTATTCCGATGACCGAAAGATGAAAAATCAATTTTAAATGCATGAATTAAATATTTAGGGAAACAATCTAGAGAGTGGCATACAATTATACAAACAATAAAACGATATGCAAATCTCAAACTTATTAGCTTAAGACTGTAGATCGCTGTACCACACACAGAAATGTATACAGGTACCGAGCCCACGAAATGAATGTATGATGCCTAAATAGTATACAGTGAGTATTATACTTGTCATTGGTCATTATTGCGGATTAGGTATAGGCTCCGCGCGGCTATATTTCAACCGTGTAATTGTATATCCATACAGTGGTCCTGCAGTTGAACTTGGCGTTTCATTGACAGGCCTCCATAAGCATACGTATGTGTTAAGTCAACGGGCGCTGAGATCGAACCGTGAATCCCCACCAAGCATCTGGGAGGTTTGCTGGGTAACTTCCTACACATCCGTGCATAGGGGAGCGTTAGGTATTGAACATCATTTATACATCAAGTATACCATAATAAGCATAGAGTAACATGTAAGCATCGGCAGAAGATATGAACTAAGTCATCAGATGAATCGCCATTTTATTAAGTCAGAAAATTACGGAGAAATTAAAAAGTTCGTAAATGATAAATTTTTAAAAGTAAAGATTAATTTTATAATTTCTGTGATTGTAGACATAGAGCCATTTTTGGGTTGGTATCAAACAGACCGCCCTATGATACCCTTAATGAGAAATGACTTATTCAATTTATTTAACAGTTTGATGAATAGAATTATTAAGTCGAAGTAATGGACAATGTTAAGTCCGTACCTGATATTTTAAGTATTGATTTAGCAGATAAAGAAATTTAATGTCCTGCAGACTCTGTGGATATTGGATTTGGAGCTTCTGCGATTTCACATAAGTTGAAAGATGTTAAAGCTTTAGAGAAATTGCAATTTAAATTGAATGCCAAAAGTTTATTTTACATATACTTAAAAAACTGAAACAAATGTCTCCTCTTTCATCCACACTATTGCATGGTGCAAGTTGTTTTTCACCGTATGTGATGGAATTAGAAAATATTGCAAAACAACGAGTAGATGCTGCACTCAGCTATTTGGTTGATAAAAATCATATGAAAGCAGCCGATGCTGATCGTGTTGTAAGAGAATATGTATAACTCTTTTATTTCTTTAGATTCATTGCACACAATGAAGAGAATTTGATATAAAAAGGACAGACTTGACACATTTTTAATTCATTTGGTTTCTGAAGAAAAAGAATCAGATGCTTTTAAAAAATTGTTGATTGCTATTTTTATTTTATTTCATGCCAATGCGGCAGTTAAGATAAGTTTTTCGTTTAATAAAGGATGTTTAGTGGTAAATTTACACGAAGGTAGCTTGATTGCTCAGCGCTGTATTCATGATGCTGAACATGCAGCAGGGAACATTCGTAATGTTCAAATATGTAAAGAAATGATCAAATCTTTCATAAGTGCTTCCAAAAATAAAAAGCAGCATTTGCAGATAAAATTCATCAAAATAAAAAAGAATTAAAAATACGTACCTTAGATCAAATAGAAGAATTAGAATCATGAATAAGAAGGATTTTAGAAATTGCAAAGGAAGAAGCAGATATTCTTGAAAAAGAGGCTGATAAATTAATGCAAATGTCAAAACTATTGTAACTAATTTTTCATTGTTTTAAAAGGCACTTTTTTATTTAATAACTTATAGAAAAATTATAATTTGTGGTCGAATATTGCTCGTATTGATTTTGAAATATCCATGAAAAGTGTTCTTTTTTATCCTTGAAAACCTTTAAATATCCTTGAATTTTGTACTAGATTTTTGTTAGACACCCTGTGTGAGAAAAACTCCAGCAGGAGCCTTTAATAACAATTATAGAGAGAAATTAACTTAGATGGTAAGGAAATTTCAATAGAGTGGGTCAGAATAGAATACCCAGGAAAGTAATGGAAGGAAAACCGGATGGGAGTAGAATTAGAGTTCGACCGAGAGAGACGTGGATGCAAGGGATTAAGAAGTATGGAAAGAAAAGATAGAAGGCTGAAAAGAAGATGAAGAAAATGGGAGGTGATCGGAAGAGGTGGAAGCAGTTCATTGAGACCCCGGCGCCAATGGCATAAACGGGAAAGAGAAAGAACTTAACATGAGACGCATTGCTGCTAAGTTCGTGCCGCATCTGGTCGCTAAACACGCTCAAGAAAATGGACATCTGGATGGCATTCAATAATGGGAAGAAGCCCTAGGAGTACATACATTCTAAACGGAAGTACTTCGAAGGTGATGGTGGCGAGTAAGATCCAGATAATATGTAATTTAATCTATTGATGGATTTCGGGAACTTAAGGGTTGCACCCCGAATGAAAGTAGGTCTTGTAATATCTACTGTAGTACAACTCAATTCCTGTAATTTTATGAAGAAGCGGACTGTTAGCAAGACCCACTTCAGTTGCGAAAACATTTGTTACTGGTTTGTCTTTTCCGTTGTGCGCGTGGGTGAATTTAGTGTCATGATTTTTGTCAATATATTGTCCTTAAATTTGCTAATATTATCACTTTCCTTGTGCTTAAGTAGAAGCTGGCTTCATCACTTTGCGGCATTATGCGCGAACACCGAAACCAAGCGAAGTAACTAGGAATAATGAATTTATCTCGCCTGTATTGTTAAATCTGGTACATAGGTCAGTGGTCCATGTCTTCAAATTCGATGCAGTCAATCAACTGCCCGCTTATCACAAACGCGGTTGCTCTCGTGACACAAAATAGGATGCCATCTGTTTTTCATTCGTTTTTTCGCCCGTGCTCGTTTCGAAGCTGAAGTTTCAAATCCATTGTATTATTTTCTTAATTTAAAATGGTAACTTAGTCAAAATTGGAGGACTCTGTGGAATTTCGCACTGGCAATTATGTATTTATATTTATTGTTTTAATTTTATATTTTACTATAATATGTGCACATTTAATATTATAAATTAATTTTCATATGCAGTATTTTTATTAATATTCTATAATTATCTCTTACATTTAAAACACCGCAAATTCTAAGTCCAAAATCTTAAATTGATTAATCTCTTTAGGTAATGCGAATCAAAATGTACATGACTTAAATTATTTGGTCAATTGTCTAATATATATCCTTAACTGCTATGCTTGTGCCAGATATTGGTCGGGACGTGAAAGGCTAATCATAATCAGAGATTGATAATATTTTGGGTGACGGCCGAGAAAAAATCGAATGAATTACTTATATTTTTTTGCGTTTGTTGGGCCTGGTTTAGAAAATATAATATAAATGAAAATATGAATAGGATATAATTCTGAATGGTGATGTTTATAAAATAAAATTGCTTAAATAATAATTAATGCTCTCTGACCTCAGCTGTCGATACACCCTTTAATCCAAAATACTTACTATACTACATACTACATGTAGATTTAGCAGATAGAGAAAACCGATTAAGGGATATTTTGTCTACCGGTGGAATACATGGATGGAAAAAACTCCATTTTTTGCGATGGAGCCTCCTTAACTGCTCGCCGTGCCTCCTCATCTCTCGCGGTGTCCCGGCCGTTTCCCGTCGATCGTCCGCGCTTTCTAGAGCATGGCCATCTCTGAGTGCTTTGGCGGAGAGCGCGGCCTGCACAACTTGTCTTTTCACCCGCCGCGCTCGTCGCCGCCTCCCATCTCATTCACCCACCTATTCTCGATGGACCGGACGGTGTCGAGCCTCGATAATGACGAAATGTTGACCCCACAGCTTAGATGGTTCCCGATTTTAGCTTTTGTAATTATTTCTCGAGGCTCAGGCGTCCAGAACTTCGATGTTTGTGAGTTTCTGAGGTCCTGTTGGGGCCCCTGATGTCCTATTCGGGAGACCTCGGGCTGATAAATCAGGATAAAAGTCCCTCGAACTTTGCCGTTCCTCAGGGTGTCGACCCGATGAGTGTGCCCGTGCTCCAGAAAGGTAAGAGTTTGTAGTTGATATGTACTTACTTTGACCGTAAAATAGAGGAATAATTAGGGTTGGGGAGTCGGGGGGTGGGAGTAGAATGCTTAGTGATGTTCGTATTATTTGAATAGGTGTGCTTTGATGGTCTTGCCGGTGCCTAATGATCGTGAATTATCTCTGAATATTTTTAAAATTTAATTTATGAACGTTAAAAGAACTCTTTTTCGTTGAAACTCAAACTTCCCGCCACTTTGATTTTATAAAACTAGGTATGTACCTACCTAGAAAAATTCAATCCCCAGTCCAAGCGAACGATTTCCCCAAAGCAAACTCCTATGCATTTGTAAGTGCTCATGGACTGTGGCACAAAGCTCTCGAGTACGAGTAGGTACTACGTGGTTTCGAATGCTTGGTACGTACGTCGTGAGAAAGTCTCGCTCCTTGAAAGCCTCAATGAAGTGTAAAGTGTGGCAGGTCACGTGGGTAGATTGATTGACTGGATCACTATGCGAGTAATCTGGGAATTAGGGTTCGAATTCCTTTTTTCATACTGCCTTTCGCTTTTGAGAGTATCTCATGTTGAAGCAATTGTTGGGGCTTTCCCCGAAATACGTCGAATTGCGTCTAAGCTAGTCACCCATGTGCTTTAAAAGTGTCTTTACCGTGTAGACGGAGGCGCCATGCGCACGAATGTGAGTGCTTGGTTACATTGTATTCACGATATTCGTCTGGAAATGTACATATTTACTTTATTACCTCTACAAAGTTCATTGCGGAATGTGACCCTGGGTAGCCTTAAGGGTTTAACGTGTTTGATCTCTTGTGCCCTTGGCGCGAATTCGGTGGAACTTGGCATTATTCAGGAAGAGCGTCGAAAATTACGAAATATGGACGTTACAACCACGAATAATCCCGATTTTATCATTAAAAACTCGGGAGTTGTCGAGGCTCTTGAGGTCACACCGTTGATATTGTCCAGGCCCAACATTTACTAATTCTTCCAGAATAAAGTCCCCGAGTTCGAATCCTAGCCTAGGCGGCCGGTGTCTATCTGTAAATTGCTTACATTCTTCCAGATTTTGTACCCTCTCGAAGCCGTTCATGGTTGACCTCCATAATCTTCGTATTCATCCTCTTCACGCGTCGCGATTTAGGTTACCAACTGTAACACCTTCTCGACCCGGAGATTTTGGTCTCCGACCCGGAGAGTTCCGAATAGGTAGCCTTCGTTTCCCTTGCTACAAAGTATCAGCTGTTATATACGTAGTAACAGATCAAGACTAATTTAGGACATTTTTGGCTGCTTGGTAATTCAAATTATTTTACAAATTATGCTTCCAAAATGTAGATTTTTGAAATGCAGATGTATAGAAAAATAATACAAACAATATTGCTAAAACTCTAAGTGACTTCATTCCTCTGGCAGTATGAATGCACTAGTTTCACAAAGTAGTAATGAAGGGAATATTTCGAAAAAGCATTTTTGTTATATAAAAACTCGTAAACATTGGATGTATTCATTAAAATAAACATTTCCTGAGAGAATCCTGCATGGACCGATGGAATATCTGCGTAAGTGAATTAATTACAGTTTGTTGTTTTGCATCTGACACTGGCCCGGAGAAATTGTTCCAAAACCCTGAGCCCAGATAAAACATTGCTTCACCCGGGCTCCAGGTCAATATACTCCAGTTGGCAACCTTAGTCGCGATCTTTGTGCGTATGCAGAAACATTCAGGAGGCCCTCCCGAGGATTCTGCGGTTAAGCGATGGCGTGAGTAATTTTGGGAACCGCCAAAGCGTTTGAGGGACTCCGGGATATGGGCTTGGCGATTGGTAAAAAAAAGTTGGATGAGTTTCCTCTCGTTTCGATGTCGAAGGAAGAACGGTTTGCCGAATGGTTTGGACGACGTGGCCGCCCCGGCCACGTCGGCCGGCCGTAAAAAAAAGTGTGGGGTCGGAAGTGTTTCCTTCGGAGGGATTATGGAGATATTACTTGTTTCCTTTTTGTCCCTCTTACGGCGATTTCGTTCACGGGTGAGTGGTTTATCTCGGCGCAAGTGTCAGAAGTTAGTGAGGAACCTGTTATGGAAACAAAAGAAGTGAAGGTTGGTGGGCAAAGAATGTTTCCTGGAGCGTTTCGGAGACCAAGAATTACAACTCCAAATAGTGTCGCGGGAAAGATAAAATATTTTTTTATCCCCCGTTAAATGTTGACTGTGTCAATGAAGAGGTTTCTGTATTACATAGGCGTTTGTTATATTTATTCGTTGAAAAATAATAAAATCCCGTTTTGGGGCAGTGAGATCCATGCACAGGTGATGTGCGAATATTGTAAAGAATACCCTCCATATTCATTAACGTAAGGGCTGCCAGTAACCATTATGCGGTGAACTGAAACTTGTTTCAGGCCCGTAAAAATCGTATCATTGAGATTACTTAATACAGTTGCGTACTTATTAATTGTAAGTTTGCCCCACGTAATGTATTGTCATGTCATCGTAATAACTTACACAATAATCAACAGTAACTTGCGTAGACGGATGAGGCTTTTGAGATTTAGGTCTGGAAAGTAATGAAGACGGTAAGCTGAGTAGCAAGATAGGCAAACGAGGAAGTTTTAATCATGGTAGGGGAGGAAATAGGGTGGAGGAGTTTGGGAAGAAGCGGCAAAAGTGGCTGGGGGACGTATATCGGGGCGAATAGTTGCTAAGAGCGGAAAATGATGATGAATATGAATTAAAAGAGACTCCGTGCCTGGAGAATAGATTATTATATCTTGGACGTGTTGAGATGACTCCGCAGCGGTGTGTATTGTGGTTGATGCCTGTTAAAATACCCATTTAGCAATCATTAAAATACCAAATGTATGCAGGAGTGTAGTGTGTGCAACACTTCCTTTGGAGCTTGCATGTAAATAGGCTCGGTTCATGTTTGTAAATGGGAAATTCTGAAGGCCAAATATTGGTCGCAATGAATTTTAACGCGTGGTGAACAAGCTTTGGCTTGTGGATAAATTATTCGTCACGACACAAGTTCAGTCGGCGCTGTACGACGTGAGGTTGTTTAACCTTTGAGGTGAAGTGAACCAATTTCGAGTAAATGCTTGTCTCTCACTGCTGGAATAATGAAAACCCTTCCTTCTGTGCACTCGGAAGAAGGAGACCAGCGTTGCCGTCATTAATGTCTTGCCCGGTCGGGTAGAACTGACGAGTCTTGTAACTTGTCTTGTAACGTGCTAATGGCGATGACAGGTTGAGGGTGTCGCCTGCCTTAAAAAAATAATGAATGCGTTATACATATGCTTCGGAAGGGACGGATAATTTAGCGTACCTTTCTGTCCTTGGACTCTCCACCTTCCTCGTTCGTTGGTGAATGTTGGAAAGGTCATTGTGTCTTCGGCACCACTCTTTTTCCTTTCAGAACCCGCACACACTTGATTAACAATTTTGAAATCATCCTTAAGCACAGAACCTGATTTTCAGGCCCCCATCTCTTTGGCTGTTTGCGAACTCCTATCCGTTCTGGCGAATGATACAGCTATCCATTGTTGAATGTAGTGCACCACGTCTTGTTTTCTGCTGAAAAAATATAAGTAGTTTAAAAAATTCAATGAAACGAAAGCCTAAGGGAATTTAAAAATAAAGTTAATTAAATTAAGCAATAAAGCAGTTTTTGATAAAAGTAAATTATGTCAGAATTGAAGTAAATTAAATTATAAATATAGGATTTGAAATTTTTCAATTTGATGAAGTGAACCAAGAATTAATATTTTTGCCGATCTAAGATGCAGCGGGGTAAATCCATTTTTTTATCAATTGAGGTCGTGAATTCAAATCCCATGAGGAGTGGAATGGCATCTGCGAGGAGAATTTCTACTCGTAAAAATATCAAAAGAAATGTGGCAGAATCAATACGAACTTTGTAAATTTCACAATATATTTTATTCAATACGACCGGTTTCATCGCACAGCCGACATCTTCAGGCCTTAACCTGATGATGCCGCCTATGCGATGAAATCGGTCGTATTGAATAAAATCTATTGTGAAATTTACAAAGTTTGTATTGATTCTGTCAATATGGATTTTCACAAAGTAACGCCAGAGAATATCGAGTTAATCAAAAGAAATGTGAATTAAAAATGACTTTTGCTTGTAAAACTTATCATTGAATCGCTTTAGCTCATGTTTGGATGGATGTATAAATGGAGTCGGAGAGTTTTGTACAGAGTGAAGAGTCTAATTACGTATTTTAAGTCTTCGCTCTCTAGTCCAACTTGCTTGAATCTCTTCTTCAAACCTCTCGCAATTGTAACTGTTAGAATATTTTGTTGCATGCTTTTTGATGACCTTAAGTTACTGGGCGTTATCATACGTGTGGACTTGTTTTAGTATTATAGATTTATTTCTTTCTGATGCAAAATACTTTCTTAATTTTTATGCCAATAGCTCGCACAGGTTAGAGATCTAAAACAGGAGATAAGAGGAAGTTCCGGAAGGCGCGTGCTGTGTGAGGGTTTTCCAAGTATTAGTTGGTTACCCTATTCCCGGTCGCTCACCCACCTCCCTCGTGCGCCGTCGTCCGTATGTAAATGCGGACCCAGGGCTCTTTCCTTTCTTCCTCTTTTCCCTCCCTCCCCTTTTGCCTTTTTCCGAATGTCTTTTGTTTTTTGCCTCGTCAAAGGTGCGCTCCTGTGGGGCAGAGGGGCGTGATGTCCTCGCGTAACAGAGGAAAGGGAATTTACGGGCATGCCTCCACAATTCCTTTGCCGTCCAGGATAGACAGCTCGTGGTGGAGTGTAGACGTGGTGTTGACAGGTTGGTATTGGATGCGTACCTACATCAACGTTATACCCAGGAAGGGCGTGTGGCAGGGGTTGTTAGGACACGAGCCATTTTGTCTAATTTCATTGATAAAATGGTTCATGCGCATATCATCAAGCTCCGCAATGTATTTCAATGATACATTTGATAACAACTCTTGCTATTATGAACTTGGCAATTATTTGAAAAATCGAAACCGATCGTATTAAAGTAACTATTTCAATTTTACGAAGCCTTGTTAAGTATTTACTCCACTCAGTATATCGAGTATTTTGCGGAGCAAAATTTAAATCGCGATGAGACACTGAAAGTTGTGGATAATCGATTGTACCTATATTTAAGATTTATTCGATAAATTACATCTTTTACGATGCGAAACGTGCATCGAGAAGTTTTATTACGGTTGTCAAACTACGGTAAACCGATATTTTCATTATAATTTTCTTATTTCGCAGAGCATAAAGCTCTGTTTAGCCTTTTGCGATATCGTTTCCAGGTTGATGTAGTGTTTGGTTTTTGTCCATATTAAAAATAAAATTAGGTATTTCCAATACATCAAGTTTCAGTACACGACGTGTATCTATATTTTGAATTATGATCATGTGCATTGGATAAATATGTAATACAATGAATGTAGTAAAATTTCATAAGGATGAAATGAAAATTGTTTATTAATAATTAACTCTGATGAGTGTGCACGGTTTTTCGAGGGATTTCCGCGGGGTTGCGTTAGGATTTCCTTGACGACGTTTCGAATGCATTGCAGCCTTTTTATATTTATTTTTTTAAATATAGTAGTGATGATGCAATTAGGTAGTATAAAGAAAACTCAAAAACACCACTAACACAAAGATGTTCTTCTAACGAAATTCTGAAATCATCAATAACTTCAATATTTACATTTTTTCATTATTTCCAATGTTCATTGACAGATTATTGTAATTATTAGATTAAAAATTATTTCTTTCCATACAACGTTTCTCGTGTCTAGAATTTGAGTCAGGACGCTCTTGGGCAAATTGTTGCAAGGTAGATCCATCTTCAAAAGTTGTACGAGCTGTTTCCGCAAATTCGGGTCATTCAGGATTGCACGTCATTTTGATAAAGAAGTCTGATGATCCATGTCGACGGACAAAGGCCAAAGCTTCTTCTAAGTGTTCAGTGTAAAAACGTGCAGATCCAGGAAACGAAGAAGGCAAAATAATTCTTTCACCAAAAACAGCATTCTTTTTTGCAGCCTCTACAGTTTTCTGCAAGTATTTTTTTTTAATTTTCGTTAATCCATTGTATGCTGTTATGTTCCACTCTAATATAAGTATCAATCAGATATTGCTGAAAATGCCTACCACCGAAATTCAAAGCATTGAACTTCAAAAGGCGGGCTTATATATATTATATATATATATATATATAATGTATGAATATATATATATATATATATATATATATATATATATATATATATATATATATATATATATATATATATTCAATCGACGAAGTTCACACGTGGTGAAAATATACCCAATAAGGAGTCACAGGCGTGACAAGTAAAACATAGTGACACAAACAAAAGAAACTCACACGAATGGTTGTTTAATTTTCGACAGCAATCAACTGTCTTCTTCCGAACTGGAGAGAGTACTGGATGCAGATGTGGGTAAGGAGAGAAGAAAGAAGAAAGGAGAGGCGGGGCAGGCAGGGGAGGGCAGGTTGGGCCAGGCTGGGAAGAGATTGGAGGAGAAAGAGGGGAATAAAGGGAGGGGCAGACAGGAAAGGGAATGGAGGGGGAAGAGGGGAAGGGAGTTTAGTGAAAGACATTGATACCCGGAGTTTGAAATGCTTTATACAGCCAAATAAAAGATAATTCCACCGATTTCAGTTCAAGGGGGGGTGCAGTTGGGGGGAGGGAAAAAAGAACTGAAACATTGTAGCAGTGGTTGAAGGATTTTTTGTGGAGGGAGGCGTGTATCGCAACGGGAAGAGAAGCAGATTGGGAAGGATTTTTACAATTAGCACGGTGATTATTAATACGTATATTGAGGGGAGTCGAGGATTTACCAATATAGTAAGCTGGGCAGAGTTATAAAATTATATTTTATATATTATTATATATTATATTTTATTATATATATATTATATATATATATATAATATATATGTATATTATAAATATACATATATATATATATATATATATATATATATATATATATATATATATATATATATATATATATATATATATATATATATATATATATATATATATATATATATATATATATTCATACATTCATAGACATACATATATATATTTATTCATATACATATATATATTCATATACATTCATACATATATATATATATATATATATATATATATGTATGAATGTATATGAATATATATATGTATATGAATAAATATATATATGTATGTCTATGAATGTATGAATATATATATATATAGGTGAAATTTTTTCTGTCTGGATTTGACTCATTTTCATCTTCCCCAGTGTTTGTCCTTTTATGTGTTCCTATCCATTTCCTATGAATGTATGAATATATTATATTACACATAAAAGGACAAACACTGGGGAAGATGAAAATGAGTCAAATCCAGACAGAAAAAATTTCACCTTAACCGGGATTCGAACCCGGATCTCCCAATTGCCGGTCGGGTGTGCTACCAGTTACACCACCAAGGCTACTCAATTAACTGCTGAATTTGACGGGGTTTTATGTCACACCCCATGCCCAAGTTTAACGGCCCAGAGATGGCGCGCAGGGACGATTTCACCCACCATATAGGGGACAAACACAATTGGAAGGTTGAAAGGTAAAGAGGAATACAGGCATACAACATATAAAGAGGTGAACAGTACGTTTAAAGGCACGCATAGCCGAAGAAGAAGAAAAGAGCCAACATGGCCAAATATACTCAATCATTCGAAAAATGATGCTCAAAGGCGCGAATAAATTCATACATTCATAGGAAATGGAAATGGATAGGAACACATAAAAGGACAAACACAGGGTTTGGTGGGGAAGATGAAAATGAGTCAAATCCAGACAGAAAAAATTTCACCTTTTTTATATATATATATATATATATATATATATATATATATATATATATAGTTTTTATAATACACTGTACCAGGTAACTAATAAACCAGGTAAAGCACTCTTTTCACATATACACCTGCTTCTGAGAAACTTTGAAGCATAAAATTTAGCTAAGAATTGGCGGATATGCTCTGATGCAAGCATGAGGAAAATTCACATGTGATTAGATCTCGGCCAGAGAAACAAAATCCACGATTAGTAGAGAAACAGTATGGTGACCTTAAAAGCTTAATGATGGATTAATTACAAGATTTTGCAAAATTAACCATATTATTCCGCGCCATAATGCAATCCAGGAAAAGGGTCAGGATCATAATTCAATCATGTCAAGTCAGGGAGAATTCTCGGGTTTTAAGTTAGGTTATCCACTTGAGAAAGTCATTCGAACTTAGTGAGATACTAAACTAATCCTGACCTTCTTAATCCAGACACGATTTCGGGTTCTCTTCCTGTAATATTTGCTCGGATCAAAACAATTCTTATCAAGTAGTTACTACGACAGGAAATGTCCACGCACCAAAAGCCTGTGAGTTAAACCCGAAACAGCCAGTGTGACACTGACCTCGTCATTCAAACCCCCTTCCCCACTTCGAATTCCTGTTCTCCGAAGCTAAATTACGGACAACCACATACATTAAGTCATGCGAGCAAACACGAGAACGCCTGGAATCTTTCAGACAGAGGAGATTCCCCGGGTGACTTTCACGAATGTGAATTTGCCGAGACAATGACAGCTTATTTGAATGGCTCGAGAATAGAACGGTCGTAGGCAAGAGAGATCCAGTTTAGAGATCAAGAAAAGGTTTTGCTTGCGAGAGTGGGGGATGACAAGTTATTCTCCTGACATGGACTAGCGAGCAAGAAGTCTTCACAACTCGTCCACATTCCCCAGCTGATCAGCCGCTAAGAACACGCATGTCTTACTAAAGTTTCCCCTCGTAAGTTCCTGAGGGCCAAGTAGATAAAAGCGTTTTCTCCTCAATTTATCGGATAACCCTTCGAGCAACTGAGCAATACGATACGTCTTCCCTGAAGGATTTTCTACTATATACACAAACACAGGGCACATGGTAACCTGTACAGACAATAAATTGAAGGAGAAATATAATTCTCAATTCTAAGTGTGAAGTTAATGTGAAGTTTGCAGTGATTTTTCCTGTTTCTTATTTTTCATAATCACGACAGTTTTGCACTGCTTACCATCCGATGTCTCCGTAGGGATTACATTTTGAGGTGCCTTAATTTATCGTCACCCTACACAATAAGTCCTCTATGTTCTCCGGGAAACACCGAATTTAATTGCTGCATTAATGAGGCAAATACTGCTAAACTTCAGCAATTAACTATTGGATTACTACAATTTCAGATAATTTTCACGTTTATTACCTTTTTTATTTCGAACAGTCACCTATTGTCACGAAATATCATCAGTTCACCATTTTACTAGATACTGTGCCTGATCTCGGTGGTAAAAATATTAATTTTGCGTAAGTTTTGGGACAAAACAATCTTTGAAAACTCGAAAAAATTAACAAATCAAACCAAAAACATACAAAAATGATAAAGTTGTTATAATGCATCCGCTCAACTATTCGGCAACTTAGAGAAAGTCAAATGCATTATATTTTATTCTGCTAAAACTTCAGGCGCTACAAAAATAAAATTCTTCTGCAAAAGAATCCAGCAAAATTAAATATAAAATACTCACCAACCGATAAACAAAAAGAATACAAAAAACGAAAGTATGATAGCAATGCGTGGGCGATAGAGTTGCAAATATGGACATTATACAAATGCAGCAAACATTTTAGGAGTAACTGAAATAAAATTATTCCTATTTCTAAACACCCCCCCCCCAAAATTCAACAGCAACCCACTAACCGCGAAAGGGAAAATAATAAGATGCAGAAACGGTAAACTAAAAAAAAATTATTACAGCGCATGAGCCAAACTCTTCGGAAGCTTGGAGAAGTACCAAATACGCCGACTGTATGCAAACAATAGACGATGGAAACGCCGAAACCACCCTTGATGAATGCCAGGGCAATATAATTACTTTCTAAAGCCACGCTTTCTTCCGTGGGTAGCGGATGAGGACCAAATTTCAGCCCGAAAAAGCCTTGAGAAATTCGTCGGTTTCTCTTTGTGTAAAATGAAGACCAATTTAAGCGTCGACACGGAGAAAGCAGCTCATGCGCTTTTCCATGGGGAAGAAGGGACTTGAGATGACTATAAGAGGGAGGGGGGGAATCCGCACAAAAGGACTTTGGGAAAAGGCGTGAGAACTCGGTTATTTCTTTAATTTTATTACTTCTGTAGTAATTGCTCACTCGAACCGGAAACTCGTTCACTTTGACATGTAAATGTCAAGAAAATTCACGAAGGGAACTAACTCACAGCTCGCGATTTTACCGTTAAATGTTTTCTGGGCCGGCTTCTCCTCACGACCTTCATTCGCAGATATAAAAAAAATCACAAGCAATCCTTCTGACTGGCCATGCAATTAATTTTATATGCGGGCTTTTGCAGCGATGCTCAAATGAGAGTGCATGGTTTTCCGGGGATTACCGCTGCGTTGTCCCTTGATTACCTTGACGTCCTTGCGGATGCAATGCAACCACCATCCACTTCAGACATAAATAAGGCTGCAATGCATTCGGAACGTCGTCAAGGAAATCCTAACGCAACCCCGCGGAAATCCCTCGAAAAACCGTGCACACTCATCAGAGTTAATTATTAATAAACAATTTTCATTTCATCCTTATGAAATTTTACTACATTCATTGTATTACATATTTATCCAATGCACATGATCATAATTCAAAATATAGATACACGTCGTGTACTGAAACTTGATGTATTGGAAATACCTAATTTTATTTTTAATATGGACAAAAACCAAACACTACATCAACCTGGAAACGATATCGCAAAAGGCTAAACAGAGCTTTATGCTCTGCGAAATAAGAAAATTATAATGAAAATATCGGTTTACCGTAGTTTGACAACCGTAATAAGATGTAATTTATCGAATAAATCTTAAATATAGGTACAATCGATTATCCACAACTTTCAGTGTCTCATCGCGATTTAAATTTTGCTCCGCAAAATACTCGATATACTGAGTGGAGTAAATACTTAACAAGGCTTCGTAAAATTGAAATAGTTACTTTAATACGATCGGTTTCGATTTTTCAAATAATTGCCAAGTTCATAATAGCAAGAGTTGTTATCAAATGTATCATTGAAATACATTGCGGAGCTTGATGATATGCGCATGAACCATTTTATCAATGAAATTAGACAAAATGGCTCGTGTCCTAACAACCCCTGCCACACGCCCTTCCTGGGTATAACGTTGATGTAGGTACGCATCCAATACCAACCTGTCAACACCACGACTACACTCCACCTGCCTGCCATCCATATTCGTCTTTTGGTAATGCCTTGCTTCCTTACTTCCTAGCTTATTTTGATAGCTTTTTTGTGCACTATTATTTTCTAAGAAAGCCTTCTTAGCCTGCGCACTTCCGAAATACTCTTATCTGTTTGATAATTCTTCACGTGTGTAGAAGAGTCTGTGTTCTAGCAAAATAGAGTCGCTGTGGGATTTAAACGTCTTGCCTGCCGAATCCGAAGCATGAGCCTCGTTCTCGAAATGTTATGTAGTTATTAATTTATTTTTCAGTCTTGTGGTTACCTAGATTTCAGCGTTTCTTCTCGCCGAATCATCATTTTCACTGTTTTACGGGCAGATCTCTTGGTTATTCATCTTGAGAGTTCGTCGACCTTTAAGGGCGTACCTAAAATATCAGTCGCCAAGCTGGGACTCAAAAGGCGCATGGTCTTCAGACCACTGTGCGGCGGCAGGGAGGGACTCAAGTTCCGGGCTCGTTGTTGTGTGCTGGGAAAGGGGGAGGGGGCCATTGTGCTCGAATTTTAACATGCCATGTCCATTGAATATCGCGGATGTGGCAGTGTCTTCACGTCGCATTTTATGTCTCTTGGTGCTTTCAGCTTGTAGTGTTTCGTTAGCATCGATGAAGTTTGCTTTGTGGGCGTGATATTTGAAAACATTTTTCGGCGTTATTGTCAGGTGCTGAACTGCTGCGGCTTCGAGAAGGTGGGCATAGAAACTATTTCTAGTGTTACTATTTACTTAAGACTTTAGAGCGTGTACTTTCAGCCCGTGCTATTTTAAAATTTCAGTATCTGAGTGCCGTAAGTTTACTGTGAAGAAATCATCCGCTTGGAATGTACTATTTTTTCAATATAAATTTATACTGACTTGTCCCGCAGTCATTTGAGTCATATTTCACTTTGAACTCTAATTGTTCACATTCAATTCTGGGCCTGCACCTTAGAGTTGCTTTTAAAATTTTAGCTTTAATGAAGTCAGAAATCTTTAAAATTTTAAATCCTAACAAAATGCAGGTCGAAAAGGGTTAATCAACTTTAAGGTCAGATGAGTTCCCCTGTCCTGCTTCGACTATATATGCAGCATAATGATGACAAATTCAGGCGTTATTTGGTGGAATTGAATGATGTATGAAATTAATCACGCTGTAATTAAACACTTGCAGCATTTATGTCTAGTAGGTTTTCAACTGCGATGTGGTATTTCTTAAGGTAATGCATGTCGTTTTCACATATTCCTATTCATGGGGACGAAGTCGGTGTATCCATCCGGTTCAATAGTCCCCTTACAATTTTTTCAAAGCGCAGCTTGTGTACCCACGGGCTTAGCTTTAGAGGTTAGCTTAGCATCTAAGGAGATACATCAATTTGTGAAATTTATTATGAAAGATCATTCGCTTTGACTTGGGTTTAAACCCTTATCCGGCGATATTGCGACGGATTAAGTAGATCTCGGCTTGAATCCTAGTCCATGAGGATGATTTCATAATTTCGATTATCCAACACTCGTAATTGTTTTCTTACTAATCATGAGGAGGTACTCGTAAACTAATTAATATCGTCGATAATCATTGATTGCGGGCCTACGGTTAGTAAGATAAGATCATTAAAATTATATCCTAGCTCAGGAGAGTAGTCCTGAGCAGCGCCTTGATCCGTGGCCGTCGTCTCGCTGTCCGAGAGAGTTTGGCATCGCCTGTACGTGGGTGGGGACGGAGTTGGCGGAGGCAGACAGAGATGCGTTCCCACGGAACGGGTGATCCCCGGGCGAGGGAGTGAGGCTTCAGTCCCCCGTCGAATCTCCCGCGATCTGGAGGAGTCAGCCGGGAGGAGTGGAATAAAAGAAAGAGGCGGTTGTCGGTACGAGGTATCGGTCGGTCATCGACGGGGCCGCAAAAGGTGTTTGTACTGGACGATTGGGGCAAGGGGTCCGGGGCAGGGGTACCAGAGGCACCCATGTATGTCCATCCTCACGGGTCTTGTGTTTCGCCCTCGCGATAAGCCAAGCGCGCCGATCCGCCGTTACGTGGGGCCTTCGGAAAACGAGGACCGTATGGATGGAAGGGGAGGTGGTCTGGGTGGTGCGATGAAAGATGAATTGAAATAATGAGTAGGTACTTTTAATTAGGTTTAGAAAAGAAAAAAACAGATGCCTACAAATAGCATAGCATAGGAGAACAAGGGCCGGATGATTTCAGGACGGTCGAGGAAGTAGTATGAGAGAGCAGGGTTTCTACAATTACGTAAAATATGTAGTTCATGGAAAAGTCATGGCAATTGAAAATGGGCCTGGAGAGGTCATGGCAATTGAGAAACTAGCGTGGAAATTTGTATTTACTTGTAAAAATGTGATTTTTTTCAGCAGCTGAGGAGTGTCATTTTAGGCACTGCATGTTGTGTTTGTGGGCATTGGGTTTTTAGTATCGTCTGAATATGCCAGTGGAGCT
Source organism: Pyrrhosoma nymphula (assembly GCA_963573305.1). Classification (NCBI taxonomy): domain Eukaryota; kingdom Metazoa; phylum Arthropoda; class Insecta; order Odonata; family Coenagrionidae; genus Pyrrhosoma; species Pyrrhosoma nymphula. The sequence continues at coordinate 8,685,520 of OY754336.1, forward strand.
CTGTATGTGGTGTTTTGCAATTAATTACGGGCTTATGTGTGGCAAGAACGAGAGAGGTACATGGAACTTTTCAAATGCATAAAAGGTTGTTTCATGCGCCTCTGTTTTGTGGCCAGCGCGAGTAACACTCGGGGCAGGCAAGCAGCCAGCAATCCGTCACTGACTTGGACGATGAATCCACCACCTTACTGTGTTTGAATTTCCCTCATTTTGGATGAGACCTTAGAATAATATTACATCGGAAAGGAGGCCGATTTACCCCAGGGCGATAGTGGCAGTGCTCCGTTTGCTGGTAAGATTTATTCCTCATATTCGTGCCTAACTGTGTTGTGCTTCTATCCTTGCGCCTTCTTTAAAATACACGCTTACCAAAGAACGGATATTTTCGTATGGAAAAATGAAAATTTAGGCCTGGAGAACCTGTAAAAGTCCAGCAATTTCATTATATCCAGTCTGTGTAGCAACCCTGAGAGAAGCAGGAATTAGGAGTGCATACTTTTAATCAGGTATAGAAAAGATTTATCCATGTCCGGAGGGTGATAACCATAAGGATGGGGAGGCCATGTTGGAAGTGGGTGGGGAATTTAGTTGGAGTCATAAGTACTTTCAAATAGGTTTAGGTTTGGATTTCACTTTACAATGTAGCATTGTTCAGGTTTATATCAGGTTCTTTGATTCTACCTGACCGAATTTCATTCGATTTTTCACCGAAAATCATGAAATCCAACTTCACTCACCTCAACGAAGTTGAAGATGTATTCTTATCTGGTTACGCACCGTGTCAGGTCATTCATCTTCATCGACATCATCCGGGCACCAGATACGGAGATACGATGTGCGAGTCGCGGATTGAAATGTCGGCGGAGATTCTTACCTGGTGTGTAGCACGAGAATAGTTCATCTTAAGGTGGCTGGTTCGTAAAATCAAATCGTAGATTTTCCTCATAATTGCTGTATTTGTTCCTCAACTAATTGTCTAAAAGTCTATGATAAAGTATTGGAGGTTATGGATGTAGTTTTTGAGAGATTTGAGGTTTCTAGATCGTGAGGATTTATGTCACCCCTCTTCGTAAGGATCAGTTATGCATTATTTTTTACCCATACGGATTTTCACCGAAAGCTGAAATGATGTGACTTTTGTTCAACGGTTTTCATTCTGAGCAAATGAAATAATGTTATCGACTTAATTCCTCCGTACATACGAATATTTATTATTGACCTAAAACTGAAATGATGTGGCTTTTGTTCTACGGATTTTATTCTTAGAAAATGAAAGAATGTTATCGACTTAATTCCTCCATACGTACGAATATGTTATTATTGACGATCATTTCTGCGATATAAATTATTATTTTTTTTAATTTCTGCGTGTTTTAATTTCCCAGAGCAGTAGTAATATTTACCTATCGCTAATGAAAGAAAAACAATGGGTACGATGGCTGTTCGAACCGTGTGGGCCAAAGGCGAGGACGCAGTTGAAGCAATGGCTCGGGGCTTAGGCTCTCGTGGCCGTGGGTGTAACGGGGGAGTGGAAGGAGATAAAGGGATCCCGAGTGGAGATGAATAGCAATTGCACGCGGAAATTGTGTGCCTGGATCGCTATGGAGTCTCGCCGCTCGCTGTGGGTAGGAATAGATACCCCGGCTGATAAGGACCTTTTTCGTTGTCTCCTCTCCCATTCTTCTCCTGCTCCTCTGAGTAACGGTAGCGAAACGGTTGGTGCACCCGTCTCCCACACTGGGACTAGAGCTCCATTCCTCTTAAAAGAGCGGAGTTTTCAGTCATCGGTCGTCTCACAATGACTTGTGTCATGGCGGAATTTTTTTTCAGAAACCGTTGTAATAGAGGCCGTTTCGCAGCCGGAGAAGTCGGCTTGCGTGTTTCGTGCCGTTGAAGGTGACATCTTCCGTTTTTAACGCTTTTCCCACATTTAAATTGTCAACGAGCTTCTAGGTGATGAGGCTTGCGTCCTAGATGCGGAAGTGGCTTCAAAAACTCCTCGAAATAAAGAATTTATGTTGATGATCCACTGTTGACCCTTATTAGTATTTGTATTCGTTCGTTCTAGGGGTTCGCATCCTGGGGCTCTTCTTAGTGGTTTTGGAGTAAGCTAAATTATGTCGGAAGTTTGGTAAGAATATTTCCTTACGTGGAGGAGTCCAAGTCAGTGGTATTAAGTCCAGGAAAATGCACTATCAACGGGTGCGCAAGCCAAAAAACGTTGGAAACGGCACTTATATTGTACAAAAATTATTTTGAATTATATTTTGATAAGTGTTTTAGTGATTAATTGCTACATCTACCACTGGTAAGGCTAACCTTAGTAGTAGATAAAATTTTTCCGTTCTAATTTAAGGAATTTTTCTTTCGTAATTAATGAAGATGATGATGTTTTTTTGCTCGCATTATCCTGCAATGTAACTAACATAAGTGGAAATTCATTATGCCATGGTGATGAGAGGTGAGGATAACACTTGATATTTACACTAATTGTTTCTGTTTTGACGGCTATGGTTTCGTTGTTTGGCATGGTTGATAACTTCTAATCATTTTCAATTTCTTCCAAATCGTAGTTCTGAAAAATAAAACAAGCAGTGGAAATCACGGTTCTATCCTTCCATCTATCTTTATTTGTGAAATTCTTTTAGTTCTGACTAGTTAGAAAATAAGACCTTATTTAATTGCGTCAGTTGTGATGAGCGATGTGCAAATTATCCTTTTTGATCTCTGAGACCTCGAGGAAATTCAGCTCTTAGATTCCATGAAAAATTCGTTTCGAAGTATCTTTTTCAGTATTGGACAATTATTTTAATAATTGCTCCCCATTTTAGGTTATCTTCGTATCTTTTTTTGCTTCTTATCATCTCCATTATCGCCGGCCTCGTAATGCGTACATGCAAAATGATAAGCGGGAAATTATGCGAAATATTCTTTTTCTGTAAAATGTCACATGTGGGATTCTACAAAGAAAATGCTGAGTGCTAGTAAAATACTCTCTATCAAAAAGTATAAAAAGAACCTTGAATAGGCATGCGGTTGTTGCATACTTATTTTTTTAAACGTTACTTTCCGCGGGCGTAGGCTTGGTCTTTCTCTGTCCTTTTAATGCCTTTAACGGAGGATGCACACGTAGCGAAGGGTTTGATTCTTTTCCCACTGCCCTCGAGGCGTACTTTGCCGTCTTGCCTCCCTTCTGCGATCGTTCGGGATGCCGCTTAGGTGCTGGGAGGCAGGTGGGTGGGCGTGTGGTTGGGTGTGGATCACGGCTTTCCTTGTGTTTGTTTGTCTCGCGGTGCGATCGAGGAGTAGGTGTGTGTTCAGGAAGTTGGGCCTTTGGCGTAAACGAGCCGCCTCCACGCCCAATTTGAGCCGCGCGCGAAGACGATTGTAATCCTAAGGAAGATCCCATCCTCCTCTTGAGAAACATCTCGGTCGTCCTCCTGGAATGGTGGAACTTCGCTCTGTTCCGGGAGAGTCACCGAGACGAGTCCAATGCGAGTGTTTTTATACTCAATTGCCCCTCTTAATGAAGTGATTCTTTTGATTTGCTTGAGTTCTCCTCCGCATCGCTGCTATTTTATCTGTATAACCTCAGGAACGTTGTGAAACAGCAACTCAAGCGAAGCTCAAGGATAAATCCTTTGATGCTGTGCTAACATACGCGTGTTATGATTGTACTTAACATGTTTACTGGGCTTCGTTATCACTCTGAAATAGATTTGATTGAATTACCCTACTATTCGATTATATATTCTTTCATTGTCTGAGACCTGATTGTATAACAGCAGTTTTAGCGGAGCTCAACGACTAATCCGTTAATATAGTGGTATTGTGCCTAATGATTGTATTTAACATGTTAAGCAGGCCACATAATCCCTATATAATACTTTCAAATCAAACTCTCCTTATGATTTGCTGCTAGAGAAATGTCTGGAACGTTGTTTAACTGCAGCTTAAGGGAGACTTGAGGATTAATCCGTTAATAAGGTCCTATCTTTGGCGTCATATAGCTGTATATTACATGTTAAACGGACTTTGTTATCTGTATATTAGTATCTTTTTAAAAACTAATTTCCTATTTTGAAGTCATGTTTCGGGTTAATTCTTGAAAAAGTAAAATCACTTCTCTGGTAGCGTGAAAACGTTTCACTTCAACTGTTTCAAAGTGCGGCCGGCGTCGTCTTAGAGATATCTTCCGGCGCACGAATACATCTTCAGATGATTTAATGAAATCATAGTTCTATAATCGGGATTAATAGCGAAATGCCTACCAAATTGCAATAAGTTTATCATCAATGATCTGTTGTAGGATTTACATAAATGATATACAGGGTTGAACACGTAGTGTGTGATGGATTTTTGCGTTATCTCTTATATTTGTTCATTACATTAGGACCAAATTCGACCACTTGCTTCCCATCCCAAAGGCCCAGGCTTGAATTCTGGCGTTGGCGGCCATTTTTCATTGAAGTCCCAATCCCCACAAACAGTTTTTGTTGTAAGCACTTTAATTGCAGGTGTCCGTCATTTGAGACCTGGGTCCCTTGGTTGTACTTTTCGTTGTGTAAGCTTATGGTATTCCTACACTTCTTCCTTCATTCTCCAAATGAGCCTTTCCTACCCTTTTATCATTTTGGGCACCCATTGCCTCAGTTGTTCACAAATATTTATTTAGTAGGCTAATGTTACTGGTATTTAAATAATAATTTAATTATGAAAATTAAAATAGTTGATTACTTGTCCATACTTACAATGCGCATTTTCAGGAATCGATGTTTATCTACGGCATTCAGTAAGCTCTATTGAACGCCACAGAATGAATAGAAACTAACTGTAATATAACAGAGTTTACATAATCTACATATCATCACATTGTACTGAATAGTGGTCCCACTTCCCCCTTACTCCCTAAATTCCCCCTAAAGGTGGAATTCCCCTCTAGTTGAGAACTCCTGTTTAGTATATTACGCTTAACCTTGATACATTTGTCAATAACGGTTACCGTAGGGTTTCAATACTTCAACTAGCTTAGAATCAGTTGACAGCGGTCATTGAAGCTATGCATACTCATGCGAAATAAGGAAACTGGAAAATGAACTATCACTCTTAACTTCACTGTTCACCTCTCTCATGTTTAAAAATCAATTGAGAGGCGGATTATTCCGCTTATTTAGATGAATGGGCTTTAGTTGAGGTGTATTGCTGTCTCTATACGTTAGCATTGAAAGCGGCGGCTGCAGTTTTACTCACGTGAAACGCGAGTGCAAACCGTCGCGCCCCCTCTTTTGCGGAATTAGGTAATACTCTCCCCGCGGAAACGAAAACGTCTCAATCGTGGCATTGAACTGAAATCTGTGGTGTCGCTGTGTGATGACATAGTGTCGCGTCATCGTCCACCAATAGGCGGCTAGGCGACCTTGCGCTCTGTTCCCGATGGCATTTGGAATGCTAGAGGAAGCTCCTCCTCCTATACAGCGCACCCCATAAAGGAGCTTGTTTCCTTCTTTTCTTCCCCCGCTCCTCACCTCCGCTACCCCTCTCACCCATAAGGCTTTAATTACTATGCATTTGTATCAAGGTTATCCCTCGGTTTGTAAGCCTCTACTCATATTATGGACGTTGGAGGCTGCTGTTTCGAGGCTGCGGTGTCGCTTGTGGCAGGAAGCGCCGAGCCGTCCAATCTGGTTACGGTGGCCCTTCCAACGCCAGGGTGCGGTTCGACATGTCCCTCGTTTACTTAAGGTGGTCGGAGCTGTTTTGTTTGTGTACAGATTTGCGTGAAACGGTTCATACCGCGATGTCTATAGATATAAATGAAAAAATTACGTTTTACAGATTCTTTTTGCAATTCAATGATATTTTAACACGTAGAGACAACGGCCTACCACAATGTAAACACCGGTTCCCGATCAGTCACCGAAGTTAAGCACCATTGGGCACGGTTCGAATTTGGAGCGCTGATCTAAGGTATTCGTCCGAGTGCTGTTGCCCCTGTCTGCAAGTGGCAGACAGCATGCGCGAAATGACCTTAGCTGTCGAAGTACGTGAAACTAAAATACTACTGCTTTAACTCGCAGACTTATGATACATGAGATATATTTCGTAATAATTCGATTGCGTATGCACAGATTTTATTTTGAACGCGAAACAATACATTTCTTAATATTATAATGATCCATTACAAATATCACGGTGTCACGTTGAGCCAAAGATTCGAAAAACGTATTTAAATATAACTTTCGTCTAAATTTGGAATGCAGCTCCAAAAAAACCCAAGTCATAACAGTGTTAAAAAATGTGAAATATGACTATAAGAACTGTAAGCTAAACTAAAATGAAACTACAACAACACAGTTGAATCACGGTAGTAGCGGATGTATCTCGGCATATCATGTCGGTAAAAACATGTACCGCGTCAATGTCGAATTACCGTATTAATGTCGTATTGCACGTTACCATCCCGTAAGAATGCACCAAGGAGTGATTTAGCAACCGTCCTGAAATTTACCTGGCTTAATGCTCCCTTATATTTAGAAATATTGTAGGTTCCTTCAGCTTCCAGAATATTTTTTTCCCAATTGTCCCACTAGTTTTTTCTGTAAATATTTTATCGCAGCAAATCTTCTCCTGTGTTAATTCATTCTGAGGCATTACCGCTAATGGTTGGCGTAGCGTTTGTTCTATGAGAGGTCTTCCTCCGTACTCAAAGAAAGAAATCTTTGTCTTTCGAGGAGTACTGGCGTTCTGTTTAACTCGGGAAGTCTTTCCCCGGCGTACATTGATTAATGGAGTGGTGGGATCAAAAAGAGCATATTCATGTATATAAATTATCGTGGCCGATGCGCGTTACAAGGATATACTTTGTGGAAATTTTTATGAGGAAAGAGAGTTGTTTCGTGTTTGTAGTGGATGTATTCAAATCTCATATATAAAAAACAACTGTAAGCGCAGCCATTGATTATACAACGGAAGCTGGTCGATGATCGTGAGAATTTATTCGGAACAACTTTAAAGACTGACAGTCTGCTTAATAAATAAGGCTGCTATATTCAACTATATTTAATATAACTTTTAATCAGCGTCACAACCCTTCATTGCCCCCTCCCACCCCTTACTGTTTACCACTTCCTGTTGGCAAAATCTACTGCGACCGTCTTCACTATCCCGTGAACTAGGTAATGGTCTATCATCCTACATAATAGGTATACAAACAATTTTATTGATTCTACTCATTGTTTATTCATGACTTCATTTTTAGTCCAGCTCAATAGATGCTATTACGGGTAATATACCGATGATAGATAGGTGGGGTTATCGAAATAAGTGTGCATGGAGTCTCTTTAGTGAAAATTCATATTTTGTGGCGAAATAAAATTATCCTAACACGTGTCCCAAAAGCGATTATGCCCTGCTTGATTGCATTAGGATTCAAGAACAACTACTAGAAGTTTCTCGCCTACATTTTGATTTGATTCATCCTTCCTATCCACCTTAACACGACGCCTCCTCTGTCCGTGCTAGTCCTTCGGTGGTTTTCCTATCTTTGGTGTGTTGCTCACCACGTACTTTGACTTTTAAATTAATTCACGTTTTCCCAAAGGTGAAGGACCTCTGAACTAGAATTTCAAACAGAGACGAAGCCTCTCGCGTGCTGATAGAGTTTTTAGACGACCAATCCTGCCACAGCTGGTTGAATGTTGAATTACTAATGCCCGATTCTGATCTTTGCGAAAGTTATTTGTGAAAAGCTGGAGAGTTGAGTTTTATCGTATGCGGTTTAACGAGATACGATTATTGATCAACTATTTGAGCACTACTAGCAAATCAAAATTTAAAATGAGAAATTGTTTTCTTTTTGTAGGGGAAATGCCGTGATTAGCAGATATCCACAGGTTACTTCGAGGAGCATATACTAACGAAAGGATGTTTCATAAATTTAAGTACCCGGGTATATCTCGTAAAAGTTAACATTATTATTTCCCTTTTCCATCGCTAGATCGCAGCTGCTTTATTTTCATAATAAAAAATATTTTGCATTGTTGCATAGATTTCATTGTTAGCTATAATAATTGTTTTCATTTTCTCTCTCTGATTAAAGACGTCTTAGGTTTCGACATTTGGTGACATCACATTCATGGGTATAACTTAATACTGTGGATGATGACTCAAATATTGTCAACATCTAGAATTAAGTGATAAACTTGCAAGTAGTGAAATATTCTTTCAATGATTTTGGAATCCTCGCAGATTAAGGAGCAACTCTTGTCGTCATAATGCCATTACCGCAGCTAAGGCAAAAGTAATAATTGACTACCTTGATAATGACACCGTGTCGAAAATTCAACGAAGAGAATTTTATTTGCAACGAATCATATACATTATTACACAGTTCGCTTCAAAAGGAACTCTGTATCTTATATTTTTATAGCATTATCAGTGATGAAAAAAAAGGAATCTCATAGCCATTTTGAATAAAAAACTTCGTACTTTTCCACACTTAATTTTAAAAACTGCGACCGGTTTCACCTTAATAAGGCATCTTCTGGCGAAACTTCTTATTAAGTTGAAGCCGGTCGCAGTTTTTAAAATAAAGTGTGGAAAAGTACGAAGTTTTTTATTCAAAATGGATATCTATCACTTCCACGAAGTCAAGCCTGAAACAATCAAATTTAAATCTCACAGCGTTTTCCATACTTTTTATACTTTCCGACCAACTTTTCCATACTTTTTATACTTTATACCGACCAACGTATCAACAAATAAACAATGCCATATGTGTCAAATAATAAATAATAAAATAACTTTGAGGAGTCCACTTATGCATTTTTTTTATTGCGGTTCAATCGGTTTCATCAAATCGGTGACATCTTCATAGCACTTCAATTATCTGAAGGTGTCACATTAATGACGTAATGAATCATACATTCGTGGGATCCTCAAAGTTGCTTCGTTGTAATATGTTATGAGATACCACAAAGTCGAACTTCAAAGCGTTGAAGTGAACAGGTTTCATTCCCACCTTGAAATGTACGTTAGTTAAACAGCCCTTGGAAGTGTTTTAGAGAAATGTAATAAAAACTCTGTGAAGTAGAAGAAAAGAAAATTGGAAATCTGTGACACAATAACCTTTTGAGGGTAGTAATTAAGTTGGAATAAATGACAAGAATTGTCGAGGAAGACCATACATTAATCAAATTATGAGGGGCGTCAAAGATAGTAGGGGAAAGAAAGTGTTAGGTGATGGCAGAATGAGGAGAGGTGTAATTCTGATTGGTGACAGCTGATGGTGAATGAAAATACTCTCGGATTTGTACCAAGCTGAAAAGAAAAATTCTAATTCCCGTAAAAAGTTAGGGCACTACACTTAAGAACGGGCACATGCCAGAAACTAAAATTGCCACCGCTGTTGTCATCGCACTTTCTGAGTGAGTTTTCCGCCCGAAGTTCCTCTCAATTGTATGTGTGTGAGTGTATTTTCGAGATGTGATTGTACTCCGTAATTGTCCCTGACGCGGAATCTCATTCCCGTAAACAATCACGGAGAGATTGTTAGATGATAAAATATAATAATAATAATAAACGTTTTTTGCCGCAGACCAACATGCCTTTTCTGTATACATACACTTTGCATAATACTTTAGAATTAACATTAATATAATAAAATGAGATTAAATTTCATCTTTTATGTACAGGAAAAGTAAAAAGAAAACATAATAAAACAATCGTTACTTGGTATGCTTACATCAAGTACGACCATTGGAATGTTTTATCCTTAGTTTGCTTCATTAGAGGTCGTAGATCTTATCTTGCCCATATTTATTCTCTGATTTGTGATTAGAATTGGGCCCGTTTTCTATTATTGTAAGTGAAACCTACGACAGCGGGTGCATACTACATGAATACTGTGAAACATGAAAAATGTCCGTGTGCTGGTTGGGTGATTGAAGTTCAATCAATTGGCTCTCCGTCTCCTACCTATGGGTGCGTCCGTGCACCCACAATGCAACGGCAGCCATCTGGCAGTTGCCTCCTTCCCCCCCTCTACCGGACTCTTTCCACTTTCTGCCGCGGGGCCCGGTGTCTCCTCCGAGCCGAGGATTGTGCGTCACTCGCTCGACTGACTTTCCGTGTGTGTTGTTGCATTTTTTGTTGCTCTTAAGCTCTCACGCGTATGCGTTTCAGCGTGCGGTGTTCCCCGGCCCGAAGGCCGTCGCGGCGGCGGCGAAGTGAACGCGACCCGATCCGCGAAAAAGATCGCTCCCACTCCCCCGACGCATTGCATGATGACGATTGTTGAATCGAGAATGATGCTGGGTCTTTGTTGCTTCCGTCTCTGCGCAATCCCCGTCTGCGCAATGCCTAGAATGTCATCGGGAACGATCAATGCTTCATTCTTTGGCCTTATTTTGCAATCCTTTGAAAATTCCGCTACTCATGCTTGTGGAATAGCCTGCGTTATTTGTGGATGGCACCTATCGGGTTTACTTTTCTCTTTCTGCCTGTAGTTATCTTATGGCTCAGTAAATAAATGTTCAAATAAAATCAGTGGTTTAATGTGGTTGGCTCCTCTCAAATTTATTGTGAGGCCAGAGAAATGTTGTGTATTTTTCAAGGACGTTGCTGAACTAATCTTTCTCCCCGTGTACCTTGTGGGCACTTCATTATGATCAATTTCTAATACTATACGTAATCACCCTGTGAGTTATATTTAATCATATTTTGAGTATTTCAAGTCAAAGTTCATTGTTTCACTTCGGAATTGCTTTTTGGTGAATTATCATGTATTTTTAAGCACTGCCTATCAGAAGCCGCTTATAACAACCTGACCTTTAATTCATAGCTTACAATTACATTGCTACATAGAAAGGTGGTGTACATAAGTACTTAATAATAAGAATATTACCAGGAAATTCAGTATACTAGCCCTGGTATTTAATTCCTTTGTACCCTTACAAATTTCTCGTGTGAAAATCGGATATCATTGTTTTAGTGCGCCTACGTGCGTAATTCTTTAGATCTCAGCTTATGGTAAAGACGTCATGCGACTCGTTATATGGTAACCCCTGGTGAAGTTATAATGTCGAGCAATAGCAACGGAAACATCCACTTTGAGATGCCTTAATTTTTCAATCGAATGCGAATCGAATCTTCTCAGAGGTCAAAGGGTTGAACAAGAAGGCATTATTTTTTGCTCGGTAGATAGACTTTGGGGGTCATTATAGGCGGGCCTAAAAGATTTAAGTCGGAGTCAACGGGATGCAAAGAATACTGGGAGGGAAGCGTATTTCCGTGCATCTGCTATTTTACTGCTATAATGGTAGGAAATGGGGTCCGTTTAATATCCTCATTCCAGTTCGTTCATAATGGCCCCGTGAGAGACAAAGACAAAAGATGACGAAAATGAAGACTTTGTCTCCAAACAATAGGCCACACCATGCAGGCGCTTGAACAAAGGAATTCTTCCGTGTTCGATTTATCGGCAGGAAACGTGGGCTACCTCCCTTTTCTTTCGTTTTATTCCCATGTAATTTCTGCAGTTAATCTTGAGTACCTAGTCATGGATTACCCCTTCATTTTAATTTTATATGAAAGCATTTGGATTGCGTATTCCTTTTTGAATGCCTTAAAATATATTCTAAGATTTGTTGGCAGAATTATTCAGTGGGTTTTGAAGTCGAAACTTGAATATTTCTTATTATTGTTACTAGAAGATGTGGACGGGGTAACAGCACTGTTAATTGCCAACTAATGATTTATTTGAGTATTATCTTGTTTTCTACCCATATGTGTCATCATTATGTACCAGGCGTCATCACTGGCATCTCCTGGAGGTACCCCTTGAATTGCAAACTAGTTTGTACCCAAATAAATCAAATTCTCGGAAATTAACTGCTGTCATTATACCCTGTTCTCGAGTTTTTGCTGAATGAAGACTGAAGCTAGGTAAATTATGGCTTACAAGGTAACTGTTTGCGCAGGTTCGTCTTTTCGGGCAACCTTGTAATCCACAGTTGAAAACCAACCTCGTGAAATTTTACTAAGTTACTTTGTTCCTCGTGAATTTAAAGAATTTTCACAAAGTGGCTCGTGATACTTTGTTTACTCTGTCGTCGTTATTTTGCTTAGAGTTCTAGATTGTCTCCTTGATTTTATTAATTAGTGATATTTTATTCAGTGCAGTAGAGTTTGATTCAGTGATTCATTTTTACTCATTCAACCAGTTGCTATTTGCTTGGATTGTGACCCATGCATGTGCTTGGAAATTCTCGTGGGTTACCTTCGTTTTCATCTCCGAAATTATGTTAATTTTTTTCGTTCTATTTTTGTTTTCAGTTTATTCTGAATGTGAGATGAGCGGAAAACTGTTCTGTATGTAAAAGCGTTTTCTCATAAATTAATTTGCTTAAATTTATTCCGGAACATTACTGGAAAAGAAACTCCGACGGGTGGAGTGATTTTTATTGCCACGGTTTCAAGTTTAATTTGCTAGATGGGTGGGCCAGTTATGGTTAGCACATCTGGCCGAAGCTAATCCTCTTTGGACCCGATGGGCGGACTTTAATTTTCATCTGATCTCAAAGGGAATTGGTTTCGGTTAAATGCTCTTAGTGTGCACATAATGAGCTATCGCAACGCGTGGGTAACGCGGGAGATAATCTGTCAGTTGTCTTTTAAAGCAGTGATATCTCTTTTTTTATAGTGCGCGTTCTTAACGCTTGTGATTACTCGCGACAATATGCGTATTACGTTTATAAAAATAGACTGCTCTTGATATTATGTGGAAAAATAGTTTTCTGAATATATTTTAACAAGTTAAGTACAAGTTAACCGACCATGGTTTCAGAAATTAATGCAATTTTCTGAATGATTGGATTTCATTTTAAAGCTTCAAACATTTTGTGACGTTACCTTTCCCTGTTATTGTAGTGGCGATTGGTTGGCTTGTGACGGTGGATGGACAGCAATTTGTCATTTCGCTCCGTTAAAACTGCTGCATTAAAGTCCTTATAGTATTAAGTCCCTAATCGCAAAGCTATGGAAGGAAGTAAAATGCACCTTGTATCAATTTCTGAGAATCAGATTGACTTCTTTTAAATACTCGAGGACGTCGTCTATTTGAAAGCCTTATCCCCTTGAAAGTCTTGCATATTCCTTTGGATGCCCTGCTTCCTTCGTAGACCTACGTGTTTGATTCGATGGAGGTATCTCAACATTTTTCAGCTATTTGTCGTTTCTGTTCTCAATAATACCGCATAGCCATTCAATGCGCCTCATCAGGGGTTTTCCGATAATTGAGCTGCACTTAGATCCGAGTATCCTTCTTTTACTGCGTGTACTTTTCACATCCAACTTCGTAGTGGTTATGCCCAACTATTCAGTCTGCAACGTTTGGTAATTTCCGTAGTGGAAGCTGAGACTAACTCTTAATGAATACCCAGGATTTTCCGATTATTGGACTACGTTTGGATAAGTAAGACTCTCCTACCCCTTGGTGGATATTGAGAGAAATAATCCTATTTCTAGGCTGCGATCAGACGCGCATTATTGGTGCCAATGAAGTGATGTTCTCGTTTTGTCATTCGATCGTTTTTGTATGAATCGCTTTAATGGTTATGCGGGTGCTTTATTAGTAAAGAAGCGTTTGATTGCGACTAGTGCCATTCGATAGGAAATTGGAAATGGAACACACAAAATGTTGAGAGAGAATCAATGATATTCCGGTAACATCTTTCAGGAAGTACACCATTGTAGGTAGGTACGTTTTGCAAGGCTTTAATGTCTCCATTAATGCGCCGTTGACGATTCGTATCATCGAAGGCGGAGATAAAAAGCAGAAAAAAGGCGGAGGCGGGATCTTTTCGTAGCGGTGAATGCTGGGATTTATTTATTTATTATTTTTTTCGAAGCGCGTATAAATCCGAGCGAGAGCTCCGTGGAAAATTTCAGATCGATGGTGAAGATCATTACGGAGGTGGGGGCAAATTGCCTCCATATCGCCGGTCGCCTCCCAATATACCCACACACTCAACTCGCTTCCCCATTTCCTTCGGCTTCGATTCGGAGGTCCCCTCGTGGAAGAGTTCCGAAACCCCCCTCCACTCTCCTTCGCCGTAGTTGGCCCGAGGGCCATCGGGGCGTGTGGGAGTGAGGGCGTTTTTCCGGTCGGTGGATGGTGCGCCATCTCGCGGTAATCTCTTCGTAGCCGAGCAAACGCCCCTAATTGGTAATTTCTCGGTCGGATGGTCCGCGACCTAAAGCTACTCTCGTCGTCAGAACCCTTACGTTTTCTTTCGTTATTCCCTTTTCCGCGTTAACATTAAGTTAGTATTGCCGACCGAGGTAGCCAAAGGCTAAGCTGCGTTACATTTGTAACTGGCATTCATATGTTGAGTATGTACATGTATGTCTCTGGGATATTTTTTTTATTCTACTAGTTTTCACCTGCCATGTGACACAGAAATTGTAAGCGTTGATTTAGTTAAATTTCCAGTGGGAAAACAAGTAGCATAAAAATAGTTTTTACAATCGGTCTTCGAGCAAATACCGAAAACAGTTTACACGTGTTACAAGCTTATAAGTATAATTATCATCATTTGCTTCACAAAATAAATTTTATGAATTGTAGTCCCCTTTTATTAGTCCTTCGGTACCAATTCTCTTTCTTATATTTCTTGTTTCCACCTGTCCTAAACCCTGCTCTCATGAGGTCAACTCCAGTATCACATTCGTGGCTTACGATACTGACTTACAACTCTTATCCAAGATGTGCGTTTTGATGTGTGCATTAGTCGTCGTTTTGTCTCGTAATTGATATAACAGTAAACTTTTGTATTTTTCTGTACTGGTTTGCGGAATGTCTTCATGCAAAGTAGGAATTTTACGAAGAATTCACGAAGCTCTACGCCGAAGTTCATATTGGAGCACACCGCATGAATTAATGATACAAAGTCCGCATGAATTCATCGCTCATCCACGCTTGCTTCACCCTTTTAAGGTGGCTGTAGTGGTAATCGTGGGTTATGGAGTGAACATTTTAATAATTTTTCAAGTAAATCGGAAAACGAAAGGTGTGGGACCACATTTCATTTAAGTACATCTGTTTATGCGGTCGAACTCACCATGCATTAAGTAATGGAATTGATAAAAAGATTTATTAACGGTTTTGCATTAGTTTAAGTATGATACGACTTGAGCTATTTATAGTTTTTGACGTGGTATTCGAAATTTAGACGAAAATTATATGTAAATGTTTTTTTGTAATCTTTGACTCTGCTTAACACCTTGGTCTTTGTTAGCAGCCATTATTATAATATGAAATGTATTATTGCGCGTTTAGAAGATCTATACATCCGCAATAGAATTATTTCGAAATATATCCCATGTGCCCTAAGGCTACGTGTTAAAATAACTTTGAATTTCCGATAAACCATATCGGTAAAATGTAATCTTTCCCTTTTTATCTGTGAATATCACAATAAGAGCACGTAGGCAAAGTTTCACGTAACTCCGTGCATAGAAAAAATCGCTCCCAACACGTTTACCGCAAGCTCTTCTGTGGCGGGTGCCACCAAGTTCTGCGACACGTATGCATTCATAAATGGGCTTGCCGGGCTACCGCACATCCTTGGGCCTCGTGTTCCTTCCTCTCTTGCCGATGATGCCCCCCTAATCGGTAATTTCTCGGTCGAATGATCCGCGGCCCAAAGTGGTCTCCTCAAGACCCTACGTGTTTTTTTTTCTTTTCCATGTCTTCCTGCGTGTTTTTTCGCCTGTTTCACTTAGCTATTTCCCAGTAGTGGCTCAAAATCGCTAAACATTTGTGTCTTCCCTCCTTGACGTCCACAAAAACCAGGAAAACTCCATCGGTTTGTCACCTCGCCGAATACTGTGAGGTTCTCACTTGATCATGACATGTATTGTTATATTTTCGTCGGTTCATGAAACTCGGATTTTGTGTGGATTGAAATATGCATAATTTGTCCATTTTGGAATGCTTATAATCAGGGTAGCGACCCCTCTTAGAAATATTTGATAACCTGGGAAACGTTAATTTTAACATTTTTTTAAGATTTATTTTTCATTTCCCTGATTTTCTTTAGCCACCTAATGCCCATGGGCGATAAAATTTGCACATCACGAACTTGGTCCTGTATTAAGTTTTTCAGGGTTAAATTTTTTTCAGCCCAAGGCATGAAAACTTAACTTCGACCGATATTTAATCTCTCGTGCTTCAAAATTTTTATTTTTGTATTTCCCCCTACATTGTCATTTTTGCTCGTACTTGCATCAAAGAATTTTGCTACTTAGTAAGTTAAATTTCATCGCTGATGCTGATATGGTGAAAATGTTTCATAGCAATGAATAAATATTATGGAAGTCTTCTCGTGTCTTCCACCTGGATAAGCTTTTTACTGCCGACGTTTCGGAGTCCGACTCCCTTGAAAATGGAGTACGAGTCGAGCCTTGAAAATGGAGTACGAGTCGGACTCCGAAACGTCGGCAGTAAAAAGCTTATCCAGGTGGAAGATCCGAGAAGACGCCCTTAATATAATTCGCCAGGAAAAAAACTAAATCTTACTTAATGAAAAAATAGTTGACAGTTTCCTCCGGAACATTTTTGTATCACGATAAGTTTCGCAGATTTTACTTAATTTTCACCCACGTAAATCATGGCTGGAAAATAATATCAAGCAATTGGAACTACTATTCATAGGTGAAAATTGGATAGTTATTCAATTTTTAAACAAAGCAAAATTGTTTTTGCTTTGTTATTCATAATGTCGGCTTTAGCCCGGTGCCTAAAGAACTTAAATTTTCTCGGAAACTCATTGCTTACACAAATATTAGTTTTAAACAATTTTTAGAAAATCTTGTGCGAATTTTGCCGTTATAAATTCTGCTTTCACATTTGTATTTTTAATAGATGCGTCTTTACTTTTAAAAAGTTGATGCACTTTGTGGCGCGGTTTTCAAGTTATTGGCGTACAAAGGGTGTTGTCGTGTTTTCAGTGGCAGGAACCATAAAGTTTTGCAATTCAAACAATTTAAAAATATTAAACTATAATTTAAAAAGTTTAAGACAAATCTTCAAACGTGCAATGTATTTAAATGCAATCGATTCATTGGTTCTCGGGACTCTCGGAAGTTGGGTGTACATATGTAGTCGTGAATTATACTATTGGATAACAGCGAATACTTGATTTAATACCATAGAATGCCATGCCCTAGTGCTTCAGGGAGACAGTCAATGATAAAATAATTTAGATGTGCCAACAACCGACCTCGCTGTGCATTGCAACCTCCTTGTTAATGAGGTCATTTTCCCTCTGGAAAACCTCCAATACTCCATGATTTAGGAAATTAATCCGTTCTCCCTGTTAATACCTCCTAGCCGGTGATGGCCTCTCTCTCTCTCTAGGTGATGTCAGTGGACGGATACGTTTATTCCATCACCACTATACCTTCCTCCCGCCCACTATGTGCTGTATGGTGCTCTGCCTCATTCACGACCCGTTCGTGAACTCATGGCTGACCTTCACCCACGTCCAACCATATCTCACCGGAAGGTGGAGGCATATCGGCCCAACGGCGGGCGGTGCAAGAGTCCTCTTTCGTTCCTCTTCTCCTGCGGTCTTGTATCCCCTCCTCCCATTGCCACCCCCTGCCTCTTCTCCTTTTGTATGTTTCTCCAATGGGTTCGCCCTCTCGCTACGCGCGGAATTTCCTTTGTCATTTTAATGCGGGGCCACTTATCATACTCGCGGTGTGTTCCTATCCATTTCTCACTCGGAAAAATATACCCGCTCGCTCCTCTCTAAGAAGGCGATTCGACGCATGCTCGACTCCTACCCGCGTATCCGCATTCGAGTCCGCAACCTCACCACGTTTATTTCGTTTATTTTCACCCTCCAGGGGCAAAATTTTGATCCCGGAGTTCTGTCTTTTCCCTGCCGTTTTCAGTAGTGTTTGAAAAGGGTACGGTGTCAACTTTAAATGCTGTAATTAATTTTTGCATTCACCGAAACCTCTGCCATTTGTTGTGCAGGATTTCTATACTTTTTTGTATTTTTGCGAGGCGCCTTTTTGTTTCTGTTTTGCGTCATTGTATTTGTGCATTTGCGCTGTATATCTGAGGAACAAGAGGGAATTGGGATGAACATTTTTTATCTTTTTATGTGATAATTTTTAAACTTTGTTGTGATAGATTTTTTTAGTCCTGAAGGTTAAGGATATTGTTATGGGGCATTTTAGGGGTCTTTTGACGCTACGCATGCTCTCGCCGTGCCTGGCATCCTTTTTCTTTCCGAAATACTCATTATTAACTCAACTAGTTCCTAGTTATTAACTAGTTATTTAACTCGTTTCAGGTTATTTTAAATTTATAAAAAAACAATATATTGAAGATTAAAGGATATTTCCTTGCAATTATTAAGGACCAGTTTTAGTTCTACCATTAATGTGTACGCATTGGTAATAAGCAATTTTCCGCGGAGTGTTTATTTATTTTCAATTTCCTTTATCATTGTATCCACAATTGGCGTTAAGTTCTTGTACTTTGATAGTATCGAAACTGAATTTCCGTTTATCGTTAATTTTCTTATCATGAAATTCGCCGTCTTACCCTAAACAGTTTGTACTCTTATTATACGATTGGTTAAATATTTTAGCATCGTTGTGCGGAGCACTCATGATGTTTTCATCTCATCCGTGCGCGAATAGTAGTAGCCGAGATGAAATCAGCACCATCTATTATCCTTGTGATGGCATTTTAATGTTTTTATCTTTGTGTTCGTTTCATGCGTAACCACCCCGAGAGGTCTGGTCGTAAATCCAACCTTTAGAAAGTCGTGTCGCAAGTAGTTAATAGTATCGAGGTGGGCCATAAACGTTCTTCAATAATGGAGTTCCGCCGGGTTATGTCCGGCGCGGTTCTCGCGTTCTTCAGTTAATAAATCACATTGACCCAATATTTCTGTGCAATAAAGTTGTTGCAAATCGCCTGGCGTTCTTTGCTCTTTGGCATCCAAGTGTTCATCTCTATTCACTCCTAGTGAGGAAAAAGGTGACTCAAGACAATATGGGATTGATGCAAGGAAGTTATTAAGTGCCGATGTTGGTTCGTTAGGGAGACTCGCGCACCGTGTGAAATTCGCATATTCTCTCAGCACTCAAAGGAGTGTTGCGATGTGTGTTTGAGTATATTTCCCTTTATTGCGATATTTTCTAGTCTGCGTCTATAAGCGGCAAAGAACACTTTGAAAACTGCCATAGCATAAAGGCCCAAGTTCCGTGATTTCACTACCGATCCGGGAAACCCTTTTTTCTCCTGCGGTCTCCTGCGCATTATTTGCCGTTCATCGCGGCGGATAAGAAACTCTTGCAATGGCTAGCTTGCCACGCGTTGTCACCGTTTATAGAATCTATTCTCCGGCACAGTGGGTTCCTTGAAGCACGATAATGCATTACGAGTTCAATCTTGGGTGAACCGTATTGGCACACGACAGCTAGATTCTAATAATCCTCCAAAAATTGTCTTTGAAATCGGGCTGGTCTGCGCATTGGACCGCGAAGCCATAAGTTCGTGGTTCGACTCCCGCTTCATCTGACCATTTTTACTCGAGCAATTTTCAACTTCGTCGTATTTAGCTCTCCTATCGTTTCCTCACCTAGAGTCATACGACAATTACAGAGCTTATGAGTTTGTGTTGAGCGGAGGATATTATTTCAAACCCTTTTTGCATCTCTTGATCTAATAAGAGTGACAAAACATGGGAGACTGCCGAAGTGATGAGCGCAGACGTTCTTCCTTCTGACGCACCATAAGTGACCACCAAAAAGAAAGAGCGAGACTCGAAGACACTTCGTTATTATACAATTCACTTTCGGCATTACCCTGTTCCAATTCCTCTTTCCTTCCCCCCCTTATCATTGCTGGTGTCCTAATTACTCCCCACACATAACCCTGTGGTGGCTCGCGGGGTAGTGTGTAGGTGTAAACATCTCATAGCGTAATTTATACCTGCGAAAATGAGTCATCTTCGTTTAAGATCATAAATAAAGCTTGGACTCTTCGCCATTGTTTTTCTTGAAGCCCAATGTGTTCGTTGACGTATTTGGTTGGCTATAACTCACTAAGTACCACACTGATCAGTAAGTTCCAGTTAATTCCGGTCTATCTTCTCTTTCAGCTCTATCATATTTTTCTGTAGAAAAATTACCCCATGATGAATTATCTTATGCTCTGCCGGCATATTTTCTTGGCGAGTTATCGAACTTTCACCGATTTAACTCCACTTAGGTTTTTCTACTGGAATGACCCCGTGAAAATGCATAAGAAATTCACCTACCCAAACACCATTATTAGATTATTATTATTTTAATTTATCTGCAAGGGAAAATACGAAGTACGAAAATAATTTAGGGACATGCCTTAAGGGAAATTATCTTCTAGAATTAGATTTTATGCACTAGGAAACATCCTTAAAAGTTATTCCTCAAATTTGAGTAGCGTATCAGCAGCTAATTTTCTTACGAATTCAAATATATTATCCATATGTATAATATGCGTCTAACATGGACATTAATTATTCCCTTCAAAAAGTGAGTTAGAATTAAAAAAAAAATAGTATTATTCCAAACGGTATCTCAATGGCTTCACGTCATCGATCTGTGTCGCTTCTCTGCTCTTCGTGAATTTAAACTGAAATGATTAAAATATATTAGTTCATTATCTTCCAAATAGGAAGTCCAAAACGATTATTTTTGATTAATCAAGAGAACCGAACTGAACTTCCCATGGAAACGAGTTCCGGATTCTCGATCACGTAGTGTTATCACGCCGCCGAGGTTCTCAATTTTAAACAAGAAATATTTTATTAGTACTCATGATTAATGATAATACCTGGTACTTTTATGCAACATTTTTATTGCTCAACGCGTTTCACCGATTTGCGGCATTTGAAGATTTCCACTGTCTAGTTTATTAAAAATATTTTTATAAAACAAAATATTTTGTGGACTAAATTTTTTCAAGTATATTTAAGAATTTGAAATGCGCCTACAAGTAGTTTTTAAACATGCTCGTTCTCCATTTCTTAAGGCAATTGAAACGTTTCTGCATGAAGTATGTTTTTCGTAGCAATATTAGTGCCCTCATAGTTTCCATCCCCATCCGTCCACTCGCTAATTTAATTTTCTTCCTATCCCTTACCCATTTACCTAATATTCGGCTTTCTAAGTCCTGCCCGACTTTAATTATCTGCTCTACCCACATCCTGCATGCCTCATTTCTTAGGTTGGAAATTTAGGGCAACAATTTCGTTTTGAGACGAGAGCGTTTATTCACCTTGGGGTTTTGGATTTGACGAAGCTGTTGTGTTATCAGTTCATAATTTTTTCTCGGTGCCAAACGGCACCGTAGAATTCGCCTGGAGACAATTTATCAGATACGTATCTTGTGTCCAAATAAGAATTCAGTGGTAGAATGTGGAAGTTTTACCTTTGGATACGTTTCATTGCTAGCATTCGTTGCGGTTTACAACCCTCTTTCATTTTATGTTACTACTTAAATTTCGGAAATCGCTTTATAAGTCATTGCTTTGAGGTTTGTTCTCTCTTACTGTCGAAAAAAGCACAGTAACTTATTACAATGGTGCCTAAACTGACGCTTAGTTAATTAGCGTCTTCAATGAGCCCAGCAAGGTGTTAGTGTTTCTTTTTAACTCAGAATGAAATATAATCTCGAAATTGACGTTAAACTATCGGCAAACAAAATTATTTTGCTTATCTTGAATTAGGTATTTTAGGTGTAGAAAGCATGTCAGTCTATGCAGGAATTAATCTATGTTTAAATTTCATAATGGAAGTGTTGGGTGAAACAAATATCACTGCATTGCCCGCAAGCCTGTAAGCTTAATTGGTTAAAGCTTCCGGCTCATCTGCATCTATCGGAGGGGAACTGGGTTCGAATCCCAGACCGGGCGAATGATTTTTCTGAGTGGAATTGAGAAATTTAACATTCAACTAAAAGACACTAAAAAGCACGAAATGAATATTTGTTGGCACAATCACTGTTACTGTATGCACTGTCTCTGTAATATGCTTTGACTCCTTGAATTACTGGGTACAAGCAACAAAAATTATATCAGCTTTACTTACACTAATATACATACTACTTTTACATGCACTGGGAATGCCTTGTAAATGGTTTTGCCTAAACAGATTATTAAGACATAAATTGGCTGGCTTTGAGTTTTTACACTGTGCTCCGCACGTAACGCAAGTCATGTTGGTTACTTAAATTCCTGTAAGAGTCAGTGAATTGGTCGAAAAGGTAACGTTCTTTTTTTGCCGAATAATAATTAATGTAAATATATTGTGGTAAAACCAATGACTTAAATCCTAATCCTAGGGTGACTAAATACAGTGGACACCCGCTTCACGATGGATTCACTCTACGATGGATTCTCTTTACGATCTGCATGCTAGGAATTTCAGAGCGCGCTGATTATGTGCGCGCCAAAATTTCCCATTTCGACGATTCAATAAAATTTTAAATATTGGTTAAATAACGTTTTAAATCATTGAATTCCAGCAAATTTCGTACCTATACTGTGTTGTGTATCAGTGAATGCATTGGCGATGATGTAGTTAAACCGATCCTTTGTCCGGTAATATACTTATTCACTTTACGATGGAATTCACTTTGCGATCGGTCCTGTGGAACGGATTACCATCGTAGAGCGGGGGTCCACTGTATCTGACGGAGTGATACAACTTCATAACCAGCCTTGTTTTACCTTCACCCAAGCAAAGGTAAAATTTCACGCTTAAAAGTGATATTAGGTAACTAGGTCAGATTGTCAACTCATTCTCTTCTTCATCGGGGGGCATTGCTCAATTTACTGTTCACCAAATACGAAGCAAAAACATGACGTGCCTCGGTAAGCCATTAGCTTTGACGTCCGCAAACTATTCCGCCTACATGAATTAATGACCTAAGTGCCACACAATAGCTTTTACAGTACGGTCTAAATGGTGTGATGGAGAGAAACTGTGTCGCTAATAATATCATAATAATTAACTAACGACAACCGTAACATCAAAAAGTAGATGAAAAGCGTAACCGGGGAAGAAATATGCTTTGCATCGATCTCCTCCGCGTATAGCATTTAAGTTCCTAATTCCTTCAGACTTATCCGTCAATTCGCTGTCGACTCCGTCGAACCTTGAAATAAAAATACCTTTTCGCTATCCTTCAAGGTCGATTATAGTTAAAAATACGCTCACGGTGGGAAACCGTGACGACACAGTTTCTCTCTCTATATTCCTCTCCGATTTGGAACTGCCTTCTCGAGAGAGCACCCGTTGGATTGGTACGCGGACAGCGCGGCGAGTCATTACCAAACAGTCCTTCCATAGAGAGGAAGGAAACCTTGCTGTGATTAACGTCGCTCTCAATTTGAGCGCTTTAGTGGAGAGTGAAGCCGCACGCTTCAAGACGCTTGCGGAAAACCGTCCACACTCACGCCGCGAAAAATCATGGACTCCGTGAAAGCTTACGACGTGCACGCGCTGACCCCTGCACGAAGACGCAAAAACGATGCGGGAACGTGGAAGACCGACGATGATGGCGCCATTAAAGATAATTAGGCCACTGTGGCGCCACTATGACTGCCCTCCGTGTGCGGTCTCACCGACGCGAATCCGACGACTTGAACTTGTCGAACCGATCACATCAAATTGTAATTAAAAGCACGAGGTGCGATCGGAAAGTCTGGAAATGTGGAATTCCTTAATGTCGTTATGTATGAATTAAAAGGACGTATAAAGCGGGAGACAACTTACACTTAGCTTCAATGCCTCAACGGTAACGAAACGTTCACGGAGAAAAAAAAACTAAGCGGTGTTAGCAACTTGACTGCGGATTGACTTTCACTAATGGATGCTAAATATGATTTCCAGTGGAGAGACAACGTGATTTCTACATTCTCTCACAGCGGGATACACGTGAAAAGTCTTCATGATGTCTCTGGGTAAACTCGCTTGAGGTTAGGCAGAAGTCCTCAGATTCAAGGGGGAAGTCCTCAGACCCTTATGCCACAGACATTGGGGAGAGAAAAACAGCGATACAAGTGAGTCCCTAGAAGATGGCAGGATAAAGTTTCATAAAAGCTCTAACATAGGGTTGAGAGGTGTATACCCTTATACCGTTATTTCGGACAGGTTTTATTTTCATTTATCAATATTTATCGGAATATTATGAAGCCGATTTTCTGCAATAGTCCTGGTCATTATTCATCACCAGTCCCGATATATATTATTCATCTTGTCAATTTTTCAAAATTTATTTATATTATTGAACTTGTGTCGAAACCATTTGGGAATAAGGTAAATAAATTTATATTCCCCATCCAAAAACAATTATTTGAGAATAATTTGTCATGCTTCCCTTGCTGTATTCTATCATTCCATGATGGCATTTTAGGATGGTAGCACAACCCATAGAGCGGTGACAATTTAAAAATTAATCGTCCATTATGCCGATGTATTTTTAAAGATACTCAAAAGAAAATCGGTATATTTTAAATACATATGTAGGTTTCCGATAAATAGATTATTTTTATACAACTTCCATCCCTTCTCTATTTTAGTGTTGTGCTTACTTCCACGGCTGAAATCCTCGCACTTCTTCCCCATGGCTTCAGATGTACAAAACCCCATCCTGAAATCTTACTCGAGTAACTTCCTCAGGTACATGATTAAGGTTTTCACGATGGCTACCGTAAATGCACGTTCTATATCCTCACGGAGTACTGTTCGGAAGCACCGAAGGCATACGGTGTACAAACCTGATCTCTATGACACCGCCTAGCGTAAGGCTTCAATGTAATTGTTCCGAGTTTCAAAGAAAAAGTCTCACCTTAAGGTTTCCCTGGATGTGTCTAGTGGATATTAATTTTCCAAGCACGACGCTGTTGTGGCTCCAAGTTGGACGGCTGACGGATGTTCTCCCGGCAACTAATTACACTAAATAAAACTTATGCATATGAGTCCCCAAATCCCAAGGTTTATCGAAATACCGGTTCCAGCTGCTAATCGATGGACAACGGTGGACCCGACCATCATGCTGTCGCCCAAGGTTGAGACGGCTAACAAAATCAAACATTAGAAGAACATCGGTGATGAAGATTTCTGTGTCACTTGTGAACTAACTGGGAGGACGACTCAAGAAGATTCCGGCTCGCTTCTCTCGCTAACACAGGAGTTCCATTTTCACTAAGCGGCGAACAGCGCTAACGAATTTCGTCGGAGCACCTTCCACGACTGTCGGGTGGAGATTAGAAAGGCACGCGACGGGCGCCAGCATCAACGTCGATCCGCGCTATTTCAAAACAACTCAAGGCATCGCACATCACCGCCCAAATTTTTCCCGACGAAACATCTCCAACTACTTAAAACTACGACAGAACTCCGTTACGTGAAATTAGAATTCGTTCGTGACGGATCACATGCCGGTGCCGGAAATTTATTTTTTCAGCCCCAAGAGAGTTACTTAGGATTCCCTGATCGCGAAGGATGATGGTCGGTACCGTAGCGTAAACACCCCCACCTTCGCATCAAGTGTTCTTTAACGTCATATTCAGCTTTGAGGAGGGTTATTACAGGTGATTCCACTTCTTGGCGTCACATTTTAAATTTTAAGTTGTAACAATTTTGTAATTTTATCCTTGAGGAGGAGGCCATCATATAGAAATCGCGGTGGGAACAATATGAATGTTAATAAATAATTCTCGGGTTTCCAGCCGAGTAATGTTTTGGTTTGCTAACGTTTCAATGGAATACTCCTCCATCGTCCTCAGAGCAATTTGCTCTGAGGACGATGGAGGAGTTTTCCATTGAAACTTTAGCAAACCAAAACATTACTCGGCTGGAAACCCGAGAATTATTTATTAATATAATTCGCCGAGAAAGAACCAAATCCTTTAATATGAATGCTGCTAATTTCGTTTTGATTTCTCGATAGAAGTATCCCTTAGATATACGGCTGAAGATTGACAGATTATATCTCTCGTCCTAGTCCATGGTCGGTGTGGACTGAGCTTCGTACTTAGAACTTTTCCAACAACTTACAATTGCTACCACCTCGAGATCGTAAATTAATCGTGGTTTATAAAAATTTCAAAACATCTTGGGACCATCTTTCAGGGATGTAGACTTGTAAATACTGAATTGCTACCTATACGTAAGCACCTCCTTTCCATGGACTACAACGCCTACGTGGCGGAAGGGCTTGCACGTTCCATTGACCCCGACAGCTGAATCGACAATGACAATTGCTTCCGGTAGGACCACCCATGCCTCATATATGGAAGAATATTCTCGGATAAGGCAGAAAAAGTGGATGGAGAAAAAAATGAGAGGTGAGGGGATATTTAAGAGGATAATAGCGGGGATAACGCATGGTAAGCGTGGTAGAGTGTGTAACAGGCCGGAAATTCCAGTGCAAAAGATGAGGATGAGGGTACGAGAAAATTCGATAGACTTAATGGAGAGCTAGTTATGTGCAGGAAAAGGTTCCCCCCGATAAGGGGAAGTTATGGAGGTAACATCCATAAATCAACCAATCAGCGAGTCGAAAACCCAATGGTGATGATATCTAACTACCCACCAATGCGATATGGCTCTTATGACCTTAGTCTTTGATCACCTCCCTAAATAAGCAGCCACTCTACGGACCCTCAAGATCCAGGAGATGAGAAAGTGGTGATGTAGAGCGAGAAAGAAGGTTCAGAGACGAGAGGAAGGCGAGAGGGGCCGACGGTAAGGTGTTTCATGGGGCGGAAGCACCTTTACTCGAACTCCAATGGGAAGAAGAATGTAGGCGTAGGCGCCTCTTATAGATGAAGAGACGGGGAAGACGCCTCATCCTTTGCCGTCAATTGACGCCTCGCGGAACCGAACGCTTTTTCGGGCACGTCCCGATCGAAGAATAGAGGGAGTGACGTGAGGAGAGCTTGAAAGGCTCATCCAAGAGACGTTTTCCTTTTACGCCTTCCTTCCTCGGCCCGTCACCCGTCTCTCTCTCCCAATTCTGCTTCTCGGCGAGTGACGGAAATGAAAAGGAACCTCGTCCGTTTTATAAGCTCAGCGAACCGAAAGAATGAAGGCTGAAGGGCGCATAGTCTCCTGCTGAAGCCGTGATATTCTGACTGATATAGAGTGAGTTATCCCCTTTCCTTGAGGTGGGAGCCACTGCCGCTGGCCATTTTCGGCAAGCTACCGCCGCCGATACCCTGGTCGACACGCGTATTCACGGTTTTGCAGCCTCAAGCGTTGTTTTCCCTCGGAGAAGTTACGTGGGACAATTGGCATAATACGATCATTACCGTGCTGTTAAATGTCTTCCCATCTCTTACTCTACTAGATGTACATAGAAACCGCACTAGAAACGCAGGCCTTTAATCATTACGCTCCAAAACACCATAAGTAGTGTTCTCAAGGAATCGTCTCAAACCTTTATCTATTTTCGTCTTTTATGTATTTCCAGAGCTCAAACAAAAAGTTATTTTGATCATCCTTATTTTTAAACTTTTACAAGGGGCATTATTAACCATTCATTGGGTCTTCAATTTTGTCCACGCCAAGAGAGTTAATTTAGTATTCCCTGTTCGCAGAGGGTGAAGATCCGAAGATACCTGAGCATAACAACTCCCTCGCAATACATTATCGTGTTCGTAAAAATTTACTTGGCTGCAGACTCTTGTTTTTCGGTGTTTTGTTCACCGTTCAGTCTCATTGCCTTGAAGCTCTCTCTGAACGTAAAGTGAGTACCAAAACCTGCATGACATAAAGCAGTACGCATTGAGGTCACCACGACATTTCCTATTCCAAAGATTAACTATGTTGCGGCTCGTGGTAGCTTCGTGGGGCCATGTCTTAAATAGCAGGTCATTCAGAGGGCCGCTGCTCACGATCGTCCTTAAGTAGTACCGTATTATCGTCCTCACGGCCCACTCGGGCCCTGTCGCTCGCAAAGGGAGTGCAGTGCTTATTAAAGTGTACTGTCAAATATTGCCTGTTACAATTAATGAATCTTAATTTGGATCACCCAACTTGTCCGAAACAAGATTGCCCAAAACTAAACGCAATTTAAATTTATTTCATCATCAAACTATTTTAAGTTGCTAGCAGTCTGGTGATTCATTCTCATTCAAATGGTGCTGTAACGCGACTGAAATTTGAGTTGAAAATTTCGTTTTCTCATTTCCGTTTTTTATTTCGTTGGGAATTGACAGGAATACTGCCGTAGAGGCAAGCGTTTTTTAAGAAAAAATGTAGAAATTCGTCATTTTACTGTCTCTTATTTTAGTTTTGCAATATTTCCAAACTTTTTTGATAGCACTGCTAACATTTCGACGAGGCGTGGTGAAGGTCGAAGAGATAAGCGTTATCCACCTTAAAGCGTCCCCAAACAAAAAGTTCGATTCATTTGATAATATTTGTTCCGCGGTGACGTAGGCTGCTGATAGTGCACTTGGAGGAAACTCGCGCCAATCCCAGCCAATCCGCGTCGTTGGTGTTTTTTTCTGTTCTCACAGTGGATTATTTAGCTACCTTACTCGACTTAAAGTAGTAACTCAGGTATGCTTGCATTCGTCTTCCTGTTATACCTCGTTCTATTTACTAACATTCCAGCCATGGTAATTTGCAACTCTATCCACGTTATGTTGGTTTTGGAAATGGTCGCAAATGCCTTCCACGATTTATTATCTTGCCAGGGTTGATCTATCCTGGTAATTGACCACTCGGTAAGAATGAATTATTGAAAAAAGTATTTGAATCGTGAGAAGCGTTGACGTGTCTGATACACAGTGGAATCGTGTTTGACGCAATGTTGTTTGTTTGTCCATGAGGAACACCGAAAATTTCTTCTCCTCGAAATACTAAAAAAGAAGAAATGAAGAAAAGTTTCAATTTATTCAATGATAAAAGGCAAGGCAAATATATTTCTTCGGTCTTTTCACAAACTTCGTTAGTCCTCTTTTCCTCCGGAGTATTATCCCTCGAACTGACTTACATCACATATTGTGCAAATATTTAGACGACATATTATTTTACTACTCTATTATGTTAATAATGTTATGTTATTGGTGTATTAGAAAACACCAGGCGAGAATCCGTTTGCCAATAAATATCTCTAATTATATTTTATCAAACGGGGATGAATTAAATGTTGGTAACTGCCACGCTAATAAACGAATTGGTTATTATAGTAGGGCATAGCTTGTCGGTTACTAGCTGCTGGATAGATTGGAGGTTATTAGAGCGAAGTGCGTGGAAAGATGTTTGACATTGAAACTTGGCATAAGTAACATTGGTGTAGATCTTCATGTTGACCGTTGCGATTATGTTTTGTGCGTGACGCGAATAATTCCTCGTCTTTCCACTGTCGGGAAATCTGGGCGTGCTTTGAAACTTATCTTATCCGTAGGTTTGGCCGCTTTGTTTGCGGAGTTCTTGATACGCAAGTTCACCTTTCGTTCGCTCGGTTTTTTGCCCATTCCTTACCGCTCCTTTCCGCAGAAATGCGCCGCTAGAGGTCACGGACGCTATCTCGATTTCGTTGTGTCTTGTGTCCGAGGCGGCGCAGATCAAGCCGATGTTCGGAGGTAGTGTTTGGAATTCCATCCACCTGGCTTTTCTCTGTGGGACGCCTTTGCCGCGTGGAATTCCGCGCTAAAGTATTTCGCGCGACTGCGGAGTTCAAGAGCGATATTCTCTGCGTTGGAATGGCATACCACCGGCAGCGAGAGGTCACGACTATCACTTTCCGATATTCGAATTTCAGTATCGTATTGTTATGCAACTTTTGTGTCGTATAATGCGATATATCTAAGTGTATCGCGTGTCGCATGGTTCCGCTTAAAGCATTCCCGCCTATCGTATTTATATCTGGTGAATATAGAATTTATGCAACAGAGTGTGTTACAATTTTTATGAGGTCAGTTTTGGTAGACGATAGAGACTTAGAGATAGGATTTCTCACTAGCCTAAGGTCGCATAAAATATTTATTTGTTGTGTGTTATAAGTTGACGCGGTGGATATTCTTTTATCCACCATGCTACGTCAGTAGGACACAAGCTAAGAAATAAGATTTCGACGCTGTCGAACAAATTAGTTTCAGAATTCCTTCTTTAGGTGCAATCAAAATGGCTGCTAAATGAGCAAATCGAGGCTCCTGATTCTGCCGAAATATACCTCACCATTTATCCCTTTCCTTACCCTACTCATTTTACCGGTACCCTTCCTTTTCATGGCTGGAGTTCTAACACCCCCTGGATCGCTCCCTTGCATCGGCTCGTAGATCGCCTTCTCCTTTTTGGGGAAATTAATATTAATTTCTCATTATCTTCTTTATTGATTGTTTGCTTCACCCTTACACCTAGACTGATGCACGAAGTCATTTGACATGAGCCAGATGAGATGCTGCGATCATGGAATGGCAACTCCATAATTGTGTACCTAAACCAACGTTTGGCATATTAAAACAGCGTCCCGTGCAGTCACTGCATATTTTAAATTAAATGACATACATATTACGGATTATATTGAATCGTTAATCTGTTGCATTGAGTTTCTGTCGCATTTACATCGTATTTCGTTTGATATTTGAAAACTAATGGTATCTCATGTTACGTGATTATTATCAATTCCAGTCTTCAATTTGAAAATTTGTTTTCTGCAGCTTTCCGTTCAATTCTTTGTCTTAAACTGACCACTTTATTCTTTCATATTTCTGTATTATCTTCTTGCATAATTCTGCCCCTGCTTCTTCTGTTGTTCTTCCCATTCGGTGTTCCCTCCCTCCACTATAGTTGTCAGGACACGGTTACGTCACAGTGTGTGCCTAATATTTGTCTCATCCACTTCGTAGAGTTTTCATTAGACATATTTTCTCCCTTGCTCTTCGTAGGACTTCATTGGTGATTCTCTTCTTTTATTTTCTATTCATCATATTTATATTACGTGATCTCGCTTATCATTGTGATGTCGTCGCAGGAAAGGTTAAGTTGCGAATTCGCAAAAATTATGACATAAATTTACAGATCTAATATCCCGTAAAATATCAAACCTATACTTATTTATGATTTAAACAGCTTGTAATTAAGAACACTTGATTTTTGACTGCAGAACTAAGTAGTTTTTTGCGCTGTGAAAAGTCATTTGGCACACTCGTAACTTCACTTTTTTGTGACGATGTATCGCTTTTCCAGGTGGCTCAGTATTAGCACATCTCTGTCGATGCATCGCGAAATCGCTCAGCCCGAAGGCAAACTTTTCTCACGCGTGTATTTTCCCCCTCCTCCTCGTCCTCAAGCCCTACCCTTTCATCCCGGTGCCTTTGTTACGTACTCTCGCCAATTATGTGTCCCCCTTTGCGGATCGTCTAATTCCTTTCCATCACTTTCCCCTCCTCTCCATACGTCGCAACCCATTTCCCCCTCTACCCCATCTACTTTCTTCCTCCCACAAGTCTTCCCTTTTCCTTGTGCATTTCTCCCACCACTCCCCCTCTCGTGTTGTAGCCGCGAGGACCCAATCCTATTGTGACCCACCGCGGCCCCATGTTCCCTCTTGTCTCCTTTTCTTATCCTATTATCGGAGGCGGTCGTCGGCGTCTCTTTCTTCCTGAGGAGTACGAGCGGTCTCGGGAAGCAAATTCCCTCCTCGCTCTTCATTAGAAAGGGGTCAAGTTTTCTCTCTTGTCTGTGGCTTGGTGTCGTTTTAAAGCGAGCCAATGTTCCAGCTTACATGGTTTGGTTATGCTTGCGCAGGTGGGGTTTTGCAGGATAGAAGTTGTTTTAGATTCTATATTATTTTCAGTAAGATGGTGGAGTTATCCTATAGGTAGAGCGTTGGGCTACTGATACTTGGGACTAGGTTCAAATGGTTCTAATCCACCGCCATCATAAGAAGTATCTTACTTAGGTCATGATTGAATCGATATCTGTTTATGTTTTCCGTTTTTCTGGTCCCTCTATGTGGTCGGCTTATCAGTTCTCTACCGCGTCTTCTGATTTTCATGCATTCTGGCCTGGTCCCGAGCTGTACATGTTTCGCTCAGTTGTTACGTCTCGGGCATCGTTTTCACCGAATGATACCATAATGGTGCAGGCACCTATGTTCTATACCATGCATTTTTTTCCATGAATTTTGGGTCGTCGTGCTGTATGTGTCCCATCACGAATAGTGAGAGAACTTGGAGCATCCATAGGAAACATTGACTGAGGAAGTATTGTGATCTCTCTTTCCCAGTTTTCATTTTGATTAGTATTTGATTCCGTATTTATGGTGCACCATTTCTTTTTATTATCTTTATCCGTTAACCGTGTGAACCATTAGGAACGTTTATTCGATTTCCCTCAGTCGTCGTCCCAGTATGTCCAACATCCTTACATCGTTGTTTGTGTCCTTATCCGATTTCTCCCTTTCATCTTATCAATCCCTTTTTCTGCACACTCTGCCCCTTTCTTCTCCTTCGGCTTATATCCTGAAGTATTTCTCAATGATTTGGTTGTTTATAATTCTTACGAATCCAAGTCGCAGTAGCTATGTACCGCGAATAGCGAGAACACTAGAACTTTGAACAATTATTTTGAAGGAAAGAGGAGAGTAGTATAATCTTTTCCTTAGTTGACAATTTTTATTTTTTATCAGTACTTGATGCCAGTTATCTCCTGCACCTTATAATTATTTTCCTGGCCCTTATCGTCTGCCTAATTCTTCTGAACGTGAACTCGATTCTCCCCTGTGGTCGTCCCAGTCCATCCACCCCGTCTCATGTCTCACCTCCAGCTTGTCTTTGTGCCCTCATACAATTATCCCCGCCCATATTTTCTATCTCCATGTCTTCTGATTCTCTCTACCTTTTACTTTTCTTCCCTCTCGGCTGCTATCCTGGAGTACTTAGCTATGAATCCCGTGTTTATATAGTTGTCGAATCCAATTGTATATCGCAGTTGTAATCTATCGCATATGGCGAGAAAACTAATTGATTTCATATGTAGCATTATGTGAAGAAGGGAAGTTGCATGAGGTTTGTCGAAGTTGACAATTACGTTAGATCTGTGCTTGATGACACTGACATAGTGCACCTTTTTACTAATATTTTGGTCATCATTCGTATACTAACCCCTATAAACGTGAATGGTATTCTCCCCAGCCGTCTCAGTCCATCCTCCGTCCACACGTCTTGGTCTGTGTCCTTATCCAATTACCCCCGTCCATCCTTTTATTCTCCTTTGCTTTCCTTATCTCTTCTTTTCTTCCCTTCCGGCAACCGTCCTTCCGCACGCCCTCTTCGTTCACTTGCCCCATTCTTCCCAGTCCCTCTCTTCCAATCATCCATTCCCTCCATTTACGCACCCTTTCCCCTATTTCCTTCCCTCTTTCTCTCGGTTACTGCCCTCTGAGATCGTTATCGTCGTTGGTGCAAGGGGTGCCGAACTCTGTCCCCCTCCCCACCCCCAATGTCTTCTGGACCACGTCGGTCTCCTTTCGAGACTTGCAACAAGCGGAGGTCATGTCTTGGGGTTCTTGCGCAATCGGTTCCATTGAAAGCGGATCGTTGTTGAAATCTGAAAGCTATCTTGCACGTCCTTGTTGAGTTCAAATACTTCCTCGTCTTGATTAGGTGAGTTATCGAGTTAGGAAATAGAGATTTGTGATGATGTGGGAGACATTTTTTTTCGGGGATGCTGACTCGACAAACTATGTCGAAAGTCTTTCGATAATGAGGCGTCTTCATCGGTTCCTATGGGGGTTAATTATTTTTGCCCTTGTAATTATTTAATTTAGATTTTTTCCTTTACTTTATATTAAAATATGATATGTAACATACATATATTTGTTAATTTGTCTGCGTTTTGAAGTGCTGTTCTTTTAATGACAAGAATTGGCTGGTCGATGTGGTGTGTTCGAAGTATGTGTGGCAGGAAATGTTTTAGTTCTTATCTGCAAATAAAACTTAATGCAACCTTTGTGTTGGATTTACTACGTCTTATTTTGGGGCGAAATTATTATTTTTATTATTTTTTATTTTTTTAGTCTTATTAGTCAATAATTTGATCTTCTGTCCCATTCTAACTCGCTATGAGACATAAAAATTTAGAGTTGTGGAACTGATTATCAAAAGAATAGATTAGGTGTATAGAATGTTTTGCCTCACTGACCTGATGAATCTCAAATGTAGAAGACAATTAAGAGTGTTGTTGATTTAGGCCTAATGTTGTTGAATTGCACTTCGGAATTGTTTCTCTGTTGAAACCATATTCGGTGAATGAACATTTTGTGAAATATTACTATTCGTGTTTCTGTTGGTTTTGTAGGACTTGGTTTTCAGAATTTCATCATCCCTGGTTTGTTCTGGTATATTTTTTATGCAGCAATGATAACTTTTCAGCACTCTAGATATGAGTTGATCGTCCGTTGATAAAAATCCAATTTTGCCAATGAGGCAGAAATATCGATCCGCGGTTTGGCGAAGTTGGAAATAGCTTTCGCTCGTGATGGTTTTTCGACGCTTAACTGATCTGGCCGACGCCGATGAATGCTGGGCCGAGAGATCTTTACGATTTGTCCCCGCAGTGTTGCATGTCATGCAAATTTAACTCCGTGACTGTGCGGGTGCCCGGATGGGAGTCGCAGGTGGCGCGGCACCCACACTTGGCTCACTTGCTGCATCTTTCTTCCGCTTCCCCTTTCGCATTCCTCTCCCGCACCCATCTGCCGGGCCCCCCCTCGGATTTTCCGAACGAATTATGGCGACCGTGTGCGGAGGCCCATGTCCAGATCCTTATGGGTCTCCCGGGAAATCGTTGTGGATAAGGAGAAAAAATTAATGCTCGGGGTTTCGCTCGCTGAGGAGTAAATTATTCGTGTGGCGTCTCGCATGGTTTTCCCCTCCGAGAAAAAAAGTCTCCCAGCCTTCTT
Organism: Pyrrhosoma nymphula; assembly: GCA_963573305.1. Lineage (NCBI taxonomy): Eukaryota > Metazoa > Arthropoda > Insecta > Odonata > Coenagrionidae > Pyrrhosoma > Pyrrhosoma nymphula. The sequence goes on from OY754336.1 coordinate 8,720,516, forward strand.
TCCCTTCACATCTCTTCAATTCTCTGCTTTGAATTGAATGTGGCGAAGTATTCCGTGCCATCGGGGACTACATGTTTTCATTGCTTTCGGAGTTACGGAGTATCGCGGATGCTCTGCATAGTGTATTCTCTTTGTTCCACAGCACAGCTAAGTGTAGTCGTATGTATAACTGGTTTAGTGTTGAGGTAGGCGATTGAGAACTGTTCAATAACGATGAGTAAGGAGTTAACATTTTTGCGCTTAATTTTTTAAGCTCCACGAGTCGCTTTGACATCGTCATCGATTGACTTGAATTGTTTTCGAAATTGAAAATGTTGTAAAGCATCGGAGCTTGTCTTGAAATTAAATAGTATGTCCTACTGGAACACTGCTAATAAATTATTTAGTCATCGCTGTAGTCGTTTGTCCTTGGCTATGTTAGTTTTTTTTAAAGGTTTTTGGTATTTTTTAAGTTTAAAGTAACTTCGACGTATTTAGTAGAGCATCATCTTTTTCTCACTGCAAAACTAAGTAAAGTCGTGCTATCTTCAGAGTTTCATGTGTTCATGTGATTATTGGTTCTCGCGTATTTTAAATTACGCCGACCCACTCGAAGGCGTATTCTAGTTGTCTCACAGCACATCTATGTGTGGTTGCATGTCCCTGGCATTCGAATATTCGAATTCGGAGTGTCATGTGGCAAAGGGTATTCGCATATAAATGTTAATTTTTTTTCTTGTGCAATTTTTTTATGATGTAGAAAGTTCAAGTATAAAATATTTATGAAAATTTTCTTTTCTTTACAGGTAAGTTTTCCTGGTGTCTTAAATCGCATGCCTGCAATCCCGGTGGTAAGTAGTGGCATTTTATTTCATGCAATGTAATAATTTCATTCCTACCTCAGTAATGGAGTTTATTTTTGTTGTATCAAAATGCAGTTGCTGTTGTTTCATTAAAACCGTGGGAATCGTAGGAAGCGTTATGCTTTTGAAGCATAATTCAAACTAACTTTGCTTACTTATAATTTCTATATCTTCTGGACCCACATTCATAACAGAACTTCTAGAATTACGCCTGTACTTATAGAGAAACTAAAACCTTTCTCTCGGAAGTGTCCGCATACTTCTGGAAACACATTTCCGTGAAATGGTTGTGGCTCATATTCTGGTGAGAGTACGGAATTCATCGCTCAGTCATTATTAGAGCAAAGCCTTCAGGAGTTATTAGAGAAATTTTCAAATTGTCTCATTTCGGAGAAATAGAGTTCCTAGGAAATCAATCTTTATTTTGGGAGTATTGCAGGTGGGATTTTTTATTATGTGTGTACCTAAAAGGGCCTGTCGGTGTCAAAACAGGTAATTGCCTTAATTATTCATATTTCACCTCGCTGCTGGGCTGAGAAAGTGGGATAGGAGCTCGTGAAAAAAATGAAAGAATTTCTCTTTCGGAGTTTCACTGAGGATGTGCAACCATTTCCTTTGCCAAGTGGCGCGTATAAATGGAAACAAAGGAGCACAATAGCGTGGAAGAGGAGGGACTCTTTCCTTTTTCTTGTGCTGCCATTTCTCCTGCTCCGTGGGACTGGAGTCGGGGGAGTTCCTTTTAATGAACCTCTCTCCGCATTACGATTCCAGCACAAACTTCCGAAATCGTATTTCTGCATCATCCCGTGGAATCACCAACCGCTGGCTGCATTTCCCGCTACTCTCCGTATTTGTGTCATTCTCCTATTAAGCGAGATGTGCGTTACCAACTGGCGGATTCTTGGAGTTGTCAAATTCCTGCGAGTAAACTTTATAAATCGAGAAAATTCGTGCTCATATTGCAGATTAGCGTCTTATATAACGTGTTCTTGTTTAAAAGAAAATAAAGATCTTAGTAACTTTCCATAATTTGTATTTGCGCTTTTCACCCCTTTTATTTTTTATATTTATTTTATTTTTTATTCCATTCATTTTTATATTTATTCTGCCGCCCTCGCACGGTTTTGACTTACTCGGTATTTATCTGGAATATAATAAAAAAGCAAGTAATACGTAAAATATTAAAATGAAATTTGGTATTATGATGTCTTAAGTCCTCGAAGTTACTTTGGTGTCCATTGAAAATAATCAGTTCTTGAATGTGGCGGCATCTTTACTTGAAAATGAAATAGTAATTAAAATATACGGCTGTGCATAGATTCTACATAATTGAATCATAAAATTGTTCTTGTAGGTTGATGAAGTGGTATTATTTTTGATACTCCTCTAATTAAGGCCCAGGAATGGCAAGTTTCTTGAATCAGCCCTCGTTGAAAGTTTCCCCTGGGAAAACAAGTTTTGGCTGGGGAAAACCAGGAAAGTTGGGGGTTGTTCGTAAGTCCGGAACTGCAGTTGAACACCCGCATCTTTCCAAGTATGAGACGTTTTCCTCCTTTCTTCGGGCGTCTGAGGAGACCGGCTGTGATGGCTCTTCATGTCGTAGACCGCGAGGATCATTGATGAATAATTTCCGCGCTCTTTCTACCGCCATTTCGTACGAGTGTATATCGCCCTTACCAATCCTCCTGCATTAGGACAAGAACTCGTCTGCAAGTGGAGGTGGTTGTTAGCAGTGCAGGCGACCGACACCTGCGGTTTATTTACACCACTAGGGGTAGGTTAGTAGCTAAGGGAATGACTTCCAGGAGAATAAGGAAAGGGAGGAGTGAAAAATGGCGTCATAATTAGTATTATTCAGAACGATAAGTGCCAATGGATCCACAGTCTCATCTCAGGTCGGCGTAGTAATGTATTCGAATCGCTCTCCACATGGCATCCAAGTTAGCATACATTTTTCACCTCAAAGAATATACGTCACTGCCGGGCCTCAAACCCGGGCCCTTGGGATGTGACTAGGACTTCCAATATTGTGTTAATATTGACAGAGATGTGCGACATCGATAATGTAACATTTCAATGTCGAGCCGCTCGGCCGTCCGGTTCGAAGGTTTTAAGGAGGCCGACTATTGACGCCTCTATTTGCGCCTCTGTTGTTGGGCGGTCGAAAGGGGTAGATTGGTGAGTAAAGGTTTATTTGTGAATGAAGGGTAGAGTGGCATCAGGTGTCGACGTTCGCCTACTCATTAAGAAAGACACCCGAGTTAAAACCCAATGCGGCGGGCGGATGAGTTCTTAACTTTTAAGAGCTCGCCACGTTGTCAATTGTAGAGTTCGGGATCCCACTGAAAAATCATCGCCTGCGCCGGGGTTCGAACCCGTGTCTCCGGGATGGGAAGTCAGTGTCACAGCCACCACACCACCCGGATCCTCGGGAGGGTATTTCGCCTTTGGATATAATGTTTTTACATGCATGGCGATATGTTATTTCAAGAAATATGCTATATAATTTCCTGCGTCATGCGTATAGAAGGTACATCATGTCTTTTGTCTTGCCCAAATGATATAATATTAATGGTAAGCCAGTACTTATTCTAGCTTCCGCACCATCCCTATCCCATTGTTCGTTCGCCAAATCCTTATTATTTCCCCAGATTCATACTTATTGCTGGAACTCAGCGCTCCAACCAGGGCCGTCGCTTTTTTGGCAAGAGGGGGATTGCGAAGGGTGCAACTTCCCCTGCCGACTGTCGGGGGCAGGCAACCGTGGCTGATTGTTGTCGATGAGGGTTTGTGTCTGGTGGGGTCCCGTCTGGGACGTTTTTCGTGGCCAGGGCGTAGGGGATGATGGTTACGTGGTGGAAATGAGAGAGGGGGAGAGGAATAAGGGGCTTGAAAGCCCGCACCCAACGTTCCCTCCTTGTGCTCCCGCATAGATTATGGAAGTAAATATACGGCGTCTCGGCATGCTAAAGTGAAAAGTGAATTTTGTCTGTGACAATCCATTTAACTTGGCGATGACGCGAAAGTTGTCCCCTAGTTTTAACAAAATTCTTTGTTTTGGAAAATGTTTACTTGACCGAAGTCTCCTATTATGTACCTAAATTGGAAGCCATCTTGAAGGGTCTAAGTCATATGGCAAGTTGGAATCAATTTAGTCGCCGTATTCAGTTGTGTACTGCTGCCATATCCTCAGCAGCGACGAGTGAATCCCTCTTCGACTTATATTAACTGCTGTAAATTAACAATTTTATTCTTTTGGTGATTTTAAAGGGCTAAATCACATTTTATATAGTAGACAATATAAAATAAATCGAATAACTGTGAATTCCCGAAAGATATCATTTACACTATGCTTAACAACCGAAGACGAATGTCGTTCTTCGCCTTTTTTGGGATACCTACTTATTAAATCTCTATAGTTGTCGGTGGAAATATATGATTTGCCATCGAGGGTTTCATGTGTCTACCTTTGATGGCTAATGGGACATGGCCAATTACTAATAGCCGAACGAATTCGGAACAGCTTTTTTTTAGTTTATCTCAGATTGGATAAATTATCTTGCCATCGCTTCATTTCCGTCATTGGATCATTAACTGCATTACTGATCTTTCAATATCGTAAATTTGGCCTTATATTGGCTTTAATATTCCTCTGAGCAATGTGTGGATGGGATGAGGAGAGATAAGACATCTAAAGAAAGCTAAGGAAAGCAACGCGAAGAGGAGATTCGATAGCGGATGCCATCGTTTCATTTCCGTTATTTGATTATTAACTGCAAATTTTGCCTTAGAGCAAACCCTACAGTTGTTGGCCACCCCACAGTTATTGGTCACATAGTATTTTGAAGAGCATAGTAAGACTACAGTTGTACTAAATTTACAATAATCACTAGTGTAAATTTTGCAATCATTATTATAAGTTTTATCCAACTGTACTTGTACTATGCTCTTCAAAATACCATGTGGACAATAACTGTAGGGTGGCCCAATAACTGTACGGTTTACCTTATATTGGCTTTAATCCCTTGATCAATTTTTGGATAGGATGAAGAGAGATAGGACACATGCTGAACTAAAGAAAGCATGCGTGTAGAAGAGGAGATTCGAAGGCTGAGAGAGCTGATTTATATGTAAAAGTACGTAGAGGAAGCTGATGGAAAGCTAAAGAGGGTGATGGAGTGTGGAAAGAAATGAATTTTGAACGAGGGAACTATCGGAGAATGCCATAATTCAGACAGCCTTATTTTAGGTTCACCTATGATGGGATGAATAATTATGGTATCACTCCCATTTTCGTGCATAGCCCCTGTTTTCGGCGCATTAAGCGCATTTGATCCATTTACTGTGGCCGATTGCGCATTTTAATGACTCCAATATTCTGCGCCCTGTGCTATCGTGCCGTATTTCTTTGGCTGCGTGCTCGACATCGGCGGCCGGTGGGAATGGGAATCGTGGCGGGAAGCAGGAGAGATAGGCTTGAGGCGGCAAGGGGATGAAAGTGGGCGGGTAGGGGGGCAGCGGGAGGCACGGCATGTGCTCGCCTCCCCTCCGCTCCACTCTCCACATCTCTCCCCCCCTTCTCATTCTGCCTTCCAATGCCCGCTTGCTTGCTATCCGGCCGCCTGCCCCGTAACAGTCGAGCCGCCGGCTCCGCTGCGAGAGGATATCGTACGTAACCCGGACCACGGCCGTTCTCGCTCTCGAGCGCTGTTCCACGTGTGTTTTCTCGTTCGCGTGCCCCTACTCCAAAACCCTCCCTCTCTGTAGTGTGATCTTAATCTTGTGATTCGAATCTGTTCCTCACGAATCGACGCTTCAGACCCGGAGGAAAGGCATCAGAAAAGAAGAGAGGTGAGAATTCCGGCAACAGCCTGCTCCTGACGAAAGACGTCTCAGGGAACTCGGTTCAATGTCTTCTCCGATGGACCGAATGCTACACTTGAGGCGCTGAGCAGGAATCGGATTAATTGTGAAAAGTTCCCGCCATTGCCGGGTCTCGAGCTCGAGCCCTCGTCGTGTGAAGCCAGTACTCAAACCACTCGGCTAATCTGAGCCCCCGGCGCCCGCTTTATCCTGACGGAACACCCCAAAGGGACCATGATTTAACGTCTCATCCATTGGACCAAGTGCTGTACTTGAGGTGCTCTCTATATGGGCATCGGATTACCTGTGAAAAATTTCTCTACGGGCTCTAATCCGTACCTCAGCGTGGGAAGCGGGTTCTCCAGCCACCTCTCATCCCTTAAGTGTGATCTAGTCTTGTTCTGCTACGGTGGATAATTCTTCCGGAATCGGACGTGTGTGCTGAAAGAGCTGTCAGTGTACCTTCCGGAGCACAGGGGTTATATCGCCCTTCTCCCATCGTGTTTTGTCTATTTTTCTCCCCCAATCAAAATTCGAGGGTGAGCGAACCTGAGGAGCCTCTTCCGTGAATGTTTTTATTTCACACAAGAGTTGGATGTTTGTACGTTTTCTTTTTACGGCCAGTGGACTTGTTATCGTCGTATTTGTAGTGCTGGGACTGTTGTGTGTATTGAGTTTCACGGTGTCTTCCTGTCTTTCTCGCCTCTCCTCTACTTTGACTCTTTGGAATCCTAATTAACGGCCTCTGCACGGAGTCGCCCGAGTCGTGATTTCGTTGGGCGATCCTACCGTGTGGTCCGCTACTTCGTCCTTCTCTTGACGAAGGTAGCCACTTGACGATTTGCTCTTGAGGCCGTAGGGAAGGTTGTTATCGTTTATCTCGCTATTCCTCAAGAGTTCTTGCGCGGTCTTGAAAGCTTTGCCGGTCTTTTTTATGTCACCGCCGTGTTTTTATTGACTGTTAATTAGGCTTGGTTTGGGAACGTTTGTCAATTTGCTGCTGCTAGTGGCATGGAAGACTCGTTACTATTTTAGAGAAGAGTACGTTGTTGATTTTCGTTGTCTTTTGTAGATTGTTTCCATTATTGTCCATGCACGTTTGTTCCAGTTCAATTACTTAGCCAATCAGTAAGATGTAAAAGAAAAGTACGGCTTTTAAATAATAAAATTCCCCGTTTTATCTAACAAATAATTTTTAAATCATCTATCTGTAAAGCCGGAAAAATAGAAGCCATTGTAGTATTGGAAAGAGTAGTATTGGCCATTGCATTGAACGTATGTTATAAGTATCTTAACATTACGTTTGGGGAGATATTCAATCTGTTTCAGTATTTTAACCACCACATTTCGTGCATTTACGAATCTCTTAGGTGTCTGCACTTAATTAGGAAGCGATATAAGCCTGTCGTCATCCAGTGTCTTTCTTTTATCTCTAAACTCTTTTCTCAGCCTCTCCAAGGGGAAACATTCTCATTTGTATTTTCCCCTCGTGACTGTCCGTTGGGAATCGCGGTCCAATTCTTTAAGCATCCGGCGGTCTACCTATTGGCGGAAGCCCTTCGTGAAGGGTTCAAGAGGGTGTTTTTCATCCACTTCCATCCATTCGCTTTTAAAGCGTTTGAGCGTGGGGACGAGGATCCCGAATGTTTGTGTGGCTGTGAGGTTAGCGCCTGCATGTCGAAAGGTTGTTGTGTGAGATCAGTTATCGCGGGGAGGAGAGAAGCCTAGCCCCCCGAGGTGGTGCAAGTATTCTCCGCCTCTTCTTCCCTCCTGCTCCCCCGTCTCTCCCACCCCACCCTTTCCAATTTCGCTCCCCTTTCCTCCTCTTGTACATCCCGCAATAGGCGTCCTTTTGAATGACCACGCTTTGTACTCGAGCCGGAGGTAATCTGCCATCTTCATCGGAATATCGTCTCTTTGGCTCTTCGATGGCGATATCTCCGTGTTGGTGGTGGTGGTGAGTCTTGTCTTTCCCGGATGAAATCACGTCACTTACCGGGAATTTTTTGTCCGGCGTTTCCTTCGCAGGAAATTGTTTGGGCGGTGTAGTAGGACGTGTTCTGGGGATTTTTAGTTTTTTCTTTCTGCATTAACGGTTATTAAGTCGTGACTCTGATCTAGTATTGACCCAGAAGTTTACCAATGCGGTTCGGAATGTTTTTTTTTGTTAGCGTGAGAATTACGAGCTGATGTTTTACCTCATTGACTGCTTACATTGCGATAGCTATGTGTGTCACCGAGTAGGTACACTTCTTTAGTCGTCGATGAGATGGTCAGTGTCTGAAAATAGTCTGTGACATTTTTCCGTATTGAACTAGTCACCTTGGGTGGCCAGGTATAAATTACATTGCATTAATCCTTCAGGATTACGGGCTGATGTTCTATCTCATTGTCTCTGTAAAGGGATAGCTGTGTTGCCCACCGAGTCCACCTATTCACTCGTTGATGAAATGGTGAGCGTCTGAAAGTGACATTTCGCCCGTGTTTTTTTGAACCAGTGTCCCTGGCGTGAGTGGTTTTGTGGGATAAATTAAGTTGTGTGCATATTTTGCTTAACACCTTTAGTGCGGCGCCATATAATCAAGTACGTTCTCGGCAACGAAAACAAATTGCAGTGCTCACATGATTGGATCCCAATCTCCCGTCACGAAGTGCAACTTTGAAAGCCTGGTCTTTCAGTCATCCGCATTAAACGTGTTAACCCCCTTTCTGTGATCATCTAAGTGCCACCTCACCGAATGAATGAACTCGATCGACCGGCGAGTTTTCTCGAGGATGGATCGTGAACTGCACTGCTCGAGTTGACGTTTCTTCCTTTTTTGTGAGACGACTGACGGAAAGATGGAAGGCGAGGGCACCAAGACGGAACCTCTGGGCGAGGCCGTCGAAGTCTCCGAACAGAACGGTCTCAAGAACGCCGTCAACGGACACTCGTACAGTCCCCGGGTCCGGTTCAGCTCCGAACCCCCGCAGGAATCCGAAGAGACTCCGCCAAGCTTCGATCTGCGGTCCCCGTCGTGGCACTACTTCAGCCAGAAGAACTCCGTCCCCGGCGGCAGCGCAGGCGGGGGTTCTACGTCCCTCCTGTCCCCGGCGGCCCCCGTCACCGCGCAAGTGTCCTCTCCCTCGTCATGGGACGGGAGCAACGCGGGCGACAGCGGCCCCGCTTGGGGCGCGGACGCCCGCTGGATCCTCTTGTACGACCAGCTGCTCAAGCACCCGGGCGGGAGGGGAGCCCGGGGCTGCCGCTGCGACGTCCACTCCCCCGGCCGGGAAATCGTGGGAACGTGGAGGACTTACCGCCGGCGGAGCAGCATAGGTTGGTGTCGATCTTTTGAGCCCCTTTCCTTCCGGTGGCGTTAGTTGAAAATAATTCAGGGCAGCGGCCCGCCACGAATGTGCGAAAATTAATCCACCTTCTTTTTTAATTTAGCGCTTTCGAATTTTGAATCAGCTGTCGTCCGCAGTAGTCTTGTCAAAAAGCGTTTATTTTTTCCAGTTTAACAACAGTATGAAATTTTTGTGTGAACTAATATGTGGAAATTCACCGTAAGAAAATTAACTTGTCCTGGATTCGAACCTGAGGCGCCTGGTCAGGTGTGTTTTCTTCTCCTATCAATCTTCAAACAAGACGAATTTCCTCATTAATTTGAATCCCAGTCATATCTAATGATTCCTTTTAGGATGAATTTCAGCTCCTACTTTTTTCTTTTTTTGATCAGTCGAAATTTTCAGTTTCGAAATTGCCCGTTTCACAAGAGTAGTAAAAATTATTTCAAAAGAAGATAAAATGCATAGCCGAATCAGTCCTAAAACGGATTTTATCATCAATTTGAACATGGGTTTATACTAAACCGACAGATACGTGAAAGCTCCGCTGACTGTGATCTCGAATTCAAATTGGATTAAAAGATGCGTTGAATGAGAATGCATCCTAAAAAATCCTTACATGCTTGTGGAATCCAAGCAGTTTGGTGTCTCATATAGAAATTGTTTGCCGGCAGCGATGACATCGAGGTTAAGTCCTCGCTTTAAAACTGAATATCGCGGGTTCGAGTCCCTCCGGGGTGGATTTTATTCCCCGCTTATGACGTGGTCGTGTGTTTGCATTCTTGTGTCTTCAATAGCATGCGCGATGTGAAATGCTTGGCCGTTCTTGAGACAATGGAAAGTAAATAAATAAATAGTGAGCCAATTTCTCCAAACATACGTCTTGACCGTCCCTTTGCTTCATCCTCAGCAGTCATCATTCCGAAGGTTGCTTTTCTGCAACTGTCCACTCTCTTCCCCTCACCTCTCAGCTAACGACTTTATTTTTGCATTATTCTTTTTTGTAAACGTTCCTCCTGATTCGACCGAGTGTAGGATCCATGGTGATCCTTGGTATAAGATATCTTCCTTCTTCTCATTCGGGACCTTGGTCTTCTCATTCGTCATTCCTTCCATTTTTGTTGCCTGGAGGTTGTCATGCCTCAGAATATGCCCAAAAGATTTGTATCACCTACTTCGCAGTTTTAATTAAACACTCATTCTCCCCATCACTTCGTTTGCTTGGAGACATAAAAACTTTAGCGACTCTGAGGCTAGTTTTTATTGCGGCACTCGAGGAATGTGGTATTGTGTGGTACCAAAATAAAATAGTTGAGCAATTCTCAAAGTAGTTTAATTTATATCGTGAGATTGCATGAGGTTGCACCTCCAAACGTCGAAATAGAAAAAAACGAAGCAAAATGGGAAGGTAATCTGTCACAATCTCCTCTATACTCTCTCCCTTTGCCGTACTTCCCCTAGTCCTTCTGTGAGGAAGACGTGGTCGAGGAATAAGCGAGGGTAAAACGTAGGCGGTGCTCCTCTATCTGTCCAATACAATCGATTCTCTTCGTTATGCATCATCCCTTTTGACACCTCCTCTTCGTGGGGTGCCCGGCTCTGTGGCGCGTGACTTATCGTAGATGCCGTGCATTGTGACTCACCCGCTGTCCCCTTCTCCCCTCGGATAATGAGCGCATTATTTTTTTCGTACGTAACGTATCTAGGTTCATCCGACTGGTCGTTTCGATCTGGTCCGCCGTATCCCATGTTCTTTTTTTAGGTCCTTTCTCACCAGTGTCTCTTCCGTAGACCTGGGTCATTTCTCACTCGAGCCATCTATGGATTCCGGGTGATCGACAGGAGTGGGGAATGAAAAAATTGTGCCAGCTTGTTATTCGAGCTGGTTTTTGATAAGCGTCGAGACTTGTATGCACGGGGTTATGCCTGTCCTTTTTGTTAGATTCTCATTAAGGTCTTTGTTGCGAAAATGGTTGGAGCCCCACGTTGGTGGCCCCTTACCTCGGATGTGTCCGCGTATCACGATGGCGATCTACTTGGGGAAGTTGAACGCTCCATCACCGGGCCTTTTGCTTTGGGAGGTAGCTTTTCTTATTCTTTTTTTGAACAAGTGTCTTAAGGGAATCCATGTTGAGGTTTGGCGGCTGTCTTAGGCTTCGCGTGTCTTCGTGACAGGGAAAGGGCGTTCACAAATCGACAATCAGATTCCACGCCCAAATCTTTGAGATGTGCCCATTTGGTGTATCATGTATAGCATGGAGTAGTTTGTTCAGTTTTCTGATCCGTCGGCCGCTCTCTACCTCAAGACAGGACTCGGGGGCCGAGTTTCCTTGTAATGTATTCCGTGAGAGATACGTGTCAGCATACCCAAAGCACGCTCTCTCGCCTTTGAGGGCACAAAGAGGGACCGCGCTCAAATTTATGGCAGCGTCTTAGGGTGGCTTTATAGCTCCGCGCTGCGCGCACGCCAGGACTCGCGAGCCAATGAAATCCCGTCTTGAGAATTGATGACGTCATGTCGCCAGCTCGCTGGCGTGCTCGCCGGAATTCCGTTCTTGTTGGAATTCTGGCGTGCACGCTGCTATAGACCGGGCAGTTTGAAACTACAGGCAACCATGGAAAGTAGTTTTATATACAAAATGTTCTGTATTACCTCGACTATGATATAAGAATGCGATTGATTTGTTGGTTTGTATTATTGTAAGCTTCCGAATATGGATATTGTGAGGCTTTTCCTAAATCAAATATTGTGTGCCATGCGTCTTTTTGTTTGCTTTGGGCGAAGTAGGTACCTTGTTAAATGTTAACGCCATGCCGGGGAAAATATGAGCGATATTCGATGACTACTTTCAAGAATTTCCTATATTAACCCTGTAACTTGTCATATTTTCCGTTTGCATTGAGTGTAGTAATATAATTTAAAGGCCCTGCTGTTGCACGAATGCGATACTCAATGACTTATAATAATAATATTTATTTTCACGGGGGTTAACCCATTTACAAAAATTAAATTGAAAGAAATCACAAGAAAAATTACAATTTCAAAAGTTTCAAAATTGCATTACAATAAAATTTCATTGGAATTTACATACATTAGAAGATTTTTAATTTTAATATTAAGATCATTATTATTATAGCAAACTGATAATTTTTGTTTCCATGTACCTGTCAGAGTGCACATGAATTAGTTCGATATTATTTTGATAGTATAATGACAGCAGATATGTTAGCATATTTTGCTTAAATGTATCAAAACAATCATAAAAAATATCAGTGTCAATTTCTTTTGATGCTCTGTTGAATAACCTCAAAGACCTCGTGACAAGATTGTTGTAAAAAATATTGTTTCTACAGAATTTTACAAAAAAAGTATTGCAATTTCTTGTTGAAGTAACTAAACAATTAAAACTTTTTTCATTAAGACAAGTACAACATTTATATACATATAAGTATCACATTGTGACACAGTTTATATAAAAATATCAGATCATTTAGTGGCCTTCTGACCAATAGCAGTTGAATATCCAATATTTGCATAGTTTCTCTGTATGGGGTATATTGAGTATTGAAACCAGCATAGAAGTTTACAGTTCTTAAAAATCTGTTTTGCACTCTTTCTAGTTTATTTATTTGCACTATATAATGAGGATGCCAGTTAACGCTGTACAGTTACGCTGTAACGTTAACATGTTATATTCAAGATTCGCTTTATATGTCGCCTTTTCAAAATAAACACCCAGGTCTTTCACTGTTGAAACTCTTGGAATGGCTTCATTATTAATTACATATCTTAAGTGACGACAGAGTTTCCTCCGAGTAAAGGAAATAACACTACATTTATTAACATTTAGAGTCATAAGGTTTGATTTGCACCATTCCAAAATCCTGGAAATGCAACTGTTCAATATTAAGCAATCCTCATTGTTAATATAAGACACTATATGTCTCCGGCGTTACTCTGTGGAACTCCTTCATTTTAATAATAATAAACACTTGGTTGTTATTCCACACTTTATTGGAAACAAAACGACCCGGGTTTCAGCATACCTGATGATGGCATGATATGCTGAAACCCGGGTCGTTTTGTTTCCAATAAAGTATGGATTAACAACCAAGTGTTTATTATTATTAAAAATCCTCATTGTTGTTGATGGTGTAATATATCTTGATGTCATCTGCATAGATCAAATGGGGAATGGGATGTATGATACCACTTATATCATTTATAAAAATTAGGAAAAGTATGGGACCAAGATGTGACCCTTGAGGGGCACCAGAGATTACACCAAACTCTTGGGAGGTAACATCTTTCACTTTAACCTTTTGTTTCCAAAACAACAGGTAGCTCCGTATACAATGTAATTATATTGCACCATGTATGCCAATGGGGCTCAATTTTTGAAGCAACAAATCAAAATTAACCTTATCAAAGTCTGTATAAATTACATCAACTTGCTTGTTTTCATTTAAAGAGTTATTTATAAACTGATTAAATATGGCTAAATTAGTAGTAGTAGACATTCCTTTCCTGAAACCGTGTTGTTCAGTAACCAGTATGTGCTTCAACATGGGAGATAAAGAATTAAGAACTAACTTCTCCATGATTTTAGCACGAAAAGATTGGATGGTAATAGGTCTATAGTTAGTTACATCACACTTATCCCCTGACTTAAATATGGGTATCACATAACTGAGTTTTAAAATATCTGGAAAAACCCCATCTGAGAAAGTTTTATTAATTATTATAAACAGGGGGTATGCTAAAACTGGAGCACAGTTTTCAAAGATTATAGCAGGAACATTATCAGGACCACATCCTACATCTGTACTAAGGCTTTTTAATACTTATTCAATATCCTTTACAGTCACTGATAAGGAGCCAAAATTAATATGAGTGGACAATGAATGATCAGGAAGCATTTTAGGACTATCAATGGAATAAACGGATGAGAAATGTGATGCAAATAAATTTGCTATACTGTAGGAATCCTTCCTCTACATCAGGCAAGAACATGTTTTTTTGGAGGGCATGCTCATTGCGTAGAGAATTTACATATTTCCAAAAACTACTTTCAACTAAAAGTATCACATCAAATCAACTAGTGTATTTCTCAGACTAGCCACCATATCGTTTCATCTGAGCGAAATGATTAGTTATTTCTCCACTGGCCCTCTTCAAAAATCTTTAAAAAATTAATACAAAGAATACTTGACAAATTAACCCTCTATACGCGAATAAGATCTACAAAGTCTCTAATTTAACTATTCCTATCGGTACAACTAAGTTAAGCTAAAGAGAACACAATGAAAAGTAACCCTCTATCCCCACAATAGCAATCGAACACGAAATATTACACACAAAAATACTATTCACTTCTACAAAGAAGTCACTACTTTAACAATTCTAATCGATACAACTAAGTTAAGCTAATAAGAAAGAACACAATGAAAATTAACCCTCTATCCCCACAATGTCAATCGAACACGAAATATTACTCACAAATATACGACTTAGATCTACAAAGCAGTCACTACTTTACCAATACTAATTGGTACAACTAAGTTAAGCTAATCCGAAGGAGAAGAAGAAAAGAAGTTGGATCCAATGATTAAATTGATAGCGTTGGTGAACTCATGAACAAAGTACAGTAATATTTGGCGCCGACGCATTTGGCCTTTCATTTGTTCGCGCAGCGCGGAGCTGTAAAGGACCCAAGGTATCGTCGGCGCGTTCGCTACCCGTGGCGTGAGCGCAGCGCGGAGCTATAAAGCCACCCTTAAGGTTCGCATGCGTCTTTGCTTTCGTCCCGGAAGGCATTTCATAAAAATGCCCTTCCCCAAAATCCTTGGTTTTCACCGGTTGAGGAATTCACCGGTGACGGAATTTCACGACTACCTCACAAGGTGTTTTTAGACATCTATAAGTCCCGATGTAAATAAGATTCCCAGAGGTAGCTGAGACCTTGACCGTTTATCCCTCTTCTCTGGAGGAGTAATCGTCTTAGGCTTTGTATTCCGCGCAGGAAATCATCCTTAAATAATCAGTATTATCATTCTATGTAACCCAACCGTACCCAATCTGATATCATTGGCTCATGCATGATTTCACAACAAATAATGTTATTATTATCTGAGAACGTTATTAATGCAAAGAATGCCGATGGAACAGAAAACTTCAGGCATCCACTTTGATGAAGAAAATCTTTATTCTCAATCTTTCTCCATTTTTTCTTAAGCAAATCTCCCTCACCTTTCCAATCGTTCTATTTTTGGAGATAGAAAGTTCAAAATAAAATTTGTTAATACTATCTTCTCTGGAGATATACCTGTAATAAGATAGTATTAATAAATAGAGGTCGAGAACAGAAATCATCTGGAAATTGAAGTTGTATGTGAAATATTGCAGTAAATGCCAAATTTTCCTTGAGGTTAGCCCAATAAAATAACTTAAGTATAGTTTTATCAAAAAATGTGATTTTTTTATTTGTACCATAAATAGAAAATATCAATTTAAGTATTTTACAAAATTTTAAATGTAATCGTTATATGTTACTTTAACTCACACAAGCCTGCGGAGCGAAGATAGTTTTAAAATTGATTCAATATTAATTGAGATATTTAGGATTAAAATAGTCGAAATTTCAAATGTTTTTACGCGGCTGCGATACGAAATCTGATTGGCTTGACGTCATTTTTGCTGAGCGATAGACGGAAATGAGGGAGAAAGTGAAGAACTGTAGAAGAGACCGTATATTTAAATAGTTTTCATTGAAAACAAATACTATGGCGTGCAATGGTATTAAAGCCACATCAGATAATTTACCCAAAGTAGATATGTTAATGGTAGGCGTTTTTATGAAGAAGGACGCGATTTAATGCTGCCGAAATTCGTTGAGCTCAAGTCCAAAAAATCTAAGTGTAAAGTTTGCTTTTAAAATCGTCATTACTGTTGTTTATAATTTTTTGTGAATATAATTATGTATTTGTTGTAGGTAAATATTTTTATGTTTTTGGTGTTTCTGACTTTAAGGTATTTCAATGTACACTATTGCGACTAGTTTAATGTTTTCTCGTAAAATATTTATAATGCCATTCCACCATAGTTTAAGTAACAGCCATGGTATATTTAGCCCTCATAAATAATGGCAATTCTGAAGTTGATGTCTGTCAGAATTGTCGCCAATCGCATTAAATCAAAATTACCATTATCTTTAACTTGCATTTAAATATTTTTAAACTTTAGGCTGTGGTGGTTCACTTAGATGAAAACTATGTTGAGAGTTGCTAGCTTGTTTAAATTAAACCACTTTTGGTTATTAATATGAATTTTATTAATCGTTTTTTCAATACACTTAATCATTTTGATACTTCTTCTTTCTTTCTCAAAGTCCATTCCAGTCGAGTCCATACAACAGTAGGTAAACAATCAGTATCGTAATAACATATCAACGTGACTCTAAATTGTATTCGTAGGCATAAAATTACTTGAAAAAGTTAATTATATGCGATAAATATATTCGTAATAAGTTGGTACATACATTAAAATGGTCTTCACAATAATAAAATTTTCTTTTGCTCCGGACGAAATCCCAGCGTGCCGCTCTAAACCAGAGTTTATTTCTCCTTTCGTCGTTTTGAAGCAGAATACATTTCTTGTTCGGTGTTTTCACCGATGTATTTGTACATTGTGGCACAAAACAACATCTCTATCCCTTAGATGCCATTGAAAGGCACATCAAGAAACAGGAAAACGTCCAAAACTAATTTCGCCACACTTGTTTCCACCGTAAGCATAGGGAAACGTCTGGGTCTATAAACAGCGAAAATGACGCCACAGATCTTTCGGTTGTTTTCGGAGTGTGTTCGGGAGCATTCGTAGCCTTCGATTTTCTTTAGCTTTTAAAAACGAAATTCGTACAATTTGATAAGAAAACTTTTAGCCAGTGCAATAAGTTCAAGTAACAGAATCAGAATATCGTTAGTTTGAAATACGTGGAAAATACCCAATTAGCTGAATCCTTTTAAAGCACAGGGAAAACATGTCACTGCAGAAAGCACAGCAGATCAGCTCCTACGTACAGTGATTGTGTTGCTCTTTCACTTTTTGCTTGGAAGAGTTCACCTGCGTAATTTTAAGGAACGAGTGGGTTGTCCATGTCGTATTAATGATGGATTGTGAGGATTTTACTCGCATTCGTGTGCTGTTATTCTATTGAACACGTGGTCAAAGATGAACGCTCTTCTCTGGTAGTTAATAAGGGTCTTAGTACGTTGTAAACCCACAAGAAGTTGACTAGCTAAAGCTTTCGTAAGCTGCTTTTTACTGAATTCCACACGTGGCTAATGAAAGGAGTCTTCTTGCAATTAGTCTCGACCCATGAGATAACACCCATTCATATCTGTATCCTGCCTGTCTATCATTTATTTCGCTCTTTCTCCGCCTAACTTATCGTCGTGACAACCCTCCATCGAAATCTTGTCTTTTGTATTTGATCTTTGAAGGCTCTCTTGCGCATTAAAGGCGGAAAAAACGATTCATTTTGTAAGACATTGCGAAACTTCCGAGTGAGCTCTTTAGCTATTCGAGTTCGTTGAAGCTAAAGCCTGCGACACCTTCTGGCGTCGCCAATGAAATCCCTAGCTAGGTGGCAGCTTTGATGTGGTTCGCAATATGCTAGGCGTGAATGGAGGATGAGCTAATCGCTGTCCCATCTCAAAGTTCAATCAAATTTTATTTAAATGCATTTATTCTGCGTGAAACTTCTAATTTCACTGACTGAGCCTTGGGGTGACATTTTGACGGACGCGATCGCTGATCATTGAGACGTACGTTTTACATCCACGGCAAGTGAAGCATCATTTTCTTTTGTGTATAAAGTCGATCATTGTATGGTTTGCTGATTGTCGCGCCGGAATGTCCTGGAAACCATCGTTATGCCGTATTGGGTTCTGCATCAAAATTCCTCAACAAAATTAATTTCATTAAAAAAAAACTCCCCTTGTCTTTGTATCCGTAGTGATGTCATTTTATTCTTGCTCACCATGACATTCTTTAGTAATGTGTATCGCGTTAATATTTCTGCACAAAAACAGTAATCGTCTGTGATATGTGCTGTGGAGTGATGCAATTGCATATCCGCATAATATGCTTCATTGAAGGTTCCGGGTTGACTGTGCACCGATTCTAGGAAATTAGGAAAAAATCTCCTGAGGCGATTGCAGAAACGGAAGGGAAAATTGTCGCGAAGGTCGTAGTGATTTGTTACTCAACTTTCTTGATTGTGGCGACTGCTCGTTCGCATTAATCAATTACTAGTAACTATACGCACTAGGTGCGGTCAATTATTTATCACTAACAGCTTATTGATGTAAACATTACGTCGATGCACCTGCATTAATGTGATGTGCATATGCCTTGAAGGGGACCTATTTTACTTTTTTATCTTCATTTACCTGCTATTATCTCTTTGACTTATTCCCGCATTCCTTAATTCGATAAATGAGCGCCTGGCTTACCATTGGTGTCACATTACTTGAAACATGCGGAAGGTTTATGTTGAAGAATGGCTCCTTTTGCAATCACTCGTATCAATTATTTCCTGCTTAAGATTTTCGCAGATTTTTCCTTTTCCACTTTTCCGTTGTGATTGGAAGAAGTTCAGCGCTTCGACATTTTATAATGTGGGCAACATTCGCTGATAATTTTTTGAATCCATATTCAAACGTTTCATGAGAGTTGGTTCCTAGTCATGCATTAATGCCTCGCTGAACACAAGAGTATTCGCAGTGACGGCATAATGCGTTTGAATTTTTTTACTCCTTACTCGGGGAAGGGTAATGTAACTGTAAGCAGCTCTTTTCCTCTTTTTTTTGTGAAACCTTTGATCTTTTTTTTTTCAATTGCCAATTCCCTTACTATACTTAATCAGCCGGAGATTTGAACGCCCTAAATAATTTTTATCTTCTCTGAAACCTTCTGGCGAATAACGCCTTATTATTAAAAATTCAATTCTGCAGGTGATTTAGTCTCTTTTTGAGGTTTGTGAGCTTTAATTTAGTCGTTGTTAATTTTTTGCCAGGTATTTTGATTATGTCGTTATTATTTATCCTGCGTGGACGTTTTCATGGGCTGAAAATTTTACCAAAAATGTGCCAGTGGTGTACTTGGGTACCTACATTTGAACTTCTTCGAAATTTGTTCGGCAATTTTTGTTGAATTGTGTGGCTGTTGATGGTTATAGATATGATAATATCCTCTTTTGTCATGAAATTTTATGCTCCATAAACATCAATTGGTGTTTTCAGCAAGATGATAATTTATACGAATCTCGCTCTTGTGTATTTTACCGATTAGCGATGTGAATCAACTTCATTGCTGTATGGACGTCGTGCGTATTCTATGTTCGCCTACGTTGGAATGCAAATTGCTACATTTCTGATTGGCTCCGTAAGATTAGTGCCTAAAATTGTGAACGTATTTGTGGTTAATACCTGGGGTCAGCAATGGCCATCTAAACTTAGTTTATGTGTGCAAATGCAATTCTCTTTCTTGGATTTCCTGAGTATCTGCGTTTGGATGTACGATTTCACGTTATGAAGACAGTTGTTGGTATCGGTCGCTAGTCCCTTGTATCGTTTATTCTGCGTCGGATCCACTCTTTACCTTCACGCACGGAAAGAAGATAAGGATTCAAGATTGCTTGAGTCTGAAAAAGTTTTGTGCTGTGAGTAAATATGACGCTCCGCGAGGAATCGTGGAAGCGATGGTGTTAATCTCAGGCAACTGCCTTGAACTGTTGAATTTATGACGATGTCGTCACGCCACCGACGTGAATAGATGCCTCACTCTTTTCTAGGCATCACTTTCTTATAATTTGAACTCCAATTTATTACCTTGCCTTCGAAGTGGTTTCCATTTAATAACTCCTCCTTGAAATGAGGAGGCTGATTGTATGAGGTTTTAGGGGATTGGTTTAGGTATTTTTAAACACACTTCCTGGAAGGAATCCTGTGGCTGGCTATCCCTTTTTGCGTTTTTTCAATGTACATATATATAGGGGCGATCATTAAGTTTTTTCCCAATTTCGTCGACCCTCACATATGTGGGATCTTAACCTAATTGTCGTAACTTATTTTTTTCCATTCATATGACAATCGTTTTAAATGTAAGACTTGTCAGAAGAAATTAAAAAATTGGAAATGAGCCTGTTTTCTGTATTTCAGGGGCATCAGATAAATTGTTCGCCAGTTTGTCAGATTTTGTGATTATTATTATAAAATTGTTCGTAACTAACAAATTAATGCCCAAGATAGATACCCTGCTTTCTTCCCTCCTAATACTGTTCTCGGAAGGTCTTTTGTTAAGAGAAATCGTTCTTGGATCAATTTTATAATAACTCATGATCAAGATCTTGTGGGGCCTTTTTCTGTTGGTGAAAGAGAACCCGTGCTATAGTGGTGGTTATTCATAGCTTTGTTGAAAGTTAATATGCGGTGTCACTATTCAATTTTAAAATTAATTTATTTTGCTGTCGCGCATTTCATTTGCTGAAATTGGCGGTTCCGCATTTTGCGCCATCGGTATTATTAGCAATCAGTTAACCTTACCAGTTCTAGTAAAACTGGATAATCATACGATTCAAAGCTTTTATTATCTCTAATTAATTAAAAAACTAAGTTTTTATTCGACTTTGTTAATTTTGTTTAATTAGCCTTTAGTTTTCTCAATATCTCAGAGATTAACCCGACTCACGGTCTGATATTTGCTTAGCCTTCTATTTCGCAGGACTTAACGCATCCCTAATTTATTACCCCTCAAATTGTTTGTTATTTATCACTGTAATTACAAGTAGCGATTCTTGGTTTCTCCTAATGCGCTGGCGGTGTAAATTGCGCCAGGATGAAAGCTTCATTTTTCCCTGTCAAGCGCTCTTCAGAATTAACCGGGCATTTTGTTTTCTGTGCTTTACAGTTGTGTACGTTTTCCTTGAGTGCCCTGAAGGGGCCTTTCTGATGCTCTGTGCGTGGGCGTGATTAATGCAGTTTCATCTGTTAAGTGATGGTTATAAAGATCTCATCCGTAAAAGGCCGTCGGGAGGTTAATTCCTTTATCTCTTCGCATCTCTTTCCGAGTACAATCTTGATCTGACGTCACGAAGCGATTAGAGCCTCAATGTCTGCAGGGAGTTACTCGTGATACTCCTCGGGACTATTAATTGCGTTCATGAGTGTTTAATTTATTTTTCATATGTGCCTGCGAATGAATCATCCGCAGTTGAGATCCTATGTACAAAATTTCTTTACTTGTGAAATGAATCGGTAATTTGTGTTGCCTTTAGGGCCCTCGTGTTTTGCTTAGAGATTCAGCTTGCGAGATATTTTTCCAGGAGCGGCAGCTGTCATCCCATAACTAATTGGGTGTGAAATTAAAATGCCGTTGTACCAAAAATGAGGATGCGTTGAGGAAGTTCGGAAAAGGCTGACTCGGATCAAACCAATTATCTCCGGAATAAATGCTCTATTCCATCTCTGCAGATAAGGTATATGTTAAATCTTTGCCTAAGCTTAAACATTTTGCATTTATGCCTCGCGGTTTTAATATCTAGAAGCGGGATCTGGTGTTTTCCGCCGCTGCCATTCTCGTAATTTCCATAATTTATCTTACCCTCTCAAGTTCGCGGTTCCCGACTAAGGGTTCGCGTACCCTGAGACGTATGTGTTTCGCTCTTAGGGATACGCGGGGAAAGTTCTATATTTATGGAAGCTGGTTTAAATAACGAAAATATGCTAATTACCAGTAGTTTTGCTGCATGGGGATAAGGGATACGTCAACGTTGAGAACCGTTTCTTCAAAAACCAAGCCTTTTTGTTCCACATCCTTCAGAATTTGTTAAATAAATGCTGATCCAGTGGAAAATACCCGTAATTGAATCTACTGATGACTGCGAAATGAAGCTTTATGTTATACAAGTATGCCTTACACTGTATGTATTATGTAAAGGAAGGTGACAAGTTTGACAACTTTTTATACTGTGAAATTATATTTAAATAGTCATATCCTGATATTGCAATTTCCCAGTAACGTTTCCCCACCTCTCAAGATTCAAGTTTTTTTTTCATTTCCTCTATTCGAATCCTATTCTCCCCTAATTTCCGCTAGTGGGTAATAAAATCGTAATGCTTTTTTACGGCCCTCACGATTTGGCCTTGTGCTTCCTGAGACGGGAACCATATGTTTACGGTTCTAATTTAGTTTTTTTCAGTTGTGGTGTGTGAATGACGTTGAAGTTGATTTTAGGAAAACGCGCGACTTCCATTTTCGTTCTTTTCGGGATGATTTCGAAAAATGACGTTTCGTCTTAGATTGTAATGGGGGAAATTTCTTCTTAGATTGTAGTGGGGGAAAATTTCTATTCGTTCATACTGTATCGTTTCAGTCCTAAAAATTCACGCTGGTGAGCATCGAAATGTATAGATACTATTTGGAAAAGTTAAATTAATATTCTTTTTAACTAGCAATAGTGAACATGAATACAAATTTGTAGTTCTAGATTAACGGATGCAATAAAAATCCCAGAAGCGGAATACGATGAGAAAGCGATAGACTTCATGAGTGCAACTTAAAGTTAATCAGCGATGTTAATTTCATTAAGCACAAGGATTGAACCATAAATATTTACAATCCCTATGTTGCGTAAAATAATATTTTACATGCATTTTTATGTACCTAGACCAACGAACTTGCTTCGCATGGAACAACTAGTCTCCTAGACCAACGAACTTAGCTTCGCATGGTACAACTAGTCTATCTTGAAATCTAAGCAAACCCGATGTATAACTGGTAAGAGGCGACAAAATAAAAGACACACTGTCGTGCTAACAGGCACGAAAATTCCCGGCCAGTGACTACAACAACAATAGCGAGACACTAACAATAAGACACACCGTTAGCATGCAAAACACTTAACGTCATTTCCGTCTTCCAATTCCTTTTCCTGATATCCTCCTTTTCACGTGGATGCTGTTCTATCACCCCATGTCAGACGCCCTTGCGCCGTTGCTCAGGGTTAAATGCACAGGTAGATGAAGTCTTCAACCTCTTAGTCGCTTTGATAGATGAGTGGCCTCACCCAGCTTTGAAACAGAACCAATCGGTCTGCTATCGAACGCTCTACTTACTTTCTGTACTTCCTAATGAGCTAATTATCTAACTTACTAA
This sequence comes from Pyrrhosoma nymphula, assembly GCA_963573305.1. Classification (NCBI taxonomy): domain Eukaryota; kingdom Metazoa; phylum Arthropoda; class Insecta; order Odonata; family Coenagrionidae; genus Pyrrhosoma; species Pyrrhosoma nymphula. The sequence goes on from OY754336.1 coordinate 8,743,769, forward strand.
ACTACTACTACTAACTAATTTCTTAAGAAATTAAGGGAAATATTAAAGATATTTGAAAACACTGATATTTTCGGGTTAGTGCCCCTCATTGATTTCACTTCAGTAGGTAGCGTTTCGGATTCATTACATCTTCCATCACCAGGTCTACGGTCCGAAGGAAGTCGTTGCCCACAAAATACGAAATCAGCGCATTGCAATGACACGAAAATATTGGCATTCCAAAACATCGCATGGAAAGCCTCCGGGAGAACGTAAACGTGTCCCTTGTTAGGTGTAATTAAAGCCTTCTAAAAAAGCAATTCTGTTGCGTCATGAATTAATGAACATCGTGCGCATTCACGAGTGAAAACGCCAATGCGTGGGTATTTGGTAAGGAAAAAATTATCTGATTAGACTGGGATTCGAACCCGTGTCTCTCGATTGCCCTTTGTCGATGAAAATCGACCAAGTTGGGTTTATCCTCGCGCGACCAGTGAGCACAACCTCGCTGCCTGTGCTGCACATGGCTACAGTGTTTGCGGTAGGCGATAACGTCTGCATCGTTTAAATGTGTTTGGAAATTCGCCGTCATAATTTTCGATGTTCATATTTCGTATTCCTTTCCTCACTGATGTGGTGACCATGGATATTGGCTGTGACCATCTGGCTAATCGTTGATAGCTGAGATTGACTTAGTCGTTCTCTTCGGACCAATACCTATCCTTTCGCATTACACTCGCCCCTTCTCTTCCATTCCCAATCAGTATTCCCCCCTCGCCGTTCAATCTCTCATCTCCCCCTTCCTTCCCCCCCCCCCGTCTCCCTCCCCCCACCCCAGGTCTTGTTAGTTGTACTCCGTTGATTTCGGGGCACGTGTCCTCGCAATCCTACCTCTCCCCCCTTCTGGTCCGCCGTCCCTTCCTTTCCTCAGTTCCCCTCAGTGTTTGCCCTCCAGCGATCAGAGCTCCTGTCAGCAAATTCCACTCCCCTTCTCAGGGCCTTCCCTTCCTTATTTTTCTCCCCCCGCCGGAACACTACCCTGCCTTTCTCCCATGCACTTCAGTCTTTGCCTTCGTCTGCAGCTCTTTGCCCCTTCAAACTTCCCATGTTTCGAAGTCTCTTGGGAATTGTTGGCTTCCAATCTCAGCCTGGTGAAATTTCAGTTCGGAAATGCTGCGTGGCACTCGGTTTTGCAAGTTTTTATGAAGCTAGGCGTTTCTTACTTGGAGAGTGTCATCTACACAGTAAAAAAATAAGCGAAAGGTATTACTAACCACCGCTTTTTTATATCCAATCCGACGCGTTTCGAAACTTGACACCGGCGTTTGCCTCTTTACGAAAAGTGGCTAGTGATCCACAGTAAAACTTTCCATCCTACTTCTTGGCCTTTCGTTCCTTATTTTTCTATTCCATACGCATAAACCGTATCTTTCACCACCCATTTCAATCTTTGCTTTTATCTGCAGTCCATCACCCTCGTAGTCTCTTGTAGGAGAGACTTGGGGGAAAATTTGTCTAGCAATTTCGGCATTTCAGCTATAAGGTATGAGAAGTGATTGAATGATTTTTTCACGGTCCTGCGAAGTTAAAAGTTTCTTGTTTGTAATAGGTACCATACTATCTACTTGGTAATAGTTGGGAAGGTGACCAACGACTTATGCCATATGTTCCTTTAAGGAGTTATTCGTGGGAATTGTGAGGTTAGATTTACTTGTGTAATGTGTGATGGGTGGAGAGAAATATAGCGTCATAGTTAGCATGATGTTAACGAAAGGTGGCAAGGAGTCCACAGTTTAACGTCCCATCCGATCAGCGGAGTACTGAAGTGCTTTCCACGCGACACCCGTGTCCAGATCGGGATTCTACTGGAAAATATCCGCCTCTTACGGAACTCGATCCCAAGCTCATGGGATGTGGTGCCAGTACATGACCCGTCACACCAACCCGATTCCCTTGTGGTAACGGTTACTCGCTTATTTCTAGTTTCCTCGTCGTACTTAATAGCCCATTCTCGTTGTTCTACAGTACAACCAAGTGTAGTCATTTTTCCGACTACCCGGAGTTACTCGACTCAATGAAGTAACTGCTTTTGATGTGTAAATAATCATAGTTAAAGTAAGTTAGAATTACAATAACAAAGGCTCTAATGTACATATTCTTTTCTTTTCAGGTAAGTTTTCCTGTGGTCTTATTTTGGATAAAAACAATCCCGGTGGTAAGTAGTGGAATTATTGTACATGAATCTCTGCTACGGGGATGGAAGTGTTCTTTTAAATCCTTAACAAGTAATTTTTTAATTGAAATTTACGAATATGCTTGTCCTTCATGCATTTGTATGCAATATGAATCTTTTACTCTAGCTTCCACACCAACCTTATGTCAGATGTCATTAGTTTGTGTCGTGGTGTAATGTTAGGCTTTTGAATTTTCATTTTGGGGTATACCGACGTCTTTCGGAGGTAAGCATGCTCGCATGGGGCAATGATCTCAACCGTGACGTATATACTTGAGCGAATCCCCATCGTCTGCTTCCTGAAATCCGTGGTTGTTTTACAGTTCTTTAAACGCAGCGTTTTAGTGTGTCTACTTCGAATATATCCGACCTGACCGCATTGTTATTTACAGTTAGTTGTCAGTTAGTGAAGTTGATTATGTACAGGACATTATTTATTTAGTTCAACATGTCCCCGACTCATCTACCTTGCATCAAAGTCCGTGGAGGAATTTCTATTCCCAATTTCAGCCAATAAACTTTTAGTTCCCGAGTGTTGCAAGGTAGTAGTTTTTTTCACTTCAGTGTTAAGTTCGGCATTTCCGATCTTTAGCTTGCGGCTTATGTTCGATTGTAAATATACATATCCGTGCATGTCCAGAATTCTCAAACTTGACGTCTATACTTGGCCTTATCCAGGTTCCTGGTATCTGTAGATTCGTTCATGTGAATTGTTGCGATTTTACAAACAGTTCTTTCTCCTCTGCGTTCATCGAAAACGAGTGTACAATATGATTTCATCGTCACCCACAGTTTACTATTAGCCTACACATCTACTCAGGTACACTGGCAATTTTTAAATCAGTCATATTCCCATGCCTCCTTTGCCCTTCGTTGCCTCACTTGACGTTTCATTCCCGTCATTCATGCGCTCTCAATTTCCTCTAAGAAGGCTGCATGCCAATGCACGACTTATTTGTAAAGTGTCTCAGCTGCATATGGTGATTATACGACTTTCGAGGGATTACCAGTTCTCCGTTTTCTATTTGGAAAATGGCCTTCCGTGAGTAGTCTGTTCGAGGATGTATCCATCTAAGTGTACTGTTGAGTTTGGTTCAGTTTGTCTCCTGTGGTAAAAATAAAAACATTCGATGCTCATACCCTCGTAGAAGCAGAAAAAAGTTTTTTGCATGGATGAATGTCATCTTTCGCTCGTTACGAGTCATGCTAATATTTCATCATCCCATTTCTATTTTTCCAAATCATGTTCATTATGTGTAATTTATCATTATTTTCATGAGATGAGTGTGAATTGGTCGGAAATTTAGTTGTCATGATCAAGGACTTTAACTCATTCAAAGAACTGCGGAACTGGCCGCGCAGTAACTTTAACGGAGCCACCCGCTGATGGTCACACAACTTAAACTCAGTTGCAGGGATGAACATAACATCTTGGTAAGCCTTTACTTGGTGCGATGTATTTTTATAGGGACTTGGAATTAAGGAAAATGGTAACTGCACACTCTTGTTATGTAGGCACACACAAGTTGTGTCTAGTCCGAAGGTATTTTATGTGGATATGGGTATGAACAGCTTATTTGTAATATTCTTATTCCTTGCTGTTGGTTGTCCCTTACAGTTGTGAGATTAATGCTTAATCTTTTTTTTTGTCGTTCATAATCGATGCTCAGTGTCTGCAGTTAAGTACCTGGTAGTGAGATTCTAGTCTGGATTGCCATGTTTGAACTGGGTTTCAATAACACGACTTTAAAGTTTGCTTCAAGCATTATAAATCTTTTGATTAATATTTTTCTTGGTAAAAACTATAGTTCATGCTTAATTAGCATTATATATCTGTGACGATGGAAGGTTTTCGAGAAGATGAGTGCTGTACCGTGTTGTTTTATTGCTAAAACGCTTAGTGAAAGTAACGAAGTGTGTAATTTGTTATTATAAAAGCTGTCCTTGTACTAAGTTGCGCCAAAGTTCGTATAAGATGCAAACAAATTATGGTAACAAAATGTTGAGACGTTTTTTACGACAAATTTATCAATCCAAATTCTAGGGGAAAATGTGAGAACTAGTGTACCCCACATTTGTTTATTAATTCATGTTTTTATCACACCACACCACAATACTTGTTTTTTATCACGTATCCGTTGCTCGACATTAATATACTTGCGCTCCAGGTGTGTCTGGGCGATTGTGGATTCCAAGCGGAGAAAATGTTTTCATCCACTCTCCGTCTCGCGCATAAGTGCGATTCAGCATCAAGCATTTCCTTCCTACTCTCCGCGGTAGGGTGGCCTCCGCCTTCGAAATTGCGTACCCTCTTAGCAGCCTCCTTCTCTTGTCTTCTGTGTCCCGTCGCTTCCGAACCTCCCAACCTATAATGTTGAAACGATTTCGAAGCGTACCGACCGCTTCTTCCTTGCGCATAAATAATGCGGCACTTGGGTCCGTCCCTTCAGCTCTTCCTCACGTCGGATCCGGCCGCTCCTGAATTCTGTTATCCCCCCTCCTCAACCGGCGTGGCGTCTTCCACGGGAATGAAAACCTTCCTTGTCCAAGTGGGTATAAGGTGTGTCTTTTTGGGGAACCCAACGAAAGGTGTAGAGTACTCCGGAAGCTTTAGCATTCCGCTCATGGCGTTGAGGATATCGGAGTCGGGCCGGCCTGTCTCGTGGAGTGAATTTCACTCACGGGCGCACCCTGCCGGCCGCGTCAGTCCCTCACGTTCAATTACGGCAGTGTCTCCTGTTTACGCTTACAGAATTCTACTCGTCATACCGAAGGATGTGAAGTGAAAGATAATAAAGGTTGTACGGTTCTGTCTTCGGGGACTGGTCCTCAGTACTCATCATCTATATTAATTTTCAATGTTTTTAGAGCTTTTATTAGGGAGTTGAGGTTGTTTGCGTCATTAAAGGGTCGGTTAAATTATGTTTCGGGCTCAACTTTGTGAAAACTCGCGGTCACAAAAAATTAGCTATGCATTTTCAATTATTAATTGAATACACCTCCGGTTGAGCTACATATGCGACATAATCAGGTGATGATCTCGCGTGTATAATTTATTTATTTGTAGTGGTTAGGCTGGTGTGGGTGAGAATCTTCGGGAAATAGAGGAAGGATGGAAGTAAATACAGTGTTGGCCCACTATTGACGAAACGCCTGATAGACAGGGAGGTCACAGTTTTAGGTTCCATCCGATGGGTGGAGCACTGATTTTGAAGGAATAGGAGAAAGAAATTAACTAAGGAAATCGCAATTTTAATTCCCATCTGACATAGTTTTGAATATTTCCTGTATTTTGTATTATTCCTCTAAGAAAGGGGTCTCCAAACTTTTCAGCCCGAGGGCCGCATTAACTATCAAACAGCAGTTCGGGGGCCGACGGGGGGGGAGGGGGGGGACTCGAGGTCCAAATAAAAAAGAATCAAAACATGGATATTGTTTATAATTTTTTATTTAATATTATTTTATTCAGTTAGTATTTAATAACACATTGAACAAGCAGCAAACCATTTAAAAACTTCGCTACTAGATGGCATTATATCATCCATTGGCTGTGCACGGAAGTAGAAAAAGTAAGCAGCGAATTAGGTTTTGCATTGTAGTGATCGGTAGGAAAACATAACGCACTACTGCGCGCCTCTATTTTAATTCGGTAAAAACATAGGTAACGTCCACGTAAGCGGCGGCTAATCTTGGCAGGATACACGAAAATTTCAGTAATTTTTTCCGTAGACAAAAATATCTCCACGGGCCGGATGAGTGAGCCTCGTGGGCCGCATCCGGCCCGCGGGCCGTAGTTTGGAGACCCCTGCTCTAAGAGATCGGGGAAAGGAGTTCTTCATGTTTCTTTAGACTTGTCCTTTGTGATCAATTCTATACCGGTTATGTTTTGAGGTAAATGTTTGTATAAATGGTGTATTTTATCGTGGTTTTTGTCATTTCTTCCCGAATGTTGTTTCTTTTTATTTTTGAGAATGTTAGCTTTCCAATGGATCAAGTCTTATTGTATGATTAATTCCTCCAAAGAATGACTTATTCATCCAAAAGAATTTGTCTCCAAAAATAAAGTACAAATTTATGTAGTTATTTTCCTCCATCTCTTATATACATACTCGTATTGTTGAGTTGTATTTACATATAATTCATGGTTTTCAATGTATTAGTGTTATGTAGGTATGTGAATAATTTAAATCTTGAATCTGACTGATGAGGTCTAAAGTCAACGCAGAGACATAGTTTTATAATATGGAAGTAATTTCCATCGAAAGTTGTTACTGCGACACTACTAACCTCATGGTTAAAGGTATGAAAATCGCGATGGAAAGTTTTTAGTCTCCGTAACTTGTCTTCATTTATCACGGATATTTAAAATTGGAATGATGGGATTTTTACTTATCTCAAGTTGACAGGCCAGTAAAGTTCCATTGACGTTCTAATGAGTTTTATTTTAATCCACAATCTCCATATGTGGCTGACCGCTTATGACTGGATGACATCTCCATTCAGTACGTGACTCGAAAAATCTTTTCGTACGTTACTTGGGGGAAAGAAATTACAATTTTACCCCCACGATAAATGATATATGAAAACCGTTTAACACCTGTAATAGATCTGCTAAAGTTGGCAGCTCATTATTCCAAGGAGGTGATTAATTAGCTTTTTTTTTGTATGGATTGAGTGCTGCGAGAAAACCTCCGCACTGAGCTGACTGTTGTCTCTATCGTTGGGGAGAGGGATGGAATGCAGATTTATTCTCATTCACGTGTGAATCGGTTGAAGCCTGATGAAGGGGGGGAGGGGGGTGCGTTGTTGCCGTCTCATGCTCGTGCCTACCGGAATTATTCGCATGAAGAAGCGAGAATGGGCCGTGACCTTTTCGACGGGGCTTAGGAACGCCATCTTATTTGTTAAATGCAATGACAGTGCCGACTGGATGCTCTATGAATTCCATCCAAAAGAAAGGACGTTATCTTTTTTCCCGCTAATGGAAAAGGCTTTATCTGCCGTATTCACTATTTTGCTGCTAGCTCATGACGGATTGTCTGAGAATACCAAAGCAATTTGCATTGAGCGTTTACTTACTTAGCTTTAAAAACATAATATATCGTGATAGTGCGAAAGGATGTTTTTTCCCGAAGCTAATGTTGAAATTGGGAATTAAATGGTCAAAGACAATGCATGTAGATTATTATTTGTAAATCATAGAAAAGGATGGTTGTGATTATATGGATAGTTGAAAATATCACTCAATAAATATTAAAAATGGCAAGTGGCAATGATTTTTATAACCCAAAATTTGATTGTGAAGTATGTAGCTATTTGTTTTCACAATTTTTTCTCGATGTTGTATTAAGTGTTGCTGCTTTCCGAAGTCGCTTTAAAAAGTATTGTAACTTATCTTCGAAAAATGTTATCTGTTGAATTGGTTCCGCCGTATTCTTGCGGAAGTTTGTTTTAAAATAAAGCACACCAAAATATATAGTATAATTTTAAGTATCTTAGCGATAATTATCCTGCTATTGACAGTGGTTTTCATGGCTCTTTTAATAGTTTCAATCAATAGGTCCTAGTTACTTTTTTCTTCGTCGTTTATATTGTTCTCGCCATTCTTATCGAATCGACCGAAATCGCTAATACCAATTGCTTTGTTGTCAATCCAATTTTCATTTCTGTATTGAATTGTTTCCGTAATGTTACGCCCGTGACTGAACTATTTTCTACGTGTCGTGAAATGAGTTTCTAACGAAATAATGGGTAGCCGTGGCAACGCTGCATCCTTCCGCGAATAAATGTGTGTATGTGTACGCTCGGTGACGCCCGCACTCCCTTGTCAATTGCAATCACTTCAGTCTTCTGAGAGTTGTTCTCAAAGTGTCAACGCGCGGGTGTGCGACTCTCCTCGTTGCGGTCCATGGCCCTCCTCTTCCTCCTCCGCAGCCTCCCTGTGTCTTTTCTCTTCCCGTTCCCCATCCCTGTTCCTCCCGCACTCCACCCTGCTCTTCCTCCTCATTGTCCCTGCTCATCTCGCGGGAGAGACCCCGCCTGAAGACCTGCCCTCCCTCCCTCTCTCGTGTTCACGCGTCCGTTTCCTCCATTGCTGTCGTCGCGGTCTGCCGCCCGCGAATCCGGCCAGATCGTCCTTAAAGAACGCGTGTGTGTGTGTGCTCTTGAGACACGCGTACGTGTCCGTCAAGACATTGGATTAGTAAGATGTGAAGGCTGAATGGAAAACCAATACTATTTCAATTAGCACTTGACCGTTGGCACGATGCCGGGGTTGGTGTTTCCCCCAGGGTCCATGACCTCTGCGTGGCTCTAGTTTCCGACGTGGATTCTTGTCTTTTTCTTCCTTTCCTTTCTTCGAAATTTTATTTTTAAAGTAGCAGAAGTATTAGGAGGCAGGTTGAAGAAACTTCCTCCCACCGGATGGCAAGAGCCGCGAGATAAAAATGTGTATACATGAGCTTTGATTCTGTGTCATTTAACAGTTTTCTCAGTCTCTTGATGAAATTTGTTTTTTATTGATTTGAAACTAAAAATCATTTAAGGTTCAGTACATCATGTTTCATCATCAGCAGCCATAAGGCTTGTTTGCTGCAGCTGTTCACTCCGTTCTCCTTTCCACTGACCGCTGTATTGGCAGTTCTTTATCTTGACTTCATTCTAATTTTTTGACATTCCACCATTTTTGGCCTTTCTCATTGGTTCTTCCCATTCATTTCTCCGTCTATTATATGTTTCGTTACTTTTTCTGGAAATTAAAGTTGATTCTCTGTCATGCGGAGAAATTTGAATTCGACTTCAGAATTAATTTTTTTTGTTTGCAATCAAGATTTTGGAGTTTTAACCCTGCTATATTTCACCGTAGCTGTCTACTTATTCCTTGTTCCTCACTTCTTTGGAAGGATGTTTTACAGCCACCGCTGCATTTTGTTAATGCATGCAATTTTAGCCATCTCCCAAATGTTACTTCTGTGGTTCTGTCGAATCTCCCCGGTGAGAGATTTATAATTACGAATGTGTTTACGGTATAATTAAGTATGTAACCGTATCGCAATATGTGTCCATGTTGACTTTTCGTGTTCGTTAATGCCGAAGTGTAGAGTAGCGTTGATTCTACCTTAATTCATTTTTCAATCAATCATTTGGTTCCCCTCTTAGTTAATACAATTAAAAACCTCTTGCAGTTATATTGCCTTTTGCGTACGTCCTACCTTTCGTTGCTGAGATATGGGAAGTCCTTGGGGTTGAGTCGTTAATTTACCCTTGCTGGTAGCGTTGTCCAATGTTTTAATTCACGGCTTGCCGGTGGCCTCAATAGAGCTCACCGTGTTTACGTGAAGCCAAGGTCACGGGCTCTGCCTTAGAGCATATTTAATTAAAAATGCTGTATCATTGTACCCCATTGATTCCTAATCCCAGGCTCGGAAGGAGGCTTAACGGCGCCGCTGGAAAATAGCGTTAAATCCTCCTTTCATTCCCAATGCTGTTTCGCAAAGGGATTCCAGTCCCTTTCTGAGTCCCCACCCCGCTTGTTTCCCTTGGAGATTATGCGGCTACAGCGCCTTACGTCTTCGCCCGACCTCCTCCTGGGTTTGCACGCTGTCTCCTTCTTCGCGACTGAGAGCTAATTTAGTTTGCGTTGACGTTGGGTGGAAGGCGTAGGAAAGGAGATTGTGGCCTCCATGAAGTAAGCTGCTCCTCATATACTTCGCAGGGGAAAGAAAAAGTGTAGAATGTTACATCTTCTGCGAAGGATTGCATTGGAAACGGGAGTATTTACTATCAGGATTGAATTAATTTTGTGATATTTTAGCGAACGCTAATGGGCTACGGCCTACCTTGTTTGAAACACCGGTTCCCAAAGAAAAGCACTGTTGCCCCTGCTTGCTAGTGGTTGGCAGTTAGGGCGGAATCGCGTTAGCTTTCGGAGCACGTTAAACTGAAGTACTGCTTCTATATAAAGAAAGTATAAGTTCAAACCCCTATGTGTAGTGTATGGTTTCTTAAACTTAGTGGCTGAGGAGGGAGGATGAGCATGGATAATAGGCTTTGGATGCGTTAGAGATTTGGAGGAGGCACCAGTAGAGGATGGGGGACATATTAAGGAGTAACGGCTTCTTGAAGAGAGTAATAGAGGGGAGAAAGTTGGCAAGCTTATTAATAAGAACAGGAATTCTGGAGTGAACGAAGGGAGGAGAAAGATACGAAGAGTTTAAAATGGATTTGATCCGGGAAAAGCAGGTAGTTCTGTGAAGGAAACATTGCAGAAGTCCCCGTGGTAGGCGAATATGACCTCTATTGTTTTTCGCGTCCACTTATAAACCTCTACTCCCAGTTGTTGAGGAAGTCACTGACCGAGAGATGGATGGATTGATAGATGTCTTTATTTTTGGGCGAGATTGAGACTTTTGTGTCTCTTCCTTTACCTAACCCCTTGTCACAGTAATGTAAATATATGTTGGGAAACAAAACTACAAAATAAAATATAATATGATCTATTGACCACCCATTGTGGATTCATTGGCAAAGAAAATAAAACGAGTTCAATATGTCAATAACAATTAGTGTGCAAAAATTTTCTATAAATATTTAAATAAGACCCGCTGTTCAAGTGGTCATTGTCATATTTTGATTGAATAAACAAAATAACATGCATGAGGAAAGATTTCAGTACTTTTAGGAAAAATTAAGGATTTTTGGAGAGTATCCTTGTCAAAAAACTCGCTACAGGAAAACGACCGCACAATAAAGGGGATAGGAAAAGAATAAGAAATTTTTATAGCATTAGGAACGGAAGAGTTTGAAGGGAAAAAAATAGGTTTTTTTTAAATTATGCGTTTTAGAAGACGAAGGGATATCGTGGGGAGGACTGTCCTAGGGAATCATTCATCTGGTTTAGTATTGATGATTATGACTTCCAAACTTGTAGATGGGAATGGCTGAACTTCGCAAATGAACGGGATTTTCGGTTAAGTCGTCCGGGGGAAGTTTCTCCGTTTGCGGTCAGGTGGATGGGATATGTACGCGGCCCATTTTCTGTGGCTTCCCCCCCTCGGCCGCAGTCTGAGGGGCTTTGCAGCGACCACCTCAAGAACACCAGCAAGACTTCTGAAATCCCAGAACGCTCGCATTGCGCTGATAATTCGTCATCCGGAGAGGTGATGCTCCCTCCTCTTCACCCTCTTTCTTCTCTCCATATTTAGGCCACGTGCCCACTGTTGTTTTTAGAAAAAATAATTCCTGGTCTTGTTATATTCAGAGTGGCGAACCACCTTTGAATCCTTGAAAATCGAGAAAACCCCTTGGATTTGACTCCACCTTTAAAAAAACCAGGAATCGTTCATGCTGTTGACATTATTATGGTATTTCTTGATTTTTCTCTGAGTTTTTCACAGTACAGAACAACCCCGGGGTAATTTTTCAAGGTCGCTAACTTTCCATGCTTTTTGAGGGTCTCATACTGAATCTCTTCTAAGGGTGCAATTGTTCCTGTGGCCTGTGTTTGATGTTTAGTGCAAAAAACCAATTTCATTTCTTATTACGTCTAAATTTCAATTATTTTTGCTTGCTCTTGCATCAAAGTACCCCTTCTTGGACAAATTTATTCGCGAAGTTTTACTTGAATTAATTTTATGATGCAGGGACATTAACGCAATGTTCTTTTCTCTTATTTATATCGCCATAATTCATATAAATTGATTGGAGCACCATAGCCAGTATGCTCCATGGAGGAAGTTGTATGCGTTGTGATAAAATAATTAGGTAACCCCAACTTGCCTCGTTTTATAACTTCCTCATAACTTCCTTGAAGAACGAGATTTTCCTCCTGGAAAACGTAGGAAACTTTTTTATTTTGGAAAACATAAACCCAGTGGCCACCCAGATATCTCCGCCTGCATCACACGTAACATTCGTCTCCTGGACCAATTTCTCTATCGCAGCGATGCCTTCACAACCTTCTTTCTAAACTTGTGAATGTTTTTCCTTTCCCCTCAATTGATCTGAACACGCATAAGACACCAAAGGCATCAGCATCATCCCATAACTACCCTCTTTTCGTTCTTTTGTTTGTATTTTAGTCTCGCTGTTATATTTTTTTAGTTGTCATTACTTGTTAATTGACATAACTCTTTTTTGTTGCAAATTACTTTTTGTATAAAGTCGTTGTTGTTTTTGAATGTTGAAACAGCAGCAAAAATAAACGCTGGCGTCCTTTGTTTAGGGAATCAATTTTTCGCGCTTTGCCGCTCTCTATGAGTAGGCGTCCCGGACGGAAGTGTGGTGCCCTTGAAATTTTCGCTGTATCTTTTTTTCTACTCATCTTAATGCTTAGATGATGATAAATGACGGGTCATAAGGTTCGGGACCGCCGTATCTTTAAGGTGATGGATTCGCATATCGTACGCAGCCGCTCGCTTAAGTCATATGGGAAAATGATGGCCCACGAGGAAGAGAAGGGTTGGGGCTCTTACTAGAGACAGTGATGTAGTCTCATATTCGCCTCCATGAATTTTTCGTTACGGTCCCAAGGTCGCTTTGCGTGATTTGGCCGCACTTACCGTTGAATTTTCCTTTCGTGCTAAAAGGGGAGGAAAAGTTTTCAGTGAAATTCTTACGTGCTTCGGGATTAGTCTCTCTCCCTCTCACGTGGTCGTAACGTATTTTCCTTGTAAACGGTCGAGAAGTGTTTGTGCTATTGCAATTTTCACTGAACCTCGTTGCGGTTGCCTTAGCATTTTGAAAAATACGACATCCAATTGTCGTTGACGTTTTTCCTATGCGAAAATTTTCATAACCAACAATCATCCGAAAATTGTTTAGCTGCGGGTGTTCACTCCACCCTCTTTATTCTTCCATAACTCTCTATCTTAACATCCCAAAAGATTTGCTTTTTGTATTCTAAACATATAGGACCCATTAATCCTAATTATTATTACTTCTCAGTAGAATTTGTCAGATACCAGATTACGGAGACCAAGTATCGATGTTAGTCAAACAGTGCACGTTATAAAATTGTACACAGTACTAACATTTTACTTCATTGAATGCGGACGTGAACACCATCTTTTTCTTTTTGGCAATTCTTTCTTCCAAAAATGTGGCATAACTTGTTCTCGTCAGCAGTGATCAATCCAATGATTAGTTTGCTGTTGGTCTCTATTCCATTATCTTTTCATCTGTCTGCTTGATTCCTTATAACACCTTGATTTTATAACATCCCTCAAACTTTGCTTAGCGTATTCCATCCTTGCCCCTCCTTGGCATATGATCCCATTTATTCCTGCTTCAATTATTGTTTGCAGGAGACTATGTCTCAGGATGTGTCCTATAACTTTGTCTTATTTACTTCACAGTTATTTGTTTGTTTTTCCTAGCTTTTAATATTACGTCTTTGTTAGCTTTTCTCTACTTCTGTTCATTCTTCGCCATTCTTGTATGGCATTTTCATTGCCTCCAATCTTCTGTTTGCCGATGCTATCGTCATAGTCCCTCTTCTATATAAGGGAGTGCTATAATATCTCTAAAGTTTATGTAGTTACATATTTTTATTTGCTTTCAGCCTATTCTTTACTGAGTAATTGTCCTCCCATACATTTTTTCCATCTCTTCCTGAGTCGTCCATTTTTCTTTCTTGTGAACGCTGATCTCTGGAAATCTTCACCATCCCGTTGTCTTATGCATTTGGTCATTTCACATGCCTTCGTAACAATGTGTATTAATATTCCTAAAAAAGTGGACTAAATCTTTCATGCTTCTTCCATCGATGGTGTTACTACTTATCTGATAGCAAAATTCTTCCGTTTGTTCCACTTTAGTTGAATGAGCCTAAATATCTTCTCTAACACCACATCTCCATTGCTTTCAATCAAAGGCATTTGGGTTTTCGAATATCAGCCTGTCCTCTCCTCCTTTTGCTCATGCTTTTTGAGGTTTGGGGACAGTTTTTTTCCACTCTCCGTCGCCAAGAAGTTTATCCCAACCTTTCGGAATGGAATTAATTAGGGCGCGAGGCGTAGGATTACAAGTGGCGCCGGGTGTGTGGTCGATGGGTCTTAGTTTGTTTCATTAGCGGCTGTCGATGCGTGCTTCTCCTTGACCGAGACCACTCTGGCTCATTAAGGATGTGTTGTCGTCGATCGAGTTGACGGCGATGCGTTGCGACCTGCTTTCGGGGGAGTGTGGTGTCGAAGCAGGGTCGGCTAGTCGCGCGCCCTCCCCGGCGTCAATAATAGTTTGTCACAGGCTTATGCTCAGTTTACATTACTAGAGTATGGCAGTTTTAACGGACTAGCATTCAAAATTAGTTGTTTTTTTTTGTTAACCTTCTCTTGTTGCATTATTCCTGTGAAGAAGTCCCGCTCGGTTGGGATTGAAGTTGACGCTTAGTATAAATGCATTACTCTGCCCTGTTTTACAGTCTCTCTTTCAATATTATCTCGGTACGAAAAAAAGTGCTAATATTATGTTCACTCAACGATGATAATCACGTCAACTATCTGACTGTCTGATGTTATATACAAAGCCTGAAATGTCAGTAAATATCAAGTTAATGTACAGGTTACATCAAGGTAACTTAATCATTTTTCGGCTAACGTTACGAGACACCTTAAAATAGGGCTGTTGAGTCATTCTTAACTTAATAAACTTAGTATACAACACTTTTTTATTATACGTAACCCTGGCCGGACTCAACGCTTTCGCGACGTGACCAAGGGAAGGGTAGTCCCTATGAAAATGACGGAAAAACATTGAAAGAGGTCGCGGTTGCGTATGACATAAAAACGTCTGGGATATACACTGTTACTTCATTAAAGCATGTCTTCAAAATTCCTTGAAGTCTGCCCGAAAACCATTCAAGTAATACTTTTAGAGTATTTCTATTCCTCAGGCATCTTGGACTTATTTTGCCTTCAAATTCCGGTTTTCTTTTCACGATTCACACCTAACATTGAGCGACTAAGACCGTATGCCCTTAAGTTTATATTCACGCTTACTCAAATTCAATCAAGTATTGCGCCGTTTTTTTTCAAAACATGGGTTTTGATCAAAAATTTTACACGAAACCCTAGATTTACGGCAAGGTATTGGAGTCTAAGATTACGGTAAAATTACCTTTATTAGGTATTTTTTATCTTAAACCGGTCTTTATTCTTCCAGATGCGGCAATTTATTTTCCTAGCGTAACTTGGAGAGAAGATTCTATCGGTTCGACGGGCAATCGTTTCGAGTAAGGGGTTCTCAATAGATTGTGGATGCGGTAACCATATGCCAGAGATTTTCAGTTTCTTACTAAAAAATATTTCTTTACTATCATTTTAATTAGGGTTAGTTATCAGGAAGTGTTATAATTTTATAAGTTTTTTTTATTTTTAAATTAAATGTTCGGCAAATGTGCTTTGCAATTCAATCACGAGTCCACGGGACTCGTGATTGAATATTTGTGGAAAGTTCATTTACATTTTAAATCAGTGAATGTTTTTGGCATTCGGAGTGATTAGTATCACAGTGTGCTGATGGCACTGCCTCGTTAAATGCGGATTGCCTTTTGTGTGTATACCTTCACTTATCCTTCCCAAGTTGTGTCTTGTTCCGACGGCAAATTGTACCTCCTTAAAGTGTGCGCTTTATGTGAAACTGATGTCACGATTGAAAAATCATGGTTTACACTTTTCTTTAAACCTTCCCCCTTCCCGCGAGCTTTCATTCTTACTTAGCCGCAAAAATTTGTGTCCAATTAGCACTTTCTTGCTTACATCGATTTCAGTTCTATATATTTCCAATTCTGCCTCTTTGCCGACATCGATCTGAAAGAATTGGTTCGGGGTCAGTAGCTATAGTGAAATCAACTCGCGTGCGTCAGTAGAATAAAAAAAATATATGCCCCGCATTTATTTCAGAGGCTTATTCCCGTCACAGTTTCAAGGACGTAACCGTTATTCGGATCAGTTTCGTCTTAATGACGAAGTGTTTGAATAGGCATTCTGAATACCAATTAATTCCCCTTCTCTTAAGAAGAGGATGAATTTGTTCCCATATTGCTTGAATTGTAGCCCACAAATAAGTGTGATTTTCATATTCGAAGTGAAAGGAGTGCCATCATCCATCACCTATATTTAGGTGCATGTTATACCTTACTAATGTATAGTAATATATATGTGGGACCAAAGTCCAAGCATCATATTTTTAGGCTAATCACATCCATTCAAGACCTGCATTTACTACTTAAGTTTCCGATGGATTTGTTTGTAGACATAAATAATCCCCTAGTCTTGTTAAACCTAACGGCAACACTTAGTTTCCATTTTATTAGGACCCATCCATTTCACATTTGCCTATCATTTTTACCAATTTTACCATTTCCAGGCTCCTTGCATTTATGTTATTAGTTATAAAATGGATTTCTTTTTACTCCACGCTTTGTAAATGAAATCGTCCATAGCTTGCGTTATGGAAAAAGGAAATTAGTATTTTCCTGACATTCGGTTCAATTTTAGAATTCTTCTCTTTCTACGAGATAGCACCTTGGAAATATTTTATAGTTTAAATGGAGAGTCTCGAATTTTAGCATCATTTTGTGTTATTTCTTCTTGCACCTTCAAGGCTTACTTAGTGGAAGAACATTATCATGTTGAAAGATTATCTTTCCACTCGACTTTACTGTGGTTTTAACGATTTACCGTCGTTGTACCCTTGAATATAAGGGATTGACGTTAAACATATCTTCAGGCTAGATTAAACTAATAAACTTCAGGTGGTAATAAATTTATCTTTGAATTTAATACACTGCCTTAGGTTGCCATGATATCAAGTTGTCGTCATTCTCTTTCGGATAGGATCCACCGTTCAAAAGATGCCGCCTTCGAAACTGAAAAGAAATAGTACGGAGTAGTTGCAGTCCTGCTAATATATCAAAATATGCATAACTTTTGAACCATGGGGCGTAGAACGATTAGGTCGGGTTCATTTTAAAGAAAATTTAATTCTACCCGCAGAAACTGTCGTCAGATTTGAGATAACACATCTTGGATGAACAAAAATCTTTGTTTTCCATCATAGTTTTTTTCTCCTTGTTTTAACAAATCCTAAATGTGTCGACACGCGGAAATCGTATTTTTGAGTTACCTTGATATGTATGTTACGCTTTTCTTTTATTTTTTTAACGGCTGCTCCACCGTCCGCCGCGGGGAGTGGGGAAAAAGTTACGATCTTCGTGCGTCGAATGCGGTAGGAATCCGCAGCCGCCAGTCTCTTGGAGAAGAAGGAAAGAAGGTGTGAGGGAGACCGACGTCCCTCTCCTCTTATCCCCGTTTTCCCCCTTCCTCTCTCGCCTTCCCCAACAGCCACTAACAGTTGATTTGTGCGGTCGAATTTATGTGCCGGCGGAGGTGGCCGGGAAATTTCGTCCCCCCCACAGCAGCTCCACCACCGTGCGCCCAGCCTCCGCCCAAGCAGCCAGCTACTCCGGGGAGAGGGAAGACCGCGGACGGAGTCCCACAAGGGTTAGGTCTAGGCCCAGAAAATTTTATATATATTTTTTGCGCGGTTCCCCGCGGTCTGAGGAGGACACCGTCGGGTTGAGGGTGGAAGTGGAAGTGCGAGCAGCCACACCACGCATCCTTCGTTTGGCACTTTTTGTACCACGCTGCTTTCTTCCCAGGTTAGAAATCGGCGCGTGTATTCAATTTTTGCATGAGATCATTAGCCACTGTGAAGGAACGTCATTACGCTTGGTATCTGAAGTTATGTGCCCTTAAACGCGTTTCCGCCCTGTGCTTGTCAACCTGATCTTTGTGTGGCGAAACTACTCATGTAACACAAAGTCATTCTTTCTTTGGTTCTTCTCTTAGAAAGTTAAAAGTTTCTTCTTCCGCAAACAATCATAGTACACGCCTCTAAGATATTTTCCCCCTCCGTAACACAATTTTTCAAGGTATTTGTATAGGTGAACTTTCACTGGACATTCTATCGGACTGCTGCTGCCTATGCTGCTTAACAAACAAGATTCCGCTTTAGGGCGGTTAAATAGTGCTGCAAAACATCAAATGCGAGATGTCATAACATCTTCATGCATTCATATCTTCATCCCTTCTGTTATTGAATCCCTGGGCTTGGATGAGGACGGGGTCGAACGAGTACTGTCGTCCCATTTTGAAGTCTCTCAGTCGAATCCCGTGAGTGGCTTGGATTTTTTTGTGTGTAAAGCACTCCATGCGCGGTGTCGTCATTCGGTTCATCAGATGGGGCATTATAAACGTGGGCTCCTTAGCGTTTTTCGTTTATAGGGCTAATTCCAGCACCGCGTTGTCTCTCAAACTATTCTCCACTCTCGGAATAATTCCTAAGGGCCATCCAACCCACCCATTCTTAAGGTGGTTGGAGCGATTTTTGTTTCTGTTCAGATTTGCGTGAAACTTTGCATACGTGTTTTCATAAGTTATCGCTTTAGATGGAAGTAAAAAAAATGCTCTTCGAACGCGTAGCTTTAGGGCATATGGCATATATTTCGTAAGAATTTGATAACATAGGCACAGATTCTCATAATTAATTAAGGAAACATTTTAAAATATAATTCTTGTATTATTTCCATTTCTGAAATCCTACGCACAAACGGATGCACTTAAATGAAATCTGGTCCAAGTATTTATTTTCGACTTACTTAAATTAATTATTAAAATCTACGCTCAATGACTTAAGATTACTGCTCCAGCCACCTTGATTTCGCAATTGACCTTCACTCTCGGTCGCCTCCCTAAAGAACCATCACGCATAAGGAAACAGGTTGGTTACTTGAGTCGGCGACCGACATGAGTGCAATCGCGCCGACGGACGGGTAGCTAAGTGAACGAAAGATTTTATCTAGGAAGGAGGAAAGGTGGAGAGAAACCCGGTGTCACCATTAGTTTGCTCTTAACGGAGGGCTTCAAGGGATCCATAGTTCAAAGACTAGTCTGGAAGACGGAGTATCTACTTCTCTTGAACGGCTCTTAAATAGCGTACAGGCAGAGATCGTTTTGATTCCAGTTTTATAAAATTCCTGCCAATGCCGATATTCTAACCCGGGACCTCATGGTGGGCAGCCAATGCTCGAGCAACCACACCAACCCGATCCCTCACAAGGAATTTATCAGTTGGTGTTCAACGCCGTATGTGCCGGCGCCGCCCCTGAAAAATATTCGTATTTGGAATATGACAATGGCTCCCGCTCTTAGACTTGAAGGGATGTACCTTTTTCCGAAAGAAGCGCGCATTATCGCACTCTCTTTCTCTATAAACCTTTCTCTTCCTTTCTTCTCCCACTCCCGCATATCCACATGCGGTGATTAGTGGTGGTCCAGGAGGGCCACTCGATGCCTCTCGCCCGGGGTTGGGCCGCGGTAGGAGTCCCCGGCAACCGCAATGCGGCAACGGGGGGTGAGGGGGGGGGTTGGTTGTGGCGGCGGTATGGTAGCGGGGGCAGGTGAGGGTGTGGTGGGTGGCCGGGGTTTGATGATATGTGTGTGGGTTAGGGGGAGTGGGATCTGCGTGGGGGGTAAATGGTATGGTAACTGTGGGGGAAGGGTAAGAAGCCGAGCTAGGATCGGGCGCACGGATTTGAGGGATTTGAATAGCCGAGAATGTATTGGTCCGCATGAATAAGTCCGCAGTCGAACCCCGACTGGGACAGATATTTTTCGCTGGTAATTCGGTGTCCATTTGGATGCAACGATGGGATGAAGTAGATACTGTACTCTCTGTCGGATGGGCCATTAAACCATGGGCTCTTCGGCTTCGTAAAGAAGAGACTATTCCCGGAATATGACTCTCCTCTCTTCTCTACCTTCGGTTTCTATCTTAATGCCTTTCCTCCCGGTCTGAATCGCCGAATATAATCTTTTACTTAATTTACCTAATGATGATGCTGTGCGTATCTTGGAGTTCTCCCATTTTTTACTAGTGACTTCCGGCTCTGAGAGCCCATGCTTGAGTCCCGGTGAACACATTGATTTTTAATCTGATTCTTATATTGGTATATGAAGAGGAGAGGGGTCAACTAACTTATTCCATCGGCGGGACGTAAACTTGTGTTCTCCTCGGCGTATGTCGTCAAAAACAGGCTGGTGGCGGCGCTGAGTTTCTCTCCTTCCTCTCCCATTCTAGTGCCTTTCTTCCCAGTCTGAAACGCCATTTCGTGCGGGACAGACTCGAATTACATCGACGACGATCGGAAGAGGTTTCACGCTCGTAGGAGGTGGAAGAGATAAATGAAAGAAGCGAGGGGCAAAGAGATTAAAGTAGATTTTGGAGGGTTTTTGGTCGTAAGGGATTTTCCGAAGAGATAGATAGTAGTCGGGCAGGAGACGCGGGTGGGTTCACTCGGTTGGTTATGGGTTGGGGCAGGAATGGGAGGGGCGGTGGCTGGGGGGCGGAAAGAGAAGCAGGCGACCCAACCAGGAGCTGGGGTTCCCACACCCACGCCCGGGGCGACGTAAAGAGACGGTGGGTAGGAGCGGCAGAGGGTGGAGGATTGTGGAAGACAGGGTAGCAGAGAAGGGGGTCTGGTTGGGATGGAAAAGATACAAATGTATGCATTGTTGGTCGTGCATGGTCGTTTTTGAAGTTAGACGAGTATAATCCTTCGAGAAGAATTCGAGAGGAACGCAATGAGCCGCCAGGTTAGATCTCGGGGTTTAAATTTATATTTACTTTTTTTTATTTTCTGCGAAGGTTTTTCCTCGCCATAAAGTGTATCGATTGTTCTTTGGAGAACGATAGTTAAGCCTGGGAGGAACGTTTAAGTCACCGAATGCGAAGGTGAGGTTGGTTCCGCGCGGCCTGGCTACTCAGTGGTCGCGGGTTCGATTCCTTCCATGGGGGTGAATGTACAGTTTGCTTTTAGATTAAGATCTTAGGTTAGACGGTGCTAAATAACCCTATTAGTTAAAGAACCTATTTAATCAAGCATACTAGTACTGGAAGGTAAAATAATATGCTGCGTGGATCATTAGGTTTTCTTCGTGTTGATTTTTTCTTAATACTTATTCTAAAATTATAAATATTTCTTCTGATTCCTAAATACAGGATTAGAAAGTAAAATACCCCAAAATAGGCAGGTTAGGCGATGTGATATAACCTTCAGCTGGAGAATCTAAAAACTCGTTCTCCTACATTCAAATCTGAAGATGGGAAGAGGCCTGTATAATACAGTACTTTATCCAGTACAAATTCGAGACCACTAGATAACGTCTTGATATAGGAGTAGCATGTGATATAGAGCGGGGATGCTCGTATTTTGATTTGTATTCTTGCTAGGATCCTTTATTAGATTATTGGTGCGGCCACAATTGGCGATAAAAGCACGTAACGGCTGTACACGTTCAATTTTACGCTCGCCATTGTATCTTCAATTATCAGCTGAAGGGCTGGCAAGTGCTCCGTTGATTGAATACTTCGAAGATGACTTCAATCATGCCAGGATTCGTCTTTGGCATCGAGCGAGTGCTAGCAGAATCTAGGTATTGCTTAGGATAATATATCGTTTGATGATGCCTTAAGCCTTAGAGAAGAAGTCGAGAGAGAAAGGTTAGCGTTCGATGTTTGAATTTATACTTCGTTTTTTTTTCGCGAGAGATTTGCACCGCCATAAAGAATATCGATTGTCTTCTGCGAGAGTAATGGCTTAGCCTTGGAGGAGCGTTTTAAGCTCCGACGATGGAATGAGACTTAACTGGGAATGGAATTGGCTATGCGGGTAACCACTGGTCCTCAGTGGCCATTAGTCAGCGTGGCGTTTGTAAGAGGGTCGCCGGCGGTTAAGCATTAGTTTTGAAATTTTGTGAATAGGGCGCGGGATTGTTTGGGGTGTTCGGAGGAGGGAGAGCCAAGCCGACTGGCTCGAGGATGAAAGGGTAATGGCGGAGAAAGAGGAGAGATAAAGTTGCTGACTCCGCCCTTCTCGGAATTTTCATTTAGATATTTCCGCGCTCTACGACCCGTCTCTTTTATAAAAAAAAGGATCTCTTTGCGTTATCCTTCAATTCTCTTCTTTGGCCCCGTCCATACCACGAATTTTAACCGGATATTCTGACCAATCGGTTTAAATATTCCCTAAGCATACGCATTATCGTCGGTTCACTTCGGAATAACCGGCTAACCATCGATTGGCTTGTTCAATTTGCCAACCATGCACGCAATGGCATTCTTCCAATAGGCTGAAGAGCAGTATGAAATTTATGCTGAAACTTTTCAGGATTTTATCACAATTTTCTGAATACCTGGAGATAGTTCAGGAACTTATATCACATTCCATCCTTACCCAATTTGCCAAATTTTTTCCATATTGCCCGTCTCTATTTATGTTTTAAAGTATTCCCCATTGTAATTGTAAAGAAATCTAATCGGGATTTTTGTCTCTAACGTAAACTTCTGTGGTCATCAGCTACTGTCAAAATAAGTCATTTTTTATTGAACAAAGTAATTATCTTTAGGTTGCAAATCCTTTTTCTCTTTATGCATAGATTAAATTTAACGAATAAAATGCTATTCAATTCATAATAATTAAAGTAATCAAATTTTCCTACCATATGGGGTATTTAAACTGTGAATTGTTTATTGGTTAACGTGTTATTTGGAGTTTGCCGCATGTACTGGTTACCAATGGATTGACGGTTACGTGGTTAACCGCGTTTTCCGGGCATTAGGCACTACCTCACCTTCGTAGATGAGCCATCCTAAACTCATTCACTAAGTGGAAAAGAATTTAAGAAGAAGGGGATGCCTTCGAAGGCTGTGTCTGAAATAGCGGAGTGACAGTGCGAACAATTATGTTTGTCGCATGCTGGTGTGGGGAGGACGATAAAAAAATATACCAAGACATTCCTTCGTTTCTCGACTGAATGCTCATTGCTAATGCTTCTGTGCGGCTTGGTTTGCCTCGCCGCTTTTTAAACTCTCAGCGGGAGTGGGCCGATGGTTCCGGAACTCCCTGGGGCCAGCAACTTTGTTCTGATATGAGAGAGGAAAGCGACTGCGGAAGACCTGGGGCTGTAAGAGTCCTTGGCATAAATTTCCTCTTAATTTAATTGCATGCCTAACTTGGGTATTTCTTCCTCCGGGATTGCGTGTGAAGTTTGTTCGGTGTTAAGAAAGAATGTTGTCTCATTAATTATTTAAGCCCTAAGTGCCTTTAAAAAATATAAGGAATGTACAATCTGTTAAGTTGATACCGGTAGACTGTTTTACTGTTGCTGGACTTAAATTCGGTAGAAATGAACTACAATGTTGGTCGTTTTTTTACCGCCGTTTCGCGTGGAGGTGCGAATGCTATGGAATATGTTATTCGGGTATCTGGTTGATAAAATTTATTTTGACGCGTCATTATTATTCAATTGGCTGGATACATTTTATCAGTGTCATAACTACTGGTCTCGATTTATCTGAAAGTGATTTTATCATCGCAATTAATCCGATGAATTGTTTTCTGAACGAGAAAGGTATTAAAGAATTAGCTTCATATAAGTATGATCCTATAATGGTTTCTTTTTCATCTCGGTTAATGTTTTTCGCATGTGTCGCTGAAAAAATGTCAAATTTACAAGTTTTATTACTCGGTCTTGTAGGTGGGTTGGTGTAAATTCCGTCGGGTAAATGCTGCACCTGGGTGAGCCGCGAGAGTTAGGAAACTACGAAACGAGAGGTGTTGAAAGAGCTGTCGTACACCACTTAAATAGATGAGAAGCGTACAAAAGTTTTGAGCTGGTATGAAAGGGATGTAAAACTCACGCTTTTTGACCGAGCCTGGTGCTCTGGACTTGCTTGCTTCATCGTCCGTTGAGAAACTGTTATGGACTGGGTTGTCTCGCTTTTATGAGTCCCAAAACGTGATGCTTCACGAACTATTTCGTTATGTTGGAAGTAACTTGGCTTCGTATGAATATTTAAATAGGTATAGAGTAGGTACAGTATGAAGCGGTGGGCGGAGAGGAGCGTGGAGAGCTGTTGCAAACCAATCTTCGGATTAATGTCTGCTGATGATGATGATATAGTTCAAGTCGTGAATGCTAACGAGGAAACTGTTGAATGCGATCAGTTTTTTTCCATCAATCGCAAAAAATATTATTTAAATGTAGGTTATATCATCGATATTTTTATTTATTGATTATTTTTCTATCGGATTCCTTTCTTAGCCTATTAATTAGTGTTGATTAACTTTGAACTAATCAATATGGCTATCCTTTGCTATTCAAATGTCGATTTTAGAAAACAAAAAAGGGAATAATCATAGTTTATTTTATCGAAGGATGATTATCTTTTGTTTACCGCATTAATTCATGCTGAAGGGTGTTATATGTGAGCGTATATGGCCTACATGATCAAGAAACTTGTTAGAAAACTGGAGATCACTCAGGTCGTGGCAGCTGTGACAGTAACCCGCTTAACTGGTTGCGGGTTCGAATTCCGGATCGGTCTTGGATGCTATTTGTCTTCGGATGAAGGGTTTATTTTTTGTTTGACGGTGCGATGTAACCTTAGCTTTTTGAGCAGCTAACATACAAGTGTAACTACTGCTGCGTTACTTAATAAGTAGCTCTATCGCGCCAATGGTTAAGCGTACTTTGCCATAGTTTTTTGGCATAGTTATTTTAAAATGCGTTGATCGGTTGTGATTATAAGTCACGTGAAAAATATGTACCAGAATCATCCGAAAATCACAAAACTCCAGTTTGGTCACGGTCTTACGACAAAGAAAAGGGCACGAGCCATCACTTCAACCCAAAGAGTAGCCACATTTAGGTCGCTAAACGTTCGGAAAAAATGCCTTTAACTCTGACAGAGAAAAAGGCCACAACAATTATCTGCCCACTTTATTCCCGTTCAATGAATGTGAAGAAGAGAGGTTGGAGGCTTGGCAGCGTACGTGCGTGGAGAGCGAAGGATCCCCCAGAGATACTTGACTGGTTTCTGTGCTACTTACCTCTCAATCGATATTTCTTCGTATCTCGAGAGTGAGAGTGTGTTTCCATGGTGCCCGTCTCCCCATTTTTTTCACATTCTAATCCGGTGCGATATTGCGATGCATTAACGGCGGTATTCGTAATTTATCACATTGCTATTTTGAGCCACCGGGCTGCGCGGCCTACAGCATGGTGATGTCCTTCGATATGGGATGTCATGTAATGGGCGAATTATGATTTGAATGCGTTTAAGCGATTTGAATTAGGTATGGTGCGATATGCGATGTGTGCATGATACGAACACAAGTTTTTGCTGTGAAGTAACACCCTAAATCCTAATTGTGAAAATTGCTTGATGAAGTGAAATTTTAGGGATTGCCATTTCAACCAGTCGCTTCCAGTTACGAATTTTAATCTATCCCTTAAATTGTTTTATTGGGGCAGATAAGAATTTTAAGAACCAACATTATCATATTTACGCATAGTGAGGACCGTGCGATACTCTACAACATGCGAAATGTAACATGTTTATAAAGCGATTTTATTGCAATAAGTGATATCCAGCTATCCACGTAATGAATAATGCGATATTCGAGGATCGGATCGGTGTGGTGGCAACTGCTTGCCCGCCGACCTGGGTTCGAATCCCGGAGGTGGCGGGGATTTTTTTATAGTCTAATCCCAATTTACACTCAAGTGCTACATGGAAAGAAGTTCAAGAGTGTTCTTCTGTCCTTTGGATGGGACGTAAAAACTGTAGACCCTTGAGCGTCTCTCTTAAAAGTAGGGTAAAGTAGGCTCGGGTTTTTCTCCGCAATTACTCCACTCCCATAGAATAATTGCATTACTAAACTATTCAAGTGTTATTATTAACGTAAATGACCTCATTTATCGGTTACCCCACTAAATGACCTACCGCACTCGAAGAGGTAAACTTACTGAGCTCATCTTAGGCATTACAGCCTCCTGAAAACTCGAATAGAATGGGTAAAGCAAATCATAAAGGATATCAAAATGAGAACGTATGAAGTTATTTAGCGGTAAGCTGAGAAGAGGATGGAGTGGAAGCCTGCAATATACTAATTTTCGGGTTAATTACGTCGGATAATAATTTTTTACGATGCGATATTCAGTGCGTCCTGTCTTTTTCAACACGACAATAACATCGCAAGCCGATGCGTAAATTCGGATATCGCTAAAGTATTCCTGCCGTCTTCACCGTACTCACGTATCCCCTCAACCATCCCTTATATCCTTTTCCTATTCTCCTTTTCTAAGCCTTCTCCCAGTGCCTCCCTGCCGCAGCTCGCGCCAGGACGAGAAATATGGCTGGTTTCCCTCCCACCTTCCGTCTTTTTTTATTATTTTCCAGTTTTCTGTGAAGACTTTGGGGTCACGATGCACTAGGGAGAAGTGGAAATAAAAGAAATACTATCCCGGCTTCATAAAGAAAAAAATATACCGGATGAAAAATGCGATTGGCGGCTTTCTAGGAAATTGAACAAAAAAAATATTGGCCGGGGGCATGGAGTCTCTTGGTGGGTCGGATAATTCTTGAGTGTCTGGTGAGGTATCCTGTGCTCCCTGAATGAGTGATAATACCCAACTGCGACGACCTTATTGAGAAATTGCTTATCGGTATTTTTACGTTGTGGGTTACAGTCGTGAATAATAAGTCATTAAATATTAGCCGTGAAGAAGAAAGTAGTACCATACTCGAAATCAGAACACGGGTTGATTGGGTGCACTCCGAGACAGGATGAATTTGTTATAAACATACTCTTCGTTATCGTCAATCATTAGTCCAAATATCTCTCCGCTCCTTTCCCTTTTCACATAACCCTTTTATATGTCCTCATATCAATATCAAACATGATTTACCTGATGTATTTCTATCCTGAGTCTTCCGCGGTGGTTATTCCCATTCCTTTCTCCTTCCATCAGTGTTTCCAACGTGCTGGGGGGACAGTATAAGGGAAAATTTCTCCATGGAGACCAGGGGTACCAAGGTCAAAGGAAGAACTAGGAAAGAACTTCGGGGAAGTTGTGAGTTGGTATGCACGACGGGCACGTGGCAATAAAAGAAGTAGGGAACTGCGTCTTAAAAATAAAATTGAAGTATGAAATATGCTAATGGAAGCTTTATTAGAAATTGAAAATAATAGTTTATCGAGAGTAGGTCGACGATCAAACTAGTTATTCCTTTCCGACGATTCGGAATTTAATTACTTCCATCTTTAGGGCTAAAAACAATACAGAAGGTCAATCACAAAAACATCAACCACCAATACCCATACAATTAAAATATATACTTCTGCCGTCAGTATTTCCTTGGAATGATTTAAACTACACTTAAATTGGTTCATATTCTCGTCCAAATGTATCTGTAGAAGTATGTGAAAATATACAAACTATTACTGAATCCATTTTGTATACAGTTTCCAGGGAGTCTATATCAAATGTTACAGAGACCTCTGTGTATGTACAGAAAGATTGCAATACATTTTCAACATTCTCTTCATAACAGAAGAGCATCTGCACAATTGACAATTCCCATTACATCTCTCTTTGTTTATTGTTATAAACCGTGAAAAACTTAATGGCAATTCCATTTACTCTGAAGACATATATTGGGTGAGTGGTCGGAAGTGTTCTGTAGGTCTGATAATTCTTAAGGGTCTGGTGTGATGTTCTATAATCGTTGAATAGGAGATAATATCCAACTGGGCCGACCTTATTGATAAATTGCTCCCCGGTTTTTTTGCATTCGGGATTTGAGTCGGGATCTTCATGGTCCCGGAAGGGGATGGCCTAGTTCATGTGTCTCTTTTAACCATGGAGGCCCGTCTATTTGCCCACGGCAAGCAAGGCACGGTGAGCCAAAGGTGAGGCGCCGTGCGCAAGATAATTACCATTCGAAGAGCTTCATTTTCTGTGATGCACTCAGGGAACTTGGCGTTGGGCCATAAAAGTTGATGAGATGCACTGGTGCCTTTAAGTCGCTCTTAAAGCAGGGATGTCACGGCCATCAGATCTGATTTTCAAGTCCTTTTGTCTGTAAGCATTGGCGAAGGGAAAGATCTAACTTATTTATGATTGAATTATCTTAATCCGTTGAGAGTTGGACGAGATTTTTCTCATAATTTGTCGATGATTACTGCGTTCTCGTCTTATTTAGTATAGGCAAGACTTAGACTTTCCTAGCCGTTGTGCGTCACATATGGTTGATTGTCGTGTGATTAAATTAATATGGTTGTCAAATTTAAATGTATGTGATTAATAAAGCAATGTCTTCTTCTTAGAATTGGAAAATTGGCACTGTGGTATATCAGAATATTTGGTAGTTGAATAAAAAGCCGTCCAATAAGAGCAGTTTTCCGGAGTAGAGAAGTAGAATCTTCACACTATCTTGATGTTATTCGTATTCTTTGGGGTCATCTGTTTTTCAACATTTTTGTATTCTGCGACTCCTCGATCTTTCGCAAAGCTCCAGTTTTTTCTTCTAAATGGAAGGGATGTCTTAGAATCTGAATACTTGCTAATTACTACTTGCTTATAATCATGACTTAATTTTCACATTTGTTGTAAGTGGCCAATGCTCAGTAGAGCAGGGCATAATATAAAACAGCGGCAGTTACTCAAATACGATTTTTTACATTAACATACATCTACATGTTACCCTGCGAGCCACCTCTAGGGTGTTTGGCAGGAAACATAACTGTGATTCACTAATTATTTCCTCATTCCTGAGATGTGTCGTTGGGAAATGGAATGAGATGTTTTATTGATGGCAATAGTATTTTTCAACTCTTAAGTAATAGTTTTTTACGCTGAAATTTACTATAATTCGGTCTGCTCGCGTATGTCATTATTTAAAAGCTGCTCCATAATTCCTGAAGCGTTTGACCGATTAAACATCCTTTGGAAGCAGATTTTTTCTTGTACCAATGGACGTTCGTCGATATTGAATGGCGTGGGACTATATAAAGTGATTTCCCTGCCCAGCTTCAGCTAGTGAAGTCACGCGCCATGAGCTCATGGTTAGTAATGCGCTCGCAGTCGCTCATATAGCCTGTGAAACGGGATTGGTCATCATAACACTTAAACATTTTTGAGGCCATGATTTAGCAAGGTCATCTTTAGATATTTTTGCTGTCGAATTAGTAGTTGCCGTCTCTCTTCAAACAGTAATAATAAATAATCCTCGAAATCTCGTGGATTATTCGTTTGACCTTTGGCATGCAAGCAGGTGTGTTTGTGAGGAGCGGAAATGTTCAGCGCTTGCCAAGGTGAAGACGCAAACCGTAGAATGTTTTACCCAGACTCGTCACGATTTTATTTTTTGCTGGGCCAAAGCTGACGATGTTTACCCTACTAATTTTTGCCATTTCATTTTCGTATTCGGACGTTCTTTGCTTCGGCTATTTGGCGATAGCCGAGAGGAGTGTGGACAACCTGGCGAATGAATGGCTATCGTAAATATCGCGGCAAAAGTGCGCACGCATCGGTTAGCGAGTAACCGGGGATAATGATTGGCAAAAAAAACTTAGTCTCCAGACTTTTTTTCAGTTTATTGTTTCGCTGGACGTGTCTTCTGCGCTGTTTCAAATGAGAATCAACCCTCATTATTTCGCCGACTTTTCTGAATTTTTTTTTTACAAAGCTTTCAAGATCATAATTAAGTCGGCAAGTACCGCCGACTGACTTAGCTCTCTAAAATATATTTTGCATTTTTAACTGATGAAGGTAGAATATATATAGCAGTTACGGTAAAAATGTATTGTTTCGTAGTTTCGACACTTGAATATATGTGTAGTCTGGCACCTTGCACCATCGACCACTTGCTCTGGTCGCAGTTTCCTATAATTTTGCTGCTGCCACATTAGACATATGTGATGCTGCTGAACGTTTATCTTGCAACCCATTTTTATTTTTCTTACCCTCATCATAGATGTTCAGCCTGAATATATGTTTGCTGCAGCTCTCCATTCTATTCTGTTTTCAGGCAACCACGTAAGCTAACCAACCTTAGTACGTCTTGAACTTCCCTCATAAGTTGCCTCGTGTATTCCTGATTTTGCCCTGTCTTCCTCGGTAAACTTCCCAATCATTTCTCCTTCCACTAATCTTTTCAAAAACTGTTGTCTCGAAATGTGTCTAATTAGTTAGTCTCGCTCACTTCGCATTATCAATTAACATCTCTCCCCACTTTTCGTAGGATTTCTTCGTTGCCGATTCCTTCCGTTCATTTGATCCTCTTTATTTTTCCCAGAATTTGAAAGAAAGAAAAAACTTTATTTAAAGATTTTAATCTTCCGAGCAAGGATTTCGTGTGATGACGACCGCAGGGGCCTTGATTCCACCGCTGCCGGGCACGACGCCCGGCCCACCGGGCCGAGTCCCGTAGTTGACAGAATTTATTTATAGCATGGTTTATTTTATGGAGACGGTATTCCGAGGCCTTACTCAATAGTGTTCATTTACGTGACACCATCAAGTGAGAGGCTGTCCCACTGGGGTCAGACGCATTTTGCAGCCGGCTCACTGAGGTACAGACGCTGCGCGGACTTCCATTCGTCTTTCTCCAAACCTTCGACATTCTGGTATGGGTGGCCCTACCATGAGCATTGCTCCCGCCAGTTCAGCTATAGAGGTCATCGGAGCACGCTAGCCTTTCCGCACCGCGACAAGGTTGTAGTCCAAGGGAAGAGCCAAATTGTGAGGGATTAAAAATTGAAGATCCATGAAGGAATGGAATTGTTAGGTATCTAAGAGGTGAATTGAAGTGGAGAGCTGCCGCAAACCATTCTTCGGATTGATGACCCACGTTGATCATGATCATGGGAGAAGGACGCCTCAGTCGCTTAACTGGCCAAAGCACTCGTCTCGATGTTGAGGTGTCCGTGTTGGAGTCTCGATCAAGGCAAATGATTTTTCCCTAGTCGAATTATCGCACTTATGTTACCCTGCAAGTGACTTCGTAAAATGTAATACGTAATTGTCCCTAACCTTGAAAATATCACGGAAACCCTTTTGCTTTCGATACATAGTAGGTGAGTACAATTGAAGAAAAAGGTTTGAACGTTTCAATTTTTCAAGCCCACTATCGCTAATAGGAGGCGGGGTCTGAGGGCGTCACATGCCCGCTTCGCTGTCGGGATCGCGGTCTGTTGGGGAGCGGTGAGGATTTGCTTCGGAGGAGGGCGGGGGAGATGGAGGTTTCCTGGGGACTCAGGCCCCATTCCCACCATTCATCTGTGAATCATGCGCACGCTCACGAGATCGTATACTTTTCCCCTCTCCAACACCGCGTCCTCCAGAGTTCAGGCCTGTTTACGGCCGGCGTCAATTTCAAACGTTAACTTTGAATGATATTCACGTTCATGACTTCAGTGTACGATCGGTCGTCAACGTTCAAGTTCGTTGACAATCGTTGTCCACGGACGGTGGTTGCATCTAGTTGATATTCATGGCAGATAGCGCCTCCATCCACCAATTTTGTTACTACGGTTGATTCCGTTGGTAGCGAATAATGCCACGATAAATACAGATTGTGGGCGAGTAAATGGAGGGTTCTAATTATTGCTTATTATTAACGTAAAAGGGTACCGTATTCATCTATATTTTAGGAATGTGATATTCGTGTGCTGGCGTAAACCTTGAATGTGACGTCGACGTGGTCGTAAACGCCTCCCTAAACTCTATATACTGGTCGGAGTTGAAGTGAACGTTGACGCCAATCGTCATCCGCCCTTTATTCCCCATTCACACCAGCGTGTACGGACCGTAGTATGTACCGTCTTAGGCCGAAAACATTATGTGAACGGGCCTTCGCATCATCGTATCTTGTCGTTCTTAACACTGCTAATTTTCCATGGCTAGGATCGCGGGGGATAGTGCATATCATAGCTAAGTAAATTTGAAAATTTAACATCGGGTTCGGAGCTACATCGGCAGCCTTACGCCTTCACTCGCCTGGCTGTTGCTCTGGGGACAATAATCTCTGCCGAGGACGTCTCTAGTTGGTAAATGCTCAGTGTTTGATTCGATATTTTTTATTCTTCGATGCAATCGGAGAAGGAAGGGGAACAAAATATCGAATGCTCGAAGTTCCGGACGCATTACAAAATACGAGCGAGGCTGACAAGTTGAAAAAACGAACCCAGAGACGCCTATAGTTTTATACTATTATGTATACATTATTATTATATTATAATTTATAGTATGTGGTTCCGTTATTATTTTACATTACATCATTGAATTGTCTATCTATCTACCATGAATACGCTGACGTCAACGGTGTGTGCGTAAGTTGACGGTTGACGTAATACCGCGATATTTAACGCGAGTATTCTAACCAGTGCATTGAAGTCGCGGCTGAAGTCGAAGTTCACGTTGACGTTTTATCGTCAGCCGGCCTTTATAATGTTGTGCCACGCTTGGCAACGCCGTTGGTCGGACCCCGGCGTGAAGAGAGTGAGTGGTCCATGGGATGGGAGGAAGGTTAGTAGTGGCGGTGGTGGCTGCGCGCGGGTCAGGCAGGCGGGTGCGGAGGGGGGTCTGGGGAGCGTATTGCCGTGGTGAATGTGAGTTTGTGTGGGGGAGATGAGGGCGGAGGGAAGGATGCTTTGCGAGGGAGGAAGTGCAAGGGGTGGGGGAGGAGTGTGGGGTCCTCCTTCCTCTCTACCCTCCGCCCTCCTTGGCTGCTCCCTCTTTTACTCCCGCGGCGAAGCAATCCGCTCCCGCTCGTCACCAAAAGCTCCTCCCCCCTTTTGCATCTTTCTTCTCCCTGAAGGTCTCTACACTATTATCTGTTTTTCCCCCACGATTCGCATGTAGAACAGATACCAGCGACAAAATAACAGATATACAGCGTCGAGCAGATTGACCTAAGAATTCATTCTTCCCGCGCACCATTCACGACTAAAACAAAAGTAGATGTAAGTATGTACTATGCACCACGGCATACCTCACTTATTCTCTTTGAATTTCCGCGTTTCTTCTCTTAGGTCCTTTTTCTAATTCGCTCTCGTTGACCGGTTATTATGGTGAGGCGACGGAAAACTTTGGTCATTTGCGCCATTGTGGATTGGTGGGCAGGTTAATAAGGAAAGATTATGTGGGGAATCGGGAAAGGGTGGATAGAAACGAGGTGTCATCGGCGTTAGCCTACTCTTAATAGAAGTAACTACGGGCTCAGCATTTGGCTCCATCCGAACGGACAGTGGGATGCACTTAAAAGTGCTCTCCCCTTAGCACCCCAGTAGAGGTCGGGAAATCATTTGAAAAATATCTGCCGCTGTCGGAATTCGAACCCTTGCCCTTTGAATGGGAAGTCGGTACTCTAGCCATATCACCAACACCATCCCTTTCTCTGTTGGTCATGTCTTGTCTCTGATCTACCCCTTTATCTGTGATTTGCACGGGCTAGCCTGCCTCTCCATCTCCTATGCGCTCGGATGAAATAAGACCTTCATTTTGTCGCACCAGGTTAATTATGACGCTGTGCTATGACATCTCATTTGAAAAAGTTTTTACACGTTTAGAAGCGGTATTTTAGAAGGCTGCGGTATTATAGTAGGGAGAAGACCTTTTAATATACTAAAGGATTATTTATACTATGCATGTACTCAGACAGAACTCCGTCCGTGGGAGAGGACAGAGAGCAGGCATTATAGTAGGGAGAAGACCTTTTAATATACTAAAGGATTATTTATACTATGCATGTACTCAGACAGAACTCCGTCCGTGGGAGAGGACAGAGAGCAGGCCTGGTCTTCTCACATAAGCCTTCTGCTCCTATCCTTATTGGCCTGGTTATACGAGGCATATGCTGCTGCGAGTAGATGCGCGAACGGATTTCTCTTCCAAAACAGCGCGAATATATGTTCAGAAGGTAGCCTCTGATATAAGTCTTGTTATTCTCTCTCACAATTTTATCTTCATGCATCTACTCATTGTTCATGTTAAACAAGCCTAATGCTCCCCCTCGCAGTTTGAGGCTTTTATTCGTGTGGGGCAGGCGTGAATTACATGATTGTGTTTCGCTCCTCCGTCACTGAAGGTTCCCCCTTTCCATTCCGTATCCAAGCTTTCTTTCTTTTGGTCTCGGTGTCTCTCAGATCTTTTATCCGTATCTTTGCTTTGGTCTCCCATGCCCCGCCGTGTCCCTTACACTCCCTCCTTCCAATTCAGCTTCCCCCAGCCCTTGGAACCTCCGTCGTCCCCTGCTCCAATGGCTCTTTATCCCTCTTCCATCGCCTTCAAATGTTTCAGTGTTAGCCTCCGTATGCTCGCCCCTCTCTCATTTCGAGTGTTTCGTCCCAGCATGTTTTGCTTTTTTCCTTCTTCCTACACGGAGTCCTTAAGCGTCCTTACACTGAGTAGGTAGCATTTGTACGATTGGGGTCCACCAGTTTATATGGGCTAATATCCGCTGGTGGCTAATCTCTTAGTGGACTAAGTCGGGATTTGTTCGGAAACCCTACGGTTTGGGTCGTCTGATACGAGGCTGTAACTTATTTTTTGGGATTTCAAACATCCTCGACGTGTCGTCCAAGGTGAAACTCAATCGCTTTCCTCTGTCCCCTTGCCCTTATTTTTGGTTTATTGTAGTTCGGTAGGTCATAGATTATTTCCAACGGTATTAGATATGAGTGCTCTTCTGGTAAAGTTTATCCGTGGCGAAACTTCTCAGACATTCTCGTTCGCCTAGGAATCCGCTGAAAATGTTTGTTCCAAAATTTTGTTTTGCGAGCAATAAATGAAATATTTCTTTTCTGGACTTTTTGGAAGATAGCCGATAACATTAGTTGAGGCATGTCATATTTGGGAGCCGAGTGTCTGAGAACTGCTGAAATAAGTAAAGTAACGAAGTCTGTGAAGGAAATTTTGTGCAGTTGAATTTTAATGGAATTTGTCTTTATCTTAACTTCAAGATTCTCTAAGAACTATCTTGCGATCGTGGACCAACAGTAGTTCATTTAAAAATCCCGTTTATTTGATGTGAGAACAGTTCGCTCGTGTTTCCCCTTTGTATCCATGCTTTTAGAGTCAGTTGCTATGGAGGCAACTACGATTCTCGCAAAACGTTTTGTTAATTCAGTAGAAAGATATCAGATTCGATTCCCATTTCATTATTTTGCCCATATCTGGTCATACCCTCAAGTATATTGGATCACTTTTCCGGGGTCCCAGCGATGCTCCCTGCCGTTCTATAACAAGAAAATCCCTAGTTTCTAGCCTCCGTACTCCACCGATCACATTACCCTGACGCTGTTTTCCCGAACGACATGTGCATAGCAGCTGTCTCTTCCAGGCACTTCGAGGACCTTTTCGAATCCGCTATTTGTATCGCCGCCGCGATTGTGAAAGGTTCCGTGCGATACAGGGATCTGTTCTCCCTTCTCTCCCAACGCACAACTCACTCACAGCTTCCACTTTCCTCTTTTCTCCCTCTCCCACATCGCTGGCTCCCTCCCTCGGCAGTTTAGGGCGTGGATCGGCCCGTAGAAGTCGGGTCTCCCACCGCGGTGGGATTTGGGGAATCCGAAGAGTAGGGAGGCTCAGGTAGTGTGGCTCCAGCAATCCCGCGGCAGCTCTCTCTTTGCTTTCGCCCGTTCCGTTGAGGCTTTGAGCTTTCATATTTGCTTTATCGAATATCACCTCGTGGCCCGGCCGCTGTAACTGTTCGTGTTCCCGCCGGTACTCAAGAAAAACTTCCGTCGAGGTGTATTTACGTCCGGCCCAAGTTGGGCTGATGGCCTCCGGCATCGAAATTCGGAAGTGAATTTTTCAGGTGGTGGTGGGGGATGTGGGCACTCCTGAAATCCTCTTCGACTTTATTGACCCGCCTAATTTATTTTATTAAATTCGTGTAAGAGAGTTGAAAGTTGTTGGAGACGCTCATCTCTGGACTCGGCTGTCAGTTTGTTCGACCATTATCTAGTTTACCTAAGTATTAAAATTCCTTAATCGCATATGAACATTGGAAATCACGTATTTGTTGCACGTTGTGAGCTTGTCACTGTAAACGTGACGATACGGAGGAAGGTGGTTTCATTTTTGTCATGTATAAATACTTTTGGAGGCAGGTAAGATATTGAGTTTTCCCTTTGACAACTTTTACATCTAATTACTTACAGTTTGGTCAGTGTAATCTCCAGTACAAATGCGTATGGTTTTTTCGTCGTTGTGTTATCTTTTATTATTATGTTACTGTAATTTAATGACATGTTTTCCTAGTGAATCTTGCTTCTGCCTCTATACAATTGGTGGATTAGCTTACTAGATTGCCTAGCAAGCAAATGAATGTGCTGACCTGGGTATCTTTCTCGGTAACAACACTTCGTTGGAATACCCCTTCAATGTATGCTTTTTAAGAATCACTCGGTATATGCTTTTTCTTTCATATATTCCGTTTTCTTATTAACTCAACTTAGTCATGGATCCTGTTTTCATTCAGTCTTGTAAGAAGCGCCTCGTTGCAATATATGTTCCGCCGAGTTTTAAATTTACTCTTTCTGGTAACGTTGTTTCGTAAGTTATCTTTATGTATCAAGCGGAGCATTTGTTAATACACTTGGGAGGGAGCGCACTCGATAAATGCAAAACTGAAGCTCTATTACTTATTTACCCGATGCATCCCTCAAAATGTATTCCCGTATTTATACTTTTCCTCCTTTTGCAAGCCCTTTTGGGATAAAACTAATTCACTTTAAGTCTACCCCTCGTCCATGCCATAGCCCTTAAATATAAACTGCCTGAAGTTACTACTATCATGTTGCGGTAGACCTCTGTTTATCTCTCCGCGAACTCCGGGTCGAATTGGCTCTACGACACAGGAAGTATAGAGAACCTTTTGAGATAAATAATTCACCCATCTCCGTCGAATTTATGCGTTTGCGGTTTCCATGCGGGAATTGATATACTCGTCGGCCGGAGATAGTGCTTATCTCCAAGAGTCGGCCTTGATATCTTGTATTTCTCCCGTTGATAATGGTTTGGTGATTTGATTTGTCCATTTCATTTTCTTTGATGATTGTAGAGTCATATTTTTCCTTTTGGTTTCATTTCGGTCTACCTACTGATCGAACTATTAAAATGCATTAGACTTGTATTGATATGCATTAGAGGGGCTTTTTCTCATTTCTGAATTAGCAGCCCTCCCGAATGTTAATTCTGTAATTGAAATTTGGCCCATGTCTATCAGCGCTGAGGTTGGTATACACCAGAAATATTATTAGGGACGTTAAAATGAAGACTTGCGAAGAAATTTATAACGATTACCTGAGAGTCCAATGGAAAGCCAGTATTCAGATTGATGGCTGTTGATTACATTTTATGCTCTGTACGCAGATAGTAGAGATGAAACCTAGGCTTTTTTTCAATCAAGATTCATACTCAAACTTTCCAAAATTAATATTTATTCACTAGCATACCTGCTGCCTGCTATGCAGGCAGTCTCTGTATCTGGTGTGCTCTTGAGGTGAACTTGGTGTTTTTCCTGTGTTTTGCACTACTCAAGTGGAAGCAGTGGGAAATGTGGTTAAATGAGTTTATATGTTTCCTAAAAATGAAAACACATTGAGAATAGTTTTTGAAACATAAGTAAACATTTTGGAGTAAAAAAAGTCATAATATTCATTTTTCTGTGCAATGCTCACTGTAGTTGACTGAGGAGAGTACTATTTTTGAGATACAGTCACTCCGACGAATGGTTAGTCGTAGCTTAAAAGATGAGGGCAAAAATTCCGCCTTCTATCACACAGAGAGCTTAGGCATTTTTGCACATTGCATTGTTTTAGGTGCCCCACTGGTAATTTTACTTCCCTAAAACAGCAAGCACGGGAGCAATATTTGACATTTATTAACAAAGACGTAATGAATTATCTTCAAGGTCAGCTTCTCGCACATCATATAGCATTCGTAATGGTATAAGTAATACTTCTAAACTTTCGACGTGAAGTTTTTACGAATATTGAGACAGAGGCACACGCAAATATATTGAAGCATTTACGACCTTTGGTATTTATCCAGGCAATTTAATGCAAGGAAAAATCTAGAGGTTCATTTCACTTACGCTAGCTAATCGTATATCTTATGCAATAAAACCAAATCAAGGGAACGGCAATATAAAAACACTTATTTGAGTATATTAACGTTGAGTTTACAGAAATTTGACACGAACCTTATTGTTTTGGAGTGGCATATATTTAAACATTCACCCGGATGATTTCTAAATATCTTCACTAATTAACTTCATTCGCGTCAATGTAACTATATATCAAGGGAAATAAAAGAAATGAAAATAAAGTAAAACAGATATCGTAGTGCAATCAACATTTCTCTAAAGACTTCGGAAGATGACAGTTTAGCTGTCGAAATATCAAAAAAACGTGTGAGTTATCTATTTTTTTGTGTGCCTATATCTTTTTTAGCTTGTCACGCCTGTGACACCTCAGTTGATTTTTATTTTCACCACGAGTTATTTCTCATCGATTGACTATATATATATATATATATATATATATATATATGGGGCATTCTCTGATCATCGGAGACCCACCCCAAGCCAAAATTCCTCTCATCCAAATTAAACAAATTTAGGCTTAAATTGAAGCTCATAATGTCTACTTTTCAGATTCGTATGGTGATTTTTGAAAATCAAAGATGGCCGACCAATATGGCTGCCATTAGCCAATTCACTACCTAAAATTTAGCGAAAAACGATAAAAAACAGTGCATTATAATTGAAATAAGAGTCACTCATGCACCAAACAACATGTTCAAACAGTACTGGATCCACTCACGCTGATACAAGATGACGGACACAAGATGGCTCCTGCAAATTATTAAGTGACGTCATCTTCGGTTCGATACTATTTTTAAAATTAAAAAATTACCGGATTTAGATTAAATTCGGTATACCGGGGTTTTTCGGGTGGGTGATGAAGAATCAGACTTCAGATTTTCAGAATATAAATATATATATATATATATATATCTTCCAGGAGAATCATTCGGGTGATAAATATACAATATGCCAAGAGGGTGGCCGATAAAAATATATAAACGGAAAAAAGAACACTCACAATTTAAAACTTCCGATATTTCCGAAATATCGGAAGTTTTAAATTGTTAATGTTCTTTTTTCCGTTTATATATATGTTCCCCAGCCCCTGTCAAGTGTTTTTATTGTTGTGGCCTATTGGCGAAATTTTCGTTTTGTGTATATATATATATATATATATATATATATATATATATATATATATATACACACACAAAACGAAAATTTCGCCAATAGGCCACAACAATAAAAACACTTGACAGGGGGTGGGGAAAGAAAAGTAAAAAGAGAGAGAGGACTCTCTCTCTTTTTACTTTTCCCCACCCCCTGTCAAGTGTTTTTATTATATATTGTTATATATATATATATATATATATATATATATATATATATATATATATATATATATATATATATATATATATATATATATATATACAGTATGCCAAGAGGGTGGCCGATTAAAAATATGAACACGGAAAAAAGAACACTTACACATTTTATGTGTAAGTGTTCTTTTTTCCGTGTGTATATTTTTAATCGGCCACCCTCTTGGCATACTGTATATTTATCACCCGAGTGATTTTCCTGGAAGTTTTATATATATATATATATATATATCAGAACGTATAGTGTGAGTGTTCTTTTTTGTGTTTCTATATTTAATTCCGCCCCACCTGTGGCAAAGTTTATTTAAATTATCGCGTGTGTGATTTTCCACGAACTCGTGTATACATATATATATATATATATATATATATATATATATATATATATATATATATATAATAGTGCCCTTTTTGCGTGTTTCTGTGTTTATATGTATATATATATATATATATATATATATATATACATACATATATATATATATATATATTTATATATATATATTATATATATATATATATATATATTCATGGATTAGTTGTTGAATGCTAACTCTAATTATTAAAATGTTCTATGAATCTTCTACTCTTTCCACTTGCCTATGTTGGATACTTCTGCGATGTAAATAATATTTAAAAACATTATTTTTTTCAGTGAATCTTTTCATTACATTATTACTCAGCATCTTGAACTGACCCTATGCGTCGTGACCTGTAGTTCATCACTATTTTCGCGGTGCACCACCAGCATCTGGTCGCTGGTGTTTCACTCCATATATTTTTTGTGCAATAGCTTTTCATCGAAAACCATTTTGCTTGCCAGGTCGTGTGGAGGTGAACTCGCTGAATGAATCCGGAGCGACTCGGATGTCGACCCGCGGTCCATCGGCCACGCCGCTTGCGCCTTCATTGTTTTCGTCTTTTGCTCTTGCTTTGTTTTTCGTTTCCCGCGACGGCATGGTCGTCGAATGTGTTTTGCGCCGTCGTGACGTGGGCGCGCGTGTCTCTTTCGCGTCCGTATCTTTCTCTCTCTCTTTCGAGTCTCCACGGCAGCCTCCCGACGTTTCTCCTCTCTCTCTCTCCTTTAATGTGTGAGCCGGAAAGGGGGTTTCCCGACCCCCGGGAAGAAAACCACGCGAATTGGAGGCGGTCGCCATGGCAACGGAGCGAGCTTCTCGAAAATATCCGACTCCCTTTCAACCCCCCCCCCCCCCCGTGGGTTAACCTTGCCCCCCCCGCACCCCTCCTCTTTCCCCTAGGCGCGCATTCCTCACGTCCCTTAAATTAATTTTTTATTCCCTTTTTCACTGGCTTAGCGCGCTCTAGTAGTTTGTGTGTGTACGAGTTTCTGTATGCGTATGTATGTGAATACTAGAGTGGGTCTAGCGGTTTCCACGTGAACTTGTGATTTTATGTTACTTGTTTACCGATAACGTGGTGAAGGGAGTGGTGTATACGGTAGCGGAGAGTTAGACCCCATTGTCGGTAATAGAAATAGTTCTGAGTTGGTGAACTAGTCGGAGTTAGTTACCCATATGTGTTGGTTGAGCAAACATGTCATCCTCGTTCGATTTTATTTCTAATGAACCTTTTATTACGTTATATGAAGCGATTAACTCGGCTTCCTTGCTTGAGATAGAGAACCTAGTATTTACTCAGTGGAAAATTACTTACAGTTTAACCAGAAGAATTTTAGCTCATTCGAAATTCCCCGCAAGTATTCAATAAAAGTTTATTATTTCCATGTCTACCTGGAGACCACTAGACTTCTTGATCAGAAAGACGAATAAGTTGTACTTCATGGATATATATTTTCTTATGGCAAAACATATTCTTTGTACTAATTCATCGTTTAGCCACATTGGAATAGGTAATCAGTCTGGTTATACGTCTACATGGTGAACGGAAATGATTGATTGCAAACTTCAACGACTCAGGGTCTAATATGTGGTCTAAATCTCTTCTCTGTTCTACTTTTCTCTGATGATGAACCCCATAAAGATTTTCATTGCTGACCCTCTCCTATCGATATAAGCTGCAGGGTAAATTCCTTGCGTATCGACTTAATGTAATCCATGCTTCCTCGGTAGATAAGTACTACTTAGTTGAAGAATCTGGTGTTCTTGACTCCATCGTCGTTTTTAATTTGCCATTGTCTGTACATTATATTCGTTGATCCAAGAAGAGAATAGATGGAACCATTAGGTAAGATATCAAAGGGGAAAATATAGACATTCAAAGCCGCAATCAGCCATGTTGAATGGATCATTTTTTCAATTAAAACACCGAAAATTGTAATAAATCAAATAAATAAAGAAATATTGAAATAAATATTAGGGGTGGAATTGTTGCATTATCGTAATGGTTTTTCCATAAAAATGCAAAATAGAAATTATTTCCAGAAAAAAAGTACTTTTTTATAAACAATAAGGATAAATTGCGCGTGACAGCCATTTATGATGGTTCGTTTAAAAAAAGGCTTCACTCAATTGTGTCAAGGCGCTATCTACTCTTTCTTTCATCAATGGTTCGCGCGAATTGCTTTCTCGCCTCGCCTCTGCATGTGTCTCGTGTCAGTGTCCCTCTCTTCCCGTTTCCCGTTCCTCCCGATTCCCTCCTGTTCCTCTCCTCGCAATCATCGCCCATCTCGCCGCCGAGCAGTCACTCCCATTATTCGCTTACCACTGCCGTGCGTTCATCCCGCGACCCCACTACTCCCCCCCGCCCCCCGCTGCTCCCCCCCCCCCACTGCTCCCCCCCCCACCCCACTGCTCCCCCCCCTGCCGTATCCGACGCGGCGCGCTCCGCTCTCGGACTAATTTCGCCCCAACAATCGCGGGCGGGCGAGACTTTTCGAATAAAAATAAATGAGAGCCGCCCGTCGGAACAATGCGCCTTCGCAATAATCAATTAGCCCTGTCCATTCTCACTATTTTCCACCTCTCCTGACTATTCCGTTCAGTGAAATGGGGATGCTCTGATTCACTTTTCGGAGTTTTATGAAAAGAAAAG
Organism: Pyrrhosoma nymphula; assembly: GCA_963573305.1. Lineage (NCBI taxonomy): Eukaryota > Metazoa > Arthropoda > Insecta > Odonata > Coenagrionidae > Pyrrhosoma > Pyrrhosoma nymphula. The sequence goes on from OY754336.1 coordinate 8,786,384, forward strand.
AGACATAAAAATGCACGGGTAGTCAATTTGGAAATTCGTAGCAATAGTTAAATATTGTGAAAAAAATATTTTTAATAAATTCAACAGATTCAGGCGAGATATGGTGGAAGTTCTTCATAATATAAGAGAAACAATTGCACTTTTCCACGAATTGCTTAAATGCGTACAATGCGTTTCGGCTCACAGAGCCATCATCGGGTACAAGGCTCTTGTGCCTGATGATTGCTCTGTGAGCCGAAACGCGTTGTACGCATTAAAGCAATTTGTGGAAAAGTGCAATTTTTTCTCTTACATTAAAAATATTTTGTTAAATAACCCTCATTAACTTCAATAATTCATTTTAATAATGATGCAAAGTATCTCCTGCAGCGGATAACTTTGCGTCACATTTTCATTTCCTATTTTGTTTAATGGAGAGAAGAAGATGTTGCAACGGTAGCCTATAACGCCTTCATATTTTAATTTTGTGGGCCTCAAGGTGTGGTTTAGTGGTGCAAATCAGACAGACTGAGATACGATTCTTACAACATTCAGTATTCTGCTCTTATCTATTACAACGAAGCACATTCTGATGCATGCAATTGCCTCTCTGACCCGCGGAGGACAATAAAACGTTCGTTTTTAATTTGATGCGAACTATCCCGTCAGGGTGCACATTTTCCCCATGTTGCGGTATCTCCTCTTCATCCTCCTCCACATCTTCCCCCTGTCTGTACCCTCTGTTGATTCGAGGGTTTGGAGTTTCTCCATCTCTCGCCGTGACTTCGCTCGCTCTCCGTCTCCTTTAACGTGTCGCCGATGACGAAGACGTGGAATTTTTTCTCATCGCGTTTAATTGGGTGCAGACGGTGTGAAGCACTTTGGGGGGCGTTGACGTTATATGGGATTCCCCGCCACTGGGTGGAATATATACTTCTGTAGTGGGAAGCGAAGGAGTATGGAGCGAACACGGCAGTGGCCTCGCAGTGAGAAGTCGATTGCCGTGTCCTCTTCTATGGGATCTGTGGGATTGGACCGAGGCCTGCTCTTGTTGTGGCGTGAATGTGTCGCTCCGTGACATTGCTTGAATCTTAAGTTGCGCCTTCAGGACGACATTTTATCGTTAAGTTGACGTCATTCGCCGCGGTTTACTCGTAGACTATTAATCGCGAGTCTTAAAAATATTCATTGCCTTCGAAAATATCCTTACGAATGCTTTATTTCACTTCACAGCGAACAACATTTTTAATATTTTATAAGAACAAGGAGTATAAGGCGGGTGTATTTAGTGTTGGTTATATGCTATTAGTGCTGTTAATATATTATCATCGGAATAAGTTCGCAAGGTAATGTTAATTTATAGTGAAAAATCAGTTGATAAATGTTTTTGTTTCATTTCCTTTTTGTAACTTTTAATCTAAACTTTTCTTAAAAATCAAATTTAATGTTCTGTATCTAACAACGACAACAATATAATATATGTAAACAAACTACTACACCTGACGATGCCATAAAATTGGTGAAACGCATAGTGTGTTTAAAAAATAAAAAGTGTAGAAAAGTACAAAACTTCATTATAGTGAATATTAAAAGTTTCTACAAAGTAGAGGCTGAAGCTGTGAATTGTATTCAGTTGGTAACATTGTTTTTTTTTTCACTGCTACCGCTTGACGTCTGTTAATCCTCATCGCTCCTGCATTTATTTTATTGAGACTTGTTTGGTTGCTTTGATTAATCAGCATTGTATATTAACGTCAGAATGCTTATCTTGTAATAAAATTTACGGGATTATAGCTATCGCTTGGGCTTAATAAGTCGATAAGCGCTAAAGACAATACTCCTTGTTCGTTCATAGTAAGATTACCTCTTTCGGAATTGACGTTGGTTTGATTTTCGGTGACATGTTATTTTCTTATTGAATAATATATTACTCTTCTGCTACTCCTTATTTCCTCAAGCAGATATGACATCACCATAAAATCTCCAATCTCTCAACTCGGATTAAAGGATGCTGCTTAGAACTGCATTATTTTGAGCTATTTTTTATTTAAATGTTTTTTTCGAAATGTTGCTGTTATATGTAGCTTTAACATTGGGAATTGTTTTGCTGTAATTCCCTTAAGAGTATGTAATATTGTCAGAAATACTGTTCAGCGGTATGAATGATTGAAAATGATGTGACTGCCTCTGGCGGCCTTCAAACGACTGTTCTCAAACTTAAAGGGGGAAATTGCCGCCCCCCCCCTCCCCCCCCCGAGATATGGTTCTGGATCCGCCACTGGTGTGGTTGAGCCCTCAAGTATCGTAATTGCAATAGGTACATACACATTGATTTACCGGTTATTTCATTTTTTATTATTGCATCATTCTCCTTGTATGTACCACTTATGGCGTCTATGTTTCGTTACGACTAATTTAGGAATTTATATTTGCGAACTTACGAACGGCAAGGTTCGCAATGAAAATATCCATTTGTAAACCGATGATTCCTCCATTGTTACATCATCATTTTTTTTGGAGATGGCGGATGAAAAGAACTGGATAACCCAGTTAAAACGTCTGGGCTTCGTTAGCATGCTTGAGAAAAAAAATAAGTCGCTCAGCCATTGGTGTGATTTTTCTGTCGCGTTTGATTCCCGACGGGCTCACGACTTCTCGTGTTATTGTCTATCTGGGGCTCGCATCGCTATTGGGATCGTGGGGCTCAATTGTTCCGCTTGCCTCTCGCACGCGAACCCCTGCGGAGTCAGTCGCCCCTTGGGGCAGGTAAGACACCTTCCTTCGTGGCATGGGCGCCGAGTCGGCCCGGCAGACCGCCCGAGCAATAGCGCATTCGTTGATGTATTCAAGCAACTGGCGTCTCCGTGGCGCTTTCCAAGTTGACTGGAATCAAGTCTTCGAGGACAGGCGTCCTCATGACTTGCGCTGCTTTCACACTCGCGTAGTCAAATATGTTGTAACGCCCTTCTCTATCGATCTGAATTTACGTTTTGGAGATTAAATATTTAGATAAGGCCCCCTTGCTGGTCCGCACGGAGAGGGGCTCGGCCACCACCTCCCAGTCAGTCAAAATTAATCCGCTGCGGTTAATGTGGTCGATGTTCCATTCTCTCCCGTGTTCTTCGGGGATTAAATGCCGCGCCGGTGGAATATTATGAATGGAAGAAGATACATTGTAGTTGCCTTAACGGATGATTCGTCTTGGTGACGTCATTATGTAGCTCTTTTGAACCTATTTGATGAAGAGGAAAGTTGAATGTGTGGCATTCATGGAGAAAACGTATATCCGGATGAGCTCTGACTAGAACCCTGATGAACCCCATAGTATTGCGCTGCTGTTAATTAGTAAGCCTGTGTGAATTTCTCTACAAATGTTGCTATGGTGACAAGATCGGCATTACTTTCTTGGAAGTTTACCACTGTAAATACCCATGATTTTTAAAGTGGGTTTACCCCCGTGGAACTTGGCGTCATACGCACTATTGTCAGTACTTGTGCTATATGGTCGAGAAGTCTAAGGTATGCACGGCTGCTCAGTGGCGCCTTAGTCTGGACTTCAAAGTACTCTCTTCAATTGAGTGCAATTAGAATTTTTAAGATAGTTTTACCTACTTCGGGAATCGAATCAGGGCCCTCAGATCGGGAAGCCTGTTCACTCCCCACCGCGCTAATCCAACAGCCGGCAAGATCTACGCTCATCAATTCGACGAGTAAATCCGGTTAATTCCCGGGCGATTCACCCGGCCGAAACAAAACACGGGAACTTGGCGCAATATACTCGATCCCCGATGTCGGCGCGGGCATTCGATTCGGTTCGTGTGAAAGCAGACCCGTTTGCGGGCCGCTCTCGCGATCGATATGGGCACGCCATCGGGGGAGGCGGGCGACCCCCCCCCCATTGACTGCCTACCCCGGCCCATTCCCACGTCTCCTCTACCCCCTCCCCCCTTGTGCTTCGTGTGGTTTTCACCCTTGGGCCGCCACCGGCACCATCAGACCCCCACCCCCCACAATACCATCGGACCGTACTCCACCCCCCAAACCATCTTCCGCTGCCCGTGCACGCGACCACTTAACCCCAACACTGCAGCATTTCAATCCCCTCGCACACTTCCCGCTCGCTTCTGTCGGGGAAGGATTCAAACTATGTAAGTGCCCGAACCCCTTGCTCCGGCCAATTCTTTGGAGTTCTCTCCTCCCTTGTGCACAGCTCTTCTCATCCCGTGCGTGAAATGCGTACGAGACCATCAACGGCATATTTCCCGGAGGCGTCAGGGTGACTACGGCCATGGGTTGCCGTAAAAGATAGGTAAAATTTAAGGGCATAACCAGATCGTTATTTCTTAAAAGTGACAAATATGTGTTTTGTACTTATAATTTGCATCTTCAAACACAAAATTAAGTATAATTAGCCAACTTGTTACTTTACATAATAAAATATACTGATCGCTATAATATCTATCAGAACTCCTTTAGTATGTGCTAAAACTCAGGGTAATCCCGATTTTTCCGGACATGTGGCAACCCCTCCTGGCCTTAAGTAAAGCCGTTTGAAAAATTTGGAATATCGCTTTACGAGGTGTCCCTGGGGAGCAGTGATGAAAATTTTAGTCTTATTGCTTGGTTGGTTATTTGTGGAGGAGACCGATGACTGAGGTGTAATTTGCGCTATTGAGGATGGGTGGGTGGGTTGGTAAGAGAAGGATTAATTGTAGAGTGGAGAAAAGAGTGGTGAGAAACTCTACGTCGGCGTTAAGAGTTCTTAGCGAAATGCGTCAAGGGATTCAAAGTTTCCACAACGAACGGAGAGGTAAAGTCGAAGTCCACATAGTGCTCAAACGGGGATCGAGATTCCGTTGACTAATCTCCGGCGCTGCCGGTATTCGACACCAAGTCCTCAGGATGAGAAATTAGTATTTTTGTGCTTGAAATCAATTTAATATTTATGAAAAACTGATAGAGAAGGCGAATTCATCCAGAAATGTAGTGGCTACTATATGCCCATCCGCCTTATTTTTTTATTACTAACGATTTACTTCCATAATTGAAGTCAAAATACGGTAATTCAAAGTCAAAAGGTCCGAAGGGCGCTCCTCGGGCTGGAAAAAGTATAGATTAACATTTATATTTGTCTAATAATCTATATTCTTAGTTACTGATATCAACATTTCAATGTCATATTAGGCATGCTATGACATAAATCAGTAATTTTCAAGTGGCTTGAGCAAAATGATGGAATTTCTCATTTGTTTTGATTAACACAGTCAGAGGAAGAACCCGTTTAGCCCCCGCTGCAGCGTTTGAATCTCCTTTCCGCAACCCCTCCTTCGCGCTTTAGCCGGCGCACCGACCCCTCTTGGCGTACCCGACACCCTGGTGTTCCAACTTTTTCCCTCTCTTTCGGAAAAAAAACAAGCATACACGAGATCCATGTACAGCGTAATACCCCGAGGCGTAAAAGGTTACCTTTTTTTATCCATCCCACCAAGCTATTTCTCCTCCCAGTCGATTTTCATTTCAGCCCCCCTTGATGAATTGAAATGGTCTCGTGTTATTATTCCGTGGATCGCGTCTTCGCCAATCTCGAGTTCTTTCTCCTCCCCACTACGATCTGAACTATCCGTGATATCCCCTTCATTACACGTAGCTGTTTGTTTTAAGTTATGCACCATTCACTTCACGCTCTCATTGTCAGTTTGCTCTTCTTCCACTGGAATGTGGGCCGATTTATTGTGACAGAAAGGGAGAGTAGTCGTTGTAGACATGGGTTTTTACGACCTCCAGCTTCTAAGGTTGTATCACACCATCTAACCAAAGAATGTATTCGTAAGACAAACAGAGCATCATTGCCCGAGGTGGAATTTGTACCTGCGGACTTAAGGTTGTTAAGTCAGGCGAGTTATCAACTTGGCTTCCACAACCGACTTAGCCCAGGCATCAGGGAGTTTTAGCTGTGCAATTGTGATGGAGTGATGATTTTGGTAAATTTATGTATTTTGGTCTGCTAAACACGAATCTGAGGTTTTCCAACAAAATTTCTGACTGGGAAGCCATTTTTTCATGTAAATAACGAAAAATTTCGACTTTTTCTGTTTTTTCTATGAAATATTTTTTGGCTGAAGTGATGACGACTGTTTCAGTTATAGCATATTTGAAATTAAGATAATATTTCCTACGAAATCGATTCCATTCATTTTTTGTCCGAGGAACGAAAAGCGAACAAAATGAAGTTTGAAAATCAGTCTTTAAACTGCTTCCCCTCCTTGCCGCCCTTCTCGACCCTATTGCTAGCGCGGCGTAAAAGGAATGTGACTCGGAGTATGATCTAAAGATATGCCGGACGACTTTACGGGTCAACTAACATCAAAATATTACACGCTTTAATGCAAGAGAGGTGATTAATAAAAAATAATAACAATTATAATATTATTATAATAAAAATATTAAACATTTTATGAAAATCTCGAAAATGTTCGACTTTTTGCTACTTTTCGACGTGAATTAAGGCAAAATCAATTGAAATGTTGAACGAAACAAAATATCCTACAAAATGACGGTATTCAGTGTTTTTAGAAGAATACCTCGGGAAGTAATATGACGGCACATTCAATTATAGCCTTACCACATTTGTCTCTATGAGGTAGCAAAAGTAGCTCTAGCTAAAGCATTCCCTGATAATTCTCTTTTGATTAATTTTGGATTTAAATTAAAGGTCAATAGCTTTGTTCGCCGCATATATAAAGCTTGAAAACTGAACAGATATGGAGTATGAATGAAGCACAATAATTTTATAATTTATAATTTTATAAACATACAGTTTATAAGTGTATTATTGCAACTTTGATTCGGCCTTCGTTTCATAATCCTTTCGCTTATCAGGTCCTTTTCCAGCAGTAAGCTTTGTGGGGTAGTGCGACTCCTGTTGTTCGCTGCGGAGCTCCGATTGAGTAGGAAGTCGCATGAGTCCTCAACAACCGCCTAAAAGATCATTAGTTAAATAGCATTTACTTGAAAATTTTCAAAGCTGAGAAGTTCAATTTAAGATGATGATGAAAATCAATGTTAAAAATTGTTACCTGCTGAAATCACTTCAGTCGTCGTCGTTTTGAAGTAGTCCGGGTTTCATAATCCTTACATTCATCAGATTCGTCTTCTTCATGTTGTTCATCCTTCTCAGTAGATAGCTCCTTCATTACAGATTTTTCTTCAGAAGTAATTAGAATAGAGTAGCCCAGCTCTTCCACGTCGTTGTGGAACTCCACTACTAATGGTGGCTGGTCGAAATATTCATCACCAAAAGCGTCATCCTCCTCATTCTTATCTTGTTTGCAGCCATTGTCACAAGCACCATTGCAGTGAGCACACAGTATAGAGCGAATCAAACCAGCCTTGCGGCAACCACAGGCCCCCAGACATCCCTTCTTGCATTTACAAGATATTAGTTTTATAACTGAGTTTGGTGCTGGTTGTTGAAGCGTAGAGATTGGAACGAGTCCTAAGATCCTTTTTGCCTTCCCCAGTCAATTGGTTCTTTTGTAATCCAAGCCACTGCCGAATTTGATGGTATGATCGGTAAGAATGTTGTTTTGCTGCTTCTCGAGGGAGGTAGAGAGGCAATGTTCGATTTTGTAGTTAATGCAGATTTTATAATGCATTTGTACCTCCAGTTATTAAGTGTGCTTTTAGTCGTATCTTCACAATCATAGAGTGACAACAAGAACTTCTCACCTGCACTATCAACCATTTGACGAGTAGCATCTGATTTTTTGAAGACCTGAGCAACATCAGCAAAATATGGATTGTTCATAAGTGTTTAAATAAACTTCATCTTTCCTTGCCCATAAGGAGCTGAAGTCGTATCGCAGCCGCTAAAAGCATGAATGAAAAGTATATTTTGTGCAATTGTGCTATCGGTCAGGGCACTACTACTCGTATAAAACTGGTGAGGTGCTTTTCCTTTCCCTGGTCTCATGAAATGAAGCTTTGAGGACGAAAACATGGCTGTCATGAGAACGAGTAGATCGATATCTTCACCCACTTACAACATAAGCATGATTTGCTACCAAAGCTACTGCAGTTTGAGCAACGAGTGTGTCTGCATCTTCTTTTGCCAGTTTGCAGCTTACAAGGGCAGACTCAGATTTTCCCATGAGCATTTTAATCAGTCTTTTCTTGTTCTTGGGGTTTGCCAAGAAGTTTTCTTGAGAAAGAGTTGGTATTAAATCTTCCGTGATAATTAAATCGGCGGAATAATATTTCCGAGATCTTCTATTCCTTTCGGACTGCTTTTTACCTCCATCACTGGTCTCCTCTGGATAACCATCAAACACGACTACTGCGGTAGAGTTTGTAACTAGAGCTAACGTAGGTTTTTACTACTAAATTTTTTCAATCAATTCAGTGAGGGAAAATTGGGATTCATCGTAATTCTCCTCAATATAATCATAAATGTAATGAATGGCATTTTCAATATCATCTGCATTAGGTCCACTTTTCTTACCTGTAGTGCTTCGAACACGGCAAAAATAAATTTATGCACATATTATGGTACTGCGCATCTGCTGCAACTACATCCGAAACATTGCTGATGCGAGTGATAACTGCGGCACCCCACTCATATTCTCTCTTACCAGCGTTCTCCAGGATTGATACTCTTGTTTCTATCTGACGAACACAGTAAGCTTTTTCTTTTTCTTCATTTGAGTATTTGGCGAGATATACGAATTTGAATTCTCTAGCGCAGAGCAAACAATGTGTTTTAAAGTTAAAAACCGTAACTTTAGTTCTAGTTAACTGCGTCTGCGAAGTACTGGCCTCAAGTCTGCGCAAGTAAGCTGCAATCATCCGCTCATTTGTGTACATTTTCCAGCATGCAAAATGAACATTGACACTAGTTAGGCCTATAAGGAAAGCATCCTTACCTTCCTCCCTCTTCTAACTTGAACGGTGTAAACTCCTGATCCCTTTCTTTTTCACCAATCTTGTTATGCCACCATCCTCTTCAAATGCTCTTTCACATATAAAACACTGTGCCATTATGGCCAAATGGCAATACTACTAGAGGGCAGGAGGTGAGGTCTGTTTCCTTCTCTCACTTTCGGCCTTATGATACGAATTGGCACGTACCATCCCTTCAAACTAAGTTTTCTACTGATGATCAATAACCAGGTATTTTTATCACCTCATAGGCTGATAATGGCTCACGAAGACATATTAGTAACTTAGTGTTTAAAGAAGAAAAAACGATACATTTCATCATATCATGGTTACAGTTACGACGATACAAGCCCAAGGAAAAACGAACAGGTGGCCACGCTCTTTGTGTTACATAGTATACATTGCAGCACTTACTGCTCGACTGTCGTGCTACTCCTTCTCCAACAATCACTGCCAACACCGCGTGACCACACAGGGCAATATGAGCTCCGCAAGTTCCCCTATGCGGCTCATCGCACGTTGATAACATAAAAAACTTATAAGTTTATTAAAATCTCATAGGTTTATTTTACAGCCATTTTTATTTGTATAAATATAAATAAAAATGGCTGTAAAATAAACCTATGCTTCAACATACGCCTTGATAATTTATTTTTGGAAATAACCGTGGAGTTGCCATTGGTAAATATTATCTGAGTCATATTACAGACAAACCAAACACTTCCTGTAGAGCCAGTGAATAATGAGATAAAGCTGTTCCACGTACATGAGATAGCATTTAAAAGAAAATTAGGCCTTGAAATTTGAAGAAAAAAAAGCTAAGGTGTGATAAATAGTATGATTTAGAGTAATTGCAGTGGAGTTTAAAGAATTTAGAAGAATTGCTTGAAAGTTTGACATCGCTGTTCACGTGTTGTTTTCCTTTCCTTTCTCAGGAAACTTAGTCATGATAAAGTTAAAAATAAGTCTCGATATAATCACCTATCTTGCACTAAAGCGAGTAATATTTTGATTCTAGTTGACTCGTAAAATCGTCCGGCTTATCTTTAGATCAGAAGTCCTACACTCAAAGAGTCACATTCCTTTTACGCCGCGCCAGCGTTAGGGTCGAGACGGGCGGCAAGGAGGGGAAGCTGTTTAAATACTGATTTTCAAACTTCATTTTGTTCGCTTTTCGTTCCTCGGACAAAAAATGAATGGAATCGATATCGTAGGAAATTTTATCTTAATTTCAAATATGCAAGGATTGTTTCCGTCACTTCAGCCAAAAAAAGTAAAATAGAAAAAACTGAGAAAAAAATCGCACTTTTTTGTTATTTTCAAAATGGCTTGATGGAAAAAAAAGAAAAAAACGGAAAAAATGGCTTCCCAGTCATAAATTTGGTCGGAAAACCTCAGATTCGGGTTAAGCAGACCAAAATACATTTAGTTACCAAAATTCATCTCTCCATCACAATTGCACAGCTAAAACTCCCACAGCTATACCCTATGTTTAGTCATTTCAAAGCTTGGGCTAACTGGGAAAGGAAGAAAAATCTTTATTTATGATTGCCTGATTCAAGTGGTAAATTTTATTTTAGAAACCAACTATATTATTTTTCCGTTCTAGATACCTCAAATGCTCAGCTCAGTATTTAACCTAAGTTGATCATTGCAGGAAAAACACACCATCTATACTCGTCGCAATGCGAGCCCTAGACCACTGGATTACCAGATAACCGACATGGCTGTTTCAGTCGACTTGTGTGAATCAAGTTAATTTATAAATTCCCGAAGTAATGCTTGATAAGTGATTTAACCGTGCGTGAGATCAAGCGTTGAATTACTGGTGCGACAGTGCATAAATTCAGTACTTTCGAGTGCTAATAAAAACCCGTTGTATCTTTTCGAGAATTTCAGTAAAAATGTCTTTCAATGTTCGGTAATATAACGAATAGTCTTTTTCCCCTCGTAGTCTTTATCTTTACTCTTTCGTACCTTGTCGGAATTCGTCTCCTTACAGATAATTTGAAAAAAATTACGTAACACAGATGCTTAACTTCATGATTCTATCGATGTGCTTTCTATGGTGGCGGAAAACATTTAAGCTCATATTTTTTCTTCTTATAGATTTCGAACCGAGTACCTCGATTATTCTGTGAGATAAAGGAATTTATTTGATTTTATCCCCTTTAATCAACTGAAAGCATAATTTTTTTTACTGTTCGGGATTGAAGTTCAACCTAGTGCTTAATTTAGTGTTTACACGTTTCGATCGGAGGAATTTATGCGTCCCCGTTTCCCTGAGCAAAGACCATTAATGCCAGAAATAATTCAGCGGAAGGAGGGCTTAATTCCTCAGCTGGTTTAGTCTGCATGGAATCTTCCTTCTCTACTTCTAATGAGGTCGTTGGTTCGATTACCGCCTTGGGCGAGGTCGTTCTGACAGCAATGGCGAAAATAAATACTGAGGACAAAGCTCAAGTCGCTTGTCGGAGTGGGTGTACGGACCACCAGGAACATGTATGAGGAAAAAAGTGTGAATTACCTCGCTATTTTTAATTGCTTCTCATCCGAACCAGTCCTTAGATTTTCTAAAGATAAGTTAGTCTTCAAAAAGTCACTGAAGCGTTGGATGTTTAGGAATGTTAGTATACGTGAAGACGTGTTAAGATCCACTATCTGTAGTATAAAGCCTTTGAATACATCCCTTAGGTACATAATAGAAACGTTAAACTTGCAATTTGCTGGTCTCCATGACGTTATCTCCGTACAAAATCTGTTCCCCGATTTGGGAGCTGTGCTGTTTTCTCTTGGGATGTAGTTCGAAGGTTTTCGTGCCATCGTTACCCATGCTCATGGTAAATTCAACCAAAGGCGACACACTACTCGACTCGTTACTATGCTGGACAGTTAATAGCAGTGATGCTAATGACTTCCTAATCCCTTCCTTTTTGGCCGCTTGTTCGCTTTGAATAATTAGGAATGTTACGGATGAACTTCATTAATGAGAAGAGTTATGTAGGCTGGATCTCTTGCTTGAAGTCCAGAAGTTTATTCTCATATTTTATTACTGTCGTCTTTCAGGAAAATGTATTGGCTAGAAGTCTTAGAGAGCCGGCGTGCCACATTGCTGACTAATGATACTTTTTATTACTTCCATCAGCCTTCCCGAATCGTGTGATGGAAATTATGTATATCCATGGATATACATTATTTCACGTGCAAGTCACATTTTGTCCGGACGTGGTCCAGTGTCCAAATTGTATCAAAAAATGCAATTATGTTGAGATTTTATTGAGCTACATGAATTAGAACAGTTTTATCATGATAATCCACCAGTATGTGTATATATTTCATTAAATCAAATATTTAATGGGCTCATCCATAAATTGAAAATACCCTATATGTTCTCACAGATTCACGTGTGTATGCATGTAACCCTAGTCCAAGTTGATAACAAATGTGGCTGTAAAAAGGTGAAATACAGAATATTTTTAACTTATTTACAAAAATGTATCATAAGATCAATAGCAATTTTCTTGCACGTTTATACTAATCGAACATATGTTCATTACGGTTAATCAACGATTCTATTATTAATATTCGTAAAATATAAAATTTACATAACGTAATGCATTCCTTTGTCCCGCTTGCGGACGTGGTCCTTTGTTGATATATACCCCTTTCCTGCGGCATATGTTTTTTCTTTTTGTCCCTATTCTGTTGAGTGTTTTTTTCGAATCGATATTTTCCTCGAGAGCGCCACTCATAGGCGAAGCCGGAAGTCTTGACGGGGCTCTGTCGGCGTGACCGTCGGGAGAGGCAATTTGCCTGCAGCGGACACAAGGGCGGGGGCCCTTCTCGGCTGCGGCTGTCTTGCCAGGCACGACCGATACGCGTCTCGGGTTAAAAATCGCTAAACCTGATCCGACATGACGTCGTTACTTTTTCGATTGTCTCGCCTGGTTTTGCCGAGGTGTGGCCGTCGTCTCGTTTCCCAAGCGTACCGTTGTGTCGCGAAGTTGAAAGATCTAGTTTTCCTCTCCAATTCGATTTATTTTTACACGGAGAGCTAAGTTTTAAAGTACTTAGACCAAGTCCATTTGGCATTCCATTTTATAACTAACAATTTTATGGGATGGCTAGAGTCTTAATTTTTTAATTAAAGATAGAATCAAGTTCAAATTTCGTATGTCTGCTTCTATATGGCATCAGATCTCGATAGCACTTAGTATAGCTGAATTATGGGAGGATTAAATGGGTTTTTCTCAAAACTCACTTCGATGGTCTTGGCTCAATTAAATACTGTTCTCCATGTCTACGTCAATGTTCATACACTACCCTACGAACCGACGCTATGGTGCTAAGCAAGGGTATCGGGGTAGGGGGGGTCATCAGGCATAAAGAAGGAAGAAACCGGAAAATGGATTAGAGAGAGGGAAGAGTGGGTTGTGTTTTTGGTGGTATTGGTGTCTCGATCCGCGTATGATGTAGTCGTGTAAGGTGCGCGGGAAGAAGGCATTCTTGAATATTTCAGTTCGACCTGGTTGTAGTGCTCTTATTTTTTCGTTGTAGATGTGTTCCAATGCATCAGCTGTTCCCAACCTTTTTTTATTTACTCTTTCCTTCGACTTCCATTTCCAAAAGTGGAACTTATATACAAGAAAAAGTTTTAATATTTATATTCTTACTGACATTTCAGCATTAAATCCACCATTATTCTAGTCTTTTGCATACCCCTGAACCGCCAAGCACGCTTAGGGTACGCGTACCGCATGTTGGGAACGATTGCACACATTGCGTCGATATTGATTCGAATACCCAGTCAAAATTTGGGCGTTATACACTGAGGCTAATAGGTTGAAACCCACCTTTTTCCCCCTCTCGCACAATACGTTACGTCAACGGAAACTCGGAAGAGCACCAATCAACTGAAATGCAGTGAGAATCACATGCATGCAACACTTTTTTCGTTCACATTTATTAAAAAATGATGGGGTGTTCTTTTTTCCCCTAATATACGCCCGCTTGTGGTGGCCCGCGTGATACTAATTAGATGCAAACTTGTTGAGACATCACCTTTGAAAAATGGAGAATATGCGGAAAAGGAATTGGGAAATAATATGGACGAAAAAAAGAGGTGTGTTTTGATGCTGTAGTCTAGCATGTTTTAGTTGCAGTCATGTATGATAGATGGGGTGAGGAAATTCTTGTATCTACCTGTTCTATTGTCAGTATCTCTTATTGTCGCTTTTGACTGAAATGTAGATGTAGTGTAGGGGTGAAGTAAAATCGTTTGTGTCATCCTGAAACTCTTCTGATCCGAGTTTTTTATAGCAACTTAAGTAATCTACGTGCCCTTAGCGGCTCCCGCCGAGTACTTTCAATAGCTGTCTCACGATCTCAGTTCTCCGACAGCAGTTAAAAATAAATTCCGTTTTCATTTGCATTTTTTGAGATATCGATGTAAAATATTTCTCTCTTTTAGTTGTTCGTCGGACGTACGTCATGAGTGGTACGGGCGCGAATGAAAGAACGCGCCACTTCACTTTAAGATTGGTTTTCGATATTGGTTGATTCACCCTAACCTCACATTTCACATAGTCTTGTTTCCTCCTCTCGCCGTGCACGTCCCATCGATCTGCTTGTCTTTGGGATTGATGACACATTTCATTCCGCGGGAGTTCCTTCGGTTTTCCATCGGGTGGGACGGAGAGACCGGTGGGTGCCCCGCGTGAAATATTGATGCCCGCTCAACCGTGTCCTTTCCCTGTTTCTCCTTCGTTGCTCTTTTAGCCTACGTTTCCGTCTAGCCTTCCCACTGCTGCGCCGCTTTCGACCTCGTAACGGAATCGATCCGACAGTTTTTATGTGCCATTTTACAAATTTTTATATCGGAAGAGCATGCGACCTAAATATCACGTAATTGGCGCGGGTGTCCGCTATCTCGTCTACATCTCAGGTCTCTCTCCCGAATAGCCGTCCTTTCTGGTTTGAGTCTTTATGGCACCGTCCAGCGATTGGTCTTGTGATATTTTGTGAACGTAGTTTGGCAGATTTTCTGATTTTTAAATTCTGCAGTAAAGATTTGAGTGCTTGCGTGATCCCGTTAAGCAAGTCCCTCTGCCAAAATGTTGCTGTTTTATCAAAATATCTGCTGTGTACGAGTAAATTATTTTAACGATTTCTTGAATGGTGAGGAATTCAAGGTGCTGTCATTTGAGTTTCACCATAGCTTACTCGATAACGGTTTATGTATTTTAACCCCAGTTGTAAACAAACACATGCCCCCCTTATTTTTTACCGTTGAGTGGGTCCTGGGTTATTCGCCATCCAATGCGGCAAAGATTCTGCGATTCCTTATTTTATTGTGTTCGCGTGTACGAGGATTGGTAGACCTAATGGAAGGTCTGCAGGCCCTCCTTGCGGTTATGCCCCCTTTGCTCTTGAGGTGCTGGGTCTTCAATAATTAGCAAGCAGAAAAGAGAGTTCTACGCCAATCTCATCAATGGAGGTATATTTCTTTTAGCATTCCGCGGTGGGTTCAAATTTAGATACAAAAATTAATTAATTTTTCAGAGATGATAAGTATTTGTGTTTGTACTTTCAAGGTTTTCTGAAGGTGTTCTAAATTTACACTTTCTTTCTTATCTTTTGATTATATGCCCTTTTTATACTTGATCTTATAATCGGTACTCATAAAATCATGTAAATTTTCATGTCATTGGAAATATTAGTGCTACTGTCTATATTTTCGTATTTAGGCAATTTCCAGGCTTTCTCCATAGTTTATAGCTAGGATTTTCGTGTCTGGCAAATTATGAAACAAGCTCGTTCATTTGATAAAGCCAATATTGGGGTTTATTTGATTTACTCAATTTTGGGATTTTTTGATTTAGCCAATATTGTCATGGAGGTCGTGTTCAGAATTTGATCTTTGTTGTGGCATCGGTCTTAAAAAGGAGAAATTGTGCTCAAGGCAAAAATACATGCTTCGTGTCTCAGTGTATTATTAATGAACTTTTTTCACCTATACATTACCTCTCCTCATTGTATTTCATCGTTATTACTTGCCTTAGGAAAATTGCAGTCTTAGCTGTTAAAAAGGAATCCTCGTGACGTGATCCACCCGTGGATATAGCTTGCACATAAATCGATATGGGTTTAAAGTCAAGTATTAAAAGTTTACCCTTAAGGTCTAAAGTCTCGGCTGGAGTGGGAGAGGCGTAAGGGGCAATTTTGAAATAATGTGTCTGCATTTGTGGAATAAATTTACCGAAGTAATGGGATACTATCCAAGAGGAACGTGTAACCACCCAATCACAAACGTATTACGTGAAACCTGTGCATTATCATGAAACGCTTAAATACTTTCACGAATACGGGACTAAAGCCGCGTTTGTAATTTTAGCGAAGCCATCTGTGGAGTCGAATTCAAATCGCGCAAATTCATAATGAAAGAAAATCATCTTCCAGGGCTGGGAGTCAGGCTTAGAGCCTCCGATTTCGTGGCTCTATCTTTTCACCCAGCGAAGGAATCTGCCGTTACTGCTGTCGCGCGGCTATTCCCGCATTACTTCTATAATTTGTTCAAGGCAAACCCCTGTGCTTAAAAGGCTAAAACCTCGTTCGCATTGACGGCAAAGCTCAAATATGCTAGTGGCATTGCATGTACGGACGCTACCTCGTGAGAACATGTCGTTCCTTTTCAAAGCCCCCATTGAAATTCACTGTGGAGGACGACTTCCGGATAGCTTAGTGGGTTAATATAAACCACGTGGTGCAGATACGGGGTGTCGGTGTTAGCATCCCGATCTAGACGAATGAATGTTTCACCTATGGCCGGTTTCATAAAAATCTGCTTTAATTTAACTGCTACTTGGCTTATTGTTTACGTTAGGATTGTGCTGGCCAGTTCCGGTTTTGTAATGTCTACTAAACTGTCGGTTAGTTGACGTGAGATTTATGTTTGAAAGAGCCTGTCTACATCGTTTCTCATGCTGAGAAAATATTTAAACAGAAGTTATATTATTTCCAAATTGTGATTTCACAAATTACATGGTACGTAGTCACGTGTACACGTGCAAAGATACACACCAAATTGGTGTAATCCACCTTGAAAAAATCATTGACCTGACTGGTATTCGAACTAAAATGGCTTGGTGGCGCAACTGGCTAACACATCCGACCGGATATTGGGAGATCCGGGTTCGAATCCCGGTCAAGTCAAATTATTTTTTTCATGGTGAATATCACCATGAAAAATATGTGGTGAATAGAGCTGGGCATTATAGTCTGTACACTCATCACAACTTTGGTATAAACCATGCTTTGATGGGTTAGTTACCGTCTATGCAATAAAAGCATTTATTTATGATATATTCTAAACTTATTAATAGCTTCCTTAAAACTGATTTTAAACTCTTACACAGCACTCTGAACTCAACCATTGACTGCCCTGACCTAATTTCCGTCATTAAATTCAGAATAACTACCCGAACAACAAGGACCCACTCATTTCTCCATATCTCTACTCCCAGATTATCACTCACCAAGCGCTCCCTTATTTTCCGCCACTCCTCCATCCTAAATTCCCTTCCTGACAACATTGACCCTTTCTCCTTATCGTCCAACGCCTTCGTTAACCTAGTCATATCTCATTCCCAAATAAAATAATCTTTTCTGGCTCGCCGTGTTGATATATTATTTCTTTAATCTTCATGTTAATGTTTTTGCGTGTGTCCTTTTTTGTTTGTTATTTGTGTCACGATAAAATTGCATCGTGCGGTATGTGATCTATTCTTTAAATTGATAAATACCCACTGCACAATTCATGCTGAAAAAAGGCGATTATTTCATCAAAGCTGTTTGGATTCTGTCCTCTGTCGACCTCTTACCTACTTGTTACCCCGCGAACGGTCCCGTCTGGGCAGCGTCCGGGAACCGGAGCATGAGGAAGAGCGCTTTGCGGATCCCGAGGCTTCTTTTTTTTTACCGTCTCGCTTGTTGTTTCCGTGGTTGTGAGCGAAATCCCGCACTCCGAATCCCCCACTCCGAATCCCGCACTCCGAATCCCCCACTCCGAATCACGCGGACGCTCGTCGAACGAACATTTCAAATGCTCCAGCTCCGGAGGGTGGGATTGCGGGGGGAGGGGGGATGTGCCGAACCCTCACGGCGCGCACGTATAATTTCCTCCACGGCATCACCCATGCCTCCCCCTCCTCCCATCTCAAAAGACTGTTTCGCTCTCGGAAGTCGGCACATGGCTCGGGGGCGTCGTCGTGCTATCCGGTTTCGTCAGCTATCCTCTCTCTCTTAACATACATGCACGCTCCTCCTCCCTCTCCTTATGTTCTCCCTGGCACAAGTACGGGTTTGCTGCATGGAGACGTTCCCCCCGCACATTCAGACGGTTTAAAGTGCTAAATTGGGCTGTTAAAGTCTTCGCACATATGCGTGTGGGATCTAGTATTAAGCCACTTTGTAATGATTTGAAAATACTTGCAATACCATGAATTATTACAGTGCTACATAAATTAACCAAAGTACTAAATAGAGGTATGTCTAGTTATAACACCCGAACGCAATCTTACCACAGGTATCTGACGCATGTTTTGACACTGCTCTCCGAAAATTCAGCAACTGCTTGGTGAAACTTGTATAATTTTCCCTCCGAGTTGTATACGTAGAAGTTTTACTTTCATTTAAACATAAATTATGGAAATAACTTCCGGATAAGTGTAACTGCTGATTGTGAGCATCAGAAACATTTCTAATTATATGGATAACATTGATATACCAAATTAGAGATATTTTTCATAGTTTTTATGCGTACGCGCAATCAAACGAGGAATTCTCCGCTCTAAACGACACGATTTTACTGGACATCTAACCATGAATTAATATCCGGCGCCCCGCCCAGTTCGGCAACACAGCATTAATCGAAATTATGAACCTGCTCAAATAATAATATTGATACAGATTATGGATCACAGAAAATTTTCAAATAAATTAGAAACATGACTCATTTTTTTATTCGAGGCAAATTGTAGGACTAGATAATGTGTAAATATTTTCGTTAGTTAACAACAAATTATGCGTTTTATAAATGTTCGTTTGCACTTATACGTATCTCTATTTATTCTTGCAACTTAGGGTAAAAGGATAATGCTGTAGAATTTATTGGCTTCCCCTTGAATGAGTTACAAAGTATACTGCTAATGCTAGGGTGCGCGCATGCGCTAAATCGTAAAGTTGAGAAAACTGCTAGGGTGCGAGGAGTAAATTATTTCATGGGCGTGTTAACATTTTGGAATCTGTCATAGAATAAATATATTATCTGAAATGGCAATAAAATTATCTTTCAATTAATGTATATTATATTGTATTAGCATGCACACAGACGCAGATATAAATTTTCAAAGTACAGCGGCTTATCATTTTGACGCCGACAGTAGTGCGATATTCCACAGAGGAAAAATCATTCGCCTTGACCTTGGCGCTTCTTATGTGCACTTGCGGGTGACTCCGTAAAGGTAACTACCGTGGCTAGTCCTGGTATCCTCAAAATTAGCCGACAGTAGTGTTTGAATTTAACCACGAATTCTGCTTGCATCAGACTAAGCATCTAGCAATAGTACAATGCGTCAGAATTAACATCGAACAACGCTTTAAACTTAGCATCCAGCATTGCATCACACTGAGCAAGGAAATGCGTTAAACGGTCTTATTACGGCATTACGATTATAAATGCTTATTCTTCTAATCTCTCGATATCCGTCCAGTTGCCACAATCCTCTCGACTGCCGCCGATTTGGTCTCCTTTTGCCCTTGACTGCTCCACCACTTGATGCTCAAACCTTGGGGTCGAGGGAGCCGTTCTCATCCCAGTCATTCCGGGCACCCACAGCAATCTCATCGTCATCCTAACCTCCTCCCCCTCTTCGAATCTCTCTAATTCTCCTCCCCCGACTTCCTCGCCCGTTTCCCGGGCACTTTCTCTCCACCCAATCGTCCCCCGAGGAATAGCGACTTCCACGCCTCCCTTTTAGCATTCTGCCCCGCGAAACCCGCGAGACTTGAAATAATCTTTTTTTCGGCACGCCACTTGTCGACCCGAAATCGATCATTTCCCCGATTCCCATGTATGGAAGAGGTCGGGGTGGTGAGAGTCTTAAAAAAATGTTGTGTTGATGCCATATGTCGAGTGGATTGATTTTGGTTTAAGGTAGTTTGAGCGAGATATCACTCAACATAACATTCAATGAATTTGGCCTCATTATTATGAAAAATGCCTCATTTCCAACGATACAAAAATATCAGCCACTTGTTGTGCTACTTTACGAAATGTTTGCCAAAAGGTAAATATGTTTACACATATGGTACGGCTATATGCTCCTGAGAGACACTTTTTAAAAAATATGAGTAAGTACTGACGCACGTATCGCGTCAGGAATGTAACGGTGTGTATATTTTTTCTCTGTTAAAAAAATATATATTTATTACCCCTATCAATCCTTCTTTCTTTTAAAAATTAATTTATTACTCACCGTAATACTTATAAAAAAGCAAAAAACGTTGGTTTTGAAGGCGTTTGCAGCGTACAATGTGAAACAAATAAGTTCAAGACTCAAACATGTACTTAGAGTTAGTTAATTACTAAGAAGGTCGGTCATCAAAACCAAGGCTGTACGTCATTACGGTTACTATATTATTTTCCTTCTTCTAAAAACTGCTTGTATTTCAAAATAAAATTTAAAAAATGTCTCTGAGCTAGAGATAAAGATCGTCCAAACTGCCTTTAGTGTCTCTCTATTACTATTTTTTTTGCGAAAACTTTTGACATGCGTAAGTTTTGGCCGTGGTGTTTTTGCCATTAAGCGATTATTGATCGCCGACCGTATCGGAGATATGGTGCGTCAAACCATATGCCGGCTCAAAACGGTAATGGCTAATGGGCAGCCATTGCTTTGTTGCGTGATCCTCTCGACACATCTGAGTCATATGTAATGAGGCGCTAGTGCAACTCACGCATTTCCCGTGTTATCGTATCTTTATATCGCAAGGGAAAGGGGATCGTCGCTTCACAGTCCAGAATGCCGGCAGTTTTGAAGTCATCTATGGTATTGCTGCAGGAATTCCTTCTTGGAGGCTTCGAGGTGTAATAAAAATTCAAGATAACCCGTTTCGCACCTTGAAAGCTCGGGAGAATTCCAAGTATTGTCGTGGAATTTCGGGGTATTCACCGGAATGTCTTCTTAATACCTGAGAGATGGGTCGGAATTCCATTTGCTGCCGCAGTGCTTCTGATGATGTAGTGGTTGATTTTAAATTATAATGGCGTCATATATTGTTCCGCGAACACAAAATCGTGTACCGTTACGTAATTTCTGTTTAAAGTTTTGCAACTGTGATGGCATTCGATCCTGCCACTGACCTGTAAAGACTCGTTTGTCCCTCTCTTCTTATCTTCTATTTTTGATTGACCGAGAATTCGACATGATTGGTAACTATAGGAATGGTGGCATTTCATTTAGGCACGTCCGGAGCATTGCTCATGCATGACCTTCGTTTTTACTTCCGCGTGTAAGTACCCTCATTGTGAAAGATACAAAGATAATTTGTTCCGTTTTTTTGCGTATGACTCATAATTTGTATAAATTTGGTCTCTGAGCTATTTTCAAATACTCAGACCGGTGAAAATTGTGTACGAAGTGGATAAATGTTGATTTCTGCTTGGGAGCTTGGAAAATTCTTGTTATTCTGAAGTCCTGATTTCCGTAATTCATGCGTTTACTAATCGTCTCCAATATTTCGACCCCTACTTGAGTGTTATGAGGAGGTCATTTCCAAGTACAGTACTCCGCCGTCCGTCTGATGGGACATTATACCGTCATCCACTTGCCGTACTTCGTTGAGAGCAGGTTGATTCCTTGCACCATCGTGCCTCTCTCTTCCCTTCCACCTTTAACTTCCTCTCATACCCCGCATACCTTACGATCTGAAGAGTCGATTCGTGCAGAACAAGCTTGAATTTCCTGATGAATTTGCGATTTGTACCTTCTGAGTGGTTCAGTTATCGGGCTGATTATCGGTTTAGTCTGGTTATGGACTCGCCTTCTCGTAGTCTGTTATCCTCAAAATCAGTCAGAAGTTATTCCAGTGTTTCGCTTGCATAATTCATGGGCCCCATTCATAAAGATGCAAACATTCGTCAGTGGGCGTAGCTCTCGAATCTAGTGGCGCGGCAGTGGCAATACCGTGATAAATTACGCATCTTCCGGACGATGCAAATTTGAGGGCTCTTATTCTACCGGAAAGACTGCTGCCGATTCGTGTAATTTGAGTTTTACTCGGCAAAGTGTTCGTATTGCAAATGCTACGGCTTCTGCGTCAAATTTCTGAAATATGTAGTTGTACTGCTGCTTATTTATGACGCGTTATTCCAAACAAATACATTAGTTATAGCGATTATCCATGTGTAAGTTTAAATATTTTTAATGCGTAAAAGATACGATAGTGTTATAGGCAGGGTATCAATTAAAACAATTTCATCTTCTCAGATGCTAAAGGACAATGATGGCACATTGTCGAAAAGTACTCCTCTATTCTACATCAAATGTAAATCGTAAGTTTCCGATGAATCTCAGCGTCCGTCCGAAAAAGTATGGTTTGAAATTGTATCTTCTATTCAAACAAATTTACAAGGCGAAAGACATTTCACCAGTGTGATTTATTGTAAACCATTATGTACGTACATATATCATACTTTCGGGTCGGGATTTCTGTGAAATATCTCTGCCTCTGACGGGATTTGAAACCGAACCGCACAGAAACCCCTTGTATACGAATATTCATTGTAATAGCAAGACTGTACTTATCCATAGTTTCGCAATTGATCTTCCCTGATTCCCTCTCCTTCCTTTCTAACCCTCCCCTACCTCTTGTGCGTAAGGCTGGGGTCAGTTTACGTCCAATCTTGGTCCAACCCCCGAAAATTCCCCCACCACAACTCTACTGTTTCTACTTTCGAATGCTATTTCTATTTCCAGTTTACCGCACCCTTAATATGAATCAACTTCTCCCCTCCATTCTCTTGCCCCCTCCGCTCTCTCCGCCCCTTAAAACCACTCTCGCTTGCGAAATAATCCGTGTCCATATTTATAGACTGGTTTACGCTTTTTAATTAAATAAGTAATTTTATTGCTCCAGAAGCATTGCATGATCCAACAAGATACATGTGCATATTTGTATATAACATGTCATGGAGCTGTTTTAGATGCCAACGAAGGATACCCGTATGTTAACACGATTTACATCTTCGGCACATATGTTGTCAAGTTTAAGATAATTTTGTCTTTTTAAGCATATAACAATAAAGTTGTAAACAAAAAATGAACTAGCATCTCGCAACATGAGACTAAAAGGATAGAAAATACAGAAGCATGAACTTTAATACAAAATAAAAGCGCAAATATTAATTCAACTCAATTATGCATCTACTTTCTACGTTTATACAACCATTTCCATATATTTTTGAGAAATATATATGGAAACTATTTACATACATAGTATCACTTGGTTATAAGTTGCACACTTTGGGCCCTAAATACACAAATGATCATATGCAATGAAATATTAGTTTTTATTTTCCAGAAGATGCCTTTTCAAGTCGAAACTGGTCGGAAATAAGTAAATCGTTGAATAGTACAACGTTTAATTACAACCATGGATATCGGATCAATTTGATTTGAAAAACATCTCAATTTTCACCCAATCCCCCTCGCAAATCTCCCCCCCCCCTGGTTTTATCATATTTGGTGACCTTAAATCACCTGCCGTACGCCCCTGCGGCGGCTTTAAGGATAGGGCATGAAATACTCGTCCCTATCGTTCGGATAGCACCGCAAGAGCGCATCATCTTGACATCGCCGCGCATTTCTTCATCTTACGAGTCCCGCTGTCCCCTCCACTCTACATCCATCATCGCAGCCTTCCCCTACCCCCTCGCCTCCCTTCTCCTCCCCGACACTCTTCCGCAGCCCTCCATTCACATCTATCCACAGCCACGCGTTCTATTCCCCCGCCCCCCCCCCCCCCCCGTCACTTCTGGTCTTCCCCCGTGCCTCAATGTCCTCCGAGAACTTCTCCATTTCCCCCTCCTTCCTCATTGTCGCATTGTCTCCTCCGTCCCCCGTCAATCTACGTGACTGCTGGTCGCCACATCCTCCCTCTCTCTTTGACTTGCGGTCCTCCCTTCCCCCCCCTCTCGCCATGCCGTGTACGCGCTTTTCATTCAACCCTTTTTCTCTCTCAATCTTCCCCACATTCCCCCGACCTTCGCTCACCCTGTCCCCTGTCTCCCTCCTTTATTTGTGCCTTCTCACTTTTCCTCGCCGCTGTTTACCAGCCGGCTTGCTTTCAATGGGCTGGCTGTGAGTGTTGGGGGAACGGGTGTCGGGAAAGGTTTATTCACGTTTTTGCAAGGAACGATCCGTCTCGTTTCTTGCTTTATTTTTCTTGCGTTTTTTTTTGTTCTGCGTCACCGTCTTCAAAACACAATTCACACCTACGCTGTCGGTCGCTATTCTTGCGCGGTGGGGAAGCTTGATCTATGGAACACGTTGAGGGTGGGTGATGTGTGTTTTTCGCATTGTAAATCTAATCGTAAGGCATTGCTGTCACGTAGTTTTCCAGTTCTTATCGTCATTTTAGTATCTTACCCTCTGTTTTTGGATAAGTTTTTTATATTCAATGGTCTCCTCGAATCCTTATTAATATCCCATTCCCCGAATTTAAAACCTCTGTAGATATTTTGCGGGCGTCCTGGCAATGTCAAATCAACTGAAAAAGTTATTTTTTTTATACTTTTTTGTGCGTAGCATGGATTTATTAGAAGAAGTTATTCTCTTTTTTTTTACAAAATGTCAGTATATTGAATGCCATATTAATTTCAAAATGAATTGCCATAGAAATGCGTGACTTCGATTTGGTGGTTTGTTGTTCTTTAGTAGTGGCATATGATCTGCATGTTAATGGACTCAGATATTTCTTGCGTTCAGAGGCGAATTTTCCATTTGTCAATTTCTCCTCCATTAAAAAGACCGTTTTACACG
Organism: Pyrrhosoma nymphula; assembly: GCA_963573305.1. Lineage (NCBI taxonomy): Eukaryota > Metazoa > Arthropoda > Insecta > Odonata > Coenagrionidae > Pyrrhosoma > Pyrrhosoma nymphula. The sequence goes on from OY754336.1 coordinate 8,811,400, forward strand.
AGGCACTTTATCGAAAAATTTGAAGTAGCATCTGTTTTCGCAATGCAAGAATGCCAGCTTTGGATTCGAGCAGGGGCTATTTTACCATCTCTCGTTTATACATTTGCGCATGCATTCTAGCAATTCACCACTTAACACGAAGCAATTTTTTAATATAAATCCATACGTACATCAGATTGTGCAATAAAGTGCCTCGTGTAAAAGGGCCTTTACATATTATTCATTTCACCGCTTTATGGGATTTAAGAGTACTTAAGTTAAAGCGACCAAGGTTATGCTGTTTGTTCGGTTCGAGATAATAAAAGTAGTAATTGATAGTTGTTAATCTATTTTTTCACTTGTGTTTAAAGGCAGTGAGTCTGCGATTCCAATGCACTTTGTCAGTGTCATATTTACTATGCGTAATTAAATAAATTATGAATACATATAGTGATGAGGAGTGGCGATACGAACAAATGGTATCGTCTTATCGCGTTCAAGTTACACGGATTTTGAAATTTTTAATTGCCATTATAAAAGCATGTAGATTAAGGAAAGAAGTGTGCACTCCATTGACTCTATTAAAGAATGGCTTATAAAATTTTAAGAACGACTTCTTATTCTCAGAGGGAAAATGCGTGTATATAACGTACAGAGATTTCCTTGAATTTATGATTCAACCAGCTTCTAGATACAATTCCAAGAGTCGAGAGTTTTCGAAAGAAGTTAGATTTGGCTCAGATGAAATTCTTCCTTACCAAACTTTGATATTAATGCGCAAGATTTCCATCGGATTCAGTGGTTCTATAATCATCTCATTAATAATTTCTTTTGCAATCCTTTGAAATGTGCGGTTAAATGAGTGTAATTTGTGAAGCCTTCATAATTATTAGTTTCGCTAATGGATGGATTTAATGCGCGAGTGAAGTTTCCCTGGATTTATTAGGTCGATAAAACGTGGCCTTAAAGAGCCTCGGCCTCTCTCTCGAGATAATGGCGAGGATGAGACTATGAATTGAAAAATCGTCATTAAATTGCAAAATCTATGGCGGAAAAATGTTCGGGGAAATGTTTCGGCAGTGATCGTGGTGAGTGGGACTTGCCCGATGCATATCGCCCAATGCCATACTGCCGATACTTCATGGTATCGGGCATTCCCATGATCCCATGTTGCCAGGAATGTCGGCAGCGTTACTGTCCATTAAGGTTGGAAGTGTCTTTTTGTTTAACAATTCCTCTAAAATATTGTCACTCTGGAGATTTTTTTAGCGTCCTTGGAGTTATGTTAAGACCTTGTGAAATCACAATTTGAGAATTGAATGATATTTTTACGTAGATAATGAGGGTAATACATAATATGTATTATATAAACAAATAAATAAAATGCAGGGTTGTACATATTAACTATTTGATCGCATCGTCATTTTAGCTAATACTTTGTTCAGTACCGAAAACAATTTTTTGAGGTGATCATGTAGTGTTCTGTCTCACAATAGAACGTTGAAAACCTTGAATTCCAGTTATCCGATTTTAGCGTGTCAATAAAAATGCAGAAAGTACGAAATAATATTAGTTAAAATGTATATTTTCGCGTCATCGGAATCGGATTGGTAATGTCGGATCGTTTCAGAAAACCTGATATCGAGCCAGCAATAGTGGTTGAGGGATATGAGTCGTGGCTATTAGAGAATCATAACTTGAACGATGACCTCATGCAAAAGATTTGGATGTCGTAGTGGAGGGGGGGAGGTGATGATTGGGGGGGGGGGGGTAATTTCGCGAAGGAAAGCCCGAAATGATCCTTGCCTTGCGGGAAGGAATAGGTTTTCTCACACGAGCGGTGAAAGTGATGTCTGTCCGCGGAGGATATTAATTTTTAATGCCTTTCCCGGACGTGCTCATGCGTGTTCAGGTGGCCGTTATCACTTGCATCGATTGGTGTCCTCATATAATAGCGGGAAGCGAGTGAAAGCCATCATCCGCCGCAGCTGGTATCACAAACGTCTTACCGTGGCGACTCACTTTGTGCATCATCATCCTTTGGCATTTGAGTTCTCACTCCCTCCAGAGACCCTGCTCTCCCCGCTGAACCTGCGGCTGTTCAAATGCAGGGCTGCTTAGCCGTCAAATCGATGGCCACTTTGTATCCAACACGTGAGCATTTTCGGGCGGAAAAGGCCGCAAATTACAAACTTATGGTCTCGTAGGAGCCACTTACCGCTCCACCCATTGTGTTCCAGCTCATGGGCAGTATGTTTTCCTCATCGCTTGTTAAAGCTTTTGGCTCCATTCATGCCAGTGTGCTCATGAGCTTATGTTGCGCGTGCGTCGATCAATTTGTGGTGTGTCAGGTTATTGTCATCTTTTTAGAATACTATTATTTTCTTCATGCCTTTACACCTATAAATTTACGCTCAGTATTATATTTTCTTTGAAGTGTATTTATCCAGCCGCCCACTGTAATTAAATCGTTCCCATGGTTTCCAAAATCGTGCTTGCTGAATAATACTACCTTTGGCCGCAATAGGCAGCCTAGCCACCTTTATAGGATTGGCGTAGTGTCGCTATTACCCAGGGCTGTGAATTTAGATTGGAATACTTCGGAGCAGGGTCTTATGAAGACCACAATTTTGGGGAAGGGCATCCCTATGAAAGCAGGTGCGATGGAAACTATAACACCTATCAAACATTCATGCTTTTGCCAACATGCACAGCAAATTATTGATAAACGCATAATAAAGTGACGTTTATTCTTGGAAAATATTCCGATTTCATGATTTACTGTCCCAACCGCTTAGAGCTAGTATTTTACAGGAAAATTTTAGTATTTGAGTGCATGCATTGCATGCATAAATTGTGCTAAAATGTATTACTGAATGCAATAAAATATTCATAATTTCTTCCTATAAATACTAGGCAAGATTTTCTGCCGATACAACTAAAAAGGAGTAATTTAATCCTGAAAACAGATGAATGTATTCATTTTAAAATATGTTCACGAGAATACAATGTAGTATTGAATTGTTGAAAAACGACTAATTTTTTGAAGCACTGACATGGATGAAATTGTACGTGTGCGCACTAATCCTTAAAAACCTAGTGTTACTGGTTGATAACCAAAGATTAATAAGGTAAGATTATTATTAAAATATTCCTCGTATATATACCGTACTCTAGACGCTGCGCCCTGTGCGTTTCCAACTTCAGCATATCTATCATTTATTTTTTTATGGAAATAAATGTCTTCCTTGACCTTCTTTCGTTCGCCCAGGTGTGACTCGAAGTTGATAAATACTTTAGACACTTTAGAAATGATTCCGAAATATTGTAAGCATCGTGTGTCGTTATGCAGAGAATCGTGCATTGCATTAGGGGCAGGGAGTGGTCGTAAGACTTGGCGCGGAAATGAAGTCGTCGACAAATACCTGGAGGTGCCAGCAGCTTTTTGGCCTCGTTTCGCGGAGTGCCCGGCCGGAAAAATCTTCGCTTGACCATTACCCGCGTCGGAATAGGTCTCTTGTGATGTTTTCGCCTTTTGCCGGTTGAAAGTTGCGGAATGATTCGTGTGTGATGGTTTGAATACAGGCTTTCCAACCCTGGGTCCCAGGTTCAAATTCTGGTTGTAGTAGAGAATTCTCTTTGGAATCCTTGTCCCTTCTTGGGTGCCATGAAGAGTACTTCCAAGTGTAATACTTCGGTACGTATATCTGTGTACCCTTTGGAGCCTTTTGTTTAGAGTTAGCTAATGCAGGCGTCAGGTTTCACGCCGCCTATTGCACATTTCCCTAATAATCCTAAACTTTAGGTATCGATGGAATTGCTAGATCTCCCTATCGAAGATTTTGAAGTTAAGTAGGGTCAAACAAACTTGGATGAGCGCATAGAGGAACCAAAGATCTCCCACGGAGACATCCGGAAGGACTCCCTGTCCTCTGGTCCACCACCTTCTCATGCTCTTTCCCCGTACGTCACGTTTTTAGCAGGCGAGGCCACAAACTTTTACGGTTCATGTACCAACCTATAGGTATCCTTATAACTTCAGAATCGCAAAGTAATTCTTTTGTTGGATGATAAGTGAGTGGGCGTTTCATTTGAAATGCGTTTAAAACATCATTTAAGTTATGAAAACAGAATTAAATTATCGTGATGTAATTTTTTAAAATACATATATTATGGACATTTAACTGTGTCCATCATTTGTAACCCTCTCTCATAACGTAGACAACAATTTTTGTTCAACTTAGCCATACTCTGCCATCTTTACACATCGTCAGAAAAAAGCGGTGTTACCAATACCCGGGCTTATGAATCTAGCTTCGGGATATGACCTAGCTACGAACGTAAAAGTTCTCAGCTTCTTGAAACACATCGTTTTTTTGACAATCTATAGCTCGTTCTCTTGAGTATTTGTTTTAGTATGCAAGAAAGAAGAAACTTCAAATAGTATTAATACACACATTTATTCACCATACCGACCCAAGTTTTAACGGGTAATCTTCATTTTCAAGGTGTCGAACACCAGCAAAGCGCCTGTATAGGTATATATGCCTCTTGTAAGGGAGGGGAGGGAAAATTAGCAGCAGGGGCGGAGGAGGAGTGGGGTTTAAGCATTTGACGGGGTGGGAACCTGATACTATTCGTTTAATTATTGGTTTTAGATTTATATTTTCAGCTTCGAGGACGAAATGTGAAATTTCATATCCCAGAAAGGTTTTAAGCTTTGGTAAAAATATTTCTCCGGACCTTCTTACGTTTGTGAAGGCGCTAGGAACGTGCCTATGCGTTCACGTGCCTATAGCCCCACAAGCACGCAACCAATTCTGTCATATTATCTTTTTGGGCATGTGTAAGATTCGTTCTCATACCTGGAGAAACTGACAATGGTGGTAAGAGAGAGTCTATTGAATAATTCTTTCCGCGGTGACTGCTCGTGTGGATTCTGCTTCCAGATGACCCCCACTACGGAGCCCGCATCCCTCCACGTTGGTTTCCCCGCCTTCATCTTTCCATCCTTATTCCACCACGCACACTCTCCCTCACTCTCGGCACCTCTCACCCTGGGGCAGTCCCTCGCGGGCATGCACATGCAGCTACGTGCGGGAAGGTGGGCTCAGCCCGTGACAGGGCTGAGTATATAAGGACGCGACCCTTCCTCTCACTTCCCTCCACATATCTCTCTTCTGTCCTTCTGTTTCTCCCTTCCCTCTTTTCCCCCATTCTCCTCGTCGCTTCTCGTCTCCCCCCACCCAGTCGTTTGTTGACGTGACCCCTTATGCGCTCCATCCACCCACTCCACCACCCTTCTCATTTCCGAGGTCGCAGCGTCCGTGTGTGACTCCCGCTGCTGCCGCTCCTGGCTCGCTGTCCACCCTGTGTCGAGTGCATTACTGCGGGAATAGTCCCTGCAGTGACTCCTCATTATTATTAAGTAATCTACCAGTTAAGGCAGGTTTGACTGGAAGTGAGTAAAAATCCTCTAGGTTTTTAAATGTGCAGGGCCCTATCTACCAATAATATCTTTATTCATCTCAGCATACGTCCTACCCTTCTTCATTTCGTCCATAAAACCTAAGCTCTTTCTTCCCCTTCCCCAAATACCCAACACCAAATACCCAATTCCCCTTCTATCACAGCCTTAAGCAACCCTTTGCCCCTCATCACCTCCTCCTAACCATCTTCTTGCCTCTTCCAAATATCACTTGCAATTAAAAAAAATTCTACGCTCATGCATGTATTTATAAGAAAGAGGAAAATTTAAAGTAATATTGTAATAGTTTTCGCTATGTCCACCACGTCGCCCAGTTACTATGGAGTGCGCGGGCAAGGAGGGGGTCGCACGAGCATGGGGAGAGAGAATGTTGGGAGGGAGGGTTTCCAAAGTGGGGTGGAGAAGGGGAAGTGGCATTTAGGAGAGGGCGAATTAAATAAGGGTCTCATCCCTCCTCCATTCCCCCTCCATCTTCATTACGAGCGTTCTGCGACCGTTGGGGATCGGGTTGGAGTGATGGTTAAGGGTGTAGACTTTCCATCACGAGAGCCCAGGCTCGAATCCTGGCGGCGAATAAGGCCATGAAATTCCCAAAGCTTATTCCCTATTTCCTTTGATGCTACGAGGATCGCTCTTCAATTATTGTGGTATTGAGTACATAATAAATTCGGAATACGTCTCAATGTTGTCCCTGCTGATGACGCTTAGGCGTTGAAACGCGTGGTACATACTATTAAAAACGCTTCAGTGAACATTACGCAGTTTTTATATCATCGATTCGGCGGAATGCGTCCTTCTAGTGGTACGTAAAACCGAGAACCCATTGCCCCCTTTTGTTAAAAAGTAAGCTAATTCCAACGCTGGGTTTTTCTCCACCCTTTCTCCATTCCCTCAGTAATCCTTTCATGACTCACCGGTCTGACTCTGACTCACCGGTCGTTAATGGCGCAAATTGTTTCCGTTTTCAGTCGTATCTCAAATGTAAGGATAATTAAGGATCAGTCACGCTTTCTCCGTGCGCCATGTGGTCGTTGCTTCCATCACATCATGCTTCCCTTTCTTGTTTTTCAACTGAAAAAAATATCAAGAGATGCGGATTACTAGTGCAGTTCGACCGTAAGTTTAAGTAAGTTTAAGCGAGATTGTTCTCCAGTCAATAAAGACCATATTTGAATTTTATACTAAAATTTAAACTGTTGTTTGAGGCATGAAGTAAATATAGTATTATAAATTATTCAAAAACTTAGTTTTAATGATTGTACTTCTCCGTAATCTCCTAATACACCTATTTGAGACTTAACTTGACTTTCACGCCTTACGCTGAAAAAGACAATGTAACCGAAGGTTTTTTTGCGTGGCTGATATTACAGTATCGTGGGAAAAATGAGATATTATTTCATTTTGATTCTCTTTAGTAATAATTTTATTTTGTGTTTTAATATCTCAAACTGCCGTTAGAATATCTACCAAGGTCGGTTTTTTCGAGCGTTTCCGTTGCAAACGTTATTTAATAGTAGAAATACCTTGGTAGGAGTGCAAGTAATGGAAATGTGGAGTTACTTCGCTCCCGCCCAGTTTTGCTTAGTCGAAAGCGGAGCTGTTTGGAGAGGACGAGGGGTGCAAAAATGAGTGCTCGTTTGTTGAGGAGGAGCCCTGGCGGCGTACTTGTTAAAATTCGGATGAAGGCTCGGAGGAGGAGCGTGCACTGACATTGAGAGGTCCTCGTGGATGCGGCCAGAGTGGATCGGGGGGAGATTGCTGCACCGTCTCACCCACTTACGTACACCTCCACCCTCTCTTTGCTCCCTCCTTCCCGGCGTCAGCATAATATTACGCGTCGCATCATATTTTCTTCATCTCCACACCACATATCGAGCGGCCGTTGGGGCTTATGGTGATACTTGATGATCGGGAGTCATTTCAGATCTCAGTCGTACAGTTTTATTATGTGTTTGTGAAAATGGAGCGTCCTGACCTCCACAAGCATCGGAATAAACAACGTGCTACCCTGCTAGCCACTATAGGGTTGTGTGACAGGGGCTGTTAGGATACCACTTATGAAACTAGCCAGAAGATAAAGACGTTGTGAGGAGATATGATATGATGAAGTGAGATGAAACAAATTGATCCGATATTCAGTGTAATAACAAAAGTTTGTACTACTCCAAATTTTATTTACTTCAGGGAAAGATAGGGAACATGGAATTGGGAGAGGGAAAGGACGATTGAGGTGTTTTGTTGAATTAGTCTATTTTTTATTTTTTGGTGGATTTCGTTCGTTTAAAATGCTAGAATGAACATTTTAACGGTTTTTTCGGAGTACAACTTTTCGGTAATCTGCAACGTGGTATTGTTTCTTTATTTTATTCGTATTTCAGTTGTTGAAATGAAGTAAAAATGAGTATTAAAGTTTTATTAATCAAGGCATTATCGCTCTTGGTTATGGTAAATACGATGGGAGGCGGAAAAATATGGCTGGGGAATGACGGAAGTTTTGAAAAATTAATTTCTCTTTAGCGCACTGGCTCGAGACAAACTGGATTGTGCAGACCAGGTTAGAATGGATATGCACCTTTTCGCTTTACAATTATTGATGGGTATTTGAATGATGACAAATAGTAAAAGTTTTGATGCTGTGCTTGAGGTAATTTACCACAAGCACAGCATCAAAAGTTACCATTAAATTTCATTCGTGTTTACCATCGAATAAAAGTAACAGAGTGCTGAAATCTTCGGCTTCGACGAGCAGGTGTTAGTGTTGCACACACGAACACGCCCTCAAATAGTTGTTATTACCCGACGGTGAGTTCGCTGTTTGCTCTCGATATAAAGCTGGTATTACAATGCACTATCGTCATTCCTCCATCCACCGCTAAAACACTGCGGTTGATTTTTAATAGCTTTTCGCGAGAAGTCTTTTGTCTTTAGAGGCGAGAAAGGATTATGCGCGAAGTGAGTCTTGGAGTTTTTCTCGACTCGCTCCGAGTAATGTCGCTTGTGTCGTCCCGTGGCGTGTCCCATGCCTTCTCTCTCTTGCTCTTCCATTATGTCTCCCTCCTTCTCCTTTCCATTCCTTTCTCCACGCTTGCCTCTCTCACCGTAGCCTGGGCGAAAATATACCCGGAGCCTTCACGAGTTCTCTCCCTCCCTGGACGTACCCGGCCCTTTCCAACGTCCCTTCGGTCATGAAACATGCAAAGGCGATTCGCATAACCGTCGCCCGCCGCTTACCAGTTTTTTTTTCGTCTCGGCATCCCGCCGCTCCTCTCCTGTCTCTTCTGCATTCCCCCTCATTCTCCTCCTCTTCCCCTCTCTCTCCAGCCGTGCTTCACCCGCTTCGCTCTTCGTGACCTCGCGGTTTTGCCGAGTGCACGGGAGCGTCAGCCGTGCTTCTCAAAAGTCTGTCCCTGAAAAAAGAATGTAATTACGAGTGCATTCGTTTAGTTTTGGCTGTCTCTTGTAGGTTTTCTTTTTAAGTTCCTATTATTTTGCATTTTTTTTGCGAGTAAGCATGTTTCAATAATGGTTGAGTGTTTAGAGTCTCTCTAGTTTTTATTAATATCATTGTAATTATATTGATAGAGGCTGGTTCTTGACCAAACCCTCAAAAAACCAGCCTTTATCAATAGATTTTACTGTGGTCGAAAACTGGGATGGCATTGTAATTATATTTTAAGGCCTCTGAACTTGAATTTATATCGCCGAGTTTCAAAGCATGAAGCGTTGTCTTATTTGATCTTCTTTTTAGAAATATCTTAACGTGAATAGACAAAGCCCGTTAAAAAGAAAATACTTTGTCCCTCTATTTTCCTAAATATTGTGAAGTCTCTGAGCTTAAATATTCTAAAGTTAAAATCTTAAAAACGTTGGCTCATTCTAAGTTCTTTTTTGTGGCCAGTTTTGACTGGAGGGATTGTCAAGTTTAAAAAAAATTAGGTTGAATCCTTCTATTCTTCGAATATTTGAAGTTGATGTTATGTCTTCATGCTTTATTGTTATGGCTTATTTATTGCGATAGTTTTTGTATGTGGACACCTTAAAAAAGTTATGTGAGTTACAGTATGTGTGTACATTTCAATGTGTAGTTTTTTTAAAGCTTCTGGTCGTAGATATCTGAAGCCGAATCCTACGCATGAGTGAAGGGTTTGGCGCTTAAACGAGTCTCATTAGATAAGAGGCTGCAATAGCAGTTCTAGATTTTGTCTGAATTTTTTAAAACTTCCTTGAAGGCAGGGAACTTTAATGTTTTACGTGGGAGTTCAAAACTTCAAATGCTAGCTAATTTTGAGATGCAGGTGTTCGTATCTTGTGTGGCTCTGCTAACTTTGACGGGATTAACGCGCCGAGAGCGGCTGAATGCGGATTTTGGCACGCGCAGTTCACTAGGGCGTATTTCGGGGCATGCTTTCAAAATGTCGTGACTCGAGTAACTCCTAAGTTTACGTCGTTTGGATGTGTGAATCCTTTTTACCTCCAGTCGGTTGAGCCGCAAGTCATTCCATACGGTTTTATTGGTCCCATTTTTTAGCTTATCTAAGGCTACCGTTTCGGAAAACGTTGAGATTGCTTGCTCTTTAGTGCTATTAATTATTGTGGACTGGTAGGCAACTAGGTTGATAATTACAAATGGAGTGGCTGTTATAATTCTACGTGAATGGATATAAATGGCTCTTCCGGCCATGGAGAGTAGTTGGAGCTTAAATATATTCAAATCGCGTTAATTGTGTTAGCTAGGCTCCTGCAGTTTAGCATATTCAGGCGTGAGAAGTGATGTACATTCTTCATTGACGTGCCCAAAGTGATCCAGTTACGTCGCTGATTTCTCTATTTTAGCAAGGGTGAATACTCACTGAATTCCTGTTAGTTTTATTCCTTTCTGATTTCCGAAACTGTTCTTATTTTTTTTGCTTTATTCTACGACGAAATATATTCATTGCTAGTTAGTAATTATATTGGCGACGGACAACTTTGGTCATGAGTGTATTGGGATGGGTTGGACGGTAAGGGAAGCATTATTTAGGAAATAGAGGAAGAGCGGAGTGAAACCTGGGGTCGGCATCAGCCTTCTATTAACGAAAGGCATCTAGGAATCCACAGTATTAACATTCTATCCGAAATACGGAGCACTGTATTTTGAATACACTCCACATAGCACTGAAACCGGGACCGGGGCTAAACTGAAAAAAATCAGCTTCTGGCTGTATTCGATTCAGGGCCCTGGGTGTGGAAGCCAGTGCTCTATCCACTAGCTTTTTGGTTTCGTATTTTTTGTCGAAGCTTTTATTAGGGAAGACTGGCCTCGGTGACTCTGATGACCAGCCTGCACTATGACTGCGCACATTTATTGCCCACCAATTTTGATTTATAGTCTCCTCTATGGCGTGGCGCGTGGGAAAAGTTTCTCTTTAGCTTACTCCAAGCGTCTTATGTCATTGGCCTCTAGAATTTGTGCTCGATGTTTGCATCTGCAATCGTCGTCTATTACGTCTGGATATGAGAGTCTGCAAGTTAAATCATGACGAGACAGAATTCGAAGTCAGTCATGGGAATCTAATCTTAGAATTGTAGCTTAGACTTGGGAGTTCCGTGCTATTAATGCCAAGCAGATGAGCCATGGTGCTTTTGTGCATACGTTTAATTATTCCCTCCTCATTCCTAATATCTATATCCTGATAGTAATGAAACTGCGCTTTGGTGACTCTTGAGATCTATGACATGCGAAGTGATGTGACTCTATTGTATTCTAATCTCATAATGGCAGGTAGTCTGCCGATTGATATAGGTCTACATAGTGATGGACATTACTTGTACTAATATTTCTCATTATCTGAGGACCCTACATCCTAACTTGATTTCCTCCTTAATCTCTACATGCGTCCTACTTCTCTTCATTCCATCCATAGATCCTATTCTCTTTCTTCCCCCACGTCTCTTGACCAAAATATTCCCTTCGATCCTGGTCCTCAACATCCCCTAGAACTCTCATACCTGTTCCATCTTACTATTCTGCATTTTTCCTCATTTTCTTCTTCCTTGTCTCACCCACCATTCTAAGCTTATTTCCATGAGTTTTAAACCTGTTTTCCACGATCAGTACTACAGGAGGAGATAGTCCACCCGCTTAACTACGTAATAATACCCGTGTGAACTTCTTTGATGCAGCGTATCTTGTATCTTATTACTATTACTGTGTTTGCTTTAACAAACAACTTTATTGCCGTTGGTAGTCGCAGGTAGTCGTTTCCCACAGTAGTAAAAATTTATAGCTGTCATTGGAGATTCCTTCCTATCTGCTTCGAGATAACGTTCGTTCCCATTGTTCGTGCATTAGGATGTTGAAACGGTGTCTTTGGAATGCTCATTCTCGTTGGTGTGCGAATATGGTGCCCATGTGTGACGCTGTTTAGGAAGCTTTATGACACCATGGTTAAATATACCTATGGTTGCGGTTAATCCATTATTTTGAAAGTGTGGTATGTCTATCTGTTATAAATTTAATGCCGGTGGATCCCTTCTTGTTGGATCTGGTTTTCATTCCCCCTTTACATTTTGCTCTTATTTCTAAAACATAAGCTTTTCATGCAAGTCAGCTCGCACTCTTTTTGTGTATTTGGTCACTTTAATATGTTTACGTATCTTAAAATGGTTTACCTATTTATCCCTTCGCAACGGATTCGAAATTACACACGCGTTCCGTGTCAGTCTCCACGAATTTAACCTGGCTTGCTTTATGATTTGGGTGCTAGTTCACGTCTGAGTTGAAAAATAAATTATTTATTTATTTATAAATACCATAAATTGAGCCCTTACCGCAATTGAAATAATGAAGGCATACGTAAATTAAAAGAATAATTACGTTGGAAGCAATAGGTATCCTCCAAGATACACTTGAAGGTGAGGTTTCCATAATTTACTAATCTGGTAGATTAAAAAAAAAAAAAAATAGCCTAGCCAAGATATGTTGCGGCGGTAAGTGTTCAAATTAAAATTTAGGAAGCGTCTCTCAAAGAGAACCCTGCTTGTTTTGGACAGCCTTACCAGTATTTTTCCAAAGTTATGCCTTTGCATGGATTGGTAGCTGAGTAGTGATTGATTCCCCCCTCCTTTCTAGCAGAGGTTCCCTCGAGAAAAGTTTTCAACGAGTCCACTCCCGTCTGAGGAATATTTTCACATTTTTTTCCGTTGCTGAATTTTATTATACTGAGCTGTCCACGGTCCGGTATCATACCCGTATTATTTTACATTTTTCCTGCGTGTCCTTCCCGTGGTGTGCCGTAAAATCATACCTTGCTGCCTGAGGTTCTTCTTTTCTTTCGCTCCAACTTGGTAGTCATGGCTTGCGGCCAGGCCGGGCGTTCTCGTGAATGATTTATGAAGACCCAGGGTGATATTTCGTTGCCGGCAAATTGGTATTTTCCTCCCCGGTGAAGATGTCGCCAGTGTCCGGGAGTGTGACGTGCGAGTCTTGTCTTCGTTAAGGAGCAGCCAGTCCTATCATGTCCCTTCTTTTGTGCTCGCTTTGCGTTGTTCTTACCTTGGTTATTTGTTGCTCACTGCTGAATCCGCCGCCGCCGATCATGCCTTACGTGAATCTAGCGGTACCTGGCGATTTTAGCCGTCAAATGAACTCAAGTAATGCCTTGTGACAGTGAAATAATACTGTCAATTCACACAGCCACCTCACCAATAACTATGTTCTCACTAGATCAGTTCAAAACTCATCTAGTGAGAACATAGATGAGTTGAAAACTCACCCAGAAAAGTTTTTCATTGCCAAAAAAATTGAAGCGTTATTTTACCTGCATGGTAACTTTCTGTTTCTCATTAAAATATATAAATATCGAGTACACGATATTGTGGAGATTTGTCTAAATGTTTGCCAATTTCAATTACCATTTCTGAACATGATCTCCAATTTTATAGCACTTTCATATTTATCTTATAAGAAGTGGAAAGATAATGAACATCCCTACCGAAGGCCATTCTGTCTTGAAAAGGCTACGGATTACACGGGTTTTTAGAACAAAAACTAAAAGTCTTCATCGATATACATATTTTTTATAAATTGCGTTCCCCGCTTGCAAACTGTAACATTCATTTGCTCGTGAAAACTAAAATTATAAAATTGTATCCTTATGTCTGAAGCCGGTGCGAGTTGAAAAAAAACTTGTATTGACGTGCATCGAATAACTCGGGAATTCTTTGCGTGTATGAGGTCACGAGGTCTCTGCTAGTAACCTGAATTTTGATGAGCAATGGACACGCCATGACCTCGTGTACGAGCACGAGAGATGCAAAGGAAAAAATTAGAGAAAAAGAAAGCATTGTAATAAATGCCTTTGGTTTGTATGGATACCATGCCCGTTGATTCTAGTGCAGAGTCGAAGATTTTGACTTTAGACTTAGTAGAATGGATGGTATCTGCCAGATAGAAAGCGGTGATAGGTATTTCATTGTTCAAGATTTTCTGACAGTTACTTTTGAAAGTTTGTTCTTATCTGTTCACCACCAAGATTATGAGTACCATTTTATTGGAACTAAATTTGCGTATCTTTAAAAGTATAAGAACGATTATTTTAAAGGCTATTGGTATTATGACTGTGTATTCGTCGTAATCATGTTGGCTCTCATTTGTGAAGTTTAATTTGAACTTTCCTTCGATTTTCGTTAGTGGTCACTCATTCTCGGGTCTGGGACTCCGTAGTTATCCGGAGTAAATTGTGTTATCTTTAGAATGTCCTATAATTTTTACTTTGCATCTAACATAATCCATTAAATACAACTGAGATTTGGTTAACGTAGCCTGCATCTCTAAATTCCCTCTCTTCCTTCTCGTTGCTATTGGGGCTTAATTTCTGAAGTACATGGGATATCATTATGTGAGAAGTATAATGCCGAGTGTTGCTTGTTAAGTTTTCATGTAAACTTTGTTTGTAAGGTTACTTACAGCCATAGGTTATTCCTATAGCATTGCGTTTAACGCGAAAATTCAAAGATGTCTGCGTGAGAGAATGCTTGGTTTATGCCGAGGTTGAAATTGGGCATAGGTTTGTTTAATTCACTGGAGTACTGGCTCCCCATCCCAGAGCTTCGAATCCCGGCGGAGGCAGAGTTTATTTTCCTATGGAATACCGATCCCTAGTAGGGTATAGAGTGGGAAGGATATGAAGTGTAATTTTCCGTCCTTCGGATGGCACGTACATCTGTGGTATCATCCTGGGTTCCTTTCGTTGAGAGCAGAATAATACCGACGCCGTGTTTCCGTCCACCCTTCCTCCATTTCCCCGAATAATCTCTCCCTTCCGAAAAATCTTTCCATCGTACTTGCCTATCCTTCTGGCACGAATGAAATAAGTTGTTGGTTGCCTTCCCCCTGAACCAATCAAGCAGCCAAACGTGGTGGAGGAAATATGAGCACTCCAAGGATATTTTGGGCCTCAAAAAGGTAGGAAACCCTTAGTTCCATTCGAAGGTGGTATTTTCTCTGCTCCCTGGTGCCTGCCTGTAAATCGTTTTTAGCGTCTTGCGTGCTCGGGAGGCGTTTGACTCTGCGCTGAATGCATGTCCTCATGAGCGCCTGCAATGTGCCTCTTAACTGGTGAATTGTTCCGCTTCCCCTTTGAGTTTTCTCTTGTGGCTCGGGCGGTTCCGTTGCTACACCACGTGCTCCGTTTTGCTTCACATGGGACTGCCTTACCTCAACTCCTAACGGCCGATTTCTAATGTAGCTTTGTAGAGGTGTGGTTAAACCATTTTCACAGATGACTCCGTGAACCAATGTGGTAAAGGTTAATGTTAATTCAATCGTGTTAGGCGATACGTGATGGAATGGTGCGATAAATAATGTAGCAGTGAGCTTTTAATGGAAATACAGGGCATTTCAACGCGTGGATATTATCTTCACCGATGTAACGGCTGTTTTTTCACAGCAGTTTACTGCTGAAGATGACGTGATAATCCTCTCACCATTAAAAAACGGGCAGCTCTATTGGTGTTTGATCAATAGCGGCTGATTCATTACTTTTTTAAGGTATATATTGTCGAAAGATCTCCTGTGGGCGACTTGCTGGCGTTGCGCCCTTGCCATTGCATATTAAATAGACCGAAGTTTGATTTTCTAGTAGCCAAATATCATCATATATATTATTTCTCAAGGGCTTTTTTTGTCGGTACGCCATAAATTCCTTAATACTTCATGAATTTTTATAAATGAGGCATCATTTTAAAGCTTTTCTTAACCGCTACACCGGAAAAATATACAAATATCTCACATTTCTGTTGTTTTTCTAAAAATTACAATTTAAAAAAACTTTTTGAAATCCCGCCCTCGACCTATCGATCCTCTATCGAGAATATCGAGATATACCCAAATGAAACCGATTTCGATTTCATGCATCTATTATCTCATTCCACATTTCATTTCGACTTAAAATATTGATTTAAGGTATTCGATCTGCTGATCTATTTATAAAATGAATTAAATTAATCAAAACTTGAATTTATATTTACTTCCCCAAACCGCTTGATTAGAATTTCTGAACTCATTACGCCCTTCAGGTTTGCCACCTAATAAACTTATACTAAAAAAGAACGCTATTATCATGTTGATTATAAACCTAAACGCTAAGCAGGGTTTAATTAATGGCGCCAGATTAGTTGTAACTCACTTGGGCAACTACACTATCACAGCGAAATTGATTGACTCCGGTCAAACTGTCGTCATACCACGAATTAACCTCACCCCTTCTGATCCTACCGTGTCTTTCAAACTGACTAGGAAGCAATTTCCCATAAAAGTTGCCTTTGCCATGACTATAAATAAGGCACAGGGACAGACGCTAACAAAGGCAGGATTGTAGTTGCCTGACCCTGTTTTTTCACACTGTCAGTTGTATGTGGCGTTTTCCAGGGTGCGCTCTTTCAGTGACATATATGTCTGTGTAAAACAGACCCACCAACATACAATCGCAGATGACCATATCATCACTTCAAACGTAGTGTTCAAAGAGGTCCTGTAAACATGTAAATATGCAGTAAATATGTAAATACCTTAACCTTATGTTTCAAAAAATATATAATCTAAAATTTAAACACACATCTATTCCTTACTTCAACCCACACCTACATCAATGACGCACTAACTACACGGTACTAACTATACGGTGTGCACTTCAATTAAGTGGGATTTGAGGAGGATACAGTGCGAATGCTTCGCACGGGTCGACTAGTTGTATCTTATTGTGGGTTCGCTTTGCGAATTTTTTATTCGTTTAACGTCAAGTTTTTAGTGCATAAATCCACCTTTCAGTATTATCTCTATATTAACTAAACGTAGGACTTAAATAGTAGTGGTAGACTAGAGTATGTAGATGCTCCAACTTGTATGGTGATATCACACCATCTAACCTAACACCATGATCCCAACACAAACTGAGCATCCTTACCCAAGGATGGTTTCGAACCCGCGACATTTGTGTTGCCAGAACGACGTGTAACCAACCTGGCTGCTTTAATTCAATATTTAAACGTGCTCTTTCAGTTTAATTTTTGAAACTGTTTATGCATACTATGTATACCTATTCCATTGTTTGCTTATCCTAAAAATCCCGCGATAAACGTTACGATAAAAACTTGTAACAATTTTAAGTGATTCGCGATTTAGCATAACAGCAGGTTTAATAAAATTTATTTTTCCATTATTGTTGGGAAAACTTGGAACAGTGATAGGGGCATGCTTGGGTTCAACCTTTCATTCCTTGTTATAGCTTCAATGCAAGACTTTTTTTTCAGCATTTTGAACGGTGATTTAAAACGAAAAGGGAATCTTGAAAACCCGCGTCTGCTGGAGCGTACTCTCTTTATGCTTTGGTGGCTCGTTATTTTACGGCATTGTGTCCCGTCGCACAATTAGAATACCTTCCAGCGATCATGAGAAGGGCAATTTACTGTGGTTGGAGCGCAGTAATGATAGTGATCACCCTCTCTTTCTGAGCCGCAGGAAACTTGCTCATCTTGAAGATTGATGTGCGGGTTTATCTTGTTGCACGTATGGAAACGAATGCTGAGAGAACACATCCTTGCGCCTATCCTTTCCCTTTTCCCCCGTTAAAGCCCGGCCTCGGTTCATTCACGTGGAAGCATTGAGAGTCACCCGGTCCCTCTCACCCGGCTCACCAGCGCACGCTTTTCTCGTGTCGACTAAAACAAAAGGGGGCGGCACTACTCCAAGTCGTCAACCATTTCGAGTGTGAAAGACAAGAGATTGCCTTTTCCTTCTGCCATATTGTTCCGCGGTAACCTCGTTCCGTTCATTCTCACCGGGATCCACCCACAAGTCATTTTCAACCATTCATTTTCCACTCCGGCAAGGAAATGCATTCCATTTGACCTTTCATTAAATTCGCTTCGAAAGTGGGCGGTCCGCGTAATTTCCCCCGGCTTGTGCCCACTCGTTCTCGATTCTCTCGTAAACATATTCATCAGCCAAAACATGTTCTTCTGACGTTCTTTTGGGCGTGCAAGGGAGCCGAAGCGGGGATTGGATTGGTGTGGTGGCAAGCGTAAAAATGCGTCTCATTCTATGGGCCCGGATTCAAATCCCGGCTGTGGCGGAGATTTGTCAATGGAATCCGCGTCCCTATTTGAGTGCCACGTGGTGAGTCCTTGAGAAGCCCTAGACTTTCTTTAGCATTTATTGAGCCAGAATTGGCCCGCAATCCTTCGCCCGGCCATGTCGGATTAAATGGCGGCAGCCAATTGCGAGCAACATTCCCCCGCTGTGTACACACGAAGCCACAAGGAGTGACCAAGTCGTGGAAACAAGCGCAGGCGACTTACTTCGCTTGTGAAGTGGACGTTCAGATTGTATTGGCGATAATTAGCTATAATAGTAAAACTATTTATTTGACGAGAGTTAATAGATCGTATTTATTGCTATTATCATACTTCATACATACCCGTTGATCATGTATCTGTGCATACTTACTCAGAAAACGAAATAATGACTCTCATGAAAGTTTAATAAACAACTCAATTTAGTGCTCACTGATTAGTTGGATCAATAGTCAACACTTCCATTTCAAAATCTTCCTCTTCATGCCCTTTTCTTTCTGCATTCTCTAACAAATTAAGGTGGAAATGCTCACAATTAGTTGCCAGATATATTGAAAAGGTGAACGTATTGTTACCCTTAACAGAGTTAGACAGTCGCAAGCGATTCTGTCGCATGCTAGCAGATCGCATGCGACATGGAGTTGTTCACACGGAGAAATATACCGCCAGCCACTTTCTACGCCAGCTGTGGCGCCCAGAAATTTTGTCGTGTGTACAGGACTTGTCGTGTCGTCTTCCGCTCGTCAGGTGGGACAGCTGAATACAATGTTCTCCTTAGCGTCTTTCAGGCAGATTAGACTTAAAAGCCGGTTTTCTATCCACCATTTCTCCATTCCCCAAAATATCCTTCCTATGCTATCCTACATGGCACAAATGCCCGCATTTGATTGTCGCTTCTACAAGTAACCAAAAGGGGTTGGACATTAAGCTTGTGAGCTATGTTTAAACTTGGACCTGATGTTTTTGCGTATTTTTAATTCAGAATTGGTTCTTTTGGATGCGTACTAATTCGAGTGTCGTGGTAAACTTCAATTCTGTCCTATTGCTATATATTTGTCTGGAATTTGGCGTTGGCCTTTTGTAATGATAGCTCTAAAAAGAAAATAATAGCTTTGGGAACCGGTTGAACAACACTATGGGTTAATTACACTGGAATAGTCATTCCGTGCGGTCGTGGCCGTGAGTGAAATGATTGTTTACCTCTTTCCAAGAGAGGAAATTTGAAATCGGCAGTTTTGTGAATTTGTATTTTGAAAAAGGTATAACGAGGGGTATAACGAGGTTGTTAGTAAACATAATTGAGTGGAGAGTGTTTTGAATAACGAAGTCCGGGGCTTATGATGGCTTTATTTGTGATTTTTAGATTTTTTGTGCAAGATGTTTCTGCCTGTCGTTGAGAACTGCTATTAGTGCATTGGAAATATTCAGAGGAGAAAGTGTCGTGGATAGGGTATCGAACCTCGGGAATTTGGCTTTGCGGACCAATGCGCTGGACACTGCGCCTCGTTTTATTCCGAATTCCAATGGCAGTTATCGCCACCGTTGCCATTGAGAATCGGGAATCCTGCTAAGCGTACTGTTCTGCGTATTTGTCTTGAGAGCCTAAGATTCTAGTATCGATGCCCGTCCCAGGAAGCTGGACCTCTGGCGATTTCCTAGTAGATGTTAGTCCTATTCTTGGGATTGTTTTGGTAAAATGCAAGTAAGTTTGGTGGGTGAGTTTGCCAAGGAAGTCAAGCCACATGTACGTCAACAAGGAGAAGTTAATGCTTCACTATAGTCTAAAATTCTGGTGTAAATTTAGCGTGCAATCGCCATCGTCATCGATGTTTTTTTTTTTAAAAAAAAGGACGCGGTGGTTTTAATTTCACCGGAGATGACATATTGCCGGCGAGCAACATTCCTTCTTTTAATTAAAAGACCCAAGAATTAATTCGGCTTATATGCCCGGGGTGGTGGTTCCGGCTTTTCACTTCCCCGTAGAGAAGAGTCCGAACACAATGGTTGATTGAAGTCAGCCTCTACATCGTTCGTGTGGTCTTAATGAAGGAGGTAGAAATGCACGCTTGTTCGTTTTTCTTCCGCCGCCCTGGCGTATTGCCAGCCGGTCCTTCAGGGTGCCATTTCTCTTTTTTTTATCTTTGGGTCGGGAAAAGATAATGTACTCAATCTTGCATCCAAGGTCGTCAAGAGCTGTTTTCCAGAGAATGGATCCGCGGAGAAGGGTGGCAGCCGGAGGCTGCCGACGGGAAACCCGGAAGGGTCTCGAGGAGCCCCCCCCCCCCCCCCCACCACTCCTCTCCCTTCAAAAGGGCTGTGCGGCATCGCGAGGTATCGATTTCGAAGTGAGATTTCGATTCGTGAGATACCGTAGATTGGGAAAATTCACATGATGCATATTTTGGTGGTTTATTTTAAGCAATGGAGCAAGTAAAGAGATTTTTTACTGATGATTTAAGGGCGTTCCGCTTTAAAATGCGGAATACGTTACGTGAATGGATAAGCATTTCCTTGATTATATTTTTCACCAATTCCTAGTAAAACGTTATCAGTGCAAGGTAAATTTACAATATTAACGGCCTTACAGTGGAAAACTTTCGAATGCAGTACCTTTATGGTATGCAGTAAAATATGTATATATTAATTACATTTTTAATTAAATATTTTTAAAACTGATGATCTCAGGCCTGACCTCGTGGAAATTATGGATATCCATGATGAGAAAACCACCTTTGTTAATTCCACAAACTTTCTTACGCTGGCACGACGCGCGTTTCACCACACTGTGGCATACTCATGTGCCCTGGCTGAGGCACATGAGTATGCCACAGTGTGGTGAAACGCGCGTCGTGCCAGCGTAAGAAAGTTCGTGGAATTAACAAAGGTGGTTTTCTCATCATAAATATTTTTTAACTTTCTTAGGGTTATTTTGCTCTGTGCATATTTTAATTCAGAGAAAGAGTAATAGTTATTGTTAGTTAATAGAATACAAAAGTTGGCTATTTTATTCCAATTTTCAATATTATGCTCTACAAGTCACTTGTGATTTAATGGGATATGCGGTATAATGCGTCTTTTATGATTCAAATTTAACATCTCTCAGCGATGCTGAAATTCGGCGATGGCACAGTCATTGGAAGGGGTGTGGGATATTTGAATACCCCCACCTCGCCAGCCGACCCGTCGCTACTACTAAGCGTAGTGGTGTGTTGTGTTGACGGTTTGGTGGGGAAGTTGGGCTTGCGTGTCTGGGAAACATTGCGGTGGACCATTATCGGTGCCCCTTGCAAGTCAGCGCCTCGCTCCGCCCTCGCCACAACCCCTCACCTCTCCAACGCTCCCGAATTGCAGTCTTTCTCTGCTCGGAGTGGCACAGTGAGAAGAATCTCCCCTTTCACGACGCCCTCTGCTGCCCCAAAGGCAGATTGGATGGACTGAGAAATGGAATGGGAGAGTCGAGCATTGTGTGCATGCACAAATGAAATGAAATCGCCGCAATGATCATTTTTCGCGGATGAATTGCGAATAAGGGTTGTCCACAGGCTCGGGAAATTTATTGTGGAAGTTATATTTGATGAAAAATATTAAATTGGCATTCATAACATTTTGACTTCTTTCCAATATGGTGAACTATTGATTGGACCTGACAAATGCATACTTCACCAGTATGGGGACGAATGTTTTTCAGTCAAATGGTCCTTGAATTTTACACGTGTTATTGGATTTAAATAGGTTGACATTCAACAAAACTTATTTCCAGATGCTTTCATTTAAGTTGCACTGTAGTTATCCGCTCATGAAGGAAATTTTATGCTAGATAATTCTAATAATTAATTATAATAGAAACTCATTTCGTAGATTTGTTTCAATCGATTTGACTATCATCATCAAAATGTTTAATTTTAATCTAAAGAGTTAAAGTACGGCGCATCCAAGTTTCACACCATATACTTTGAAGTTCTGTGTGGCAATTAGCAGCTGAAATATTCCTTATATGCTTCAACATGGGTTGGAATAAGCAGTTTTGGTAATTTTTCCCCAAATAATTCCGATGATATCAATGCAGTTGAATTCATGCTAATTATGGGTACTTCTGAGTGGAACTGTCTCACCTTAGTGGATTTTTTCAGTTATGTGATTTTGTTGCTTTATCCTGTGTCTGTTTTTAACTAAAGTTTTCTTTACTTTTAGGGGACAGCCAGGGTAATGAGGATGAGGTTGACAGGATAGTAGTAAGTACTTGCCCCTTTTGTTTACCCTCTTTTATTTTATATAGTAACGACGTCATGTGTAATAGTTATTTATTTTTTATTCGAATGATGGGAATTGACTTTCATAACTATTATAATTGGTAGCTTGCCTTGCAGTAAACTAGGATGGACCTACAATTACAATGAAACCTTTTTTATGCGGAGCCTGAGCTACATAGAGCTACTTATCCGGGAAAGTTTTTCTCCTGGCAGGGGTTAACATAAGTAATTATTTGCATTAAACGGAAATTGTAAAACGTGGAAATGAACTCGATTCCTTAGCACGAGAACCTTGGTTGAGTGGAATTCCGTAAACCATTTCCATTAATAAATGTATCTAAAGCCCGTAAAAACCATCCAACTCTTACATTTAAAGCGAATTCATTCGCTCTGCGCAAAACATCGTATTGGTTGGGAGGTTCATAAGATTTTGGTGTACTGTAGTCTGAATATAGGCTATTCGGATTAACTAAATTAATGGCGACATTGACAATGTAGAGGCTTTCATTTTACAGAAAATATATAATAAAACACACCTAATAGTTAGAATATGTGTGCAATCTGTTAAAAAGATTACATACTGGTAATGTGGTCAGGATTCGAGGATTGATCGCGAATCCAATGATTTGGGATTCAATCGAGTCCTTCCAAAATATATTCGAATCCCGGCTTTTGTATGTACATGCGTCTCGGTAAATTCTATCGTTCGAAATCCCGCTATGGAATAAACATATCTGGCCACGACGTCGATTTACTTGAGGAGTGTTGATAAGGTACCTTTAAATTCATCACCGCACATAAACATACATCTACATCTACATATTACCCCGCAAGCCGCCTCAATAGGCGTGTGGCGGGGGGTGTTAGGACACCAGCCGTTTAAAGATAAAAAGGAAACGCTCTAATGAAATTACGCCTAGCATTAATTATAGTCCCTTATTGTTCGGGGGAAAAACGAATTCCCATACCTATCCGTTCGGCAAAATATCTCTCTTAATTTATCGTTTCTGTCGGATCTGGAAGCATAAGCGAAGGTCGAATGGTAATCAGTTTGATAGATAATAATAGTTAGAATAATTCACTTATAAATTCGGCGCGCGGCGCATGTGCTCACCGCCCTCAATACCGCGATGCGCATTTGTTTTCCGCGCGACGACGCGCGCGTCATAGACCACTATGCTTGACTTGTACGTGGTGGACTCAAAAATCGACTTAAAAACTTATCGACTCAAACATTTTGTTTTTGAAGGACGAAGTTTAAAACTGCAGAAAATATGTACACTCAACCTGGAACTCCTCGTAAAACATTGCTTTTCACGCCGCAAAAGGGAAACCTGACCGTTTTTGTTGCTACATCATGCCGTGGTTTTGCTCCTCAAATATATCCATGCATTCTAATCAGAGTCCTGCGTTATAATTGCTCGTATACGTTAAGCTTGGCGCTTTCTAAAAGTTAATAAAGGAGTTATCAGGCCCTAAACATGGGTCATATAAAAGTGGATAAAATTAAGCTAACTAAACAAAGACAGGGATAGGTGTTTATGGGGCCAAAAGTTAAGAGAACAGTCAGGTCGTTGTCTCCTTATCACGAGAAGGTAATCCGATGCATTAGAAATCCGATCATTAAATAAAATTCATTGGAGTCACATTTTGAATCTGTGTTATGCATCAAAGTGATAGGTCTAATGATTGCATTGACTTCATTTCCCATTTTTCCTACCATAATGGTAACTTGCATTTATTTGCACGAAATAAAAAGTAAGATATTATTTTATTGTTATATTAGTCATGTTTTGGAATAAAATTAGTTTAGTAATTGTTACTGTAATTCAAAATAAATGTTCATTTTTTTCTATATCAGCCAAAGAAAGCATCAAGTGTAACTGCCCCTAAGAGGGGCCGTGCTCCCTCTGCAGGTGCTTCTCGTTCTGGGACATCAACTCCTGTCCTGCCTGGTAAAGAATTTTTCTATATTGTGTTTTCCATGCATTAATATAAATTGATACTAGTTGAGTGCCCGTACCTTCATCAGTATAATAAGCATTGCATTGTATTTAATCAATTAATGATAAATTAATCTTGAGAAAGAAAAATTACTTAAGTTTCTTACTTGAAATGACAGTTGGCTTGACTAAAATTAATATTTAGCATTCATAAAGTACTAATTTGCTTAGAATCTTAATAGTGACATTGCCAGTGACTATATCCGTCTTCTAACAGTTAAGTGGCAATTGCCTCCTCTTCGATTAATGAGCATGTTTTGCTTGCTGTTTAAATGTGGTGAATGCTGTTTTCTATGTTTAAGTTATTGCTCAATATGTATGTACTTAAAGAACATCCAGTCCTATAATTGGGAGGATTGGTTGTTGGAGTAGTATCATCAACTGTATACATATTTAGAATTTGCTTTCTGTGACCGACGAGAGTGTATGTACATCTTCATGTGCTGTCAAAAATGTCCATTTATTCTTAACCTGGTATTTGGATTAGCCCTATTTTTTATCAGTTGCTGCAGCTATCTATTTGTAATATGGCACAGTTTTTCCTCAATGTCTTAGTCAATGTTTACTATTTTCAATATGTTAAAGTATTTCTCAACCATGATATATTAATTGCAGATTAGTGCATGCAAATGGAAGTAGCATTGCTTTTCCCATTTAAGAGACAGGAAGAATCTGGGTTCAGGGGATTGATGAACACTAAACTATAGAACTTTGTATGAAAAATTAATTACATTTTGTAATTGATACTCGTAGCATCCTAACTGACTGTTGTGGTGTGAATCATCATAACTGTCACTTATTTATTTGAATTAGTTGAACACTTTAGCCAGCAGGTTAGATGAATTTATTGAGACATTTACTCTGCTCACCAGCATAACCGATGCAACTTATTGTTGTAGAGATATGTAACTGGTTATGTGAATAAAGGAGCAATTAACAAACTGCTTGTTGGATTACAAAAGCATATCAATAAATGCATCAGAATTTTCATATCAAATTAATTTTTTTGTGAGACCTGTACAAAAGTGAAATAATGCCAAAAGTCTAGATTTTTCTTCTAGTGTGTCCAGTGCTTTTCTTAATAATTTTCTAGGCAATTTTGTGAGTTTGCTTCTCATTGGATTAGGAGGACCCCCAAAAAATAACTATGAAATAAATTTTTAAATGTAGCAAGTTTTTGCTCTTTTTAATTTTATTCTATTAAATTTGCTTATTCAATTTTTATTTCATATTTACATGAATTCATTACATCAATACTCCATTCCATTCTTGATATTATAATCCATAAATGCTTATTTACAAATCGCTGTTGATCAACCAGAAATAGCATGTTTGAGTTATGATAAGGCTAATTTCAAATAAAAAGAATCTAGTGCCATATCACAAGTGGAATATTACTGTACTAGTCTTTGGACATGTCTTGCTATCCCTTGTGGGTATAACCTCTTTCTTGCTGCCATGGATCTTCCTGCATGTTGTAACTCTTCCATCGACTGACATTTGCCATTGTGTGAGCAGCTTCTGACTCTGAGCGTATCCCTCCGAACTTATCAGGAAGTGCACCTGGCAGCAGATTACGACGGTCAGCCTCAGTAAGGAGGCCCCCTTCTGCATCGTCAGGTATGAGTAAACTCCTGTAGATCCTAAATGAGATCATTTAACACTTTGAAGCCCAGAGGTTTAGTAACCCATTGGTTTTGGAACCACTTGGGTATATGGTATTAAAAAAATGTCAGATGGTAATCATCAAAAAGTTCTAAGTTTTTCTATTTACCTTTTCTATGCACCATTCCAAAAAATAAAGGTAAATCAAGATAGAGGGTCTAGGACAGGGGTTTACAAATGGAGACTTGTGAGCTAAATGTGGCTTTTTGGTTAAGTAAATGGTGATGTGAAATACCCTATAAAGTAAGTAAATTGAATTACCCTGATTTGAACCAATGAGAGCTATGTTCTACATTCAACGAATGTTTAATAATGTTACAACTTTTAAAAATATTTATTTAAATATTTATGCACTCACGAAAATATATATATGACTCAAATTAAATTTTAAACGATTAATTTTTAAATTTTTGTGAGGGTCAGTTTTGGCTGTTGTGTCTCAAGAGTTTACTGACCCTAAGCCTAGGCAACATCCTTGGGATTTTAAGCACGAGAAAAATAATCTTGCAATTATGCCCTAGTGCAAATGTTAGAGCCTGAGATGCACAGATTTATTCAGGTTTGGAATGTTGCGTGTAACAGTACTGCTGGAGGTAACACTTGGGCATGGGCTTCAAAGTGTTAAGGGAAAAAGATTTATGAAGTTTCCTAAAGAGTTACTCAAGATGTATTCATTCTCTGCATCACTTAAAGATGTGTATGTTGATCCTTCAGCCTTTTTCTCCTGTATACTGGCATTAGTATTTCATGACTATCAATGCTATTCTTTCTAATATCAGATATATAATAACTAAAATATTATGTTAAAAATGTTATTATACAACATTATTTCATTAGCATATTATTGAAACTTATGAAATGAATTTATGGAATGCTATTGCACTTAAGCTGCATATTATGTAGTTGCTAGTTTTCAAATATGTTTAGTTTTCTAAAGTGAGGCACGACTGCATGATAACCATACTATGATTTTTCCTATGGTACACACTGGTTGCTGCATTCCACTGGCTAATTAATTTGTTTGCATCATGGAGTAAAAGTGCATGGTGTATGCTTAACTTGTGGCCATTGTGGTGACAAAAGGTTTCATGGCTATTGTGGATGGTTCCAAGCCAAGGAAGCCAAGCCAGGATAGCCAAGGAAGTTTGATCTGTTGTGATTAGTTTCTAATATTTTTTTAAAGGTTGAATGTCACATCACTATAATGGCACCATAAAACAACACGAACATGTAGTATGTGCCTTCTCATTAAACTATGATCAAAGATCCGGTGCTTTTCTGGCAAATGACAAATGTGAGGCGTTCTCGGGATTCCCTGCAGGTTATATAATTGGCTGCTGCCGACATTTCGATGGATACACCTAGATCTCACACAGCCTTCCTCTCCCCTTTGGACTGGGATTGCATCGATATCACCACCACTACCAAAGGTGATCTCCAATTTTACCACAACACTGAGAGACTGAAAAAAAAATTCCTTTGTCTCTCACAGCAAAGGGAGATGGCTCCTGAGCTGAACAAAAATCACATAGTCATCAGTCTGACAGAGGAACTCCTTGATGAACAAGCATTATTGGTCCTCTCAAAAGGCCTTAACTTCCTCCCTGAGGTCTATTTCAAATGCTGACTTCATGGGAGGAATAGAGAAAGCCATTCAGAGACTGTCTGCTGACAACGTGGAGGAGATGAAGTCTCAATGGAGGTGAAAAGGGGTGTCATCCCAAAACCGAACTGGAGCAATGAAGAGTGAAATGCTTTGTGCAAACTACAGAAAAATACAGACTATACCATCCTACCAGGTAACTAAGGAAACAAAACAGTGGTCATGAAGATGGAGGATTACAGTGAAAAGCTTCAACAGATACTTCCAGGGGTAACATATCGTCCTCTGAGCAGTGACCCCTCAGACAGCAGAGCCAGGAAGATGGTGGAGCTGACAAAGAAAGTACCATATTTGATGGCATATAAGACTTTTTTTAGCCTTAATTTTTTACAAAATTAGGGCTAAAAATATCACCCTCTGGTCTTATATGGGAATACATGGTCTTCCACAGGCTAATGGTTGCCTGTCGTGAGTGTGCCCTACTAAGTAGGGGTGTGTCTTATTTGCCGGTGCATCTTATGTGCTGTCAAATACGGTAGATATTCCAGAGGAAACTGTGCCACAATCCCCAGTACCGCCAAGACTATAGGGCTTGACTGAAATACACAGGGAAGGGACAGAGGCCCATTGTGTCATTGACTCCCTTACCTACAACCTTGCCAAGCATCTCACCAGTATCTTGGCTCCCTTCATGGTAACATGTGAGCACCACATAAAGAATTCTGGACAGTTCATCAGGAAGATACAAGATATCCACCTGATTCCAACAGACATGATGTTCAGTTTCCATATTGTGTCCTTATTCTCATGTGTTTCATTGAGTGAGATGCTTCAGCTTCTGAAAACACGCTTCGACAAAAATACAGTCAGCCTTTTCCATCATATGCTGACTACAATGTATTTCCTCCACAATGGAAAATTTTATGAACAAGTAGATGGTGTCGCAATGGGATCTCCACTCTCGCCTACCATTGCAAATTTCTGTATGGAAGGCCTTCAGGATTGAGCCCTCACATCAGCCACACTGAAACTGAAGCACTTCTTTCACTACGTGGATGACACATTCATCGATTGGCCTAATGGACCCATGACCCTAGAGGACTTCCTGAGTCACAAGAACAACCAATATCTGAGCATCTGATTCACCATGGAGGTAGAGAAAAATAATATTTTACCCTTCCTTGACATTTTAATCCATCGGAAGGAGGATGGTACGTTGGGACACAGCGTGCATCGAAAACCTACGCACACTGACTTGTACCTGAATGGCCAAAGTCACCACCACCCATCCCAATGGAGAGTGGACCTTTCAACCCTTGTTCATCATGCAAAATCTGTTGCGGACAAGGGAAGCCGTCCCATGGAGTTTGATCATCTATGGACAACTTACCGCCAAAATGGATCCACAAAGAGAGATATATTCATGCCTCTCAAAACCACCTTGAGAGATCATGACAAATCCGATGTACACAGTTTCCTCGTTCCGGAAGTGACCCCTGTGGAGAAAAAAAACCTATTACCAAGCCTCTCTCCCCCTCGCCGCCGCCCCCCCCCCCCCTACATTTCAACCATTGGGTGGGGGTGGGGGGGGGGGTAATCTATAGGATCCTGGCAAAACATAATATGGGAACTTATCACAAGCTACACAAAAATCTGTGAAATTCCCCCCCCCCCCCATTCAACCGTTGTGAGACCCTACATATATGTATACTGCCCTGTCTGTCAATTGATGTGTTAACTCTAGAGAATGACCTGAAAAGGTAGACACCGGTTGAGTTTTAATAAAACAGAGTGGAATATAACAAAGTTTATTTTTTTTAATGTCTTCATTCCACGAAGTGAACTCGCAAACCATGGATTTGCATCTAGTTCAAGTTAAGGACGAATTGGGTCTCGAGACGTCGGGAGTTCACTGAATCCTATGCCTGTGTGGGAAAACATACATTGGTGAGATGGGCCGCACGTTAGAGTCTTGGCTAAAGGAACGCAGGAGATGCATCAGATTTTTCCACCTGGAAAAATCTGCCGTGGCAGAGCACAGCCTGACCGAAGACCATGTCATCTCCTTTGATGATGGTCAACTAGTCACCTAGGCCCCTGGGTATTGGGACTGTCTTAAAGGAAGTCATTGAAATCCAGCTAAAAAATAACACCTTCAATTGTGATGCCGGGTACGCACTAAGCCAAACATGGAAACCCATAATCTGGAAAATAATAGAAAAATGAAGGAGGAACAAAAATAACCAATCAGAGCAGACTTGACCCACAATGGTGAGGGGAACATAAGTGAGGACTAGACCCTCGAGCACGGGTATATAAGGGAGCATCAATGCTCGGAAGATGATGGAAGTGCTATCCATGGAAACGTCGGCAGCAGCCAATTACCTTATCCGTTTTGAATCCCCAGAACAGCCTCGCATATTAACTTTGATACTTGGGCATCTAATATCTAACCACAACAGCACTGTGTTAATTTAAGGTGTTTGCTAATATTAAATTAATATCTGTAATGAGCATTATTAATCAATGATATGCTTCATGTATGTGCCATGTAAGCTCCTTTAATACCAATTAATTATACCTACTTTTTAATGCATTTATGTTTTTAGCATATAATATTTTTAATTAGTTATTTGTCTTGCCTTGAATGCATAATAAGTATTGACTCTGGAAATTTAGATTTTTTGATACTGATTGGAATCTCAATTGTTTGGAACTATAATTTCTGAAAACTGCTTTAGACCACAAATATTATTGAGTCACAATTTTAAGGGATGAGAAGTGAATCTTTTGAATTTTCTTTACTTGAAGTAATATTTCTAATGCTCAGGCACTTTTTATGCACATGTATACATTTTCACTGAGTAGCTTATATGTGCGTGGCATTTGATTTGTTTTGTGGGTTTTTGTTTCACTTATTTTCTGTGGTGCATATATCAGTTTGTTTAATTTTTAAAGTCCTTTTTCAAAAAATATTTTGGGATTGTGAGGAGGAGGATAAGAAGCAGATGATTTGTTTAGCTCATAAAGTCATCTCTAGTTTGTCCTAATGAAACCTCTGTAGACCTGTGATTATCCAATGAAATATAAAACCTATTTAGATTTGACTTCAGGTGTTTGGTGAAGGAAGGGACCCGATCCCGTTATTTATTATGAAATCCATCCATCTACATACTTGGAGCCGAACACCCGAGGCATCTCATCGTACAAATGTAACTTGGCGGACTTAATATTAATTTCTAAGAAATATCAGGCCCTGAAATAAGTGGAAAACTGCCTTATTCGGATATATTTAATCTCCGAATGCACGCGAACTGACCCCCTCCCTTTCACTGCCGACTGCAAAAAAACATGAACTCCCTCCGTTTCTTCCCACCTTCGTTCTCCCTCTTCCTCTAATCATATTCTTTAATTCCTTTCCCTCCAACTCTCCCTCTCATGCACTTGACTTGAAAAGATATTGTGTACTAGTTATAAATGGTGGGTCATGTTGGCAATACAAACATCTGCTACAAGATGTAGGCTGCTCCTTTCTAGGCTGAATGGCTCATGAAATGCAATATCTAAATGTACTTACTATCCTATGAGTCACTGCAAGGGTCTGTGGCAGGGATCGATTTATTTTAGAACTTTTACAAACCACAGAATAAAATTCACTCTCTCACACACACACGACCCGGGCTTTGGCACTGAGCACCATCTAACCAGGTGATGGTACCTGATGACTGTGCTCAGTGCCAAAACCCGGGTCAAGTGTGTGTGAGAGAGTGTATTTTATTCTGTGGTTTGTGAAAGTTCTTAAGTAAATCGATTTACAGAATGGAATTCCACAAAGTTAATAGTGAGCTCATTGTATTTATGTGGCAGGGATTATTAAGATGGGCCCTGCCCTGAAAAAAGGAAGGGAATGGGGGAAAGAAATTTGTGAGGGCAAGGATTAGAAATGAAAAGTGTGTTGATGGAGTAACTCATTTTATCTCATTGTTTTTGTTGTCATCATTGACATGGGGGAAGAAGGAATAGTAGTAACTATCTGTTCAACAGTGTCTTTTTTTATTTTCAAGCTTCAGTCAATTCTAGAGTTGTAGTGTGGGGTTAAAATAATATCCTCTGTGTCACCTTGAAACTTTTGATTTGAATTCTTTTAGTAACAATAGTCTAATGTGTGATCACCATGTCTCTATTTGCACCCAACCCAGTCCTTCCATTATCTTATCTACCATGTGTTTGCCTGTAGTGGTTTTTAGCCAAGCTTGAGGGTTTCTTCTGTATAATTTTTATTTTGGTGGTTAAAACTTTCTGCTCTTGTTACCAAATACTTACAGTGTACACTCGATTTGACCCATATAGTGTGAGATGACATCTTTCTGTCACTTTTTCATCGGAGGCCCTTACAACTGTTCACTTGTTGAATCACAATCTCTTTAATGCAGTGCTGCTTATATTCCAAAATAGTTAATGGTTGATACTGACCTCAAATAGAGTCAGTATGGATTTCTTCAGATGCATCAAAGTTTGAATTTTCTCTCTCCAAGATGTGTCTATACATATCCCAAACTTTTGGAATTCTTAATCACATGCCCAGTTATATTTTAAAAGGACTTTATTTCTTTTTGCCAAGTGCTCATGTGTATATATTGTTTGTTGCCTGTGTTTGTAATTGTACGAAGCTAGTGGGCTTGCACTTTCAGAAAGATTTCCTGTATCATCTCACTTATATGTACCTGTATCATATAAGCAGTGGTATTTTCGTGATAATTCACCTTTTAACTCTTGATTCAGCGAGTGCAGCTGCTGGTGCTGGTTCAGTTGATGAGGAGATGTTCATCAGGGCTTTTGAAGATGTTCCTACTGTGAGGATGTTCTCAGCTAGAGAGCTTGAAGAGCAGATGAATTCCATAAAAAGTATTGTGTCCGATCCTTCGAAGGACTGGGACAAGAGAGTGGATGCTGTAAGTCTCATTTTCTTCCATACAAACAGGCTTAATAATATAGAACTAGGCGTGTACTATTTGGCCCTAATTTCAAGGAATCCCTTACAATTGTCCGTATTCAACTTTTATGCTCTATACAACTCCTAATACAACTATGGCACTATCTCTTTTTTTCTCATATGGCCTTCGAGCATGTATACCCTAGAGGGCATGTATACCCTATTGCTTGTAAGGCAAAAACAAGAATTTTTGTGATGTTCTTTTGTCAGATTCTTTTGAAGTGTTTGCAAGGTATAGCCCAGGGACCTCGTGAAATATTGTGGTGATTAAATTATTTTAAAATGCC
This sequence comes from Pyrrhosoma nymphula, assembly GCA_963573305.1. Classification (NCBI taxonomy): domain Eukaryota; kingdom Metazoa; phylum Arthropoda; class Insecta; order Odonata; family Coenagrionidae; genus Pyrrhosoma; species Pyrrhosoma nymphula. Next base: position 8,844,280 of record OY754336.1, read on the forward strand.
TGTCTTTACTGTGTAGTCTTGTATTGCTAACGGAAAGGGAAGAATTGCAGTTTTTTATTTTATTGGAATGTATTAATGAAGCAAGCATAAAGTGATGAAGCAATTTTTTCTTCTCTTCTTCTTTCTAAACTGGCCTTATCTTCCCGCCCAATGCATCACAAACACGCTAGAATTAATGATTTTAGTTTCTTATGCCGCCACTTTCAAGAACTCTAACTTAACACGGTCACATCCGCGGTGCATTCAAGGTTTTTGAGAACTGCTCCGTAAATACAGCACGATATATTTTGGTTTTCGTTCCGCCAGCTACTTTTTTCGAGAATTATTTTCAAGATGGCGGCGAGCGAAGAAAACAATTATCACATTTGAAACGTTCGAATTAAAAAAAATAATGTTATACAGCAATAAAAATATTTAGGAATGCGCACAACGTAAACGACCACTGAACGGGATTTCATTGCATTAGATGTGTTTCAAGTATGCTAAAGAAATTTTCGAGCCCGCGATATGAAAGTCAACATTTGACATTTTATAAATCAAGCATGGGTAACAATTTTTGCAAAAACGTGGAGAATAAATTACAAACTTACCTTTCAAATAAGTAGATAAATTACCAGATGTAGTAATTGCCACTTAAGGCAAAACCAGGCTTCACTCGCAAAGATTGTAATTATTCATTTAAGTATTCTACCAGCTAATTGGTATGTTCTTGGTGTTGAGGTCCGTAGTTTTAGCGAAAGAAAAGGAACGACCGGTTAACTTTAACGAGGTTTTATTCACGTGACCAGGTCATTTTGGTACAACACTTCTGTCACAAATTCAAATTACAATCCAGTTCTCAAAAAAAAGAAATGAAAATCACTTCGCGTGACTTGCGCTGCCAACCAATAAGTTCCATTCTTTTCATTACCAACCAAAAATATTTTTAGCACTTGGACAGTCCCAATTCTGCATCCCAATCTCACGAAAGTGAACCGCAGTAACACTCGAGAGCCACCAGTTTTCACTCGAAAATATTGAAATTATAAACTCACGATGATGAACCGCTGTAAAACTCAAGAACGCCGACCAAATCACTAACCACGCCGCTAACACTGACACAAAATACTGGAAATGCAATTAACTGGATAAACAACAAGGACCTTTCTGATTGGCTTGTTTGTACGGAGTCTCTGATTGGTCCTAGTCACTTTCAAATCAGCAAAAATGGCAAAAACCTCGCAACATATTCAAAATTAGCCTTTTTTTTTTAAATACGTTATGAAGAGGTAAATATTATAATACAGGGCTTATCTTTCATTTCATTTATCGGGAGTTTTCGTAGAGCAGGAGTTCGTTCATTAGAGGTATTTACCAATGCATTTAAATAGGAATTTGGTGGGACCAATAGCATTTGTTCATTCATCGGAGTTCTTCGTTTATCGGGAGTTCGTTAGGTAGAGGTTTCACTGTATATGCATACTCGCTTTGCTCGTTTGAGGACTTTGCCCCCAGCGTCTGTCTGTGTTAAAAAAGAGTTACCTTTGGAACCATGTTGCCAGCCAACTATGTATAAGTGATAGAGAGTAATAATAAGCATAAACAGATTTGAGACCCGAGTGCTAGTTTAGAAGCTACAGTGGAAAAACCAAAAAAATCCTAATTTGGCGCCATGTTTCCAGCGAACTATAAGTGTTAGAGAGAAATGATTGGCATATATGTTAGGACTTGATGAGATCTAAAAAAGCTGCCCAACAGATTCGAGATCAGACTCTTAGTTTAGCAGCTACGAGACGTGAGGGAAAGAAACATTCTAAAATATCACTTTGGCACCATGTTGGCATAGAGCTACGAGGGAATCCGTATTTTTGCTAATTATGCATAAAGATCATGTTAATGCGCATACCCCTGCCGACTTTCAAGGTCATACCTACACTGGTGAGGGCATGAGGGAAAGAAACATTAGAGAGTTTCATGAATTAGCCGACTTTAGCACCATGTTCCCTGAGATCTACGAGGGATGCAAAAAGTGGATAGCAGAGAATCGTAGGCCTGCATGAGATAAAAAAAACCGTCCAACAGATTCGAGATCTGACTTCTAGTTTAGAAGCTACAGTCGAAAAACAGCAAGTTTCACAAACATCTGATTTTGGCACCATGTTACCAGCCAACTATTGGTAAAGTCCAGGTTTCTACTAATTACTTGCAAAGAGCATGTCAAGGCGCATGTCAAGTTTCAGAAACATTTGACAGTTTTACCAAAATTCGACTTTGGCACTATGCTACCAGAGTACTATAAGAGTTAGAAAAATAAAACAGAAAGCATGAAGTTGTAGGTCACGATGAGATCTAAACAGTGGCGGATACAGAAAAAACTCAAGGGGGGGGCGCAAGTTATCGCGACGATTTTAGCTTTCAAACTGACTGCTTGGCAGCGACTCTGCTTCCCTTATGTATGTTGCTCGGTTGCTTCGAGAACATTCGGTGCCAGAATGTTCGCTTCCAGACTTTTAAGGAGTGTGAACAAATACAAACAGAATATTCGCGACTTTTCTCGAATAAATGCCAGGCAGAATAACGTATCAAGATCACTAGAATGGCCGCGACTTTTCTCGTAGGTTAGCTGTGCCAGACAGAAACGTATAAAATTCGACGACGCGGACGCGCGCGTGTTACATAAGAAAGTACAACTACTCGATAACTCGACTGACGAAAGACACGAACGAATAGTGATAAGCTGATAGGCTGACTGGCGCGGGCGGCAATGCGAGCGGCCCCGCAAGGGGGGGGCGCGCGCCCCCCATATGTATTCGCCACTGGATCTAAATCCCTGGGAAAAATAGATTTCAAATCAGAATCCTAGTTTAGAAGCTATAGTAAAAAAAACCGCAAAAAATAGAAACTCTTCACTAAATGTTGTTCCTGGTGAGAAAACTACGAAGCATAGAACACCAATGTTTTATGAATATTTAAGAAAATTCAATTTCCTGTTTTGAAAATTTCGTCAGATTTCAGATCCGACCCACCGTTCAAAAGATATGAGAACTGATAGTCTACTTTTCAAAAAGTCCAAAAATCTGCCATTTTTATTTTTTTTGGGTCACTTCCGGTTAAAAGTTCCATGATTTCAGGATTTTTCCTTTGATGAATTCTTTCAAGGAAGGTCCGTGAAAAATTTCAGGCTCCTAGCTCGTCTGGAAGTGGTCGGGAAATCGTATACGTGAGTGAGTAACACATGTGGCTGCATAGTATTAGGAAGGAATCACGAATGGCCAGCGAGAGCAGGTTTCGTTACGATTTTGTATCAATCACGACTTTCCTGAGAGATCATTGATCGTAGGCAACTTGAACAGATCACTAGCTGGAACATCAATCAATCATGACCTTACACTCACGATCGAATCACAAGTGGAAGTGATAGGCGTGACAGAGTTCTTTCAAAAGACCGGCTTTGCTCATCTCTACTTTGAGCCTTTGGCCTCAAATATTCAACCTCTCAGTGTGGAAGACTCGCACGTGTGAGTCATGGATGTATGCTTTCCAGGGGGGGATGACTCACAGCATGAGTCAAGCTTGTAATGGTAAATAATGCCCTTTTTATTGTTTTGCTGCCCACGGAAACACTCTTTGAAAAGTAATTCCTCTCTGAAAGGGTTAAAGTAGCCTAGGCCTCTTCCTTCCCTTTAGACTAGCTTCATAAAGATTTCAATCAATAGATTTATATGTGCATATGTAACTGGTGTTTACTGTTAAACTATTTTGCTTCTTTTTAAAAGAATTTGACTAATTGTTTTTCAGCTTTATTTTATGCATACAGCTATTTTGTGACTCAAATAAATGTTATCCATTCGAAAGTGATTTACCATTTTTTTCTGACAGTAGTGTCCCATAAATATAATAATATAAATGAAATTTGGGCATTAAAATATTACTCGATCTAGGTGCACAGCCGATGTAACATATGCTATGTAGATTTTGTTTAGTTATGGGCTAAATGTATTATTTTATTTGGTATAGTGTGCCATCTCTGGCTACTTTTAAATGTAAGATCCTAGTCTTATTTTTGTAGGTTCAGTTATTTCCCCACTAATCTGTTCTCTACTGTGTTGTCATGTTAATACAAAATCTCTCAGCCAGAGATTATGCTATGACTAGTTATAATGTATTCCTTCACAAAGGGGGTGGCCTTTCTATTGGTTGTTCTGGTAGTAATATTGTAATCAGCCCTTTGCTGCCAGTTGATGGATCTATTAGCATTTGATGCCTGTGCAAAAAAATGCAAATAGCTTATGCTACAACTTGCATTTTTATACATATAATTTTTTTCATAGCCTTCAAAATGAAACTCAAAAGCATAATTTTCAACTATTATATTTACACATGTATACAGAATATTTGAAAAGGTATCTATAGTAGAATAAATAACTACTTGAAATGATTTTTATTAATTTTTTAAACTGCAACATTGAACACTACTCTGAAATGGCCTCTTAGGAGTCTTACCACACACCTACTTGGAATTTGCTGGCAGCAAAAGGGTTAATTATTAGTTTTATTTCATATAACTTCTATAATTTGGGCTTTCTACCTTTGTTTGAATTTTAATTTTCATTAACTTGCTTGGCATTTTTTCTGTTATTAATTGGTGTTGTTTTCTTCAGCTGAAAAAGGTTCGTTCCATTGTGATTGCTGGTGGGTCAAATTTTGATGAATTCCATACGCACTTAAGGCAGCTAGAGCCAGCATTTCAATTTTCAGTAAAAGATCTAAGGTAATTTTATGCATTATAAGTTTTACTTTAATATCTCTAATGGAAGATATAATGTGTAATGAATGGCTGTTTCATGTAGTTTATGATTGTTTTTTGCTATTGTTATTATTAAATTATTACCTAACTATAATATGGAATGATATTTTTCAGGTCACAAGTTGTAAGGGAAGCTTGTATCTCAATTGCATATCTTTCTCAGCAACTTGGGCAGAAGTTTGACCACTTTGCTGAAGCCCTCTTGCCATGCCTAATCAACCTGATAATGAACTGTGCCAAAGTAAGTGGAATGGTATAGTGCTCCTCTTATGTTTTGTCTTGCAATGACCTTTTCTTGACCAATTCATATTTTATATTGTAGATCGTGGCATCTTCAGGCATAGTGACCATTCGGTTTGTGATAAGATCTACACACTCCCCTCGTCTTGTACCAATTGTTGCTGCGGGCATTTCCTCAAAATCTAAAGATATCCGTCGGGCTACATGTGATTTCCTTCACCAGTTACTCCACACCTGGTCAACTCATGTCCTAGAGAGGCATTTAGCTCTTCTTCAGGATGCAATTAGGAAAGGTATTGCCGATGCAGACCCTGAAGCCAGAGCTTCTGCAAGGAAGTAAGTGTAGCTGTAGTTCACTTGGCTGATAATTATCACTTATATATTTATTGTTTATGAATCTTATGGATGAGATTTTTGTCAATCCCAAGTGGAATGTCCTTGGAATTCATTTAAAACATACATTTTTACAATGTTGTTTGGGGCAATAATGGTTATTAAGGTGATTTATAATGTGCTCTATGTGCCGCTCTTAGCCTAGACTCAGTCCAGGATGATAGCGCAGTTGAAATATACTGATTTGGCTTAGAAAAAAATGAATAGTGAACAACTTTTTCATGATCGTATGATTTAAACAAATGCCACCATCATAGATTATTCAGTCATGTGATTCCCTTCACCAAACGGCATTGGACGTGTTTACTGACTGGCTGCATTTCTGTCAACTATGCTTTTATCTTGGATGCACTCTTAATGTGCTATTTTCAATATTCACTTGCCGATAGGGGTAGATTTCCTATGTTAGTCTAAGTACTCATACTAGGTGAGTTTTTGAGCTCAACTACCATGCAAATTCTGATTTCTGAATTATGAGCAAATTTTTCAATGCCTTAAATTGCTTACGATATTTTCTTTTATCCGCCTGAAGGAACTTTTGTTCCCAACATAAAATTTCTCATTAATTGTCCCATTCAATATGCGGAATGTGAACTATGGGGACCACTTGGTTACGAGAGTGTAAATGGAATTTTTGGAAAAATTCTTGCCAGTGTGACTGTCAGTGAGAATTTAAATGCCAGCTTTTAAAGGTTAACCCTTTTAGTGCCAGCCTCTTTTTCCTGGTATACGCGAAAAATGCCACGACTTTTTTGACGAATTTGCACGTTTGTACTAAGAAATTTATATTAATCTTCATACTTATTTTTAATAGCTAGTTTTTTTTACATACACTCTAAATACTTTCAGGTATGGTAATAAAGTTCAATTATGTTGTTATCTCTTATATAAATCAATGAAAAAAAAGTAAATTTTAAAATTCATTATTAAAAACTTTAAACATTTACATTCAGATTTGAATATTTTTTATTTAATAATTTTTTACAGTATTAATTTTGTTAACATTAATTTCTACTACTATTTTTGAGCTCACCAACAAATTTTTATGTTATTGACATTAAAAAAACAATATTTACATTGATTTTACCTAAATGTCCCATGCGTGAAAAATGCCACGGTTTATTGACGAATTTGTACGTTTGTACTGAGAAATTTATATTAGGCTTAATACTTATTTTTTGAAGCTAGTTTTTTTTACATACACTATAATTACTTGCAGGTATTATAAGAACGTTCATTTACGTTGCTATCTCTTCTATAAAGTTATGAAAAAAATGTAAAATTTTAAAATTAATCATTAAAAAATTTAAACTTTTACATTCAGATTAGAATATTTGTTCTCAAATATATTTTGACAGTATTAATTTTTGTTTGCATTAGTTTCTACTACTATTTAATAGATCACCAACAAATATTTATGCTTTTGACATTATATGTTAAATAGCAACATTGAATTTACTAAAATGTTCCACACACAATTTATCACGCGCACTTATGTTCAGGATAGCATGCACCATGAAGACCTTTTTCACATTTAGCACACACTGTGCGGCTTCTTCTTCGCTTCCCTCTCCCTGTTTCACACCTTTTGCTGCATACACAACAGTCCTTCTCCTTTTTTCCAGGTAATGTTATTAACGGCTTCTTGTCTTGTGTCACATGTTCCTCCGATTTACCACATTTGCTATTTTTCTCTAGGAGCCATTCATTCCCAAGATCTTCAACAATACTAATTGTAAAATCCAAACGAGACATGGGGCTTTTCTCAGAGGGGAGGTTTTCTTTATAAATTATGTAGCTGTTGAGGAGCATTCGCGAAAATATGTTGAAACACATTTTTTTCCAGTATTTCACAGTCCGTCTCTCATCAAGATACGTGTACAACATCATATCTGATGTGTCTATTCCACCCATGTATTCATTGTACGATTGTATAATTGATGGTTTCACTACCTCTTTATTCTGACCTCTACATTTTCTTAGGTGTTTAGTGTTTTCTGCTTTTGATTTTGTCGATAACAATATTACTGGAAAACGTTGTGACTTCTTTTCCCGCACGGCAGCTGTGAGAATAGGGCCTTGGCGGAAATACTTCCTAACTCCTACAGCAAATTTTTTTGTCAGTTGTTCTGGTAAATATTTCCTACTTCTACGAATGGTACCAGTAACATAACAACCTAGCTTATACAAGTCCTTTGCCAGTGGAACAGACATAAAAAAATTATCCATGAAAATATGATAACCTTTTCTAAGATAATTCCCCATTTTCAATAATCTAATCACTACACTATATCCTAGGCCGTTCTTTTGGATTTCAGTTTTATCTTCTTTACATTTTGCTCCTCTATATACAAAAAATGCCAAACAATAGTTAACGACAGAGTCGCACAACATCCAAAATTTTATACCCCACCGATGGTGCCGCTTATTTGGTAGATACTGCAAGAGTTGTGTGTGGTTCTTTGTTCCAACCAAGCTCTCATCAACACTCAACTGCATGTGTGGAGTATAATGGTGTCTGAACAAGATGTTGGCATGATCTATGAGGGGTTGGATTTTGGCACATGGGTCATATCCAGGTTCACCGGGTCGAGCAAGATTTGAAGTATCAGCTAGGTGGAAAAATTTTAACATCAACTGGAAACGGTTTCTTGGAAACATTTCATGGAACCATGGGAGACATTGGGATCTGTGAGAAAACCAGTATGAAGCTATTGTTGGTCGCCTAGTTACACCCATATTTATTATACAGGCAATGAAGCCTTTCAGTTCAGGTAATGTTATATTTGTCCATTTACGTGAACGAGATTCCGGAGAAAGATTTGCACATGACATGAGAAACTTATTTGCATAAGCATTTGTTTCTTTCACCAGTGTTTTCAAAAGAGCATTGGTAAAAAATAAATAAAAATAACTAATCGGAGCTGCAGTAGGGGGAGGTGCATGCTTTGGTCCTGGTAGCTCAAGATACTCACAATGGGATTTGGGGGGGTTATCACTGTTCTCAAATACTTCCTCCCAAATATCTTCCCCGGAATCAGAAACAACTTCTCCTCTCTCCGAATCTTCAGACAAAGAACTCTGGGAGGGAGATATTCTTCGTTTTTTTGCCGAAGGTCCTCCAGGACGGATAATTGAGTCATCACTGCCTGATGAACTGATATCTTCATCGTCGGTTTCCAATGAAAACTCGCTGTCATTGTCAGATGATTCCAATAGCACACTTTCAATAGTCTCTTTTTTTAAATGCTTCGCCATCGTTGCTTGCAGGATAAAAAATATCCTAAAGATAAAAGTTACACATTACATAATTTTTCGTATACTAATATGGTAAATTATTATGTGAAGATCTTGAAAAAATTGTGGAATTATAGTTAAATTATATTTTTAAACGAATTATCTTACCTTTTATTACTGGAAATCCTTAACGCCTGAAATAAATGCCTGAAAGCACTTTTCAGCCCGAAGAAAAGCGCCTTTGGCGCGTCAACACACGACCAAAGAAGAGAACTCACTGCTACGGTCTTTCCGATGCAACACCAAAAGGGCTACTGCCATCTCCCATGAAAGCCCATGTCACAGCGAAGATCAAATGTTTCATTATCATTGAGATGCATAATAATGTGAGTCATCGGAAAAGTGTTTACGAAGAGAGTAACGAGCTTGATAGTGATACAAAGACGGATGATACAAAGTCAGCTTCCGTAGATATTGCCTACGCTAAAAAAAAGTCTCCGCCAAGGGCTACTACGGATAAAGCCCATGCGACAGTGGAGATAAAATGTTTCATTATCGTTGAGACGAATAATCATGTGAGTCATCGGAAAAGTGTTTACGAAAAGAGGAACGAGCTTGATAGTGATACAAAGACGGATGTTACAAGGTCAGCTTACGTACGCTAAAAAAAAGGCTCCGCAAGGGGCTACTACGGAGAAAGCCCATGTCACAGCGAAGATATTTTGCTTCCTTATCATTGAGATGAATATTCAAGTCAGTCATCGGAAGTGATTACGAAAAGAGGAACGAGCTTGATAGCAATACAAAGATGGATGATACAAGGTCAACTTACGCAGATATGGCATCCGCTACGCAGTGAACTCAGGTACACTACAATGCAGAAAACACCATATATTCTACTAGCAAAAAAAACGGACATGTATTTAATTTTCATGATAAAAATTAGACAATAATAATAAGAAAGCATGACAGATACTAAAAATATGTCTACAAACCCAATGAGACACACAGAAAAGAAAAGGCGTGAGCGTAAAAACTCCCGGCCGATAGATCGGCCCGTGGCATTCTTCGCACATGCCCCATGGGCCGATAGATCGGCCCGCTGGCACTAAAAGGGTTAATATAATTAATCAGTGAATGGGGAGGGTAAATGACTTAGCATTTGGGTCTGTGTCGTAAAAACTTGCTAGTGCCAAGGGAATAAACCATGATGATAACATTAAGTGACTCTATTCCCCATAGTGTTCTATGTATATACTGGGTAAATACTAGTGGCTAATCTTTTTCATAAATATTTTACTCACCTAGGGCTTTCTGGGCATTTGCCGACCACTTCCGGGACCAGGCAGATTCCCTCCTCAATTCTTTGGATGGCTCCTACAAGCGTCTTCTCTATGGAGAGCTGTCCGCCACCGTCTCAAACTCCAGCTCATCGAATTCCCTCGTGACAATGGCAGCTCCTGCTCGAATAACCAAGTCGTCGATGCCGCCTTCATCGGCAGCTGCGCGGGCACCCTCTACAGGTAGTGCGGAGAGCCTTCCTATGCTCCTCCACTCACAACAACGCCATGCCCATCAAGCACGACAATATCGTCCCCACCCCCATTCTCCCCCCTCGCACCTCCCCCCACCGTCGGCTCGCCCCCACGGGGTGCGAGCGACCGGCAGTGTCGAATCCCTCCCCCTGCTCCTCCACCAACAACCAAGGGATCAGTTTCACCATCATCAACCACAATACATGCAACACTGTCAGTCCCCCTCACAGTACCATCCATTACAACACTCTTCTTCTCCTCCCTCTTCCACTGGAGTGGCAGCAAGGCGAGGATCTTCTGGAATACCCGTCCTCGTCAGTGGCTCTCGGGGCTTCTCGGGGGAAGCAGGTGAACCGACATTTCCATATCATGGCCCTACGTGAGAATTCCACCCAGGCTTAGTAGTTGCCAAACTTCAATATGTTTTGCCATTAAGATTGGATTGCGATGCACATTCCCTTGGACTAGATATCTAGCATAAATATTTTAAGCTTCGTGTACCGTCCAAAACAAAATTAAGGCTTATAGTTTTTATTTTTGTGTGAGGAAGGTGTGCATTTTAGCGTGGCTCAAAATGGTGTGTTTATTTTGTCATGGGACCGTACGCTGAATGGCAACCAGAGTGCTGCCTTCTGTTTACAGAACGTCTTGGAGTGAGATCATGCTCAATATTTTTTATGCTCTTTTAATGAACTATTCAATGCAAGAAATAGTAATAGTTTGGGAACTATCTTTTCAATGGTGGAATTCTCAGCATGCCTGATATTTCTCTAGCTGTCGGTGTTTATAAGCTTTGATCAATGTCTTGCCAATTTCTCTTGCACCTGCTTCATATATTTCTGTTTCTCGGCTTTGTATTCATCAGTTGTATTCCAACATTCCTTGCTAAGTGGTTGTTCTCTCTTTGATTATTTGTTAATGGTTTTGATAGATCGGATGGGTCTTAAGATGCCTCATTTTTGCTGATGTATGATTTGAATCAAGTGCATTGTACAAACTTGCTTTTTATTTTGGCCAAGGTAACCTTATTGCATTTTTTTGCTCCTGACATCTTTTCTGTGAGTTGATAACTTGTTTTAAATGGATTGTGATATTTAGAAAATTCCATTGATATGTGTTAAATGTGTGGCATCGGGATTTTTTTTTTTTTTTTTTTTTTTTAGAAGTTGACTTCAATGATATTAGATCATTTCTGTTCTGCGGAGACTGTGTATAGAGTTGTCTGTGCCAAGGATGTGTCTTTGTCTTTATCAGACTATGTAATTCAGGGCTCATTAAATAATTGTACATTACTACTGTGTCTATAAATTGCCATCATAAGGATACAAAATGCCACTTTACTCATTATTTGTAATCTCATTTAAGTAGTGAAGTGCACAATATCAAGTGCCACTATCCGTGCTCTTATGAACGTAGTTTTAATTTTCTTTTTCAAAAGTAAATACTTGACATTTCCACATGGTTATTTTTATTATGCCTGTGTTATTATGAGGTGTAATAATTATAATTTTGGGAGAATACCAAGTCATTTTTTCTGAAAAGATTCAAAATCCTCAAGGTTGAGCCGATAACCTAAGGAATATAAAATCCAATGCAAAATTCAATGATGATCAGGAATTTTAAAATGCAAAAATTCATTTTTTTTTAATGAGTTAGAAACCAAAAACGTTACTGTGTGACATTTGGTATCCAACCTTTCAATGTAACATTGCTTTAAAAAATATTAAGATTTTTTAAATGTGATAATGTTTCCTTGTAAAGATTTAAACTGCATAGAAAATTTGTTGTCAAGCTCATATTATTGATATTTTTAAATGTGGCACCTAAAGACCTGTCTGATGTCATTAGGTGCTAAAACCCTGAAATCCAGTCTGAGTGACCTATAGTGTATGCATTTTTTAATGTAAGAAGTTCATTCTACATGTTCATTCCATGTAATGTTGCTTCTCCTTTCCTATAGTTATATTAAAATTTGTTGTTCCAATACTTGTTTACTACTTATTTCCTTATCCAGTACGTTAAGAATTTTGTCCTTAGAAAAAGTTTAAGCCCAAGTTTCATCTTATGTAGAATTGGAAAGTACATATTACAGTTTATTTGTCATTCTTTGTTAGAATTAACCTGTTGTAGGTGACATCGGTTCTTGTATGTTGATTGTTTTGTCATGTAAGTAGTTATGAAACCAAGTGATTTATTTAGTAGTGTAAGTGTTAACTAATGCACAATGTTGTTTTTATATTAGCTTTCTTTTTTAACTAAGCTACAGACAGTTCTTTTAAAGTTAAAATGTACTTCACACCTACACGGAAAAGATGGGGTTGAGAGAAATGTTCTGTGATTTAGTCTGAAAAACACTTTTGTTTCTGTAGATTAATTAAGTTGAGTAGTGTTCACATGTACAGTTTTCAATCTTTTTTTGCTTTTTTGTTTAATTTTCAATGGCCGTTAGGCCTATATTGCCTGCATTAAGCACTTTTTTCCTTTTTTTTTTTTTGTTTTTTTGTTTTTTTTTCTCTTCCATTTTTCTCTATAAACAATTTCTTCGACCGTCTCTATCTCCCTTCAACCTGACCACTCGGGACTGCATTGTTTGGCGTTTCCACCAGATGGTTCTCCCCGTCGCCACGTCTATGGAATGGGGGGCATGGGAGGGGGTGGTGTTGGGTCAGCTCTGCGCTCCAACAGTGCAATTGACCTGCAAGCAGCCCAGAGAGCCAAGGCAAGAGCTCAGTATGCAGCTGCGGCTCGCCTCAAAGTGGGCTCTGGTGCCTCACTTCGTAAGTTGCTGAGCTCTAGGGGAGAAATTGACTGAAGATATTATATAATTCGAAATTTCATGAAATAATGCAGGGAAAAAAAGCAGTTTTTCTGCTCTGTACGTGCAGTGTTCTCTCCTCCAGGTGGCTCTGGACTGGCATCTAGTTGCTTAAAAAAATTCTGACTATCACAATGTAGAATCTTTTCTGTATGTTTTATCCATTGCAATGCTAAAATATTGACTTCCCTAGCTACTTTCTGAGTGATGCTTGTTAACTGTTAAGAAAGAATGTTAAACTTTTAACATAGGCTCTTATGGGCCATGCTCAACTTGCTGTGAAAAGATGTTCATGTGAATACATAAGCATACATATCATTGATATTTTTTCAGTAATGAATGAACTGACTGTGCCTGGTTTTACTAATATTTTAGAGTCAAAATCAAATTTTTGAAATTGTTGTTGACACACTATAATGGTGCTGCACTCAGTTTAAATTTTGGAACTTAGTGAAGTTGGCTGTATGTCTTTGTTTACTTCTGTTTGCCACTCACAAATTTCATGATGTCAGGACTTGGCTCTCAGAAAATTACTAAGATTAGCAAAATCTATCTATTAGATCTATCCACTGATTAGAAGGTCTAATACTACTTTGCTGTCACATTTTCCATTGTGATGTTATGACATACCGTGTTGGCTAAATAGAGTATGTTCCTGCCTTTTGTGTAAATTATGAAAGTTCATAAGTAGAAGAATGCAGTATTTATTTGGCATTTAAACATTATTTCATCCAAAAGTATCATCTACCATTAATTTGGCTGAGGTCATCCTTGAGTTGACATCTACAATATTTTGATGGTGAAAAATTAGAAGCTATTTTCATGTTTAACCTTTATCTACTGAGCGTGTCTCTCCGGCACAAAAAAAATATCCCTATACTACAAGCGTGTTCTGCGTCCTCCTTTCACTCTCATTGCCCCTGGGACGGTCAAATGATAGGAAGTCATATTTTTGAAGGGGCATTTGACTAAGAATATATTTTTCTTCCATTTGAATTTTTTCCTGTGGATATCTCACGGTACTAGGTGTTTTTTGGCATAATATCAAATGAATAACCCAACTCCCGTCAACAGGGTTTGCTTGCCGTTTGTATGAGGAGGGAACCGAATACTTTCCTCAGTACAAATGAAGTTATAGACCACACAAAGAAATATATTTCTATAAGAGAAGCATTCAAAATATAGAAGTTCTTCCTATCATGAGAATTTTTTCTTGGTCATGTCAAGATAATAAAATTTCTTTCGACCGTCTTTCGCCTAAATGATGCAACTCCTTACTCCAGGTTTGTTTACTCTGTGTGAGACTAGGAAACTTCATCCTTTTGCCATGACAGAGGAGGGTATACAGCCCAATTAGATCCTTATCTTCTCAGAAAGCACTCCATGATAGAAGCATCTTACTTTCATGAGAGGTTTTTTTTCCTTATTACCATACGCATATTAGGTTCCGCTGGACCATCTGTCCGCTGAATGACTCATCCTCTTTGTTCGAGTTTGCTTATCTCGCTGGTAAGGAGGCAAGGGAATCTTTCCGTGAGCACAAATCAAGATAACAGGATGCTGAATGATGCCTTTGATAGCATGCGAGCCTTTCTGCATACATACCCTTTGACGTCCTTAAATCTGTTGCGAATAACATTTTAATATCATCGCAGAGCGGCTCGGTGAGACAGGCTCTCGAGAGCTTGTCTCACCGAGCTTAAGATGACTCTTGAACTTGAGAGACTCTTGAACGATCAGTTTCAGGATCCTGATACTGATCGTTCAAGAGTGTTGTGTGCTGTGGCATGAGTATTTTTGTGACGATATTATTAGTAATACCTTAGGTCTAGCAGTATGACTTTTGGAAGTAAACTTCTCGAAGAAGAGGAAGGTATAGAACTTCAGACAGAGAGCAGTTGTGATGGAGACAGTGAAACGGATTTGAGCCCTCCTGGTGTTTACCGTTGCGGAATTTCAAGTAAAGAGTGCATGCGCTCACCAGACCATCGTATAGATTAGATAAAAATCAAGCACCACTCAGGATAGAGAATAGTCCCATCAATTTTGTCAAATTATTTTTTGGAAACGAAGTTATTTTGGAACGAGGTGATTGTGTCGTTCAAAGGACGAGTCATTTTTCGTCAGTATATTTCTAAGAAACGCAAAAGATTTGGGATTAAAATTTACAATATTTGAGACTCGTCTGGGTATAACTACGATATGGATGTGTATCTTGGCAAGCAGGAGAAGACTCAAACGAGTGACAGGACAGCAACACACGGTACAGTGATCAACCTGATAAAGAAGTTAGAGAATAAGGAGCACAAGATATTTATGGACTATTACTTTACATCTCCAGGTCTGTTTGAGGAACTTCACCAGAAGGGGTTCAACGCTTATAGGACAGTGAAAGCAAATAGGAAGGGAATGGCACCACACTGGGGTCCAAAGTATTTGAAAATGAAAAGAGGGGAGCTCAAGGTGAGAGTGAAAGGAGCGTTATGCACATTATGCTGAAAAGATAAAAGAGAGGTGTTTATCTTGACTAATATGCACAAAGCTCCCTCTGTAGGAGTTTTCACTGATGATTTTAACAATCCGCTAAAACTGGCAATTATTTTGAGTTATAATAAAAACATGGGCTTTGTGGACAAAGGTGACTGGATGATAAATAGCTACTCGGAAGAAAAACTTGGAAATGAACAAAAAAAATTTTTTCCACCTGTTGTACGTCTGTTTTGAATGCCTCAATCCTGCGTTCAGTTGGTGGAAAGACATCACTAAAACGCTTTCGTGATCAACTTGTGAGGGACCTAATATGTGCTTCGGAAGATATCTCGTCTCCCGAGTCATCTAATATAGATTGCCCAACTTCAAAACATGCGGTCATCTCTCGACTGGAAGCTTGACATAATGTGCACTGGCCAGAAAGGAGTAGGAGACGCAGGTGTGCGGTGTGCGCTGAGAAAGGTTAGGTGACACAAGTGCAACTTTGGTGCCCGGAATGTGAAGTTGGGCCCCATAATTGTGTAGACCCCATTTTCATGATCTATCGCACAATTGTCAATATATGAAATGCGTAGCTGGCTGACGTCACTATGATCATATTCAGCTCAAAGGAAAAGGTGCAGGTATTTACAAAATGTACATGACTTCTCATAAATATGGGAGATTTTATTGCCAAAGTTGCTATTTGAACTTTTGAACTACAGTAATTTTCCGTGTGCGAGATGCACTCATGTTTTCGTCGCAGAAATATTAAAACATATTGCATCTGTCATACGTTCTAGGTTTTATCATCAACCCTCAGCAGTACCTTGAGCCTCCATCTCTCTCCCTCCATCTCACTTCTTCATATCTCTCAATTATCCCTACCTCCCCCTCTCATCCTCCACCTATCTCTTCCCCCTTCTTTATCAGGAATATTTTCCCTCACTCTAACCTTTTCTTTTTGGAGACATTGTCTCTAAAAAGTAAGGGTTAGAGTGAGTTACTACAGCATAAGCTACTACAGCACCGCTTAGCACACAACACCGACTGCGGTTTTTCACTTATGACGCAATCGGAACGTTCCTCTTCCATTGGAAGTGAGCTAGAAGTGGTCCATCAATGGCTAAAAACAATCATTTTATGTCACATCTGTTGCTTGGTTACTGCGTGTAGGATTTATATCCAGAATTTGTGTACAAAAATTTTTTCTATGTTGAAATTTTCTTAGACTTCAGGACACGATAATAACTTTACTACCCAACATGAGTTTAACCGTAATTACATCGAATATCCAGTAAAATATTGTCTAAAAGGAAGGAATAAAACAACCACAGCAGACAGAAAATTAATTATTCAATTCAAATGAAGTAATTTATTATGCAAAAAACATATCAGTATTATGGTGAAAAAATTGTAATTCAGAGTATTTGGAAGAGAAAAACGGCGACTCTCGGAAAAAGGCAGTTGTCATACTTTAGATATTTTCCATTTTTTTATGGTTATTTACCATTCCATTACTTGGAAAACTTTACATTGTACTAGTGGCGTTGTGTTACACCATTTTTGAAGAGGAATAACTCGTTTTTTGGCAAAAAAAGCCTTCGCCCTTGAAAATAATTTAAATTTTTTACATAAACAATAATTAAACTTTGATTTAAAATATTGTAATATTATTTATCCCTATAAAATCGTGACACATAAAAGACCTGTAAAAAAATTGGAAACCACTTTTTATTTTATTGTGATACAACAAATACTTTTCTTGCAATAATTTTTTTTTCTAAAACACTACGTTTTAGTGGCAGAAAGTTAAAAAAACCTCTGTAGTCTAGGTAGTCTGTTGGCAAAAAACCTCATAAGATAAAGGTTAATGTGTATAGTAAAATTATTGTTTGGATTTGGTTGCATTGTTTAGAAAAGAGATATTTTAAAGTGCTCTATCCAATGCCAATGAAAGAAGTTTCAAAAAACTATCGAAGTCAGGACAGAGCCACCTCTAGAAAACATTTGAGATGTTGGATTTAATGGGCTTAAGTACTAAGAAAAATCTTAATTGATTTGGTCTCAGTGCAGTAATGCAGTAAATTTTTGTCACAGTAACTTTGGCCTCTCTACTATAAATACTAAGATATTCCTTATTTCAATTATATCGTTATTTTTGTCATTGACATTGAATTTTTTACTGAAACAAAGTTTCAGTATGATAAAAGATATGAGGAATTGGTCAAATGCATAGTTACTCAGAATTTCATTTTTTTATTTAATTTTTCTATGAAAAGCATTAAGGAAAAATTTCAGTGAAGAGTTATGGAAGTAGCTAGGTTTAATTTTCATTGTCATTGATTTTACATTATAATGCTCATTTAGCTGATTAATTTTTTAAATTTGCTATCTTGTGCATAATTTTATTTTTATTTTTTTTTCTTTCAAAGAGACATTTGATTAAGTGCTTGTAATGGGAAATTTAATTACATCAACATTTTTTGCTATGGAATGATTGTTTTCCTTTACTAACATTCTAAAAATCTTATTATTCTGTCAATTTTAAATGCTTTTGTAGTCAGAGGCTTTTGTGTATGTAGTTTTGTAATGATGGTATGTTTATGCTCTAATGGTGTGGTGTATGGTAATGCTAATTAACTTTGATTTTTTCAATTTACAATGGTGAGAGGAAATGTACTAACACTTAAACTTTTTGTAATTGTTATATTTTTAACATCAAGGCTCACTTTCAGCCTTTCACATTAAAATATTTTTTTTCAGTCTATGCTCTAGCACGGAGATCATATTTTGAAAAAAATTTCATTCTACTAATTTGCAATGGATTTTATACCTCTGTTTAAATTTTTCACTTACATTTTTTCTTCTCCTATTACCCATGACATCTCAGGGGATGACAGTAGTCCAGGTAAGTTGATGTTTATTTGACGATGCTCTACATGTTTTACTTAATTTAAGAAAATGGAATCGTTGAACCCCTTAAGGCACAAAACATCTTTTTTCTATTTCCTTAGCAATGATGATGATTATTTTGCATAAATCGTCTATTGATTTTTTCACCATTTAGGGAAAGAACTAGTATTTCCCTTAAAATTGTTGTTCTGCTAATTTGATAATATTTGTGTGGGGGCACGTACATTTCTCTTATTCATGTCACAAGTTTTAATTGAACCACCACATGCTCTTCTTCATTATCTTTACTAAGTTTCTCATTAAAGGTCTTTTAAGTCCCTACTTCTTCTCTTTTCGCATCCTTTGGTAATATATACTATGAACATGTTAACAATGGACTAGTTTTCATGGGATCAAATGTGCATTGCACTATGTAGTACTATTTTGTAAGACTTTTTTGCCTTGCTCAGATGATTTCAGGATTTCATAAAGTATCAAGGAGTGTTGTTACAAGTTGCCTTATCATCATCTTCATGTATATACAAGTTAATGCATCTTTATCTCTAGTATGGAAAGTTAAATATATGTTAAATACATATATGTTTAAACGCTATAAATTTGTGAAAAAGTACATGCAAAATTTATCTGTAGAATTTTCCTAAAATCATACACAATGAAATAATTACCTCCGGTTATCAATCTATTAATTGTTAGCTTAGCTTTCTCCCATGGCTGAATTGGCATTAATTGTTGGGATGTCTGTCAGCTAATGTATAATTCCTGCAAAATGGACACGCTAGACCATTTTATAAATCAATAAAATTGATTTTGTGCATTTGTCCTGAACCATTTAGCTTTCAGCTTATATTCTAATTCTTTTGTGGCTTTGTGACTATGTAAAACTTAATTAGTATTATCAGTAAACCATGTTCAATGTTAAGAGCAGATTTGACCTTAAGGCTGCTGGCAATAAGTTATTGGTGATGTGGTGTCAGTAAACTGAATTGCCAAAACTTATAGTGGATTATGCCCTAACTCTATCATATTTCAGCATCTGTAAATTTTATTAGAGTATGGAAATGGTTCTGTTAGCCACAAGTTTGATGCAAATCCTGCTCAATCCTTGTGCATAATTGCATTTTACGTGGCTCATGTAATTTAAAAAAAAATGTTTTCCTTTTCTCAAGCATATGGGGAATAAACTGGCAACTGAAAACTGTTTTAGACACTCCAGTATTATATTTTTGTTGTATTTTATTTGCATGATTACCTGATTTACCCTCTGATCATTTTGATGTCATCCTAACGCCTCTTTGCAATGTGGAATCTCTGCATTCAATTTTGAGATACTTTCACTCAAATGAGTATGTTGTACCTATGTTTAAACTTTGCTGAAATTTGCAGTCAGAGTGATTTTACTGTCAAGCTTTAAAAGGTACATTAGAATTATCATAGACTATGAATTAAAACTATCTTTTTTTATATTTTTGGGAAGGTAATATTTTATGCCATAATAATAGCATGGCTGATATTGGAACTGGAGCTTGATTGTGCTTTTGAATGCTATTAATTAGAGCTTTTTTGGTTGAGAATGAAAGCACTGTTAGTACATTTACTTTGGATATTATTTCTTAATCAGTATTACTTGCATGACATGCTCATGGCATTTTTTATCATTTTGAAATGCATGAGTAAATTTGTTGGCATGTTCTCCTGCTAAGTGCATGTAACTGTGAGTGGGACAGGGAGGAACATTGTGATAGAAAATAATAATGACACAAATGTTTAATTAATTTGTTTCTTTGGAACTATATACTCTAATTCAAAAGGCCTATTGCATTTAGTGGAAGTGAATATTTGGAGTAAATTGCTAAATAAAATTACTTGCCAAGTGCATAGTTGAAGCTGTTCAATTTATTCACTTCTACATTTTCTTCATTGATGTTTGTGTACTAAGCATTATCCCTATTTTGTAAAACAGCTCGACCGCGCAAGAACATGGATGGGACTGGGAATGCAATGTCTGTGAGTGCTATAACTTCTCCCGAACGAGTTGGACGGACAAGAACGCGAGTTGCAGGAGTATCTCAATCTCAGCGTAAGTTTTTTTCTTAGTATTAAACTTTTTAATGATTGTTATTTCTTCCACAGATGAGAATTTCTTCTTCTATGTAATACTTTAGCATAGGTTTAAAGCATTATCTAATTCATATTTTGAATGTGAAGTCTTTTATTGCATCTTATGGAGTATCAATGAATCTCAAATGAATTTTCAGTGCTGCCTATTGGTATCAGTGTAGTTTCTCATAAGTATTGCACCAGTTAAAGCCCACTTCAAATATTGGTGTGTAATTTGAGTTTGTCAAAGGCATACGGATTGAAGTGGTGAGTTCAGTAATGACTTCCTTACTTATAAAATGAGAGATTTTGAGTAAAATCATGACCATTCTCAAATCTTTCAATAAATGCGCGTGATAATATAATATATTTTTAAATCAAAAGGCACTGCTTTCATTTTTGGATTATTTTTTCTCCAAGAAATACATACATGGAAATGCACCATAGTTATAAAAATACTGCCGCAAAGGTGTATTTTTTATCCATCTTGGAATGGAACTCGCATATTTTCATAAGGTTAATAATTCCTCTTATGCAGATTCACCAAATAATTACTTTACGTAATGACCATATTCGGCAAAATTTCTTTGTATATTAATAGAAATGTAATAATAATAAATTCTCCTTCGAATCTTAGCTATATAGAGAAATGATCTATTCCATCAAATGAAGTAATGTTTTATTTTATAAGTTATTATGTCATTATAAGTTATATGTAGTCGTGCCAGTCATATTTATCCCCTTTGTTTATATATCTCAAGTAGTTTAAAATATTGTTGCTCTATTCCCATTTCCCATTCTATTCCCATAAATTGTTGATTATATGCTACCACTTGTTTATTGTATTTGATGCCTCTCTTATCAACACAGCGAGTAGTAGATCAGGATCTCCTTCATCGCGCCTGAGCTATGCTACCTATTCTGGCCAGCTTGGAGGAGGTGGTTCAATAATGGAGGGCTCACCAACTGGTCCACATCACAGGCCACGCCACCTATCAGGAATCCCCAGAAGTACAGGGACTAGTCGTGAAGCGAGTCGAGAAACTAGTCCAAATGGGAGACATTATGCTCCTCAAACGTCCCTCTCGTCTTCTGTGTCACCTTCATCTCATATGTACCATCATGGACGCCATCTCTCCTCAATTGGGAAGTCAAGGTACTGTTCAACTTTTTCACTCTGAGTTTTTGTTGTGAATGGTAAAGAGGAAGCAGCTCACTATGCGAGCAAATGTTTGCCCAATGAGTTCACTTCTGCTAATCCCACTTTTTCGTGATGATTCCCTCTTCTGAAAGATGCGAAGAATAATACAATGAAAATGGAAGGAATAGAATTGAAAGAAGATAAAATCTCTGGGTTAAACAATGGTTTTTGGTGTCTGAAACAATTTGTTCCTCACTTGCAAGCCTTGGTTAGAGGATTAGATTCGTCTTACGTTGTAGGAATTGCTGGATAGAATCTTTGACCGCTCATGTCTTCCAGCATGAGCCTTGGAGGAAACCCACAAGTAGGGCTGGGTGGTTTTCCAATATATTGGTTCCAATATCAATATTTTCAAATATTGGGATTCCAAAATCACAATTTTGGAACAACCAATACCAATATTCTGTATTGGATATTGGTGGTCGGAAACCCAATATTTGTAATTGGAATATTGTGTATTGAAGAACCAATATATGCAATTTGAACATTGGATTACCGATGTTAAAAATTCAAATATTGAATATGTATTGGAACCTGGAGAGTAGGGTGGTTGGAGAGCGCCCTAATCTTTGAAAACAGACGGCGCGTGGCACTCAGTGCAGCACTTCCTTTTCACCATTATTCATAGCAATAACTGGGCAGAAGAAGCTTACATTACTTATCTTGTTTTATTAACAGACGTTTACATAGTTAACACAGGTAGCATTTGCAAACCATTGTAAGCCAGATAATTTTACCTGTTAATATTGCTATGATCAATATTTTACAATATTTCATTATTTCCAATATTCCAATATGCCAATATTCAATAGTCCAGTACATGTTATTGATATTGGTCCATTTTCAATATTTTAAGATATTGGATATTGATATTGGGACTCAAATACCACCCAGCCCTACCCACAAGTGATGTAAACATTGGGCAAGGCTGGAGTGGTTCATGATGCTCGAATTATATCTGTCACATGGTCACATATTATTTGGTGTTTTGCATCTTATCTGAAGGAAGCTGCCATATCTATTTGTAAACCTCATTCTTTTTTCTCTCTACTTTTTGGTGTTAGAACCTTAAATTACTTACTGCCTTTGAAAAAGTTGTGGTCAAGTATGTTCTAAGCTAACATTTTATACTTTCCAGGGGTTCAATGTTGGGGAGAGATCGACCACCTGTGTCAACAGCACGCCCTGTTATGGCCCAGAAAATGTTGCAGCAAAGTAGGGAGGCAGAGAGGGAGTTGGCTGATGCCCTGGTAGGTCTCAATGTATGTTAATTATTCAGGGGCTGGTTATTATATCAACGATGTTGACAAATTCAGAGACTTTGTAATGAGAATGTATGCATGTGGTTTTTCCTAATTACTGTTGCAAAATGTGTTCCAGCATACAATGCATTGTGGGTTCATTTATCCATTGTAAGTTATTTGGCATTAAGTTCGTAAGTAAATTCTGTAAGCTAATGAAGGATGTGGTGCTTTCCAGACTAAAGATTTGAATTAGCTCTTCCCGTGTCTTTGACTGATCTTCAGGCTTTCTTCTTAATTCAAATATTTTGAATCTTGTCCTAAGCCGTGTTCACTTATTGCCTTCGTTAAAGAATTAATAGAAAATTACTGTGAAATTCAAATTGCTGCTCTCTTTCTTTTCCTTCTATTTTAAACCTAATAAAATACATTTGAGTGTGAGGGGAAACTTAATTACTTATGCGTTCATAAACCCGAAAGAAAATGTAAAAATGGATTGTATTTGTTAAATGTATGAATTGGTTATAAAAAGTAACTGGGATACATAATTTGTTGAGAACAGGATTCAGATTCGATAAACTTTTGACTCATTACTACATTTTTGTTTCTTATTCTCATAATTATCAAATAGAGAATTTGATATTTAAGAGAATTGAGGTATTCAAGAACCCTTTAGTTTGTGGGTTAGAAAAAAATGTAGGATTAATCCCGCCTCTAGGAAAATGGGGCATACACTTATGCTTTTTGTATTTCCCATATTCAAATACAGTAAAACCTTGATTTTACGTGGTTGGAGGGACCAAAAAAAAGTCAGGGATAGAAGAATTAACACAGCATTTCCACATGGTAATAGATTTATTGACACGACCGGTTTCACCGCAAAGCAGCATCTTCAGGTGCTGAAGGTGCTGTTCTGTGGTGAAACCAGTCGTCACAATAGATCTATTACCATGTGGAATTGCAGTGTTAATTCTTCTATCCCTGATACCAAGGAATTCCACCATGTAAGGTCCAAAACTATCATCTACAAAAAAAAGGGTCAGTCTGTGAAATCATAGGTTGATAAAAATGCATGATGTTATAACATCCGGGTATTTTCGGGTATTTTCATTGTATTTAAAAGCTAAGCATGAGTCATATAAATTTGTTTTGATGAGTGAATTTGGGTTGAATAACCATATTTTATGGCATATAAGACACCTTTTTTTCCCCTAAATAATCACTTTTAAATCTCCCCAGGGTCTTACCCTGGGTTTTATGTACGTAGGTAACTCCACATAGAGGTTAAATTTATCCCCACCACTCTCTACTACGGGCAAATTTTACCCCAGATGGTCTGTACTAACCAGCCCTTCCCTAAGTATTATTATTCATTACCGGAATAATTGTGATGAATATTACTATTGTTGGCATATACCATATTTGTATATGTCAACTTCTTGTATCTTGTATATACCAACCAATATATTATCTTCTTCCCCCCCCCCCCCCCCCCAACTTTTCATCACTTATTTTTTGGAAATATTTCCTAATTTCCACCCATATTTACTCTTGCACCACAAATTTCCTTTGTATGAATCTTCTTTAAACAAAAAAAATGTATTGGTCATTTTTTTTTTTTTTTTTTTTTTTTTCAGTTTATCCACAGATCTAACAATAGGAAAAATAATCATGACAAAATTGTACTGCGGGTTGCATATATGGACTTTTCCGCATTGTTGTAGGGCTATAGAAACATTGCCATGATGGAAAATTATTGAGATGATAAAAATTGTTCATTAATTCTTTGAATTATCATTGATTTTGTGAGCAAAGTTGCTAGTTTGTTCAATTATTCTTAGAATTATCGTTGATTATATGAGCAAAGTTGCTAAGGTCTTTACTGATTTGCCATACGTTTGTAACACCATAATAATATTGACAAGAAGAAATATTAATTAAACAAAAAAAAATTTTTTTAATTATTCAAAATATAGTTAATTTTTTATGGATATTATTTATATTAGCATATGACTACCTATTTTTCTGTTATTTTGGACCATTAGCCATTGGAATTTCTGAGTGGTTTTCTCTTTTCATGCTCATCCCCCAATAGTTCCCCATCCCCCGTTTGACTACCGATATATGGCCAAAAATGAGGGGGATATTTAGACATGTATGGCATATCTTTTGATTGCTTCTGCGATATTGAAGAGCAATATATTGAATGTCATATTGTTGCCATATGCAGGGTGTCCAGCGACCTGGAAAACCTTGAAAACAGGGAAAACTCAGGGAAATATTTTGTCCTGGAAAACTCGGAAATATTTTGTCCTGGAAAACTCAGGGAATTTTTGTATTTTTCCAAAAAACCCTGGAAAATGCATGGCAGCCGATTTCCATTGAGGCAGAGAGAGAGGTTTAACCTGCACCTTTGCTTGCATTATGCTCTCGGCTCAGCGTAGCCTTGCGCTCTCTGTTCATTTAATACTCTTTTCATAGCTGCGCACCTGCTCTCAGCTTGTGCTTCGTCACCCCACCCCTCTCTCCCTATGCGCAGTCTAAGGGGCCGATTGCATGACAAGGCAAATTCCACACGGAATAATTCCCATGTAAAATGGCCGCTACGAATGGAATTGGAATTTATGCCAAAATCTGTCAGCGGAAACAGAATTTCATGCAGAAATATTGATTCCGTTCGAAGAGCCATACAAATGGAATTCTTGGTGTGGCCAAATTTACGAGAAATCTAAACGTTTGAGCATGCGCAGTGACATTTCCCGCATTATACGAAAACCATTCGGCCGGTAACCTAAATGGATAATTGGGTATTGTTATATATGTAATTGATAATCCTCTCCCAATAATCTCCACCCTCCTCGTTTTAATGTTTGCAGAAATGTTTTTGACGGAGCGGATATACATTTTTCGGTCACTGCGTACGGAAATCACGGCCCTCGGGTTCGTAGTCGACAGGGCCACTGTACAGGGGCAATCCAACCTAATTAAAACTCGTGAATTGTCCAACAAATACAATGTTGTTCTACATAATTGAATGCTTTCGGGCGTTAGATCCGTACCTATCACAAAGCAATTAATTCACAGTTTCCAAAATGTTCATGTAAAGTACAGTGAAGCCTTTGAGGAGAAGAGGAAAGGTACCAAGGCCTCAAGAGAAAAAGAATAAGAAAGAGGTACATTCTGCAAAAGGTTCAAGAGCTGCAAACCAAAATAATAGAATTTCTTGAAAAGCCAAAAAATTTGTTGCTGAAGTTGAATCGGAAATGCACTCATTGAAAAAAGTCACACCAGTTTCTTTTATTTACATGTTCTTTATCAAACTAGTCTGAATCTACTTTATTGTGTGCAAATAGCACCTGACTCAGAATTTTGTTGTCAGTTAACCGTTTTTGTTTATTTGTTGGTTGAAAGAAAACCTGTAATACTCCACATTCCTTGTATACTCTTACATATTTAACTCAAAGTAGGGACCGAAATTTCTCGTTTTTTTCATGTTGGCAAAATTATGCCGATTTTATTACAAATTCATTAAAAATATGTTAGAAACAAA